>CM070576.1:8611899-9841457 GCA_036346355.1 Rhipidocladum racemiflorum | reverse complement strand
AGCGACACCACTATCATCAATGCGCGGCTGCAGGCTCAAGCAGGGGACCGCTATGGCAAAGGCTCGCTCAGAAAGAGGTACGTGACGGTGGAAGAACTCTTTGCGAAGATGAGGGAATACGCACGGCGGAGGAAGACAACCTCCAAGGGAAGACGGGCCCCAACAAGAGAATCAAGAGTTCGCCACAAAGAGAGGGCGAGGAAGGACCTCCCTCAACGCCAAAACCAGGGAACGATACTCGTGAGCCTCGGAAGAAGAGACGAAAGGAGGAAGATCCACCACATTGAAAAACCAAGAAATCGGGCAGCCACTAAGGCGCATGTGCCCGCTGGAGCAAACAGAGACGAGGGCCACCCCCGAGCCGAGGAAAGCAAGACGAGGGAAGCCGAGTCAACAAGAGGGAAAATATCACGGGGAAAATATCACTCATGACACCATCCAATGCAAAGTGATCAACGGATATCGGCGGTTCGAGGCGAAACAGAGAGAAATCAAGACGCACCCTGCACCGCCGGAAGCACCTCCCTTTGGACGACAACACCCGCCTCCTCGAGTAGGGATGAATCACCTCCGTCGCATTATTAACGTCATTGCGGGGGGTTCCTCGTCACATCTCTCGTCGAAAAGACAGAGGAAGGCTTACGCCGCAAATTAACCACATCGCACTACTCCCGCCACCCTCCACCAAGAAATGCGAGCCAATCACCTTCACACAGGAGGACGCCACGGGGTACACTTCCCGCACCAAGATTCCTTGGTAGTAACCGCCATTATCGCTGATTGGCATGGCACGCCGAATATTGGTGGACGGAGGGAGTGCGGCGGACATATTGTCCATGAAGGCTTTCCAACAAATGATGATCCCACAAGATCGGGTTGAAAAATCGAAGTGTCGCCGATGGGTTTCGGGAAACACGGTCACCACCATGGGGCAATTGGAGCTTGAAGTCACATTCGCAACGCCACAAGCCGGCCATGAGTCGCTGGCCACATTTGATGTGGTAGACATGCCTTTCTAATACAATGCGATCCTAGGCCGGGGCTCGTTGACGACCATGGGGGCCATAATTCATCACGGTTTTCTATGCATGAAAATTCCCTTCGAAGATGGTGTCATCACGGTGCGAGGAGACCAAGCCTTGGCAAGGAAGATAGACATGGAGAACCCGCCCCAAATCAAACACGTCTGCATTACTGTGTTAGATCCCGTCGTACCTGCAAATCGCAGCCGCTGGCTCCCTAAACCACAGCCCCAGGGGGAAACCCAACGGATACCGCTCAGGCCGGGAAGCAGCAAGATAGTGATCCTCGGCACCATGTTGTCTCCCGAGGAGGAAAAACACTTGATGCTGCTCCTCCAGGAATACGAAACCGTGTTCGCGTGGGGGCCCGAAGACCTTCTGGGTGTCCCGAGAGAGATTATCGAACATGCCCTCGCCATTAATCCAAGCGCAAAGCCTAAGAAGCAAAAACTGAGAAAACTTGCAGTAGAAAGGCAGGAAGCCGCGAAGGTGGAGGTGACTAAACTACTCCAGGCGAGAATCATCCGTGAAGCCCGATACCCAGTGTGGTTGGCCAACATCGTCCTAGTCAGGAAGGCCAACGGAGCATGGAGGATGTGCATTGACTTTAATGACTTAAACAAAGCATGCCCAAAAGATGACTTCCCCCTGCCCCGCATCGACCAGCTGGTTGACTCAACCTCCGGGTCAGAAAGGATGAGCTTCCTTGACGCATACTCCGGTTATCACCAAATATATATGCAAGAAGGAGACGAAGATAAGACAGCATTTGTTACTCCCTTCGGTACCTATTGCTTCGTGCGGATGCCTTTTGGGCTCAAAAACGCAGGTGCTACCTTCGCTCGACTCATCACGAAGATCTTCGCCGATCAGTTGGGAAGAAATGTGGAAGCCTACGTTGACGATATCATTGTCAAAAGTGAAAAGAAAGAAGATCACATCGGGGACCTCCGGGAAACCTTCAGAAATTTGATAAAAGGTAAGGTGAAGCTTAACCCAGCAAAATGTGTCTTCGGCGTGGACGCATGAAAATTGCTAGGTTTCCTGGTCTCCCAACGGGGCATAGAAGCGAATCCGAAAAAGATAAGAGCTGTCCAAGACATGGCTCCACCAAGAAACCTGAAAGAAGTACAACGGTTGGCAGGGCGGATAGCAAAGACTCACGATTCTTGCCAAAATCCGCTGAACTTAAGTTTGCCGCCTTCTTAAAGCCTTGCGCTCAAACGATAGTTTCATCTCGACAGGGAGTGCCAACGCACCTTCGACGACTTGAAGCGTAGTCTCATGGAGATCCCCGCCCCGCAGCCCGGCAAGGTGAGGAGCTTCGTTATATCTAGCAAATGCCTAGCCCTTGGCCGTAAGCGCCGTGCTAGTGCGACCCTAGGCGCCAAACAACGGCCGGTCTACTTGCCTCAAGCCTCCAAGGAGCCGGTTACGATACTCGGAAATGGAAAAACTGGCATACGCTCTATTAATGGCATCTCGAAAGCTCCGACATTATTTTCAGGCCAACCGCATCAAGGTGCCGACTACATATCCTCTAGGGTCTATGCTATCCAACATGGAAAGCACTGGGCGCATCAGCAAGTGGGCAGTCGAGCTAGCTCCCTTTGAATTAACCATAATTCTTCGCACGGCAATCAAAAGTCAAGCCCTCGTCGATTTCATGGTAGAATGGACTTCCCCAGTCCTGGAGAACAACAAAACCCCAACGATGTGGTCCATCAACTCCGACGGATCTTGGGGGGCAAGTGGGGCGGGAATAGCGGCGGTGATACACACACCCAGCGGGGAAAAAGTGGAGTTCGCAGCAAGGCTGGAATTTCCTTCAACCAACAATATAGCCGAGTATGAAGCGCTATTATTGGGTATCAGAAAAGCGAAGATCATGGGAGCGAGAAAGGCGATAATATACACCGACTCGAAACTTATTCAGGGGCACATCACCAAAGAATATCAAGTGAAGGATGAACAGCTCCAGAAGTACGTCGAGATGGTCCGAACCATGGAGAAGGGTTTCATTGGGTTCACCGTTAATGCAATTCCCAGGTCCCAAAATGAACGCGCCGACGAGCTAGCCAAGATCGTAGCCACCGGAGGAAGTCTACCTTCGACAATCTTCTTCGAGATACTTCGCACCCCCTCCATTCCTTCCCAGATGAATCTCATTGTTCGAGCAGCCAGTGAAGACTGGAGAAATGAGATATACAACTACCTCCTGGAGGGAGTTTTGCCAGACGAGGAGGCACAAGCGAGGCGCGTCGAAAGGCGAGCAAAGAAGTATGCCATCATCAACGGCCTCCTATTCCGTAGCGGCCTTTGCGCTCCATGGCTACACTGCATTTCGCAAGAAGAGGGAGTGCAAGCTTTACTTGAAGCGCACCAGGGAGATTGCGGGGCACACCAGGCCCCTAGGAATCTCGTGAGAAAGTTATTTCGGATGGGGCTCTACTGGCCTTCAGCGTTGCAAGATGCAGAGCATATGGTCCGACACTGTCATGCGTGCCAATGGATGACCAAGCAAACAAGGGCCCCGCCCAACGAACTGCATGCGGTACCCCCGGTCTGGCCCTTCGCCAAGTGGGGAATAGATATCGTTGGGGTGCTTCCTAAAGCTCGAGCAAACCTTCAGTTCGTAATCGTCGCCATCGATTACTTCTCCCGCTGGATCGAGGCAGAGTCGGTTGCGAAGATAACCGCAGAGGCCGCCGTCAAATTTCTATGGAAAATGATTATTTGCAGATACGAGGTCCCTTATCAGATCGTGACCGACAATGGGTCTCAATTTGACTCCTGGAAATTCCGCGACATCGTGGACAATATCGACAAAGATCCGCTCGCCTCGGTGGGTCATCCTCGCCGAACGGGCGGTGGAACAGGCGAACGGGTTACTTCTTGATGGCATAAAAAAGGCTTTACTGGCTCTAAAAGGGCTTTGGCCCGACGAGCCGGACCACGCCTTATGGGCAACCCGCACTTCGGCCTCAAGAGCGACCGGTTCTCCCTTCCGCCTCCTTTTCGGGAGGAAGCCGCTTCACCGCGGAGATCTCAGTGCAAAATCCTTACGAGTAATCAAAACCCCGACCCATGAGGCAATCGACATCACGTGTGATCTAGAGGAAGAATGCAAGCTTCAAGCCTTAAAGACCATGAAAGCCTATGCGGAGGCGTCAACTCGAAGCTTCAACAAGAAGGTGAAGAAACGTGAAATACACCCTGGGGACATGGTGCCCAAGCGGGCCGCCCCGGCCTTCGCGAAGCTGGAAACGACGTGGGAGGGACCGTACAGGGTGCGCATAAGCTCGTTACCCCCGACGGAGAAGAAATACCACGGACATGGAATACCGACGCACTCAAGAAATTTTACCCATAGGTGATGGAATACGAAGGAAAGAAATGTACCGATCCCTATCAATAAAATAATGGAAAGACATTGCGAACTCGAGCCATCTTCATATTCTCCAGGACTTAAATCAAGAAGCCTGTTGCGAGTTCGCGGATGCTTGGTCGGGCAAACGTCCCACCCATCCTCGCTTCCCGAGACCCTGCTGCCTCGGGGCCGGGTAGGAGTTCGCGGATGCTTGGTCGGCAAACGTCCCACCCATCCTCGCCCGAGACCCGCTGCCTCGCCGGGTAGGAGTTCGCGGATGCTTGGTCGGGCGAACGCCCCACCCATCCTCGCCCGAGACCCATTGCCTCGCTGGGTAGGAGTTCGCGGATGCTTGGTCGGGCAAACGTCCCACCCATCCCTCGCTCCGGAGACCCGATGCCTCGCGCCGGGTAGGAGTTCGCGATGCTTGGTCGGGCAACGCCCCACCCATCCTCGCCTCGAGACCCGCTGCCTCGCCGGTAGGAGTTCGCGATGCTTGGTCGGCAAACGCCCCACCCATCCTCGCTTCCGAGACCCGCTGCTCGCCGTAGGAGTTCGCGGATGCTTGGTCGCAACGCCCCACCCATCCTCGCCCGAGACCCGTTGCCTCACGCCGGGTAGGAGTTTGCGGATGCTTGGTCGGGCAAATGTCCCACCCATCCCTCGCTCCGGAGACCCGTTGCCTCACGCCGGGTAGGAGTTCGCGGATGATTGGTCGAGTTCGCGGGATTCGTGGATATTTAATCGCACCGACACTACAATTCGTTCGTTGCCCCGGTTCGTCTCTTCACGAAATAACCGGCCGGGTTAAGGCGCCAACCTCCCCTTCGCTCCGAAGGACCGGAGAACACACCGTGTTACACTAGCCAAGTCATTGAGAAAATACGCCCAAGCTTCGCAGATCTCCGCTCTTTCCTCGGCAGGGAAGGAGAGGGTGCTTATGCATTATGCGACTGTACCTATTCTCGCGTCCCAACCCGGAGCTGGGCTGGGTAAAGAATCGAGACCATTTTACGTCACTAATCAAGGTACGATAGGAAGCTAAAAATGCATGACCAGAAGGAATTCAAACAAGGAGGACGAAGAACAGATATAGGTAAGAATCCCCTGCCAGGAGTTACATAATATCATCCTAATCATACATAATGTGGAAATCCAACAGAAACTTCTATACGAAACAAAGCGGACTTAGACGCGATGAGCACGCGTCACGGCTTCCGCGAGGGCATCCTTGGCTTCCAGCAGCCGCGGCACCATCCCGATCAATATGTCGAGGTTGGCGAGGTCTCTGGCAAGGGCCTCCTCTGCGGCCATTATCATGTCAAAATCCGCCCATAGACCTTCAATGAAGGCCTCGAGATCGTTGGCATCGAAGACCCCGGGAGCGAGAGCGTCACCCGGAAGATCAAGAACCATGATAGGGGCTCCCTCCTCCCCCAGCAGCGGCGTGATCTCTGCCACAGGCGGCCCCTCATCCAGGTTGGCAAAAATAGGGTCTTCTTCCATGACTTCCTGGGGATGTCACCATGGAAAAGCAAGGGAGAACAGGGTAGAGAGCGATCGCTCACTCAAACTAACAAGGTAGGCGAGGAAGGCAAAAGGCCAGAGTTAAATAAGAACGCGGGAAGCCCAGCGCCCCCACGCCCTCGAGAAGTTCACCGAGTCATTAAGTCCCTCTAACACTCGTCATCGACGCCTGGTCTCCGTCGGGAGAAACTAAACGCTTTTGGACGAGGGGACCCGTGGAGCGAACGAACACGCATAGTCATTTGATAAAATGGGAAATTTAATTCGAGTGTCTACAAAAATTCCCTCACACAAAGATACACGAGCTAAGAAGGAGGTGGCTTCTCTTTGCCTTTCCCTGAGTCACAAGATTACAAAGACGAGCTCGACGACCGACTCCTCGCAGTGGGCTCTCCGCCGCTTCCGAACTGACATAAAGCTTGACGATAGCCGAGATGCGGCGGAGGAAGGCTTCCCCGACGAAGGGATATCTCCGAACCCTGGTAACGACGGAGCAGCAGAAGAAAAACCGAAGTGCTCGCGGATATGAGTACATCCCTTCGCCTCCAATAATCGAAAGCGCTTTGACGGAGCCTGGGCTCACAAGAATCGCCGAAGGTCAGCAATAATCCCCAAAAATCTTAGTAGATTTCTCAAGGAAGGAGACAGCTTCCAGGCTGGAGGAGGGGATACGACTCGAAGCTGCATCAATACCGAACCAAGGGAACTGCTGAAGGAAGGCCTCCGTAGCCCCGTGAATCCCCCAGACAACGGATTCCAATTCCTTCTGAGTCATGTCGTGACGCTCCTCCGCTCGTTGTGCGTTACGAAGATGAGCTTGAACCTCGCTCCGTGCCGTTGCGAGTTGAGAGGGGAATTCTTCCATTTGCTTCTTCAACATGTTCTTGCCCTCTTCTGCAACCACCAATAGGTTTTTCAATTCCTCTATTCGATCATCTTTCTTCTTCTCGTTCCGCTCCGCCGCCATGCGAGCTCGCTCCTCTTCGGTGAGACGGTCCCGCATCAGGGAAATTACCCCCTCGAGCTCTGCGTTTTTCACAGCCAAATCCCGACTTTGAGATGCTTCGGCCTGCACCTTAGCCAACGAGTCCTTGGAGTCCTGAAGTGCCCTTGAAAGATTAGCCTTCTCCGCTTCTAGTTCCGCTACCCGTTCCTTTGCGGCATCGCAATCCTGGACCCCCTTGTTAAACTGGCCCAGGTACGTCCGAAATCGACGCGATATCTCCGAAGCGAGAACAGCCCCCTAAAAATAGAGAAGGAATGAAGAAGGGCGTTGAAAGACACAGATACCAGTAAAATAAGCTCAAAAGGGAAGGTACCTTTAAATGATGATCCATCGAGATCTCACAAAGAGAAAGGTCATTAACTTCCTCAAATAAGGCCACGGACTTATTGTAAGGAGAAAAAGCCGCGCGCATCTTTCTTAAAGACGGAGATACAGCCGCCCCCCTCTCAAAATCTGAGGCTGAAAAATCCGACAAATCAAAGCGGACAAAAGAGGAGCCCACATCACCCGCAGGGGCTGGTTGGTTCGAAGGTAAAATCCCTCCACCCGGAGGGGACGCTTTGAGTACTTGGAATCGGAGGTTCTGATCCTCCTCCTCCGCGACAGCGAAGGAGTGGCGAGCGCCCAGCTTTGGACTGCTCCAACGGTTTATGACCCCGCCTCCTCCGCATTATTACCTCCTCGCATCAACTTCACTAAAACTCGAAAGGACATCGCACCCTAACGAGCTGGCGGGAAAAGTGTCAGGAGTAAGACCTTCTCCCCCGGTGGGGGTGTCAGGAGTGGAAATGTTTAGCCGCAAACCCCGAGTCTCCCCTGTCGCGGGGATGGCTACACCTTCAAGTTTCCCCCATGCGCACTCTGCAGCCGGAGAATCACCATCATCCTCGTCATACACATCGATAGTCTCCACTCCGGGAATCCCTAGAAATGAGTACCCGGGGGATTGACCCCCACCAACATGCACATCAACGGAAGAGTCAAGTGTGAGGGCCGAGGGAACCCCCCCACAGCAGCTGGACTTGATGTGGTCTCGGGAAAACTCGTATCCGGGATGGATGGCATATTTGAGGGCTTGCCCGCAACAGCCAAGGGAAGCGTTTCGGAGGGCCCCACCGCGTCCACAGAATCCGAAGGGGGCGGTGGCAGGAGAGACGTAACCGCCACAGAGCCGGAGGAATCACCTTCGTCGCTGGATTTCTCTGCACCCCAATCCGCATCCTCGTCGCCATCATCCCCCAAATCCTCGCTCCCGCCCGAAGTGGCAGCAGCTTGGGGCAGCGCCACATGAGTTAACCTCGCTCGTTTGGCCGGACGGGGAGAACCAACTGACCCTCGGGGATGAGGGGGCGCGCGGCGTCCCCAGTCAGTAAAACGAGAGCATCGGGTGACCCCTATAGCGCTCATAGCAGCCTCATACTCCATTGCTTGGCAAGGGCCCAGAAGCTTGCGAGCCAATCTCTCGGCCGCCCCGCGCCCCACGTCTTGTAACCCCTCAGGTCGAATCACGGACACCGTGCCTCCCAACGACCGCTCCAGAGTAACGGCGGAGCTCCTGGCCAAAGGGTCGATACGACATAGACAATATTCCTCCACCAAGTCTCGCATTGTACTCTGGGCACGAAGAGCCTTCAGATAATCCAGATATCCAATTTCCTCCGCGGTCGCGCTCCAATTAGGGGATCGAATCGCGCGGACTGGACCCATCGAAGTATGGAGGGAAGAGTCTGCGCCCACGAGAATTTGATAATACCACCGTGACATCCATCCTGAATCCCATTTCCCCTTGGCGGCCGCTACTAGGATTTCCTTTATAAGGGACCTCTTCATCTGAAAATTCAGAGAACCAAAACACGACTTGCGGCCTTCGTTCCCTGTTTTCTGTTGTTTCGGTTGCCAAAACGCATCTTCTATGAGAGAAAACAAGCGCCGTGTCAAGTGGATCCCAGCCGGACGGAACGCCCATTCCAGCACTGCCAATCGCATAATAACGTTAGGGGTAAGCTGTGAAAGTTCTGCATGGAAAACCCAGAGTACTGACGCCAATAGAGGGGCGGACGGGAAGCGAAGGCCCGCTTCGAGAAACGCCGCGAATACCACTGCTTCATTCGCCTGAGGCTGAGGGGCTTCCTCATCACCAGGGAGGCGCATGGAAGGGCGTATCACCCCGAAATCAGCCGCTAATGCGTCGAGATCGGCAGAACTCAACGCCGACCGCCCCAAAATGGGGGATAATCCCGCGGCATCCTCCTTGCTCAAAACCGGCTTTATCTTAGGAGGGCGCCTAGGACCCATGGAGATCTAGGTTGGTGGAAGATCAGGAAGACAGATGCTAGAGGAGAACACGAATGAGAAAAGAAAACGGACGAAATGCGGAGCAAAAGAAAAGGAACCTCACTACCGTCGGAAAACCCTATCTCCACAGGATATGTGCAAAAAAAAAGACGTTTACTATTACATCCCAGCGAGCAGAACGACATCTACCTGCTGACATGAGGGGCTAGTGTGGTGGACCGGCCAGGCTCATCCCTCCCCCTCGGCTAGCTAAACGAAGCCCCCGTATCTAATGGCCCACATGAACGGATTTATAAACGTCAACCTCTTCCTCCGATAGAGCCATAAGTCCGCATTTTAGAGATCATCCTCAAAAGGGGATGATGGATAAAATCGCCCTCTTCCCTCCGCAATGAGGGGATGTCCCCTTCCGTGGCGGGGGAGGAAACCGGAGAAAGTCACTCCCAGCGATGTCTCCCTCT
Organism: Rhipidocladum racemiflorum; assembly: GCA_036346355.1. Lineage (NCBI taxonomy): Eukaryota > Viridiplantae > Streptophyta > Magnoliopsida > Poales > Poaceae > Rhipidocladum > Rhipidocladum racemiflorum. The sequence goes on along the minus strand of CM070576.1, from coordinate 9,831,776 downwards.
GAAGTAAACCTAGTGCCAATCTCCAAGGTCTGACACCCCCCCAACAACTCCTCCCGAGTACACAATGACGTGTCCAGGCAATCCGAGACCCCAACACAAGTGAAATTCCCGTCGAACCCCTATGAAAGGTGTACGAACAGAGGGCAAAAAAACCCAACATATGAGAGACGTGATTCAATAAAAAATTCGGGTTAACCTTTGGCAAGAAATAATAAAGAAGAAGAAGGCCAATCAATATGGGCATGTTCCCAGGCCTGCCCTATAAAGGGGGGAAGAAGACATTGGAGAAACGGGTTCCCCGAAAAACAAGAAACAGTCCGACGAAGAAGAAGAGAGAAAGAGACCCGGTGGTTCAACCCAACCACAGCATGCTATGATGCAACAGATGCAGCACGTCACTGCTTAGGCCACCGCTAATCAAGTCAATCAGGGACAACGCCAGAATACAAGACTGTCAGAGTTCATGAGGACTCACCCACCCACTTTCTCCGGGAATGCCAATCCGTTGGAGGCTGATGATTTGCTAAGGTCAATTGAGAGGAAGCTACACATTGCTCAATGTATGGGAAATGAGAAGGTACTCTACGCGTCTCATCAGTTGGAAGGAACAGCCACCGAATGGTGGGAGAACTTCTGCGAAACATGGGAGAATCCACAGGATATTACTTGGGAGGAGTTTACAGCTGCGTTTCGTCAGTATCATGTGCCGGAAGGAATTATGGACCTCAAGAAAGAGGAGTTCAGAGCACTGAAGCAAGGTAATCAGCCAGTGGCTGAATACCTTAACAAGTTCACACAACTTGCACGCTACACACCTGAGGATGTAGCGACAGATAAAGCCAGACAGTCTCGCTTCATGAAGGGACTTAACTCAGGACTACAGGTGGGACTGATCACCCACACCTTTCCAGATTTCCATGAGTTGGTGAATAAGGCGCTTATTCTTGAGGACAAGCGCAGAGAACTGGATGACAACAGGAAGCGCAGGATGTAGCAGCAGGGATCACGATAGGGAGCGCAACAACGTTTGAGGGTTGCGCCAAATCAGTTTTTCATATTCCAACCACAGAATGCTACAAGGACACCGTCGCCAGCACCAAGACCCGTCAATCAGAACTATCGACCTCAAAGACTGCCGTAAACGCCGCTCAGTGCAGCCAACAGGGGACTTGAGACGCCGCTACAATCAGAACGAGCCAGGACACTTTGCCAATAGTTGCCCTAAGAAGACAGCAGGAGTGACCCCAGTTCGCTTCAATCTGGGATCCACACCAGCCAGGACGCCAGCACCAGGAGCAAACCGAGGGACAACACAGCCAGGAGCAGCACCCCAGACCGTGGTGAGAGGCCGAGTCAACCATGTCACCGCAGATGCATGCAGAATGCCACGGATGTCGTACTGGGTAAGTTACTTGTTAACTCAATACCCGCAACAGTTTTTTTTTATTCTGGAGCTTCGCATTCGTTTGTTTCTCAAGGCTTTGCTGCTAAAAATGATTTGGAGATTGCAAGGCTTAAATGCATGCTTTTAGTTCAAACCCCTGGTTCCGAACTCCGAACGAAAGTAGGATGTTCCGGGGTGAGAATACTAATAGATGGGATAGAATTCCTAGCGAACCTTATTATTTTGGAAACCCAGACCTTAGATGTTATTTTGGGAATGGATTGGTTATCCAAGCACAAGGCCGTATTGGATTGTGGACGAAGGACTATCTCAGTTGAGAGCCCGTGTGGAAAGAAAGTGGAATTTCAAGCTACCGCCGTTAGAGATGGACAGTTGATGGTTAACAGTACCAAGGCAATCAGCATAGAAGATGTCTCAGTAGTGAATGAGTATCCGGATGTTTTTCCTGAAGATCTACCCAGTATGCCGCCAGACAGGGACATAGAGTTTGTGATAGAGCTTGTACCTGGTACAGCGCCAATAGAGAAGAGACCTTATCGGATGTCCACCGAAGAATTGGTAGAGATGAAGAAGCAACTTGAAGAGCTGATGGAGAAATGATTTATCAGACCAAGTTCATCGCCGTGGGGAGCGCCAGTTCTGTTCGTCAAGAAGAAGGACGGGAGTTTCAGGATGTGCATTGACTACTGCGCACTCAATGAAGTCATCGTGAAGAATAAGTATCCGCTACCCAGGATCGATGATTTGTTTGATCAGCTGAGAGGAGCCGGAGTTTTCTCCAAGATTGATCTGAGATCGGGATACCACCAGTTGAAGATCTGATCAGAAGATATCCCGAAGACCGCATTCTCGTCAAGATATGGACATTACGAGTTTACAGTTATGTCCTTTGGTCTGACGAATGCACCAGCATATTTCATGAATATGATGAATAAGGTGTTCATGGAATATTTGGACAAGTTTGTTGTTGTGTTCATAGATGATATCTTAATCTACTCCAAGACAGAGGATGAACATGCCGAGCACTTGAGGCGAGTGTTGGAAAAGCTGAGGGAACAGCAACTCTTTGCCAAGTTCAGTAAGTGTGATTTTTGGAAGGACAAGGTGGAGTTCCTTGGACATGTACTGACCGCGGAAGGAGTCACCGTAGATCCAAGCAAGGTAGAAGCTGTGTTACATTGGGAACAGCCGAAGACCATGACCCAGATCCGGAGTTTCCTTGGAATGGCAGGTTACTATCGCCGTTTCATTGAAGGCTTTTCGATAATTGCGAAACCTCTTACGCAATTGCTGAAAAAGGAGAAGAAGTTTGCATGGACGTCAGAGTGTGAGAAAGGTTTTTAAGAGCTGAAGAAACGATTGACATCAGCGCCGGTGTTAGTTCTACCAGATGTTAACCAAAGCTTTGACATTTATTGTGACGCATCGCGCCAAGGACTTGGATGTGTACTGATGCAGAATGGAAAGGTCGTCGCTTATGCATCAAGGTAGTTGAGGCCGCATGAGGAGAATTATCCGACGCATGACCTGGAGTTAGCTGTCGTAGTGCATGCTTTGAAGTTGTGGCGTCACTATTGATCGGGAATAGATGTGAAGTATACAAGGACCATAAGAGTCTTAAGTACATCTTCACCCAATCAGACCTGAACATGAGGCAGAGGAGATGGCTAGAGTTGATCAAGGACTACAATGTTGGAATCCATTACCATCCCGGGAAGGCCAACGTAGTTGCCGATGCTCTGAGTCGGAAAAGCCATACTGTGAACATGTTGATAGCCACAAGTCAGGAGGAGCTATGTGAGGATTTCCAGAGAATGCAAATTGAAGTCGTACCAGAAGGATTCTTGGCCGCATTAGAAGTGAAGCCTACCCTGGAGGATCAGATCCGAGAAGGACAAGAGGATGATGACAAGATCCGCAAGATTAAGACCGACATGGATGAATGCAAGGCAGAGGACTTCAAGTTGGATGAGCAAGGCATGTTATGGATGAAGGATCGAATTTGTGTGCCGAACAAGAAGGAGCTGAAGCAGTTGATTTTAGAAGAAGCCCATGACTCCAAGTATTCAATTCATCCTGGAAGTGCCAAGATGTATCAAGATTTGAAAGAAAGATTCTGGTGGCTGAGCATGAAGCGTGAAGTTGCCGAGCATGTTGCACTGTGCGACATATGCCAGAGAGTCAAGGCAATGCATCAGAGACCAGCAGGATTGCTACAGCCGTTGAAGATACCTGAGTAGAAGTGGGAGGAAATCGGAATGGATTTCATTACCGGTTTACCCAAGACTCAAGGAAGATATGATTCCATTTGGGTTATAATAGACCGCTTGACTAAGGTAGCCCACTTTATCCCCGTAAATACCACCTATTCAGGAGATAAGTTAGCTGAATTGTATATGACCAGGATCGTCTGTTTGCACGGAGTGCCAAAGAGAATTGTATCGGACAGAGGTACCCAATTTACCTCGAGGTTCTGGAATAAACTGCATGAAGCCATGGGGACCCGCTTGAACTTCAGTACAGCTTATCATCCGCAGATAGATGGGCAAACAGAAAGAGTTAATCAGATTTTGGAGGATATGTTAAGAGCTTGTGCATTGGCTTATGCTACCTCTTGGGATAAAAGTCTGCCGTATGTGGAGTTCAGTTACAACAACAACTACCAAGCCAGTTTGCAGATGTCACCATTTGAAGCACTATATGGTCGACCTTGCCGAACACCGTTGAATTGGAACGAGACAGGTGAACGCCGTGTCTTTGGGCCAGATATTCTACAAGAAGCCGAAGAACGAATTGCCATGATCAGGGAGAGATTGAAGATAGCACAGTCAAGACAGAAGAGTTATGCTGATAACCGTCGCCGAGACTTGAGTTTTGAACCAGAAGATTTCGTGTATCTCAGAGTCACCCCACTCAGAGGAGTTAAGAGATTCCATGCCAAAGGAAAACTCGCGCCGAGATATGTTGGACCGTTCAAGGTTCTAAGTCGCAGAGGGGAAGTTGCTTATCAGTTGGAGTTACCGCAATCACTAGCAGGAGTGCATGACGTGTTCCACGTGTCCCAGCTGAAGAAGTGTCTTCGAGCGCCTGAGGAGCAGACGTAGCTAGAGTCAATTGAGCTACAAGAAGATCTGACTTACAAGGAGCACCCCGTAAAGATTCTGGACACCATGGACCGAGAGACGAGAAACAAGTCAACCCGTTTCTGCAGAGTTCAATGGAGCAACCACGCGGAGAGTGAAGCAACCTGGGAGCGCGAAGAGGATTTGAAGAAAGAGTTTCCGAACCTATTTTATAGAGAGCCCTGAATCTCGGGGACGAGATTCTATTAAGGGGGGAGGTTTGTAACACCCCAAAATTTTGCTTTTCTTAAATTCATGTGTGATTTGGCACTTTGATGAATTTTTGGAATTTTCTGGAATTTATTTGGATTTATTTGGAATTTATTTGAATTTATTCTATTTTGAAATAATTAAAGAATTTAACTTTGCAAATAAAATTTTGTTCGAAATATTTTATTTGAGTCCAAAATGTTCCAGAATTTTTCTGGAATTTTTCTGAGTCTTTTGCTATTTTTCTTAAATTAAATGAATTTCTGGGAATTAATTGAATTATTTAATCGCTGGAAAAATGCGAACCGGTTTGTACTGTTCCACCGACCGGGCCTAAGTCAGACTCGAGTCTGAGTCTGACCCGGACCCAACCGCGCCACGCGTTCCGGTCGGACCGCTTCCGAACCCTAATCCGTGGACCCTTGGATCAAGATCCAACGGCCCACATTAGCCCGCGTTTTACCGCACCGCACCCAACCCCGATCAATCCCAACCGTTGGATCAAGATCCAACGGTCAAGATCAATCCGCGCACAGCACGGCCACGCCCGAGCCATCTCCGCCGTTGATCGCGCCACGTGGACGGCTCACGTGCGCCCACGTCACCTAGTCCGAGTCCCCACCGGACTCCGCCGCCACAGCCGTGTCAACCTCGATTTCCGCGTGATTCACGGAAGACGAGGCCTCTATTTAATGCGCCGCCGCCACGTGCACACCCGTTGGCCCTAGTCTTCAAGCCCGAGCCGCCGCCGTTCGCCCGCAATCGCTCGCCGTAGTTGGTTAAGGTCTCCGCCGCGCCTCCTTGCCGTTTGCCGCCGTCTCCGTCATCCTCAGCCGCCGTCAAGCCCAGATCCGAGTTCCCCGCATCGAGACGCATTCGGGGCTGCAAGCCTTCACGCCGGAGGAGCCCCGCAGCGCCGTTGCCCGTGTCGCCGTCTCCAGCTCCGGCCAGCCAGCGCCGCCACAAGCCATCGCCGGATCTCGAAGCTTCTCAGCCATCGGATCTCCATCACACGGTCCAGATCGCGCCACGTCGCCACTGGTGAGATTCCGATCCAAAACCCCAGATCCAATCTCAACCGTTGGATCTAGATCCAACGGTCCGAATCAAACGCGTTAAGCCAAATGCGTGAAAGCCAGATCTAATCTGGGCCGTTGATTTTCAAATCAACGGCCGAGATCGTGCCACGCGTCCAGGAAGGCTGACCGCCGCGGTCAGCGCGGCCAGCGCACCCACATGCGTGTCGTCGACACGCCGGGCCCGCGTGTCAGCGACTCAACCGCAACCGCACCGTGACGTCAGCACGGTCCCGCTTGTCGGCCGCCTACCTGCGGCGGTGATGTCGGGCCAGCGACGCCACCAAGGGGCCCACCTGTCAGCGTTAGTGCGCCGTGGACCGAGCCCACGGTGGACCCGAGCCAAACCATGGACCACGTCCATGGACCGGCTGACGTCAGCCGACCAATCAGATGTTGACACGTGTCACGCTGACGCAATAAAAGAATTTCCGAAAAAGAAAATGATTTATTAATTCGAAATATTGATTCAAATTTAGATTCAAACTTCAAACGCTTATAACTTTTGCATTTTAACTCCGATTTGAGTGATTCAAATTTCTAAATTTGTATAAAATTGAGATCTACCTAATGATGAATTTTATTTAATTTTTGGACTAAAGTTTTTCTCTGAAATATTATTTAATTGATTATTTTAAACTTTAAATGCTTGTATCTTTTGCATTTAAACTCCGAATTTGACGATTTCAGTTTCTAAAAATTCATAAAATTATGCTCTCTCTGTTTATGAAATTTATTTGGATGTTTGGACACTTTTTGTCTACTATTTATTTATTTCTTGCTATTTGCACGCTTTACGAGTAGACGTGGAAGTGCCCGAAGGCTTCGAAGGAGAAGTGTTGACCCAGGAGCCAGCTCAGGACCAAGAGCAAGTACTTTTTGAAGGCAAGTTGTGCTTCGACCATGTTGATCCCATTTTGAAACCTATTTTGATTCAATTTATTGCATGCTAGTTTAATTAGAAAATACTTTATTTAATCCCGGGGAATTAGATAAATGCCAATTTGCTGTATGACACCTTGATTAATTAAATATGTGCCATGACCCCTTGTCACCCTAGTTGTAGATTACTAGTTGGACACTACTAAATTGCCAACATGGGTTTGTAGATCGTTGTAGTATATTGCTTAGACCTGCTACGTGCTCATGACATGATTTTTGGACAATCAAATGTTAATATTGACTTAATGATATATTGAACCTGTTTTGGAAAGGTATCATGTGTTGTGATGTTGATGGCACGTGGTGCATGGTAATCAATCGGGGTTTGATAAATAGCTTTTGACCGGGCATGTGGCAAGAATGATCAGGTGGGCCGGTTGTGGCACCGGAATGTTGGTTTGGTTCTTGGGTAGTCTTGCCTGGTCACCCTAAGGACTTAACCTTGCAAGCCTTTGAAGCGAGTCAAGCGTGCAACCACATGTCTGTAATGGACGGACCTAGTTGACTAAGTTGCTAATAACGCACTGTGGGACCTCGGGTGTCAACTACACCCTTTGTGTATGTTGTACGGGGAGCGATCCGGGCTGCCAGTACCCATCTAACGGTGGATTGACCTAAACTTCGCCTTTGCTAAGGGAAGGGTTAGTCTGCAACACTGGAGAGGACCACTTGTGCTGTTAGAAGTTTTCGAAAGACTTTTTTACGGGAACTCGCCTTTGTGGTGTTTGACTGTATCTTGTGGGTAAAGTGCATAACCTCTGCAGAGTGTAAAATCTATTCGAATAGTCGTGTCCGCGGTATTGGACATCACTCGGGAATTACAGTCAATGGTTAGACTTTCTCAAAAATAACTTGGACTTGAAAGGTTGGGTTGGATTAATAATGATGTTGATGGAAATGTGGATTAGGTTTGGGAACAATGTTTACTAAACTCCTTGAAAAGTTATTGATCTTGTACTTGTTTCTATTGCTTTCGAATATACTTATGTTACTTGTCAAATGTCAAGCATTTCTTTGCAAATATACCTTGAGCTATTCCTTTGTATCAAGCCATGCATATAGTATATTAGCTTGCATTCTGTGCATGACTTGCTGAGTACCAAGTACTCACCCTTGCCGCAATACAACACCAATTGAAGAGGAGACTACACCAGCTTTGGAGGAGGAGCTCCAAGAGGAACCGTCTACTTAGGGAGCGAGCCCAGTCAGTTGCCTGTGGTATACTGGATGGCGCCACGATGTTATCTTATTTTCCGCTACTATTATTTCTCTTTTAATAAGTTTCGCCCTGCGAGGCGTATATTTGTAACTTGACCATATGGTCAAGCAACCAGTTTGATTATTCAATTAAAGTACTTTATTAGTATCGAGTGGTATGATTGTGATATTTACCAATGTTGAAACTGTGTGCACTAGCGCGTTCCTGGACTAGTGCTGAATACACAGAGGGTCCGGATTTGCAGATTCGGGTCCCGACAGCCTCGCAGGGCTAAAGTCTTACTCAATTAAACTTGCAGCGGAATATAAGAAAAACGTGTGACGCCAACCAATATGCCATAGGCAACTGATTGGGCTCTCCCCCTAGTTTGTCGGCTCCTCCTGGAATTCTTCCTCCAAAGCTGGCGTCGACTCTTCTTCAACTGATGTTGTATTGTGGCAAGGGTTAGTACTTGGTACTCAGCAAGTCATGCACAGAATGCAAACTAATATTCTATATGCATGGTTTATTACAAAGGATAGGCTAATAGGTTCATTTGTAGTAAAGCAGCAATTGAGAATAAAGTAATAGATTACAAAGCAGTAAATCAATAATAAACAGAGTATTTTCAGAATGGTTGCACAACTAAAGCATTTCCCAACCTAAATTCAATTCATCATTCCAAACCAAGCATTCTCCAAAGTCCAAGTTATTTTCATAAAAGTCTAATCCTTGACTGTAATCCCCGAGCAATGTCCAATGCCGCGGACATGGCTATTCGAATAGATTTTACACTCTGCAGAGGTTATGCACTTTACCCATAAGATACAGCCAAACACCACGAAGGCGAGTGTCCGTAACAAAGTCTTTCGGAAACCTCTAACTGTACAAGTGGACCTCCCTGGTTATAGCGTGCTAACCCTTCCCTTAGCAAAGGCGAAGTCTAGGCCAATCAACCGTTAGATGGGTACCTGGCCGCAGCCCCGGTACGCTCCCCCGTTCAACTACACAAAAGGTATAGTTGACACCCCGAGGTCCCACAAGTAAGTTATTATCAACTTAATCAACTAGGTCCGTCCCATTACAGACATGTGATTGCACGTTTGACTCAGTTCAAAGGCTTGCAAGGTTAAGTCCTTAGGGTGATCAAGGCAAGACTACCCGAAGAACCAAATCAACTTCCCTGGTGCCACAACTGGCCCACCCGATCATTCTTGCCACATGCCCCGGTCGAAAACTATTTATCAAACCCCTAGTTGATTACCATGCACCACGTGCCATCAACATCATCATCAATAACACATGTCACTTTCCAGAAATATGTTCCATATCTCATTAAGTCAAGGTTAACATGTAATTGTCCAAAATCATGTCGTATATACATGGCAGGTCTAACCATTACACTACAATGATCTAAATACCCATGTTGGTAATTTAATATTGTCCAACTATTTAATCCTCAACTAGGGTGACAAGGGGTTCATGGGGTACAATTATTTCTGTCAAGGTGGTATACAGCAATTTGGTATTTAACTAATTCCCAAAATTAAATCAAAATCAATTCTAATTAAATTAGCATGCAATACTTTGAAACAACATAATTTCCAAAAATGGGGTCAACATGGTAAAAGCACAACTTGCCTTCAAAAATACTTGTTCTTGAGCTTGAACTGGCTCCTGGGTCAACACTTCACCTTCGAAGCCTTCAGGTACTTCAACGTCTACTCGTAACGTGCGAATAAAGCAATAAATAAATAAAATAGTACATCCACATTGCTCAAAAATTCAAATAAAGTCCATAAACATAAAGATCATAATTTTACAAATTTTTAGAAATTTGAATCGCCCAAATCGGAGTTAAAATGCAAAAGTTATAATCGTTTAAAGTTTAAAGAATCTATTACATAAATATAAACAGAGAAAAATTTATACCCAAAAATTAATAAAAATTCATATTTGAGTATATCTCAATTTTATAAAAATTTAGAAATTGGAATCGTTCAAATCGGAGTTAAAACGCAAAAGTTATAAGCGTTTGAAGTTTGAAAATTCAAATAAATCAATAAACTGAATTAATCCATTTATTTTTCTATTGAAAAATCTGAATAATGACGTCAGCTGACGTCAGCATGGGATTTGATTTTCCAACAAATTATTTTTCTATTGAAAAATCGAATTATTGCGTCATCAATGTGTCAGCCGGTCCATGGACTCGGTCCACGGCTCCGGCTCCGGCTCGGTCCACCGTGGACCTGGTCCACGGGTTCACATGTCACTGATACGTGGGACCCACTACTGACGTCATTGCTGACATCAGCACGGCTCGGCCGAAGGACGGCTGACACGCGGGCCCCACCGTGACGTCAAACGTCATGGTGCCGTTGGGCCAGCCGCTGACACGCGGGCCCCACGCTGACGTCACGCGTGATGTCAGCGATGACCGAGCAAGGCTCGGCTGACTGCGTCGGTGCATCTCCCGGGCACGTGGCTTGATCTGAGCTGTTGATTTGAAAATTAACGGTCCAGATTGGATCTGGCTCTCACACGTTGAGGACAACGCGGTTAATCTGGACCGTTCGATTTAGATCAGACGGTCAAGATCCGATCGGTTTCACCGAGTCATGGGGGCGACGCGGCACGACCCGGCGCTCAACGCGTGGCTTAATCCTCGCCGTTCAATCTCGATCGAACGGCTGGGAGTGCATCTAACGCTACAACGTGGGTTAACCATGACCGTACGATCTAGATCTAACGGCTATGATCTAACCCAAGCACGATGCAGTCTACGGCTACGTGGTTCAATCTCGAGCGTTGGATCTAGATCCGACAGCTAACAACTGATCTAAAATTGTAACGTGCAACTTACCCACCGGTGATGTGGACGAATCTGGGCCTTTGGATCTTGATCGGACGGTTCACGAAACTCGCGAGGTCGGCGATGTCCACGACGAAGCTAGCTGGCCAGAGACGAAGACGAAGACCACCCGAACGGCGTTCCCGTGGCCCTCCGATGAGGTGGATGGTACCTCCAGGTGTGCCTCGCCGCAATGGTGCCGAATCTGACCACCAACACGGCGGAGGACGGCGGACGGCGGCGGAACGACGTGGAAACCCGAAGCAAACCCTAAAGCACTACGGCAAGCAATCGTGGGCGCGATGGAGCTCTACGGGCGGCGGCTAGGGCAAAACATGTGCAACGCGAAGGCGATCCTCAGGCACGCACCCGCGCATTAAATATCGGCCTCGATGTCCGGATTCGGCGCAGGATTCGCGGAGCGGCCGTGGCGACGGCGGATTCCGATCGTGACACGGAGAGGGTGACGTGGCCACATCCTGGCCGTCCACGCGGAAGCGATCAACAGCCTAGATCCGGCTAGTGCGAACAGGTTCGACCCGAACCCCACGTGGGCGACGTGGCTGGATCTCTGCCGTTGGATATCGATCCAACGGTCGCGCGGTTAGGCTTAGGTCCGGCTCGGGTCAGGCTTGGGTCCGGTTCAAGTCGGATTCGAGTCCGACTCGGGTTCGGCTCAGTCGGATGAATAGTGCAACCCATTAGGGTTTTCCAGCGATTAAATAATTCATTTAATTTCTAGAAATTCAAATAATTCAAGAAAAACAGCAAAATACTCAGAAAAATTCCAGAAAAATTATGGAAAATATTTTAGGGCATTTGGGACTCAAATAAAATATTTTCAACAAAAATTTATTTAGAACCTTTAATTATTTAATTATCCCAAAGAGAAGATAAATTCAAATTAAATCCAAATAAAATCCAGAAAATTCCAAAAATTCACAAAAGTGCAGAATGACATTTAAATTCATGAAAATCAAAAATTGGGGTGTTACACAAACCATCGGTACTCAGCGCGAACCTTACATTCCTGGGTTCGTTGCCGAAATCTGGATTCATGCGATCAAAATTTCTCCATTGTCTACCATCGTCGAGGTGTCGAATTTTCCATCTTTTCTGCGCTAGTCAGAATGCCAACCCATTAGTTTGGAGTCCCTCTCATTCCAGTACAAATGTTTCAGGCGGCCAATAATTGGCAAGTACCACATCACCATCGCATCGATTCTTTTCTTATTGTCCGTGCCTGAAGAAGTGTCTTCTTCATCATTACCAGTAGTACTATTCTTGTTCTTCTTATTCTTCGTAGTGCTGGCTGAAGAATCATCATCATCGTGGGAGTCATCATTCTTCATATACCAGCTCGCCTTGCACACCGGGCATTGATCCAAGTCCGCGTAATCTTTACGGAAGAGGATACAGTGGTTCAGACACGCGTGTATCTTTTGCACATCCAATGACATCGGAGTGATAAGCTTCTTTGCGAAATAAGTGCTCATCGACAAGGTGGGCAATCCATTAGCCTTCGGAAGTATTTCTGCCAAGAGCCTCAACAGATCGGTGAAACTCTTGTCCGACCATCCATTGCTAGCCTTCAATCTTAAAAGCATCACCACCGTATGCAACACCGTAAACTCTGGAGGACAACCCTTGGATTCCTCATATAATAGAACATTCGCTGCTTTGTGTAACGCATCGACTTATCTGAACCTGTCATCTCCTTTAAAACCTGCAGTTCGGCATGGTGCAACATTTCCTCTACATCAGCGATGCGACCATCATCTAGCAAATGAGCATGCACGTGAGCATCATTTCCCAAACCATTAGTGTCACCTCCGGCACATCGATCATCCACGATATCGGGATCAATGTCATCGGTTGTTTGCGATGTACGTTGCTTGCCATGTTTGGACCAATATGTGTAATCCTCTATAAAACCTCTCATGATCAGGTGTGTTCTGATTACACTTAAATCTCCCCACCCTACATTGTTCTTACAGTCATTGCATGGACAAAGTATTTCCGTTTCCTTCTTAGTTCAGGCGTCCTTCCGAGCAGCTTTAATAAAAGTTTCGAGCTCTTTGAGGAATACACCATTATTTCTTAGGGCATTGTACATCCATGCCCTTTTCATCTTGAACCTGAAACAGAAAATCAGATCGAAATGTCAATTATTTAGATAGAACTGTAACAAGAGAACCCTAAGTTAAATACTGTAAAATGATTTTATTAAAATCACAAAAAAATGTAAGGTCATCTCCCTCTAGAGAGGGGAAGCCGGGTTCTCTCCCTCTAGATCTAGAGAGAGGGAGGGATACAAGATCTGTCTATAGATGTAGAAGGTGAGGGCTTCAACCCCCTCTCCCATGCACATTCTCTCTACACTACATCTTCCTCCTGCACTAGATATAAACCGAAATTACCCAAATTAAACATGTATGAAACCTGTACAAATGTCAAGAATTAGATGCTCTTACATGTAACACCCCGGCATTTATTATGCCCGAATGCTACCAAACATAGGCTAAGCAACCTCTAAATACCACAATTACAAGTAAATTACAGCAATGGAGCAAATGCTAATACCGAAAAATTTCGGCAGCATCTCCTTTGTTTTTCCATGAATTGAAGTAACAACAATCTTAACATATCAAGATAGCATTAAAAACGGTAGCAATAACGTGAGAAAACAGAAATTTCAACCATCATACAGCTAAGGATGTAATCCTATCCATCTCATGTCAAATATGGACTAATCATTTACTCATGGCAACCAACAAAGCATCAAAACCACAGTTTAGTTCAGTGAATTAACCATCACAATTGAAGGAAGGAACATGTCATTGATTAAATGTGTGATGCTAAGTGATGACGTGTGACTAGCCCCTCTTTTTCGCATGCCGATTTCATGGTACCTAAGAAAAACAACATAAATACAAGCGTGAGTTCAAAACTCAGCAAGCATATTGCAATGGTACAAACAAAAGCAATTACATGGCTACAACAACTCACATCATGTATATCATCTCATTCATGTTCACAAATCATTATCATCATCATTATGTATGCAATGCGATGCTCATATCTCCTTGAAAACTCATAACGGTATGGTTGAGTACACACCCGTCGGTGTGCACCCTCTCCCCCCTTCCATCCCGAAGATGGAGGGTACCTACTCCTCGCTTCCCCACACCGCGGTGGATGGAATCACGATGTAGGACTTACTCATTGGCTCTTCCGGAATAGTCATAACTTTCTCACCGACCTTCCCTGGACTAGTTATGACTTCTCACCGCCCGGGCCATGTATCATGCCATGTATGCAAATATGCCAACATCATGAATAACTTGTACATTAACACATGGCATCATCATAGATAACTTGTACATTAACACATGGCATCATTCACATAATAAACATATTCATCATATCAATGGCAAACATTAAAGCAAGGCATGTGAACATATCATATATTCAAATTTCAATCTCAATCAATCAATCAAACAAAGCACAACCCGCTACCATTTCAATACACTTGCCTCAACCACGGGCGACGGATTGGTGAGAAGTAGAAGGCATTCCCGGGGTCACACCACCTGCACATAGGTACCACACTCTCACAATCATGTCCACAAAACAGTACGCAAACCCTCATCTACCCCGACATTGCCAACTACTCGCAATACCCAAAAACAGAGGTTCTGTCCCGCCGGGACAGCAGCTTTCCAAAAGGCATAACTCGGGTTCTAAGACTCCGAATCAATTAAACGAGTACATCCTCGCGTAGCTTAGGAAATTTCCTAACTTTTTCTAAGTATATGGAAAGACTGATTCGGATTATAATGTTGTTTAATCTACAAAATACCGAGATCTGTTCCAATCACGTCACAGATTTTAACACGCTCGGTAAAACAGCCATAACTTTCAAACGGCTGATCGGAATTTAACGTTCTTTATACCCACTGAAAGGTATTGAAATTACCTACAACTTCTTCAACAGGCGGACGTCCAAATTCGGACTCTAAATTGGCGAAAAATTGAACCCTAGGTCGACTGCTCATGCTGTCCGAAACAGAGAACGTGACAACTTCTAGATTTCATCTAATCTACTCAATTCCAGCACCACCAATTGATCTAAAAACATGATAATGATCTTTAGAACAGTACCTAGCCCAACCCCAAGGAGTCCCATGGCCATACCTTCGCCCGACGCACGAAAACCCAATAGATCTCCTCCCGGATCGCTCCTCGTTCCAACGGATGGATCCTCGAGGTGCAGGGGTGGGGAGGCTACCCTAGGGCAGCAAGGGGTGGAGGAGAGGTTGTGGAGAGGTGGGGAGCAAAGGGCAAGGGGAGGGGAGGCGCACGGCCAAGGGGGGAGAGAGGGGGGTGGCGGCTAGGGCTCAAGGGGGAGGGGTGGGGCGCACAAGGGGGTGTGGGGGCGCAAGCAAGGGCAGGGGGAGCCCCTATTTACCAGCCCAAATAGGAATCCTAATCCTAAATGAACTCATACTCCATCCCACCAAAGCCCACAACCCCTTCTTTTAGGCCCAAACTCCCCCGGAAAGGCCCAAACTCCCGGAAACGGCCCGGAAACGCAATTAAACCTCATACCATATGGTTTTAACCTCTAATACCATATTTCATAATGTTTTTGACCTCATCATGCACATTAAATAAGGTTACGACACTCCGTGGTGTCAGATCACTTCATCCCCCAAAGGCCCAAAAACGCGAGTAAACCTCCAGTCGTAAGATTTTATTCTCTAATTTCACATTTTATAATGTCATACCATACCGTAGTGTCACATTACATTAGAGAGTTAACTATATTCCAAAGATTTCAAGTTCAAAACCTCCCCCCTTGTTTTCACAATTTTGGGGCCGCCTGGAACTGCCGCAGAGAACGATCTGTTCGGAGCTTTAGAGCGAAGTTCCCACAGACTGCTCCCTAAGACAACGACCTGCAGAAAATAATAACGATCAAGCAAAACAACAATATCGGATGATCCGTCAACGTAAAAAATAACCATACCGGAGTATTATCTGGATGTTAGATTTCTGTGTAGTGTCGCTGCTGCAACAGAATGGATAATCCAGTACGTCCATAAAAACTCATACCGGAGTATTGCCTGGACGTTGGATTTCTGTGTTTTGCTGGTATTGTAGAACAAACAATGATCTGGTGAGTACACGAAAACGCATACCGGCATCTCCTTCGTCACAAAATTTGCATACAAGCATTTAAAAAATTTGGACAGGCGGTTTGTTTAAGAATTACTCCTTTAGAGACTTCAACATCACCACAGGGGATTCGTTAATTAATTAGGCTGTCAATATAATTAACTAAGGCGGCTTGCTTAACGTACTGTCTGTGGAACTTGCGATTTCCGCATGCGGCTTCATTACAAAGCCGCCTGTGGAAAGATCGTAATTTCCCCAGCCGGTTCCTTAAGAGAGCCGCCTTTCAAGAGCATAGTTTCCACAGGTGTAACATCCCCAATTTCGGTCTTCTATTAAAATCTAATTTAAATTAATTAAATTCAAAATTTGGATTTTTCCAGGTGTTCTATTTAACCTGGCATCCTTATCCTTTCAAAATTGGAGTTCCAGCTTTCATCGTCCGAAAAGTCAAATTTGCGAATTCCGGTCCGTACCCGAAATTCCACCCGAGTTCCAAATTGCTCCAAAAATCCCAAAACCTACTGCATTAGGTTCCAAATATTCCAAAAACATTTTGGGAATTTTTTCCAAGATTTTTCGAAATCCTCTGGTATTTTATCGCTCGCGGTCTTTCGCTAACTGCCCTTTATTCGTTCCAGAATATTCTAAATTCCAAATTTCATCCAAATTTCATGAAACCAATTTTATTGGGTTTCAAATATTCCCTAATATTTTTAGGAATTTTTCCGGGATTTTTAGACCTTATTTGCTATTTTATCCCACGCGCGTTTGCTTCCTTTAATTCGGACCAATGGGGAGCCGCCATGTGGCGGTACTGTAGCGTTGTGGTACTGTAACGTCGTGATACTATTCACACGTCTTCCTCCTCACGATTGCTCTGTCCAGAGGAGCTCCTTCATCTCCCTTCAATGGTGCTTTGGATTCCAACCTTCATAGCTCCTTCATTATTGCTCCAAGACGCGAACGGCCGGATTCGTTGCAAAGAGGGAGACGAGGAGAACTCATTCCCCATGACCATTCGTTCCAAATTCCAATGGAACCAGCACAATCACTCAAAAACCGAAATACACTTAAATGGCAATAACTTGGCTGTTTCTTCACGAAAATGCGTGCTTCCACTTCCTAAACCTTCGTCCTAGAGCCCTCTATCCCGTACTCATCTCCATTCGCAGCCACTCCCTCCCATCTCACTGGAAGATCGCAAGAACCGACGACGAACACCGTTCTTCGTTCTTACCACGATATCTTTCGTTCCGGTGAGTCAAACTTGAATCCGCTTGTTCCTTTGTGTGCGTATGGATGTCAAGATCACAACCCCTCAATCAATTTCAGGTTTCCTCAAAGTTTGAATCCAAATTTCGCGTTTGTTCATCACCAACCGAAGAGGTTGCGACCTCGATTGCTCTCAATCCGGTAATCCTCTCCGAAATCCGATACCACCATTGGATTCGCATCGCTGAGACCTTTCCGGTACTCCCCTTTCCCAATCCCACCACCCCTTCCATTGCAAAGTCAATTTGTTCAAACCCTAGGTTCAGTGAGCTCTATTTTGGATGCAAAATTCATGATTTTACTGTAGCTTTTGCGTCTGAACTCCGATTCACTCCGTTCAAATTCCTAAATTCATCTAAAATTAATATCTACCTGCCAGTATAATTTTTATAATTTTTAGATTTTATTTATTTTATTGTTATTTATTCGTTGTACAGTTTTGCGTGTAGCCGACGATCCCGCCGAGTCCGTCGACGCCGTCGCCGAACCTCAAAGACTTCGAGACACCCGCTGCGATCGAAGGCAAGTCTCCTTGATGCATGTTGAAACCATTATTTATAAATGTTTTATGATGTTTTACCAATTGCATTGCTATTTATATAAAATGATGATGTTAACGTTAGGCTGTTAGTTATACCTGTTGTTTATACCTCCTTGATATTGTTGTCCATGATCCTTTGTTGCCCTAGAACAGTAATCCACCATAATAAATACTTTTGTTAAAATATTCTTTGATTATGGGAATGACTATTTGGAAGATATTTTGAATGGAACATATTAGTATAGAATGTAAGATTGGAGCTAGAACCCAACTCGATTGGAGAGTACATGAATATTAGTGTTGATGGGGATTGTTAATATGAATTGATCTATGAATGGTGATAGTTGAAATATTGTGAAGTTGGATTGTGATAGTAGTTCACATTATAATGGATTGGGGGAAATTTTGGAAGATGTACGGTATTGTGAAGTATTCAGGTATTCGGCCACCGGCTGATTACCTTGCTTCAGTGCTCTGAACTCCTCCTTCTTGAGGTCCATGATTCCTTCAGGCACGTGATACTGACGGAATGCGGCTGTGAACTCCTCTCAAGTGATGTCCTGAGGGTTCACTTGCATGGCACAGAAGTTCTCCCACCATTCGGCGGCTGTTCCTTCCAACTGATGAGAAGCGTAGAGTACCTTCTCATTTCCTATGCATTGAGCTATGTGTAGCTTCCTCTCAATTGACCTTAACCAGTCATCGGCTTCCAACGGATTCGCATTCCCGGAGAAAGTGGGTGGATGAGTTCTCATAAACTCTGACAGTCTTGTGTTACGGCGTTGTCACGATTGACTTGATTAGCGTGCTTTGAGTAGTGACGTGCTGCATCTGTTGCATCATGGCATGCATCAAGCTGAGTCCGAGCGACAAGAAAAGCTCCAAAATTCTGCATATCAACTGGTGGTCTTGGTGCTCCATCATTGGGGTTTCTGGCTGGCGAGAACCACTTCCACTGCCTCCAAGGTTTCAACGAGTGTTCACCATCTGTGCTTTGCTCTAGGTTTTAGAGATGAGAGGGAAACAAGAATAGATAAGTAGTATGGAACTTATGCGGGGCGAAAGGTGTAACTCAAAATCCAACTTTATTATTCTAATCAATAGTAACTTGGTATGGTTGCTTACAATGCCTAGGGGCCTTGCAACACATACTGCACACTCAGCAAGCAAGAAAATCCAAATCGAACTAACACTGGAGTCTAACGCCTAAGGGTGACTCTTTATTCTATGACGCGACTTGGCGAAGGAGTCTCACTATAGAACCTACGCTCACTCATCGAGAAAGCCTCCACGGCCTGGATACGGACGCTGCGGCATAGGCGCCGAAAGCTTGATCGCCATGTCCAAAGAATCGTGTCATCTGTGGTAGTCGAAGAAGCGATGTCCTCCTCAAGCTCCGGCTCCTCAAGTGCAGCTCGTGCAACTCGAGCATTGGCTCCGGCTCTAGTGCGTACAATGCCGTCTCTAACTCTCCAATCCTTTGCAGAAGGTGCGACACATACTCTTGAGCTTCCCGCCATCTGTTCTTCTCTGTCGTGATCGATCTCCTTGCGAGCCTTCTGTAGCTCCTTGCTTGTATCATCGAGTACATCCTCCTGGGCGACAACAAGTCGTGCCAACTGTGTAACCATGGCATTCTCATCCTGAATCGCCTTTGGGTCAAGAAGGTTATTGCTGCGCGGATGGTATCGGAACACCGTGCTCTCCAATTCTCTGGCGTAGATGCGGGTAATGTGTCGCATCGCTCGTCGTGACACTTCTTGGATACCCATCTGCATTGTAGACCTCCTGGCAGTGCAGTGTATCGGGCGATTGCCTGGGCCCTTTTTCCTAGCAGGTACCACAATCTTCACGTCACAAGCCTTGATCAATCCTGCTTGTCTGATCACTTCCACTTGGTATTGTGGCTTCTCAAAATCTCCGAGAGTCTGTAGCATACGCCAAAGTTCTGCGGCGTGACCAACCTCCAGATCGACATAGTTGAACTCTCCCTCCATCTGTCACAAGAGTGCTCACGTAAGAACTCGAAATTTTTAATTCGTGACAAGGTAAGGAAAAATTCGGCAAGAGACAAGAAAAGAAAGAATGGGATAAGTCGAGATGTCATTTCTTGTCTTGACAAACTTTTAGCTTTAGAAAATAGGTTTTATCCTCTCTACGACCTTTCTAGCTAGGGTTGAGCCTACGGTCAGTATGGCTCTGATACCACCTCTGTCGGAACCCGAATTTGCAAATCCGGACCCTCTGTGTATTCAGCACTAGTCCAGGAACGCGCTAGTGCACACAGTCTTAACATCGGTAAATATCACAATCATACCACTCGATACTAATAAAGTACTTTTGTGAAATCATGTGCTGAAAAATTGGCTTAGAATTGAATTTGCAAATATGTTTGTTCATGTGTTTTGTCAATTTGACAAGAAGCGATGGATTTAAGCTTTTACTTGGCGCGGACCAAGATCTCAAGAAAGCAGTTAGTTTCCCATCTACGACGGACAAACTTTGTTGATGCATCGTGGACATGCTTTTGAACTCATTGAGCCAAACTCAATTTTCCTCAAAACCATTAAGTTGTGCATGTACGACGGACAAAGTTTTTGGAGTGCATCGTAAATGAACGTGTTTTTGAGCTCAAGAGTCGAACTCAATCTTCCAAGAAACCAGTAAGTTTTGCATGTACGGCGGACAAACTTCTTTGGTCAGTCGTGAATGGCTTTTTGAGGTTTGATTTCGCATGTACGACGGACCGATTTTGTTTGTCCGTCGTGAACGTGTTTTCGCCAGAATGATTTCTTGTTGGAACCGAAACTTTCACTTGTACAAATGCACCGATTTTGTCTGTCCGTTGTGAATGTTTTTTTTGAGTGATTTTTCATGTGTACGCCGGACCATATTTCCTTGTCCGTCGTGAATGCGTTTTTGCTGAATTAGGGTTTTGAACAGAATTGAAATAATTTGAATTTGAGATTATGAAATTTGTGATGATTTCATGATGCTACTTTTGAAGTGGATTTTATGCAATGCTCATGTGAGTAGTTGCATGGATTGACATTGAGTCAAGTCGTGGACTTGTGCTCGGATTTGTTTGTGGTTTGTTCATGTGCGGTATTGCTCGAAGACGAATGTGGTCGATGGCGGGACCGGAACTAGGTTCATGGAGGAACTGAGGTTCGGGACTAGGTTCAGGAGGAACTGAGGTCTTGGTGGTCAAGGATGTCATGCGGGACGTTCGGGCTAAGAGAATGGTGCACATGAAGAATGGTTAGTCACGTGAGAATGGCAGGAGGTCATTCGCGTGCAAAGTGTTAGTCACGTGAGTATGGCAGGTGGCCATACGCGTGCAAAGTGTTAGTCACGTGAGTATGGTAGGGTTGCCATAGGCGTGCAAGAGTTGTACTCGGCCAGGTTGGGCCAAGTAGAGTTGTGTTGGATACGGATTCCTTCTAGGGAATAGGAATCGTATTCAGAACTCCTTGTGGGTTGGTGCTTTAAATAGGTGGGGGGTCTCCTGTTGAAAGGCACCAAGTAGAGCTGAGCGCATCAAGCCTTGAGCTTGGTTTTAGGGTTTGTACTCTTTTGATGAGAGTATTTTAGACAAGAAATAAAGATCAATTCTTCCAAGATTTTGCGTGCTACAGTAACCACGTTGCTCTGAGATTTTCTGTTTTGGTTCTTGTTTGCATGCTTGTTCTAATTCTAGATTGGTTTTTGATCGTTGAGTTTCATCTTGATTTGATCCATCAAAAACCGTTCTAGGGTATTGATTTAGAGTTTCTCAAAGTCTAGTTGATTAATCTTTTGAAGATCTTGTTTAATCTTGAAGTTTTGATTAGATTGATTCTCGTCAAGTTCTGGATCAGCAAGCTTGCGAAGCTCATAACTTTTGATCTGTAAGTCCGATCGAGCTGATTCTTTTTGGGTTCGATTCGTATTGGAATCTAGTTTCTCGTGTCCAAATTTCAGATCAATCTAACAGTTGGATCTCCGGGAATTCTCGTTTTACTAAACCTCTGTCATTCTGTTTTTGTCGAATACGTGGCAATTATTTGGTTCTATTTTGGGGTGAACTTTTAGTAGATCAAGAATTTGGTTTTACCTTCCGCACAATCATTCACCCCCCCTCTGATTGCTATATTCGTATACTTCGATCCTACAAGTGGTATCAGAGCAAGGTTTCTCTAATCTATCTTAACCGGTGATTAGATCAATGGATCGTTATTCGACAAAACCATGTGTGTTCGATGGTGTTGATTTTCAGTTTTGGAAAGCAAAGATGGAGGCGTTCATCCAGGCACAGGGCTTCGCAATTTGGGAGAAGGTCTACAAGCCGTACGAAGTCCCTGAGAACGACAATGTCAACGACGCTAATTGCGCACATGTTGAAGCAAATAGCAAGGCACGCAACTTGATCATCCAAGGTTTGGGGTGCAACGACTTTGATCTGGTGGTTCATCTTCGATCCGCATATGAGGTATGGAAATCTCTTTGTGATTACCATGAGGGTTCTAACACTGTCAAAGATGTTCACCAAGATATTTACAAAAAGGAATATATGCGATTTGAGATGAAACCTGGTGAGTCTGTAGATGACTTCTTTGCACACTTTAATAAAATTCTTAGCAATCTACGTGTTGTTGGAGTTAGCTACAATGATACTGCAAATGCTCGACAATTACTTGGTGCTTTAGACATGTCAATTTGGGAGATGAAAGTAACATCTATACAAGAATCTACTACCATGAGCACACTCACATTAGATGTTCTTTACTCTAAGTTGAAAACTCATGAGTTGGATGTTCTTGCCAGGAAGGGTAACATTAAATCAATTGCTTTGAACTCTAACCCTAACATGTCAAATGCAAATTCTTCTTCTAGCTTTGCCTTGTCTTCCATGTCTTCTTTAACGGATGAGCAACTTGAAGAGTTTCCTGAAGAAGATCGGCACTACTCTCTTCTCGCTTTAACAAAGCTTTGCGAGAATGTGAGAATGAGAAAGAGAGGTGGTCCTCCAAGATGCTATGAGTGTGGTGACCTCAACCATATTCGCACAAATTGTCCTAAGCTTGCAGGAAAAACATCAAAGGAGGAGAAGGACAACGATGGAAGGAATGAGAAGAAAAGGTTCTCGTCAAATGATAGGAAGAAGAAGAGCTTCATCAACCGCAAGGTGGTTCACGAGTTCTTTCCGCTCTTGAACAAGTCAATTTGAAGCGATGTGGACTCGGAGAGCAGCGAAGATGATGCAACTCCAAGCAAGCATGATTTGATAGGATTATGTCTCATGGCAAGCAGCAAGGATAGCTTCACCGAGGACTACCACGACAATGATTTCAATGAGGTAGATCCCTCTTATGATGAATTAGCTATTGCTTTGTTGCTCGTCTTGGAAAATTGCTTGACAAACGTGATAAGAAAATTAAGAAACATGATTTCATTATTGAATCATTGAATGCTGAAATTGCTAGACTTAAGACTTTGATTCCTAGTGATGATACTTGCAAATCATGTGACTTAATTTACAATGAGCTCACCTTGCTTAGGAAAGAACATGCTCTTTTGTTGCATCTAAATGAGAAAAATGAGAAACATGTTGTACATGCTATCTGTTCCACTGATGATTTGCATAGTTCAACTTCTTGTTCTAAATGCTCAACTCTTGAATTAAAATTGAAAGATGCAAATGCTAGGGTTTCTCAATTAACTGATAATTTGCTTTCACATGAAATTTTCTCATGCTCAACTTGTCGCAAGCAAAAAGGAAAAGTAGATGTTCCCTGCAATAATTGTTTAACTCTTGCTAAGAAAGTGGATTACTTGCAAAATTCTTTGGAACGTTTCACTAATGGCAAGAAGAAGTTGAACATGATTTTGGATCAATCTAAGGTTAGCACAAACAAGAGAGGTTTAGGTTTTGATCCATATGCCACATATGAAACTAAACCTCGCACTATTGTTCAGGCTCCTTGCAAAATTGAGTTATCTAATGAGCCTAAGAAAATTGCTTTTCAATCTGCTTTGGTTTTATCTTCTACTATGATGAGCATAAAATGTGCTTTTCTTGTTAAAGCTAAACATCATGTCAAGTACACTTGCACTCATTGTGGTAGAGATGGACACTTAGTAAATTTTTGCTTTAGACTAGCCAAACAGAAAAAGAAGGTAAGAACTGCTGCTAGTTCAAATTTAAGCAAAGGACATTTTTATGCGCTTAGAGTGATGACAACACCTTCTGTTCCTACAAACATGGGAAAAGGCAAATCTGATTTTGTGCATCAAAATTATCGTGTTGTACCTACTATTGTGCGTCGTGTGTCTCGATCTTTGGATTCCCAAAAATCTCATTCCTAACCCGATCGAGGCCTCGACATGTTTTGCTATGTAGGCTTCGCGCAAGGAAGGAGAACATATGGCTAGTGGATTAGGATGCTCACGCCACATGTCCGGTGATAAGAATTGGTTCTCCTCCCTCACTCGTGCATCTCGTTCTGAAAGTGTTACTTTTGGAGATGCTTCTTCCTCTTCTGTTGTGGCAAAAGGTACAATAAAGGTAAGTGACAAGTTTATGTTCAAAGATGTGGCTCTTGTTGAAAATTTGAAATATAACTTGCTTTACATCTCACAAATGCTTGATGAAGATCTTGAGATAAGCTTTAAGAAAAATGAATGCAAAGTGCTAGATGCTTCAGGTGATCTTGTGTTCAAAATTTCTCATTTTGGAAGAATCTTTAAAGCTGATTTTGATTCATCACCTTCTTCTAAGCATAGGTGTCTAATTGCCAATGTTTCTAAAGATTTATTCTTTTGGCATCGTAGACTTGGTCATGTTGGTTTTGATCATCTTACTCGTGTAAGTGGTTTAGATCTTATACGTGGCCTGCCTAAGCTTAAGGGTGATAGCAATCTAGTATGTTCTTCTTGTAGACATGGTAAGATGATTGCAGGTTCACATCCACCTCTTACCATGATGATGACAAACGCTCCAGACAGCTTCTACATCTTGATACTGATTGGACCATCTCGAGTTCAATCCTTTGGAGGCAAACGGTATGTGCTTGTGATTGTTGATGATTTTTCTAGATACTCTTGGGTGTATTTTATGGCATCTAAGGATGAGGCTTTTAGTCATTTTAGAAGTCTTGTTCTTAGGCTTTCTGTTGACTATCCAGGAGCTCTCAAAGCTATTAGAAGTGATAATGGAACTGAATTCAAAAATGCTTCCTTTGATCTCTTTTGTGCTGAAAAAGGAATTGATCATCAATTTTCATCTCCTAGAGTGCCTCAACAAAATGGTGTAGTCGAAAGAAAAATAAGCGTTAGTTGAGATGGCTAGAACCATGTTAGATGAACATCTCTCTCCTAGAAATTTTTGGGCTGAAGCTATTTCAACTGCTTGTTATAAACCGTGTGTTTTTGAGATCAAAATTGGGTAAGACTCCATATGAGCTTCGGTTTGGACATAGACCTTCTGTTTCTCACTTTCGAGTTTTTGGATGCAAATGTTTTGTCTTGAAATCTGGAAATCTTGATAAATTTGAAGCTAGATCAACTGATGGCATTTTTCTTGGATATCCTGCTCATACTTGTGGCTATCGTGTGCTTGTTTTGGAGACTAACAAAATTGTGGAAACTTGTGAAGTTACTTTTGATGAGGCTAGTCCAGGCACTAGTCCAAGTGATGCAGTGCAAAGCGCATACATTCAGGGGGAGAAAATCTTTGAAGATGATGATGATGTTGAAGATGAGGTCTTGACTCTTCCTAATGCACAACAAGATGTAGCACCTTTGGCACCTACTACTACATCACCTACAGCTAACCATCCTCAAGCTACAACATCATCTGTACATGCTGAAAATGAAGAAGGAGAAGGAGAAGTCTCAAAAGCCAATGCTCCCTTGTACATTCAGAAATGCATCCATCTGAACAAATGATTGGAGACCTAAATGAGAGAGTCACTCGATCCAGGTTTATTCATTCTGACACTCATGCTCATTCCGCTTTACTTGCTTCTTTTGAACCCAAAGATATATCTCATGCATTATCTGACGAATCTTGGATCAATGCCATGCATGAAGAAATAGAGAATTTTGAACGAAATAAAGTTTGGAAACTTGTCTCACCTCCTCCAGATTTTAATGTTATTGGAACAAGATGGGTTTTCAAAAATAAACAAAGTGAGGATGGTGTTGTTGTTAGAAACAAGGCTAGATTGGTTGCTCAAGGTTACACTCAAATTGAAGGCTTAGATTTTGATGAAACCTTTGCTCCTGTTGCTAGAATTGAAGCCATTAGAATCCTTTTAGCTTTTGCTGCATCCAAAGGTTTCAAATTGTATCAAATGGATGTGAAAAGTGCTTTTCTTAATGGCTACATAAATGAGGAGGTTTATGTCAAGCAACCACCTGGTTTTGAAAATCCAAAGTTTCCAAATCATGTGTTCAAACTATCAAAAGCTTTGTATGGTTTGAAACAAGCCCCTAGAGCATGGTATGGTAGGCTAAAAACCTTTTACTTGAAAAGGCTTTTAATGGGAAAGGTTGACAAAACTCTCTTTTACTCAAGCAAGGCAATGATCAACTATTCGCTCAGATTTATGTTGATGATATTATCTTTGGTGGTTCATCTCATGTTTTAGTGTCCGAGTTTTCAAAAACAATGAGGAAGGAGTTTGAGATGAGTATGATGGGTGAGTTGACATACTTTTGGGATTTCAAATCAAGCAAGCGAAGGATGGTACTTTTGTACATCAAAGCAAATACACGAAAGACTTGCTACATCGCTTTGGAATGGAAAACAGCAAGCCGATCATGACACCCATGGAGAGCACTTGCACTTGACCACGATGAAGATGGTGAGCGAGGTTGATCAAAAGGAATATAGAAGCATGATAGGTTCACTTTTGTACCTCCTGCATCAAGGCCGGATATACAATTTGCTTTGTATGCTTATGCGCTTGTTTTCAAGCTTCCCACGTGCTTCACATCGACAAGTGTCAAAAGGATTTTTAGGTATCTTCATGGAACTCAAGATTTTGGCATTTGGCTTCTGCTTCCTCATGCATTAGTTTGAGATCTTTTACGATGCTGATTTTGGAGGATGTAGAATTGATAGGAAAAGCACTTCGGTTCATGTCACTTCTTGGGAAATTCTCTCATTGCATGGTCATCTAGAAAGCAATCTTCTGTTGCACAATCAAGCTGCTGAATCTGAATATGTGGTCTTTGCTAGTTGTTGTTCTCAAATTCTTTGGATAGTAGCTACACTTAAAGATTATGGGGTTAATTTGGATAGTGTTCCTCTTTTGTGTGATAACACTAGTGCAATTTGCATTGCTAAGAACCCTGTACAACACTCTAGAACAAAACACATTGACATCAGATTTCACTTTCTTAGAGATCATGTTGAAAAAGGCAACATTGTGCTTCATCATGTGGATACTGAACATCAATTGGCAGACATTTTCACAAAACCTTTGTCTTCTTCTCGTTTTGCTTTTATTCGGGGAGAACTTGGGATTGTTCATCCAATGGGTTTGTTTTGAGGGGGAGTTTCTTTGCCAAGTTCTTTCACTTGATGAGCTCACTTTATCATATTTCTTTATATACTATATAATTGAGCTAATATATGATAATCTAAATTGTCTCACTTGAACTAAGAATGACATTGCGGAATTCCTTGATCTGATTGCCTATAGCTAAATACTCTGTGATATCTTACTCTTCTAGGCTTGATATTGAATCCTCTTGACAAATTTGGGCTATAAAGCAAGTGTGGTTTCAACTTTACTCTTTCATAAGACCATTTAATCATTTTTGCATGTTTATAATAAAAAAAAAGGGAATATAAAAAAAGGGGTGTTAAAAGCAAAAGCTTCAAGTTGTATGCTTCAGGCATGCTTTCCTTAAAAAATAAGATGTATGCTTCAAGCATGCCATTCCCTCAAAGATAAGATGTATGCTTCAAGCATGCCACTCCTAGAAAATAAAAGAAGTATGCTTCAAGCATGCCACATGCGATTTATTGTTTAAAGATTAAATTGGTCTACTAGATTGGAGTTGAAACTACTTGCTCGCCCTAAGTTGTTAGTTGCTTCAATTTTTTAAAAGCCTTGCTTTTTCTGCTAAGATCTTGCTTAGTACTTGGATATAGTCGACTAAATTGAGGTTGAGATGCATGTCATTCCCTAACTTGTTAAAATCACTTCAAGATCATGTATTTTGCATATTATGTGATATATAAGGTTATATGATCAATTGAGCTCATCTTTTCCTATCTTGGCACTCCCTTGTTTTTCCTTGTGAAATCTTTGCTACAGGAAAATTTTTGAACCTGTTCTCTCTTTTACTCTTGATGAATCCATTGTCAAAGGGGGAGAAATTTGGAAATCATTGAAGATTTTAAGGAAAAAGGGGGAGAAGAAAAAGGGGGAATTGTTTTTGGATTTTTGAGATTTTTTGGAGAAGTTTGGAGATTTTGTTTTGCATTTTGGTCAAAGGGGGAATTCTGTGTTTTCTTTTTGGTCCTTGATCCTTTGGATTTCAAAATCTTTTGTAAAGTGAATGCCAAATGTTCAATTCTAAGTGGTGTTGCCAATGTTTTCATCAAGGGGGAGATTGTGAAATCATGTGCTGAAAAATTGGCTTAGAATTGAATTTGCAAATATGTTTGTTCATGTGTTTTGTCAATTTGACAAGAAGCAGTAAGTTTCGCTTTTGCGCCGGACCAAGATCTCAAGAAACAGTTAGTTTCCCATCTACGACGGACAAACTTTGTTGGTCTGTCGTGGACATGCTTTTGAACTCATTGAGCCAAACTCAATTTTCCTCAAAAACCAGTAAGTTGTGCATGTACGACGGACAAAGTTTTTGGGTCTGTAAATGAACGTGTTTTTGAGCTCAAGAGTCGAACTCAATCTTCCAAGAAACCAGTAAGTTTTGCATGTACGGCGGACAAACTTCTTTGGTCAGTCGTGAATGGCTTTTTGAGGTTTGATTTCGCATGTACGACGGACCGATTTTGTTTGTTCGTCGTGAACGTGTTTTCGCCAGAATGATTTCTTCTTGGAACCGAAACTTTCACTTGTACAACAGACCGATTTTGTTTGTCCGTTGTGAATGTTTTTTTTTGAGTGATTTTTCATGTGTACGCCGGACCATATTTCCTTGTCCGTCGTGAATGCGTTTTTGCTGAATTAGGGTTTTGAACAGAATTGAAATAATTTGAATTTGAGATTATGAAATTTGTGATGATTTCATGATGCTACTTTTGAAGTGGATTTTATGCAATGCTCATGTGAGTAGTTGCATGGATTGACATTGAGTCAAGTCGTGGACTTGTGCTCGGATTTGTTTTGTGGTTTGTTCATGTGCAGGTATTGCTCGAAGTCGAATGTGGTCGATAACGGGACCGGAACTAGGTTCATGGAGGAACTGAGGTTCGGGACTAGGTTCAGGAGGAACTGAGGTCTTGGTGGTCAAGGATGTCATGCGGGACGTTCGGGCTAAGAGAATGGTGCACATGAAGAATGGTTAGTCACGTGAGAATGGCAGGAGGTCATTCGCGTGCAAAGTGTTAGTCACGTGAGTATGGCAGGTGGCCATACGCGTGCAAAGTGTTAGTCACGTGAGTATGGTAGGGTTGCCATACGCGTGCAAGAGTTGTACTCGGCCAGGTTGGGCCAAGTAGAGTTGTGTTGGATCTGATTCCTTCTAGGGAATAGGAATCGTATTGGAACTCCTTGTGGGTTGGTGCTTTAAATAGGTGGGGGTCTCTGTTGAAAGGCACCAAGTAGAGCTGAGCGCATCAAGCCTTGAGCTTGGTTTTAGGGTTTGTACTCTTTTGATGAGAGTATTTTAGACAAGAAATAAAGATCAATTCTTCCAAGATTTTTGCGTGCTACAGTAACCACGTTGCTACAGTATTTTCTGTTTTGGTTCTTGTTTGCATGCTTGTTCTAATTCTAGATTGGTTTTTGATCGTTGAGTTTCATCTTGATTTGATCCATCAAAAACCGTTCTAGGGTATTGATTTAGAGTTTCTCAAAGTCTAGTTGATTAATCTTTTGAAGATCTTGTTTAATCTTGAAGTTTTGATTAGATTGATTCTCGTCAAGTTCTGGATCAGCAAGCTTGCGAAGCTCATAACTTTTGATCTGTAAGTCCGATCGAGCTGATTCTTTTTGGGTTCGATTCGTATTGGAATCTAGTTTCTCGTGTCCAAATTTCAGATCAATCTAACAGTTGGATCTCCGGGAATTCTCGTTTTACTAAACCTCTGTCATTCTGTTTTTGTCGAATACGTGGCAATTATTTGGTTCTATTTTGGGGTGAACTTTTAGTAGATCAAGAATTTGGTTTTAGCTTCCGCACAATCATTCACCCCCCCTCTGATTGCTATATTCGTATACTTCGATCCTACAAGTGGTATCAGAGCAAGGTTTCTCTAATCTATCTTAACCGGTGATTAGATCAATGGATCGTTATTCGACAAAACCATGTGTGTTCGATGGTGTTGATTTTCAGTTTTGGAAGGCCAAGATGGAGGCGTTCATCCAAGCATAGGGCTTCTCAATTTGGGAGAAGGTCTACAAGCCATATGAAGTCCCTGCAAACGACAACGTCAACGACACCAATCGCACACATGTTGAAGCAAATAGCAAGGCGCGCAACTTGATCATCCAAGGCTTGGGACGCAGCGACTTTGATCGTGTGGTTCATCTTCGATCCGCATATGAGGTATGGAAATCTCTTTGTGATTACCATGAGGGTTCTAACACTGTCAAAGAGGTTCGCCAAGATATTTACAAAAAGAATACATGCGTTTTGAGATGAAACCTAGTGAATCTGTAGATGACTTCTTTGCACGTTTCAATAAAATTCTTAGCAATCTACGTGTTGTTGGAGTTAGCTACACTGATGCTGAAAATGCTCGACAATTGCTTAGTGCTTTGGACATGTCAGTGTGGGAGATGAAAGTAACATCTATACAAGAATCTACTACCATGAGCACACTCACATTAGATGTTCTTTACTCTAAGTTGAAAACTCATGAGTTGGATGTTCTTGCCAGAAGGGTAACATTAAATCAATTGCTTTGATCTCTAACCCTAACATGTCAAATGCAAATTCTTCTTCTAGCTTTGCCTTGTCTTCCATGTCTTCTTTAACAGATGAGCAACTTGAAGAGTTTCTGAAGAAGATCTGGCACTACTCTCTTCTCGCTTTAACAAAGCTTTGCAGAATGTGAGAATGAGAAAGAGAGGTGGTCCTCCAAGATGCTATGAGTGTGGTGACCTCAACCATATTCGCACAAATTGTCCTAAGCTTGCAGGAAAAACATCAAAGGAGGAGAAGGACAACGACAGAAGGAATAAGAAGAAAAGGTTCTCGTCAAATGATAGGAAGAAGAAGAGCTTCATCAACCGCAAGGTGGTTCACCGAGTTCTTTCCGCTCTTGAACAAGTCAATTTGAGCGATGTGGACTCGGAGAGCAGCGAAGATGATGCAACTCCAAGCAAGCATGATTTGATAGGATTATGTCTCATGGCAAGCAGCAAGGATAGCTTCACCGAGGACGACCACGACAGCGATTTCAATGAGGTAGATCCCTCTTATGATGAATTAGCTATTGCTGTTGCTCGTCTTGGAAAATTGCTTGACAAACGTGATAAGAAAATTAAGAAACATGATTTCATTATTGAATCATTGAATGCTGAAATTGCTAGACTTAAGACTTTGATTCCTAGTGATGATACTTGCAAATCATGTGACTTAATTTACAATGAGCTCACCTTGCTTAGGAAAGAACATGCTCTTTTGTTGCATCTAAATGAGAAAAATGAGAAACATGTTGTACATGATAGCTGTTCCACTGATGATTTGCATAGTTCAACTTCTTGTTCTAAATGCTCAACTCTTGAATTAAAATTGAAAGATGCAAATGCTAGGGTTTCTCAATTAACTGATAATTTGCTTTCACATGAAATTTTCTCATGCTCAACTTGTCGCAAGCAAAAAGGAAAAGTAGATGTTCCCTGCAATAATTGTTTAACTCTTGCTAAGAAAGTGGATTACTTGCAAAATTCTTTGGAACGTTTCACTAATGGCAAGAAGAAGTTGAACATGATTTTGGATCAATCTAAGGTTAGCACAAACAAGAGAGGTTTAGGTTTTGATCCATATGCCACATATGAAACTAAACCTCGCACTATTGTTCAGGCTCCTTGCAAAATTGAGTTATCTAATGAGCCTAAGAAAATTGCTTTTCAATCTGCTGGTTTTTTATCTTCTACTATGATGAGCATAAAATGTGCTTTTCTTGTTAAAGCTAAACATCATGTCAAGTACACTTGCACTCATTGTGGTAGAGATGGACACTTAGTAAATTTTTGCTTTAGACTAGCCAAACAGCAAAAGAAGGAAAGAACTGAGGCTAGGTCAAATTTAAGCAAAGCACATTTTTATGCGCTTAGAGTGATGAAAACACCTTCTGTTCCTACAAACATGGGAAAAGGCAAATCTGATTTTGTGCATAAAAATTATCGTGTTGTACCTACTGTTGTGCTTCGTGTGTCTGATCTTTGGATTCCCAAAAATCTCATTCCTAACCCCAAGATCTGAGGCCTCGACATGTTTTGCTATGTAGGCTTCTCGCAAGGAAGGAGAACATATGGCTAGTGGATTAGGATGCTCACGCCACATGTCCGGTGATAAGAATTGGTTCTCCTCCCTCACTCGTGCATCTCGTTCTGAAAGTGTTACTTTTGGAGATGCTTCTTCCTCTTCTGTTGTGGCAAAAGGTACAATAAAGGTAAGTGACAAGTTTATGTTCAAAGATGTGGCTCTTGTTGAAAATTTGAAATATAACTTGCTTTCTGTCTCACAAATGCTTGATGAAGATCTTGAGATAAGCTTTAAGAAAAATGAATGCAAAGTGCTAGATGCTTCAGGTGATCTTGTGTTCAAAATTTCTCATTTTGGAAGAATCTTTAAAGCTGATTTTGATTCATCACCTTCTTCTAAGCATAGGTGTCTAATTGCCAATGTTTCTAAAGATTTATTCTTTTGGCATCGTAGACTTGGTCATGTTGGTTTTGATCATCTTACTCGTGTAAGTGGTTTAGATCTTATACGTGGCCTGCCTAAGCTTAAGGGTGATAGCAATCTAGTATGTTCTTCTTGTAGACATGGTAAGATGATTGCAGGTTCACATCCACCTCTTACCATGATGATGACAAACGCTCCAGGACAGCTTCTACATCTTGATACAGTTGGACCATCTCGAGTTCAATCCTTTGGAGGCAAACGGTATGTGCTTGTGATTGTTGATGATTTTTCTAGATACTCTTGGGTGTATTTTATGGCATCTAAGGATGAGGCTTTTAGTCATTTTAGAAGTCTTGTTCTTAGGCTTTCTTGACTATCCAGGAGCTCTCAAAGCTATTAGAAGTGATAATGGAACTGAATTCAAAAATGCTTCCTTTGATCTCTTTTGTGCTGAAAAAGGAATTGATCATCAATTTTCATCTCCTAGAGTGCCTCAACAAAATGGTGTAGTCGAAAGAAAAAACAGAACGTTAGTTGAGATGGCTAGAACCATGTTAGATGAACATCTCTCTCCTAGAAATTTTTGGGCTGAAGCTATTTCAACTGCTTGTTATAAACCGTGTGTTTTTGAGATCAAAATTGGGTAAGACTCCATATGAGCTTCGGTTTGGACATAGACCTTCTGTTTCTCACTTTCGAGTTTTTGGATGCAAATGTTTTGTCTTGAAATCTGGAAATCTTGATAAATTTGAAGCTAGATCAACTGATGGCATTTTTCTTGGATATCCTGCTCATACTCGTGGCTATCGTGTGCTTGTTTTGGAGACTAACAAAATTGTGGAAACTTGTGAAGTTACTTTTGATGAGGCTAGTCCAGGCACTAGTCCAAGTGATGCAGTGCACAGCGCATACATTCAGGGGAGAAAATCTTTGAAGATGATGATGATGTTGAAGATGAGGTCTTGACTCTTCCTAATGCACAACAAGATGTAGCACCTTTGGCACCTACTACTACATCACCTCTGACTAACCATCCTCAAGCTACAACATCATCTGTACATGCTGAAAATGAAGAAGGAGAAGGAGAAGTCTCAAAAGCCAATGCTCCCTTGTACATTCAAAAAATGCATCCATCTGAACAAATGATTGGAGACCTAAATGAGAGAGTCACTCGATCCAGGTTTATTCATTCTGACACTCATGCTCATTCCGCTTTAGTTGCTTCTTTTGAACCCAAAGATATATCTCATGTATTATCTGACGAATCTTGGATCAATGCCATGCATGAAGAAATAGAGAATTTTGAACAAAATAAAGTTTGGAAACTTGTCTCACCTCCTCCAGATTTTAATGTTATTGGAACAAGATGGGTTTTCAAAAATAAACAAAGTGAGGATGGTGTTGTTGTTAGAAACAAGGCTAGATTGGTTGCTCAAGGTTACACTCAAATTGAAGGCTTAGATTTTGATGAAACCTTTGCTCCTGTTGCTAGAATTGAAGCCATTAGAATCCTTTTAGCTTTTGCTGCATCCAAAGGTTTCAAATTGTATCAAATGGATGTGAAAAGTGCTTTTCTTAATGGCTACATAAATGAGGAGGTTTATGTCAAGCAACCACCTGGTTTTGAAAATCCAAAGTTTCCAAATCATGTGTTCAAACTATCAAAAGCTTTGTATGGTTTGAAACAAGCCCCTAGAGCATGGTATGGTAGGCTAAAAACCTTTTTACTTGAAAAAGGCTTTTTAATGGGAAAGGTTGACAAAACTCTCTTTTTACTCAAGCAAGGCAATGATCAACTATTCGTTCAGATTTATGTTGATGATATTATCTTTGGTGGTTCATCTCATGTTTTAGTGTCGAGTTTTGAGAAACAATGAGGAAGGAGTTTGAGATGAGTATGATGGGTGAGTTGACATACTTTTTGGGATTTCAAATCAAGCAAACGAAGGATGGTACTTTTGTACATCAAAGCAAATACACGAAAGACTTGCTACATCGCTTTGGAATGGAAAACAGACAAGCCGATCATGACACCCATGGAGAGCACTTGCGCACTTGACCCTGATGAAGATGGTGAGCAGGTTGATCAAAAGGAATATAGAAGCATGATAGGTTCACTTTGTACCTCAACGCATCAAGGCCGGATATACAATTTGCTTTGTATGCTTGTGCCTTTCGTTTTCAAGCTTCCCCACATGCTTCACATCGACAAGCTGTCAAAAGGATTTTCAGGTATCTTCATGGAACTCAAGATTTTGGCATTTGGCTTTACTGCTTCCTCATGCATTAGTTTGAGATCTTTTTACGATGCTGATTTTGGAGGATGTAGAATTGATAGGAAAAGCACTTCTGGTTCATGTCACTTCTTGGGAAATTCTCTCATTGCATGGTCATCTAGAAAGCAATCTTACATTTGCACAATCAAGCTGCTGAATCTGAATATGTGGCTTTGCTATTAGCTGTTGTTCTCAAATTCTTTGGATAGTAGCTACACTTAAAGATTATGGGGTTAATTTGGATAGTGTTCCTCTTTTGTGTGATAACACTAGTGCAATTTGCATTGCTAAGAACCCTGTACAACACTCTAGAACAAAACACATTGACATCAGATTTCACTTTCTTAGAGATCATGTTGAAAAAGGCAACATTGTGCTTCATCATGTGGATACTGAACATCAATTGGCAGACATTTTCACAAAACCTTTGTCTTCTTCTCGTTTTGCTTTTATTCGGGGAGAACTTGGGATTGTTCATCCAATGGGTTTGTTTTGAGGGGGAGTTTCTTTGCCAAGTTCTTTCACTTGATGAGCTCACTTTATCATATTTCTTTATATACTATATAATTGAGCTAATATATGATAATCTAAATTGTCTCACTTGAACTAAGAATGACATTGCGGAATTCCTTGATCTGATTGCCTATAGCTAAATACTCTGTGATATCTTACTCTTCTAGGCTTGATATTGAATCCTCTTGACAAATTTGGGCTATGAAGCAAGTGTGGTTTCAACTTTACTCTTTCATAAGACCATTTAATCATTTTTGCATGTTTATAATCAAAAAAAACGGGAATATAAAAAAAGGGGTGTTAAAAGCAAAAGCTTCAAGTTGTATGCTTCAGGCATGCTTTCCTTAAAAAATAAGATGTATGCTTCAAGCATGCCATTCCCTCAAAGATAAGATGTATGCTTCAAGCATGCCACTCCTAGAAAATAAAAGAAGTATGCTTCAAGCATGCCACATGCGATTTATTGTTTAAAGATTAAATTGGTCTACTAGATTGGAGTTGAAACTACTTGCTCGCCCTAAGTTGTTAGTTGCTTCAATTTTTTAAAGCCTTGCTTTTTCTGCTAAGATCTTGCTTAGTACTTGGATATAGTTGACTAAATTGAGGTTGAGATGCATGTCATTCCCTAACTTGTTAAAATCACTTCAAGATCATGTATTTTGCATATTATGTGATATATAAGGTTATATGATCAATTGAGCTCATCTTTTCCTATCTTGGCACTCCCTTGTTTTTCCTTGTGAAATCTTTGCTACAGGAAAATTTTTGAACCTGTTCTCTCTTTTACTCTTGATGAATCCATTGTCAAAGGGGGAGAAATTTGGAAATCATTGAAGATTTTAAGGAAAAAGGGGGAGAAGAAAAAGGGGGAATTGTTTTTGGATTTTTGAGATTTTTTGGAGAAGTTTGGAGATTTTGTTTTGCATTTTGGTCAAAGGGGGAATTCTGTGTTTTCTTTTTGGTCCTTGATCCTTTGGATTTCAAAATCTTTTGTAAAGTGAATGCCAAATGTTCAATTCTAAGTGGTGTTGCCAATGTTTTCATCAAGGGGGAGATTGTGAAATCATGTGCTGAAAAATTGGCTTAGAATTGAATTTGCAAATATGTTTGTTCATGTGTTTTGTCAATTTGACAAGAAGCAGTAAGTTTCGCTTTTGCCGACCAAGATCTCAAGAAGCAGTTAGTTTCCCATCTCTGACGGACAAACTTTGTTGGTCTGTCGTGGACATCTTTTGAACTCATTGAGCCAAACTCAATTTTCCTCAAAACCGATAAGTTGTGCATGTACGACGGACAAAGTTTTAGATGTCGTGAACGTGTTTTTGAGCTCAAGAGTCGAACTCAATCTTCCAAGAAACCATTAAGTTTTGCATGTCACGGCGGACAAACTTCTTTGGTCGATCGTGAATGGCTTTTGAGGTTTGATTTCGCATGTCTGACGGACCGATTTTGTTTGTTCGCCGTGAGCGTGTTTTCGCTGAGAATGATTTCTTCTTGGAACCGAAACTTTCACTTGTACAACAGACCCGATTTTGTTTGTCCGTTGTGAATGTTTTTTGAGTGATTTTTCATGTGTCTGTAGGACCATATTTCCTTGTCCGTCGTGAATGCGTTTTCTTTGAATTAGGGTTTTGAGCAGAATTGAAATAATTTGAATTTGAGATTATGAAATTTGTGATGATTTCATGATGCTACTTTTGAAGTGGATTTTATGCAATGCTCATGTGAGTAGTTGCATGGATTGACATTGAGTCAAGTCGTGGACTTGTGCTTTCCGGATTTGTTTTGTGGTTTGTTCATGTGCGGTATTGCTCGAAGTCGAATGTGGTCGATAACGGACCGGAACTAGGTTCATGGAGGAACTGAGGTTCGGGACTAGGTTCAGGAGGAACTGAGGTCTTGGTGGTCAAGGATGTCATGCGGGACGTTCGGGCTAAGAGAATGGTGCACATGAAGAATGGTTAGTCACGTGAGAATGGCAGGAGGTCATTCGCGTGCAAAGTGTTAGTCACGTGAGTATGGCAGGTGGCCATACGGCGTGCAAAGTGTTAGTCACGTGAGTATGGTAGGGTTGCCATACAGCGTGCAAGAGTTGTACTCGGCCAGGTTGGGCCAAGTAGAGTTGTGTTGAATCACGGATTCCTTCTAGGGAATAGGAATCGTATTCAGAACTCCTTGTGGGTTGGTGCTTTAAATAGGTGGGGGGTCTCCTGTTGAAAGGCACCAAGTAGAGCTGAGCGCATCAAGCCTTGAGCTTGGTTTTAGGGTTTGTACTCTTTTGATGAGAGTATTTTAGACAAGAAATAAAGATCAATTCTTCCAAGATTTTTGCGTGCTACAGTAACCACGTTGCTACAGTATTTTCTGTTTTGGTTCTTGTTTGCATGCTTGTTCTAATTCTAGATTGGTTTTTGATCGTTGAGTTTCATCTTGATTTGATCCATCAAAAACCGTTCTAGGGTATTGATTTAGAGTTTCTCAAAGTCTAGTTGATTAATCTTTTGAAGATCTTGTTTAATCTTGAAGTTTTGATTAGATTGATTCTCGTCAAGTTCTGGATCAGCAAGCTTGCGAAGCTCATAACTTTTGATCTGTAAGTCCGATCGAGCTGATTCTTTTTGGGTTCGATTCGTATTGGAATCTAGTTTCTCGTGTCCAAATTTCAGATCAATCTAACAGTTGGATCTCCAGGAATTCTCGTTTTACTAAACCTCTGTCATTCTGTTTTTGTCGAATACGTGGCAATTATTTGGTTCTATTTTGGGGTGAACTTTTAATAGATCAAGAATTTGGTTTTAGCTTCCGCACAATCATTCACCCCCCCTCTGATTGCTATATTCGTATACTTCGATCCTACAACTTTAATTAAATAGTCAAACTGGTTGCTCGACCTTATGGTCAAGTTACAAATATACGCCACGCAGGGCGAAACTTATTAAGAGAGAAATAATAGCAGCGGAAAAATAAGATAACTTCGTGGCACCATCCAGTATACCACAGGCAACTGACTGGGCTCGCTCCCTAAGTAGATGGTTCCTCTTGGAGCTCCTCCTCCAAATCTGGTGTAGTCTCCTCTTCAACTGGTATTGTATTGTGGCAAGGGTGAGTACTTGGTACTCAGCAAGTCATGCACAGAATGCAAGCTAATATTCTATATGCACGGCTTGATACAAAGGAATAGGTCAAGGTATTTTTGCAGTAAGAGCATTTAGCAAGTATCATAAGTAGATTCGAAAGCAGTAGTAATAAGTAAAGCATAAATAACTTTTCAAAGGTTTAGTAAACATCTTTCCCATCCTAATCCACATTTCTATCAACATCATTACTAATCCAACCCAACCATCAAGTCCAAGTTATTTTCAAGAAAGTCTAACCCTTGACTGTAATTCCCGAGCGATGTCCAATACCGCGGACACGGCTATTCGAATAGATTTTATACTCTGCAGAGGTTATGCACTTTACCCACAAGATACAGTCAAACACCACAAAGGCGAGTTCCCGTAACAAAGTCTTTCGGAAACTTCTAACAATACAAGTGGTCCTCCCCGGTTGTTGCACACTAACCCTTCCCTTAGCTAAGGCGAAGTTTAGGCCAACCAACCGTTAGATGGGTACCTGGCCTCGGCCGACGCGCTCCCAGTACAACTTACACAAAGGGTGTAGTTGACCTCTGAGGTCCCACAGTAATGCGTTATTAGCAACTTAATCAACTAGGTCCGTCCCATTCTGACATGTGGTTGCAAGATTGACTCAGTTCAAAGGCTTGCAAGGTGAAGTCCTTAGGGTGACCAGGGCAAGACTACCCAAGAACCAAAACAACATTCGGTGCCACAACCGGCCCACCCGTCGTTCTTGCCACATGCCCCTGGCCAAAAGCTATTTATCAAACCCCAGTTGATTACCATGCACCACGTGCCATCAACATCACATGATACCTTTCCAAAACAGGTTCAATATATCATTAAGTCAATATTAACATTTGATTGTCCAAATTTATGTCATGAGTACGAGTGTGTCTAAGCCATATACTACAACGATCTACAAACCCATGTTGGCAATTTAGTAATGTCCAACTAATAATCCACAACTAGGGTGACAAGGGGTCATGGCACATATTTAAGTAATCAAGGTGTCATACAGCAATTAGGCATTTATCTAATTTCCCATATTTAAATAAAGTATTTTCTAATTGAACTAGCATGCAATAAGTTAAATCAAAATAGGTTTCGAAATAGGATCAACATGGTCAAAGCATAACTTGCCTTCAAAAAGTACTTGTTCTTGGTCTTGAGTTGGCTCCTGGGTCAACACTTCTCCTTCGAAGCCTTCGGGCACTTCAACGTCTACTCGTAAAGCGTGCAAATAGCAATACACGAAAAAACAACAGGCAAAAAGTGTTCAAACATCCAAATAAAATCCATAAACAGAGAGAACATAATTTTATGAATTTTTAGAAACTGGAATCGTTCAAATCGGAGTTAAAATGCAAAAGTTATAATTATTTAAAGTTTAAATAATTAATTAAATAATATTACAGAGAAAAACTTTAGTCCAAAAATTAAATAAAATTCATAATTAGGTAGATCTCAATTTTATACAAATTTAGAAATTTGAATCACTCAAATCGGAGTTGAAACGCAAAAGTTATAAGCGTTTGAAGTTTGAATCAAAATCTGAAATCATTATTTTGAATTAATAAATCATTTTCTTTTTCGGAAATTAATTATTGCGTCAGCGAGGACACGTGTCGACCTCGATTGGGCGGTGGCGTCGGCCGATTCATGGGCGTGGTCCATGGTTTGGCTCGATCCACCGTGGACTCGGTCCACGGCTCCACGTGTCGCCGGCGGTGGGTCCCCTCGATGACGTCATTGCGACGTCGGCCGGGCTCACCGCAGTGGCGACAGGTGGGACCCACCGGTGGCGTCATGGGTGGCGTCACGCGCATGGTGGGGTGGCCAGCGACAGGTGGGCGTCTTTGGCGATCGCGGTGCGGTTGCGGCTAAGCCGACACGCAGCCAGCGGCGTGTCGATGACCCACCTGCGCGTGGGCGCGGCGGCTCGGCTCCGGACCGCATTAGCGCGATCGTGTCCGTTGATTTGAAAATCAACGGCCACGATTAGATCCAGGGGTTAACACGTTGAAAACTATACGGTGATCGTGGGCCGTTCGATCTAGATCGGACGGTCCAGATCTAACCGTACGTAAATACTGCTACGGCATGTGGTGATCGTGGGCCGTTGGATCTTGATCCAACGGTCCAGATCTAATCGGGTTTGGAAGCACGTGACTCACCGCTGCCGTTCGATCGGGATCGGACGGCTGTCCGAGCTCGCGAGGTCCGGCGATGGCGCGGCGAGGCTAGAGTACCGGGGATGAAGGCAGCGACTCTCGCGGCGTTTTCGAGGGACTCCGGCGAGGTGAGTTGGCTCCACGGGCGCGTCTTGGTCTGGGGGTTCTAGATCCGGGCTCAACGGCGGCTGGGGACGGCGGTTGATGGCGGAATGAAGCAAAAACCGTGGCGGAACGGCGCGCAACTACGACGAGCTATCGCGGCTAAACGACGGCGGCTCTGCCTTGGTGAGTAGGGGCTATGGGTGCGCAAAGTCAGGACCGACCTCGGGGCGTGACTCGGGCTTTAAAT
Source organism: Rhipidocladum racemiflorum (assembly GCA_036346355.1). Taxonomy (NCBI): domain Eukaryota; kingdom Viridiplantae; phylum Streptophyta; class Magnoliopsida; order Poales; family Poaceae; genus Rhipidocladum; species Rhipidocladum racemiflorum. The sequence goes on along the minus strand of CM070576.1, from coordinate 9,790,499 downwards.
AGCCTCGGCGTTCGTGCCCGAGGCGGAACCCTAGATCTACGCGGCGGCGGAGTCGGCTCGGATTCGGCGGAGACGACGGCGCACGGCCGTCCACGTGGCACGATCGGCAGTCACGATCGCGCGGTAGCGATCGGATCCGGCCGGACTTCGGCTCAACCGGTGCGGTCAATGCGGGCCGTTGGATTGATCAGCGGTTCGGATCGAATGGTGTTCGGTCAAGTCACGCGTGGCTCGGTCGGACTCGAAGTCGGACTCGGACTTCGAGTCGACTCGGGCTCGATCGGAGGAGCGAAGGCCGGTTCGATTTTCCAGCGATTTAATATTTAAAAATAATTTCCAGAAATTCATTTAATTAAAGAAAAATAGCAAAATACTCAGAAAAATTCCAGAAAAATTCTGGAAAATACTTTGGGACATTTTGGACTCAAATAAAATATTTCCAACAAAATTTTATTTGCAAAGTTAAATTCTTTAATTATTTCAAAATGGAATAAATTCAAATAAATTCCAAATAAATCCAAATAAATTCCAGAAAATTCCAAAAATTCACCAAAGTGCCAAATCACACATAAATTTAAGAAAAGCAAAATTTTGGGGTGTTACAAACCTCCCCCCTTAATAGAATCTCGTCCCCGAGATTCATGGCTTACTAAAGAATAGGTTTGGAAACTCTTTCTTCAAATCCTCTTCGCGCTCCCAAGTTGCTTCGCTCTCTGCATGGTTGCTCCACTGAACTCTACAGAAACGGGTTGACTTGTTCCTCGTCTCTCGATCCATTGTGTCTAGAATTTTCACGGGGTGCTCCTTGTAAGTCAAATCTTCTTTCAACTCAATTGACTCTAACGGTGTCTGTTCCTCAGGTACTCGGAGACACTTCTTCAGTTGGGACACGTGGAACACGTCATGCACTCCTGCTAGTGACTGCGGCAACTCCAGCTGGTAAGCAACTTCGCCTCTACGGCTCAAAATCTTGAATGGTCCAACATATCTCGGCGCGAGTTTTCCTTTAGCATGGAATCTCTTAACTCCTCTGAGCGGCGTAACTCTAAGGTATACAAAGTCTTCTGGTTCAAAACTCAAATCCCGGCTACGATTGTCAGCATAACTCTTCTGTCGTGATTGGGCTATCTTCAACCTTTCCCTAATCATGGCAATCTGCTCTTCAGCTTCTTGAAGAATATCAGGCCGAAGACACGGCTCGCCACGGTCTCATTCCGATTTAATGGCGTCCGACAGTGGTCGACCATCTGATGCCTCAAAGGTGACATCGTAAACTAGCCTGGTAACTATTATTGTAATCGAACTCGGCATACGGCAAACTCTTATCCCAAGAGGTAGCATAAGCCAATGCACACGCTCTTAGCATATCTTCGAATCTGGTTGACTCTTTGGTCTGTCCATCCGTCTGTGGATGATAGGGCATCTTGAAGTACAAACGGGTTCCCATGGCTTCATGCAACTTATTCCAGAACCTTGAGGTAAACTGAGTACCTCTGTCCGATACAATCCTCTTTGGCACTCCGTGCAAACAGACGATCCTGATCATATACAATTCTGCTAACTTATCCCCCGAGTAAGTGGTCTTTACGGGGATAAAATGGGATACTTTGGTCAAGCGATCCACTATAACCCATATGGAGTCATAACCTCCTTGAGTCTTAGGCAAACCGGTAATGAAATCCATTCCGATTTCCTCCCACTTCCACTCAGGTATCTTCGGTAATTGCAACAATCCTGCTGGTCTCTGATGCATTGCCTTGACTCTCTGGCATACGTCGCACAATGCAACATGTTCGGCAACTTCACGCTTCATACTCGGCCACCAGAATCTCTCCTTCAAGTCTTGATACATCTTGGCACTTCCAGGATGAATCGAGTACTTGGAGTCATGGGCTTCCTCCAAAATCAGTTGCTTTAATTCCTTCTTGTTGGGCACACAAATCCGATCCTTCATCCATAACGTGCCCTGCTCATCTAGCTTGAAGTCCTTTGCCTTGCCTTCCCCCATTTTGGATTTAATCCTGCGGATCTTGTCATCATCTTTCTGTCCTTCCTGTATCTGATCTTCTAGGGTAGGCTTTACCTCCAGTGCGGCCAAGAATCCACTAGGTACCACCTCAATCTTCATTCTCTGAAATTCCTGGCATAGCTCATCCTGGTTCGTGGCTGTCAACATATTCACGGTATGGCTTTTCCGACTCAAGGCATCGGCCACCACATTAGCCTTTCCGGGATGATAATGGATTCCGACATTGTAATCCTTAATCAACTCTAACCATCTCCTTTGCCTCATATTCAGATCCGACTGGGTGAATATGTACTTAAGGCTCTTATGATCCGTGTACACTTCACATCTGTTCCCGATCAGATAGTGACGCCATATCTTCAAGGCATGCACTACGGCAGCTAACTCTAGGTCATGTGTCGGGTAATTCTCCTCATGCGGCCTCAACTGCCTTGATGCATAGGCAACAACCTTTCCGTTCTGCATCAACACACATCCAAGTCCTTGGCGCGATGCATCACAATAGATATCAAAGCTTTGATTGACGTCCGGCAGAACCAACACCGGTGCTGATGTCAATCTCGTCTTGATTCTTGGAATCCTTTCGCACTCTGGCGTCCATGTAAACTTCTTCTCCTTTTTCAGCAATTGCGTAAGAGGTCTCGCAATTGTTGAAAAGCCTTCAATGAAGCGGTAGTAACCTGCCATTCCAAGGAAACTCGGATCTGGGTCACGGTCTTGGTGCTCCCAATGTAACACAACTTCTACTTTACTTGGATCATGGCGACTCCTTCTGCGGTCATTACATGTCCGAGGAATTCCACCTTGTCCTTCCAAAAATCACACTTACTGAACTTGGCGAAGAGTTGCTGTTCCCTCAGCTTTTCCAAAACTCGCCTCAAGTGTTCGGCATGTTCATCCTCTGTCTTGGAGTAGATTAGAATATCATCTATGAACACAACAACAAACTTGTCCAAATATTCCATGAACACCTTATTCATCATATTCATGAAATATGCCGGTGCATTCGTCAGACCAAAGGACATAACAGTAAACTCGTAATGTCCATATCTCGACGAAAATGCGGTCTTCGGAATATCCTCCGATCGGATCTTCAACTGATGGTATCCCGATCTCAGATCAATCTTGGAGAAAACTCCGGCTCCTCTCAGCTGATCAAACAGATCATCGATCCTGGGTAGCGGATACTTATTCTTCACGGTGACTTCATTGAGTGCACGGTAGTCAATGCACATCCTGAAACTCCCGTCCTTCTTCTTGACGAACAAAACTGGTGCTCCCCACGGCGACGAACTCGGTCTGATAAATCCTTTCTCCATTAACTCTTCAAGTTGTTTCTTCATTTCTACCAATTCCTCGGTGGACATCCGATAGGGTCTCTTTGCTATCGGTCTTGTACTGTGTACAAGCTCTATCACAAACTCTATGTCCTGTGCGGCATACCAGGTAGATCTTTAGGAAAAACATCTGGGTACTCATTCACTACTGAGACATCCTCTATGCTGGTTGCCTTGGTACTGTTAACTATCAACTGTCCATCTCTGACGGCAGTAGCTTGAAATTCCACTTTCTTTCCACAAGGGCTCTCGACTGAGATAGTCCTTTGTCCACAATCCAATACGGCCTTGTGCTTGGATAACCAATCCATCCCCAAGATAACATCTAAGGTCTGGGTCTCCAAAATAATAAGGTTCGCTAGGAACTCTATCCCATCTATTAGTATTCTCACCCCAGAACATCCTACTTTCGTTCGGAGTTCGGAACAAGGGGTTTGAACTAAAAGCATGCATTTAAGTCTTGCAATCCCCAAATCATTTTTAGCAGCAAAGCCTTGAGAAACAAACGAATGCGAAGCTCCGGAATCAAACAAAACTGTTGCTGGTACTGAGTTGACTAGTAACTTACCCAGTACGACGTCCGTGGCATTCTGCAGTGCATCTATGGTGACATGGTTGACTCGGCCTCTCACCACAGTCTGGGGTGTGGCTCCCGGTGCTGGCGTCCTAGCTGGTGTGGATCCCAGATTGAAGCAAACTGGGGTCACTCCTGCTGTCTTCTTAGGACAACTGTTGGCAAAGTGTCCGGGCTCGTTGCAATTGTAGCAGCGTCTCACTGTCCCCTAATGACTGCCTGAAACAGCGTTTCTGGCTGGGGTTGGGGTCTGATAGTTCTGATTGACGGGTCTTGGTGCTGGTGACGGTGTCCTTATCGTATTCTGCAGCTGGAATCTGAAAAGCTGATTTGGCGCAACCCTCAAACGTTGTTGTGCTCCCTGACGCGATCCCTGATGCTGCATCCTGCGCTTCCTGTTCTCATCCAGTTCCTTGTGCTTGTCCTCAAGAATAAGCGCCTTATTCACCAATTCTTGGAAATCTGGAAAGGTGTGGGTGATCAGTCCCACCTGTAATCCTAAGTTAAGTCCCTTCATGAAGCGAGACTGTCTGGCTTTATCTGTCACTACATCCTCAGGTGCGTAGCGTGCAAGCTGTGTGAACCTGTTCAGGTATTCGGCCACCGGCTGATTACCTTGCTTCAGTGCTCTGAACTCCTCCTTCTTGAGGTCCATGATTCCTTCAGGCACGTGATACTGACGGAATGCGGCTGTGAACTCCTCCCAAGTGATGTCCTGAGGGTTCACTTGCGTGGCACAGAAATTCTCCCACCATTCGGCGGCTGTTCCTTCCAAGAGATGAGAAGCGTAGAGTACCTTCTCATTTCCAATGCATTGAGCTATGTGTAGCTTCCTCTCAATTGACCTTAACCAGTCATCGGCTTCCAACGGATTCGCATTCCCGGAGAAAGTGGGTGGATGAGTTCTCATAAACTCTGACAGTCTTGTGTTCTGGCGTTGTCCCTGATTGACTTGATTAGCAGTGGCCTGAGTAGTGACGTGCTGCATCTGTTGCATCATGGCATGCATCAACTGAGTCTGAGCAGCAAGAAAAGCTCCGAAATTCTGCATATCAACTGGCGGTGCTGGTGCTCCATCATTGGGGTTTTCTGCTGGGCGAGAACCACTTCCACTGCCTCCAAGGTTTCCACGAGTGTTCACCATCTGTGGTTTGCTCTAGGTTTTAGAGATGAGAGGGAAACAAGAATAGACAAGTAGTATGGAACTTATGCGGGGCGAAAGGTGTAACTCAAAATCCAATTTTATTATTCTAATCAATAGTAACTTGGTATGGTTGCTTACAATGCCTAGGGGCCTTGCAACACATACTGCACACTCAGCAAGCAATGAAAATCCAAATCGAACTAACACTGGAGTCTAACGCCTAAGGGTGACTCTTTATTCTATGACGCAACTCGGCGAAGGAGTCTCACTATAGAACCTACGCTCACTCATCGAGAAAGCCTCCAAGGCCTGGATACGGACGCTGCGGCATAGGCGCGAAACGATCGCCATGTCCAGCAACTGTGTCATCTGTGGTAGTCGAAGAAGCGATGTCCTCCTCAAGCTCACGGCTCCTCCGGGTCGCTCGTGCGGCTCGAGCATTGGCTCGGCTGCAGTGCGTAAATGTCGTCTCTAACTCTCAATCCTTTGCGGAAGGTGTGACACATACTCTTGAGCTTCCCGCCATCTGTTCTTCTCTGTCGTGATCTCCTTGCGGGCCTTACGTAGCTCCTTGCTTGTATCATCGAGTACATCCTCCTGGCGACAACAAGTCGTGCCAAGCTGTGTAACCATGGCATTCTCATCCTGAATCGCCTTTGGGTCAAGAAGGTTATTGCTCTTGGATGGTATCGGAACACCGTGCTCTCCAATTCTCTGGCGTAGATGCGGGTAATGTGTCGCATCGCTCGTCGTGACACTTCTTGGATACCCATCTGCATTGTAGACCTCTGGCGGTCACGGTGTATCGAGGCGATTGCACAGGCCCTTTTTCCTAGCAGGTACCACAATCTTCACGTCACAAGCCTTGATCAATCACAGCTTGTCGATCACTTCCACTTGGTATTGTGGCTTCTCAAAATCTCAGGAGTGTAGCATACGCCAAAGTTCTGCGGCGTGACCAACCTCCAGATCGACATAGTTGAACTCTCCCTCCATCTGTCACAAGAGTGCTCACGTAAGAACTCGAAATTTTTAATTCGTGACAAGGTAAGGAAAAATTCGGCAAGAGACAAGAAAAGAAAGAATGGGATAAGTCGAGATGTCATTTCTTGTCTTGACAAACTTTTAGCTTTAGAAAATAGGTTTTATCCTCTCTACGACCATTCTAGCTAGGGTTGAGCCTACGGTCAGTATGGCTCTGATACCACCTCTGTCGGGATCCGAATTTGCAAATCCGGACCCTCTGTGTATTCAGCACTAGTCCAGGAACGCGCTAGTGCACACAATCTTAACATCGGTAAATATCACAATCATACCACTCGATACTAATAAAGTACTTTAATTAAATAGTCAAACTGGTTGCTCGACCTTATGGTCAAGTTACAAATATACGCCACGCAGGGCGAAACTTATTAAGAGAGAAATAATAGCAGCGGAAAAATAAGATAACTTCGTGGCGCCATCCAGTATACCACAGGCAACCGACCGGCTCGCTCCCCTAAGTAGGCGGTTCCTCTTGGAGCTCCTCCTCCAAAGCTGGTGTAGTCTCCTCTTCAAGCTGGTATTGTATTGTGGCAAGGGTGAGTACTTGGTACTCGGCAAGTCATGCCACGAGAATGCAAGCTAATATTCTATATGCCGCGGCTTGATACAAAGGAATAGGTCAAGGTATTTTTGCAGTAAGAGCATTTAGCAAGTATCATAAGTAGATTCGAAAGCAGTAGTAATAAGTAAAGCATAAATAACTTTTCAAAGGTTTAGTAAACATCTTTCCCATCCTAATCCACATTTCTATCAACATCATTACTAATCCAACCCAACCATCAAGTCCAAGTTATTTTCAAGAAAGTCTAACCCTTGACTGTAATTCCCGGCGATGTCCAATACCGCGGACACGGCTATTCGAATAGATTTTATACTCTGCAGAGGTTATGCACTTTACCCACAAGATACTGATCAAACACCACAAAGCGAGTTCAGTAACAAAGTCTTTGGAAACTTCTAACAATACAAGTGGTCCTCCCGGTTGTTGCACACTAACCCTTCCCTTAGCTAAGGCGAAGTTTAGGCCAACCAACCGTTAGATGGGTACTGGCCTCGGCCCGATGCGCTCCCAGTACAACTTACACAAAGGGTGTAGTTGACCTCCTGAGGTCCCACAGTGCGTTATTAGCAACTTAATCAACTAGGTCCGTCCCATTCTGAGACATGTGGTTGCAAGATTGACTCAGTTCAAAGGCTTGCAAGGTGAAGTCCTTAGGGTGACCAGGGCAAGACTACCCGAAGAACCAAAACAACATTCCCGGTGCCACAACTGGCCCACCCGATCGTTCTTGCCACATGCCAGGTCAAAAGCTATTTATCAAACCCCAGTTGATTACCATGCACCACGTGCCATCAACATCACATGATACCTTTCCAAAACAGGTTCAATATATCATTAAGTCAATATTAACATTTGATTGTCCAAATTTATGTCATGAGTACGTAGCAGGTCTAAGCCATATACTACAACGATCTACAAACCCATGTTGGCAATTTAGTAATGTCCAACTAATAATCCACAACTAGGGTGACAAGGGGTCATGGCACATATTTAAGTAATCAAGGTGTCATACAGCAATTAGGCATTTATCTAATTTCCCATATTTAAATAAAGTATTTTCTAATTGAACTAGCATGCAATAAGTTAAATCAAAATAGGTTTCGAAATAGGATCAACATGGTCAAAGCATAACTTGCCTTCAAAAAGTACTTGTTCTTGGTCTTGAGTTGGCTCCTGGGTCATCACTTCTCCTTCGAAGCCTTCGGGCACTTCAACGTCTACTCGTAAAGCGTGCAAATAGCAATACACGAATAAACAACAGGCAAAAAGTGTTCAAACATCCAAATAAAATCCATAAACAGAGAGAACATAATTTTATGAATTTTTAGAAACTGGAATCGTTCAAATCGGAGTTAAAATGCAAAAGTTATAATTATTTAAAGTTTAAATAATTAATTAAATAATATTACAGAGAAAAACTTTAGTCCAAAAATTAAATAAAATTCATAATTAGGTAGATCTCAATTTTATACAAATTTAGAAATTTGAATCACTCAAATCGGAGTTGAAACGCAAAAGTTATAAGCGTTTGAAGTTTGAATCAAAATCTGAAATCATTATTTCGAATTAATAAATCATTTTCTTTATCGGAAATTAATTATTGCGTCAGCGGGGACATGTGTCAGCCTCTGATTGGGCGGCTGATGTTAGCCGGTTCATGGACGTGGTCCATGGTTTGGCTCGGTCCACCGTGGACTCGGTCCACCGTGGACTCGGTCCACGGCTCCACGTGTCGCTGACAGGTGGGTCCCCTCGGTGACGTCATTCTTGGCGTCGTCGTGAGGCTCGACCACGGTCGGCCGAGGTGGGACCCGCGGTGGCGTCATGGGTGGCGCCACCGCATGGTCAGGTGGCGGCGACAGGTGGGCCGTCTTGGCGTCCGCGGTGCGGTTGCGGCTAAGCCGCTGACACGCGGGCCCAGCGTGTCATTGACCCACACACGCGCGCGTGGGCGCGGCGGCTCGGCTCCTCGGACACGTGGCACGCGATCGTGTCCGCGTTGATTTGAAAATCAGCGGCGCAATTAGATCCAGGGGTTAACACGTTGAAAACTACGGTGATCGTGGGCGTTCGATCTAGATCGGACGGTCGAGATCTAACCCTGCGTAAATGCGCTTTCACGACGCGTGGTGATCGTGGGCGTTGGATCTTGATCAGCGGTCGAGATCTAATCGTGTTTGGAAGCATGTGACTCACCGCCGCTGCCGTTCGATCGGGATCGGACGTCCGAGCTCGCGAGGTCCGGCGATGGCGCGAGGCTAAGTGCAGGGGATGAAGATGACGACTCCCCGCGCGGCGTTTCCGAGGGACTCCGGCGAGGTGAGTTGGCTCCACGGGCGCGTCTTGGTCTGGGGGTTCTAGATCCGGGCTCAACGGCGGCTGGGGACGGCGGTTGATGGCGGAATGAAGCAAAAACCGTGGCGGAGCGGCGCGCAACTACGGCGAGCTATCACGGCTAAACGACGGCGGCTCTGCCTTGGTGAGTAGGGGCTATGGGTGCGCAAAGTCAGGACCGACCTCGGGGCGTGACTCGGGCTTTAAATAGCCTCGGCGTTCGTGCCCGAGGCGGAACCCTAGATCTACGCGGCGGCGGAGTCCGGCTCGGATTCGACGGAGACGACGACGCACGGCCGTCCACGTGGCACGTGGCCCGGACTCAGCTCAACCGGTGCAGTCCAATCTGGACCGTTGGATTCTGATCCAACGGTTCGGATCGAATGGGGTTCGGTCAAGTCACGTGGCTCGGGTCGGACTCGAGTCGGACTCGGACTCGAGTCTGACTCGGGCTCGGTCGGAGGAACAGTAACCGACCCGGTTCGATTTTCCAGCGATTTAATATTTAAAAATAATTTCCAGAAATTCATTTAATTCAAGAAAAATAGCAAAATACTCAGAAAAATTCCAGAAAAATTCTGGAAAATACTTTGGGGCATTTTGGACTCAAATAAAATATTTCCAACAAAATTTTATTTGCAAAGTTAAATTCTTTAATTATTTCAAAATGGAATAAATTGAAATAAATTCCAAATAAATCCAAATAAATTCCAGAAAATTCCAAAAATTCACCGAAGTGCCAAATCACACATAAATTTAAGAAAAGCAAAATTTTGGGGTGTTACAGATTTGTAGTTTATAAAATAAACTATTGGTGGAGTAAAATGGTTCGGTAGAAATGCTTAGACTCGCAATCGGTCAGTATGCACCTATGGGTGGGAATTTCTTATAACTCTTGAAAACTTGTGTTGGAAATTATAGGCAAAAAGTATTGCCATTGGTTTACAAAATAAAAATAAAATAAAATGTTTTAGACTTGGGCGGAATGGTTTGTCTGGCGGGTGCGGATAGAGCACTGGTCCTGGTTTGTGCAAGTACCGCTCCAAGTCAATTAAGGACCGACGCTTATGACTGTCTCCATTCTAAGCATTACCGTACAACCACATGTCTATAATGGTATGACCTGGCTAAATAATTTGTAGAAACCTAACTTAGACTCACCAGATGGTGGAATGTGAGTGCCGGATAGAGGCAAGACTGTTTTTCTCACACGGCGCAAGAGGGGGCTTCTGTACTGGGTGGATAGAACCCTAACAGCGGTGAAACCTCAATGGGTGAGTCGGGTTAGGCGTATACATTGTAAAGGCCTTGTCATGATATCTCTACCGGCACACCTAAGGAAGTGTGCTAATAGCTTGGCATCAAGAGAATATCATGTCTTGTGGGTAAAGTTATACACCTCTGCAGAGTTAAAATTATTCGAATAGCCGTGCCTACGGTCAAGGGCAAAGCGAAGAATGCTTTCATATTGGTAGACTTTTGTTTTTGTTTTAAAAACAATCTTTTGGGATCCGGGAGTGGTTAGAACTCTCGGGTGTGCATCTGGCGGCTAGAGCCAGGTAGGTGGATTGAACCTATTTTTGTGAACCATGGCAGACAGAGCCATGAGGATGGATTGAACCTTGATCTTTTTGAGTTGTGGCGGATAGAGCATGTATACTAGTGAATGGTGGCTAGAACCTTCACTAGAATTTATAAATAATTGCAAATGTACAAATAATTGTGAAAATGGCTTTGTAAAAAATATTACATGTAAAGTTTTTTGAAAGTGTTGCCTTGCGCAAAAGAACCATAATAAGCCATCCTTGGATAGCCCTGCATTATGCATTTTTCCCAGACTTGCTGAGTACTTTATGTACTCACATGCTACATCCTAAACTTATCTCAGAAGTGAAGGAAGCTGTCAAAGGAGATTCCAAGGACTAGGACGCGTACCCCACTCGATTGCCTGTGAGCATATGGATGGGTCACCACTTGGTGTTATCTTCTTCCGCTGCAGTTATTCAAGTTGCTCAGCCTGTAAAGGCAGTAATGGTAAACCTCGACCATAAGGTCTTTGCTTTTATTTGATGTTATTATTATTTGGTTATATGTAATCGTGATATGGTTGTTGATTCATCACTGTTTGACTGTGTGTACTAGCTACTGATCTGAGACTAGTAAAGAAATACACAGGGGATTCCGGATAGCCGATCCAGGGGCCCACAGCAGGCGACATCTAAAGGGCACCGCCTGTGAAAAGATCAATATTTGCACAAGCGGTTTCTTAAGAGAGCCGTCTACGAAGATACCTTTACACAGGCGGTTCTTAACCCCAAGCTCCGCCAACCGTCATTTGCGGTGGCTATCATTTTAATCCGCCTGTGAAAAGAATTCCTTGGTGTCTAGGAAAATCATTTTTGTAGTAGTGTGAAATTCAAATTCAAAAAATTTGAATAGAAATTTATCAAAAATGTTAACAATTTCTGAAAATTTTTTTATGAGATCATAAGGCTATGGTAATGATGCCGTCAAATTTTCAAATGATTATTAGGCATGTGTATTGTTTTAAAAAAAATCTGATAATGCTACTGTTTTTTCAAATTTTTGTGTGAGGTACCGAGGCAATGCTAATGATGTTGTATAATTTTCAGATGATGATCAAACATGCGTATTTTTTCAAAATTCTGACAGTGCTATTGTCTTTGTATATGCTCTTCTGTTTTTTAGTTCCTAGTGATACTAAATGAAGTTTAATATTTTTGAACATTTTACTACATGATCGTTGGACACTCTTTATGATACCATTAAAATTTTAGAGCACGATCAAGCACGTAAATTTTTATAAAAATTTGACGATGTCTATATTCCTTTTCATTAATTGCTGTTTTTTATTTTCCAAAAGTACTAATGAATTCAACAGTTATTGAAATTTCTCTAAGATGTTTTGTAGATTAATTTGTATTTATTCAGATTTTATGCATTTTTGCAATTATCTTTGATTTTTTTCAATTTTCCTTGAGCGTGTCGAAAATCAAATAAAAACGCTCAAAAATCGATCGGTTTTCAATTTTTTTGCTGTTGACCGTCGAGTTCAAAAATTTTAACTCCGAACTTCTTCAATTTTTAACGATTATCAATCGGTTTTTACTGATAATCAAAAATAAAAAATCGGATATTGTGAACCCAACACCACACCAACAGGGAAAGACAAGATTGCAACTACAACATTAAGGGGTTGTTTGGTTTTCTTCTCTCACAAGCCTAGCCCGTTCAACTCAGACAAGCCAATGGGATACGAGATGTATAGATGTAGAGACGGTGTTTGGTTGAGTGTTTAGTAGGTAGGTATTTTGAAATTTAAATATTTTAAAATTTATATAGCAAGTGTGGTCTAGTTTTGTTTGAAAAAATGTCAGCAACCTATTTTTGAAATTGGTTCAGTAATTGGAGATGCTAATCAAAAGATATAAACAAAAAAGAAAAAAAGGAAACTTATATACCCACATTGCACCGCATGCATGGTTAGCTATTGTGGCTGATAGTGGCCCCTTGCGCAGAACACGAGACTGCTATGCGTTGAATCCAGACATACGCCTATTTTTTCCCCATTTCCAAAGCCAGGCTGTACGAAGAATCTTGCATCCAGGGAGCTAGCCTCAAAACTAGATACAAGCAACCAAACATTAAAAAAAGCAAGATTCTATATTTGTAGATGCAAATCTGTGTACATAGGCAGCCAAACAACCCCTAACCTTCACTATCTGCTCCGATGACGCTGTCCAACAGATTTTCTGTTTATCCGGGTTAGCTGAGAAGAGAAGGGCCGGCAGCATGGCGACGCCGAGCCAGGGAGGGGACACCATGTCTGGATCGGGAATTACAACGACGTAAGCGCGTGGGCGGCGCGGCCACGCAACGAGCAGAGAAGGCCGGGGACACCCACCGCCTGTCGTCCAGGGTGTCCGTGCCAACACCGAGAAGCCAAGGGGCTAGGGCAAGCCGTCGGCCACAAGGATGCCAAACCGTCACAGCGCAACTGCCACCACCAGTTCCACCACTCCGCTAGGAGGCGTGGCTCGACGGATGGGAGGAGGCTGCGTGTTGTAGGGAAGCTAGCTGGGTGGCGACCAGTGGGGGTTCTTGGCTCGACGCGACGAGCCGGAGCTAGGGATGAGAGGATCGCAGGAGGCCAGGAGGGGAGGGAGATGATCATCAGGCGCCGGGTCTGTGTGCTGCACCTGTGTCGCTGCATCCAGGAGCCCTAGTTGTCGAGGCGAAGGGGACCAAACCGACTGGTTTGCCACTGCCAACTTGAATCTTGTATTTAATGTATTTTCTAATTATCTTGATTAATCTTTGCTAATTCGATATACATGACAGAGCGAATATATCACTACTACAGAACCGGTCATCACAAGCGGTTCATAACCGCTTTCAGAAGCGGTTTTAGAACCGTTGGTAAGCAACCGGGAGTGATACCCTTCGGGGTATCACAAGCGGTTCGGACAACCGCTTGTGGTGAGACACCACAAGCGGTTCGAAAGGCGTCCAGGAAGGCTCGGGGGAGCGCCACGTGGGAGATCTTCACAAGTGGTTTGTGTTATAAACCGCTTGTGAAGACTTCCTCTCCACAAGCGGTTCGTATTACAAACCGCCTATGGAGGTGCTCTCTCCACAAGCGGTTCGTATTACAAACCGCCTGTGGAGGTGCTCTCTCCACAAGCGGTTGGAGATAATAACCGCTTGTGGAGAGGCATTGTATATTATATATTCAATATATAATATGTTTTTGAGTAGGGTATCAATATGTATGGATTTTGACATTAAAAATACATAGAAATATTTGGTTTTTGTATACAATTAAATATATATTACTCATACGTACTCATTGAAATAATCACAGATCATTTACAGAAAAGTACGAACTTAATAGACTAAAAGATGGATAGGTTTGATGGACACATGAAATAATGAGCACTTTTACAAGTTTGATTTACACATAAGCAACTTTTACAAGTTTGAAAGAATAAAAGGTGAATCTTGAGCTGATTTAATTCTTGCGTGCATCATTTGTTTACGTCCTTGGTCGATGTTGATGTCGGATCACTTGTCCTTATAGAAGGACAATCTCTCCAACCCGGTGTGTGGAACTCACCGTCGAGATACAATCTCGTCAACAATAAAGCCAATGAGTTGTCCTTGGAGTGCTTCAACCCGGTCTTGGCGGGATCACATCTTGCACATCGATGTTGGTGACAAAGAATGAAATTAATAAATCTCTGAGCATGTAATTAAAGTGTAAGTATTAATTGATATGTGCACTCACCTCGTTGTCGCTTATGGGCACATCGCCGTGGGTAATATTTTGCATGTAGTGGCACACATAATAGCCACATAAGTTGTTTCCAATTTATCTGTTTTAATACTCGAGTGCTTATTTGGATGGTGAATTCATTCTCGAATTGTCCTTGTTGCTTCTTGCGAAACCTTGCGAATGCCCTGTGTGACGCGTTATTATGAATAGCAATTATCAGACTTGGAATTAGCAAGGTATTTCAATATAATAAGGAAACAATTGTATATATATTTGCTATAAACCTGTTTAGGACATCAATGATATACTGATATTGTTCCATCGGTCCCCTTTTTGAGTCTTGAACAATGATCTTGCTACTATCAAGCTTGATGACCAAAAGGATCCAGTGATACCTGGTCATATATTGCGACATATATATAACTAGCTAGCAGTATTATCAATGCCTTGGAAAAGAAAAGTTTATTAATGCGTTATGAGAACACGTAAATATACGTACATGAAGTTGAAGAGCAGAAGTATGTATGGTTTGTAGTGTTGTCCCATGAATGCATCTAGAACGTAATCCTCAAGAGCTTTAGCGCTGTATCAAAATACGATCTCATTGACAATTTCCGGGTCGAGGAAGCCCACGTTGAATATGTTCTGTTTTCTACATCGTTGTATCTCCATTCTACGTAGAAATGGATAAGTTATTAGAGTTGCACTTCTATGGTACAAGGAAGTAAATGGTAAAGTTATGAGCTTGATACTTACAGCACCAAAGACTCATGAGAGACACGTTCATAGAGTCGCTATGGTAGATATTGTATATGTCTTGGTCGAGCCATATGGTGTTGTCCCCACGATAGAAATCTTCTTGTCTGACCCGGAGGGGGAACATTTTTCTTTGTTGAGCAGACTCTATCATGTACCATTCATGAAATTGTCGCATCTTGGTTGGCAGGTCCTTTATCTTATTTGGATCAATTAAATCACAGCCAAGCTTATATTGCCATCTGACTTCTGCCATTGGGAGAACATCTGATCCTAGAGCACCAGCTACGGAAGTGAGTCCTGCCTCCTTCATAAATCTCTCAAGGTTCTCCTGATCTTGCCGCAGCTGATCTTGATCTCTCTTCTGCTTTGCCGCTTGCTGACCCGTTTACTCTTCCGTGTAGCCTTTATTATTGTACGTTCATAGTTGGACGGCACAGGGAGTGGCATTGCACGACAGGTCAAGAAGTGTTCCATCACTTTTGGATCAACTTGTACGTTTGGGTCAGCTGACTTATTTGGTGCGAAGTGTGCAGCCACTTCTTTGGTGACGATCGCGTAATTCTCCTCGTCGGTCCTATCATATGCCCTCTTTGGAGGTTCCTTTACCCTTTTTGACCGGCTGGACTGTGCCTTCGTGGGAGCAGGTGGAGTAGTATGGCTCTTGAGCTTCTTCCTCGGAGGAGATGGTGGAGGTGTCGGTTGTCGTTGTGGAGGAGGCGTCTGTTGTCGTTGTGGAGGAGGCGTCTGTTGTTGTTGTGGAGGAGGAGTCGGTTGTCGTTGTGGAGGAGGCGACGCTGAAGGAGGCGTCGGTTGTCGAGGAGGCGTGGGTTGTCGTTGTGGAGGAGGTGTCGGTTGTCGTTGTGGAGGAGACGAGCTTCCTCCAGCCGGCGGCTCCGGAGATGACGCCTCCACGCCATCTGGAAATATGATCAACCTTTTTCGCCAGAGGATGATATTGTGGAGGGCCTGTCCAAGCTTGGTAACGTCGTCGCCTCCAGCAATATCGAGTACTAGTTCTTCAAATCCGCTCAGCACCTCCTCCACTGCGACCTTCGAGTAACCCATGGGTATTGTGTTGCAGTGGAAGGTGCGCCCGTGACACCGGCAATGCCATGCCGTAAGCCACCCTGATGGAGAGGTTGCGCGCATCGATGTGTAGCTCACACTGGCGGCGAACCCTTATGTCATCAACGGGATAATGGGCTTGCAAGTCTTCGTCCCCTTGAGGGGCCCCGGTGGACGCCTTGGTACTCCGCTTGTATTGTGAGCTGATCATGGCGTCCGGCTAATTGATTGGACCTGCTGATCCCTGAAAGTTACTGAGAGTTATCCGCACTTGTTGCGCAACTTGTTGCGCCACTAGATCTCCAATGCTAGCCTGGGTTGCTCTAAGCTCCCGTTCCAATTGGCGCATTTTATTTGCTTCTCTTGTTTTGGTTCTCTGGCGGCTCCTGCATTTAAAGCGTATCCTTCACGAAACCGTACTTCCATGGCGTCTTGTCAAAACCTCGTGTCCGTCCCGGGTGCTCAGGGGTTTGGAGGGCATGTGTTAGCTCATCGTTCTCCCTGTCTACCACAAAAGAGCCTGACTGAGACTGCTCGACGGCTTGTACAATTCTCTGGCCAACATCTTGTACATTTGGTAGCATCACCAAACTGCCATCATCTGCAAGGCTCCCAGTGACTCCATGAACCAATTGCGCAGCGCTCTTCCCACAAAGCAAGAAGCAGGTGTGACGTCCTTGGCCAATAATTCTTCTTCTTTCTTGTCCCATGCCGTCTGACCTTGAGGTAACCACCGGTGCCGAGATGGTGGTGGTACTTCTTCATCTGTGCATTGGTCTTATTCTTCGACTTGCGGCTGGCCTTGGTGACATCTTGTACTCCTCGAATGCTTCCAGTGATCGGCGGATTAGGAAATTGGTTGAAGTCAGGTCTTTCTCCCTTACGCACGTACTTTTTGTCGAGCCGACTTCCATGACTGAAATGAGAGTGCCATCTTCTTCAACGTATAATTCTTGGCCTTGTCTCCAAACCCTTGAGGAAATGTGAAATTTTCCAAAATATCTTGCCAGAGGAGGTCCTTGGTAGCTTGAGGAACTTCAGCCCATTTCTTGATGCTAATTGGGACGTGATCTCTTACGTGGTAACCGCAGGCGTTGTTGAACGGCCCAAGCTAGCTGAAAGAGGGCAATCGGCTTCCCATCGTTGTCAATATCGGTAAACACATGCTTTGTGGACGGCTTCTTGTTAGGTCCCCGATTCTTGGATTGGTTGCTCGATGTACCAGGCTTTAAATAAACAAACATATATATAACATGTCAGAGTGTATTCTAATAATGAATTGCGATTAATTAACATGCCCACAGGAATTATTTTCTTCGGACCATACCTCGGTGTTAACGGTGTCCACATTCTCGCCGGAACCAGTGTTACCGCCACATAGCAGGATAACCTTCATAGTCGGCGATGGAGTCTAACAGGAACTGTTCTTCCTCGTCGAAATTAGGGTCACCACGTGTTGGTTGTGCCATCTATAAATGTTGATATAATGTAACCTTAAATTCGAAAACATCTATAACAACATATATATATAGGTATACATATACCAACATGAGGAGGAAAGGGGACGTCGGTGAAAGAACAGATCTCACAGGAGTTGTTGTGTGAGGTGGAGGTAGGGGTGGAAATGAGTCAAGTTCACATTTTTTCGGTCATTTTTAAAATTAACATAGTTTAATTTAATATCATTTTATTTTTGGAATTGAGCTAACGAGCCGAGCCGATCTAGCGCAAAATTCAATTTCAATATATATATGGTATTGAGCTAACGAGCCGATCTACCGCAAAATTCAATTTATTTTTGGAATTGAGCTAACGAGCCGAGCCGATCCATACACCATCACCAACAACATACACATATATATATATATACAATGTCTCTCAATATATATACACAATACCAAATACCAACATACCAAATACCATACACCATCACCAACAACATACACATATATATATATACAATGTCTCTCAATATATATACACAATACCAAATACCAACATACCAAATACCATACACCATCACCAACAACATACATATATATATATATATATATATATATATATATACAATGTCTCTCAATATATATACACAATACCAAATACCAACATACCAAATACCATACATACCAAATACCAACATACCAAATACCAACATACCAAATACAATATCTCTCAATATATATACACAATACCAAATACCAACATACCAAATACCAACATACCAAATACCAACAATACCAAATACCAACATACCAAATACATATATGAACATAATTAACAACATACATACCAACATACCAAATACATATATGAAAATGCCTTGTGGACATTTCATCGAACACCTTATGGGTGACTGTAACAGGAGGAGGTGGGGGGGGTACACACAGCTATACCTACCTCCTTCGAGTGGTGGCGCAGCGGCGTCAGTATGATGGCGGAGCGGCGTCCGGCATGATGGCGGCGTCCGCTGATGGCGTGAGCGGCGTCCGTATGGCGAAGCGGCGTCCGGCGATGGCGGCGTCGGCGCGGTGCCTGAGCAAGCGACGCAGCGTGAGCTGCAGGGCGGGACTTAGGAAAATTTGGAGGTGTGACGAAGGGAGAGCGCGGCGTGTATAAAGCGACCACCTCTACAAGCGGTTCTTAATACAAACCGCTTGTAAACGTGAGATCTACAAGCGTTTCTTAATACAAACCGCTTGTAAAATGTTCTATAAGCGGTTCCAATTAATAACCGCTTGTAGAGAGAGATCTCTACAAGCGGTTCGTAATACAAACCGCTTGTAGAGAGAGATCTCTACAAGCGGTTCCAATTAATAACCGCTTGTAGAAGCTCTCTCTACAAGCGGTTATTAATTGGAACCGCTTGTAGAGAGATCTCTACAAGCATTTATTAATTGGAACCGCTTGTAGAAGCCATCTCAGCGGTTATAATTGGAACCGATACATACTACTTAAAAGAGTGTGTTGCCTATTACGGTTGACAAGAACTCTCCTCTCCCCCCTGGCTAGCGCGGGCGCTTGAGTGCGGGCTCGAGGTCGCCCGTTCGAGCCCCACTCGCGCCCCGCCGGCCATTCTTTTTTTTTCTTTTAAACCTTTCTTTTTTTTTACTTTCTTTACCTTTCATTTTTTTTACTTTCTTTATTTCTTTATTTCTTTATTGTTTTTTGTTTATATTCTTCATTTGTTAAACCTTTCTCTTTTTTTTCTTTTAAACCTTTCTCTTTTTTTACTTTCTTTACCTTTCATTTTTTTTACTTTCTTTATTTCTTTATTTTTTTTGTTTATATTCTTCATTTGTTAAACCTTTCTTTCTTTTTACTTTCTTTACCTTTCTTTTTCTTTTTACTTTCTTTACCTTTCTTTTTTGTTTATATTCTTCATTTGTTAAACCTTTCTCTCTTTTTTTTACTTTCTTTACCTTTCTTTTTTGTTTACTTCTTGAGGTTTATTTCTTGGGGTTTATTTCATGAGTTGTTTATTCCAGTAGGTTTATATTTTTTATTTATTTATTGTTTATTCCATAAGGTTTATTTCTTGGGGTTTATTTCATGAGGTTTATTTCAAATAAACACGTACAGTAGAAGACACGTCTAAAAATGATCACACAAGTTCAAATAAATAAGTTCATACAGTAATACTACATTTTAAGTAGTACCATACTATGTCTTTACAAGTCTTCCTTCGTTATGATCGTGACGTATGTAAGGAGCATCCAGGTCTGTGTCATTCAGGAGGCTTATGTCAACATCCACCGCAAAAGGAGGGAGCTCGTCGAACTGACTATAGTCTTCCTCATCTATGACGTCCTCAACTCCGACAATCCTTCGTTTGCCTTGGAGAACCACGTGTCGCTTTGGCTTTTTATTATTATTATCTTTCTGCTTCTTAGGCTTGCTTGACATGTCTATTACATAGAAGACCTGTCTCACATCATTTGCAAGGACGAACGGTTCACACCTATAGCCGACTTGCATGAGGTCAACGGTTGTCATGCCGTATTTGTCGACCTTTACGCCGCCTGAAGTCAGTTTGACCCATTGGCACTTAAATAGAGGGACCTTTAAAGGTCCATAGTCAAGCTCCCATATCTCTTCTATGAAACCATAATATGTGTCCACCTTTCCTTTGTTGTCTTCGGCATCTATACGGACACCGCTGTTCTGATTGGTGCTCTTGTCATCCTGGGATCTGGTGTAAAATGTGTAACCATTTATCTCGTACCCCTTGAATGTCACGATTTCACTAGAAGGTCCCCATGCCAATCGTTGCAATTGTTCATTATCTGACCCTTTGAAAAGGATATAGTTTTGTAACCAAGCGCCGAAAGAATCCATGTGCTTTAGTGTTATCCAATCCTCAGACCTCCCAGGGAATTCACGGCGTAGAATACTCTTCTGCTCAACAACATACGGGGCCACCACAGTTGATTGTTTCAAAACCGTGAAATGTGCTTGCTTAAATGTAAGAAGATCATTGCATGCAATTGCTTTCCTTCCTACTGTCCCTTTTCCCCGTAGCCTGCCCTCATGGCGTGATATAGGGACGCCGATCGGATTTAGATCATTAATGTAATCCACACAAAATTCAATCACCTCCTCTGTCCCATAACCCTCGGCAATGCATCCTTCCGGACGAGAACGGTTACGAACATACTTCTTTAGCACACTCATGTACCTCTCGAAAGGGAACATGTTGTGCAGATACACGGGTCCGAGAATACCTATCTCTTTGACAAGGTGAACAGTGAGATGAACCATAATATCAAAGAATGCATGAGGAAATATCATCTCAAGACAAACCACACTTTGTACCACGTCATCCTGCAGCTTACTTAGTTTATTTGGGACGATGACCTTATGCCAAATCGCATTGAAAAAAGAACACAGCTTTGTGATTATCCCCCGTACCCACTCGGGAAGTATACCTCTTATAGCCACTGGGAGCAGCTGTGTCATCAACACAAGACAGTCATGGGATTTCAGGTGTACGATTTTATTCTCTTTCGTGTTTATGAGTCTCTTTACATTTGATGAGTATCCGGAAGGGACCTTCACACTATTCAGGCACTCTATCATGCTTTTTTTCTCTTCTTTGCTTAGAGTGTAGCTCGCAGGATGTAGGTAATGTTGTCCTTTTTCTCTCTTTTCCGGATGTAGGTCGTTCCTCAGTTCCAAGAGTTTAAGGTCCTTCCGACCTTGCAGTGTATCTTTTGATTGGCCATACATATCTATGTAGCCTAGCAGGTTCAAGCAAACATTCTTCGTGATGTGCATGAAGTCAAGTGAGTGACGAACCTCCAAGACTTCCCAATAAGGCAAGTCCCAAAATACTGACTTCTTCTTCCACATTGGCGCCTGACCATCCTCATTCTGCACAGGTTTGCTTCCAGGACCCTTTCCGAATACTACTTTCAGATTCTTTACCATAGCAAGTACATGTGGCCCAGTACGATGCTGAGGCCTAGCACGAAGGTCTACTTGCCCGTTAAATTTCCTGCACTTCTTCCGCCATGGGTGACTCGTAGGAAGAAACCTATGGTGGCCCATGTAGACAACCTTTCGAGAGTTTTTCAGGTACATGTTGTCCGTTTCATCTAAGCATTGGACACAAGCTCTATATCCTTTGATAGTTTGGCCAGACAGGTTACCGAGAGCAGGCCAGTCGTTGATTGTTACAAATAACAATGCACGTAAGGTGAAATACTCCCTTTTGTACTCATCCCATACCCGTGCACCATCCTCCCACAACGTCACAAGATCTGCAACCAATGGTTTCAGGTAGACATCGATGTCATTTCCAGGTTGCTTAGGGCCTTGGATCAACAACGGCATTATGATGTACTTTCGCTTCATGCACAGCCATGGAGGAATGTTATACATACATAGTGTAACAGGCCAGGTGCTATGGTTGCTGCTCAACTCTCCGAAAGGATTCATCCCATCGGTACTTAACCCAAACCTTATGTTTCTCACCTCTTGTGCGAAGTCTGGGTACGTCCGATCGACTTTCCTCCACTGTGATCTATCTGTAGGGTGTCTAAGCATACCGTCATCTTTACGCTCTTCTTTGTGCCAACGCATCATCTGGGCATGCGCTTTGTTAGCAAACATACGCTTCAATCGGGGAATCACAGGGAAATACCACAACACTTTAGCTGGAGGTCTCTTCTTCTTACGCTCCCCATCTATTTCACCTGGATCATCTCTCTTCACCTTATACCGTGATTCTTTGCACACTGGACAAACATCCAAATTGGCATACGCATTGCGATACAGGATGCAATCGTTACAACATGCGTGTATCTTCTGTACTTTCAGTCCCAAAGGACAGACGACTTCCTTTGCTTCATATGTAGATTCAGGCAGAGTGTTATCTTCTGGAAGCAACTTCTTTATGAGTGTCAACAACTCATCGAATCCCTTATCTGACACACTATTTGTGGCCTTCCATTGCATAAGTTCAAGTGTGGTACGCAACTTCTTGTGGTCCTGCCCACAATTTGGGTATAAAGGAGTTCTGTGGTCCTCTAACATGCGCTGGAATTTCTCGAACTGTCTTTCATTTGTGTAGTCTCCCTCACCGTCACGCAGCATCTGGTCCAGCTCATCATCACCAAAGTCACTGAGTGTACCTCCCACGGAATAGCATTGCGTGGCGTCCGAGATATTTTTGAATCCCTCTTCTTCTTCCTTGTCTTCTTTATCGTCTTCCTTGTCTTCGCCATGGTTGGTCCAACTGGTATAGTTTGGCATGAAACCTCTCATCATCAAATGGTTCATAACCCGCCATCGCTGTGAGTGCTCCTTCTCGTTCTTGCAATCTACGCACGGACAACATATGAAGCTGCCTGGAGGCAGGAATGCAATGGCCGCATCGAGAAAAGCCTGCACGCCATCAATGAACTCTCTCGATCGACGGTCCGCATTGTACATCCATTGCCGGTTCATCTACAACAAGTAATAATTTCATATATTTTTTTCTTCTCCAAGAAAAACAACCGCACCTACACCTTCATGCAATTAAAGATCTACCTTTCTAATTATTTTTTTTATCCCTTTCTACCTTTCTAATTATTTTTTTATCCTTAACATGTTTTCCTATTTTATTTTATACACTACTAATTACTTCATTGCAATGTCATATTTTGAACTAGATCACCATACATCTTCATACCATAACAAAAACAAGCATACAAAATAAATTTTTGGGAACAACTTCATACCATACACATTTCAACATGTTCTACCTAGCAAAGCAACACATTTCAACATGAATAAATCATGATTTCTCCACACCCAATGCATAAAAAACAGCAATATGTAGGTGAGAAAGATGCTAACATGCTCTTACTGACCTTAAAACACTTAATTTGAAGCTAAATCACCAGCAATTTCAAAACAAAAAATTTGGGCAGCACCTCCCCGGAAGAACAGTGCTCGGCCCTTCTCTGTTCATCAGACTGTTGGCTCGGGGAGGAAGAAGAAGTTTAAAGCGCTGGGCGGGAGGGATTCTAGAAGCGGTTTCATATACAAACCGCTTCTGAAGGTTGAGTTCTAGAAGCGGTTTGTATGTCAAACCGCTTCTGACTTTGTAGAAGCGGTTTGACAAACAAACCGCTTCTAAAACTAAGACTTCAGTAGCGGTTTGATACACGAACCGCTTCTAAATATAAATCTCTACAAGCGGTTGAGGTCTCAAACCGCTTGTGATAATTCATAAGCGGTTTGGTAAACGAACCGCTTGTGATGGTTGTCAACACAAGCGGTTCGTATGACCAACCGCTTCTAGAGACCGCTTCTAGAGACCCCCTCCCGCCCGTTGCTCACGAACCGCTTCTGATGCGTGGGCCAGAACCGGTTCGCACCTAACTGCTTGTGATGCCCAGTTCTGTAGTAGTGTATATTTATGTGTTTTAGCATTAGCCAGGTATGTTATTGTATATTTTTACTTTGTTGCCTTCCTTCTCATATATATATATATATATAAATTTAGATTGTACAAGAGTATAAAACTATGTTTATGCCAATTTAGGTCAGTCCTTTTAGTCCACCCTCAACTTTCATCTTAGGTTTCACCACTTTCTTTGGCATCGACAGATTGCTCCAGGTGGTCCAACAAATAGATCTTCTATCAATTTCCCACTCCACCAATACTTGGCCATAATTGAATCAAGTTTTTTTGCATGTTGTTGCTGAGACATTGAAGCAACTCACTGTTTTCTTAGAGTATTCGCTACCCTGGCAGGTTTATTGTTTTCTTCTCCTGGTTTGCAAAGATCCTGCACCACTGCAACGTAAGCTTCATGTGTTTGCCACACATTCTTGTACCGAAACGACTTTGCACCACAAGGGCCGGCTGCAAGATGAGTTTGGGACATGCATGGCTGTCAAGAAAATGGACAAGTGTAACGCCCGTACCTGGATCTCCCGCGCCGCCGCCGCCAGCCGCAACCACCGCCGCGGATCTCGCCCGCCGCCATGAACCTCGCCAGCCGTTCGGCCGCCTCGCCCCTATAAAGGCCCCCGGACCCCCTTCCTCCCGTGCTCTCTCCCTCTCCCTCCTCCCTCTCCCTGCAGCTGCCGCCGCCCGCCCGGCGACCTGGGCCGCCTCGCGCCTCCTCCGCTCCGAGCTCCACGACTCGCCGCCTTGCGCGCGCCGCCCCTCGCTTCTCGCTGCCGCCCGCTCTCAGCGCGGCTCGCCGCCGCCCGCCGCCGGCGCTGGCCATGAAGGGCGTTGGCGTGGTGCAGGGTGGACTTGGTCCACACCCGGCCCCACCGTCGGCCACCGAATAAAAAAATGATTTTCAAAAATCCGAAAAAGCTGCTGACGTCAGCATGACGCAGTAAATTCGGTTTTTCTTTTTAAAAATGATTTAAAAATTCCGAAAAATCCAGAAAAAGCCCTTTTTATTTGTTTTTAAACTTAGGGAGCCGTTTTACTGATTCGAACTCCGATTGGCTCCGTTCTTCTTCCTAAATTCATTAGAAATCCCAAACTTCAGTTTAGAGCTAGTTTGAAATTCAATTTGTGTTTATTTGTATTCGTTTGAGTCTTATTCGAATTTGGTTGTTTTTCGCGCGTAGATTACGGAGAGTCCGAGGAGTTCTCGAGCAGCGTTTCGGCAAAGAACTCGTCGAACCAGGCAAGTCACACTCCCTTGACCATATTGCTCCCAATTTTATAAACTTGTATGTTGTATTTACAATTATTGCATGCTTATTTACTATAAACATTAATTTCCGACCTAGTTTTAAATGATAGTTAAATCCAATTCCGATATGCGACCTTTGACATTTGAATTCCGATACCCTTGTAACCTTAGTAAAAATATGAGTAATGACTATGGTATTAGTTAGACATTGCTTAGCCATGCATAGAACTGAACTTAGGAAAATTTTGGGGAACTTTATGCCAAAATGATATAATGTACAATTGGAAACTTATAGTGAACATTATTAGTATTAATGTGGAGATTAGTATGGTTAAAATGAAAATGACTTAGACCGGGCGAGAATTGGTTGGAAAGTGGGGAGGTCATGGTTCTGGGTTTGTGGAAAGTCTCGCCTAGTCAATTAAGGACCGGTCTGAGTTTCGCTGAATGTAAAGCCTAACCGCTTACCGTACTACAGTGCGGAATGGGACAGATCTGGCTATCCTTATTAAATCATTTCATGGGCCAGTCATGCCATATGGTGGTAGTGGTGTGGTGAAAGCGAGATCTTTGCCACTCTGGTGCAAGAGGGGCTTACGATTAGAGGGAGTCTTTCAGCGGTGAAACCTTAGCGGGCATGACTACATGTATGATTTATTAATGGGGCCTTGTCATATGTTTATCTGTCGCTCACCAAAGGAAGTGTGTTGACATAAAAGGGAACTATTATGTCTTGTGGGTAAAGTTGTACAACCTCAGAGTGTCAAACTAATCGATTAGCGCTGATTATGGGCATGCCGAGCAAGCCATTTTCAGACTAGACTTTGGTAAATTGAAATTTGGTTTCCAAAATGATGATTGGATGGAGGGAGTCCATCATGGGTAAAACTTAGCCAATTCCAGGAGAGATTCCCGAGTTAAAATGTATAGATTTGATTTTGGAATAAAGTAAGCCTTTTAAATTATTGAAAATGTTTTTAAACTGTTGCTTTATGCTTAAACAAACCATATTGCCATCCTTTGAATACCTGTACATTTATATTGCATCTCTATTGTGATTTGCTGAGTACGTATGTACTCACCCTTGCTCATTTTACCACTTCAGAGGAGGAGTACCACGATGGTGAGGAGCAGATTGGACTATCGATTGTATATTAATTGGGCTCTACCTATTTATCTTTATTTGCTTTCATTTATTCGTTTATTTATTCGTTGGCATGCGCCATTTCATTTGTAACCTTGAATATTTATTATTTAATAAAGAACTATTTGGATATGCTATGGTTTCATTTCTCTGTACTAGCATTTCTGGACTAGTACAGAATACGAGAGGATTTGGAGGTGTTATTCCGGGGTCCGACAGAGATGGTATCAGAGCCATATCGACTGTAGGAGTGGCCTTAGTCAGAATGGTTTAACCTTAAGGACTTATTTTGAAATAAAAATAATTTTTTCTTTTGTATAAGTTCCACTCTCATCTTATGCTATCTTGTCCTTATCTAAACTCTTATTTAAATATATTATCTACTTCACCCCCACTCTCAAAATATTAGACGCAGCTTCCAGCAAAGTGATGGATTACAAGTGTCTCGCGAAAACATGGCGGCTGCACGAAGATCAAGAATGTCAACATCGTAAAGAATACCCAATTAAGGTCTAGAGTAAGCTATCGCTTTTTAGTAGGCGGTGATTGTGAGCTGTTTCTTTTAGTAGAGTTGTTGGAGTTTATTGCTTCTTTGGGTGCGAATCCTTCCCCCTTTGTTCCCAGTCTTCTCCTTCCTAAACCTTGTTCCCAACCGTCAGATGGTGAACACTCGTAGCAACGCCAACAGTCCCCCTCCACCCGGTCTGCCACCTCCTCCTGCAGATGGACCCACCTGGCAGCAGATGATGGAGAATCAGAACCAGCTCATCCAACTGTTAGCACAGAGTATCAACAATAATCAAACTGCTCAAGCCGCCACCCACCAGCATCACCAGCAGAACAAGTTGCCAGAATTCTTGAGAACCCAGCCTCCGGTGTTCTCAGCCAGCTGAACCCCTTGAATCTGAGATGACGGCTCAGACCATTGAGAAGAAATTGGACATCATCGATTGTAGTGATCGAGAGCGAGTATTGTTCGCTTCTCATCGGTGGCGGACTCTGAGTGGTGGGATAACTTCCGGGTTACTCACCTAACGCTCAAGCTATCACTTGGGGCGACTTTGTGCGAGCTTTTCGCCGCGCTCACATTCCTTCAGGTGTCATTGCACTTAAGAAGAAGGAGTTCCGTTCCTTACGTCAGGGAGGACGCACAGTGACGGAATATTTGCACAAGTTCAATCACCTGGCCAGATATGCTCCAGAAGACGTAGCCACCGATGAAGCGAAGCAGGAGCGCTTCATTGAGGGACTGAATGATGAGCTGGCAGTTCAGCTCATATCCCATGACTATGTTGACTTTCAGCAGTTAGTCAACAAGGCTATTCGCCAGGAGGGCAAGCATCAGGAAATGGAAAGTCGCAAGAGAAGGATGGCTTTCCAGAAGAATAACCCCGGAGGACACCCCAGGCCTCGCACCGCAATGCCGCAGCCTCCGCAGCATGCCAGACCTCAGGTTCCTTCTTCATCCAGGGCATTAGTGGCACCACAGCGCCCTGCCAACCCCAACTTCAGGCCACCTCCAGCCCCGGCGATCTTGAGACCAGAGAACTACACAGACTGCGGCAGGAGTCCAGTGTTACTACTGTCATGAGATGGGACATTTTGCAAATCAGTGCCCCAAGAAGAGAGCCATGCTAGCACCAGCACCGGCAGACCCAACCCTTCACTCTTCGGCAAAGCCAATGCCCGTGATCGAGGCCGTGTCAACAATATCACGGCAGAGGAAGCCCAGGATGCTCCGGATGTGGTCGTCGGTACGTTCCTCGTAAATTCTGTCCCGATCGCTTTATTCGACTGAGCTTCACATTCTTTTGTTGCTAGTCGATTTGTGGGTAAGCATGGGATAGCCACCTTTCCTCTTGCCAATCCCATGATAGTCAGCTCCCCCGGCTTAGAAGTAAGAGTCGGCTCCATTTGCCCAAAAATTCCTTTGATCATAGAGGAAGTGACATTCCTAGCAAACCTAATAGTTTTGCAGTCCCAGGATTTGGATGTGATTCTTGGTATGGATTGGTTGACCAAGAATAAGGGTCAAATTAATTGCTCTAATCGGACTATTGAACTCACCAATGAAGATGGAATCAAGGTTGAGTTTGAGTCCAAGAAACGAAAGGGAGAAGCAAGCCCGGTCTCAATAAGCTCAAGGGCTTAATCTTAGAGCAAATGCCAATCGTACAAGAATATCCGGATGTCTTTCCAGAGGATTTATCCGGTATGCCTCCAGACCGGGATATTGAGTTCATAATCGATCTTGTCCCTGGTACAGCCCCAATTTCAAAGAGGCCGTACAGAATGCCTGCAAATGAATTAGCTGAATTGAAGAAGCAAATTCGTGAGCTGCAAGACAAGGGATATGTCAAACCAAGTTCATCACCTTGGGGTGCACCTGTTCTTTTTGTCAAGAAAAAGGACGGTAGTATGAGGATGTGTGTGGATTATAGAGCTCTTAATGAGGTCACCATTAAGAACAAGTACCCCTTGCCCAGGATCGACGACTTGTTCGATCAGCTAAAGGGAGCAGGTGTCTTCTCCAAAATAGATCTTCGGTCAGGATATCATCAGTTAAAAATCCGACCTGAAGATGTACCCAAGACAGCCTTCACCACTCGGTATGGACTTTATGAGTTCACCGTTATGTCATTTGGGTTGACCAATGCACCAGCCTATTTCATGAACATGATGAATAAGGTGTTCATGGAATTTCTGGATAAATTTGTGGTGGTGTTCATTGATGATATTCTCATCTATTCTAGAGATGAGAAGGAGCACGAGACTCACCTGAGATTGATATTGGAAAAGCTCAGGGATCACCAGCTGTACGCCAAGTTCAGCAAGTGCGAGTTTTGGCTGAAGGAAGTAGGATTTCTTGGACATATTGTATCCTTAAGTGGAGTAGCGGTGGATCGACCAAAGTAGAAGCGGTGATGGGATGGAAACATTGAAGTCTGTCATCCAAAGTCGAAGCTTTACTGGGATTAGTGGATATTACCGAAGATTTATAGAGAGTTTCTCCAAGCTTGCACTTGATGACTCAACTCTTGAAGAAGGAGAAGAAGTTTGAATGGGCGAGAATCATGTGAGGAAAGCTTTGAAGAGCTAAAGAAAGACTTGTCGGCCTGTCCTCAGTCCTACCGATATTCACAAGGACTTTGTGATTTATTGTGATGCCTCACGGCAGAGGATTAGGTTGTGTGCTGATGCAAGAAGGAAAAGTGGTAGCATATGCATCACGGCTGAAGCCTCATGAGAGCAACTATCCTACTCATGACTTAGAGCTGCGCGATTGTGCATGCTTTGAAGATTTAGCGACATTACCTCATGGTAATCGTTGCGAAATATACACGGATCATAAGAGCCTGAAGTACATATTCACTCGGTGAGCTCAGCAGGCAGGAAGATGGCTAGAGTTGATTAAGGATTATGAAATATTGGTATCCATTATCATCCGAGGAAAGCCAATGTAGTAGTGATGCCTTGGCGAGAAGAGCCATGTCAACATGATCGAGTGTTAGAGAAGGGTTGCACTGAACTATGCCAGGAGATGGAGAGGTTGAATGCGGAGATTGTCGGCTCACGGATCGGTGAATGCACTTGAAGTAAAACCCACACTTCGAGATCAGATTAGAAAGCTCGAGAAGGAAGATCTGATATCCAAGAAATTAAGAAGAACATGAGAAGAGGAAAGTCCAGGATTTCGGAGGATGAACAAGGTGTCATATGGTTCGAGAATAGGTTGTGTGTCTTGCCGGACCATAAGGAGATAAAGGAGATACTTCTTCAGGAAGCACATGAGTCGCCATTCTCTATTCATCCGACAGCACAAAAATGTATCGATTTGAAGGAAAAATATTGGTGGGTTAGCATGAAGAGAGAAATTGGCAGAGTACATTGCTGTTGTGATGTTTGTCGGAGGGTGGCAGAACATCGAGACCGGCAGGCTTTGCTGACCATTAGCAGTCCCAGTGGAAATGGGAAGAAGTTGGAATGGATTTCATCACGGACTCCTAAAACCCAAACAAATTATGATTCCATTTGGGTAATTGTGGACCGTCTCACCAAGGTAGCCCACTTTATGGTGAACACTAGATATGGTGGAAATAAAACTGGCCGAGCTATACACATAACCAAGATTGTGTGTCTACATGGGATTCCCTAAGAAGATAGTCTCGGATCGAGGCAGTCAGTTTACCTCACACTTTTGGAAAAGTTTACATGAAGCCATGGGAACTCGTGAATTTGATCTGACTTACCATCACTCAAGCGGATGGGCAAACCCGGGCGTGTGAATCGAGATCTTTGGAAGATATGTTGGCGCTTGTCGTTGAACTATCAAGCCAGTTGGACAAGTGTCTTCCATTACTTGAGTTCTCATATAATAATAGTTATCAAGCAGCTTGAAGATGTCACCATTTGAAGCATTGTATGGGAGAAAATCACGAGAACTCAAGCTCTTGTGGGATCAAGTTGGAGAGCAGCAGTTGTTCGAGGTCCAAGTATTCTGAATGAGCAGAAGAAGAAAGTCAAGCTTATACAAGATAGACTCAAGATAGCTCAGTCTAGGCGAGAGAAAAGCTATCACGGACACTCGCGAAGAGAGCTAGCTTTTGAGCAGTGATCATGTGTATCTCGGGTCACTCCCCTTAGAAGCGTGAAGCGCTTTGGGAATAAAGGGAAGCTAGCACCACGGTATGTGGGTCCATACTATCTTGTCGGGAAGGAGAAGTTGCTTATCAGGCCTGAGTTTACCCCCAGCAGAGGAGTACATGATGTATTTCACGTGTCACGATTGAAGAAATGCCTTAGTACCCAGCGAGCAGTTGGATGTCTCCGAGATCCAAGGCGATTTGACTTACAAAGAGCATCAATCAAGATTCTTGAGGCTGCCGAGAGCATGTCATGAGGAGAAACACCATTCGATCTGCAAGGTTCGATGGTCAGTCATCATTGAAAAGAAGCTACTTGGGAGAAGAAGAAGAGCTAAAGTCAGAGTATCCCCAACTCTTTTGCTAACCCGGTCCGAATCTCGGGTGAGATTCTTTAAGGTGGGTAGATTTATAGCCCCGTACCTGGATCTCGGCGCCGCCCTTGCCCGACCTGTACCGCCGCGGATCTCGCCCGCCCTTGTATGAACCTCGCGACCGTTGGCCGCGCCCGCCTCGCCTATAAAAGGCCCGGGACCCCCTTCCTCGTGCTCTCTCCCTCTCCCTCCCCTCCCTCTCCCTGTGGCCGCCGCCCGCCCTCGAAACTCGTGGCCTCGCCACTCTCGCGCCCTGTCGCCGCCCTCCTCGCTCGAGCTCCTGGCCGAAACTCGCCCCGCTTGCCGTTGGTGAGCGCCAGCCACGCCACCTGCCTCTCGATCGCCGGCGCGAGGCCCGCCCGCTTCGCCAGATCCGCTGGCCGTGCCCCAATGGTGGCGCTTGCGTGGAGTCTGTGTGGTGGACTTAGTCCACCGCTTGGCCAGGAATCCCACCACGTCGGCCGAATAAAAAAATGATTTTCAAAAAATCCGAAAAAGCTGAGCGTCGACATGGCCAGTAAATTCGGTTTTTCTTTTTAAAAATGATTTAAAAATTCCGAAAAATCCAGAAAAAGCCCTTTTTATTTGTTTTTAAACTTAGGAGCGTATTAGCGATTCGAACTCGATTGGCTCCGTTCTTCTTCCTAAATTCATTAGAAATCCCAAACTTGATTTAGAGCTAGTTTGAAATTCAATTTGTGTTTATTTGTATTCGTTTGAGTCTTATTCGAATTTGGTTGTTTTTAGCGTGGCCAGATTACGGAGAAGTCAGGAGTTCTCGAGCAGCGTTTGGCGACAACTCGTCGAACCAGGCAAGTCACACTCCCTTGACCATATTGCTCCCAATTTTATAAACTTGTATGTTGTATTTACAATTATTGCATGCTTATTTACTATAAACATTAATTTCAGAGCCTAGTTTTAAATGATAGTTAAATCCAATTCCGATATCGACCTTTGACATTTGAATTCCGATACCCTTGTAACCTTAGTAAAAATATGAGTAATGACTATGGTATTAGTTAGACATTGTAGCCATGCATAGAAGTGAACTTAGGAAAATTTTGGGAACTTTATGCCAAAATGATATAATGTACAATTGGAAACTTATAGTGAACATTATTAGTATTAATGTAGATTAGTATGGTTAAAATGAAAATGACTTAGACCAAGGCGAGAATTGGTTGGAAAGTGGGAGGTCATGGTTGGGTTTGTGGAAAGTCTCGCCCTAGTCAATTAAGGACCGATCTGAGTTTTATTGAATGTAAAGCCTAACCGTACTCTGCAGTGCGGAATGGGACAGATCGGCTATCCTTATTAAATCATTTCATGGGCGAGTCATGCCATATGGTGGTAGTGGTGTGGTGAAAGCGAGATCTTTGCTACTCAGGCGCAAGAGGCTTCTGATTAGAGAGTCTTTGAGTGAAACCTTAAGCGGGCATGACTACATGTATGATTTATTAATGAGGCCTTGTCATATGTTTCTCTGTCAGCTCACCAGGGAAGTGTGTTGACATAAAGGGAAATATTATGTCTTGTGGGTAAAGTTGTACAACCTCTGCGAGTGTCAAACTAATCGATTAGCGCTTGCATGATTATGGGCATGCCGAGCAAGCCATTTTCAGACTAGACTTTGGTAAATTGAAATTTGGTTTCCAAAATGATGATTGGATGGAGGGAGTCCATCATGGGTAAAACTTAGCCAATTCCAGGAGAGATTCCCGAGTTAAAATGTATAGATTTGATTTTGGAATAAAGTAAGCCTTTTAAATTATTGAAAATGTTTTTAAACTGTTGCTTTATGCTTAAACAAGCCATATTGCCATCCTTTGAATACCTGTACATTTATATTGCATCTCTAGTGTGATTTGCTGAGTACGTATGTACTCACCCTTGCTCATTTTACCACTTCAGAGGAGGAGTACCACGATGGTGAGGAACAGTTGGACTAGGCCGCGTCCCCAGTCGATTGCCTGTGGCATATTAATTGGGCTCTACCTATTTATCTTTATTTCCGCTGCTTTCATTTATTCGTTTATTTATTCGTTGGCCTGCGCGCCATTTCATTTGTAACCTTGAATATTTATTATTTAATAAAGAACGCTGGATATGCTATGGTTTCATTTCTACTGTGTGTATTAGCATTTTCTGGACTAGTACAGAATACACAGAGGATTTCGGAGGTGTTATTCCGGGGTCCGACAACAAGCTCCAGCAGGAGACTGAAAAGGAGTTCACAGTGGAAGCCCAAACCATTGGACGGATCAACGTACCACAAGAATGTTGTCCGGTTGCCAGGATTCAGCAGTGAAGCAACTGAGAGAGTATTGGTGTATGAATTCATGACCAACGGATCACGCAATAGATTCCTGTTTGGTGGACAATTTTTGAAGCAATAAATGGTACGTTTTTCTCCTTTCATAATTACATACTTATATTGCATACAATTTAAATTTCAACTATTTTACAATATATTGATAGTCATAGTAGTTCAATTTGAATGTCTCTCTTTTAAGCCCACCTCCTTGAAACTTTCTGGCTCCGCCACTGTTGGTGGTGTTAGGCCTTACTGGAACCTTCGAGTTCAACTTGCTCTCGGGGTGGCTAGGGGGCTGCTATACTTACATGAGGAATGCAGCACACAGATCATCCACTGTGACATAAAGCCCCAGAACATCCTTCTCGATGACAATTTCGTAGCTAAGATCTCAGATTTTTG
The DNA here is from genome assembly GCA_036346355.1 of Rhipidocladum racemiflorum. Classification (NCBI taxonomy): domain Eukaryota; kingdom Viridiplantae; phylum Streptophyta; class Magnoliopsida; order Poales; family Poaceae; genus Rhipidocladum; species Rhipidocladum racemiflorum. The sequence continues at coordinate 9,756,326 of CM070576.1, read as the reverse complement.
GCTTAGCAAAACTTCTCCGAACCAACCAGGCACAGACAAATACGGGTATCTGGGGTACTTGAGGATACGTCGCTCCTGTACAGAACACAGCCAAGGTGGATGTCTACAGCTTTGGGGTCAGTCTACTGGAGGCTGCAAAAATGCTGACAGTACAGAAAATTTTGGCTTTTATCTAGTAGGACCAATGGAATACTTATTTTGCATGAAGGGATAAAGAGAAAGGTGTATTTTTTTTTTCCTGAAACATGCCTCTAAAGCCAAATTTCAGGAACCACAATGGTACTTTTCCAAAGTAAACCGGAAGTAATTGGTGTTTTCAATCAAATCATGCTTCAAAGATTTGAGAACTGATCTTATGACTTGCTGGAAACGTCTTGAATCTCCACTATTTGGTTGCCCAATTGGTACAGATATGATGCTGTCTGCTAAACTGTCGGAGTTCAATCAAGCGAGCTCTACTCTGAATCGTTTCTCTGAACTTGCTTCCGACTCTGAAGCTTTTCGGACTGGCTACAGGGCAACTACAAAGGCAACGGAAAAACAACAGAGAATTGTTTGAGCTGCTACTGCAAGCATTACATTTACTCTATTGTAAACAACCTAAATAACAAACCAGAATGATTCGTCGCCACTATGCCACCCGAAATACATGCACTCCCTAAGACTCGCTCCTGCATGATCTTGCATGCCTAAAGACGCGTTTAGTCAGCTATTTCCAGACACACACTAAACATTGACTAACAAACTAACTAACAGAAAAAACTAGCGCACAAGAATTATTCCAACAAATCTCCTCCTAAGTCTTGTTGCACTGCATTGTCACATCGATGAGTCCAATCTTGCTGCGCAGCTCATGAAACTTGATCCGGCCAAGCGGTTTTATCAGTATATCGCCCAGCTGATCTTCAGTACGTATGAACTCCACTTCAATCTGGCCCTTTTCAGCATTGTCTCGAATATGATGGTATTTAATATCGATGTGCTTGCTCCGGCTATGGTGCACCGGATTCTTTATCAGGGAGATTGCCAACTTGTTGTCCACCCTCAACCTCGGCGTGCCTGGTACTGAATCTTCCATTTCAGCTAACACTCGAGCCAACCACATAGCTTGACAGGTTGCGTTTGCAGCGGCTATGTACTCCGCTTCACAACTTGATAGCGCCACCACCTTCTGTTTCGTCGACTGCCATGTGATCGGACTGTTCGCAAGGAAAAAAAATCACTCCAGTTGTGCTCTTTCGGCTATCAACGTCCCCTGCAAGATCACTGTCATTGTATCCCAATAGTTTCTTTTGTGCTTCTTCCTTCCTTCCATACCAAAGCCCAAAATTGCTTGTTCCAGCAATATACCTTAGTATATGATTTACTGCTGCAAGGTGATCTTCATGTGGCTCCTCCAGAAACCGGCTAACATACCCCACAGCAAAAGCAATGTCAGGGCGTGTGTTAACTAGGTACCTTAGACTTCCAACCATGCTCCTGTACATGGTAGCATTCTGTCAAGGCCCTCAATTTCAAAAAAATTCTGGGACATCCGGAGTATCCGGATTAAACATCCGGAGTATCCGAATCCAACCCGGAATGTCCGGATAAAATGTCCGGAGTATTCGGATTGGGCTGACCGAACACCTCAACCCGCAGTGTCCGGACTAAATGTCCGGAGTGTCTGGGTTAGTGCTACCGAAGACCCCAACCCGGAGTCTCCGGGTTGAGCATTCGGAGAGTCCGGATGGTGCGGGATTTCGTATAAAAGCCCCATTTCATGGCCCTCCACTCACCTCACCTCACTTTGTCTCTTTCCCACCTCTCCCGTGCGTCCCCTCCACCCCGTCCTCGTCTCCGGCGAGCTCCCCACCGGCCGGCGACCTCCGGTGGCTCCTTCCCCGGTGAACTCCTCCTCGGCGCTCTCAAGCTCCTCCCCAAGCAGGCGTCTTCCTCCTCCTACCCGGCTTCCCCTCTTTCTCCTTCCCTTCCCTTGAGGTAAAGCCCTCTCTTGGAGTCTATTCATGGGATTCTTGGGTTCTAGGGCTTCCAGGGGGTTGGATGTAGGGTTAGGTTTGTAGATTTGGGGTTGGGGGTTGAACTTTTGCAATGTTAGGGTTCTTGGTGGGGTTTTGGTTTGGGGTTGGTTTAGGCAGTGTGGGGTGCTAGGGTTAGAGATCGGGGGTGAGTGAGGCTCTCTTAAGCTTTGGATTAGGTTTGGTTGGAGGTGTTAGAGATGAGACCCGCTCGTCGTGGTTTGAGCTAGCTCGGAGCTCTCCGGCTCGACCACGTGTAGGAAAGTCGTAGATCGGGTCCCCGCGGTGCCGTGGGACTTGGCGGCACCTCGGTCCGTTGAGTAGTAGGGTGAAACGCGCCAGGTCCGGAGTGTCCGGACAAAACGTCCGGACTGTCCGGATTGTCCGCACTGTCCGGACATTAAACCCGGACTGTCCGGGTTCACCTGGTCTGTCCGGGTTATGTTGGTCTGTCCGGTTGCGTCGTTTCGTCGGGGGTTTTCATTCTAGTTGTTTCATTGCATTGCATGCATCTTATTGTTGCATTATATTCGTGTAGAGAACGAAACCGCGGAGGGTGATACCGCCGTGGTCGAGGAAGTTGTCGAGGGGCAAGTCGCTGTCGGTCCGCAAGCAGAAGATCAAGGCAAGCACCTAAGCATCTTGAACCATATGTATAATCTATTTTTGTGAATTAACTGCCTATTGGATGTTAAGTGTTGCATTAGGAGTTGAAATGTGGGATAGGTTAGATCCTATTTGCTGCATGTACCACTTTCATTGTTACTTATTAAACCCCTCCTTTGGAGCTAGATTATGGGTACTAATGGTGTCATGCTTAGTATGCTTAGAGGTCGGTTTGGGCCAAGTGGCGGATGGTTCCACTGCTTGAGGTCTTACGTTTTGCCATCTATGGAAAGGTTTGGTTTTGGTTATGTGGTGGAAAAAGGTACAATTGGAGACCGGGCGGGAGATTGAGGCATTTGGGTAAGGAGACTCAAATGTGGTAGTCCCGCCTGAGTCAGCTAAGGACCGATCCGATGTTTAACCGTAGCCGAGCACACATTGGTTGATCGCATGCCGGGAATGGGACGGTAAAGCTATTCTTTTATCGCATGCCGTTCGATGGGGCATACACCTCATGTGGTTGGACGTGGTTGAGGGCGAGGCTTAGGCCGACTCTCGGGGGCCAAGCCGGGCTTGGGCCGCTCGAGGGGGTGCTAGGTACTCGGACCGCATGAAGATGTCCCCAACGAGCTGGTATGGATGGGAGGATGGTTGACACAAGGTTCTTTGTGGCATGTGTTGTGCGGTCAATGCTTCCCTGCAGGGTTAATTAAGCAATTCGAATTGCCGCGCTCTCGGATATGAGCACGTTTGGTTACCTGTTACTACACGTAGTAATAACTTGAACTGAAGTTTGCCTTTAGGCTTGAGCTCGAAATTGTTATGAGGTCACTTGTTTTGTTATCATTAAGTATTGAACTTCACTCTAGAAGTAGGTGCTAGTACAACTGCTTTGAATTGTGAATTGAATAGTGGTACTAACTAATCAACAAAGTTAAGCTTTCCACACTTTTAACTTTAGCTGATTTCCTTGCTACCTCCAAATGCATACCCTTTGGAGTCGGTCATATATGGACCACGGGTAAGACTTGCGAGTACCTTCCGTACTCAGGCTTCTGCTTTTGTGGTTTTGCAGGTGAGGATCCCGAGGGGTGTGAGTTTTGCCCCTACTGCCTATCGGTGACCGGGCGGGGCACCGAGTAGAAATTTCTTTGGCGTCGTGTCTGCAGGAGTGTTCAGAGGCAGAACACTTTCGGGGTTGTTTTACTGTTGTCCAGTTTAGTAGTGGGGAGTCTACTTTTGTTGTATAGGTTGTTTAAATGTGCTCTGTTTCGCTAAACTCTTGCTTGCCTTCGCGCATCTTTTAATATATTTGTGCCGCTTTAGTGAATTGCTTGTTTCTGATTGTTGGTGGTTGTCGGGTGTGGTTTTGTGTAGTTGGGGCTTGTTGTTGGGTTTTGTCTTCGTGCCGTGGTTGGTTTGGTCGTTTTGTTCATTTTGCTTCCGCGCGTCTGGTTGTGGGGTTCCGAGTTTCGTTGCCCCTTTATGCAAATTGGGTTGATATCACAGTGAAACCGGTATGCGGGGATCCTGGGCGAGTTTTGGGTCGCATACCGGGGGAATACCGGGGTTGTCTTCGAGTTATTCGAAGGGTCCCGATGTTGTCCCAGTTGGGCTTGGGTGCTAACACTGTGAGCGCTTCCGGCGGCCCGTTGTTAGCCTCCAAATCCGATTAGGACGACTAAACCTTCTAATAGCCCGAGGACGATCTGGGCGGCTCCTCGCAAGGCTGGTATCAGAGCAAGGTGCATGAAGACGAACCTGAAACTTGACAACCATTTAGGGAACTGATTAGGACTGTCATTATGCATTAGGTAGAAGGTAGTATTTGTATCCCGCCCTATGTATATAAGTATTGAGTGAGGGACACGTTGGAATCATGCATTCATGTCATGTCTTTCATATGCCATGCAATTTGCATCAGGAGTTGTGCTTTTGGGTGTGTCAGACTTGTTGGACTCGGTCACGGAGTACTCTGATCTAGCTTGGGTTTAGCGTGTGAGTTTGTTGAGCTTAAGGCCTATTCCCATCCGTGTGGAGTCTAACTCTTGTTGTCTGACTTTGATTGACGACAGCATGAGGACCCGCGGTGGTATGGGAGGTGATGATGGCGCTGGGCGATCGCAGCCCGACCATGGCGATCCGCCTCCTCCTCCCAACCTGTTGGATGTTCTGATGCGGTCGGAGCAGAACCAGCAGACAACCAACCGCATTCTGGAGATGCTTGTCCAGAATCAGGCTGCTCCGGGTGGCCGCGGTGAAGGGCGAGGTCGACCCAACGGCTACCTGGACTTTCTGCACACTCGGCCACGGCGTTCTCGGGGCGGTGATCCGTTGGAGGTCGACGATCGGCGCGCACGATCGGCGGTTTGCTCTTATCCACTGCGAGGACCTTCAGAAGGCTCCATTCGCAGCGCAGCAGCTTCAAGGTCCCGCAGGAGCATGGTGGGCCAATTTCTTGGTGATGCAGCCCGCCGGTCACCAGGTGACATGGGCAGAGTTCCGTGAGGCCTTCCGGGCGTACCACATCCCGAAGGGGCTCATGGATATCAAGAAGCAGCAGTTTCTTGCCCTCAAACAGTTGAGCAAGTCGGTGATGGACTACTCGCGAGAGTTCAATTACCTGGCTTAGTATGCACCGGAGGAGGTTGGTACCAATCAGAAGAAGCAGGGTCGATTCATGAATGGGATGTCCGCCAAGATGCAGGACAAGCTATCGGTGTGCGACTTTGCTGACTTCAATGACTTGGTGAGTCGGGCGATTACAGTCGAGCACAAGATGAGGGGCCATCAAGAGGAAAAGAAGCGGAAGAGAGCGGTGCAGTTTTCAGCGGGCGGCAGTTCGCAGCGGGCCCGTATTGTCCCTCCACTACCGAGGGCAGCTGCTCCTACGCCTCCCCTGCCGACTGGGATGGCCCAACCTCCTGTGGTTGCTCCTCGTCCTCCTCAGCCACAGTCGGGAGTGCGAGTGGTGACAGGCTCTAGGCCGGGCCCATGCTACAACTGTGGGCGTGCGGGGCACTTCATCCGCGATTGCCCATTTCCGAGGCGGGGCATCAACTCTAACGCCCCAAGGCCTCAAGGCGCGACTGCACCACCTCTACCTCCACTTCCTACGCCGAACCGTGGCCGCGTCAACTATGTGGATGCTGAGGCGATTCAGAGGCACCATCATCTTGGTGATCGTTGTACATAGAGGGACATGCTGCTAGGGTTTTGTTTGATTCGGGGGCTTCCCATTCTTTCATTATCAAGGGTTTCGTCATGCAACATCTTGGAAGTGAGTGGTAGCAAAACCTCTTTCCTAATTGAGGCACCAGGTTCAAGGATTTTTGCCAATCAAATGATCCAGAAGGCCGTTGTGCAAATCCGCGGGGTTTCTTTCCTTGTTAATTTGCTGCTCCTTGAAATGCGTGGGATGGATGTCATTTTGGGAATGAATTGGCTCACCCGTCAACGGGCCATCCTGGATTGTTCTCGTCGCTCCATCTCGCTCAAGGGACCGATGGGCGACCAATTGACCTTGTTTCTTGATGATGGCGTGGCCGCTCTCTATTCCTTGAATGGCACTGAAGTTGAGGAATTAGAGTCCATTTTCGTAGTGTCGGAGTACCCGGATGTGTTTCCGGCGGAACTGCCAGGGATGCCACCCGATCGGGACATTGAGTTTGTAGTTGAACTTCAACCCGGGACAGCTCCAGTTTCCAAGCAACCGTACTGGATGCCGCCAAATGAATTGGCCGAACTGAAGACTCAACTGAAGGAATTGATGGACAAGGGATTCATTCGCCCGAGCTCCTCACCTTGGGGCTGCTCGGCTCTCTTCGTGACCAAGAAGGACGGTTCTCTTCGCCTCTGTGTTGATTATCGTCCTTTGAATGCAGTCACGGTAAAGAACAAGTACCCTCTGCCTCGGATCGATATCCTGTTTGATCAGCTTGCTGGTGCGCGGGTATTCTCCAAGATTGACTTGAGGCTCGGGTACCATCAAATCAAGATTCGGGCTGAGGATGTCCCAAAGACAGCGTTCTCCACCCGATATGGGTTGTATGAGTACACCGTCATGTCGTTCGGTCTGACGAACGCACCGGCGTATTTCATGTACCTCATGAATTCCATTTTCATGGAGGAGCTTGATTCTTTTGTGGTCATATTCATTGATGGCATCCTGTTCTACTCGAAAAGTGAGGAAGAGCATGCCAGGCATCTTCATATTGTTCTCGGAAGACTTCGGGAACATCTCCTTTATGCCAAGTTCAGCAAGTGCGAATTTTGGCTGAAGAAAGTGTCTTTCTTGGGGCACGTCCTCTCCGAGCAAGGTGTCGCTGTCGACCCAAGTAAGGTACAGGATGTCCTCAAATGGGAGCAACCTAAGACAGTCACCGAGATTCGCAGTTTTCTTGGGCTTGCGGGCTATTATCGCCGCTTCGTCAAGGACTTCTCGAAGATTGCCAAGCCTATGACGGAGCTGCTGAAGAAAGGTGTGGAATTCAAATGGTCAACGGGCTGTGAGCAAGCATTTCAGGCCTTGAAACAGCGCATCACTACAGCTCCTGTCCTCACACAACCGGACATCCACAAACCGTTTGATGTTTATTGCGATGCATCAGGTATCGACCTTGGTTGTGTGCTTATGCAAGAAGGCCGGGTCGTTGCCTATGCATCTCGCCAATTGAAGCAGCATGAAGAGCACTACTCAACTCATGACCTGGAGCTTGCTGCAGTGGTCCATGCTTTAAAGATTTGGCGCCACTATCTCCTGGGGAACAAGTGCAACGTCTATACCGATCACAAGAGTCTCAAGTACATCTTCACTCAGGCGGACTTGAATATGAGGCAAAGAAGGTGGCTTGAGCTGATCAAGGACTACAATCTAGAAGTCCATTACCACCCGGGGAAAGCTAATGTGGTGGCTGACGCGTTGAGTCGCAAGGCTCAATGCAATTGCCTTGTTGTCGAACCCCGGAGTGCCACTCTTTGTGCTGAATTCCGGAGACTCAACTTGGAGATGATAGAAGAAGGATCTTTGGCTAATGTGGAATTGAAGTCCACATTACTTGAGCAGATTCGGGAAGCTCAAAGGGAGGATGTGGGTGTCACCCAAATTCGCGACAAGGTGAATTCTGGCCAGACTACTGAATTCCGCTTGGACGATCAGGGGACTTTGTGGTTTGGCCAGCGCATAGTTGTCCCGGATAACCAAGAATTGAAGCGGGAGATCATGGATGAAGCCCACAACTCTTTGCTCACAATTCATCCAGGCAGCAACAAAATGTACCAAGATTTGAGGCCGAGATTTTGGTGGACTCGCATGAAGCATAATATTGCTCGCTATGTGGCTGAGTGCGATGTCTGCAAAAGGGTGAAGGCTGAACACTTTAAGCCAGCTGGCACTCTTCAGCCATTGCCCATTCCAAATTGGAAGTGGGAAGACATCAGCATGGATTTCATCACCGGGCTGCCAACGACTTCTTCGGGTCATGACTCGATCTGGGTTATAGTCGACCGGTTGACGAAATCCGCACATTTCTTAGCCGTTCGCACCACCTATAAATCCAAGAGGTATGCGGAGTTGTATATTTCCCGGATTGTGTGCCTTCATGGAATACCCAAGCGGATAGTTTCAGATCGAGGCTCCCAGTTTGTTTCTCGGTTCTGGAGAAGTCTGCATGAGGCATTGGGCACGAAACTACTCTACAGCTCAGCGTATCACCCTCAAACTGATGGGCAGACCGAGAGGGTCAATCAAATCCTCGAGGACATGTTGAGAGCCTGCGTCCTATCCTATGGGAAGAAGTGGGAGGAATGTCTCCCATATGCCGAATTTGCATACAACCATAGCTACCAAACCAGTATCCAAATGTCCCCTTTTAGGCACTGTATGGTCGCAGCTGCCGAGCACCTCTCAACTGGTCTGAGAGTGGGGAACGATCATTTCTTGGGCCGGAACTGGTCATGGAGGCAGAAGAAAAAGTGAAAACCATTAAGGAAAATCTGAGGATAGCACAATCGCGGCAGAAGAGCTATGCCGATCGTCGTAGGAGTCCCCTCTCCTTCGACACTGGCGACTTTGTCTATCTGAAGGTATCCCCTCTTCGAGGCACCCATCGTTTTGGAGTCAAGGGGAAACTGGCACCTCGCTATATCGAACCTTTACAGATCCTTGCGAAGCGTGGTCAAGTGGCGTACCAGCTAGAGCTTCCTCCCTCTCTGGCAATGGTCCACGATGTCTTCCACGTATCTCAGTTGAAAAAGTGCCTCCATACTCCTTTTGAGTCACTTGGGGTGGATGAACTCGAAGTCCAGCATGAACCAGACCTGTCTTACCAAGAACATCCTATTCGGGTTTTAGATGTAGCTGAACGCACGACCCGCCAAAGGGCTCTCAAGTTCTATAAGATCCAGTGGAGCAATCACACTGAAGAAGAAGCTACTTGGGAACCAGCGGATCGTTTGGAGGCTGAATATCCCGAGTTCTTCCAAACCATGTAAGTGACTAGTATGCAAACTCTCCGCAACCCTAAGCTTGTCAATCCGCACGTGTCTGCACCTTTATATGTATTCCGCCCGGTTTGTGAGTTTGTCCTGAATCTCGGGGCGAGATACCTTTAAAGGGGAGGGTTTGTCAAGGCCCTCAATTTCAAAAAAATTCTGGGACATCCGGAGTATCCGGATCCAACCCGGAATGTCCGGATAAAATGTCCGGAGTATTCGGATTGGGTTGACCGAACACCTCAACCCGGAGTGTCCGGACTAAATGTCCAGAGTGTCCGGGTTAGTGCTACCGAAGACCCCAACCCGGAGTCTCCGGGTTGAGCGTCCGGAGAGTCCGGATGGTGCGGGATTTTGTATAAAAGCTCCATTTCATGGCCCTCCACTCACCTCACCTCACTTTGTCTCTTTCCCACCTCTCCCGTGCATCCCCTCCACCCCGTCCTCGTCTCCGGCGAGCTCCCCACCGACCGGCGACCTCCGGTGGCTCCTTCCCCGGTGAACTCCTCCTCGGCGCTCTCAAGCTCCTCCCCAAGCCGACGTCTTCCTCCTCCTACCCGGCTTCCCCTCTTTCTCCTTCCCTTCCCTTGAGGTAAAGCCCTCTCTTGGAGTCTATTCATGGGATTCTTGGGTTCTAGGGCTTCCAGGGGGTTGGATGTAGGGTTAGGTTTGTAGATTTGGGGTTGGGGTTGAACTTTTGCAATGTTATGGTTCTTGGTGGGGTTTTGGTTTGGGGTTGGATTAGGCAGTGTGGGGTGCTAGGGTTAGAGATCGGGGGTGAGTGAGGCTCTCTTAAGCTTTGGATTAGGTTTGGTTGGAGGTGTTAGAGATGAGACCCTCTCGTCGTGGTTTGAACTAGCTCGGAACTCTCCGGCTCGACCACGTGTAGGAAAGTCGTAGATTGGGTCCCCGCGGTGCCGTGGGACTTGGCGGCACCTCGGTCCGTTGAGTAGTAGGGTGAAACGCGCCAGGTCCGGAGTGTCCGGACAAAACGTCCGGACTGTCCGGATTGTCCGGACTGTCCGGACAAAACGTCCGGACTGTCCGGACATTAAACCCGGACTGTCCGGGTTCACCTGGTCTGTCCGGGTTATGTTGGTCTGTCCGGTTGCGTCGTTTCGTCGGGGGTTTTCATTCTAGTTGTTTCATTGCATTGCGTGCATCTTATTGTAGCATTATATTCGTGTAGAGAACGAAACCGCGGAGGGTGATACCGCCGTGGTCGAGGAAGTTGCCGAGGGGCAAGTCGCTGTCGGTCCGCAAGCAGAAGATCAAGGCAAGCACCTAAGCATCTTGAACCATATGTATAATCAAATTTTTGTGAATTAACTGCCTATTGGATGTTAAGTGTTGCATTAGGTGTTGAAATGTGGAATAGGTTAGATCCTATTTGCTGCATGTACCACTTTCATTGTTACTTGTTAAACCCCTCCTTTGGAGCTAGATTATGGGTACTAATGGTGTCATGCTTAGTATGCTTAGAGGTCGGTTTGGGCCAAGTGGCGGATGGTTCCACTGCTTGAGGTCTTACGTTTTGCCATCTATGGAAAGGTTTGGTTTTGGTTATGTGGTGGAAAAAGGTACAATTGAAGACCGGGAGGGAGATTGAGGCATTTGGGTAAGGAGACTCAAATGTGGTAGTCCCGCCTGAGTCCGCTAAGGACCGATCCGATGTTTAACCGTAGCCGAGCACACATTGGTTGATCGCATGCTGGGAATGGGACGGTAAAGCTATTCTTTTATCGCATGCCGTTCAATGGGGCATACACCTCATGTGGTTGGACGTGGTTGAGGGCGAGGCTTAGGCCAACTCTCGGGGGCCAAGCCAGGCTTGGGCCGCTCGAGGGGGTGCTAGGTACTCAGACCGCATGAAGATGTCCCCAACGAACTGGTATGGATGGGAGGATGGTTGACAAGAGGTTCTTTGTGGCACGTGTCGTGCGGTCAATGCTTCCCTGCAGGGTTAATTAAGCAATTCGAATTGCCACGCTCTCGGATATGAGCACGCTTGGTTACCTGTTACTACACGTAGTAATAACTTGAACTGAAGTTCGCCTTTAGGCTTGAGCTCGAAATTGTTATGAGCACTACAAGAAAAGTGATTATCTGTGACGAAAACGTCGTGACGTTGTCATATTTTGTCATGAAAAATATATTTTCTGTGACCACTTGTTTAAGTTCGTCATTAATTGTATCAGGCACCGTCGCCCCATGTACTTTTGTGACGAAACATAAAATTTCGTCATGAAACCATACTACAAATCGTCATAGAAAATGAATGGTTGTTTGTCTTGGACGGACGTCAAACATATGTTTGTATTGTGACGATATGCTTTGTCGTCACGGAGACATGGCCTATCACAAAGTGGGGCAATGTGGACCTATATGTGGGTTACACCTTACACGGTTGTGGGTGATGTGGGACCCACAGTTTGAAATAAATCAAGTTTTTGTGCTCAAAAAAGTAAAAATTGGTAAGATGGTGACTGAACCCGTTGGTCTACGTGCTTTACCATATTGCAAAGCTGGAATAATGTTTCTCTTAACAATGTTATCCTTGAGAAGATATTTTTCATCTTTGCTTTTGTCTTCAATAAAATTTATTTCGATTTACATATGCTAAACTGGTTGTCACATTACCCAATTGATATGGAAAGCTATATTAGGCCTGGTTGTGTCATTCTAACTATTTACCCTCGTCTCCATAATTGGATGTGGGATAAGTTATCTTTATACAAAACGCGTCGCTAGATATGCATCTCTTCCCTATGGTGAATAAACAAACATACTAATGCAACCTCTAAATGATAAAGAAGTATACTTGTTAATTCTCAAGTTATTTTTCTGTCTGAATTTGTCTAAAGCTTGATGCCGATCCAACTCCTTGGATAGAAAAGCTTATTAGCATATTCATTGATAACTGCTGGAGAACAGGTTGGGTGTAGGATAGGGTGCAGGACTGCCTGACATTGAGTTGCAATGGTTTGTTCGCCTTATTTGGAATACTTATTTTGCTCTGGTTCATCCCTGTTCCTTAAAGATTTTATTTTCATATACTTGAGCACCAGCTTCTAATATTTTGTTGTTTCCCTTGTTTTGTCTGGTAGGTTTATTTTAGTGTCTCCTGTGCAACCCGTAATATGTGAAAAGCATCATATATTGATCTAGATGTTGTAAAGAAGCTTACGGACACCTTGTTCCAGGGTAATATTGATCTAGATGTGCGATTACCAATCGCTAGGCTTTTCATGCCGCCACGACTACCGATCGATGCGTGTTTCGTGCCATCTGGCTGCTGATCGCTAGCATCGCACCGTCGTTGGCTAGTTCTTCACCTGCTGTCACCGGTTCTTTACGCTCTTGATCGGCAACCAACAAGTACGCATGGATGCTAGCCGCACACTGCACAACTCCATGGCTAAACCAAGTGCTCACTTTAAAAATACGAACTTCACATTAATATACTAGTTTCCTCCACAAGTCGTTTCTTCCCTCCAATAAACCACATGCACACCTAATATAACAAACTCAAAACTATCACGAACTTCAATGTGCCTATTCAAGTATATACAAGATTAAACTCATATTATAATGTCAAGAGTCATGAAGATATTACTACTCAAACAGAGTTAGCCCATGTAGCCCGTGAGACCAACTAATCCTGTATAGATATATGACTTCCCAATGATGAATAAGATGCATAGGTGTGAATAGCAAAACATTTCTTCTATTGTCTAATATTTTCCCAGAACAGTGTCCTATCCAGTTTCTGATCATCTAAACCAAACTGAATTCTAAGCTGCAAACTGCACCACTTCTCGTGTACCAAGCAAAACTACCAATTCTTTCTTCCCTCAATATCTCAAATTGCGATCCGTGGCTCCCACTTTATGAAGCGAAAACAAATAACATGCCTGCATTAACTTCGAGATCAAAAGCAAGCGATCTTTTAGGCTCTATGATAGCAACTCGTCACCGTAAGCACACATCCTTAGAAATGCAAAATCCAAATTAATATGCGGCCAATCTGTATAATATGAACTCGGGATGCATCATACATGTGTTGAGTCCAAGAACACGTTTCGCATGAATTTTATGAAAAGGATATCAGCATGCATAGCACATTTGGACACTGCAAGGCGAGAGAGGAACCACCTATTTCATCATCAGTAACTTATTTACATGCCTATAGAATTCAAAAGTCAAGTGTAGTTTATAAATTTGCCAAGAAAGTTAATAGGAAAAGGAAGAAACAACATTTTCTGAAAAAACAACATGTAAAGGGAAGTAGACTAATGGTTATCAAAACCAATAGAAAACAAAGTCTTTATGCTTTTGGAAACCAAAAGCATGAACATGAACAGATTTGGATCGGTGGTTAAATTCCACACAAGATTGGATCGGTGGTTAAATTCCACATAAGATTGGATCATTCTAGTTGGACAAGAGAATAGCTAACCCTCCGTATTTTTACGCTACAAAATCTCTTACCAAGCCAAATATTTTTGAGATCATGATTTGGACAAAACAACCTTTTGGAGAAGTGACATCGAGGTCAACAACCGATCCATCACCACCAACACACGAGGGCGTTGGGAGCCCTCTTACGCTACATGGAAGCCACCAAATGTGAGATCTACGACCATCCAAGGAAGTGACACACATGGAAAAATGAATCAACTGTGAGGATTGTCTAATTCTAACCCTAACATTAGCAGTAGGAATTCTAACCATAACATTAGCAGCAGGAATTGAATCAACTATGAGGAGCTTTGTGAGGGCATATGTGCTTGGTGAGGAGCACGATGGCCATGTTGATCTTGCAGACCTAGCATCTTGTTCTTTGTCGTCGCCCCGGACCGGCGGCCACCTCCCATGTCGCCTGGAAGGCGAGCCCTCCAAAGCTCCCCTTCACCTTCGCCTTCGCCGATCCAATTAGGCCCCACGAGGAGGTGGCTCGATGCCTTCTCCACCCGCGTCGCCGCCTACTGCACCGGAGCAACCGCCGCCGCCGCCACGGCCCGCGGGTACATCACCAGGCCGCGGGCGAGGAGTAGCTAGGGTTTCGGCTCAGCGTGTAAGGCATTGAGGCGGTCATTTCCTTCGCCGATCTAGATTTGGAGAAACCGAGTGCGTGGTCGGAGAAACCGAGTCTCTCTCTAGTCGAAGAAACCAGTCGGCGTTCGAGTTTGTAACTAAATCGGACTCTGTAATCTGTAATCTCTCCTTTAAATATGTGCAATACAATATCAGAAAAGCTGTGAATAGAGATAGAGCAACAGAGAGTAAAGTTTTCGGATCTGGGAGTTCTGTATTTCAAAAGTACAAGCTATTGCCCTTCTCTTTTGCAATTACAGTTCTTGAATTCAATTTACGGCTAATTGTGGTTTTGACATATTGTTTGCCATGTTCAATTATCTATTTTCTCGAGATGGACAGAAGTTGGATTCAGGGTAAACAATTTACCCCGCATATATCAAAGGTGTGGGAGAGTTCATGCAATTTGTTAAAGACAGATTTGATGAGAATGTTCAAATACTTTGTCCATGCCGTGCATGCCTTAATCATATATCAAGACCTCGATCGGATGTGCATGATCATATTCACATACATGGGATGTCAAGTGCATACACAAAGTGGGTTTATCATGGAGAATATGTTGATCTTGATGTGCATGAATCTCAAGAACATTTTGATGAAAATGTTGAGCATATGGAAAATTCTGTTACCGATGGGTTGTGTGCGGGTGAGGATGACAATGGCGATGATGGTGGATTGCCGGAGATGATAGAAGAGATGTACCGCTTGGGACCAAAGTGGAGAACATCCAAAGTTTGCTAGAGTGCTTGAAGATGCAAAGCGTGGTCTTTGCCCAGAATCTAAATTATCAAGATTCTCTTTTCTTGTGAAGTTACTTCATGTCAAATCATACTATCGAATCGGCAATGTAGCATTTGATGGAATATTGAAGTTGTTGGAGTTAGCATTTCCACATTGCAAACTTCCCAAATCATATTACGAAGTAAAGCAATATCTCCACTGAGTTGGGTCTTGGATATGATTCTATCCATGTGTGCATGAATAATTGTGTGCTATTTCGGAAAGAGTATGAGTATAGAGATGAATGCCGGTATGTGGTACAACAAGATGGAGAGATCTTGATGGTAAAAGAATGTCCCTCAAAGGTGTTGAGACATTTTCCATTGATACCAAGATTGAAGAGGTATTTTTCTTCAAAAGACAGCGAGAGGACACACGATGGCACAAGAAGAAAAGAAAACCAATTGATAATGAAATGAGCCATCCGGTGATGGCGGCGTGGAAAGACTTCGATAGGAAATATCCGATGTTTGAAAAAGATGCAAGAAACATGAGGCTTGGCATAGCTATAGACGGTTTTAATCCATTTGGCATTATGAGCACCTCATATAGCATGTGGCCAGTACTTGTGATGCCTTACAACATGCCACCATGGATATGTATGGATCAATCCAACTGTATAATGGTCTTACTCATACCAGGTCCAAAATGTCCCGGAAGGATTTTGATGTATTCTTGGAACCTCTCATAGAAGAGTTGCATGAACTATGGAGCAGTGTCCCCGCTTATGATGCATTCACCGCTACGATGTTCCAACCGCATCTAGTACTTTGGTGCATACATGATTACCTGCTTTGAGCACTTTATCAGGCGAACTACAAAAGGTTATTATGCATGCATTCAACGTGACAAAGATCCATTGTCACGGGCCATAAGGAACAAAATATGTTACATTGGTCATCGTCGTTACCTCCCAATGGGCGTCGTTTGCGAAAAAGCTTAGTTTTTGATGGACATCATGAAAAGCGTGACAAGCCAAGAAAGTTTAGTAAAGAGGAACTTTTACAACAATTAGAGAAGGTGAAAGATGTTAGACCAGGGAAGCATCCTCCAAATAAGAAAAGAAAGCGTCAACAGAAGGATGAGCCAAAAATATTTAGCCGGAGGGGTATATTGTTCGATTTGCCATATTGGATAGAATTGATGCAGCCACACAATCTTGATGTCATGCACATTGAGAAAAATATATGCATGAACCTTCTAGGCACAATCGGATATAGAGGAAAGACAAAAGACACTATCAATGCTAGACTTGATTTGCAAGATATGGGCATAAGAGGTGAATTGCACTTACAATATAAAGGCAGCACATATAGCATGCCAAATGCATGCTATACCTTGAAAAAGGAGCATAGAATTGCATTTTGTGAATTTATTAGAGATATCAAATTTCAGATGGTTTTGCTTCCAACTTATCTAGATGTATAAGTCTTTGATGGATGCAAGTTACAAGAATTGAAAACTCATGATTGTCACATACTCTTGCAAAGAGTTTTACTGTGGCCTTCGTGGTTATGTGCGCAAAGAAATATATGAAGCAATTGCAGAGTTGGGGAACTTTTTTAGAGAGCTGTGTTGTAGAAATTTGGATATTGATGTCTTTGCATCGACTTAAAGCACAAATCCCAATAATTCTATGCAAGCTTGAGAAAATATTTCCTCAGGCCTTCTTTGATGTCATGGTGCATTTGGCTGTTCATCTACCGGATGAGGCAATTCTTAGAGGTCCAAAGTACAATTTGGATGGATGTACCCAATTGGCGTCGACTTTGCACTCTAAAAGGTTTTGTGAGGAGCAGGGCTAGACTGAAGGGTCTATTGCAGAGGCATATGTAGCCGATGAGGCCTTGACATTTTGCTCAAGGTACATGGACAATGTTGAAACTAGATTTAATCGGGACACAAGTGGTGATGGATCTCTAGAAGATCTTGTCGGTTGTGACATTTACGCTTTTAATCATAGTGTTAATTTAGTAGGATCATGTCGAGTTACTTACCTTGATGATGAAATTGATAAGCTTGTTTGGTATGTGGAATAACGGTGAAGAGGTTGATCCATATAAGAAGTGAGTACAATATTTTCATGTACATATGAATTTCATGCTACATATAACTAACTTATCTCAGTAGGAAATATTTAACGATATGCATGATTTTTCCTTTTTGTAGGATGTTCACCGAAGAGTTAGAGAAAGAAGGGTCAGATGATATTGACAAAAGATTGATGAGTGGATTTGCTAAATGGTTTAAGAACCATATAAGCGAGAAGTTGGATTGGGTTAGTGATCACCTACGTGCACTCTCATGTGGTCCAGATCTACGTGTCAGAATATATTCAGCTTGCACTGTTAATGGTGTTCGATACAACACCGTTGGTCGTGAGAAAAACTTGAAGACTCAAAATAGTTCCATTATGGTCGATGGTACACATAATGGGCAGCCTACTGAATTTTATGGTTCATTGAAAGAGATTATTGAGTTGGTGTATAACTCGGATCTACACGTTCGTCGATCGGTGGTCCTATTTCGATGTGATTGGTATGATCAAAATGGCAAGATGAGAGCAATCAAAGATGATGGGTATTTCAAATCCATCAATATTGAGGGGTTGTGGTACAAGACTGATCCTTTTATTTTGGCTACTCAATCAAAAAAGGTATTTTACCTACAAGACACGCTATTAGGGAAAAAATGGCGAGTTGTACAGAAGTTTGAGCATCGACATCTATATAGTGTGGCTGAAATTGACATGACCAAAAATGCTGGTGCATATCAAGAAGAAGATAGTTCCGATACCGAATATAATGTGCAATCTAGTAATGCACCTTCAGAGAGTTTGCGCCGCCATGACGAGGATGAAGTCTTAGCTGTTGATGCTAATTTAGTGCATAATGTGCACGGCACCGATGGAAATGAGGACAATTCGTGCGAATCTGAAGAAGAAGATGACACTCTGATCTGGTTTGTCAGTGACAATGAGCATGAAGATATTCCGTTATGTGACACCGATGAGGATTAGTTCTACAACAAAAAAATAAATAAAAGCAAAAACATGGCGGCAATATGTCCCGCTAAAATTTTTTCGCACCGCCACCTCTCCCCAGGGTTGTCCATCGGTTCCACCCCCAAACCACATCGCGCACAGCCCCTATTCACCCGAAATCCCCCAAATCGCCTAAGCCCATCTCCCGACTTCCCCCAAAATCCCCAAATCGCCTTTTTCACCCACAACCCTACTCCCATAGAATCCCCAAATCGTTGTCGCCCACAACCCTACTCCCACCCCCAAATTTCCGTCGCCCACCTCCCGAC
Source organism: Rhipidocladum racemiflorum (assembly GCA_036346355.1). Lineage (NCBI taxonomy): Eukaryota > Viridiplantae > Streptophyta > Magnoliopsida > Poales > Poaceae > Rhipidocladum > Rhipidocladum racemiflorum. The sequence goes on along the minus strand of CM070576.1, from coordinate 9,738,018 downwards.
TTCCCCAATATCGTCATCTCCACCAGGCTTCCTCGGCCAGCGAGCAAGAGCGTCTCAAGGCAGCCGGTGAAGAGAGATCCTTGTCTCCGTCAGTGACTTCGCGCCGTCTCCGTCGCATGACTTCGCCAGCGTTGTCTCCGTCCACGACTTCGCCCGTCTCCGTCAGTGACTCACCAGCGCCTTGCGCCGTCTCCGTCCGTGTCTCTCCAGCGCAACCGCCTTCTCCGTCCGCGACCGTGTGGCGGCAATCAAGAACACGTGAGTTTTTAGCTTACCGATCTAATGTATTGCTCTTAGTTTTAATTAGATTTACATGCTTTTCATTTTTTCCTTGTTGATCAATTTTTGTACTACATATTGATTATATATCGTCGGGCACTAGTTAGCTCAGATGGCCCTCCATCACTTCTTTATAAGAAAAAGGGAAAAATCAACTTCCTGGGTTTTAAGTTTTTGCTTGTGCTGTGTCATTCCATTCTGTTGGCCCTAATGCAACTAGCGCTCAATATTGTTACTTGTTGATCAATCTTTGTTACTTCTTGATCAATCTTGTTAATTTACATGGTAGTTCATGCAGCAGATTTCAGTTTATCTCTTGCTACCTTCCAAATGTATGATTGCTGAAATAATGTACTGCTATCTATACTGCAATAGAATGTTATGCAGCTTTACTGTTCCTCCCAGAAAAGTAAAAACAAAGCATTACTACATATTTTCATACTTACTCCATTTTGTAGGTTGTAAGTTTACCTAAATTTTACCCTGGCGGCGTAATTGTTGAGCTCAATGAAAACACGCAATCAAGTTAGAGGTTGTCTTCCTCTACTTGTTTTTAAATTATCATTGTTCTTGTGTTATATCTTTGCAATGCATATTATATATACTAGTAAATCAAAATTCATCTATGTTAATGTGGTGTCAAATATCGTATTTCTGATATTCTTACCATTTCAAATAATATTAATAATATCAATGGTTTCATAATAGAACATCAAGCGTGTGAATATGAGAAGTTGCGGCTTGCCAATATCGCGGAGATTCGTGCCAAATTTGATTTTAGGCATCCCTTTAGTAAAAACGCTTTGAATGGATCGACTACTTCCCATCCACCTATAAGGACAAGCAATCCGAGCTTAGAACAAGGTGAAGACTCCGATTCAGTATGATCTGAAGAGGACAGGGGACCGAGAATGATGCAAATGACAAGATTCCTTCGTATGAGGAGCAGCGGATGGAAGTGCGACTGTAGCCACTATATCAGCGTTAAAGGTGCTTTGTCTATTCTGTTGGGGGCTCGGGATTTTGGTGTACTTGTGTTTTGCATTATACGTGGTTCTTGTGTTGGTCTTCATTTATTTCAAGTGATATGTTGACATTGCAGTTTATTCTTTTGTATCGAGTAGATCATATAAAAGAAGCTGTTAAAAGGCTGCTTTAAGGGCCAATAAAAGGGACAAGATGGCTCCAGGTGGCACAAGACCTTCCAAGAGAGTGAAAGCAACTCAAACAATAGAGCAACCTACTCGGGTGTCAACAAGGTCAACATCAAATAATTTAGCCTTGGGACAACATACTAAAGATAGAACCAACTGCGACATCGATCAATTGGCACATCAAGTTCATAGCCAAGGACAAGAACCTATTGTGGAACCTAGGAGTCTGTTAGGGACTGGTCTTATGAAGGAGAAGGTTTAGATGCGGACGAAGGTGGTGAACTGTTGCCACTAATGAGAACAACCAGTCAAACAATGCAGGCATGTTTTTACCTTGCTCCTTTAATTATCTGTATAGTTCTTGTTCTCTAACTCTTTGGATGAAGTCAGGCCTGATTGGACCCATCGGCAGATGATACAAACCAACATCAAGAGGATGATGCAGACCAACACCAAGATGATGAAGGCAAGTTATTTTTGGGCATTCTTCTTTGACTTTATTACACTTGTGACTAGGAACAATATTTCAGATTGTTTTCACAGATTACAAACATTAATCGATTAACTAATCTCTTCAATGCCTTTTTCGTAGATAACTCAAATACTTCTAAAAGAGGGAAGAGGGCATCAACAATGGGGAAAATGCTTGAGAAGATGACTAGAACTATGGGAAAAAGGTTGCCCGTCCAATTTGCCGAGGGGATGAGAAGGCCACATAAGCCGTTGGAAGCTGCAAAGTTTGCATCGGAGGCTGGTGTTCAAATTAGGCATAATGTCCCTATCCTCACTAGTTGGAAAGAGTATAAGAACAACACGACTCATTTGGATAATTTCATGGGAAAACTGTCTGTAAGTGGTTTCATTCTTGGGCATGAACAATTACTCTTCTTCCACACTAGATTGCATAACTTATTAATGTGATTCATTTAACTTGCTAGACAAGGCTGGCCTTGGACACGATGATAGGACAACCAAGGATGCATGTCTTGACATTTTGAAGGGTGGGGTGCGGCAAACTAGGTATTTCTTTGAAGAAGCGGTTTTGATGGTATCGGCAAATGAAATCTGTGAAACTAGTCCGATTACCTAACATGACAGATGAGGAGTTGAGAAAACTCATCCAAAAATGGTCGACAGAAAAGCAAGGTAAGATTTAGAACATATTGATTCCATTCATGAATGTGCCTAACTAAACCGTCTTTTGTAGGAAATATCTGAAAAGAACAAGCAAAATCGTGCAAAGTCAAATTCCATCAGGCCACAGGGTCTCGTAGTTACATTGCACCTTGCCATGCTCACAGTAAATCTTGTTATTTGTATCATTATTCATTTTGGATCCACAAAACTTGGTAGGAATTACACATACATCACTTGTTACTTGATAACCAAAGAGAGGATTTTATATGCTCTTATTGAGTTGAAGCCCTGCCTATAATAAAGCCATATGTAGCTAGGAAGAACTTTTCTACTTGATACATTTTATTATGTTTCTTCTTCTAATTGTAGAAAGAGAGAAACAAGGATCAGTCAGTTCAACTTTGTGGACTTGTTCAAGGAGTGCCACAACAAAGAAGAAGAAGGGACTCGTTGAACTGGCAACGCGCAGTTGTAAGACCCTACATTTCCTCCTTGTCCTTCTGCCATTCTATCCTGCAGATGATCAATTTAGTTTTCCATCATTTAGATTCAAGATATTGTATCTAGGTATGTTAAGAAAATCTGGTTGAGATACTGATAGGCCTCCTCGCCTTGCAATCTGGAGAAGCGTAGGAATTCTGGGCAAACACATGAATGTGTTCATACGATGATTATTTTTGTTTCTTTTACATACTTTGAAAGAGTTGGCTGATAGTTATTCAAACAAATAAAGGCACTCTGTTGTGCTTGCTTAGACACAACAAATATGACCATGCTACAGTTGTCCCTGTGAATTAGGTTGTAATCTTTGTAAACTTGTGGAGTCAAGTGTGTGATATTAATTGGTACTTCTAATAGTCCACAGCTAAGCATAGGTATGTCAATTTTTGTGCAAATACCTTCAACTCCAAATTTTGCATCTTTCTTTCTTATTGGAATTGAAATGCTCATTTTGTTGTAAATATTTCATGGTCCTAGGGGCCTATGTTGTTGTATTCTCTCAAGATTTCAAATTTCACGACTTGACAAAACCCAAGAGCTTCTTGCTCACGCATTGCCAAACAAAAACTAACCTCGCATCGATTACTGTTGCTTTACTTTCTATTACATCATGAATTAATGTTTCAATTCAAGCCTGGTAAATATGATAGGAGGAAATGTGTCCTAACTAGTGTGGCTGCATGACTCCAGTCCTAGGTAGGTTTAATCATCCCAACTCTATGCTCTCATCAAATATTCGTTTTTACTATAAGCATTAAGCAACAACAGTCCCTCTATGTTTTTTTAACAACACTCCTTTGGTAAGCTTGCGAAGACTTCAAGCACTTGGTGTATAGTCTGTCAAATCTATGTCAGAAATTACGGAATATAATTGTTGAGTAAAGAATCAGAGATATGTTATTTCCTTATCTGTTAAAGCCAGGTTGTGCTCAATTAAATCCGCGTACTTTCATAGTCATTAGCCATTTGATATATAAACTAATTAATTATCGATGTACATGAAAAAGCTCGTATTGGCATAAGGCATCATGTTTTTCTCATACTGTATCTTGCATGACTATGATGAAAATTTCATTTGTATATGCCTTATTTTCCCCATTTCAGTATTGATTCTGTTATGTTCTATATATTAGGCTGAGATGGAAGCTATGATGGAGCCTGATGCAGAGGGCCGTGCAACAATGTCTAATCTTGAGATTGTTGACAAGGTTCTATCTCAAAACAACGCCACAAGCAAATTCTTGAAGAATGTTGGATTACAATCAACCACTACAAACTCGCAAAGGGCTCCAAAGAACAAGTTCTTGAGGAACGGCTTGAGGAGGAGAGACGAGGAGCTCTGAACTTGAAAGACCGTTGAGCAACAACAAGAAGTAGAAGACTTGAAGAAAAAGCTCAAGCATCGGATGATGCACCGATCGAACCCAAAAGGAACTGGAAGATATAAAGAAGAGGCAAGAGTAGAATGATGCAATTATTTGCCGTCTCATGCGAATGGCTGGTCAAGCCAACTTGTGAGTTTATGAATCTGTTCACTAGTAACATGTGGATCTATTTAGACAAGGATACTTATTTTTGCATGGCTGGTTACTTGGATAAATAGTACTAGCTTGAAGTGGTGGTTTAAGTACTGTGAACACATTTTGTGACTCTTAATGCATCTGTGGATATTTCGTGCTGCTTTGTGAAATGTATTGATTGGTATCCTCAAAATAGTGTGATGTGGATGAAATTTGTGTTGTGGTTGTAAAAATGAATCATATGTGAGCTGACAGAGGTGTTAAATGACGAAACTTCATGCAATGCTACATTTATCTATTACGAAATTATTCATCATGGAAAATGACAGATGCTACTTTCATGACGGAAATTCATGTCCACGTGACAATCTTGATTTAAACGTTTGGGTCACAAGGCGTGCCACGTCACCCCACACTGGCGTGGCATTGGACTGTTCCATGACAAAAATGCGTGTCCACGTGGCACTAATCTGTGACGAAACATTTGCGTCACAAGAAGTGCCACGTCCCCAAACACCTAGGCTGATTACGTGGCACTAGGGTAATCCATGACGAAAATATATGACTTTTTGGGTACAATTAATGACGGCTATAGTCGTCATAAAATTGAACTCTTCGATGACGGAAATGTAATTCGTCACAGAACAGTTGATTTTTTATGACGAAAATAAGCAGTTCGTCATTGAAAACTTTCTATGACGCACTTTCTATGACAAATTGAATTTTGTCATAAAGTCGTCATAAAAAACCTACAATGACGATTTCGGGACTAATGATGACGAGTTTAGACCGTCATTAAAAATCACTTTTCTAGTAGTGGAGGTCACTTGTTTGGTTATCATTAAGTATTGAACTCCACTCTAGAAGTAGGTGCTAGTACAACTGCTTTGAATTGTGAATTGAATAGTGGTACTAACTAATCAACAAAGTTAAGCTTTCCGCACTTTTAACTTTAGCTGATTTCCTTGCTACCTCCAAATGCATACCCTTTGGAGTCGGTCATATATGGACCACGGGTAAGACTTGCGAGTACCTTCCGTACTCAGGCTTCTGCTTTTGTGGTTTTGCAGGTGAGGATCCCGATGGGTGTGAGTTTTGCCCCTCATCGCCTATCGGTGACCAAAGGGGCACCGAGTAGAGGTCTTTGGCGTCTTATGCGCGGGAGTGTTCAGAGGCGTAACACTTTAGGGGTTGTTTCTTGTTGTCGATTTAGTAGTGGGGAGTCTACTTTTGTTGTATAGGTTGTTTAAATGTGCTATGTTTCGCTGAACTCTTGGTTGCCTTCGCGCAACTTTTAATATATTTGTGTCGCTTTAGTGAATTGCTTGTTTCTGATTGTTGGTGGTTGTCGGGTGTGGTTTTGTGTAGTTGGGGCTTGTTGTTGGGTTTTGTCTTCGTGCCGTGGTTGGTTTGGTCGTTTTGTTCATTTTGCTTCTGCGCTTGTCTGGTTGTGGGGTTCCGAGTTTCGTTGCCCCTTTATGCAAATTGGGTTGATGTCACAGTGAAACCGGTATGCGGGGATCCTGGGCGAGTTTTGGGTCGCATACCGGGGGAATACCGGGGTTGTCGTCTAGTTATTCGAAGGGTCCCGATGTTGTCCTAGTTGGGCTTGGGTGCTAACACTGTGAGCGCTTCCGGCGGCCCGTTGTTAGCCTCCAAATCCGATTAGGACGACTAAACCTTCTAATAGCCCGAGGACGATCTGGGCGGCTCCTCGCACATTCACAAGAGGTTCTGGACTTTCTTTGCTGAATTTCAGCCGTGGCTCCATGGGAACCAGACAAGGATTTCTCTTAGCCATCCCGCTCCTTTCTAGAATCTTAGCTGCGTATGCACCTTGGCTAAGTGTGATGCCATTTGAGCTCTACTTCACTTCAATCCCAAGATAGTAGTGAAGCATTCCCAGATCACTCATCTTGAATGCATCAGCCATCTCCTTCTTGAATGACTTGATATCTTCACTGTTGCTGCCTGTGATCACTAGATCATCAACATATACTCCCAAAATCAGTTGCGCCTCACCTTTCCTCCTGGTGCAAATGGCATGGTTTGACATACTCTTCCTGAAACCGAGCGACAGCAACGTCTCGTCCAGCTTTGCATTCCAGGCTCTAGGTTCCTGATGTAGACCAAACAACGCCTTGTGGAGCTTGAGCACCTTGTGTTCATTGCTGGAACTGACAAAACCCGGCGGCAGCTCAACATACACCTCCTCTTGGAGTTCCCCGTTCAAGAATGCAGACTTCACATCCATATGGTGTACCTCCCAGCCCTCGTACGCGGCAAGAGCAAGAAGGAGGCGCACGGCATCCATGTGCGCCACTGGTGCATATACCTCCTCTTAATCAACTCCATGCTATTGTGCATACCCCTTCACGACGAGACGAGCTTTGTGTCTCACCACAGCTCCATGTTCATTCCTCTTAACCTTGAAGACCCATTTTAGCCTAATTGCTCGGCGCCCCTGTGGGAGATCAGTGAGCGACCAAGTGTGATTTTCTTTAATTGATCCCATCTCCTCCATCATTGCCTGACCAAGTGTGATTTTCTTCAATTGATCCCATCTCCTCCATCATTGCCTTCCTCCAGCTTGGGTGTTGCTCTGCCTCGGCGAAAGACACAGGTTCATCCGAGCTTACCACATGCAACTCCTCTGAAGCCAGTGTACGAGGTGCTAACGCACACGGCGAAGCTAGCCCAATCAGTTCACTCATCTTGCGGAAGCGAAGAGGAGCATCATCATGATCAGCATCCAGGTCTTGGTCGTAGTCCTTTGGTGGCGTGACGAACTCCACCATTGGCGAGCCAGCTGGAACTGGCATTCCCCCAGATGGTGGTATCAACGAAGCTTCTCCAGGCATCTCAACAATGCACTCAGCCACTGGAGATGCCTGGTTCACGCTTGTGTATTCCACTGTGAAATCATCACCACCTTCCACACCAAGCTCCATAGTGGCACTCCATTCCCACTAAGCCATTTCATCGAAGACTACGTCCCATGTGACACGCTTACTCACCGGATCATAGGCCCTGTACGCCAGTGATCCTGGCTCATATCCGATGAATATCATGGGATTGCTCCTATCATCAAGCTTCTTTAGATTTGGGGTAGTATCTTGACGTGGGCGATGCAGCCAAAAATCCGCAGGTGACGCACCGCCGGCTTCCTCCATACCAAGCTTGGTATGGCGTCATTCCTCGGACACTCTTCGTCGGTCATTGGTTTAGCACGTAGACCGCCGTAGTCACGGCCTCACCCCAAAACATTGCCGGTAGCCCCTTCGCCTTGAGCATACAACGCGCCGTTGCCATCACTGTCTGGTTTCGACGCTCCACCACGCCATTCTGCTGTGGCGAGTATGGCACGGTGAACTGTCGTTGCACATCTTGTTCCGTGCAATGAGCAGCGAAATTGGTCGAAGTAAACTCGCCACCTCGGTCAATGCGGAACACTCGCAGCTTGCACCCAGATTGAGCTTCAGCCGCCACTTGGAAGCGCTTGATGGCGTCCGACGCTTGATCCTTCGTTTTCAGCAGGTACAGCCACATAAATCGGCTGTGATCGTCAACCAATAGCAGGAAGTAGCGTTTTCCGCTTGGTGTCGCTGGCGTGACAGGACCACAGAGATCCCCATGCACCAATTTGAGTGCATGCTCCGCCCGGTAGCTTGCCTGCGCTGGAAATGGCATTCTCTGATGCTTTCCTGCCAAGCACCTAACACAGAGTTGGTCGATGTGCTCGATCTCTAGCATCCCGTGCACCAGCCCTTCCCGCGCAAGCTTGCGTAAAGTAGGAAAATTCAGATGGCCGAATCTCTCATGCCACCTCCATGCGCTCTCTTCTCCACGAACCGCCAGACACATCGGTCGTGCAATGCGGATGTCGAGCATGTACAGCCGGTTCATAGAGCGCTTGATCTTTGCTAGCAACCGCCGCTCAGGGTCACGAATCCGCATCACATCATCCTCAATTGACACCTAAAAACCATATTCGGCCACTTGTCCAACACTGACAATGTTAGCAGTAAGTTTGGGAATGAAGTAGACCCCATCGAGCGTCCGATGTTCGCCGTTCTTGCAGGTGAACAGTATAGTGCCACAGCCTTCAATGCTCGCGGTAGAGCCATCACCGAACTTGACTGATCCGCGGAACGTGGGATCCAGATTGGAAAAAGCCGCTCGTGAGCCTGTCATGTGATTTGTCGCGCCGATGTCGACGACCCACTTGAGGTGATCATGCTCCACCTCTTCTCAGCCCGGCTATACAAACGCCCTTTCCTGGTGCTGTGGTGATGTAGGCGCCACATGTAACAATGGCGATGGGAAGTTCGAGTCTTTCTTCACCATCAGTAGGGACGCCTCTTCCTCATGAGTTACGTGTGCCTGCTCCTTCCGTTGCTGGGGCTTGGACCTGCATTACCTAGCCCAATGGCCATACTTCCCACAGTTCTGGCATTGGTTCTTGGACAAGTCCCGGCCGTTGTTCCGGCCAGAAACATCACCGGCGCCATCGGCCGTCTTGATGTACCGGCCACCTCCGCGCCCTCGATTCTTGCTGTTTCGCCACGACAGGTTGCTGCCTCCTCCGTGAGAAGATCAACCTTCGCCGTCACGCATCTTCGACTGGACTTGCCACTCCTCCTCCGTGAGGAGCAGGCGGCTAGCTGTGTGAACTCGTGCCGCAGAATCGGACTTGGAGCCCAGGACGTAATGCTTCTCCACGGCGCGAAGTCATCCGGTGACCTCCTCGATGGACAATGCACTCAGATCTAACAGAGTCTCAATCGAGATGGCCACCTGTGACAATCGCTCTGGAACAACCTGCAGTAGTTTCTTCACAATCTCAAGATCAATCACGTTGTCACCGAGAATTCGAAGGTTGTTTGCGAGGCTCGTGATGCGCATGGCGAAGTCGTCCACAGACTCCCCATCCTTGAACTCGATCTCGCCAAGCTCACACCGCAGCCTCTGCGCATTCGCCTCCCGAACCCGATCAACTCTGTTGCGCATCATCTTGATGGCATCCCAGGCCTCCTTGGCGCTATCCTTCACCGTGAGAGTCGAGAGCATCTCCGGCGGAACGGCCCGGAGAATCGCGGCCAGCGCGAGACAATCATCCTGATCATCGCCGCCGCCCGTCTCAATTGTCTCCCAGAGGCGCTGAGCCTGCAGATTCACACGCATCACCAACGCCCAGTCGGTGTAGTTCGTGCGCGTGAGTGTGGGGTAGACGACGGAGCTCGATGCCTCCTTGACGACGCGATGGACGACGATCTGGCGTTCACCATCGTCACGATTTCGTCGTCGGTGCGCAGCTGGAGTTGACGACCTACAACGATGCCCGCGTGGCGGAGTCACCGAGCGAGCACCAGACTGCGACATCGTTTGGTAGGAACGGCAACACAAGCTCTGATACCAATTGTCGGTGTTCAATCAAGCGAGCTCTACTCTGAATGTTTCTCTGAACTTGCTTCCGACTCTGAAGCTTTTCGGACTGGCTACAGGGCAACTACAAAGGCAACGAAAAAACAATAGAGAATTGTTTGAGCTGCTACTGCAAGCATTATTTTTACTCTATTGTAAACAACCTAAATAGCAAAGCAGAATGATTCGTGGCCACTATGCCACCCGAAATACATGCACTCCCTAAGACTCGCTCCTGCATGATCTTGCATGCCTAAAGACGCGTTCAGTCAGACACACTGAACATTGACTAACAAACTAGAAAAAAAACTAGCGCACAAGAATTATTCCAACATAAACAATATCATAGTTCCCTTTCAAATGGTGCTTCTAGCATATAATCCTCCCATTGCTAAAGACATCAAAATGAATAAAATATCCACCAGCACTTAATAAAAGAGGTTCAATTCCCAAAGTTGTATGTATACTGAAGGGGAAAAAAGAGGAGACTGTCATGGTCGGTCGTATTATTAGGGTCGCAACCGTGGCAAGGGACCGGCAGGCCCAGCTGCCATGGCAACTTGAGCAGCAAGGCGCCAGGGGATTTCTTTCCTTAGTTATCGAATCAGTTTATTACTTATCTAAATTAGTTTGTTTCTTTTCATAATATTAGATATCCTTGTTAGGGGCCATCCTCTACTAAAGGATAGGCATTTCATTCATCAAAGGCAAGAACTAAAGAAATCTCATCTCCCCTTTTCTTCTGCAGTTCCTTGCCGCCACGAAAGTCTCCAGTCTCACTTCTACAATCACTCTTTGTAATTGAACACAGGTCTCCCCTGCTAGGAAAATAGTGAAAGTACAAAACACATATTAAAGTCTGTCTTTGCAAAATGATCTCTAGCAATAATGAATTGTGGAACGCACCAAGTTAAACAAGTAAATATGCTGGTAGAATGTGTAGTCTGCAGAACATATTATGCTAGTGGAAGTACCTTTCAAATCCAGGCTTGCTGGTATAAGTTCCTTTCAGTGCGGGCGCAGGTGCAAGCAACAGGCCCATGCCTTGACAAAAGCCATGATAGGTCAACATTCTACAAATGTAATCGCAGGGAAATATAATTCAAATCAGAACGGCACAGTGAAGAACAATAATAGTTTATAGACTTTCCTTTTTTGAGAAATAATTTATAGATTTTTACCAGGTCCGTTCGCATGCACGATACTCTGGGTCAAACCACATTACCAATACTAAACTGCAATAGTTTACCATGTACAGATCAGGGCTGATTTGACCCTTAAGCCGGCCATAGCTATTTTTCTCAACAATGATTTAACAGGCCAGCTGGGATAGAGAATAACACAGTATATATTCAGAAATACATAGTTCCTGCTTTCTTTTGCTTCAACGAACATATATCCAAATCTTGTCTTTCCACAAGTGACGATAAACCATAGAAGATTTGTATGCATGATAAAGAAATGTGAACTACTGATGCGAAACAGTCTTGCTGACTGAGGAATAAAGGATAACTGTGTCGAGAAGCTAGTAATAACAAACAATTGACCAGTTCAATCTCAGCCTCACAGGCTATTACACACTAATTTCAATTCATAGGACATCTTTTTCCACATACTGTATTGGCATCATGAGACAACCTTCCTAGAAGTTGTACTATTCCAACTTCAAGTTTAACCAAAAAAAAGTAGTAGGTATTTCATTTGTTAGGTATGGAAAACTGCAACGTGATGGCGAGTGAAGACTGTTAAATGCCATTCTCCAGGAGGCATAAGCTTTTTGTTATTGGTAGGAACAGAGAACTGGCAAAGAGCAATGGCACCTCTTCTGCTATTGTTCTTCCACCAATTCTTGCTACTACTGGGTACCTCATCCACTCAAGCACAGCTAAACATCACCTTGGGCTCCTCCTTGACACCCCAGGGACCAAACATCTCATGGATCTCACCCTCCGGTGACTTTGCATTCGGTTTCCGTCCCATGGAGGGCAACTCCTCCTCCTACCTCCTCGCCATCTGGTTCAACAAGATACCAGAAAAGACTGTTGCTTGGTATGCGACGACCAGTTCAGACAGCAAAGATACAACTCCAGTACAAGTGCCATCCAGCTCTGTGCTCCAGCTCACAGATGGGGTGCTTTCGCTCCGCAGCCCCTCCGGTGATGAGGTCTGGAATCCCCGAGTCTCTGGTGTGGCCTATGCCAGCATGCTCGACACAGGTGACTTCAAGCTTGTCGGCACAGATGGCACAACAAAGTGGGAGACCTTCGACTCCCCAGCTGATACCATCCTGCCCACGCAAGTGCTCCCACTGGGGAAGATGCTCCGCAGCCGTCTCATCGACATGGACTACTCCAATGGCCGATTTCTCCTATATGTGCAACCTGATGGGAATCTTGTGTTCTATCCAGTTGCTATGCCTTCCGGATACCAATATGACAAGTACTGGGCCAGTAATACAGTTGGGAATGGCACACAGCTGGTGTTCAACGAAACCGGCAGGATATACTTCACCGTGAAAAATGGTACACAGATCAATATCACTTTAGCAGGGGTGAACTCAATGGGTTACTTCTTCCATCGTGCCACTCTTGACACAGATGGACTGTTTCGGCAATACATGTACCCGAAGAGCACGAAGGCCAGAAGCCTATGGAGAGAGGAATGGACAGCGGTGAGCTCACTTCCCCAAAACATCTGCCAAGCAGTAGAAACGCAGATAGGCAGTGGCGCATGTGGGTTCAACAGTTACTGCACCTTTGATGGCACCAAGAATCAGACAAGCTGCCTATGCCCAACACATTACAAGTTCTTAGATGAGGAAAGGAAGTACAAAGGGTGCAGGCCAGACTTCGAACCACAAAGTTGTGACCTGGATGAGACAGCGGCAGTGGCGCAGTTTGAGATGAGACTGATCGATGGTGTTGATTGGCCTCTATCCGACTACGAGCAGTACAGCCCCATAGATCAGACTGAGTGCCATAGGCTGTGTGTGATTGATTGCTTCTGCGCCATGGCCGTGTTTGACCAAAACTCAAACACCTGCTGGAAGAAAAAGCTCCCACTATCAAATGGGAATATGGGGGCCGGTGTCCAGAGGACGGTTCTTCTCAAGGTACCTAGAAACAACAATTCACAGTCCCAGATCAACAGCGGCTCAAGCAAATGGATGAAAGACAAGAAATATTGGATTCTTGGGACCTCCTTACTTTTTGGGAGCTCTGTATTGTTAAACTTTCTCCTCATCTCTATTCTTCTTTTTGTTACTTACTATGGCGTCACCTCGAAAAAGAAACTCCAGTCATCGCAATCATCTAGTAATTCTGGATTGCCACTGAAGACTTTCACTTACAGTGAGCTGGAAAAGGCAACCGGTAGTTTCTGTGAGGTGCTAGGCAGTGGTGCGTCCGGAGTTGTGTATAAAGGACAGCTGCAAGATGAGCTTCGGACCAACATTGCGGTCAAGAAAATTGAAAATCTCCGGCAAGAGACTGAAAAGGAGTTCATGGTGGAAGTCCAAACCATCGGACAGACGTTTCACAAGAATTTGGTCAGGCTGCTTGGTTTCTGCAATGAGGGAACTGAAAGATTGCTAGTGTATGAGTTCATGGGGAATGGCTCGCTCAATGAATTCCTCTTCGGCGATAATCAGCCACATTGGAACCTCCGTGTTCAAGTTGCACTTGGGGTAGCACGAGGGCTGCTCTACTTACATGAGGAGTGTAGCGCACAGATCATCCACTGCGACATAAAACCACAGAACATCCTTCTTGATGACAACTTTGGGGTGAAGATTTCAGACTTTGGCCTAGCAAAGCTTCTTCGGGCCAATCAGACTCAGACGAACACTGGCATTCGTGGTACTCGAGGTTACGTTGCCCCTGAGTGGTTCAAGAACATAGGGATTACTTCCAAGGTTGATGTTTACAGCTTTGGGGTGATCCTGCTAGAGCTTGTGTGTTGCAGGCGGAATGTGGACGTAGAGACCGCTGATGAGGAGCAGACAATACTAACTTACTGGGCAAATGATTGTTACAGGTGTGGGAGGATCGACTTGCTTGTGGACGGCGATGACGAGGCAATCTTCAACATAAAAAAGGTGGAACGCTTTGTGGCTGTGGCACTGTGGTGCATCCAGGAGGAGCCAATGATGCGGCCAACCATGCTTAAGGTGACACAAATGCTTGATGGAGCCGTCCAAATCCCCACACCTCCTGATCCCTCTTCCTTTATCAGTTCGCTTCAGTGATGCCCTGCTTGTTAATAAACAAGTTGTATTATAAAGCGAGATGATGCTATAGATTGAGACTCTGATATAGCTGTCTATTAATGCTTGAAAAATCATGGTAATATGGTAGTCAGGCACTTACGTCTAGCTGAAACAAATAGCATCACTAATGCATCCATATACAAAATAAAGATATATGCATGTTCCTATGTATGTCTTTGAATCTCTTTTAGTCGAACAATCTCTACAATACCTCGCAAAAAAACATGCTCTGCAATAAAAGAAGAGGCAAAGGTAAATACATTTGGCTAATAACTCATACTCCCTCCGGTCACCAATAGCTGTCGTTTTGGACATATGTGTAGTCAAACTTTTCCAAATTTTGATTGTCAATATTTTTTAAAATATTTAAATTGGATACATGGAAATCATATTTATATATTTATCCCGAAAAATATATTCATAATATTACAATTTTATTGTGTTTTATAAATATATTATAATATAAATCAGTGCTCAAAGCTTTATTTTGGAGATTGTGTCGATGTCCAGAAGGACATCTATTTGTGACCGGAATGAGTATCAATTTTCTACAAGTACATGGTTTGGGCAATTGGCATCAAACAAATTAAACTTAACGATGTCGTTTCGAAGTAAGCGAAAAATCAAGAAAATGTTCTGACCAGCATATTTTACCACATTTAAAGATACGCTATCTTTTCCCAAACAACCGCACCAAGAATGGCCGCGAACAATTTAGTACCTCGATTCGTTTTATGCCAATACCAAATGAACTGAAAAAAAAAAGGCTCGTCCACAGCCTCCCCTCCAGTGGGGGTAAGACGAATCAAGCAAATGCATTTTTTCTAGTTCTACGAAATGATTTGGCACTAAATCGATACTCCATTGCACTGCTAATCCTACCATATACATGGTACATTCCCACGGCATTCAACACTAGAAAAAGGGCAAACGGAACAAAATAATATTGTGACACCCAAAATCCTAATGGCATCGCAAACACACTCGCGGCGTTTGAGCTCAAAGGGGGAGCGAGAGGATTGGGAGCGTACAGATGGAGAGGCCAATTCGTTGAGGTACGACGCGACGCCGCCTGCGCGCAGGTTGGTGTTCGCTTCCTCCATAAAAAATCAAAATCGCAGTCGATCCGTCCATCCACCAGAGCGGAGTTAGATAGGAGAGGGTGGAGCGGCGGCGGGCGTACCGGAGCCGGAGCGCCAGTGACCGTGCCGCGCGGCGTCTGGAGGTGGGCGGTTGTGTGGACCGGAGGAAGCCACGCGACGCGGCTGTTGTGCACCGAACTGTTCAAAAACGACGGCTATTGCCTAACAGTTTGATCGAATCTATAAGCAAAAAAGAGTAACCAAAAAAAAAAAAAATTCTATTCATTACAATGGACAATAAAAATATGCAATCAAAAGACATCCCCTTGGACATTAAAAACCGCTATAACTAATGTCCTTTGTGATTTGCCCATATGCCTATTTCTTTCACATTCCCCTTTGGACAAATTATAAAATATGCATAAGCCTTAAAAACTCATTCCAAAAACCCTACGAAAAAAATAACATTAGCATATATAAACTTGTATTTTAAATTGCCTCATTAGAAATCTTTATATAAGAAATCTATAAAGAAAACTTATATAAGGAAAATAGTATAATATATGATTTTTGAGATTATTTAAACAGATTATGGTTCAGTGGTTTACTCGCCCTGACCCTTGCATCTCACAAAGTCTTCTCATGCCAATCTTACGAACATATTTTTGGAATGATGATTTTGGTAGGGATTTGGTAAATAAATCCGCTAAATATCACAAGACTTTGTTTGCAAATTTTCTATCTCCCTATTTTTCTCGAGTTCATGATGATAGAATAATTTAGGAGCAATATATTTTGTTATATTACTCTTAATACAACCTGTTTGCATTTGAATAATACAAGCGGCATTATCTTCATAGCTAATAGTAGGAGATTCTATTGAATTATACCACATGTTTTTTGAACGTGGTTAATCATTATACAGAGCCATGCACATTCACATGATGCTTCATATAATGCAATTATTTCAGAATGATTAGTGGAAGTGGCCACTAAAGTTTGTTTGCTAGACTTCCATGAAAAGGCAGTATCACTATAAAGAAACATGAATCTAGTCTGAGATTTGGCACTATGGGGATCAGATAGATAGCCAGCATCCGTATATCCCATCACGGTCATATCTTGATTTTTCTTATAAAATAATCCAAGATCTTGTGTACCTTGGAATATTTGAAGATATTTTTAATGCCGTTCCAATGTCTCTTTGTTGGGGCAGCATTAAATTTGGCCACTAAATTGACTGCGAATACAATATCAGGCCTGGTACAGTTTACTAAATACATAAATGCTCCAATAGCACTAAGATATGGGACTTCTAGTCCTAAAATATCTTCCTTCTCACTTTTTGGTCTGAATGGGTCTTTATCCCTACTAAGGAATCTCACAACCATAGGGGTTTTAGACAAATATGCCTTATCCATATTGAACCCTTTCAATATCTTTTGGATATAGGCAAATTGGTGTACTAATATTACATCATGAATATGCTCAAGTTGTAAACCCAAGCAAAATTTAGTTTTACCTAAGTCCTTCATTTCAAACTTCGTCATGAGATGTTTACTTGCTTCCTTAATATCCTTTGTGGTTCCGATGATATTCAAATCATCAACATATATTGAGATTATGCAAAATCCATTTTGGGATTTCTTTATGAACACACAAAGACAATCATCATTATTTGAGTATCCTTTCTTCAAAAGGAATTCACTTTGTCGGTTGAACCACATTCTTCCCGACTGTTTTAATCCACATAGCAACTTTCTTAATTTGACACTATACATGTTGCAATTTGCTTTATGATTTGGAACTTTAATCCCTTCAGGGACTTTCATGTAAATATCTGAATCAAGTGACCCATATAGATATGCGATCACAACATCCATTAACTGCATAGTTAAATTCATATTAACAGCCAATTAGATTAACTGGAAAATAATCCCACTCATTATATGAGAGTATGTTTGAAACTTGTATCTGTCTAACGGTGTTTTGCCTTCAATTCGAACAATGTAAGGACCGAACCCAACCTGGTGTATTCTGCTTTGTAACCCGAAAACAATAGTTTGGCATCGTCTTCCATCAAGCTTTTAAATTTTTCGAACTCTCTTTCCGTGTAATTTCCCTCCACATTCCGCAACATTTGATCTAAATTGTCCTCATCAAACATATCACGCTCCAACTCGTGATCGGCTTCCAACATGTCTTCATTGCATATCGGAGGGGTATTACTTGTCTCCCCATGATAGATCCAACATGTGTAATTCCTCACGAAACCACGTCGAATGAAGTGGCCTTCAATTTAAGCTGAGTCGTTAAATCTCCTGAGATTGGTGCAATAAATGCAAGGACAATATATGAACTTTACACCCCTTATAACCATGCCTACTTCTGCAATTCTTATGAACTCCTTAACCCCCTTATGAAATTCAACACTCACACGGCTTTTTTGATACATCCATTCTTCATGGTCCATCTACAATTAAACCACAAATAATAAATTAATAAAAAACTTGAGCGACAATTAGCTATTTCAAATACTGAGATATTATTTAATTACCTTCGCAAAATAGAGGGGTTACGATATATATAATTTTAGCCCCGATACCTTCTTCCCTAGTTAAGATCTTTCAATTTCCTAGTTAGGAGACATGCATATTTAAAACATCAACAATGATATCGAAATACGTAATGCACTAATCAATGAAAGAAAAGAAGAGTGGAAGCATTAACAAAATTGAGGAATTGAATGATCTTAAAGAAACGTTTATATATTGACCAACTAATTATATACCAACGATGACTCCTAATCTCTAATTAGGTCAGGTCCTAATCCCATACAAGGATATGTGGTTCGAGCAAGCTCCTAAGCTGTTGTACAACTCCAGAGAAAATTTCGGCAGCATTTCAACGCTGTTCTCCAAATACACATCTCGACAATAGATCAAGAGGGTGTGTATCCGGAGAACACCAGGGAGATGCTGCTGTAACTTTTTCTAGAGTTGTACAATAGCTCAGGAACTTGCCCGAATCACATATCCTAGAACTGTCCAAAAAACATGGACAATTCGAGACTGCTTATTTATAACTATGCCATTTTAGTATATTTATAAACAAGCACCTTCAAACGGGAGTCGCATAGGTTACGCAACCTAAACTCTAGCATTGATCATATTAACTATAGCAACAATAATGACATGTAACCCATCCACATGCTCACCTTTTGAAGAAACCACATATGAGAGGAAATATACTCAAGCTTGTGTTTCAACTTTACCCTCAAACCACCATCTCCTTAAGGTTTTCATAATTTCTCACCAATATTGGTTTCAACCATAATAGCACTAATGACATATAACACATTCATCAAATCAAAATCAAATTTCTTAATTTAAATTGAAGGAATTTGAAGGAATGCTCACCTTTTGAAGAAAACCTCAAATGAGGGAAAATATATAGAGGGGAAATCCCCTCAAGCTATGGCTTCACCTTAACCTCTCGACCCGCATCCTCAAGGATTTCAGATTTTCTCACCCAAGTCTAAGTTTCAACAACAGTATGTTTTGTTTTTTGAGGCGACGGTGGTTTTTTGGCTCTAGTGTCATCACAATCAGTTCTGAGCTAGAACCGACTGTGATGATGTATCATCACAGTCGGTTCTAGCTCAGAACCGATTGTGATAAGGGGCACCTCAATTTTTTAGTCAAAAGTTTGGAACCGACACAATTGAAACAATAGTGATGTACCATTCTGTAGTAGTGTTATGTTCATACTCATACCCAGGTTATGGCTCAGAGATTTACTCCCACTGAAATTTGCATATCTTTAAATCGTCTCATTCCAATGCCACGAACACAACTTTTGAAACTGGATATTGGCAAAGATTTAGCGAATAAATCTACTAGATTTTTGGATGACTTAGTTTGCAGGATCTTTATCTCACCATTCTTCTGAAGTTCATAAGAGAAAAGTTTTCGGGCAATATGCTTCATGATATTGCTCTCAACACAACCCATTTGCAGTTGTACAACACAAGTAACAACATCTTCATACATAATTTGGGGATATTGAGGTGTTAATGCCACATGATTTCTGGATTTAGCTAATCACACGTCTTACTCAAACACATTCCTCTAAGGTTTCATGTAATGTTATAATCTTTTAGTGGTTGGTAGAAGTAGCTATCAAGTTCTGCTTAAAAAGATCGCTAAGCAATAGCTGTACCATTGTAGAGAAACACAGACCCAATATGATGTGAGACCCTCCCTGTTATGATATTAAGCATCATAAAAGATAGGTTTTGACTATGCTTTTGTGCTAGTCCCGTGATTAGTAGCTAGCACGCATATATACACAAATTGCGATCACAACCATACATTACATTTTATTACAATTATTAGCGGGAGCGGTTCTTACAAATAACTATTACAAGCCAAAAGGTAAGATAACTTTATCTTGCAATATGACCAACTACCCATTTTCCACAGGCAACTAACAAGGTAAAATTCTAAATAGAAACATGGTCATTATCCTCGTATTTTGTGTCAACATAGGTATCTTCAAATTATTATAGTTCTTCACTTAAAAACAATAAATATAGCAAGGTTGAGTACATTATGTACTCAACAGGACTAAGTGTTTGCAAAACCCAATATATGCAAGCTGGTACAAATGAAATTTCTATAGGTATTTTTATAAAGCTGAATTGAACATAAATTCTGAACATTAGATTGAAAGCATAGCCAGTAATGAAATCTAATGAGTAAGTAAAATAATAAGCATCAGTAACAACATATCTCAGATAAGTATAACCAATTGTTGCATCGATTTCACAGCCAACACATGGTGCAATTCCATTCTATTGCCAATACATGGCACAATAGTTGAATTCAACATTGTCAACATATGACAAGCATTGATCATATGTAGGGTAACTTTTCTAATTATCAAATTTTATTATTTTCTCTGTTTTAAGAAAACATCAAAACTCTAACTATGTGATGACTTTACCAAGTTCTCATGACCGTGAGCACGGCTAATTGATTAGTTTTAACTCTGTAGAGGTATACAACTTTACCCGCAAGGAATGATTATCACTTTTTGCAATGTATATTTAACACACTTCCTTTGATGTGTCGTAGAGAAATTATATATAGCTTTTACATTACTTAATCCTAACTTTGCACCAGCCTAGTACCGACAAACCCTTACTATGGTGGCAAAAGATATTTGTACACACAGTACGATGAATGGTTTCACATCCCGACATCCCACTTCTCCCCATAGTAAGGTGTATACTGTTGCATTGGTATGTGTTTGACCCACACCTCTGTGTGGACACCCCTACGAGCAATCCAACCGAAATAGCCCGTGCTACTATAGCCTTCCAATGTGCAAAGCCAGTTTTAGGTAACTTAATCAGTTATAGCCATCCCATACCAGCCATTGTGGTTGTACGATTATCTTGGCATGAAAATAATAGCATAGTTCGGTCCTTATATTGACAAGGTGACAAATCTCCCTCTATCTACGTGCAAATCACATGCACATCTGGCTATTGCCATTATTCACTCGTATCCAAATCATAGTTTTATTTTCATTTTTACTAACATATTAGTATCCTTTACTGTCATATCCATCCTTTTTAAATTTTATAAAGATTCAAACTTTCCATTCTATCCCTTTTAAGCACAACTAAGCATATGCAATTATTATGCGAGTATACCATGTTTCACATGTTTATGTGTGACACCACGGAGTGTCGTAACCTTATAAAATGTGAATGTTGAGGGCAAAAACATTATGGAATGTGGAATTGGAGGTTGAAACCATACGGTATGAGATTTATTTGCGTTTCCGGGCCGTTTCCGGGAGTTTGGGCCTTCCCGGGGGAGTTTGGGCCTAAAGGAAAGGGTCGTGGGCCTTGGTGGGGAGGAGTTTGAGTCCTTTTTGGAGTAGGAGACCTGGTTGGAGACCTCCCCAGCCCCTTGTGCGCCCCACCCCTGCCTCTTGCGCCCCCCCCCCACTTGGAGAAACCCTAGCCTCCACCCCTTGCTCTCCTCCCTTGCGCCCCTCCCTCCCTCACTCCTCCTCCCCACCTTGTGCACCTCCCCTCCCCTCTCCTCCACCCCTTGCTGCCCTAGGGGAGCTTCTCCACATCACCACCCTGAAGATCCGTCCATTGGAGCGCTCCGCGACGAGGAGATCCGGTGGATTTGGAGCGAGGAAGGAGATCGCGCGAACCGGGAGGAGATCCGTTGGGTTTTCGTTCGTCGGGCGAAGGTACGGCCACGGGGATCCTTTGGGTTGGTCTAGGATCTGTTCTAAGGGTCAATATCATGTTTTTAGATCAATTGGTGGTGCTGTAATTGGGTAGATTAGATGAAATCTAGAGTTTGCCACGTTCTCTGTTTCGGGCAGCATGAGCAGTCGAACTAGGGTTTGGGCTTTCGCCAATTTCGAGTCGGATTTTGGTCGGCCTCCTGTTGAAGAAGTTGTAGGTAATTTCAATACCTTTCAGTGGGTATAAAGAACGACCAATTCCGACCAGCCGTTTGAAAGTTATGCTCGTTTTACCGAATGTATTAAAAACTGTGACGTGATTGAAATAGATCACGGTATTCTGTAGATTAAACCACTTTAGAGTCCGAATCAGTCTTTCCATATACTTAGAAAAAGTTAGGAAATTTCCTAATCTACGCGAGGATGTACTCGTTTATTCGATTCGGAGTCTTAGAACCCGAGTTATGCCATATGGAAGGTTTCTGTCCCGACGGGACGAAAACTCTGTTTTTGGGTTTTGCGAGTAGTTTGCGATGTCGGGGTAGAAGAAGGTTTGCGTACTGTTTTGTGGACATGATTGTGAGTGTGTGGTACTTATGTGCAGGTGGTGTGACCCCGGGAGTGCCCACTACTTCTCACCAATCCGTCGCCCGTGGTTGAGGCAAGTGTATTGGAATGGGTAGCGGGTTGTAGTTTGCTAGATTGGTTGAGATTGAAATTGAATATATGATATGTTCACATGCCATGCTTTAATGATTGCCATTGATATGATGAATATGCTTATTATGTAATGATGCCATCTGTTAAGGTACAAGTTATTTATGATGTTGGCATGTTTGCATACATGGCATGATACATGGCCCGGGCGGTGAGAAAGTCATAACTAATCCGGGGAAGGTCGGTGAGAAAGTTATGACTATTCCGGAGAGCCAATGAGTAAGTCCTAAATCGTGATTCCATCCACCGCGGTGTATGGAAGCGAGGAGTAGGCACCCTGCATCTTCGGGATGGATGGGGGGAGAGGGTGCACACCGACGGGTGTGTACTCAACCATACCGGTATGAGTTTCCAGGAGATATGTGCATCGCATTGCATTGCATTGCATTATATGATTGTAACATCCTAAAATTTTGCTTTTCTTAAATTCATGTGTGATTTGGCACTTTGGTGAATTTTTGGAATTTTCTGGAATTTATTTGGATTTATTTGGAATTTATTTAAATTTATTCCATTTCGAAATAATTAAAGAATTTAACTTTGCAAATAAAATTTTGTTGGAAATAGTTTATTTGAGTCCAAAATGTTCCAAAATATTTTTCAGAATTTTTCTGGAATTTTTCTGAGTCTTTTGCTATTTTTAATGAATTAAATGAATTTCTGGGAATTAATTTGAATTATTTAATCGCTGGAAAATGCGAGTGGGTTTTACTGTTCATCCGACCGGATCCGAATCCGAGTCAGACTCGAGTCTGACCCGAGCCAGACCCGAACCCTAACCGCGTGACCGTTGGATCTTGATCCAACGGCCACGATTGAGCCACGTCACCCGAGCCCGGTTCCGACCGAGCTAGCCAGCTCGCCCGAGCCAGACCCGAGCCCGAACCCGCGCGACCATTGGATCTTGATCCAACGGCTGAGCGTGTGCCACGTCGCCCTCGTCGTGTCCAGGACGGACTCCGCCGCCCGTACCGGCTTCGCCGCGGATTCCGCGGGGATCTCGGCGTCCGTGCCGGTATTTAATGCCCGGACTCGCGCCCGAGGTTCGCCCTTGCCTCGTGCGTCGATTGCCCCACGTGCCCTAGCCCTAGCCGCCGCCGTCGACCCGCTATTGCTCGCCGTAGTTAGCTCTCTCCTCCGCCACGGTTCTTGCCTCGCCCCGCCGCCGTCCGCCGTTCTCCGCCGCCGTTGAGGTCAGATCCGGAACCGCAAGGCCAAGACGCGTCGGGAGGTACCATCCACTCCGCCGGAGAAGCCCCGGAGCGCCGTTGGGCTCGTCGTCGTCTTCGTCTCCGGTGGCCTCTGCTCCGCCGCATCGCCATCGCCGTCCGCGAGCACCGCCAGCCGTCCGATCAGAATCCAAGGGCCCAGATCGCGCCACGTCACGCCACGGTGAGATCTCACGTGCAATCTTCTAGATCTAATCTCAACCGTTGGATCTAGATCCAACGGCTTAGATTGTGCCACGTAGCCTTCACCGCACAGTACTAGATCCATTCTCAGCCATTAGATTTAGATCGAACGGTTAGGGTTAGCCGTGTTGTTTGCGTTAGATTAGATCTTGACTGTCCGATCAAGATCGAACGGTCCAGATCAGCCGAGTAGTTTTTCTACTGCGTTAGGTTAGATCCGATCTGGGCCGTTGATTTTCAGATCAACGGCCGAGATCGAGCCACGTGTAAAGAAGTTGGACAGGCGCGGTCAGCGCCGTGCGCATGTGTGACGCTAACACGCCGGGCCCGCGTGTCAGCGACGTGGCCAAACCGCACCATGACGTCACGCTGACGTCATGGGGGGTCCACTGCCGTCGGCCGCCTTCATGCGGCGGTGACGCCAAAGAATGACATCACCAATGGGTCCCACCTATCGCAAGAAGTGTGCCGAGTCCCGCCGACGCCAAGAATGACGTCACCCGTAGGGTCCCACTTGTCAGAGACACGCGAGCCGTGGACCGGGTCCACGGTGGACCCGAGCCGAGCCGTGAGCTGAGCCCGTGGACCGGCTGACGTCAGCCGCCCAATCAGAGGCTGCCACGTGTCCTTGCTGACGCAATAATTAATTTCCGAAAAAGAAAATGATTTATTAATTCGAATTATTGATTTCAGAATTTGATTCAAACTTCAAACGCTTATAACTTTTGCATTTTAACTCCGATTTGAGTGATTCAAATTTCTGAATTTGTATAAAATTGAGATCTACCTAATGATGAATTTTATTTAATTTTTGGACTAAAGTTTTTCTCTGTAGTATTATTTAATTGATTATTTAAACTTCAAAATGCTATAACTTTTGCAGTTTAACTTCGAATTTGACGATTCCAGTTTCTAAAAATTTATAAAATTATGCTCTCTCTGTTTGTGGACTTCATTTGGATGTTTGGACACTTTTTGTCTACTGTTTTATTCATTTGTTGCTATTTGCACGTGTTACGAGTAGACGTTGAAGTGCCGGAAGGATTCGAATGAGAAGTGTTGACCCAGGAGCCAGCTCAGGACCAAGAGCAAGTACTTTTTGAAGGCAAGTTGTGCTTTGACCATGTTGATCCCATTTTGAAATCTATTTTGATTCAATGTATTGCATGCTAGTTTAATTAGAAAATACTTTATTTAAATTATGGAAATTAGATAAATGCCTAATTGCTGTATGACACCTTGGTTAATTAATTATGTGCCATGACCCCTTGTCACCCTAGTTGAGGTTTAAATAGTTGGACATTACTAAAGTGCCAACCTGGGAATTTAGATCGTTGTAGTATATTGCTTAGACCTTCTACGTGCTCATGACTTGATTTTGGACAATCAAATGTTAATATTGACTTAATGATATATTGAACCTGTTTTGGAAAGGTATCATGTGATGTTGATGTCACGTGGTGCATGGTAATCAACTGGGGTTTGATAAATAGCTTTTGACCGGGGCATGTGGCAAGGATGATCGGGTGGGCCAGTTGTGGCACCAGGAATGTTGGCTTGGTTCTTCGGGTAGTCTTGCCCTGGTCACCCTAAGGACTTAACCTTGCAAGCCTTTGAACTGAGTCAAGCGTGCAACCACATGTCTGTAATGGGACAGACCTAGTTGATTAAGTTGCTAATAACGTACCTGTGGAACCTCTGGGTGTCAACTATACCTTTTGTGTAGTTGTACGGGGGAGCGTACCGGGGCTACGGCCAGGTACCCATCTAACGGTGGATTGGCCTAAACTTCGCCTTTGCTAAGGGAAGGGTTAGTGTGCAATCACCGGAGAGGACCACTTGTACTGTTAGAGGTTTCCGAAAGACTTTGTTACGGAAACTCGCCTTTGTGGTGTTTGACTGTATCTTGTGGGAAAAGTGCATAACCTCTGCAGAGTGTAAAATCTATTCGAATAGCCGTGTCCACGGTATTGGACATCGCTCGGGAATTACAGTCAAGGGTTAGACTTTCTTGAAAACAACTTGGATTTGAAAGGTTGTGTTTGGTTTAATAATGATGTTGATGGAAACATGGATTAGGATTGGGAAAGATTTTTATTAAACTCCTGGAAAAGTTATGTGAGGAGCCGCCCAGACCGTCCTCGAGTTATTGGAACGCCCTGTCGCCCCATTCGGATTTGGAAGCTAACAAAGCTAGAACCCAAGCCCGAATGAGACAACGGTGGGACCCTTCGAATAACTCGACAACAGCCCCGGTATTCCCCCGGTATGCGACCCGAACTCGCCCAGGATCGCCCCGCATACCGGTTTCCACTGCCACATCAATTCAATTCGCATAAAGGGGACAACGAACTCAAAAACCCCACAACCGAACACGCAACGCGGAGGCACAACAAGACGACTAAACCAAAGCACAAAGACAAACCCGACAACCACACAACTAAAACAACTCAACTAGCATACTAGAATTTAAGATGATGCAACCTAAACCAAGGTAGCACAAAAATTCGAAATTTCGGCATGACCTTCCTAGATTCTAGGACATCCACTCAGCAGACAAGAAAAGCAGTTGATATAGCATGATAATATGGCATGGATAAAAGCAACATACAAGCATGATAAGGACATCACAACACAACCACGACCAACAAGAGGAATACCAAGTCTTCAAGCCTCACAGAACAGGGGATATAAAGCTAACTATACAACAAAACTGAATTTAACCGACACACTAGCAAAATACGGCATCTCTGGAAGTGTTCTGCCCCTGAACACTTCCGGGCGTGTGTGACATCGCAAGTAACCTCTACTCGGTGTCCCGCCCGGGCACCGAGAGGCAGTAGGGACAGAACTCGCAGCCCTCCTGATCCTCACCTGAAAACCACAAAGCAGAAGCATGAGTACGAATGTACTCGCAAGACTTACCCGTGGTCCATATATGACCGACTCCAAAGGGTTATGCATTTGGGTACAGAAAGGAATAAAGCTGAAGGTAATAGTGCGGAAAAGCATTAACATTTGTAGTATGAGTATGACAGCTAAACCAATTACAAATTTAAAGCAGTTATTGACCGCACCTACTTCTAACATGAAGTTGAAAGGTAACAACACTAAAGTAAAGCAATTACAACCATTTTTAAAGCTCAAGTACAACGACGAGCCAAGAGTTTAAGTTATTACTACGCTGAGTGTCGGATGACGCGAGCGTGCTCATATCCGAGAGTGCGGCAATTCGAATCGCTTAATTAACCCTGCAGGGAAGCATTGATCACACGACATGTGCCACGAAGTACCTCATGTCAACCCCCCTCCCATCCATACCCATTCGTCGAACCATCTTCATGCGGTCCGAGCACCTAGCACCCCCTCGAGCGGCCCAAGCCCGACTTGGCCCTCGAGGGTCGGCCTAAGCCTCGCCCTCAACCACGTCCAACCGCATGAGGGCATGATCCATCGAACGGCATGTGATGAAAGAGTGGCTTACCCAACCATAATCAGGCATGCGATCAACCTAATGGTGCTCGATCAACATGGCACACAAACGGATCGGTCCTTGATTGACACAGGCGGGACTACGCCAATTGAGTCTCCATACCCAATTGATCCTACTCTCCCGCCCGGTCGCCAATTATTAATATCCATCCAAGTAACATGACCGAACCCATTTCCAACATAGTTCACATGTGTAGTATTTAGTATTCTCAAGTGATGGAACCGTCCACCACTTGGCCCAAACCCGACCTCTAAGCAAACTAAGCATGGACACATTGTATTTACCCATAAGCTAGCTCCAAAGGAAAAGTTCAACAAGTGTCAAGAAGTGAGTGTGCAGCAATTAGGTTCTACTACCCTTACCACCATTTGACTCCTAATGCAAAACCTAATCATTCAATAAGCATTTTATTCACCAAAATAAACATATATAGAGGGTTGAACATGCTTAGGTGCTTGCCTGATGCTTCTGCCGGATCCTCAACAACAACCTGCTCACCGTGATCACCCTCGACCACAGCCACGTCACCCTCCAAGCGATCGTTCTCTACACGATGACAATGCAAATGGAATGAGATGCATGCGATGCATATGAACATGGAATGAGAATTGAAAACCATAACACAAGCATTCATCAAGCCAAAGTGAAATACGATTGCGAAACTCCACAACCAAGGCTAAACAACCCTAGGACTGGCTCAACACTACTTCAATCAAAACCTTCATAGTTCGTGATTTAATTGTTCGCCATCCACTAAGTTTCCTATTTGGTAACAATTCCAGGGTCAACAACCTCCGAAGAAACTCTTAAGGCACATCATGCATCAGAGAACACAGACCCCAACGCAACTCAGACTCATCCCTCATGAACCTCACAAATCTCGGATCATAAGAGTCCCAATGAATTCATTTATCAAAGACAAGAGGCTTCGGCCAAATGAAATACAAACCAGGGCACCAAACCTAGCACAACCCTCAGATTGCATCGAAGCGTAGTGCTCCATCCATCCCAGTCGATCACTACCGGCACAATAGTAGACAATGAACTAGAATAGAACACAAGCGATATGGGTTGAATGAAGGGAATAGGGATTGGGTCTCCGAGCTTGAGAATGCTAGGGTTGCATCGTGTATGCAATTAGCCGCATGTACAAGCATTAAATTTGGGAACACACTACACCCCTAGCTTGGATGACATTTTAACAAAATTCTTCGCACACAACCCAAAAGGGCAGTAGCTCACCCTTAGGTCACAGTATTAATCTTCAACACTTACTATGCAAGGAATTCATCAGCCACACTAGCGGCATACTAATTCCTAAGGATTACGAATCTCCGATATTGCTTAGCACTAACCAACAACCAGCTACCACGTATTGGATCCCGATAACGTCATTGTCATCATGCTCAACTCAAGAATTCGCGGGTTATTCATCGAAACCCAGTAGCAACCCCATTCATCAGTTACCATGCCCAACCATATCCCCAACTCAGTGTAAAGGAGTTCTAAATGAACCCATAAGCATACGATCTACCAAAAGCAAAACCTCAGTGCAAAACCATCTAGTACAACCTCAAGCCCATTCTAAGAACACACAAGCCTCAACTTGTGCAAAATCCACAACTGCATCCTAACCCTAGCCATGGCCGGTTCATGCCAAGATTCGGCCATGGGGAGGTAGAGGGAGGGGGAGGGAGTGCAAGGGGGGAAGGAGCTCACCGAGCAGTGGAGGCCGGCTGGGGCGACGGCGCCGGCGGGCGCAGGAGGCGTGGAGGAGGAGGGGGGCGGCGGCCGGTGGGAGGAGACCGAGGAGGAGGCGGCGGCGGAGCGGGCCGGCCGGCCGAGCCAGCGGCGCAGAGCACGGCGGCGCGGCCGCCTAGTGGAGCCAGCAAGGAAAGGAAAAGAAAGAGAAGGGGCGTGTGGAGGAAGGAGCTGGGTGGAGAAAGAGAGGAGGTGGGTGGGGGAAAAATTGATTTGTGAAATTACCTTTCTACCCTCATGCCACTCACATGGGAAAACTAGAACCCTGACAAATCCTCCCCCCTTAGGGGAATCTCGCCCCGAGATTCAAAGAAAAATGCATGCACAGTTGGACTGGAACTGATACCGACAAGGATTGCAATGGATAGGCCTGAAGCACTTACATAGTTTGGAAGAATTCAGGATATTCGCCTTTCAAATGATCCTCCCGCTCCCAAGTGGCCTCATCTTCAGTGTGATTGCTCCACTGAATCTTATAGAACTTGAGAGCCTTCCTACGAGTCTTGCGTTCGGCTTCATCTAAAACCCGAATAGGATGCTCTTGGTAAGATAGATCAGGTTCAGGCTGAACCCCGAGTTCAACCACCTCTAGAGATTCAAAGGGAGTACGGAGGCACTTCTTCAATTGCGAGACATGGAAGACATTGTGGACCATCTCGAGTGAGGGAGGGAGCTACAACTGATATGCCACCTGACCACGCCTTCCAAGGATCCGGAATGGACCTATGTAGCGAGGTGCCAATTTTCCTTTAACTCCAAAACGACGGGTGCCCCGGAGAGGAGATACCTTCAAATAGACAAAGTCGCCAATGTCAAAGAAGAGAGGTCTCCTACGGTGATCAGCATAGCTCTTCTGTCACGATTGTGCTACCCTCAGATTCTCTTGGATGGTCTTCACCTTATCCTCTGCCTCCATGACTAGTTCAGGCCCAAGGAATGAACGTTCCCCACTCTCATACTAGTTCAGAGGTGCTCGACAACTACGACCATAGAGTGCTTTGAAGGGAGACATTTTGATGCTGGTTTGGTAGCTGTTGTTGTAGGCAAACTCAGCATACGGGAGACACTCATCCTATTTCTTCCCATAAGACAGAACACAAGACCTCAACATATCCTCAAGTATCTGATTGACCCTCTCAGTTTGGCCGTCAGTTTGTGGGTGATATGCTGAGCTGTGAAGTAACTTAGTGCCCAACGCTTCATGCAAGCTTTTCCAGAACCGAGAAACAAACTGAGAGCCTCGGTCTGAAACTATCCGCTTTGGTACTCCATGAAGACATACAATCCGAGAGATGTACAACTCCGCATACCTCTTGAATTGATAAGCGGTGCGAACGGCTAGGAAATGTGCGGACTTTGTCAACCGGTCGACAATAACCCAAATTGAATCATGACCCGAAGAAGTCAGGGGTAGGCCGGTAATGAAATCCATGCTAATATCCTCCCATTTCCAGTTTGGGACGGGCAATGGCTGAAGAGTGCCAGCTGGCTTGAGATGTTCCGCTTTCACCCTTTTGCAAACATCACATTCGGACACATAACGAGCAATCTCGTGCTTCATGCGGGTCCACCAAAACTGCCGTTTCAAGTCTTGGTACATCTTATTGCTACCCGGATGAATGGTGAGCAAAGAGTTGTGTGCCTCATCAAGGATCGCCCGCTTCAACTCTTGGGCATCCGGGACAACTATGCGCTGGCCGAACCACAAGGTTCCTTGCTCATCCAGGCGAAAACCAAGGGCTTGGCCAGAACCCACCTTGTCGCGAATTTGGGAGACACCCACATCATTCTTCTGAGCCTCCCGAATCTGATCAAGCAATGTGGACTTCAATTCCACATTAGACAAGGTCCCTTCTTCTATCATTTCCAGGTTGAGCTTCTGGAACTCAGCACAAAGGGTGGCACTCCGTGGTGGAAGAGCAAGGCAATGGCATTGTACCTTGCGGCTCAATGCGTCAGCCACCACATTGGCCTTCCCAGGGTGGTAATGGACTTCCAAATTGTAGTCCTTTATCAATTCAAGCCACCGTCTTTGCCTCATATTCAGGTCTGCCTGCGTGAAGATGTACTTGAGGCTTTTGTGATCGGTGTAGATGTTGCACTTGTTCCCCAGGAGATAGTGGCGCCAAATCTTCAACGCATGGACCACTGCTGCAAGCTCCAGATCATGGGTGGGGTAGTGCTCTTCATGACATTTTAGCTGCCGAGACGGCGTAGTTTACAACTCGGCGGTCCTGCATAAGCACAGCCAAGTCCGATGCGGATGCATCGCGATGAGACGTCGAACGGCTCGTGAATATTGGGTCGGGTGAGGATCGAGCTGTAGTGAGGCGCCGCTGAGTCGAAATGCTCGCCACAGCCCACGGACCACTTGAACTCGATGCCCTTCTTCAGTAACTCCGTCATAGGCTTGGCTATCTTGGAGAAGTCCTGAATGAAACGGCGATAATAGCCAGCCAGCCCAAGGAAACTGCGGATCTCGGTGACAGACTTGGGCTGTTCCCATTTGAGCACATCCTGTACTTTGCTTGGGTCAACGGCTACACCTCGCTCGGAAAGGACATGCCCCAAAAATGACACCTCCTTCAACCAGAACTCGCACTTGCTGAACTTCGCATACAAGCGGTGTTCCCGAAGTCTCTCGAGAACGACGCGAAGGTGCTTGGCATGATCCTCCTCGTTGGCTGAATAGATGAGGATGTCATCGATGAAGATGACAACACAAGAATCCAATTCTTCCATGAAGATGGAGTTCATGAGGTACATAAAGTACGCCGGCGCATTCGTCAGCCCGAACGACATGACGGTGTACTCGTACAGCCCATACCGAGTGGAGAAGGCGGTCTTCGGGATATCCTCAGCCCGGATCTTAATCTGATGGTACCCGAGCCTCAGGTCAATCTTGGAGAATACCCGTGCACCAGCAAGCTGATCGAACAGGATATCAATCCGCGGCAGAGGGTATTTGTTCTTGATAGTAACTGCATTCAAAGGACGATAATCCACACATAAACGAAGGGAACCGTCCTTCTTAGTCACGAAGAGAGCCGAGCAGCCCCAAGGTGAGGAGCTTGGGCGTATAAACCCCTTGTCCATCAATTCCTTTAATTGCTTCTTCAATTCCGCCAATTCATTTGGCGGCATCCTATATGGCCGCTTGGACACGGGAGCAGTCCCGGGTTGGAGTTCAACCACAAACACAATGTCACGATCAGGCGGCATCCCTGGCAGTTCCGTGGGGAACACATCTGGGTACTCCGAAACCACGGGAATGGACTCTAACTCCTCAATTTCAGCACCATTCAAGGAGCAAAGAGTGGCATTGCCACCATCGAGAAGTAGAGTCAACTGGTCGCCCTTCGACCCCTTGAGCGAGATGGAGCGACGAGAACAATACAGAATGGCCTGCTGTCGGGTTAGCCAATTCATGCCCAAGATAACATCTATCCCACGAAGGTCAAGGAGCAGCAAGTTGACAAGGAATGGAACCCCTTGGATCAGAACAGTTGCTTCTTGGACTACTTGATTAGCAACAATCTTTGAACCCGGTGCTTCAATGAGGAAGGGGGTGCTACTGTAACTCACTCTCATTTGATGATGCAT
The DNA here is from genome assembly GCA_036346355.1 of Rhipidocladum racemiflorum. Classification (NCBI taxonomy): domain Eukaryota; kingdom Viridiplantae; phylum Streptophyta; class Magnoliopsida; order Poales; family Poaceae; genus Rhipidocladum; species Rhipidocladum racemiflorum. The sequence continues at coordinate 9,705,389 of CM070576.1, read as the reverse complement.
AGCAAAATCCTTGCGAATAAACGAATGAGAAGCCCCTGAATCAAACAGAACTCTAGCAGCATGCCCATCAATGCATAACATACCCGTCAACACATGGTTGCCCTCTGGAATTGCCTCGGCGTCGGTGTAGTTGACCCGGCCATGCTTCGGCGCTTGAGGTGCCTTCAGTAGGGGCGTGGAGGCGGTGCACCACGAGGCCTTGGAGCATCGAGTTGTTGCCCGCTTGGGAAAAGGGCAATCTCGATGAAGTGTCCCGCGCGCCCACAGCTTGTAGCATGGGCCGGAACTGAACTAGCCCCGCTCTCGCTCCGGCGGTGGCGGTGGAGGCCGAGGAGCAACAGAACGGGAGCAGGACGGGCATCCCAGCTGGTAGTGGAAGTGTAGGTGCAGTGCCCTCGGTAGAGAAAAGACGATCCCGAAACGCCGCGACTTGCCGCCACGGTGGAAAATGTGCCGTCCTCTTCCGTTTCTTCTCTTCCTGGTGATTCTTCATCTTATGCTCAATGATGATCGCCCGACTCACCAAGTTATTGAAGTCCGGAAATCACACACTGAGAGCTTGTCTTGCATCTTTGCCGACACCACCCATGAAGCGGTCTGCTTTTACGATCGATGTTCACTTCTTCGACGCATATTGGGCCAAATAGTTGAACTCTCGAGAATAGTCCATCACAGACTTGTTCCACTGCTTGAGAGAGAGGAACTCCTGCCTCTTAATGTCCATGAGCCCCTTCGGGATGTGATAAGCCCGAAAGGCCTCACGGAACTCAGTCCATGACACCTGGTGACCGGCAGGTTGCATGACAAGGAAATTGGCCCACCAAGCACCAGCAGGGCCCTGAAGTTGTTGAGCAGCAAACAGTGCCTTTTCATGATCTTCGCATCGAATGAGAGCAAACTTCTGCTCAATTGTGCGCAACCAATCATCTGCCTCAAGCGGCTCGCTGGCGCGAGAGAAGGTGGGTGGCTGTGTATGCAAGAAATCCAGATAGCCATTGGGGCAGTCTCGCCCATCACGGCCACCTCGAGGAGCTTGATTCTGGACAAGCATCTCTGCATCGGTTGGTTGTCTGCTGATTTTGTTCCGACCTCAAGAAAGACATCCAAGAGGTTGGGAGGACGAGGCGGATCGCCATCGTGAGGCTGCGATCGCCCGCACCCTCATCACCTCCCATATCCCGTGGGTCCTCATTCATCGTCAACCAACGATGAAGCGACACGAGTTAGACACCACAAGGAAGGAATAAGCTCTTATACTAGGCCAAAATTCTAATTTAAACATGAGCTAGACAGTAGCACAATCTAACATACATAAAAGCATAGATCAAGATGCAAAATGACATGGCAAGGCATATGCATGCATGGTATGACATGAAATGCACGATTCCAACGTGATCGCTTCTCCCTCACTCACCATTCAACCTAATTATAGACATAGGGCGGGTAATACAGTGCTATCTGCTACCTAGAATTTAAGCAAGTCCTAGTTAATCACCTAAGTGGTTGTCAAGTTTAGAGTTCGTCTTTATGCACCTTGCTCTGATACCAGCCTTGTGAGGAGTCGCCTCAGACTCCCCTCGAGTTATTGGAGCATACAGTCGCCCCATTCGGATTTGGAAGCTAACAAAGCTAGAACCCAAGCCCGAATGAGACAACGGTGGGACCCTTCGAATAACTCGACAACAGCCCCGGTATTCCCCCGGTATGCGACCCGAACTCGCCCAGGATCGCCCCGCATACCGGTTTCCACTGCCACATCAATTCAATTCGCATAAAGGGGACAACGAACTCAAAAACCCCACAACCGAACACGCAATGCGGAGGCACAACAAGACGACTAAACCAAAGCACAAAGACAAACCCGACAACCACACAACTAAAACAACTCAACTAGCATACTAGAATTTAAGATGATGCAACCTAAACTAAGGTAGCACAAAAATTCAAAATTTCGGCATGACCTTCCTAGATTCTAGGACATCCACTCAGCAGACAAGAAAAGCAGTTGATATAGCATGATAATATGGCATGGATAAAAGCAACATACAAGCATGATAAGGACATCACAACACAACCACGACCAACAAGAGGAATACCAAGTCTTCAAGCCTCACAGAACAGGGGATATAAAGCTAACTATACAACAAAAGTGAATTTAACCGACACACTAGCAAAATACGGCATCTCCGGAAGTGTTCTGCCCCTGAACACTTCCGGGCGTGTGTGACATCGCAAGTAACCTCTACTCGGTGTCCCGCCCGGGCACCGAGAGCGAGGGACGTAACTCGCATGCCTCTCCCGATCCTCACTGAAAACCACAAAGCGAAGCATGAGTACGAATGTACTCATAAGACTTACCCGTGGTCCATATATGACCGACTCCAAAGGGTTATGCATTTGGAGTGAGAAAGGAATAAAGCTGAAGGTAATAGTGCGGAAAAGCATTAACATTTGTAGTATGAGTATGACAGCTAAACCAATTACAAATTTAAAGCAGTTATTGACCGCACCTACTTCTAACATGAAGTTGAAAGGTAACAACACTAAAGTAAAGCAATTACAACCATTTTTAAAGCTCAAGTACAACGACGAGCCAAGAGTTTAAGTTATTACTACGCTGAGTGTCGGATGACGCGAGCGTGCTCATATCCGAGAGCGCGGCAATTCGAATCGCTTAATTAACCCTGCAGGGAAGCATTGATCGCACGACATGTGCCACGAAGTACCTCATGTCAACCCCCCTCCCATTCATACCCATTCGTCGAACCATCTTCATGCGGTCCGAGCACCTAGCACCCCCTCGAGCGGCCCAAGCCCGACTTGGCCCTCGAGGGTCGGCCTAAGCCTCGCCCTCAACCACGTCCAACCGCATGAGGGCATGATCCATCGAACGGCATGTGATGAAAGAGTGGCTTACCCAACCATAATCAGGCATGCGATCAACCTAATGGTGCTCGATCAACATGGCACACAAACGGATCGGTCCTTGATTGACACAGGCGGGACTACGCCAATTGAGTCTCCATACCCAATTGATCCTACTCTCCCGCCCTGATATGTCTGGAGTGCCCGATCTTTCGGTGGAGGGATAACTATCGATTGGCGTTGGAGAAGACTCTCACGATCCGACTACGCACGAACAAGTCGATGGCGCCTTAGCAATCGCTGAACCTACTCCGCGTGGTTATTGATCCTGCTAGGTAGCCGAGATCAACCTGAACACGAAGTTCAATTCTTGTTGGTAATCGAAGAACAAACAAGAACAAGTAAAAACAATCTGAAGTATGAGAGAAAGTGGAGACGAATTGAGATTCTATTAAAGTCTTCACAAGGTGGCTATCTAGCACAACTTGAAGAAGAAAGTTTGCACACGGCTAAACTCAATCAACAAAATCTGAGTTCTAAGGGAGGGACGAGGGGTATATAAAGGGGAGAAGGGGCGCCCATATGGCAGCCAAGGGAAGAAGCGCACATGTAGCCCAAAGCAGGAGGAAAATCCGCCCCTTCTTTCCTTCTTAACAACGCTTCCTAAAATACAAAAGGAAAGAAATAAACGAGATTTGTCATGGCGCCTTGATCTGATTTCGGGCTTCCAAAAAGAAAGGAAACTCCTTCCTCCTTTCCATCTTGGTAGTATTTCTCATGTGCTCGTTTTCCTCTTTAACTTTGTCTTCAGGATCTTGCGCATATGATGACCGAGCTTGATCTTCTCCTTGGTTCCTAAGAACAATGAAGTCATCACAAGAATTAAATAGCAATCCATTCTGTGAATTAATCGTATATAAACTTAGAAACGAGTTGACCTGATAATTGAGCTGACGTGCTTTGGCACGAGTAATTGGTCCTTGCACAGATGGATCATTTGTGTTCATGGAAGAGATGTCCTCATCACGCCCAGTCGCCAATTATTAATATCCATCCAAGTAACATGACCGAACCCATTTCCAACATAGTTCACATGTGTAGTATTTAGTATTCTCAAGTGATGGAACTGTCCACCACTTGGCCCAAACCCGACCTCTAAGCAAACTAAGCATGGACACATTGTATTTACCCATAAGCTAGCTCCAAAGGAAAAGTTCAACAAGTGTCAAGAAGTGAGTGTGCAGCAATTAGGTTCTACTACCCTTACCACCATTTGACTCCTAATGCAAAACCTAATCATTCAATAAGCATTTTATTCACCAAAATAAACATATATAGAGGGTTGAACATGCTTAGGTGCTTGCCTGATGCTTCTGCCGGATCCTCAACAACAACCTGCTCACCGTGATCACCCTCGACCACAGCCACGTCACCCTCCAAGCGATCGTTCTCTACACGATGACAATGCAAATGGAATGAGATGCATGCGATGCATATGAACATGGAATGAGAATTGAAAACCATAACACAAGCATTCATCAAGCCAAAGTGAAATACGATTGCGAAACTCCACAACCAAGGCTAAACAACCCTAGGACTGGCTCAACACTACTTCAATCAAAACCTTCATAGTTCGTGATTTAATTGTTCGCCATCCACTAAGTTTCCTATTTGGTAACAATTCCAGGGTCAACAACCTCCGAAGAAACTCTTAAGGCACATCATGCATCAGAGAACACAGACCCCAACGCAACTCAGACTCATCCCTCATGAACCTCACAAATCTCGGATCATAAGCGTCCCAATGAATTCATTTATCAAAGACAAGAGGCTTCGGCCAAATGAAATACAAACCAGGGCACCAAACCTAGCACAACCCTCAGATTGCATCGAAGCGTAGTGCTCCATCCATCCCAGTCGATCACTACCGGCACAATAGTAGACAATGAACTAGAATAGAACACAAGCGATATGGGTTGAATGAAGGGAATAGGGATTGGGTCTCCGAGCTTGAGAATGCTAGGGTTGCATCGTGTATGCAATTAGCCGCATGTACAAGCATTAAATTTGGGAACACACTACACCCCTAGCTTGGATGACATTTTAACAAAATTTTTCGCACACAACCCAAAAGGGCAGTAGCTCACCCTTAGGTCACAGTATTAATCTTCAACACTTACTATGCAAGGAATTCATCAGCCACACTAGCGGCATACTAATTCCTAAGGATTACGAATCTCCGATATTGCTTAGCACTAACCAACAACCAGCTACCACGTATTGGATCCCGATAACGTCATTGTCATCATGCTCAACTCAAGAATTCGCGGGTTATTCATCGAAACCCAGTAGCAACCCCATTCATCAGTTACCATGCCCAACCATATCCCCAACTCAGTGTAAAGGAGTTCTAAATGAACCCATAAGCATATGATCTACCAAAAGCAAAACCTCAGTGCAAAACCATCTAGTACAACCTCAAGCCCATTCTAAGAACACACAAGCCTCAACTTGTGCAAAATCCACAACTGCATCCTAACCCTAGCCATGGCCGGTTCATGCCAAGATTCGGCCATGGGGAGGTAGAGGGAGGAGAGGAGTGCAAGGGGGAAGGAGCTCACCCGGCAAGGAGGCAGGCTGGGCGACGGGAGGCTGAGCAGCGGCCGTGGCGCCAGGAGGCGTGGAGGAGGAGGGCGGCCGGTGGGAGGAGACCGGAGGGAGGGCGGCGGCGTCGGGAGCGGGGCCGGTGGCCGAGCCAGGCCTTGAGAGCAGGCGGCGGCGTCGCCTGAGTGGAGCCAGGCAGTGGAAAGGAAAAGAAAGAGAAGGGGCGTGTGGAGGAAGGAGCTGGGTGGAGAAAGAGAGGAGGTGGGTGGGGGAAAAATTGATTTGTGAAATTACCTTTCTACCCTCATGCCACTCACATGGGAAAACTAGAACCCTGACAAGTTATTTATGCTTTACTTGTTCTACTGCTTTCGAATCTACTTATGGTACTTGTTAAATGCTCTTTACTGCAAATATACCTTGAGCCACTCCTTTGTATTAAGCCATGCATGTAGTATATTAGCTGCATTCTGTGCATGACTTGCTGAGTACCAAGTACTCACCCTTGCCGCAATACAACACCAGTTGAAGAAGAATCTACACCAGCTTTGGAGGAGGAGCTCCAAGAGGAACCGTCTAACTAGGAATCGAGTCCCAGTCAGTTGCCTGTGGTATACTGGATGGCGCCACGAAGTTATCTTATTTTCCGCTGCTATTATTTCTCTTTTAATAAGTTTCGCCCTGCGAGGCGTATATTTGTAACTTGACCATAAGGTCAAGCAACCAGTTTGGTTAACTAATTAAAGTACCCTATTATTCGTTGAGTATGATTGTGATATTTGCCAATGTTGAGACTGTGTGCACTAGCGCGTTCCTGGACTAGTGCTGAATACACAGAGGGTCCGGATTTGCAAATTCGAGTCCCGATAATGATGATGTTATATGATGATGATATATGATGATGTCAATGATATGCTTATGCTATGATATGAGATGTGTATGATGTCGTATGTGAAAAGTGGTGATGAAGGTATTAGAATGTATTTTCTTGTTCCATTGCAATATAATTTCTGAGTGGTGAACTCACGCTTGTGTTTATGTTGTTTTCTTAGGTACCATGAAACTGGCATGCGGGAAAGGGAGCTAGTCACACGTCATCACTTAGCATCATACATATAAACAATGACATGTTCACTCCTTTAAATTGTGATGGTTAATTTGTGTGCTTGGGTTTCCTCATTTACTTTGTTTGGCTCATGAGATGGTTGGAATCTTTATTCTAGTCTTATACTGCTGCTAGAACCTTTATTATTGATGATTTATATGTCACTCTTTATACTATATCCTATGATCATATTGTTGTTGCTTCAATTCATGGAAAAACAAAGGAGATGCTGCCGAAATTTTCGGTTCTAGCATTTACTCCTTTGTTGTAATTTATCTTAATTTATGGTAATTAGATGTTGTTTAGCCTATGTTTGGTAGCATTCAGGCATGCTAGATGCCAGGGTGTTACATTATGTGTCATCCCATTATCTAGGGTTTTCAATGGTTCACATGGCAAAGTCAATTAAGGAGATCCATAATGAATGTTCTAACTACCACATCCCATAACATAACTTTGTAAGAATATACAGCATGCATGTAAACATTTATGAAAGCTGTGACACCACGGAATGTCGAAACCTTATATAATGTGATTGTTGAGGTCAAAAACATTATGAAATGTGAAATGGGAGGTTGAAACCATACGGTATGAGGTTTATTCGCGTTTCTGGGTCGTTTCCGGGGATTTGGGCCTTTCCGAGGGAGTTTGGGCCTAAGGGAAAGGGTCGTGGGCCTTGGTGGGGAGGAGTATGAGTCCATTTAGGAGTAGGAATCCTGTTTGGGCTGGTAAAAAGGGCCTCCCCCTGCCCTTGCTTGCGCCCACCTCCCCTTGTGCGCCTCCCCCACACCCTTGTGTGCCCTAGCCGCCACCCCCAACTCCTCCTCCTAGCCGCACCACCCCTCCACCACCTCTCCCCTTGCGCCACCACCCCTCCACCACCTCTCCACCCCCCTTGCTGCCCCTAGGTGAGTTCTTGACCTCACCACCTTGTAGATCCAACCGTTGGAGCGCTCCGCGACGAGGAGATCCGACGGGATTGGAGCAAGGAAGGAGATCGCGCGAACCGGGAGGAGATCTATTGGGTTTTCGTGCGTCGGGCGAAGGTATGGCCATGGGAATCCTTGGGGTTGGTCTAGGTACTGTTATTAGGGTCATTATCATGTTTTTAGATCAATTGGTGGTGCTGGAATTGAGTAGATTAGATGAAATCTAGAAGCTGCCATGTTCTCTGTTTCGGGAAGCATGAGCAGTCGACCTAGGGTTTGGGTTTTCGTCAATTTAGATTCGGAATTTAGCCGGCCTCCTGTTGAAGAAGTTGTAGGTAATTTCAATATCTTTCCGTGGGTATAAAGAACGTCCAATTCCGCCCAGCCGTTTGAAAGTTATGATCGTTTTACCGAACGTATTAAAATCTGTGACGTGATTGGAACAGATCACGGTTTTCTGTAGATTAAACCATTTTAGAGTCCGAATAAGTCTTTCCATATACTTAGAAAAAGTTGGCAAATTTCCTATGCTACGCGAAGATGTACTCGTTTAATTGATTCGGAGTCTTAGAACCTGAGTTATGCCTTTTGGAAGGCTGCTGTCCCGACGGGACAGAACCTCTATTTTGGGTTTAGCGAGTAGTTTGCGATGTCGGGGTAGAAGAGGGATTGCTTACTGTTTTGTGGACATGATTGTGAGTGTGTGGTACCCATGTGCAGGTGGTGTGACCCCGGGAGTGCCTTCTACTTCTCGCCAATCCGTTGCCCGTGGTTGAGGCAAGTGTATTGTAATGGATAGCGGTTTGTAGGTTGCTAGTTGAGACTAGATGAAATTGATTATATGATATGATCACTTGCCATTCTTTAATGATTGCCATTGATATGATGAGTATGCTTATTATGTTATGATGCCATATGTTAATGTACAAGTTAATTATGATGTTGGCATGTTTGCATACATGGCATGATACATGGCCCGGGCGGTGAGAAAGTCATAACTAGTCCGGGGAAGGTCGGTGAGAAAGTTATGACTATTCCGGAGAGCCAATGAGTAAGTCCTACATCGTGATTCCATCCACCGCGGTGTATGGAAGCGAGGAGTAGGCACCCTCCATCTTCGGGATGGAAGGGGGGAGAGGGTGCACGCCGACGGGTGTGTACTCAACCATACCGGTATGAGTTTCCAAGGAGACATGAGCATAGCATCGCATTGCATACATAATGATGATGATAATGTTATATGATCATGAATGAGATGATTTACATGATGTGATTTGTTATAGCCATGTAATTATTCTTTTGTACCATTGCAATATACTTGCTAAGTGTTGAACTCACGCTTGTGTTTTCTTGTTGTTTTAGGTACCATGAGACCGACATGCGGGGAAGGGAAATAGTCACACTTCTACACGTAGTTTCACTCATTTGTCTCACAAAGTCATTCAATTGGGTTTTGGATAATAAACTAAGTGTGATGCGTATTGTTTTATGGTTTAGCTTTGCGTTATGAGAGTTTTATTGTTTGTTTGACGCATGGAGACATTGAATGCTTGGAATTAGACTTATATTGTTGTCAACTCGTTAATTATTGCTATTTTAGTTGTCTCTCATATTGCCTTATATTGCTATGCTATTGTGTTTCCTTCAATTCATGTTAAAACAAATGAGATGCTACCGAAATATCGGTTTTTAGCATTAGTGCCTTTGCTATAATTTACTTGATTTTGTGGTATTTAGAGGTTGCTTAGTCTATGTTTGGTAGCATTCGGGCATATTAAATGCCGGGGTGTTACAAAAGCATTTCAGAAAACTATGATCAATATGTTCAAATAGGTGCCAGCCTTGATGTTCGTTGTCGTTGAGTTCAAATTCAGATTCAATTACAGTAGTTGCGATGTCGGGTTCTACTCATCATACCGCGATACATAGCAATGAACAAACTCCAATAAGGCAAAAAGAATACATATTGAAAAACTAAACTAAAATCATTACACAACATGAGTAAGGGTGTAGGGTTAGGGTCTTATGAATTCATGTACGAGCAGTGTAGTTCATTCTTTTAGCTATTAACTTGATTTTGGCAGTTCTGAGCTAAGCCGAGGTACAACTACTTGTTCTTTATGAATTATTTACTTTTATTTTATGAATTCAAGAAGTTAAGATTATGTAAGTTCATATGCATTATTTTAAAGTCAATAAGTTAAGATTATTTAGATTAGTATGAATAGGATAATAAACTACCAGATGAAACGGCATATAAACCTAACATGTTATCCTAAGCATATTCAACATGACCAGGTTCTTTATTGTTTTTAAGATGTTTAGGAAGTGTTTACATTCAATGTAAAGTTTATTTACTTAACTATACATGTATAAAGATTTTAGCATGTTAAAATTAATTCATAATGGAAAGATGATCTAAAACAAGTACAGCCTTAAATATTTTTGCATATTTGGGTTGTTCACATTTTCAGGATTCTAATAGAATTGGTTTCATCAAATTTGGAATTCATTTGGTCAAATTTTACATGTAGCATATTTTAAACCTACACTTTAAATTCAAATTTCAACAGAGGTCAAACATACAATATTTTTGCATATTCAGAAAGTAGAGGTTTAAAGATGAATTTGGAAATTTATTCCACTAATTTTGGATTTAAATTTTGAAAGTTATAAATGTTTGAATAATGGGTTTACTAAAGTTTCCAAATATGGAAAGTATGCCTTGTAACTGTGAAAACATACTTTCCATTTTCGAAAAGCATTCAAACTGAGCCGACTAACAGAGGGGGCCTTCACGGCAGTGTCTACGCGCATGTGCATGCGGCTGACAGATGGGCTCAGGTGTCATCGCAGAGTCGAGAGAGGAGAGCCTCACCGGAGGTAAAATAATGCCGGAGTCCGTGACTATGGGCGGCATCGACAAGAGGAGGTGATGGCGATCCAGGGGCGTTGGTTGGTGGTGGCTGGGAGTCGTTGAAAGGTGGTCGGCAACGGCGAGGAGCAGTGATCGGTGGTGTTGGCCATGGCGGAACTCACCGGCGAAGAGGTGACCTAAAATGATGTGGGGAATGAGATAAGTGGCCCCCGGTAAGTCATCTAGCAAAGGGAATTGAAGAGAGAAAGCTCGAAGAAGTGGATTGCCCACGGCGAGGCTCACAGTGGCGGTGCTACCGGAGGCGGAGGACCTGTAAATTCATGCTTGTATTGCTTCAGTGGTCTTATGAAGAGCCAAGAAGGAGATTAGGAACTAAAGGAAGGCATTTCGCTCCTTTTATAGCCAACCGTGGCGGATCCAGTCGGAGGAAGAGGTAATAGTAGAGAGGCAACGAATAAGCGATACACGGATTCCCTTGGCGCGATAGGGTATGGATGGTGATGTCAGGTCATGGCATGAGGCTGGGTATGGGCGACCTTGCCGCCTTGGTACTTGCGAAGTGGTGCTGACCGAGCAACAAAGCCGGCGAGGAAGGGGCGGTGCCTCGGTCGGCCATGCAGAGGAAAAGAGGAAGGAGGGGGAAAAGGAGAGAGGACTGGAGTGTGGTCCCAAGGCCCATAGGTAGTGAGTGAGAGAGTAAAGATAGGACCAGGGCCATGCTGACTAGTGGGACAGTTGGGTCCGCATGTAAGAGAGAAAAGTTCAATTTCAATTCAATTTCTCCAAACAGAAGTGGAAGTAATTAATTCACATGCCAAATCTACGCAAAATTTGATGATAATTTTAATATAAGGTTATGAGAAGATTATCTTTGTTCTGTAAAATTTTAAAGTTAAAATATTTAGTAGATTATTTTAAAAAAATTCTGACAAGTGGGCATACACCGATTTTTTTATTTTTAGAAATTTATTTATTGGAGGGTCCAAATTTCATTATTAATTTTTGGTAAATTTATTCAGCAATTACAACGATGTGGGTAATCTCCTCTAAAAATTGCAAAAAAAATTCGTTAAGTATTTATTTTTTAATAAATCTTTTACTATTCTATCAACGTTTGGGAAGTGGATCCCCCATCAAGCTTACTTGTTGCTTGAGGGATCAACAGAGCCCCTTGCTCTTGACCCGCGCATAAGGAAACTCGGAAATGGAACAGACGATTTTATCCTGGTTCGGGCCTCTCACTGTGGAGATAATAACCCTACTCCAGTGGTGTCACTATGGTGGATGGACTTGTCCAAGAGAATTTGGATGTTACAATGGATATCTTGTCTCTCGTCCCCCCCATCCTTATATGACCTAGGGGTTTTTGTAATCTTTTTTCCCGGATTAATCGTGGTCAGACAGTGCGTATCATACTGCACAAAATCATGACCGTAATTGTCTCCTTGATTTCCGTCACGTTCCTGTTATGGGTTGTAAATTACTATTGGTCGTGGCTCAATTACCGTTATTCAAACTGGGCAATCGATCTTCCGACCATATGAAAAGATCTCTCCAGCTTTGACCGAGCCCCGCACCCCTCTGAGCTTGCATGCTCGTGGCCAGGCTCGGTTGCTTGGGTACACAGCCTATGCCCAAGTCGGTTGGTCGGGCTTACTGGCTGGAGCATCCAAAGGTCCTCCTAGGGGAGCATCATCCGAGGGCATGTATGGTCGGCTCAGAACAGCTGTCGAGGTAAAATGGTCATTATGAAAGTTACCCAATCCCCGATAGCTAGCCCCCGAGACTCAAGTGGAAGACTACCTGGTGGGGCCTTCCCCTTGAGCCTTCAGACTCATAGGGGGGATTGGAGTCTTCGAGCATGTCGAGAAGCGGGTCGCTGAGATGTTCGACACCCCGAAGAGCAAGGAGTTTGAGCCCAAAAGACAGGTCCCGAGCAACGTGCTTGAGCGGGACAAAGCTGTAAGTGCTCTTGCACAAGTTGATAGGTGATTCTTCCACTTGCCATTCTGTAACACCCCAAAATTTTACTTGTCCTAAATTCATGTGTGATTTGGCACTTTGGTGAATTTTTGGAATTTTCTGGAATTTATTTGGATTTATTTGGAATTTATTTGTATTTATTCCATTTTGAAATAATTAAAGAATTTAATTTTGCAAATAAAATTTTGTTGGAAATATTTTATTTGAGTCCAAAATGATCCAAAGTATTTTCCAGAATTTTTCTGGAATTTTTACGGAGTCATTTGCTATTTTTAATGAATTAAATGAATTACTAGGAATTATTTTAAATATTAAATCGTGGAAAATCAAACTGGTCAAAATCGTTGTATCATCGGTAGAGTCGAACCAGTCGGACTCGACTCAGTCCGACCGACTAATCGACCAAACCCACTCCTAAACCCAATCAATCCAACCGTTGGATCAAGATCCAGCGGCGAGATCCGCCTGCACGGTTGAGCGTGATCCGCCCGATCCGATCGCGCCGCGCGATCGTGGGGTCGCTGATCGCGCCACGTGGGACGGCTGAAGTCGTCGTCTTAGCGAGACCGAAGCCGACTCCGCGTAGCGTCTTGCCAGGATCGACTAGGGCTCCGCCCTTAGCACGCCCCGGGGCTATTTAATGGCCGGATCGCACCAGGTATCGCCCGTGACCTTATGCGCTACTTTTTGCCCTAGCTTGCTAAGCCCTACCGCCGCTTGCTCGGGATTGCTCGGCCGAGTAGCTAGGTATCGTGGTGGTTTTTCTCACCTTCCGCCGCCCGTCGCCCCGAGGAGAAGGAGGTCGAAGGATCCCCGAGCCAAAGGCGACTTCGAGCGTGACCAAGACGTCGCGAGGAGCCTCAAAATGAGCGCCGCCGGGCTCGCGTCATCGTTCGTCCTCCGGTGCCCAAGCCGGCAGTGCCATCGCCAGGACTCGCGAGCTCGTGACCGCCGGATCCAGACGGACGGTTGAGGTGGAGTTCACGTGTTCCAAACCGATTAGATCACGGACCCGTTGGATCAAGATCCAGCGGTTCACAATCGCCACGCGCCGAGCGTACTATTATAGGATTAGATCGGACCGTCGATCGTAAATCGAGCGGCCCACGAGCATCGAGTAGTTTCAACGCGTTAAACCTGGATCTAATCCGGTTGATTTTCAAACCAGCGGTAAGATTGCGCCACGTGTTGGGAAGGCGGACTGACGGTCGACATCGTCGCAGCGTGTGGCGTGTCCCGACTGCGTGGGCCTCGCATGTCCGTAGGGCCCACACGTCGCCGCGTTGGCGTGAGACCCATAGCGGCGGTGGGTCCCACATCGACCTCACGCCGTTGGACCTAGGTCCACTGTGGACCAAACCGCCGATGGTGAGCCCATGAGCGGCTGGCGTCAGCCAAATCAGAGCGACACGTGTCCATGATGACGCAATTAATTTCCGAAAAGAAAATGATTTATTAATTCGAAATATTGATTCAAATTTAGATTCAAACTGGCAAACGCTTATAACTTTTATGCGTTTCAACTCCGATTTGAGTGATTCAGATTTCTAAATTTGTATAAAATTGAGATCTACCTAAATATGAATTTTATTTAATTTTTGGACTAAAGTTTTTCTCTGTAATATTATTTAATTGATTATTTAAACTTTAATAAATCATAACTTTATGCTTTTAACTCCAAATTTGACTGATTCGTTTCTAAAAAATCAGAAAATTATGTTCTCTCTGTTTATGGATTTTATTTGGAGTTTTGGGATGTTTTGCCTATTGTTTATTTGTGTATTTGCTATTTGCACGCTACGAGTAGACGTTGAAGTCTGGGAGGGATTGAAGGGAAGTATTGATTTCAGGATCCAACTCAAGACCAAGAGCAAGTACTTTTGAAGGCAAGTTGTGCTTTGACCATGTTGATCCTATTTCGAAATCTATTTTGATTTAAACTATTGCATGCTAGATCAATTAGAAAGATACTTTGTTTTAAACATGGGGGTTAGATAAATACCAAATTGCTGTATGACACCTTGATTATCTAAGTATGTGCCATGATCCCTTGTCACCCTAGTTGTGGTTTACTAGTTGGACATTATTAAATTGCCAACATGGGTTTAGGCAGATTGTAGTATCGCTTGCTTAGACTAAGCTCGTGCTCATAACATGATTTTGGACAATCAAATGTTAATATTGACTTAATGATATATCGAACTTTGTTTTGGAAAAGTATCATGTGATGTTGATGGCACGTGGTGCATGGTAATCAGCGGGGTTTGATAAATGTATTTCGTGGGAGCATGTGTGGCAAGAGTAATGTCCAGTGGGCCGGTTAGTGGCATTGGGAGTGTTGATTTGGTTTTTCGGGTAGTCTTGCCCTGGTCACTCTAAGGACTTAACCTTGCAAGCCTTTGACTGGGTCATACTTGCAACCACATGGCGGAATGGGACGGCCCTAGTTGACTAAGTCGCTAAGGACTCACTTGTGGAGCCTCAGGTGTCGATTACACCGTTTGTGTGATTGTACGGGGCGATCGTAGCGTGGCCGAGATACCCATCTAACGGTGTGTTGGTCCCATACTTCGCCTTGGCTAAGGGAAGGGATGGTGTAGAGCACTAACGGAGAGGACCACTGTGTTGCTGAGGCTTCGAAGGCTTTGTTATGATCGCTCATTCGCATACTCTTGTATGGCGATTCACTACCGACGTGGTGAGTGGATTGTATCTTGTGGGTAAAGTGTATAACCTCTGCAGAGTGTAGAACCTATTCGAATAGCCGAGTCCACTCGTGATCGACAATGCTCGGGGATTACGATCAAGGCGGTTAGATTTTCTCAAAATTGAACTTGGGTTTGGAGGCATTTACTCGTGGAAAAGTGATAATTGGTTAAGGATGTGGAATGGTTTACTTTTGAAACAATTGTGAAATTATTACTATTATTATCTGCTTTTACCGCTTTTACAATCTATTATGAATATTTGTGAATCTTGTTTATTGCAAAATAACCCCTTCACTTTGTCATTTGGAATAAGCCATGCATATAGCTATTAGACTTGCATTCGTGCATGACTTCTTGAGTGCTTTATGTACTCACCCCTTGCAAACAAACAATCACCAGTGAGCAAAAGTCTACATCGTCCGAAGAAGAAGAAGTTCCGTGAGAAGGCGATTATCTAGGAGTCGAACCCGCTGGGATTACTGTGGCGTATTGATGGGATTCACCATGTTCTTCGCTCCAGCTTATTTGGAGTTGAAGCCGTCAGGGTTTCACAAATGTAAGGTTGACCTTAAGGTCGCTCAATAGTTTATATTCTATTATTGAGTTATTTTTACTATTCCGCTGCGTATGATTGTGATATTCATCTATGTTGAGACTGTGTGCACTAGCGTGATCCTGGACTAGTGCTGAATACACAGAGGGTCCGGATTTGCAAATTCGGGGTCCCGACACATTCCCAGCCCCTCCATATTCCTCAGTGTTACCTCAAACCATAACTCCGTGGTACCCATGACGACAACCGAGTGTAGGAGGGCCTTCTCAACCTTTTTTTCCATCCAAGTTATAACGATGTTGCAGTAGGGACTCTGAATGGTACTTGCATGCAACACTGCCGCGGCGTGCCCTTCTCGGAAATACCTCACTGTACCGTACCTTCAATGATAGCAACAAGGGGCATGACATGAAGACCCCTTATTACCTAGTTGTATACCTTGGCCAGGTTGGTTGTCATCACCCCGTACCTTGCCCCATTTGTGTTCTACAACAGTGCCCACTTCTCAACTGGTTCAGACTCGATCCAGTGCGAGAAACACATAATGTTTCTCAAAAGCCTTCTTCTGATGTTTGGCGGGTTAATATTCGGTAAGGGCTGCAAACACTGCGGTGCCTCCCAACTACTGCCCTCGGCTTGTCTCTCTCCGTAACGTATCTACTTGCTAGTGAGCTCGTCAAGCTTCTCCCAGATGGCATCAAACTTTCTCTGCTGATTTTGCTTGCACAACCTCTTGAATAGGTTCGTGAGCTTCTTACTTTTGAAATATTTGAATAGGTTAGACCGTATGTGTCGCATGCACCACCGGTTCTGCAAATCTGGCCACGAAAAGGGCTCTTCCACATCTTCTTGCATCTTTTTTATTGCTTTCATCAGCCCAGCATGGCGGTCATGTATTATGCACACATTTGGCCTATCCTTCACAACACCGATGTTCAGTTTCCTGAAGAATCACATCCAACTTTCGTAATTTTCACCCTCCACAAAAGCGAAGGCTATTGGAAGTATTTTTTTGTTTTCGTCCACACCGATGGCCGTCAGGATTTGGACCTTCTACTTGTCGGTGAGGAAAATTCCGTCCACGCACATGACCGGGCGGTATTGCCTAAAAGCCTCCACACATGGCCCAAGTGCTAAAAAAGAACGCTCCATGACCAGGAAATCGGGGGGTTCTGAGATTCTCCTTCATGTACAATAGTATATGTCCCGGGGTTTCTTTTCTTCAGAACGTCCAGAAGCCGGGGAAGGTTGTCATAAGATGCTTCAAAGGTCCTAAAATGCTTCTCTAATGCCTTTTGCTTCACCCTCCACGCTTTTGTATAGCTGATTTGGTATTTATATCAGTTCTTCATAGCAAGTACTATGTGTTGTGCCTCCATGTCAATCTTCTCGACAATCTCTCCATACATAATGTTCACGATGAAAGAGGATGTGAGGTTACAATGTCTCGATGCTACATTGCTATGAACACAACTGTGCTTCACCACTTTCGTGACAACCCAATACAACTCATACTTGGTCTTGTGGGCATGAACACGCCAACCACATTCGGCATTTTAACACTTTATCGTGTAATAGTGTTTACTGGATTTCACAACTCTTACTGGCCGCTGCAACCTCATCGCCCAGACCCATATAGCATCCTGCAAAGCTGACTTCTCCGTGTACATTTCGTGCACGCGAACCTTGGTTGCTCGGTACTCACATGTCGAATCATTAGCATCGTCGACTGCTTTGTGTAGGATCAATATATACAAATATAGCAATCAGAGGGGGGTGAATGATTGCACGGAAGTTAAAATCAAATTTTTGATCTACTAAAAATTCACCCCAATTCGGAATCAAATAATTGCTTCGTATTCAACAAAAACAGAGTAGATGCGTTCAATAAATCATGAATTACCGGAGATCCGACTGTCGGATTGATCTAAAATTTTATCACAAGAAACTAGATTCCAACGCGCATCTAAAAAAAAGAATCAACTTGATCGAACCTATGGATCAAAAGTTATAAGCTTCGCAAGTTGATTGTCTCAATAATACCAAAAATAGATTAAACCCTAATTTTGTGATTAAACAAAATCTACAGAAGATTAACCAACAAAACTTTGAGGAACACTAAATTGATGCCCTATAAAGGTTTGGCATAGACCAAATAAAAAATATCATGGTGGAAAAATGAATCAATCTATAACTAAATCAAACGTGCAAACGAAGAACAGTAAAGGAAAAAAAATGAAATAATGTAATTTCGAACTACTGTTCATGAGAGGCACTATAGCCGATGGTTACTGTAGCTTCGCGGAATCCACTGTAGCAGCCGAACCTTTTTGCCTTCGGTCCGTCGCTGCAGGAGATTGATCTTACTGTGCGCTAGTCTGATTCCTTCATTTTTTTCTTATCGAGCATGTAGCTAGCGATGCAAAAGTACTGTAGCAGCAACAAAACACGGTGTCACCGAGAGACCGATCACTATAGCATCGACACTGGAGTTTCGCTTTTTTTTCTATTTTTCTTGCACGTATGTGGCTTGACAAAGAAATTGATTTTTATTTCTATTTGTCTAGTCTGATTACAGTACTCCCAACAAAAAAGTAAAAATCCTAATGCCCTGCTCTCTCAAATAAATAGGAGACAACCCCTCCTATTTATAAGAAAACACTAGAAGAGTTCGCATGCATGTCCACTTGGCCCAACATGGCCCAATACATGCAAACTACCTCAAAATGATTACAACTGCACGCGTATGGCCCACCTGCCGCACTCACGTGACTCACTAGCATCAACGTGCACTGTTCTCTAGTCTGAACACCGCGCATGACATCCTCGACCACTAGGATCTTGGTTCCTCCCTGAACCTAGTCCCGAACCTCAGTTCCTCCATGAACCTAGTTCCGATCCGGGATTCGGATACGGATACGAATACGAATTCTGATTATTCGGGACTCGAATACGGAGCGGATACCTAACGGATTCGGGTCGGGATCGGATATCATAATCTGATAGAAGTATAGTACATAATTGTGTACGTAAAAGAAAGAATGAAGCATTAACCTTACAACATTAGCTTCGAGTCATAATTATTTAGTGCCAGTATCAAATAACTACTCTATCTATCCAATAACAAAGTGGTGTTTTTTAGTGCCAGTATCAAACAACTACTCTATCTATCCAATAACAAAGTAGTGTTTTTTAGTGCCAGTATCAAACAACTACTCTATCTATCAAATAATGAACCAAATTAATGAAAGAATAACTGATTTTATCCGGATATCGGGTCGGATATTTACCGGATATCGGTTCGGGTATTGCTCTTCCCATATCCTAACCCATATTAAATGATATTTTTTGGATACAGATCGGATATTACTCTCCCCATATCCTAACCCATATTACATCGGATTTTCCTGATACGGATACGAATAACATCGGTACGGATTTTAAACGGATTCATGATCGGATCGGGCGGATATTTCCTATCCTGTTTTCACCCCTACTCCCAACAAAAGAGTACAAATCCTAATGCCCCGCTCTCTCAAATAAACAGGAGACAACCCCTCCTATTTATAAGAAAACCCTAGAAGAGTTCGCATGCATGTCCACTTGGCCCAACATGGCCCAATACATGCAAACTACCTCAAAACGATTACAACTGCACGCGTATGGCCCACCTACCGCACTCACGTGACTCACTAGCATCAACGTGCACTGTTCTCTAGTCTGAACGCCCCGCATGACATCCTCGACCACTAGGATCTCGGTTCATCCCTGAACCTAGTCCCGAACCTCAGTTCCTTCATGAACCTAGTTCCGATCCCATCACCGACCACGTTCGACCTCAAGCAACACCTGCATATGAACAAACACAAAACCGTGTACGAGCACAAGTCCACGACTTTGTTAGTGTTATGCCCTTGAGGCAATCATATGGATGATTGTAACATGACTATGTTTATGAATAATAGTATGATTATTGGTCCAATGAATGTATATCATTGTTTTGATCAACAAGTGTGTGACTTGTTTATGAAGATCTTTACTTATTGATATAATTGGATAAATATCTCTGATCGGATATCACCGTATAGGACAACGATGAATAGATCAGCACATGTATTGTTCGATGATCATGTTTCATAGATCATGGGATATGGATATATCATCAATACATTGTGGACGCATGTTGAAGAACATGTGTTAGATAGACCCACAATGGGACACTGTGAGAATGTTACATTCTTATGTGTCATCAGTGTATCTCATACATAGTAGATGTATGATCCTTAGACCTGAGATTGTCATATTCCCTACATGTGTAATAGTTTACCTTGGGGTTACCAAACACTATTTTCTAACCGGATAGTTATAAAGGTAGCTTTCATGTTTACTATGAAACATGGAGAGGGAAGTGAGAAGTCAAGATGGAATTTGCCACTCCAATGTAACGGAGATATATGTCTAGGCCACTCGTGTGATATGATTAAGGAAGTGCATGGCCATGCCGTGATTGAGAAGTCAATCACAACTTATTAATATATCACGGATACGAGAGATGGATTGAACTGTCAAAGGATGACATGTTTCTCGCCTTGAGTTTGATCTTCATATAGTTTGGCAAAGGGATTATTACATCAGTACTTTAATCATATGCGTTTGGGAATTGGCATGCTCTGCAAGGAGCCGCTACCGACTATTGGATTAGAAAAATGGGTTTTCCGAATCCATGTCCAAATGCGCATGAACCTACAGGGTCACACACTTAATGGGCTGGGACGCATTAATTCGGATTGGATCCGCAATTAATGAACCTCGTGGGCTTAGCACGTAGATGGGCCCTGACTGCCTAGAGTTTCACCTCGTGGCTATATAAGGAGGGGAGGAGGCTAGACGCAGGATACACTTTCGTGCGGTTTAGAGGTGTTTCACCAGAAACCCTAGCCACCTCCTCTCGTTGCCCCTGCCGAGCGACCCGGTGCTTGCACACCGACGCACGGCGTTCCATCCCCGGACGTGTGGACTGCTGTGGTGACGCTGCTGCTACTGCAGCGTGGCGAGGACAATCTGCGGCGAGAACGATCCGCGGCGAGGACGATCCACGCCAAGAACGATCCACTACAACGACGTGCGAAGGATTCCGCAACTGCGCGTCTAGTGGTAATAGATCTATGATCCCCTTCTTGCGAGTAGCTTTTCTGGTTTGCGATAGAAATTTTAATTTGTGCTAGTGTAGCATACCGCGTTCCCCAACAGACTTGACTCAAGATCAGTCCATGCAACCACTCACACGGGTGCATTGCACCAAACAAAACAACTACCATGCTATCGCAAGCATATCACTTAATCACCTGAAACAACACATGCACCACACATGCCATGAGCACAACCACTTTGCAATACTAAATCCATCACTCAGCCAATTTTTCATCACATGATTTTACAATCTCCCCCTTGATGAAAACATTGACAACACCATTTAGAACTGAATATTGCAATTGGCATTCAGCTTAAAAGAAAAATTTTGAAATCAAAAGGTTTAAAATCAAAGGCCAAAGTGAAAAACACAAAATCTCCCCCTTTGACAATATGCACAATGAAAAACTCCCCCTAGGTGAAAATAAGACAAATCTCCCCCTAAGAGAAAAAATGTGAGTGAATGTGCAATGCGTGCAAAATTCTCCCCCTTTGGCAATGGTTTCATCAAGAATACAAAAGAGAGAACAAAATCTTTTTGTTTGTTTTTACTTTATCATTTTTTTATGTACTGAGCATTATAAGTCATCCACAAATGTAATTTATCTCCAGGTCATGCTAACAAAAATACTTGCACCCTCAAATCTACACATAGACAATGTAGAGTAAGCACAAGTAAAAATCAAGTAATATTAATGATTTTTTGCATGGCATGATCTCCCTTGCTCAACTACCTCAAAACCAAAAAACATTGAATTTTTGTGCACTTCTTTGGTGCTTGAAAAATTGATTTATTGATTGATTTCAACAGAAAAAATACAAGGAATTATATGCATCATCAGCTTTACTTTTCAAACATCCCAAACAATGAGATTAAGGTTTCATGGTTTCAGTCATACACAACCTCTTCCAAGTTCATATCAAAGTACAATGATAAGCAGTCTCATAAAGAAGAAGTGCGATAGTGCATACTTCATTGATCTTGCATCCATCAAAAATCACTTTTTAAGCTTTTAGCTCTTTAGCTTTGATAACTTTTACATTTAGCACTTTTTGGGCAGGATCAAGATAGCCAAGAAAGTTCAACCATGACAAGATTTAATTCAAGTTTTCATTCTATTTAAGTAGTCATGTCATAATCTAAATCATATATGCATAAACACGAAGTTGCAAAGATCTTGTAGCATAAACATGGTTTCAAATAACATATGTGTATCAAATATAACGCTCAATACTTTTTCATTATTTTTCTATTTTTTTGTTTTCATTTAAGAAACACAAAGAAAGATATGTATTACAAAATATTACAAAGTTTTCACAAACTCCCCCTCAAAATAAACTCATTGAAAACCATCTTCAAAATTGTCACCCAATAGGATTAATTTTATAAACAAAAGTTTGAAAGAACAATCCTCCCAATAGGCAAACGAAAGAAATTTTCATCAAAAATATATTAACTCCCCCTCAAACGAATAACCAATGAAATCAAAAGAGAGGTGATGATAAACATGTGTTTGAGTTATTATGGTATGTTCAGTTAAGCATAAGCATGACTGAAAATAAATACTAAGCATGAAAAGGCCTGATATAAGATATAACATTATTGAACATGCCAAGGGATACATATGAGCATATAAACAAACATATCATCTCATACCACAATTAAATATCTGTGAATGTAAAAGACACGAGTGTATAAAATATCCCACAAAGTATGTGCAGAATTATCACGCATGCCTCTTGAAAGCCATCTCAAAAATGACAACTATCCAAGTCTAGATCACATCTTGCAAAAGACCAAGATTCACTAAGCTTTTGTTCTCCAACCTGCATTTGAAAAACCTACATAGCACTAGAAGATGTAGAGGCCTCGGTACTAGGGTTAGAAATAAGATGTTTAGGAATCCAGTACTGAGACACATGACGCACAATAGTATGCACAACACGAGTATTCTTATACACAAAATCATATTTGCCCTTTCCCATGTTTCTTGCAACAAAAGATGTTTGCTTCACCCTAGGCACATAATGAGAAGCAAAGCGTGCCTGTCTGAAATTAGACCTAGCCTTAATCCTTTCTTTCTTTTGTTGTTTAGCTAGTCTAAAGCAAAAATCTACTAAATGTCCATCTTTACCACAGTGAGTGCAATTGTACTTAGCATGATGTTTAGCTTCAGAAGTTGAGGCATCATTTGCATTCATCATAGTAGGAGATAAAATTCCAGCAGACTTAAAAGCAATCTTCTTAGGTTCATTAACAATTTCGAAATTTCCACTTTCAAGTGCCTTAACAACAGTGCGACCATTTGATTTAAGATGATCATAAGAATCAAAACATAAACCTTTCTTATTTGAACTAACCTTAGATTGGTCCAAAATCATGTTCAAAATTTTCTTTCCTTTAGTGAACCATTCTAAGGAATCTTGCAAGTAATCAACTTTACGAGAAAGCATGAGATAATTATTGCAAGGAATATTAACTTTCTCTTTTTGTTTACGACAAGTAGACATAAAAGAACCTCATGTGTGAGCAAAACATCTGTCATTTGAGAAACCCTAGCATTTGCATCATGCAACTTCAATTCAAGTATGGAGCATTTGGAACATGGAGTTGTATCATGCAAATCAATGGTAGAACAACTAGCATGTTTAACAAGCTTCTCATTTTTCTCATTTTCAGCATTAATTCCTCTAACAAGGTAACATGTTCTTTCCTAAGCAAAGTAAGCTCATTGTAAATTAAGTCACATGATTTGCAAGCATCATCATCAGGAATCAAAGTTTTAAGTCTAGCAATTTTAGCATTCAATGACTCCATAAGAACATCATGTTTCTTAATTTTCTTATCGTGTTTATCAAGCAATTTACCTAGATGAGCAACAGCAATAGCTAATTCATCGTAAGAAGGTTCTATCTCATTAAAGTCGCTGTCGCGATCGTCTTCGGTGAAGTTTTTGCTGCTATTAGACATGAGACACAACCCCGTCAACTCATGCTTGCTTGCAGTTGCATCATCCTCGCTGCTCTCCGAATCAACATCGCTCAAATTGACTTGTTCAAGAGTGGAAAGAACTCGTTGAACAACTTTGCGGTTGATGAAGCTCTTCTTCTTTCTATCACTTGGAGAGAACTTCTTCTTCTCTTTTCTTTTCTCATTGTCCTTCTCCTCTCTTGATGCTTTACCTGCAAGTTTAGGACAATTTAAATGAATGTGGTTGAGATCACCACACTCATAGCATCTTGGAGGGCCACCACCAACCCTCTTCCTCATTCGCACATTCTTCAAGGCTTTATTAAAGCATGAGGATAGTAGTGCCAAATCTTCTTGGAGGAAATTCTTCTATTTGTTTATCCGTTAGTGAAGACAAGGAAGACAAAGCAAAACTTGTAGAAACATTATTATGAGACATGCTAGATTGGGAGGTCAATGCAATTGATTTGTAATAATTCTTCCTAGCAAGAACATCTAATTCATGAGTTTTCAACTTGGAATAAAGAACATCTAATGTAAGTGTACTCATGACAGTTGATTCTCTAATAGATGTTACTTTTATCTCCCAAATCGACATGTCTAATGCACCAAGCAATTGTCTAGCATTATCAGCAGCATCAAAGCTAACTCCAACAGCACGCAAATTGCTAAGGATTTTATTAAAGCGTGCAAAGAAATCATCTACAGACTAACTAGGTTTCATCTCAAATCGCATGTATTCTTTTTTGTAAATGTCTTGGCGAACCTCTTTGACAGTGTTAGAACCCTCATGGTAATCACAAAGAGATTTCCATACCTCATATGCGGATCAAAGATGAACCACTCGATCAAAGTCGCTACGTCCCAAGCCTTGGATGATCAAGTGTGCGCTTTGCTATTTGCTTCAACATGTGCGCGATTGGTGTCATTGACATTGTCGTTCTCAAGGACTTCGTACGGCTTGTAAACCTTCTCCCAAATTGTGAATCCCTGCGCCTGGATGAATGCCTCCATCTTTGCTTTCCAAAACTGAAAATTAACACCATCAAAAACACAAGGTTTTGTCATATACCTATCCACTACTATGATTTCTAATCACCGGTTAAGATTAATTAGAAAAATCTTGCTCTGATACCACTTGTAGGATCGATATATACGAATATAGCAATCAGAGGGGGGGGTGAATGATTGCGCGGAACCTAAAATCAAATTTTTGATCTACTAAAAATTCACCCCAATTAGGAATAAAATAATTGCTTCGTATTCAACAAAAACAAAGTAGATGCGTTCAGTAAATCATGAATTCCCGGAGATCCGACTGTCGGATTGATCTGAAATTTTATCACAAGAAACTAGATTCCAATGCGCATCTAACAAAAAAATGAATCAACTCGATCGGACCTACAGATCAAAAGTTATAAGCTTCGCAAGTTGACTGTGTCAATAATACCGAAAATAGATTAAACACTAATTTCATGATTAAACAAAATCTACAGAAGATTAAGCAACAAAACTTTGAGGAACACTAAATTGATGCCCTAGAAAGGTTTGGAATAGACCAAATCAAAAATATGATGGTGGAAAAATGAATCAATCTGGAACTAAATCTGCAAACGAATAACAGTAAAGGAAAAAAACAAAATAATGTAATTTCGGACTACTGTTCATGAGACGTACTGTAGAGGATGGTTACTGTGGCTTCATGTAATCTACTATAGTAGCTAAGATATTGTAGTAGCCGAACCTTTTGCCTTCGCTGTAGGATTTTGATCTTACTGTGCGCTCGTCTGATTCCTTCGGGTTTTTTTTTTCTCGCAGAGCATGTAGCTAGCGATGCAAAAGTACTTTAGCACGAAAACACGGTATCGCTGAGAGACCGTTCACTGCAGCGCCGACGCTGGAGTTTCGCTCTTTTTTTCTGTTTTTCTTGCACGTATGTGGCTTGACGAATAAATTGATTTTTATTTCTATTTGTCTAGTCTGATTACAGTACTCCCAACTAGGGGTGAAACTGGGTCGGATACAGGCGGATATTTCTCATCCCGTATACTAACCCATTTTTTTTTCTTGATTCGGAGTCGAATACGGATGTCTCGGATACAGATACGAATTCGGATTATTCGGGATTCGGATACGGAGCGGATACCTGACGGATTCGGGTCGGGATCGGATATCATAATCGGATAGTAGTATAGTACATAATTGTGTACGTAAAAGAAAGAATGAAGCATTAACCTTACAACTGTAACACCCCGGCATTTAATATGCCCGAATGCTACCGAACATAGACTAATCAACCTCTAAATAGCATAAATTAAGATAAATTACAGCAAATGAGTAAATGCTAAAACCGAAAATTTTGGCAGCATCTCCTTTGTTTTTCCATGAATTAAAGCAACAACAATAAGATCACAGGATATAGTATAAAGAATGACATCTAAATCAGCAGTATAAGCCTAGAATAAAGATTCCAACCATCTCATGAGCCAAACGAAGTAAATGAGGAAACCAAGCACACAAATTAACCATCACAATTAAAGGAAGGAACATGTTATTGTTTATATGTGTGATGCTAAGTGATGACGTGTGACTAGCTCCCTTTCCCGCATGCCGGTTTCATGGTACCTAAGAAAAACAACATAAACACAAGCGTGAGTTCATCACTCAGCAAGTATATTGCAATGAAACAAGAAAATACATTCTAATACCTTCATCACCACTTTTCACATACGACATCATACACATCTCATATCATAGCGTAAGCATATCATTGACATCATCATATATCATCGTCATATAACATCCTCATATAATGCAATGCAATGCGATGCACATATCTCCTGGAAACTCATACCGGTATGGTTGAGTACACACCCGTCGGTGTGCACCCTCTCCCCCCTTCCATCCCGAAGATGGAGGGTGCCTACTCCTCGCTTCCATACACCGCGGTGGATGGAATCACGATGTAGGACTTACTCATTGGCTCTCCGGAATAGTCATAACTTTCTCACCGACCTTACCCGGACTAGTTATGACTTTCTCACCGCCCGGGCCATGTATCATGCCATGTATGCAAACATGCCAACATCATAAATAACTTGTACATTAACACATGGCACCATAACATAATAAGCATATTCATCATATCAATGGCAATCATTAAAGCATGGCATGTTGTAACATCCTAAAATTTGGGTTTTCAAAAATTTTGGTTTAGTTTAGCTTCCCAAAAATTTCCGTCGATTTTCTCGCATTTATAAAGCTTGGTTTGAATTTTCTAAAAAGCTAAAACAATTTAATTTGAATAATCTAAACCTCAAATAAAATAAATTTAATTTTATTTGGATTCCTTGTGTTCAAAGAAGTTCTTCTGTAATTTTTGGAGATTTTTCGGAGCTCGTTTGCTATTTATTGGATTTAATTGAATTTGATTTGTATAAAGCCCTTTTATGGAAATTAATTAATTATTTGGCAAAATTTAAATAAAGTTTTATTGCAAATATTTTATTTGAGTTCAAAATGTCTTAAAATATTTTCTGGAATTTTTCTAGAATTTTTCTGATATTTTTACTGCCCTAAATGAATTATTTTCATTTTCTGCAATTATTTTAATTCGGAAACTGTTGAAAATTCCAAAAATTGGATTGGGCCTCATCCTCTCTCCTCTCTCCTCCCGCTCGGCCGGCGCCCCTCGGCCCGATCGCCGGCCTTGGCGCCAGCCGCCGCCCGCGTGGGTTCTTGCGCTTCGCCAGTGAGCCACGGCCTTCGCTGGGCAGCGGCGTCGCTGGGCAGGCGTCCCCTCCCTGGGCCGCGCGCGGCCAGTGGGCCAGGCAGCGCCTCCCAGCGCCCGCAGCGCCCGCATGAGCGGCGCCCACGCTGGGCGGCCCAGCGCCCCCACGCCACGTGTCGGACTCCCGTTGGGCCACGTCGCCCGGATTCGGGTCATGCACGGAAACTGCTCGATAAAATGCCTACAAGACCCGTTTTTCCTCCAAACGCGTCCAAACTTGATTTTTCTTGACCTAGCCGTCACCCTAACCTCATGTAGACCTCCCATGACCTCTCCCACGGATCTTCAACCTCCGGATCATCTCCAAAACTCCGAGATCCATCCAATGTCGCCCGAACGTCGCCCAACGCCGGCCGAACTTTGGAGCCGCGTCCCGGGCAGCTCGTCGACTCTTTTCGAGATCCGTCTTCGCCATGGTGTGCCAGAAGGTACCATCTGCTTGCTGTCTAAAATTCAGCCAATTTGGCCCAAGGGATCAAAAGTTACGGCCGTTTCAATCTCGAATCTTGCCGAGGCCATAACTCCCTCAATTTTTCGAGTTTAACGGTGAAATTTTTTGTGTAGACTCCTGGGGATGTCCTCTACAAGATGCACATCTTGCCCCAATGTTTTGCCCTCTGGATTTGGCGCAGAAAATCAATCTCTCCGATCAGACTGCATTCGAGATAGCGGCAAACTTCCTCGCGCGTCCCCCGCTGTTTCAGAAGGTATTTCTTCGAGCCACCTGCGTCACGGTGTGCCTCTTGGTCCCATATAGCTCTCGGTCAAATTTCATTAAGTTCCGATCATTATTCTAGAAGTTATAGCCGTCCAAAGTTTTGATCCGAAACCCGTTAATCGGCAGTTTGTGATTAATCCGGAAGGGCGCCGCAAAATCCGCCTATACCGTTGAGTTCGTCTCGCCACGTTCTACGCAGTAGACATTCCCACTTTGCCATCCCATCCTCCGGAATTTTTTTTATATATTTAGGCCACCGTTTGCCGTCGCCGCGCGTCGCCTTTTGACGCCGGCTATTTTAGCTCGCTCCGGCCGTGTTGTCGCGTCCGGTGGATCATCTCGTACTGTTTTAGTCCATCATTAAGGTTCTTTTGGTCTCCGTTTGCCGTCGGAGCCGATTCCGGCCTTAAACCGTCGTCTTTCGGCCTAAACCGTTGCCGCCGGTTCGCGTATCGGTTAGCCATCCTTGATAGCGTTTTATCGCGGCCATGTCGTTGCACCGACGGTCGCTACCTTGTTTCATGAGTATCCTATCATTGTTTGACCTCCGCCGTTAACGTTCCACCGTTAACGTTCCTCCGTTAACGTTTCGTCGTTAACGCTCCGTCGTTAACATTCCTCCATTAACGTTTCACCATTAACGCTCCGCCGTTAACGTTCCGTTGTTAGCATTCCACCGTTAATGTTTCCCCGTTAACGCTCCGCCGTTAACATTCCGCCGTTAACGCTTCATCGTTAACGCTTGGCTCTCATCGCTTCGCTGTCATCGCATGCGTGCATTCATGCACAAACCCTAGTGCGATGCCTTCACCTGTTCTATCATCATGATGTGAGCCTAGCCTCATCGTCATGTCATCTTCAAAGCTGAATCAAAACCCTAACCTAAGACCGGTTCGATGAACTAAGTTCATCGTGAGCCGCGTTGTTATCTTTGCAATCTTTCCCGTTGTTTCAATCGTGGTAAGACACTTGTCTTGTCTTATCCCTGAAAACCTAATCTACCTTTAACCTAGACTTCGCTCGTGGACTTGGTCGATAGACCAATGGCCATGTGTCATACCTTTGTGCCCAATCTAGTCTATCAGTCTTCTTCTCTTTTGTTTGACTGTGTCCGTTCGGTCAACAAAAGTCAACTTCGAGAATCGCTTTAGTTCATTGTGAACTAACATATCATATGGACCCGATCTATAGATCGAGTGCCCATATGTCACTATCTGTCCAACCAAGATAATAACTTCGGAAGAAATATTTTTCGGAATATTATTCTTTCTTTCCCAGTTATTAGTCTTTCACTTTTCGGTGTTTTCCCGAAAGCCCGTTCTCTTTTGTCAACTCTTCGATCTAATTCGTTCGAGTTCCCAAATCCTTCTAAACCATTGTGCCCAATGCTATTCGTTCTTTATTTGGAGTTTATTCGATTTGTCTTTTGAATTGGTTTGTACTTGTGTTTCTTTAATCGTTAGACGTGTCGTCCGGAAGTCGTTCGAGCGAGCTGAGGATCGAGAAAGTGGAAGTTGAAGATCGAGGACCAAGAATCAAGGATAAAGAGTAAAGAACAGTAAAGTTTGCAAGGGCCAGGCAAGTTGTGCTTTGACCATGTTGATCCTATTTTCGAAACTTATGTTGTTTCAAATTATTGCATGCTAGTTGGATATAAACCGATTTCAATTAATTTGGGATTAGGTATTTAACCTACTTGTTATTGCCACCTTGTCTATAATAGTTGTACGCCATGATTCATTTGTCACCCTAGGTTTGTTGATTAATAGTTGGTAGCTAATAAATTGCCAACATGGGTTAGATAGAACGTATTAGTCTGCTTAGACCTGCAACGAGTCAGTGCCATCATTTTGGAATTACAAAAGCTCAATATTGACTAATGGAATATGCAATGTGTTTTGGAACGGTGTGACGTGTTGCCGACACGATGAAGTTGATATGTGGAGGTATTCGTACTTCTTCAAGGATGTTGAGTTGTTGGCATTGTGTTGCGTAATAATCAACTGGGGTGATAAAATGATTTAGACCGGGGCAAGTGGCAAGATTATGATCGGGTGGGCCAGGTGTGGCACCGGGAAGGTTGATTTGGTTCTTCGGGTAGTCTTGCCCTGGTCATTCTAAGGACTTAACCTTGCAAGCCTTTGAACTGAGTCAAACGTACAACCACATGTCTGTAATGGGACGGACCTAGTTGATTAAGTCGCTAATAACTTGCTTGTGGTACCTCGGGGTGTCAACTACACCGTTTGTGTAGCTTGAAGGGGGAGCGTACCAGGGCTGCGGCATGGTACCCATCCAACGGTATGTCGGTCCCATACTTCGCCTTAGCTAAGGGAAGGGATGGTGTAGGGCAAAAACCGAAGAGGTTCACTTGTGTAGTTAGAGGCTTCCGAAAGACTTTGTTATGATCACTCATTCGCATACTCTTGTATGGCGATTCACGGCTGACGTGGTGAGTGGATTGTATCTTGTGGGTAAAGTGTATAACCTCTGCAGAGTGTATAATCTATTCGAATAGCCGTGTCCACGGTACTGGACAATGCTCGGGGATTACAGTTAAGGGTTAGCTTTTCTCAAAATTGAACTTGGGATTGGAGGCAGTTTGCCTGTGGAAAAGAGATAATTGGTTAAGGTTGTGGTATGGTTTACTTGTGAAATAACTGTGGAATCTATTACTGTTATTACTTGTTTTACTGCTTTACAATCTATTATATTTATTTGTGATTGTTGCTTTTCTGCAAAATAACCATTCAGCCTGTCATTTGGAATAAGCCATGCATATAGTTATTAGACTTGCATTCTGTGCATGACTTGCTGAGTGCTTTATGTACTCACCCCTTGCAAACAAACAATCACCAGTGAGCAAAAGTCTACATCGTCGAAGAAGAAGTTCCGTGAGAAGGCGATTATCTAGGAGTCGAACTCCTCGGTTGCCTGTGGCGTATTGATGGGATTCACCGATGTTCTTCGTTCCGCTGCTGCTTATTTGGAGTTGAAGCCGTCAAGGCTTCGCAAGTGTAAGATTGACCTTAAGGTCGTTCAATAGTTTATATTCTATATTTGTGTTACTTTTACTATTCCGCTGTGTATGATTGTGATATTCATCTATGTTGAGACTGTGTGCACTAGCGTGATCCTAGACTAGTGCTGAATACACAGAGGGTCCGGATTTGCATATTCGAGTCCCGACACATGTCAACATTTCACATATTCAATTTCAATCTCAACAAATCTAGCAAACTACAACCCGCTACCCATTCCAATACACTTGCCTCAACCACGGGCGACGGATTGGCGAGAAGTAGAGGGCACTCCCGGGGTCACACCACCTGCACATAGGCACCACACACTCAAAATCATGACCACAAAACAATACGCAAACACTCTTCTACCCCGACTTCGCAAACTACTCACAAAACCCAAAAACAGTGGTTCTATCCTGTCGGGACAGTAGAATTCCAAAAGGCATAACTCGGGTTCTAAGACTCCGAATCAATTAAACGAGTACATCCTCGCGTAGCTTAGGAAATTTCCTAACTTTTTATAAGTATATGGAAAAACTAATTCGGACTCTAAAGTGGTTTAATCTACAGAATACCGTGATCTGTTCCAATCACGTCACAGTTTTTAACACGTTCGGTAAAACGAGCATAACCTTCAAACGGCTAGGCAGAATTGGACGTTCTTTATACCCACTGAAAGGTATTGAAATTACCTACAACTTCCTCAACAGGCGGATGACCAAATTCCGACTCTAAATTGGCGAAAACCAAAACCCTAGGTCGACTGCTCATGCTGCCCGAAATTGAGAACGTGGCAACTCTAGTTTTCTCCCAAATCTACCCATGGACAGCACCACCACTTGATCTAAAAACATGAAATTGACCTCTAGAGCAGCACCTAGATCAACGCCAAAGATCACCCATGCCTTACCTCTTTCCGACGAACGACGAACGCCGAGATCCTTCCTCCCGGGCTCCCCGATCGTCCTCCTCGCGCCGGAACCGCCGGATCTCCTCGTCGCGGGGCCTTCCGATGGAGAGATCAACAGGATGGCGAGGTGGGGATCTCCTCTAGGGCAGCAAGGGGGGTGAAGAGGGGAGGGGAGAGGTGGTGGCGCCATGGGGGAAGATGGAGAGGAAGGGGAAGGGTGGAGGCTCATGGGGGGGCTAGGGCGTGGCGGCTAGGGTTGGGAAAGGGAGTGGGGGGTGCACCAAGGGGTGGGGGCCAGATTTGGCTACCCAAAAGTCCCCCCCTTGGGCCCAAACCCTTCCACCGAAGGCCCAACTCAATCCCCAAGCCCAAAGTCCCCCGAAGAGGCCCCAAACACCCGAAAATGGCCCAAATACACGCTATAAACGGCATAACGTAAAGTTTTAATCTCCAATTCCACATTCCATAATGTTTTTGCCCTCAACATTCACATTTTATAAGGCTACGACACTCCGTGGTGTCACAACAACATTAGCTTCGAGTCATAATTATTTAGTGCCAGTATCAAACAACTACTCTATCTATCCAATAACAAGATATCGTTTTTTAGTGCCAGTATCAAACAACTAATCTATCTATCCAATAATAAACCAAATTAATGAAAGAATAACTGATTTTATCCGGATATCGGGTCGGATATTTACCAGATATCGGTTCGGGTATTGCTCTTCCCACATCCTAACCCATATTAAATGATATTTTTTGGATACAGATCGGATATTACTCTTCCCATATCCTAACCCATATTACATCAGATTTTCCGGATACGGATACGGATAACATCGGTACGGATTTTAAACGGATTCATGATCGGATCGGGCGGATATTTCCTATCCTGTTTTCACCCCTACTCCCAACAAAAGAGTACAAATCCTAATGCCCCGCTCTCTCAAATAAATAGGAGACAACCCCTCCTATTTATAAGAAAACCCTAGAAAAGTTTGCATGGATGTCCACTTGGCCCAACATGGCCCAATACATGCAAACTACCTCAAAACGATTACAACTGCACGCGTATGGCCCACCTGCCGCTCTCACGTGACTCACTAGCATCAACGTGCACCATTCTCTAGTCTGGACGCCCCGCATGACATCCTCGGCCACTAGGATCTCGGTTCCTCCTTGAACCTAGTCCCGAACCTCAGTTCCTCTATGAACCTAGTTCCGGTCCCATCACCGACCACGTTCGACCTCAAGCAACACCTGCATATGAACAAACACAAAACCGTGTACGAGCACAAGTCCACGACTTGACTCAAGATCAGTCCATGCAACCACTCACACGAGTGCATTGCATCAAACAAAACAACTACCATGCTATCGCAAGCATATCACTTAATCACCTGAATCAACACATGCACATGCACCACACATGCCATGAGCACAACCACTTTGCAATACTAAATCCATCACTCAGCCAATTTTTCATCACATGATTTCACACTATGTCTTCCGCTTCGCCTCTATTCCAAGCAGTGGGCACCTGTATGGACATATTTCCATCATCGTCCGAGGAAGATTCATCATGTTCATCTACACCAGTGCCTCTTCTTCCTCCACCGCTCGCTGATCGTCTTGCTCTAGCACATCAACTAATCCTTCCAACTCCTCCCCTTCATCTGCTTGTCCCGTCGGTGCAGCACATGACCGAACATTCCATGAACTTCCGCCACAGTTTCTGCCTAGACCACACAGGGGTTTCACAACTCAGCAAATCTGTGTTTGACAGTCGCCTGCACAAAAAGGACGAAACCCCAACCACGCCTTCTTGATGAATTGATGTAGTTCCTTCAAGACTAAGACCGCTCTGTAACACCCTGGCACCTGCGTGCCCTAAATGTTACACCCTTAACAAACGAGCATGCCAAAGACACTAGAAAGCAAAAGCAAAACAATACTATCATGGTAGAGGGCTACCAAAAATTTCTTAAAAATTTCGGCAGCACCTCTCCTAATATCAGGATATCCAGTCAGCAGACATAAGATAATAAACAACTAATAATAACAATCTACAACAAGTTATGGTATCACTAACCACCAAACAACAAAATACCTTCAACTAACCATAAGTACATGAGAACAACATGATTAAAAGGGGTAAACAAGATACATATAAAGAGAGACTACTAGTTTCACTAGTACACTTAGGGAGGCAACCACATAGCATCATTACTTATAATTTACCTAAACAAAAATCAGATTCTATTACTCCTAGCACACAAGCAAAAGCAGGATAACACAACTATTTGAGTTACATTATGTTGATGTGAGTGAAGTGCTAGCCTAAACCCCACGAAGCCGCTCGGGAGGAACCTAAAATAAAACAACAAACAACAAGTGTGAGTTCATCACTCAGCAAAGTCTAAAGTGACAAAGCAAATAGCACAATAGTTAAATTTGCATCCGTACAACAAGCAATTTAAACATACAAGTAATGAACTCAACAACTCATTATTTTAACTCATCTCATACACCTCTTTCTCATACAGTGCCATTGATATGCACATGCATGCCTTTTTATGAAGCTCATACCGGTATTGTCGAGTGCACACCCGTCGGTGTGCACCCTCATCCCCTCCATCCCGGGAGGGTGCCTACGCTTACTAACTCGCTCCCATACCCTAACGGTATGGGACAACGAGGTAGGTCTTTTGTGTTCACTACGTGTGAACACAGAGGTCCGCATCAAAATGGGACACCTCTTCCTTTATGAATGCACAATTGCGATTAATATAAATAAATTGCATTCAACAACAATAATCATACTCTTTGCATAAACTTGTTCATACTCATTGTGTAAACTCATTCATCATTTAAACATATTCATTCATCAATTAAACATGCTCATTCATTCCAAATTGAGGAGTAAAAGAAGAGGTGACAACTGGCCTTAAGCAGGAAATGCCACTTCACACTTGCCTTTACCCGCGAGGAGCGGGGTGACGCGAAGAGGAAGCCTTGCCCGAGGCTACTCTACCTGCAATTAAACAGCAATTGCAATACACTACCTCAAATAATAAATAAGATTCAATCAAACAAAGCGCAAGAACGATCCACCCAAAAACAACCCTAAAACGCCCCCCTGGAAACGCGACTCGGGACAGCGATCGCTCAAACAAGCGTAACTTTAATTTGGCTAAACCAAAATTCACGTTCTTATACTCTAAACGACTGCAAGAGGATAACCTAGGATGATCACAAAGCCATTTAAGTTGGAATTGTCACAAACAATCCCAGAATTGAAATGAACACAAGCTACAAGCATAAGTTTCATTTCTGGACAGCAAGCACTAAAAATAGCGTAACTTCTAAATGGTTTATTAAAAGTTGATGTTCTTGGACTCTAATTAACCACAAGAGACTAATCTATTGTTACCCCACAACCCCTCAAATAGGAACTAAAGTTAAAGCCCCCAAAATGCCCTCTAATCATCAGACCATATTCTGTCTACACAGAAAATTTCCAATTTCAGGACAGCAACTTTGAAACAACATAACTTTTGATTCATAACTCCAAATTAAGAAAACAAGTACATTTTCTTAAACTATAGGAAATTTTCTACATTTCTTTAGGCAAGTGGAAGAGCTCATTTGTAACATCCCAAAATTTTCTCTTAATATATTTAATGTGTTTTTGGAATTATTTGGGATTTTTCGGAATTTATTTGGAATCTTTGCTGTTAATTTGAATTCAAGCCTTATTGAACCAATTGCATAAAATAAAGATCATGCATTTTTGCATAAGCATAAAATCTAAAATTTTGTTTATAATAAAGATATTTGGAAAATGAGAATGTTTCTTTCAAATATTTTCAAAACCATGTTATATAAATTAAGTTGTTGATTTTATAAAAATCTATACAAGTGTCTGATTCACTAAAAGAATTTTTGCGAAAAATCTATATATCGAAAAATTACGAAACCAACTTCGTTAGGTTCCAAATATTCCCTAATATTTTAGAGAATATTTCTATGATTTTTGGAGCTATTCTACTATGTTATCTCACATGCCTAAAAGTCTCGACACTATTTGAATTCTTTATTTGGTTGACCGGTCAAGAGCACTGTTCATCTTCTAGCTACGGCAACGAACAGAACGCAGCAAATTCTCTCTCCTCCATTAGAAGCAACCGTAAAGCTTCGAGATCTCCTCCATCAAAACCCCAAAAATTTCACAAAAATAATATTCGGAATCCTAATCGCCTCCACTTCAATCCACAGTCGTTCCCTCATTAAATCTCCCACTAGTTTGGTCATAATCATGAAAGAAATAAAGTGACGGCCGTTTCTTGTTTCCAATGAGATTTCTAGTCCATTTGTCTTCCTCCCTCACTATAAGAAGGGGAAATGGGTTCCTCTCCTCATTGCCAACCTGTCCATTCCCTCCACGAGAGCTCTCTCGCCATCGTTTCGTCGGATTTTGCAAAGATTAGAGTTCTTGCTTTTTCGGTGTGCTTCTTATTTATCTGGACACCACCGCCAACCGGCCGTCGCCGCCACCGCCGCCGGCGAGTCCACCACGCTGTGCTGCCACCACTTGACCGGCTGGTTAGCCCACTTTATCTCTCTCATCGTGCGCTACGTTGAAGAAACCGAAGCTGTTCATTTTTCTGATAAAAATCGAAGCCTCTCCATACGCGAGAACGATTAACAGTAGAGCACAGTGATGAATAGTAAAAATATAATAGAACTAAAACCTTAATTGTACATGCTTTTTCCCCAAATCGTGAAATTTGTCATTTTCTCTACAAATTTGTTTTAGCTCCAAATCACATGCAACAAATTTTGCTAATTAGTGAAAATTAATACATATCAACAATAATTATTCTGAAATTTTATAAATAAATTTATATTGTTAAATTATTCGCGGAAAGTCCAAACTTACGAATTTTGTAATTCCTAAACTATACATCCAAAAAAGTTAAAATAAATTCTATAAATCTTAGAAAATGCTAAAATAATTATCTAGAAGTTTTCATGAAATTATGAATTAGTTTGAATCATGGTATTTTCTGATTTGTGTATTTGTACGTTGTTTGAGTGTTTATTTAGTTCTTTATTTGCTACGCGTAGACGTTGAACTATGCGAAGGTGCGGAAGTTGAAGATCAAGCTCAAGATCAAGTCTTAAATCAAGACCAATCGCTCTTTGAAGGCAAGTTGTGCTTTGACCATTTTGATCCTATACTTTCAAAATTACTTTGTTTTAAATTATGCTTGCTAATTTGTTTACAATGTCTTATAATAGTTTGGGAATTAGCTAAAACACCACTTGATAATGTCCCCTTGTACCTAATAGTTGTATGCCATGAAAACCTTTGTTTCCCTAGATTGGTTTATATTATGTGGTTGATATAATACACCACTGTCGGGACCCCGAATTTGCAAATCCGGACCCTCTGTGTATTCAGCACTAGTCCAGGAACGCGCTAGTGCACACAGTCTTAACATCGGTAAATATCACAATCATACCACTCGATACCAATAAAGTACTTTATTTAAATAACCAAACTGGTTACTTGACCTTATGGTCAAGTTACAAATGTATGCCTCGCAAGGCGAAAC
Source organism: Rhipidocladum racemiflorum (assembly GCA_036346355.1). Lineage (NCBI taxonomy): Eukaryota > Viridiplantae > Streptophyta > Magnoliopsida > Poales > Poaceae > Rhipidocladum > Rhipidocladum racemiflorum. The sequence goes on along the minus strand of CM070576.1, from coordinate 9,667,538 downwards.
TTATTAAAAGAGAAATAATAGCAGCGGAAAATAAGATAACCGTGGCGCCATCCATTATACCACAGGCAAGCCAGTGGGCTCGCTTCCTAAGTAGGCGGATCCTCTTGGAGTTCCTCCTCCAAAGTAGTGCGATCTCTTCTTCAAGCGATATTGTGTTGAGGCAAGGGTGAGTACTTGGTACTCGGCAAGTCATGAGAATGCAAGCTAATATACTATATGCATGGCTTGGTACAAAGGAATAGCTTAAGGTATATTTGCGATGCTTGACATTTGACAAGTATCATAAATAGATTCGAAAGCGAGAGAAACAAGTAAAGCATAAATAACTTTTCAAGAAGTTTAAATAACATTTTCCCCATCCTAAACCACATTTCCATCATCTTCATTACTAAACCAACCCAACCTTTCAAATCCAAGTTATTTTGAAAGTCTAACCCTTATTGTAATTTGAGCATTGTCGATGCAAAGTGGACACGGCTATTTAAATAGATTCTAAACTCTGCAGAGGTTATGCACTTTACCCACAAGATACGATCAAACACCACAAAGGCGAAGTTTGTAATAAAGCCTTTGGAAGCCTCAAACAACACAGGTGGTCCTCTCAGGTTCGTGCTCTACACCATCCCTTCCCTTAGCCAAGGCGAAGTATGGGACCAACACACCGTTAGATGGGTATCGGCCCACGACCACGATACGCTCCCTGTACAATCACACAAGCGGTGTAATTGACACCACGAGGCTCCACAAGTGAGTCCTTAGCGACTTAGTCAACTAGGGCCGTCCCATTCCGACCATGTGGTTGCAAGTATGACCCGGTTCAAAGGCTTGCAAGGTTAAGTCCTTAGAGTGACCAGGCAAGACTACCCGAAGAACCAAATCAACATCCCGGTGCCACACCGGCCCACCTGATTACTCTTGCCACATGCCCTGGCCGAAAATCATTTATCAAACTCGTTGATTACCATGCACCACGTGCCATCAACATCACATGATACTTTTCCAAAACAGGTTCAATATGTCATTAAGTCAATATTAACATTTGATTGTCCAAAGCCATGTCATGAGCACGTAGCAGTCTAAGCGTTATACTACAGCGGTCTATAACCCATGTTGGCAATTTAATAATGTCCAACTAGTAATCCACAACTAGGGTGACAAGGGTCATGGCACATACTTAAATAATCAAGGTGTCATACAGCAAATTGGTATTTATCTAACCCCCATGTTTAAACCAAGTATTTTTCTAATTGAACTAGCATGCAATAGTTTAAATCAAAATAGATTTCAAAATGGGATCAATATGGTCAAAGCACAACTTGCCTTCAAAAAGTACTTGTTCTTGGTCTTGAGTTGGATCCTGAGTCAATACTTCTCCTTCGAATCCTTCCGGCACTTCAACGTCTACTCGTAAAGCGTGCAAATAGCAAATACACAAATAAACACTAGGCAAAAAGTGTCCAAACATCCAAATAAAATCCACAAACAGAAAGAACATAATTTTCTGGATTTTTAGAAACTGGAATCGTCAAATTTGGAGTTAAAACGCAAAAGTTATGATTATTTAAAGTTTAAATAATCAATTAAATAATATTACAGAGAAAAACTTTAGTCAAAAATTAAATAAAATTCATATTTAGGTAGATCTCAATTTTATACAAATTTAGAAATTTGAATCACTCAAATCGGAGTTGAAGCATAAAAGTTATAAGCGTTTGAAGTTTAAAACAAAATCAAATCATTATTCGAATTAATAAATCATTTTCTTTTCGGAAACTAATTATTACGTCGGCATGGACACGTGTCGGCTCTGATTGGCTGGTGGCGTCGGCCGGTCCATGGACTTGGTCCATGCTTGGCTCAGTCTCAGTGGACTCGGTCCACGACTCCACGTGTCGTGACATGTGGGCCCGCTCGGATAGCGTCATTCTTGGCGTCGGCGAGGACTTTCGGCCGCAGTCTTTGGCGGTGGGACCCGCTGTGGCGTCATGGGTGGCGTCGGCGCTCGGCTGGGACAGCGGCGACATCGGAGCCCTCGACACGCGGGCCGCGTGTCGGCGTCCTACCTGCTTGGCGTGGACGGCCGGCCGCGTCGGTCCAACTTCCAAGGCAGCGTGGCACAATCTCGGCCGTTGATTCGAAAATCAGCGGCCCGGATTGATCGGGTGGCGACGCGTCGGGTGAGCGTGGCCAATCTGGACCGTTGGATCTAGATCCAACGGTGGGATTAGATCCGAGGGATCTAGGCGTGATCTCACCGTGGACGGTCGGATCTGGATCGGACCGTCGAGCTCGCGAGTTGATGTCGGCAGCGGCGGCGTTGGCGTGGCCGAGAGCGAAGGCAGCGACCTCCCGTGCGGCGTTTCCGTGCAACTCCGGCGTGAAGTGGCACTCCGGCGCGGCGCGACTGCGGCGATCTCGGTCAGGTTTGGTGTCGTCGGAAGACGGCGGATCTGGCGCGAGGATCGAGCGGCGGAAGACCTCCTCTACTCCGGCGAGCAATAGCGAAGCGGCGGCGGCTCAGGCGAGGTGAGAAGGGGCTCGGAGTGCGGACGGTTGTGCGCTTCCGATGGCGGCGTGGCGTATTTAAAGGGGCCTCGGCTTCCGTGTAGAGCGCGAAACCGAGGTTGACACTGGTGACGGCGGAGGACTCGGCTCGGATCCGGCGAGGGCAGCGAAATCGCGGCCCGTCCACGTAAGCGCGATCAACGGCCACGATGGCTTGGCGCGAGCAGGTCGGTCCGGGACCGCGGCCAGTCGAAGTCGATCGATCATGGTTGGATCTCGATCCGAAGCGGTCCCACGTGGTTAAGGTTCAACGTGGTTCGGTCAAGTCGGTGGCTCGGTCGGACTCGAGTCCGACTTCGGGTTGACTTCGATCGGAGGAATAGTACTTGACCCGAGTTGAATTTCCAGCGATTTAATATTTAAAATAATTCCCGATAATTCATTTAATTCATTAAAAATAGCAAAGACTCGAGAAAAATTCGGAAAAATTACGGAAAATATTTTGGATCATTTTGGACTCAAATAAAATATTTCCAACAAAATTTTATTTGCAAAATTAAATTCTTTAATTATTTCAAAATGGAATAAATTCAAATAAATCCAAATAAATTCCAGAAAATTCCAAAAATTCACCAAAGTGCCAAATCACACATGAATTCAAGAAAAGCAAAATTTTGGGGTGTTACAAACCTCCCCCCCTTAATAGAATCTCGTCCCCGAGATTCAGGGCTTACTAAAGGAATAGGTTTGGAAACTCTTTCTTCAAATCCTCTTCAGCTCCCTAAGTCGCTCTCTGCATGGTTACTCCTTTGAACTCTGGAAGCGGGTTGACTTATTTCTGGTTTCTCGATCCATTGTGTCTAGAATCCTCACGGGATGCTCCTTATAGGTCAAATCCTCTTGCAACTCAATTGACTCTAGCGGTGTCTGTTCCTCAGGAACTCGGAGACACTTCTTCAACTGGGACACATGGAATACGTCATGCACTCCTGCCAACGACTGCGGCAACTCTAGCTGGTAAGCAACTTCGCCTCTGCGACTCAAAATCTTAAATGGTCCAACATAACGGGGTGCAAGTTTCCCTTTGGCATGGAACCTCTTAACTCCCCTGAGAGGCGTAACTCTGAGGTAAACAAAGTCTTCTGGTTCAAAACTCAAGTCTCGGCGACGATTGTCAGCATAACTCTTTTGTCGTGATTGGGCTATCTTCAACCTTTCCCTAATCATGGCGACCGTTCTTGACCTCTTGAAGAATGTCAGGCCCAAAGACACGGCGCTCGCGGTCTCATTCCAATTCAATGGCGTCCGACGAGTCGACCATCTGATGCCTCAAAGGTGACATCGTAAACTAGCACGATAACTATTGTTGTAATCGAACTCGGCATACGGTAAACTCTTATCCCAAGAAGTAGCATAAGCTAATGCACAAGCTCTCAACATATCTTCGAATCTGGTTGACTCTTTGGTCTGTCCATCCGTCTATGGATGATAAGGCATCTTGAAGTTCAAACGGGTTCCCATGGCTTCATGCAACTTATTCCGAACCTTGAGGTAAATTGGGTACCTCGTCCGATACAATCCTCTTTGGCACTCCGTGCAAGCAGACAATCTGATCATGTATAATTACGCTAATTTATCTCGAGTAAGTGGTCTTCACGGGGATAAAATGGGCTACTTTAGTCAAGCGATCCACTATAACCCATATGGAGTCATAACCTCCTTGAGTCTTGACAAACCGTGCTTGAAATCCATTCCGATTTCCTCCCACTTCCACTCAGGTATTTTCAGCGGTTGTAGCAATCCTGCTGGTCTCGATGCATTGCCTTGACTCTACGGCATACGTCGCACAATGCAACATGCTCGGCAACTTCACGTTTCATACTCGGCCACGAGAATCTCTCCTTGAGATCTGATACATCTTGGCGCTTCGGGATGAATCGAGTACTTGAGTCATGGGCTTCTTCGAATCGATTGCTTTAACTCCTTTTTGTTAGGCACACAAATGCGATCCTTCATCCACAACGTGCCTTGCTTATCCAACTTGAAGTCCTCTGCCTTGCCTTCCTCCTTGATGGACTTAATCCTGCGGATCTTGTCATCATCATACATCCTTCTCGGATCGATCCTCTAGGGTAGGCTTTACTTCTAATGTGGCCAAGAATCCGCTAGGTACAACCTCAATCTTCATTTTCTGAAAATCCTCACATAACTCGTCTGACTTGTGGCTAGCAACGTACTCACGGTATGGCTTTTCCGACTCGGGGCATCGGCTACCACGTTGGCCTTCAGGGATGGTAATGGATTCCAACATTGTAGTCCTTGATCAACTCTAACCATCTCCTCTGCCTCATATTCGAGATCCGATTGGGTGAATATGTACTTAAAACTCTTATGATCCGTATATACTTCACATCTGTTTCCAATCAGATAGTGGCGCCATATCTTCAAAGCATGCACTACGGCCTAACTCTAAGTCATGTGTCGGATAATTTTCCTCATGCGGCCTCAAGCGCCTTGATGCATAGCGGCGACCTTTCCATTACGCATCGGCACACATCCAAGTCCTTGGCGCGATGCGTCACAATAAATATCGAAGCTTTGAGCAACATCAGGTAGAACTAACACCGGTCGACGTCAATCGCTTCTTGACTCCTGAAATCCTTTCTCACATTCTGGCGTCCATGCAAACTTCTTTTCCTTCTTCGATTGCGTAAGAGGTTTCGCAATTGTCGAAAAGCCTTCGATGAAACTTGGCGGTAGTATCCTGCCATTCCAAGGAAACTCGAATCTGGTCACAGTCTTGGTGCTCCCAATGTAACACGACTTCTACTTTGCTTGGATCTACTGGCGACTCCTTCTGCGGTCATTACATGTCCAAGAAACTCCACCTTGTCCTTCCAAAAATCACACTTGCTGAACTTGGCGAAAAGTTGCTTTGTTCCTCGGCTTTTCCAAAACTCGCCTTAAGTGTTCGGCATGTTCATCCTCTGTCTTGGAGTAGATTAGGATATCGTCTATGAACACGATGACGAACTTGTCCAAATATTCCATGAACACCTTATTCATCATATTCATGAAATAAAGGCGCATTAAATCGGCCCAAAGGACATAATCAGTAAACTCGTAATGTCCATATCTTGACGAGAATGCGATCTTGAATATCTTACGATCGGATCTTCAATCGATGGTATCCCGATCTCAGATCGATCTTGGAGAAAACTCCGGCTCCTCTCGGTGATCGAACAAATCATCAATCTGGGTAGCGGATACTTATTCTTCACTTGTGACTTCATTGAGCGCCACGATAGTCGATGCACATCCCGAAACTTGTCCTTTTTCTTGACAAACAAAGCGGTGCTCCCCACGGCGAACTCGGTCGATAAATCCTTTCTCCATTAACTCTTCTATTGTTTCTTCATCTCTACCAACTCCTCGGTAGACATCCGATAGGGTCTCTTTGCTATCGGTCTTGTGCACGTACAAGCTCTATCACAAACTCTATGTCCCTGTCTGGCGGCATACCAGGTAGATCTTTAGGAAAAACATCTGGGTACTCATTCACTACTGAGACATCCTCTATGCTGATTGCCTTGGTACTGTTTACCATCAACTGTCCATCTCTAACTGCGGTGGCTTGAAATTCCACTTTCTTCCCACACGGGCTCTCAAGCGAGATAGTCCTTCGCCCACAATCCAATACTGACCTTGTGCTTGGATAACCAATCCATTCCCAATATGACGTCTAAGGTGCAGGTCTCCAAAATTATAAGGTTTGCTAGGAATTCTATTCCACCTATTAGTATTCTCACCGGAACATCCTACTTTCGTTCGGAGTTCGAACCAGGGGTTTGAACTAAAAGCATGCATCTAAGTCTTGCAATCCCCAAATCATTTCTAGTAGCAAAGCCTTGCGAAACAAGCGAATCTGAAGCTCGAGTCAAACAAAGCTGTTGCAGTCTTGAGTTAACAAGTAACTTGCCCAAGACTGACGTCCGTAGCATTACGTAGTGCATCTGCGGTGACATGGTTGACTCGGCCTCTCACCACGGTGCAGGGTGTGGCTCCTGGTGCTAGCGTCCTAGCTGGGGTGGTTCCTAGATTGAAGCGGCGGGGTCACTCCTGCTTGTCTTCTTTGGACAAGCTGTTGGCAAAGTGTCCTGGCTCGTTATTGTAGCGGCGTCTCACTTGTTCCTTGATTTGCCTGGGGTAGCGTTTCTAAGCGGGTGGGTGCAGTAGTTACGATTGGCAGGTCTTGGTGCCGGGATGGTGTCCTTGTTGCATTACGTGGTTGGAATCAAGAATTGATTCGGTGCAACTCTCGGTATTGCGTTCCTGGCGTGATCCTTCTTTGTTGCATCCTGCGCTTCTGTTCTCATCCAGTTCCTTGCGCTTGTCCTCAAGAATAAGCGCCTTATTCACCAACTCTTGGAAATCTGGAAAGGTGTGGGTGATCAACCCTACTTGCAATCTGAGTTAAGTCCCTTCATAAAACGAATTATGCCTGGATTTATCCGTCGCTACATCCTCGGTGCGTGGCGTGCTAGCTGTGTGAACTTGTTCAGGTAGTCGACCACTGGTGATTACCTTGCTTCGATGCTCTGAACTCCTCCTTCTTAAGGTCCATAATTCCTTCAGGCACGTGATCTGTCGAATGCTGGTGTGAACTCTTCCCAAGTGATATCTTGAGGGTTCTCTTGCGTGGCCTGAAGTTCTCCCACCATTCGTAATTTGTTCCTTCCAGCTGATGAGAAGCGTAGAGTACCTTCTCATTTCCTAGGCATTGGGCTATGTGTAGCTTCCTCTCAATTGATCTTAACCAATCATCGGCCTCCAATGGATTGGCATTCCCAGAGAAAGTGGGTGGGTGAGTTCTCATGAACTCTAAAGTGGGTGGGTGAGTTCTCATGAACTCTGACAGCCTTGTATTCTGGCGTTGTCCAGGATTAACTTGGTTAGCAGTGGCCTGAGCAGTGACGTGCTGCATTTGTTGCATCATAGCATGCATCAACTGAGTCTGAGCAGCAAGAAATGCTCCAAAATTCTGCATATCAACTGGCGGTGCTGGTGCTCCATCACTGGGGTTTTCTGCTGGGCGAGAACCACTCCCATTGCTTCCAAAGTTTCCACGGGTGTTCACCATCTGTCGATTTGCTCTAGGTTTAGAGATGAGAGGGAAACAAGAATAGACAAGTAATATGGAACTTATGCGGGGCGAAAGGTGTAACTTTAAGGTCCAACTTTATTATTAATAACTTGGTATGGCTGCTTACAATGCCTAAGGGCCTTGCAACACATCTGCACACTCGACAAGCAATGAAAATCCAAATCGAACTAACATCGAGTCTAACGCCTAAAGGGTGACTCTTTCTTCTATGTGTGACTCGTAGGAGTCTCACCATAGAACCTATGCTTACTCATCGAGAAAACCTCCCGGCACAGATGCGGGTCTTTGTGGCATAGGCGCGAAACGATCGCCATGTCCAGCAAGCTGTGTCTTCTATGGTAGTCGAAGAAGCGGTGTCCTCATCGAGATCGACTCCTCTGGATGCGGCTCGTGTAGCTCGAAATCTTGGCTGCAGTTTGGTCCGTACAAGGTCATCTCTAACTCGTCAATCCTTCGTAGAAGGTGTGCCACATACTCTTGAGCTTCCCGCCATCTGTTCGTCTCTGTCGTGATCTCCTTGCGGGCCTTCTGTAACTCCTTGCTTGTATTATCTAGTACATCCTCCTGGGCGACGACAAATCGTGCCAAGCTGTATGCAGTGGCATCCTCATCCTGAATCGCCGGGTCAAGAAGGTTATCGCTGCGTGGATAGTAGCAGAACACCGTACTCTCAATTCTCTGGCGTAGATACGGGTAATGTGCCGCATTGCTCGTCGTGATACTTCTTGGATACCCATCGCATTGTAGATCTCTGGCGGTCTGGTGTATCGAGCGATTGCAGGCCCTTTTCCTAGCAGGTACCTCAATCTTCACATCACAAGCCTTGATCAATCCCGCTTGTCTCGATCACTTCTACTTGGTATTGGGGCTTCTCAAAATCTCCGAGTTTGTAGCATATGCCAAAGTTCCGCGGCGTGACCAACTCCCAGGATCAACGTGGTTGAACTCTTCCTCCATCTGTCACAAGAGTGCTTTACGTAAGAACTCGGAATTTTTAAATTGTGACAAGGTAAGGGAAAATTTCAGCAAGAGGCCAGAAAAGAGAAGGGGATAAGTCGAGAGGTCATTTCTTATCTTGACAAATTTTTAGCTTTTAGAAAATAGGTTTTATCCTCACTACGACCATTCTAGCTTAGGGTTGAGCCTACAGTCAAGTATGGCTCTGATACCACCTCTGTCGGGACCCCGAATTTGCAAATCCGGACCCTCTGTGTATTCAGCACTAGTCCAGGAACGCGCTAGTGCACACAGTCTTAACATCGGTAAATATCACAATCATACCACTCGATACCAATAAAGTACTTTATTTAAATAACCAAACTGGTTACTTGACCTTATGGTCAAGTTACAAATGTATGCCTCGCAAGGCGAAACTTATTAAAAGAGAAATAATAGCAGCGGAAAATAAGATAACTTCGTGGCGCCATCCAGTATACCACAGGCAACCGGCCGGGCTCGCTTCCTAAGTGAGACGGATCCTCTTGGAGTTCCTCCTCCAAAGTAGTGCGATCTCTTCTTCAACTGATATTGTGTTGAGGCAAGGGTGAGTACTTGGTACTCAGCAAGTCATGCACAGAATGCAAGCTAATATACTATATGCATGGCTTGGTACAAAGGAATAGCTTAAGGTATATTTGCAGTAAACAGCATTTGACAAGTATCATAAATAGATTCGAAAGCAGTAGAAACAAGTAAAGCATAAATAACTTTTCAAGAAGTTTAAATAACATTTTCCCCATCCTAAACCACATTTCCATCATCTTCATTACTAAACCAACCCAACCTTTCAAATCCAAGTTATTTTCAGAAAGTCTAACCCTTGACTGTAATTCCCGAGCATTGTCCAGTACCGTGGACACGGCTATTTAAATAGATTCTAAACTCTGCAGAGGTTATGCACTTTACCCACAAGATACAGTCAAACACCACAAAGGCGAGTTTCCGTAACAAAGCCTTTCGGAAGCCTCAAACAACACAGGTGGTCCTCTCCGGTTCGTGCTCTACACCATCCCTTCCCTTAGCCAAGGCGAAGTATGGGACCAACACACCGTTAGATGGGTATCTGGCCACAACCACGATACGCTCCCCGCACAATCACACAAGCGGTGTAATTGACACCCTGAGGCTCCACAAGTGAGTCCTTAGCGACTTAGTCAACTAGGGCCGTCCCATTCCGACCATGTGGTTGCAAGTATGACCCAGTTCAAAGGCTTGCAAGGTTAAGTCCTTAGAGTGACCAGGGCAAGACTACCGAAGAACCAAATCAACATCCCGATTGCCACATCGGCCCACTGATTACTCTTGCCACATGCCGGCCGAAATCGCTTTTATCAAACCCCAGTTGATTACCATGCACCACGTGCCATCAACATCACATGATACTTTTCCAAAACAGGTTCAATATGTCATTAAGTCAATATTAACATTTGATTGTCCAAAGCCATGTCATGAGCACGTAGTGAGTCTAAGCGATACTACAACGGTCTATAACCCATGTTGGCAATTTAATAATGTCCAACTAGTAATCCACAACTAGGGTGACAAGGGTCATGGCACATACTTAAATAATCAAGGTGTCATACAGCAAATTGGTATTTATCTAACCCCCATGTTTAAACCAAGTATTTTTCTAATTGAACTAGCATGCAATAGTTTAAATCAAAATAGATTTCAAAATGGGATCAATATGGTCAAAGCACAACTTGCCTTCAAAAAGTACTTGTTCTTGGTCTTGAGTTGGATCCTGAGTCAATACTTCTCCTTCGAATCCTTCCGGCACTTCAACGTCTACTCGTAAAGTGTGCAAATAGCAAATACACAAATAAACACTAGGCAAAAAGTGTCCAAACATCCAAATAAAATCCACAAACAGAAAGAACATAATTTTCTGGATTTTTAGAAACTGGAATCGTCAAATTTGGAGTTAAAGCATAAAAGTTATGATTATTTAAAGTTTAAATAATCAATTAAATAATATTACAGAGAAAAACTTTAGTCCAAAAATTAAATAAAATTCATATTTAGGTAGATCTCAATTTTATACAAATTTAGAAATTTGAATCACTCAAATCGGAGTTGAAACGCAAAAGTTATAAGCGTTTGAAGTTTAAAACAAAATCAAATCATTATTCGAATTAATAAATCATTTTCTTTTAGGAAACTAATTAATACGTCAGCATGGACACGTGTCGGCTCCTGATTGGCTGGTGGCGTCGGCCGGTCCATGGACTTGGTCCATGCTTGGCTCGGAGTCTACCGTGGACTCGGTCCCACGACTCCACGTGTCGACATGTGGGCCCACTCGGATAGCGTCATTCTTTGGCGTCGAGGACTCGGCCACGGTGCGGCCAGGTGGGACCCGGCTGACGGCGTCATGGGTGACGTCGGCGCTCGGCTGGGACGAGCGGCCCGACATCGAGCCCCTCGACACGCGGGCCGCGTGTCGGCGTCTACACGCAGCTGCGGCGTGGGCCCGACGGCCGCGTCGGTCCAACTTCCAAGACGCGTGGCACAATCTCGGCCGTTGATTCGAAAATCAACGGCCCAGATTGGATCGGGTGACGCACGTTCTGGGGTGAACGTGGCCAATCTGGACCGTTGGATCTAGATCCAACGGCTGGGATTAGATCCGAGGATCTAGACGTGATCTCACCGTGACGGTCAGATCTGGATCGGACGGCTGTCCGAGCTCGCGAGGTTGATGTCGACGCCAGCGGCGTTGGCGTGGCGGAGACGAAGACGACGACCTCCGTCGCGGCGTTCCGTGCAACTCCGGCGTGAAGGCCGGCACTCCGGCGCGGCGCGACACGGCGATCTCGATTCAGGTTTGGTGTCGTCGGAAGACGGCGGATCGGCGGGATCAAAAACCGCGGCGGAAGACCTCCTCTACTCCGGCGAGCAATAGCGGGGCGACGGCGGCGGCTCAGGCGAGGTGAGAAGGGGGCTCGGGTGCGGACGGTTGTGCGCTTCCCGATGGCGGCGGCGGCGTATTTAAAGGGGCCTCGGCTTCGTAGAGCGCGAAACCGAGGTTGACACGACGGCGGCGGAGGACTCGGCCGGATCCGGCGAGGGCGACGAAATCGCGGCCGCCCACGTGGCGCGATCAACGGCCACGATGGCTTGGCGCGAACGGTCCGGTCGGACACGGCCCGGGTCGGTCGGCCGATCATGACCGTTGGATCTCGATCCGAAGCGGTCCACGTGGGTTAAGGTTCAACGTGGTTCGGTCAAGTCGGTGGCTCGGGTCGGACTCGAGTCCGACTCGGTTCGACTTCGGTCGGAGGAATAGTACTTGACCCGAGTTGAATTTCCAGCGATTTAATATTTAAAATAATTCCCAGTAATTCATTTAATTCATTAAAAATAGCAAAAGACTCAGAAAAATTCCAGAAAAATTCTGGAAAATATTTTGGATCATTTTGGACTCAAATAAAATATTTCTAACAAAATTTTATTTGCAAAATTAAATTCTTTAATTATTTCAAAATGGAATAAATTCAAATAAATCCAAATAAATTCCATAAAATTCCAAAAATTCACCAAAGTGCCAAATCACACATGAATTCAAGAAAAGCAAAATTTTGGGGTGTTACAACCACTGTGGAAAAAAATTGGAACACAGTAGTTCTGCTTAGCCATGCAAAACGTTTCATTGACACAATTCTTGTGAGAAAAATGGAATATTGACTAATGAGCTAGGGAACGAATTTTGGAAAGTGTGACATGTGACTTGATACTGTTGATGGCACGTGGTGCGTGTAAACGAACCGGGGTGATAAAATGGTTTAGACTGGGGCAAGTGGCAAGATGTTAAGTGGTGGGCAAGATGTGGCACCAGGGCGGTCGCATTTGGTTTTTATGACATGTTGACATGATGAATTTTTGGTTAGTCTTGCCTCTGTCAATTAAGGACTTAACATTGTAAGAATTTGAACTGGGCTAACCATACAACCACAATTTCCGAAATGGGACGAACCTAGCTGAGTAAATTGTGAAATCTATTCTTCGGTACTGTCATGGTGGTGTGAGTTCCGGGTGTACGGGTGAAAACTCACATGGCGCAAGAGGGGGGCCCTGTTGTGGAGGTGTATCCCTTCAGTGTTGAAACCTTAGCGGGCAGTACTAGGTTTAAACGGAACTTAGGAAAGGCTTTGTTACGGTTACTCGCCTTTGTGGTGTTTGACTGTATCTTGTGGGTAAAGTGTATAACCTCTACAGAGTGCACAAACTATTCGAATAGCCGTGTCCACGGTATTGGGCATTGCTCGGGGATTACGGTCAAGGGTTATGTAACACCCCGGCATCTAGCATGCCTGAATGCTACCAAACATAGGCTAAACAACATCTAAATACCATAAATTAAGATAAATTACAGCAAAGGAGTAAATGCTAGAACCAAAAAATTTGGCAGCATCTCCTTTGTTTTTCCATGAATTGAAGCAACAACAATATGATCACAGGATATAGTATAAAGAATGACATCTAAATCATCAATAATAAAGGTTCTAGTAGCAGTATAAGACTAGAATAAAGATTACAACCATCTCATGAGCCAAACAAAGTAAATGAGGAAACCAAGCACACAAATTAACCATCACAATTTAAAGGAAGGAACATGTCATTGTTTATATGTGTGATGCTAAGTGATGACGTGTGACTAGCTCCCTTTCCCGCATGCCGGTTTCATGGTACCTAAGAAAACAACATAAACACAAGCGTGAGTTCATCACTCAGCAAGTATATTGCAATGGAACAAGAAAATACATTCTAATACCTTCATCACCACTTTTCACATACGACATCATACACATCTCATATTCATAGCGTAAGCATATCATTGACATCATCATATATCATCATCATATAACATCCTCATATAATGCAATGCAATGCAATGCGATGCACATATCTCCTGGAAACTCATACCGGTATGGTTGAGTACACACCCGTCGGTGTGCACCCTCTCCCCCCTTCCATCCCGAAGATGGAGGGTGCCTACTCCTCGCTTCCACACACCGCGGTGGATGGAATCACGATGTAGGACTTACTCATTGGCTCTCCGGAATAGTCATAACTTTCTCACCGACCTTCCCCAGACTAGTTATGACTTTCTCACCGCCCGGGCCATGTATGCAAACATGCCAACATCATAAATAACTTGTACATTAACACATGGCATCATAACATAACAAGCATATTCATCATATCAATGGCAATCATTAAAGCATGGCATGTGAACATATCATATATTCAATTTCAATCTCAACCAATCTAGCAAACTACAACCCGCTACCCATTCCAATACACTTGCCTCAACGACGGGCGACGGATTGGCGAGAAGTATAGGGCACTCTCGGGGTCACACCACCTGCACATAGGTACCACACACTCACAATCATGTCCACAAAACAGTACGCAAACACTCTTCTGCCCCGACATCGCAAACTACTCGCAAAACCCAAAAACAGAGGTCCTGCCCCGCCGGGACAGCAGACTTGCAACGAGCATAACTTGGGATCTAAAACTCCGAATTGATTAAATGAGTACATCCTCGCGTAGCTTAGGAAATTTACTAACATTTTCTAAGTATATGGAAAGACTGATTCGGACCCTAAAGTGGTTTAATCTACAGAATACCGTGATCTGTTCCAATCATGTCACAGTTTTTAATACGTTCGGTAAAACAGGCATAACTTTCAAATGGCTGGGAGGAATTGGAACGTTCTTTATACCCACTGAAAGGTATTGAAGTTACCTACAACTTCTTCAACAGGCGGACGACCAAATTCCGAATCTAAATTGGCGAAAACCCAAACCCTAGGTCGACTGCTCATGCTACCCGAAACAGAGAACGTGGCAAACTCTAGATTTCATCTAATCTACCCAATTACAGCACCACCAATTGACCTAAAAACATGATATTGACCCTTAGAACAGATCCTAGACCAACCCCAAGGATCCCCGTGGCCATACCTTCGCCCGACGAACGAAAACCCAACGGATCTCCTCCCGGTTCGCGCGATCTCCTTCCTCGCTCCAAATCCACCGGATCTCCTCGTCGCGTGTAGGATCGAAGTATACGAATATAGCAATCAGAGGGGGGGTGAATGATTGTGCGGAAGCTAAAACCAAATTCTTGATCTACTAAAAGTTCACCCCAAAACAGAACCAAATAATTGCCTCGTATTCGACAAAAACAGAATGATAGAGGTTCGGTAAAACGAGAATTCCTGGAGATCCAACCGTTAGATTGATCTGAAATTTTGACACGAGAAACTAGATTCCAATACGAATCGAACTCAAAAAGAATCAGCTCGATCGGAATTATGGATCAAAAGTTATCAACCTCGCAAGCTTGCTGTGACAGAAGATGACGAGAATTAATCTAACCAAAACTTCAAGATTAAACAAGAACGACAAAAGTTTAATCAACTAAACTTAGAGAAACCCTAAATCAATTCTTCTAGAAAGGTTTTGATGGATCAAATCAAGATAAAACTCAAAGAACAAAAACCAATCTAGAAAAGAACAAGCATGCAAACAAGAACCAAAACAGGAACACCAGAGCAACGCTGCATCGTAGCACGCAAGGATCTAGAAGAATTGATCTTTATTTCTTTTGTCTAAAGTACTCTCATCAAAAGAGTACAAACCCTAAAACTGAGCTTGAGGCTCTCAATGCGCTCAGCTCCGATTGATACCCTTCAACAGGAGACACCCCTCCTATTTAAAGGAGCAAAACACAAGGAGTTCTGAATACAATTCCTAATCAAGAAAGAGTATGTATACAACTCCTCTTGGCCCAACCTGGCCGAGTACAACTCTTGCACGCGTATGGCAACCCTACCATACTCACGTGACTAACACTTTGCACACGTATGGCCACCTGCCATACTCACGTGACTAACACTTTGCACGCGAATGACCTCCTGCCATTCTCACGTGACTAACCATTCTTCATGTGCACCATTCTCTTAGCCCGAACGTCCCACATGACATCCTTGACCACCAAGACCTCAGTTCCTCCCTGAAACTAGTCCCGAACCTCAGCTCCTCCATGAACCTAGTTCCGGTCCCGTCATCGACCACGTTCGTCTTCGAGCAATACCTGCACATGAACAAACCACAAAACAATTCCGAGCACAAGTCCACGACTTGACTCACATCAATCCATGCAAATACTCACACGAGCATTGAATAAAGTCCACTTCAAGCATCATGAAATTCTCACAAATTTCATAATCTCAAAAACAAATCAAACACAATTCCAATTTTGCTCAAAACCCTAATCGAGCAAAAACGCATTCACGACGGACCAAAAAATATGGTCCGGCGTACACATGAAAAAGTCACTCAAAAAATCATTCACGACGGACAAACAAAATCGGTCCGTTGTACACGTGAAAGTCTCTGTTCCAAGAAGAAAACATTTCGGCGAAAACACGTTCACGACAGACTAAAGAAATCAGTCCGTCGTACATGCGAAACTTACTGGTTTCTTGGAAAATTGAGTCCGGCTCATGATCTCAAAAGCACGTCCACGACAGACCCAAAAACTTGGTCCGTCGTACATGCGCTGACTGCTATTTTCTTGGAAATTTGAGTTTGGCACAAGAGCTCAAGAACATGTGCACGACAGACCCAAAAACTTGGTCCGTCGTACACAAAATCGGTTTGGCGCAAAAGGACTCAGATTCATGTTTACAACAGACCAAAAAACTTGGTTTGTCGTACATGGGAAAATGAGGTTGCCAAAGCATGTTTACGACAGACCAACAAATTTGGTCCGTCGTAGATGGGAAACTTACTGTCTTCTTTAAGTTTGGTCCGGTGCCAAAGCGAAACTTACTGTTTCTTGTCAAAATGTCAAAACACATGAACAAACACATTTTGCAAATTCAATTCTAAGCCAATTTTTCAGCACATGATTTCACAATCTCCCCCTTGATGAAAACATTGGCAACACCACTTAGAATTGAACATTTGGCATTCACTTTACAAAAGATTTTGAAATCCAAAGGATCAAAGACCAAAGTAAGAAAACACAGAATTCCCCCTTTGACCAAAAAGCAAAACAAAATCTCCCCCTAAGAATGAAAATGTGTGTGAATGTGCAATGTGTTCAAAAGATTCCAAAGTTCTCAAAATGCCAAATTCAAAAGATTCCAAAGTTCTCAAAATGACAAATTCCAAAAAAACTTCTCCCTCTTTTTTAAACTTTTCTCCCACAATTCAATTCTCCAGACTTCTTAAATTTCCAAAAAATTTCCCCTTTTTTTTTCAACTTCTCCCCAAACTTCTCAAAAATTCTCCCCCTTTGACAATGGATTCATCAAGAGTACAAAAGAGAGAACTTGTTCAAAATTTTTCTGAAAACAATGATTTCACAAAGGGAAACAAGGGAGTGCCAAGGTAGAAAAAGATGAGCTCATTCGATCATATAACCTTATATATCTCATAATATGCAAAATACATGATCTTGATGTGATTTTAACAAGTTAGGGAATGACATGCATCTCAACCTCAATTCAGTCAACTATAGCCAAGTACTAAGCAAAACCTTTAGTAGAAAAACAAAGGCTCAAAGTTGAAGCAAATAACAAATCAGGGCGAGCAAGTAGTTTCAACTCCAATCTAGTAGACCAAATTAATCTTTAAACAGTAAACTGCATGTGGCATGCTTGAAGCATACTTCTTTTATTTCCTTGAAGTGGCATGCTTGAAGCATACATCTTGTCTTTGAGGGAATGGCATGCTTGAAGCATACATCTTATCTTTTAGGAAAAGCATCCTGAAGCTCATAATTTGAGGCTTTTGCTTTTAACAACCCTTTTTTTTATTGATTCCCTTTTCTTTTCATTTTTCTTTGATTATAAACATGCAAAAGTGATTAAAAGGTCTTATGAAAGAGTAAAGTTGAAACCACACTTGCTTCATAGCCCAAATTTGTCAAGAGGATTCAATATCAAGCCTAGAAGAGTGAGATATCACAGAGTATTTAGCTATAGGCAATCAGTCCATGGAATTCCACAATGCCATTTTTAGTTCAAGTGAGACAATTATATTATCATATATTAGCTCAATTACATAACATATAAAGAAATATGATAAAGTGAGCTTATCAAGTGAAAGAACTTGGCAAGGAAACTCCCCCTCAAAACAAACCCATTGGATGAACAATCCCAAGTTCTCCCCGAATAAAAGCAAAACGAGAAGAAGGCAAAGGTTTTGTGAAAATGTCTGCCAATTGATGTTCAGTATTCACATGGTGAAGCACAATATTTTCTTTTTCAACATGATCTCTAAGAAAGTGAAATCCAATATCAATATGCTCAAGAAAGAGGATTACTCAAGAGGTGGCACGAACCAAATCAATTCAACATCCTCCAAAGTCAACATTAGAATAAGCTTTTAAACTAATGCATAAGGAAGCAGAAAGCCGAATGCCAAAATCTTGAGTACCATGGAGATACCTGAAATTCACTTGACCGCTTGTCGATGTGAAGCACGTGGGAAGCTTGAAAACAAGCACACACAAGCACGTGGGAAGAGTCTCTCATGTAAACCTCCAATTATCTCATCCTCAACAGCATCATCATCATTTTTATGAACAAAGACACTCTCCCCCTGAACATATGCACCTGTACCTGCATCATTTGGACTAGTGCCTTTTGCGAAAACAGAAGTGGAAGAAGTATCTCCAAAGACAACACTTTTAGCATGAGATGCACGAGTGAAGAAGAACCAAAACTTATCACTAAACATATGAAGTGAGCATCCGAAATTCACTAGCCACATGTTCTCCTTCCTCGCGTGAGAAGCCTACATAGAAGCAGAAATTGTCGAGGCCTCTTGGGGTTAGAAATAAGATGTTTAGGAATCCAAAGATCGAGACACACGACGCACAACAGTAGGCACAACACGAGTATTCTTATGCACAAAAACAGATTTGCCTTTTTCCGTGTTTTTAGCAACAAAAGGTGTTTGTTTCACCCTAGGCACATAATGAGAAGTAGAGTGTGCCTTTCTGAAATTAGACCTAGCATTAAACCTTTCTCTCTTTTGTTGTTTAGCTAGTCTATAGCAAAAGTCTACTAAATGTCCATCTCTACCACAATGAGTGCAAGTGTACTTAACATGATGTTTTGCTTTAACAATAGAAGCACATTTTGCGTTTATCATAGTAGAAGATAACACTCCAGCAGACTTAAAGACAATTTTCTTAGGCTTATTGACAATTTCAAATTTTCCTCCTTCAAATAATTTAACAACAGTGAGAGCATGTGATTTATGATGAGCATAAGAATCAAAACCTAAACCTTTGTTCTGAGTGCTGACTTTTGATTGATCCAAGATCATGTTTAGGTTTTTCTTTCCTTTAGTGAAACATTCTAATGACTTTTCCAAGTAATCAATTTTTCGAGAAAGAGTTAAACAATTATTACAGGGAACGTCCACTTTTCCTTTTTGCTTGCGACAAGTTGAGCATGAAAGAACCTCATGTGTAAGCAAATCTTCTGTCATTTGAGAAACCCTAGCATTTGCATCATGCAACTTCAATTCTAGTATGGAGCATATAGAACATGGAGTTGTATCATGTAAATCAATGGTAGAACAACTAGCATGTTTAACAAGTTTCTCATTTTTCTCATTTTCAGCATTGATTTGCTCTAACAAGGTAACATGTTCTTTCCTAAGCAAAGTAAGCTCATTGTAAATTAAGTCACATGATTTGCAAGCATCATCATCAGGAATCAAGGTTTTAAGTCTAGCAATTTCAGCATTCAATGACTCAACAACAAAATCATGTTTCTTAATTTTCTTGTCACGTTTGTCAAGCAATTTTCCAAGACGAGCAACAGCAATAGCTAATTCATCATAAGAAGGATCTACCTCATTGAAGTCGTTGTCTTGATCGCCGTCGGTGAAGCTGTCGCTGCTTTTGGCCATGAGACACAACCCCGTCAACTCATGCTTGCTTGGAGTTGCATCATCCTCGCTGCTCTCCGAATCCACATCGCTCAAATTGACTTGTTCAAGAGCGGAAAGAACTCGATGGACAACTTTGCGGTTGATGAAGTTCTTCTTCTTTCTATCACTTGGAGAGAACTTCTTCTTCTCTTTTCTTCTGTCGTTGTCCTTCTCCTCCCTTGATGCTTTACCTGCAAGTTTAGGACAATTTGGATGAATATGGTCGAGATCACCACACTCATAGCATCTTGGAGGATCACCACCACCTCTCTTTCTCTTTCTCACATTTTGCAAAGCTTTGTTAAAGCGAGAAGAGAGTAGTGATAAGTCTTCTTCTGGGAATTGCTCAATCTGTTCATCGGTTAATGAAGACAAGAAAGATAGAGCAAAACTTGAAGCAGCACCATTATGAGATATGCTAGATTGAGATGTCAAAGCAATTGATTTATGATCATTCTTTCTAGCAAAAACATCTAATTCATGAGTTTTCAACTTATAATAAAGAACATCTAAAGTAAGTGTACTCATGACAGTAGATTCTCTAATGGATGTAACTTTCATCTCCCAAATTGACATGTCTAATGCACCAAGCAATTGTCTAGCATTAGCAGCATCATCAAAGCTAAGTCCAACAGCACGCAAATTGCTAAGAATCTTATTAAAGCGTGCAAAGAAATCATCTAACGACTCACCGGGTTTCATCTCAAATCGCATGTATTCTTTTTTATAAAGATCTTGACGAACCTCTTTAATAGTGTTAGAACCCTCATGGTAATCACAAAGAGATTTCCATACCTCATATGCGGATTTGGGATGGATCACACGGTCAAAGTCGCTACGTCCCAAACCTTGGATGATCAAGTTGCGCGCCTTGCTGTTTGCTTCAACATGTGCGCGATTGGTGTCGTTGACGTTGTCTTTTGCAGGAACTTCATATGGTTTGTAGACCTTCTCCCAAATTGTGAAGCCTTGTGCTTGGATGAACGCCTCCATCTTGGCCTTCCAAAACTGAAAATCAACACCATCGAACACACAAGGTTTTGTCGAATAACGATCCATTGATCTAATCACCGATTAAGATAGATTAGAAAAACCTTGCTCTGATACCACTTGTAAGATCGAAGTATACGAATATAGCAATCAGAGGGGGGGTGAATGATTGTGCGGAAGCTAAAACCAAATTCTTGATCTACTAAAAGTTCACCCCAAAACAGAACCAAATAATTGCCTCGTATTCGACAAAAACAGAATGACAGAGGTTCGGTAAAACGAGAATTTCCGGAGATCCAACCGTTAGATTGATCTGAAATTTTGACAACAGAAACTATATTCCAATACGAATCGAACCCAAAAAGAATCAGCTCGATCAGACTTACGGATCAAAAGTTATGAACCTCGCAAGGTTGCTGTGACACAAGATGACGAGAATTAATCTAACCAAAACTTCAAGATTAAACAAGAACGACAAAAGTTTAATCAACTAAACTTAGATAAACCCTAAATCAATTCTTCTAGAAAGGTTTTGATGGATCAAATCAAGATAAAACTCAAAGAACAAAAACCAATCTAGAAAAGAACAAGCATGCAAAAAAGAACCAAAACAGGAAACATTGTAGCAACGCTATTCAGTAAGCACGCAAGGATCTAGAAGAATTGATCTTTATTTCTTTTGTCTAAAGTACTCTCATCAAAAGAGTACAAACCCTAAAACTGAGCTTGAGGCTCTCAATGCGCTCAGCTCCGATTGATGCCCTTCAACTGGAGACACCCCTCCTATTTAAAGGAGCAAAACACAAGGAGTTCTGAATACAATTCCTAATCAAGAAGGAGTATGTATACAACTCCTCTTGACCCAACCTGGCCGAGTACAACTCTTGCACGCGTATGGCAACCCTACCATACTCACGTGACTAACACTTTGCACGCGTATGGCCACCTGCCATACTCACGTGACTAACACTTTGCACGCGAATGACCTCCTGCCATTCTCACGTGACTAACCATTCTTCATGTGCACCATTCTCTCCCGAACGTCCCGCATGACATCCTTGACCACCACGACCTCAGTTCCTCCCTGAACCTAGTCCCGAACCTCAGCTCCTCCATGAACCTAGTTCCGGTCCCGTCATCGACCACGTTCGTCTTCGAGCAATACCTGCACATGAACAAACCACAAAACAATTCCGAGCACAAGTCCACGACTTGACTCACATCAATCCATGCAAATACTCACACGAGCATTGAATAAAGTCCACTTCAAGCATCATGAAATTCTCACAAATTTCATAATCTCAAAAACAAATCAAACACAATTCCAATTTTGCTCAAAACCCTAATCGAGCAAAAACGCATTCACGACGGACCAAAAAATATGGTCCGGCGTACACATGAAAAAGTCTCTCAAAAAACCATTCACGACGGACCAACAAAATCGGTCCGTTGTACATGTGAAAGTCTCTATTCCAAGAAGAAAACATTTCGGCGAAAACACGTTCACGACAGACTAAAGAAATCAGTCCGTCGTACATGCGAAACTTACTGGTTTCTTGGAAAATTGAGTCCGGCTCATGATCTCAAAAGCACGTCCCACGCATGCACCCAAAAACTTGGTCCGTCGTACATGCGCTGACTGCTATTTTCTTGGAAATTTGAGTTTGGCACAAGAGCTCAAGAACATGTGCACGACAGACCCAAAAACTTGGTCCGTCGTACACAAAATCGGTTCGGCGCAAAAGGACTCGGATTCATGTTTACAACAGACCAAAAAACTTGGTTTGTCGTACATGGGAAAATGAGGTTGCCAAAGCATGTTTACGATAGACCAACAAATTTGGTCCATCGTAGATGGGAAACTTACTGTCTTCTTTAAGTTTGGTCCGGCGCCAAAGCGAAACTTACTGTTTCTTGTCAAAATGTCAAAACACATGAACAAACACATTTTGCAAATTCAATTCTAAGCCAATTTTTCAGCACATGATTTCACATCGCGGAGCGCTCCAATGGATGGATCTTCGGGTTGGTGAGGTGGAGAACTCCCCTAGGGGAAGCATGGGAGGTGGAGAGGTGGTGGACTGGGGGTGGCGCAATGGGGAGAGGAGAGGTGCATGGGGGTGGCGGCTAGGAGGTGGAAGGGAGGGAAACCCTAAGGCTAGGGGGGTGGCGCCCAAGAGGGCTAGGGGGGCGCACAAGGCAGCCCACCCTGGTCCCTCCCTCCCTCATGGGCCCAAACTCCCTCCCACCAAGGCCCACGACTCATCCCCTTAGGCCCAAACTCCCCTGGAGAGGCCCAAACTCTCGAAATCGGCCCGGAAACGCGATTAAACTTCGAACCATATGGTTTCGACCTCAAAATCCACATTCCATAATGTTTTTGACCTCAACATTCACATTTTATAAGGTCTCAGCATTCCGTAGTGTCACATTCTCCCCCCCCCTAAACAGGATTCGACCTCGAATCCGAAAAACGCAAAATCAACAACAAGTTCCCCAAGGGACAAAAGACTTCTTTGCAACACAAAACATTCACACAGAGACTAAAACCGGAACAAACGACAAGCGAGTTCTCAAAACCAACACTAGCGAGCAATGTTGATTTAGGTCAACAGAGTGCAACCTCTCACGGTTCCATCTTCACTTCAATTCCCAAACAGAAACTGCGTTTCAACCACAAAGGGCTCCATCAACCCAAAACGCCCGAAACCTCACAACAAACACTTCACACTACTATCACAACCAACCTGACTACCACACTTCATTAAACCCAACATGACACAATCAAAGCGAGTCACAATTCCTTTAACTACCTCTCTACATTCTCGAAAATTTCCATCGAGGGGAATAACTCATTAAGGCACACTTGCCCTTCCGATACACGATCATGCTAGCATTTCATCCCATCCTCTCCCAGGCAAGACTCAAACCCAAAAACAACTAGTTAAGACAATTGCTCAGGCAGGACAATTATCACCGAACTACCGTCAACTTCACTTCCACCCATCGCTACTCTTAATTAAGGTTAAACCCATACATCATCAACCTCCATCACAAACCACCCTTATACCACTAAGGTTCGACACCTAGCCCCAAGCTAGGATCG
Organism: Rhipidocladum racemiflorum; assembly: GCA_036346355.1. NCBI lineage: Eukaryota > Viridiplantae > Streptophyta > Magnoliopsida > Poales > Poaceae > Rhipidocladum > Rhipidocladum racemiflorum. The sequence continues at coordinate 9,643,803 of CM070576.1, read as the reverse complement.
TAAAACCTTACCAAACCACAATTGGTTCCTTTCTTAAGAGGGTCTCACCCTCACACAAAAACACTTAGTTATCAAGCCCAAGTGTACACATATTTCGCATATTCAACCATAAACCAAGAACATTTATATCCTCACTCCCATCTATAGAGCAAGAGAAGTACAATTCTTTTGAACCCAAGTGGACCACACACGACAACTCAAACCCAAAGCGTTAACAACCATTTTGGAAAGAATTCGGCAACATCCAAGCCAAATCACAAAGGAAGCATAAATCCCCTACACCACAACCAAAATACCAAAATTTCTTCATTCTTTCTTTTCATACTAGAAAGAAATGGACATCTCGATTCATGACATGCATGCACACTTTTCAAGAGCACTCCGGATTAGTATATATCCATATATGACTTTCTCACTGACCTGGCTCATCGACTCCTTTATGATTAATTATGCATAAACAATGTCTCATTTTCCTTTTTCACCATTCATTCATTATGTAACAACGGTACCGAATAGTCATTCACCAAATGACTTCTTCCTCGGTATCAAATAATGGAAACACAATTAACATCGAAGGTTGCGGAAATTCATATAGACTATGACGGCAAAGATAGTTGACAAGAAACACCACGTCGCATCACATCCCACATCAATTGAAAACTGAACTTGCAAAACATTGCATTTCATCCAAATTCAACATTTTGGAAGAGAACATCAAAATTTCAAGTCGAGCATCTGCTCCCACAACCGTCACAAATTTTCTCAAGGAGAGGGAAACTCATTTCCAAAAGGGAACACCTCACTAACAAAATCACTTTATAAAACATTCATAAAATCCACCTTTTTGAAGCACTCGCAACCATCACACACATTATGCAAAAAAATCCAACTACAGTCAAAAAGAGTTACAAGTTAAATCTCAAGAGTTTCCAACACAACCCACTATGTCCATCTACTTCCGTTAAAATTTATTCCAAAGATAATTCAGGGTGAACGCGAAGGAGCGCGATCCACTCAAAATCTTTTGGGTGTAAATCCAAACTCATAACACAAATTAAACAAAATAGCCAAAACCAAATATTGGCACCAATAGCTACGGGTTTTAGAGAAACTCGGAAACACAACACAAGGAATACCTTTACCGAAGGCATTCAACCAAAATGGCAAACAACCACACCAGTTCAAAAGGTTTTAAACACCAGCTCAGCATGAATCCCACCATAACTTGTATTCCACTACACTTACCATTTAAGCATTCAATAATCGCTATTTACTCATCAAGAGAGTCCAACCGGATTTAACAAAAGTTACATAACAATTTCTTTCTCTAGTTACCATTCCCAACACTTTTAATTAAGGTTTAAGATGCTTATCACAAAGGCACCAAACCAAGAATACATTGACATGATCCCCACGGATCACCAAATCATATAACAAAGTATTCTATATTTCAAACGTAGTACTTCAACAGCTACTTGAGCATGGTCAACCTATCAATTTTATACTATCCATATGTCAAAATCTTGACAATTGAAACTTGTTCAATCAATAAAATGACTTCAACAAATAAGTAATATCTCTACAAGATAAAATTCGTAATTAGGATTCTAAGATATGCATTCATTAAGGTTAAAATCTTGCATCATGATTATTATCCATTGTTCATCCCATCACAACATGTACTCAACATAATACCACAGTTTTACACTTTTCTTCTATTGGATCAATGGTTTCCAACAATTAACAACACTACCAAGGCATCAATATTAATTCTTTGCATAATCATCAATCAACAACATTGCTTTTAGCTACCTTACACATAGGTTCCAACAAAATTATCACTACACAACATACTCCAACTACTAAATTAGATTTAATAAGTTAGATCAGCACAATGTTCTTAACAACATCATTAACAATAAGTCTTATGTCTTCTCAATTGATATCAATACTAGCATTGTAGAGACACAACTGCATACTTCCAAATATACTAGTAGTTTGCAACAACATAAATAGCAACTCTAATCAACTTCCAAATTAAAGCCACTAGTCAACATGATTAAATTTCTCTATTAACCCGTTAGATTAGAACATCTTTAAACAACCGGCAAAGTTTCTTTAACAGTATCATTAATTTACATCATCTTAATGTTCTAACTATGCATCAAGGTTTAAACTTTTAACATTAACGAGGATCATAAGCACTTTTAAAGCAAGGCAACTGATTCAAAGCATGTACATTAACCCATTTAATCATTCTCGCTACAGAGTAAACTACAACACTAGTAGTCTATTTATTCTCCAACTAGAGATGATAATCACATTGAATTGATTCAACTCAAAATTTAACTTAGCAACACATCATTCCATAAACCACATTGTTACCTACTACATAGCACAGACATAAACTTATCTAAACACCTTCATGGGGCACGAACTCTTGACAAACAGGATGCAACTCAACTTTTAAAGATAACCACAACTCAAGAATCAGAACGAACACCGATAGAAAAATTCTCCTTTCCAGGCAAGGAAGAAAAACAAAACTCCAACAGAAATGCAGGACAGCTCAACTCTCAAATTCCCAAATTTGCCCACAAAACTCTTCAAGAAATCTCAAGATCTATACTTCCAAGGAAGAAGGATGCACCAGGGAAAATCAAATGTTCATTAAATCTTTTCCGATAAAAGATTCAAACTTAGCTCCACCAACTCAAGGCCTGCACAAGGGGAAACCCCAACACTTTTCTTAGATAGGGAGAACAACAACCACAAAAGCTTCCTCCTCAAGACAGTCCGTAATGACCAACAAAACCGGTATCAAAGCAAAAATAGCGACCAACAGATGCGCAACACAAAACCTTTCTTCTACGTGTTCAACCAAGGAAGACAAAACCACGAACCACATACGGAACAATCCGCGAAAATCCAATACCAAACACTTTTCTTTTGGTTTCAATCAACCAGAGCCAAGAAGACCAACCGAAACCGACCGTTAGAACGGTAAAGAGCAACTGAAAGAATCCACCACAAACTCTTCTATTCGACTCCAGCCAACTACCCGGTCTACGACAGAAAGGATAAGCACTCTTGTAGGATCGAAGTATACGAATATAGCAATCAGAGGGGGGGTGAATGATTGTGCGGAAGCTAAAACCAAATTCTTGATCTACTAAAAGTTCACCCCAAAACAGAACCAAATAATTGCCTCGTTTTCGACAAAAACAGAATGATAGAGGTTCGGTAAAACGAGAATTCCCAGAGATCCAACTGTTAGATTGATCTGAAATTTGGACACGAGAAACTAGATTCTAATACGAATCGAACCCAAAAAGAATCAGCTCGATCGGACTTACGGATCAAAAGTTATGAGCTTCGCAAGCTTGCTGTTCCAGAACTTGACGAAAACTAATCTAATCAAAACTTCAAGATTAAACAAGAACGACAAAAGATTGATCAACTAGACTTTGAGAAACACTAGATCAATACCCTAGAGAGGTTTTTGATGGATCAAATCAAGATAAAACTTAAAGAACAAAAACCAATCTAGAACTAGAACAAGCATGCAAACAAGAACCAAAAAGAGAACGTTGAAGCAATGCGGGAACTAGAAGAATTGATCTTTATTTCTTTTGTCTAAAGTACTCCCATCAAAAGAGTACAAACCCTAAACTTTGAGCTTAAGGCTCTATGCGCCTAGCTCTCCTCAATTCAATGCTCTTCAACAGGAGACAACCCCTCCTATTTAAAGCACCAACCCACAAGGAGTTCTGAATACGATTCCTATTCCCTAGAAGGAATCGTATCAACACAACTCTACTTGGCCCAACCTGGCCGAGTACAACTCTTGCAGCGTATGGCAACCCTACCATACTCACGTGACTAACACTTTGCACGCAGCGTATGGCCACCTGCCATACTCACGTGACTAACACTTTGCACGCGAATGACCTCCTGCCATTCTCACGTGACTAACCATTCTTCGTGTGCACCATTCTCTTAGCCGAGCGTCCCGCATGACATCCTTGACCACCAAGACCTCGGTTCCTCCCGAACCTAGTCCCGAACCTCAGTTCCTCCATGAACCTAGTTCCGGTCCGTCATCGACCACATTAGTCTTCGAGCAATACTGCACATGAACAAACCACAAAACAAATCCGAGCACAAGTCCACGACTTGACTCAATGTCAATCCATGCAACTACTCACATGAGCATTGCATAAAGTCCACTTCAAAGAAGCATCATGAAATTCTCACAAATTTCATAATCCCAAAAATGAATCAAATACAATTCCAATTTTGCTCAAAACCCTAATTCAAGAAAAGCATTCACGACGGACAAACAAATATGGTCAGTACACATAAAAACCACTCAAAAAACCATTCACAGGACAGACAAAATCGGTCCGGTGTACACATGAAAGTCTCGGTTTCAAGAAGAAATCAAAACCAAGGCAAAACACGTTCTCACAACGGACCAACAAAATCGATCTGTTGTACAAGTGAAAATATCGGTTCCTTTGGAAAAGAGTTTGGCACATAAGCTCAAAAAGCATGTCCACGAGGACCCAAAACTTGGTCCGTCATTGCATGCAAAACTTACCGGCTTCTTGGAGAATTGAGTTCGACTCATGAGCTCAAAAACACGTTCACGACAGACAAACAAAATCGGTCCGTCGTACATGGGAAAGTGAGGTTGCCAAAGCATGTTTTTGACAGACCAACAAAATTTGTCCGTCGTAGATGGGAAACTTACTGTTTTCTTTAAGTTTGGTCCGGCGCCAAAGCGAAACTTACTGTTTCTTGTCAAATTGATAAAACACATGAACAAACACATTTTGCAAATTCAATTCTAAGCCAATTTTTCAACACATGATTTCACAACTCTTCTCCCATAGGGGTTAATAGTTCTTCGGTGATGGCGCTAACCGGCCACAGCGTCAAACCACACCCTTACTATGAACAAAAAGAGGTGACCGAAACCCTTCGGCACCACAACCCCACTTTAACACAACCACAAGAACAATTCAATCATTTATCTCATAGACATAGCAACATGCATTGCATTCAACATCAAAGCTTAAATACAACATTTAAGCGTAAAAAAATTCACGATATATTTCTGAATTTCACAAATAAAAAATAGTTATTTATAAAAAAATTCGAATGGGAATGTGTTGCTCGGCTGGCCCTTTGCTAGCTCTCGACTGGAATGCAGTAAAAATACAAGTGCAAACTACAGCCCAGTATTATCCTTTCACAGCCCTGTGCTTAGACTCTTTTACCCTCTTACCCCTGAGCTTCCCACTAGTTACTTGGGGGGCACAAATGTATTTATATAATTTTATTGAAACTAGAGTTTTAAATTTCATTTCGTGAACTTTTTTCGAGCAGGCGGTGGTACAAAAATTCGTCGAAATTCGTTCGAAATTCGAAAAAAAACGAATTGTTTCGCAATTCAAACATATTTGAAAACTGGTCAAACAGCCGATCGAATTTCGAAGCAAACTATCGAATTTCGAGTGAAAAGTGACGAATTTCGATCGAAATTTAGTATGCCGTCGAAAATCGGTAACAGGTTAAAGAAAAATTGGAAAATGCTTGAAAAAATTGAAAAAAAATTGCAAAATTTGTAAAAGGCCATTAAAATCCCAATAAAAAAGCAAAAAAAATATGCAAACACACAAAAAAATCCAGCATGATGTTTCGTAAATATGAAAAAAAAATTGGCATGACCTTTGCTATATTCAAGATAATTGCAAGTTGTCACATATCAAATACCATTCACATAATGATATAAAAATTCCATTCACATACAAATACCATTGACATATCAATACCATTCACATGCAAATACTATTGGCAAAACAATACCATTCATATATCAATACCATTACATATTAGTACCATTCACATAGGCTTAACATTTGAAGTTGTAAAGTAGGCATAGCTTCGTCGTTCTTCCAAGTTCGACCTACATGAACAGAATGTTAGTAATTTAATCAAGTTGCAATGAAATGAAAGATAGAAATGAACACTTACCATATTTTTGTGTTTCCCTCACGGCGCTAACAAAGTATGTATTATCTGCTTTCTGTCCCGCGATACCAGCAGTATGGAAAATTTTGGCCCACGCCTAACCAATCGCTTGCTTCGCACTCTTGCCCTTCTGTGTGCACGCATGGGTGTCAATCCTTAGTTGCACTGGGCCATGGGACCTACTAACATTGTAATCCTTCATCGGTCGTGGTCCTTGCCGTTGCAAGGACAGCTACCTCCTCCTCTATCCCCCCTAGAGGTGCCACTACCACCACCATGCTCATACCTACCACCTGCTCGACTCCTATACTCTGCCTCCGCCCTAGAGGCAGCCAAAGCATGCTGGAATTGTTCCTCCTCATCAACATCACCTGTGTACTTTGAATATACACTTCTCCTAGGCGCAGAATCTCCACCTGCTACTTCTTTCCTCAGCCTCTCCTCTCTCTTCTCCTTCTTGTCCTTCGTCCTGTCTAGCTCATGCCGAATAGGAACTTTACTACAATGGACGACGTTCGTACCAAACCCTGCCAAGTTCTGCTTTAGTCAGGTTGCACCGCCTCCTTTCCCCTCTTTCAAACAATGCTTGCATCGATATCCACCCCCAACTTCTCCCCATGCTCCCACACCACATCGGCATGGTCTGCCATCTGCTAGAACAAATATTGCTAACAAATTTTGATACTTCACATAGTTAAACAAGTATTGTTACTAAAAATATGGCTACTTCACATGCTTGAATATAGAACAAATTTCTATTAGTAATTGCAGTGAAGATTGACGCTTCACATGCTTGAAGATTGAACTCCATGTCGGTTCATCAATGTCAATCACTTCTAAAAAAATTGAACAAATTGCAGTGAAAAAAAACTATGTAAAGAGCTAGAAGAAATCTAGTCCATCAATGTCAGTTCATGATCAAGCTGCTTCCTCCAAATATATGCCATCAAGTCTTTCATTTCTAAAATATGCTATCGACATGTGACAACTTAAGTAATCATCACCATTCAAATGACAATAATCCATGCAAAGACATACAAAGAAGCTAAGTTTCATTATATTTTCACTCAAATAGCTGTACTAGGCTACTAGCACACAGGGAGGTCTTCCATTGAAATCATAAAGCGCATGAAAGTTCTATCTGCAACTTGGGTTCATGCATTTACAGCAAAAATATTGGAGGAACACTACTCTACCGAACAACAACTTTACCGATCGAATTTCGAGATCTCCGGTCGAAAATCGCGGAGAATCGTCGAAAGTCGACAACCCCATGGAAAATCGCAAAAGCGATCGATTTTCGATAATATTTCTCGGCTTTCGACGCTTACCGATCGAAACTCGACGCTTCTCCGGCGAAAAGGTGCCGAGACGCGGCCGGCGACCACCGGAGACGACGGGGATTGGTTCGGAGCTGAATGGGGAATCGAGTGAACTCAATGATTGGATGTCTGAGCCTCTGGTGCGCAGCTCCCAGGTGAGCAGCTCCCGGGTGGGCCGACTTGGGCCGCAGCTACAGGAGGTCGGCCTATGGGCTCAAAGCCTGCATGCCGGCCTTTTATTTTATTTTTTGCTTTTTCAATTTTTTCACAATTTGAACTCCTCAAAAACGCCTTCAAATTTCATTTTTTTTTTCAATATTTATTTGCACCATTGGTCATAAGGCTATTAATACTGATTATACAAAAATTTTGGTCAATTTTTTTAAAAAATTTTCATTATTTTTGAATTTGAATTTGAATTCCGGCGGTATACCGATCGAAATTGTTTTTCGGCACCGGTCGGTAAGGCCTATTTTCTCGAAATTCGCTCGAATTTCGACGAAATTTACAACCCGATTGCAACACTAGTTATTCTACTCACTTATGCACACTGTCACCTTGACTTGATGCTTAATTACAGGCTAATGTATTAATTAGATGATTAACTAATGCATTGCATAAATGGGATTTTCAGGGTCGTTACACCATGACTGGTCAGCATTGAAGAAACGTAATCGCATGGAAATATAATGCATTGCTTACAGGTCAACATTCAACAAACGTAATCGCATGGAAATATAATTCAAATCAGAACGGCACAGTGAAGAACAATAATAGTTTATACGGCACAGTGAAGAACAATAATAGTTTATAGATTTTCCTTTTTTGAGACAACTAATTTATAGATTTTTTACCAGGTCCGTTTCACATGCATGATATTGTTCTATGCAACAATGCTTTTCTACACACTAAAGGAGACTACACTTACGGCTTAGCTCTATGCGTGGAGAAAGAGAATATCTTGCAGAAAAGGGTCAGCACACAACGTACCAAAGCGCCAAGGAAATTTGGCAAAAAGAAGCAATAAGTTTTGTTTTGTTTTTAGAAAGCAATTCTCATGGCTACATACATTGAATTCAGTGTTGCTCATTCACCAGAGAGGCTATTAGGATCAGTATATCAGACTCTAACTGGGTCAAAGCACAGTACTAATACTAAACTGCAATAGTTTACCATGTAGAGATACAGGCAGATTTGACCCTAAGCCGGCCATAGCTATTTTTCTCAACAATGATTTAACAGGCCAGCTGGATAGAGAAAAACACAGTATTCAGAAATACATACAAGTCTTGTCTTTCCTCAAGTCATGGTAAACCATAGAAGATTTGTATGCATGATAAGGAAATGTGAGCTACTAATGCGAAACAGTCTCGCTGACTGAGGAATAAAGGATAACCATATCGGGAAGCTAGTAATAACAAACAATTGACCAGTTCAATCTCAGCCTCACAGGCTATAATACACTAATTTCAATTCATAGGACATCTTTTTCTACATACTGTATTGACATCATGAGACAACCTACCTAGAAGTTGCACTGTTCCCATTTGTGTGTAAACTTCAAGTTTAACCAAAAAGAAGTAGTAGGTATTTAATTTGTTAGGTATGGAAAACTCCAAGGTGATGGCGAGTGAAGACTGTTAAATGCCATTCTCCCAGAGCAATAAGCTTCTTGTTATTAGTAGGAACAGAGAACAGGCAAATAGCAATGACACCTCTTCTGCTATTGTGCTTCCTCCAATTCTTGCTACTACTGTGTACCTCATCCACTCAAGCACAGCTAAACATCACCTTGGGCTCCTCCTTGACACCCCAGGGACCAAACATCTCATGGGTCTCACCCTCCGGCGACTTTGCATTCGGTTTCCGCCCCATAGAGGGAAACTCCTCCTCCTACCTCCTCGCCATCTGGTTCAACAAGATACCAGAAAAGACTGTTGCTTGGTACGCGAAGACCAGCTCTGGCGTGCAAGATACAACGCCAGTACAAGTGCCATCCGGCTGTGTGCTCCGGCTCACAGATGGGGTGCTTTCGCTCCGCAATCCCTCCGGTGATGAGGTCTGGAATCCAGGAGTCACAGGTGTGGCCTATGCCAGAATGCTTGACACAGGTGGCTTCAAGCTTGTCGGCACAGATGGCACAACAAAGTGGGAAACCTTCGACTCCCCAGCTGATACCATCCTGCCCACACAAGTGCTCCCTCTGGGGAAGGTACTCCGCAGCCGTCTCATGGACATGGACTACTCCAATGGCCGATTTATCCTATATGTGCAAACTGATGGGAATCTTGTGCTCTATCCTGTTGCTGTGCCTTCTGGATACCAATATGACCCGTACTGGGCCAGTAATACAGTTGGGAATGGCTCACAGCTGGTGTTCAACGAAACCGGCAGGATATACTTCACCTTGAAAAATGGCACACAGATCAATATCACTTCAGCAGGGGTGAACTCAATGGGTGACTTCTTCCATCGTGCCACTCTTACCTCCGACGGACTGTTTCAGCAATATGTGTACCCGAAAAGCACGAAGGCCAGAAGCCCAGGGAGAGAGGAATGGACAGTGGTGAAGTCACTTCCCCAAGACATCTGCCATGCAGTAATAACGAATGTAGGCAGTGGCGCATGTGGGTTCAACAGTTACTGCACCTTTGATGGCACCAAGAATCAGACAAGCTGCCTATGCCCAACAAATTACAAGTTCTTAGATGAGGAGAGGAAGTACAAAGGGTGCAGGCCAGACTTCAAACCACAAAGCTGTGACCTGGATGAGACAGCTGCAGTGGCGCAGTATGAGATGAGACCGATCGATGATGTTGATTGGCCTCTATCCGACTACGAGCAATACAACCCCATAGATCAGACTGAGTGCCATAGGCTGTGTGTGACTGATTGCTTCTGTGCCATCGCCGTGTTTGACCAAAACACAAACACCTGCTGGAAGAAAAAGCTCCCATTATCAAATGGTAAGGAGGGTGGTGTCCAGAGGACGGTTTTTCTCAAGATACCTAGAAGCACCAATTCACAGTCCCAGATCAACAGCAGCTCAAGCAAATGGAAGAAAGATAAGAAATATTGGATTCTTGGGAGCTCCTTACTTTTTGGGAGCTCTGTACTGTTAAACTTTCTCCTCATCTTTATTGTTCTTTTTGTTACTTACTGTGGTATCACCTCAAAAAAGAAACTCCAGTCATCGCAATCATCAAGTAATTCTGGATTGCCGCTGAAGACTTTCACTTACAGTGAGCTGGAAAAGGCAACCAGTAGTTTTCGTGAGGTGCTAGGCAGTGGTGCATCCGGAGTTGTGTATAAAGGACAGCTGCAAGATGAGCTTGGGACAAACATTGCTGTCAAAAAAATTGAAAAGCTCCAGGGAGAGACTGAAAAGGAGTTCATGGTGGAAGTGCAAACCATCAGACAGACGTTTCACAAGAATTTGGTGAGGCTGCTTGGTTTCTGCAATGAGGGAACTGAAAGATTGCTAGTGTATGAGTTCATGGGGAATGGCTCGCTCAATGAATTCCTCTTCGGCGATAATCAGCCACATTGGAACCTCCGTGTTCAAGTTGCACTTGGGGTAGCACGAGGGCTGCTCTACTTACATGAGGAGTGTTGCGCACAGATCATCCACTGCGACATAAAACCACAGAACATCCTTCTTGATGACAACTTTGGGGCGAAGATTTCAGACTTTGGCCTAGCAAAGCTTCTTCGGGCCAATCAAACTCAGACAAACACTGGCATTCGTGGTACTCGAGGTTACATTGCCCCTGAGTGGTTCAAGAACATAGGGATTACTTCCAAGGTTGATGTTTACAGCTTTGGGGTGATCCTGCTAGAGCTTGTGTGTTGCAGGCGGAATGTGGACCTAGAGATCACTGATGAGGAGCAGACAATACTAACTTACTGGGCAAACGATTGTTACAGGTGTGGGAGGATCGACTTGCTTGTGGACGGCGATGACGAGGCAATCTTCAACATAAAAAAGGTGGAACGCTTTGTGGCTGTGGCACTGTGGTGCATCCAGGAGGAGCCAATGATGCGGCCAACCATGCTTAAGGTGACACAAATGCTTGATGGAGCCATCCAAATCCCCACACCTCCTGATCCCTCGTCCTTCATCAGTTCGCTTCAGTGATGTCCTGCTTGTTAATAAACAAGTTGTATTATAAAGCGAGACGATGCTATAGATTGAGACTCTGGTATAGTTGTCTATTAATGCTTGAAAAATCATGGTAATATGGTAGTCAGGCACTTATGTCTAGCTGCAACAAATAGCATCACTAATGCATCCATATACAAAATAAAGATATATGCATGTTCCTATGTATGCCTTTGAATCTCTTTTAGTCAAACAGTCTACAATACCTTGCAAAAAAACATGCTCTGCAATAAAAGAAAACGCAAAGGTAAATACATTTGGCTAATAGCTCATATCAATTTTCTACAAGTACCATGGTTTGGGCAATTGGCATCAAACAAAACTTAACGATGTCGTTTAGAAGTAAGCGATAAATCAAGAAAATGTTCTGACCAGCACATTTTAATACATTTAAAAATACGCCATCTTTTGCCAAACAACCGCACCAAGAATGGCCACGAACAAATTAGTACCCCGATTGGTCTTATGCCAATACCAAATTACCTAAAAAAAAAAAAAAAGCTCCACAGCCCCAATCGATGGAGTCTCTACATCCCCGCGAGTGGGGGGTAAGAAGGACTAAGAAGCGGAGCAGTAACTAGAAGAAAGAAGCAAATGTCATTCTAGTTCTACGAAATGATTTAGCACTAAATCGATACTCCATTTCACTACTAATCCTACCAAATAGATGGTACAATCCCACAGCATTCAACACTAGAAAAGGGCAAACGGCACAAAATAATTTTGTGACACCCAAAATGGCGTTTGACCTCAATGGGGGAGCGAGAGGATTGGGAGTGTACACAGATGGAGAGGCCAATTCGGTCAGGCACGAGGCGACGCCACCTGCACGCAGGTTGGTGTCCGCTTCCACATGGAAAATCAAAATCGTAGTGGATCCGTCCATCCACCGGTGTGGAGTTAGAGAGGATAGGAGTGGAGCGGCGGCGGGCGAGCCGGAGCCGGAGCCGGAGCGCCACAGTAATCGTGCCGCTCGGCGCCAGGGGAATTTTGCTAGGGGTAGGGCGTTGTGTGTACCGGAAGAAGCGATGCTTCTAAATCTTGTTTTGAGCGAAATCTCCGAGATGTTCAAAATCTAAAATTTTACCTAGATTTAAAAATTTTAGGCAAAGTCCGAATAAATTACAAAAATCAAATTTTAAATTCGAATTTTTTTCAACCGAAAAATTCGAGATCTCGGTCCACATTGAACCGATCCAAAAATAGTACAAAACACGTCAAAAAATTTTGATTTTTTTTTTGGATGGTCTTAATACATTAATAATGTTTTTATAAAATTTTTAGATGATAATCAAACATGAGGAATTTTTAAAAAATATAACAGTGCCATTGCCCTGATAAAAGGGTTGACCACTAAATTTCAACCGAATGGAAAATGGTGCAAACCACATTAAAAACTTTTGAAAATTTTTGTGAATGGTCCTAATATATTCATAATATTCTCATAAATTTTTAGATGATGATCAAGCTTTAGGAATTTTAAAAAATTCAAATAGTGCTACTAAAGACGAACCGACAAAATTCACCGGAATAAAAAATAGTATAAATCACTTTAGAAAATTTTGAAAATTTTTGTGAATGGTCCTAATACATCCATAATATTCCCATAAAATTTTTAATGATGATCAATCTTGAAACATTTTAAAAAATTCGGACAGTCCTAACCGACAAATTGAACCGACCAAAAAATTGTCAAAAATATGTCAAAAATTTTTAAATTTTTTTGTGGATGATTTTGACCCTAAATCCAATCAAATCCAATGCACAAAATTTAAAAATTGACAGAAAAAAATATGAAATTTCGACCGAAATCACCGAGATTTCGGCCAAAATCGTCGAGATCTCGCCGAGAAATCTGAAATTTAAATTTTTTTGAATTTTTTTATCCGGCCAGAATTTTGAATATCAGAGGGGTCCGAAATCTCGGCCGAGATTTTGGATTTCGGACCGAAATTTGAATCCCTGTGCGATGCTGTTGTTCTGCCACCGAACAACGTTTTCCGGGGAGCATCTCGGCTAGGGAAAAAAATAGATGATTTGCCCTTACTTATATATACCATTGATCATTAATCTTATGATATCTCACTGACATACAGGCTCTATGACTACATGCCAGTGAGACGCATAGGATAGATGATCAATTGCACCATAAAAAAAAAGGACAAATCATCAATTCTCCTAGGAAAAAATATATATAACATAGTTTACTGAAAAGTCTCTTCGGCATTTCGACCTACAATCCCGACTTTTAACCCTCTAAACTATACAATTCGGTTTAAATAATACTTTGATTCAATTTTACATAGTGATATTACTCACATAGTATGATGAGTAAGCGATTTTACGATGTATGATGACATACTGGGCAAGTAAAAGTTTAGATGAATAACAGGTGTTTTTCTTCCAAATTGAAATAAAGAGACAGGGAGCTACAAAGGCTGATAACCACATAAACATGATTGGGAGCTCATCAGAGGATGAGCCCATGTAGGCCTCAATTATAATTGATCTAACTTAGTCAACGTGTCATCCTACATAGGCCATGTTTGTTTCGGCTTTAGCTTTTTTGCTTTTAAACCGGTGGAAAAGCCGAAACAAACGGCTAACTTTTTAGTTGGGCTTAAAAAAAAGCCTAAGGCCTCCATATAACTATAAGCCAAAAGCCAGACAAAAGGTGCTTTTGTGGGCTTTTCTGGGATGAAATAACTCTTTGCTAGTGAGAGTCTCCAAAATTACCCACCAAATACCATCATACATAAACTAAAAAAAATCTCCCCCATCTTCTCTTTTCTCCTCCTCCTCCTTCCTCTCTCTCTCTCTCCCCCGTGCGACATTCTCCTCCCCTGCCCCTCCTGTCTCCGCTGTCCCTGGCCTCCTCCCTCCTCCGGCGTCCCAGGCCTCCCCGGCGGAGAGCCGACCCAGATCAGGTGTGGCGTGGGTGGAGGCAGTTGGACCCGAGCTTGGAGCAGTGGGAGGTGACACATCCAGGCGTGGCGTGGGTGGAGGAGAATGGGTTCTGTTGTAGCTCGGTGGGAGGCGATCGGATCTGATGTGGCACTGGTGGAGGCGGCCGGGCCCGAGCTTCGAGCGGTGGGAGGCGGCAGGAGGCGGTCGTGAGATAGGTGGAGGCGAACAGATACGGCCGTAGCACGGTAGGAGATGATCGGATCTAGCTTAGCGCGAGTGGAGGTGGTTGGATCTGAGCATGGAAAGCTCGGTGAGCTCCCGCACGCTACTCACCCTCTTTCTCATAGGCGGAGGCCTCGATGGGGCTGGGTGACGCTGCTGCTACTGCGACGTGGAGAGGACGATCCGTAGCGAGGACGATCCATGGCGAGGACGATCCGCGGCGAGGACGATCCGCGGCGAGGACTATCCACGCCGAGAACGATCCACTACAACGACGTGCGAAGGATTCTGCAACTGCGCGTCTAGTGGTAATAGATCTATGATCCCCTTCTTGCGGGTAGCTTTTCTGGTTTGCGGTAGAAATTTTAATTTGTGCTAGAGTAGCATACCGCGTTCCCCAACAACCCTCCCTCCTCAGCGGTGCCCGAGCTCAACGATGGCTAGTTCATTAGTATGAATTCTGGATGTGTATTTTCATAATTGAATTGCTAGTTGTTGCCATGTTCCAAAAATGAGTTGTTGTTGCTATGTTCCATGAAAAAAATTAGGTATGGTTCATTTTGGCTATGTTTCAGAGATGTGAATTCTGGATGTTTCAGCAAGGTAGCTACAACCTGCTCACTGAATGAGTTTCAAAAAAACAATGCTAGTAGTCTGAAAATTTGCTTGAGAATTCACTAAATGAAGGGCTCACAAGAAGATTGAAAATTTATTTGAGAAAAAGGTTCATTGAATGAGTTGTTCCAGAAAACTCTTGAAACTCTTGCATTGGATTGTACAGTGATGCTCATAGATAGTCCTTGTATATATGATGTTCAATATCTAAAGCACACAAATTTTTTTGTTGTTGATGATTAAACCAAAATATCAATTGAATCATGGGTATTTCAGACAATTTGATAATAAGCCATCACTCAAACACCAAAAAAAAGCCAGGTTACCAAACACCCTAAATTGGCTTAAAAGCTAAGTGCTTATAAGCTATTTAAGCCAAAATGCTGGCTTTAAGCTATAAGCCAAAAAACTTAAACCAAAACAAAAAGTGCCATAGTAAAACTGCATACGGGCAATATCACTATGCAAAACTAGGTTAAAGTGTTATTTAAACAAGATTTCAAAGTTTATGGGTCAAATATCTAGTTTCATAGTTTGAAATGCTGGATGGACTTTCGACTAAAGTTCAGAGTGTTATATGAACTACTTCCTTTTGGCTATAAGGTCTTGTTTGGCTGGACCACAATCCCGATTCATCCCCGTGGATATATTGGGATTTTACTTCCAATTTTTGGTCCACCTACATGGATTAATGCACCCACAACAACTAAGAAAGAGGATATTGCAATATCAACATTAGACTTTTTTTGGAATTATCATGAGGTACCAAAATTTATATTGATGTAGTAGCAAAAATATTAGACTTTTTATCATCCATCAGAAATACCAAAATTTACATTGATTACAATATGTCAATGTAAATTTTATTACCTCTCCAAGATGGTCAAAATCTCTTAACATTAACCTTCACTATCAGCTCCGGCGATGCTGTCTGGCAGATTTTCTATTTATCTAGGTTAGCTTGATGGATTTCTTTTAGTCAATTCTAACATGTCCAATGTATCCCGGATATAATCCATAGACTTCCTATTGGAATAGCCATTTTTATCTTGTGTCCATCTGTTTTCTTGATGACCAAATGCACCACATAATCGTGACAATTACGGGAATATCCGCTTTATGGATTACCACTCCACGAAAAATAAAAAGTATATACCTATATATAGCGTACGTATTTTAGTTTTGATTGAAACAGTGTTTAGCGGCCCAAAAAACAACTTATTTCTTTTTAAGCTCATCTCTTTTGGGTCCATGAGCTCAAACGGTTAGTGTAGCTTTTCTTTCAAGTTAAGATTGCTTTTCAACTCCATATGGTTGCCAGATTCAAAGATTACTCCGTCTCTATTCTTTTTTGTGGGCTTCTCCAAAGCAATCGGATCACCGGTGACGACAACGATTAATATGTCCTTAATTAATTATAAGCCTGTGTGCTTTTAATAAAAAGAGCCTAGTTAAAATTAAGACATGGAAATATTCTCGACCTGATGTTTATACCTAGGTCGGAATCAATTTATTCCATCCCCCGAACAGCGCTCAGGTTGACTACGGGATAGCCTTTGCCCCGACCTAGTTCAGGTTGGCAAGGAAGTTAACTCCGTGCAGTACTAGCATGCATAAGACACTATCTCTGACGGGTACAAATAACCGTTTGAAAGTTACTCTATTCGAAGAGACGCCTCTTTGACAAAAAGACACCTCTTCGCTGAGAAGATGCCTATTGACAAGAAGACACATTTTGGCGGGACGACACCTCTTAGAAGATGACAACTGCCATCCCTTCATCTGCTATAAATAGGAGGCTTCAGTAAGGATTCAAATCATATTCAACATTCCATGTTTAATGCTCGATTAGATTAGTCTTTCAATTCTCCACTCAAGTCTGTACTTTGTAAACATTCGTGATTCAATAGAAAGAGCAATCCCCATGTCCTAACTTTCCAATACCTAGTGTTCTTAACAAATACAACCAAAATTACATAGTAAGTTCGATTTAGGGATCCCCCACGTCTTGAACATCGACATTTGGCGTTAGAAGGAGGGACTCCGTCAGAAATTAAGTTTGAGAAAGGTAATGTGCAGTCGCTGCAAGTTATGAATGAAGAAAATTCATTCGATCTCGCCGACTACATGCATCGCACCGCTAATGACTACATTGAGGAAGAGGAAGGTAAATGTGACTTCTACCTCGAATACGTTACTAAGGCGGAACTGTCAGCATCAGCAACTTCATCCAAACTGGATAAGGTTGCACCGAGAGCGCCACTTCCTAGGACAAACCCAGGAAGACAGATCGACTTCATACCTACCCCTATCCCAGAGGCAGAGGATCAAGGCATAAGCCCTATGGAAGTCGACGATGTTCGAGTTCACTAGATCGACGATGAGAGTTCATCTTTAGAAGATTTTCTCCGAAGTCTTGAACTTGCTTATACCCTATCATCATCATCTGATGAGGGAGTACTCACCCTTTCCGTTAATTTTGGATTTCGTGTCTACACAGTTATAGAAGAGAAATAGGCACAATGAGTAAAACACGAACAGTGTGAAGCTCAGGAAATGGCCATCCTAGAGTAACACGAAGCCTCGCAGTTGCCAAACAGAAGGTTGTGGAGGAGAGATGCCTTTGCCACAACAGTCAGCTGGGAACCTTTCGGAGGCTAGAATCCTCAGGAAGTCGACTCCGACCTACCCTTCTGACCACGCCGCAGGTTCTGAGGTTGGTAATGAGGAACTTAAACTTGGTTTCTAATAGTTCACAAGAGAAAACTCCTGTGGAAAAACTCTGCATTTTAACAAGTGCAATTTTAAACGAACCCATGGATGGAGATAATGTATTGATCATAAGATCTTTAGCTACTAACCTGCAAGAAGTTGCTAGAGAAGTACAGAGCCTATGTAAGCATGAGATTTTTGACTGATTCCCGCGTGGATCAGTCCTTGTCTGGTCGCATCAATAAAGCATCGACCATCAACAGATCCACGAAGGAGAAGTGATTTTGACAGGTTTGGCCCAAGATGCAAATCCTTCTCTCCAGGGCTCAAGAACGTCACTTGACCTGAAAAATTCAAGTCAGGTCCTTTGGAAAGCTATGATGGAACTCAAGATCTATTAGAATTCCTCCAAATATATACCAATGCTATCCAAGCAACTGGAGGCGATGAGAAGGTAATGCTGAACTATATCCCTACTAATCAAAGGATATACAAGAACTTGGTTGTTTAATCAACCAGAAGGATCCATATATAGTTGGGAAAACATATGCCATGCCATTCTAAATAACTTTAAAAGTTGTTATGCAAAGTCGGGTAAAGAGGACGACCTGCATCATCTTTGCCAAACCTCTTACGAGAATTTACGTCAGTTTATTAAAAGATTTATAGAGGTTCGTAACACAATTCCAAATATATGTGATTATTCTGTGGTTCATGCATTTAAGTAGACTGTAAGCTACAAGCATTTTACGGAGGACCTCAACATTCACCCGCCATCAACTATATCAAAACTTTTTGATATGGCAGATCGGTACTCAGATGCACATGAGGCGGTTGAATGGAATCGTATGGTCAATAAGAGCCATACACCACCCCAACCAGGTTTGAAGATTTCTGAAGGTGGCAAACCTAAAAAATCTTTTGTACCTGAAGATCGCAAAGGTAAAAACAAGAAATACACTAAAAAGGCCCCTCAAAGAGAGGTCACGGGCGTTTCTGAATGACCTGCATTCTCCAAGAACAAGACACCTTGGAAGAAGCCTGGTCAGATAAATGACCAATTTGTTCCCAACAGTTCCACTTCAAATAGTAGAAACAGATGATGGTGTCCTCTGCACAACGCACCGGGATATGACCTATGCAATTGTCGCACATGGCAAAGGCGCATGGATAAATTTTACTCTGGAAAGGGTACAATGCTGACCTTACCAAAAGGAAGAAGTGTAAAAGATACTGATGGTGATGAAGACATGGGTTATCAAAAACTAGATAATCATGTCAACATGATCTTTAGTGGATCATCTACATATTCCTCAAAGCAACAATTCAAATCTACTTATAGGGAGATCAACAATATCAACACCCGACCAGGAAGACCGGACTTTCCAAAGTGGTCAGATGTCGCGATCACCTTCAGCAAAGAGGATTGTCCAAAATATAAGCCTTGCAAAGTTGATAAAACCAGCAAGTCGGAAAAACTAAAAGCTAATCCTAAGCCAAATGAGCAAGTAGAGTTTATTCCCCATCAATCCTACTGACCAGTCAAAGACTGTTTAGATAGGATCAGGGATGGATGCTAAATAGGAGGACGCTCTCATTGCCTTCCTCCGAACTAACGTTGATGTGTTTGTATGGAAACTGTAACACCCCAAAATTTTGCTTTTCTTAAATTCATGTGTGATTTGGCACTTTGGTGAATTTTTGGAATTTTCTGGAATTTATTTGGATTTATTTGGAATTTATTTGAATTTATTCCATTTTGAAATAATTAAAGAATTTAATTTTGCAAATAAAATTTTGTTGAAAATATTTTATTTGAGTCCAAAATGTTCCAAAATATTTTAATTTTTTGGAATTTTGAGTCATTTGCTATTTTTAATGAATTAAATGAATTACTAGGAATTATTTTAAATATTAAATCGCTGGAAAATCAAACTCGGGTCAATCTGTTCATCCGAATGAAGTCGGAACTCGAGTCGGACTCGAGTCCGACCGAGCCACGTGACTCGACCAAACCACTCCTAAACCTAATCAATCCCAACCCGTTGGATCAAGATCCAATCTACGAGATCCGCCTGCACGGTTGGCCAGATCCGCGGATCCGATCGCGCCGTCGCGATCGTGGCGTTGATCGTGCGTGGACGGTGAGCTTCATCGTCCCGCCGAGTCCGAAGCCGGACGCCGCGCGCGGCCAGAAAGAACTAGGTTTCGTCTGAGGCACGAACGCGAGGCTATTTAAAGCGTGAGACGTCCCTCGAGGTTGCCCTCATCCTGCGCACCCGTTCCCTCGAGCCATCTCGCTGAGCGCCGTTGTTTGCCCGTCGCGAGCTCGCCGAAGTTGGAGAAGTGACCGCCGCGTTTTGCTCGATTCCATGGCCGTCAGTCGTCTTCGAGAAGGAGCCCAGATCCGAGTCTCGCGTCGAGACGCACCCGGCGGGACCCTTCATCTCGCCGGGAGCAACCTCGGAACGCCGCCGGGCTCGTCGTCATTCTCGTCTCGGTGCCCAAGCTTCGCTGTGCCATCGCCAGGACTCAGCGAGCTGGGAAGGACCGCCGATCCAGACGGACGGTTGAGGTGAGTTCACATGTTCCAAACCCGATTAGATCTGGACCAGATTGGATCAAGATCCAACGGTTCCAATCGCCACGCGCCGTGAAGCAAAGGTGCTATTATAGGATTAGATCGGACCGGCCCGATCCAGATCAACGCCCCACGATCATCAAGTAGTTTAACGTGTTAACCCTCGGATCTAATCCGCCGCGTTGATTTTTCAAACCAACGGTCAGCGATTGCGCCACGTGTCGAGGAGATGGACCGACGCGCCGCTGGCGTGTGAAGCGCCGTTGGTGTCCCGACACGCGGCCCCGCATGTCGAGGGCCCACACGTCGGCCGCGTTGCGTGAGACCTGCAGGCGGTGGGTCCCACATGTCGGGCCTCACAGAGAGTCGTGGACCGAGTCCACGGTGCGGACCCAAGCCGAGCGTGGACCAAGTCCATGGGGCCGGTCGTCAGCCAGCCAATCAGAGCTGACACGTGTCCATGCTGACGCAATAATTAATTTCGAAAAAGAAAATGATTTATTAATTCAAATATTGATTCAAATTTAGATTCAAACTTCAAGCGCTATAACTTTATGCGTTTCAACTCCGATTTGAGTGGTTCAAATTTCTAAATTTGTATAAAATTGAGATCTACCTAAATATGAATTTTATTTAATTTTTGGACTAAAGTTTTTCTTTGTAATATTATTTAATTGATTATTTAAACTTTAATAAATCATAACTTTTATGCTTTTAATTCCAAATTTGATTTATTCCAGTTCTAAAAATCCAAAATTATGTTCTCTGTTTATGGATTTTATTTGGAGTTTTGGGATGTTTTTGCCTATTGTTTATTTGTGTATTTGCTATTTGCACGCTTACGAGTAGACGTTGAAGTCTGGGAAGGATTGAAGGAGAAGTGTTGACTTTCGTGATCCAACTCAAGACCAAGAGCAAGTACTTTTTGAAGGCAAAGTTGTGCTTTGACCATGTTGATCCTATTTGAAATCTATTTTGATTTAAACTATTGCATGCTAGTTCAATTAGAAAGATACTTTGTTTAAACATGGGGGATAGATAAATACCAATTTTCAGTATGACACCTTGATTATTAAAGTATGTGCAAAGACCCTTGTCACCATAGTTGTGGTTTACTAGTTGTAAATTAATAAATTGCCAACCTGGGTTTAGACCTTTTTAGTATAACGCTTGGAGCACTCGTGCTCATGACATGATTTTGGTCAATCAACTGTTATTTTTGACTTAATGATATATTGACCGTGTTTTGGTAAAGTATCATGTGTTGTTGATGGCCCGTGGTGCATGGTAATCAAGCGGGGTTTGATAAGCGGTTTCGGCGGGGCATGTGGCAAGAGTAATCAGTGGCCAGCTTGTGGCATTAGGGATGTTGATTTGGTTCTTCGGGTAGTCTTGCCCTGGTCACTCTAAGGACTTAACCTTGCAAGCCTTGAACTGGTCATACTTGCAACCACATGGTCGGAATGGGGCGGCCCTAGTTGACTAAGTCGCTAGGACTCACTTGTGGAGCCTCGGGTGTCGATTACACCGTTTGTGTGATTGTGCAGGGGCGTATCGTGTGTGGCCGATACCCATCTAACGGTGTGTTGGTCCCATACTTCGCCTTGGCTAAGGGAAGGGATGGTGTAGAGCACGAACCGAGAGAGGACCACTGTGTTGTTTGAGGCTTAGAAAGGCTTTGTTAGGAACTCGCCTTTGTGGTGTTTGGTATCTTGTGGGTAAAGTGCATAACCTCTGCGAGAGTTTGGAATCTATTTAAATAGCCGAGTCCACGTGATCGGACAATGCTGAATTACAGTCAAGGGTTAGACTTTACGAAAATAACTTGGATTTGAAAAGTTGGGTTGGGTTAACAATGAAGATGATGGAAATGTGGTTTAGGATGGGGAAAATGTTTGTTAAACTTCTTGAAAGTTATTTATGCTTTACTTATTTCTCTTGAATCTACTCTTATTACTTGTCAAAGTCAAGCATTTCGCAAATATACCTTGAGCTATTCCTTTGTACCAAGCCATGCATATAGTATATTAGCTTGCATTCTGCATGACTTCTTGAGTACCAAAGTACTCACCCTTGCCTCAACACAATATCAGAGTTGAAGAGGAGACTACGCCGGTTCGGAGGAGGAGTTCCAAGAGGACCCGTCTACTTAGGGGATGCGAGCCCTCGGTTGTGGTATCTTTGGATGGCGCCACAGTTTATTTGATTTTCATTTCTTATTTCTCTTTTAATAAGTTTCGCCTTGTAAGGCATATATTTGTACCTTGGCCATAAGGTCAAGTAACCTTTGGTTATTTAAAAAAGTACTTTGATAATATCGATTGGTATGATTGTGATATTTACCGATGTTAAGACTGTGTGCACTAGCGCGTTCCTGGACTAGTGCTGAATACACAGAGGGTCCGGATTTGCAAATTCGGGGTCCCGACAGAAACCATCTGACATGCCTGCAGTCCCAAGGGAGGTAATTGAGCACATGTTAGCTATCTGAGCTGAAATACGACCAGGGAAGCAGAAGCTATGGTGATTCACTTATGATCGACAAGAAGCCACCCGACAAGAGTTGGATAAACTCTTAGAGGTTGGTTTTATTCGTGAAGTTGATTATCCTGATTGGCTTACGAATTCAGATATGCTTAAGAAGGTAAATGGTAAGTGGAGAATGTGCGTCGATTTCACCAGCCTAAATATCACTTGTCCAATTGATGATTTTCCTTTGCCCCGAATAAACCAGTTGGTCGACTCAATAGCGGGTTATGAAATGATGAGTTTCCTGTATGCATACTCAGGTTATTATCAAATAAGCATGGCAAGAGAAGATAAAGAGAAGACTTCCTTCATAACCCCATTTAGAATCTACTACTACCAGAAGATACTATTTGGACTAAAAAATGCTAGAGCCACATACCATTATCTCATGCAAAAAACTTTCATAAGTCAAATAGGAAGAAACCTAGAAATTTATGTAGATGATTTTGTTGTAAAGAGCAAGAAAAGTTCTAACCATTTATCGGATTTGGCTGAAATATCCTATAATTTGAAGAAGCATGGAATAAAGTTAAATTTCAAAAAGTATACTTTTGGAGTTTCTTCTGACAAATTGCTAGGTTTTATTGTTTGTTCACGTGGAATTGAAACTAATCCTGAAAAGATTCGTGCCATTGAATCTTTGAAATTTCCTTCTTTGGTAAAATAAGTACTTCATCCGGTAGTAGAGTAGTAGAAATACCCTTTATAAATAAACGGTTAGATCTGATTTCTATTATCTATTATATACTAAAGTAAGTACTTCCAAAATTTTTGCTTTTCATGAATTTGAATGTCATTTTGCACTTTGGTGAATTTTTAGAATTTTTTGGAATTTATTTGGATTTAATTTGAATTTATTCCCATTTGAAGTAATTAAAGAATTAAAAGTTGTAAATAAAGTTTGTTGGAGATATTTTATTTGAGTCCAAAATGTCTCAAAGTATTTTCCAGAATTTTTCTAGAATTTTTTTGATTTTTTTGCTATTTTTCTTGAATTATTTGAATTTCTAGAAATTATTTTGAATATTAAATCGGTGGAAATAGCCAGTGGGTTAGTACTGTTCATCCGACCGAGCCGGACTCGAGTCCGGCTCGAGCCCGACCCGGACCATGCTCGAGCCAGACCGAGCCGGACCCGAGCCTTAGCCCCGCGATCGTTGGATCTCGATCCAACGGCCAGCTTTACACCACATCGCCCAATCCGAATCCCAGTCGGATTCCGCCATCTCCGCCTAGTGGGCCTCGGTTTCTGCAGATTTCACAGAAGCCAAGACCCCTATTTAAAGCGCTGCCGCCACCAGCGTGTTCCCCATTCCCGTGCGCACCCGTTGCCCTAAGCCGTCGAGCTCGAGCCTCCGCCGTTCGCCTGCAAGCGCTTGCCGAAGTTGGAGGAGAGGTCCGCCGCTGTTTTCCGCCATTTTCGCCGTCGTCCGCCGTGTTGGTGCCCAGATCCGGAACCGTTGCGACGAGACGCGTCGGAGGGTATCATCCACTTCGCCGAAGCACGCCCGCAGCACCGTCGGGCTCGTCATCGTCTTCATCTCCGGCCACCAAGCTCCACCGTGGACATCGCTGAGCCCGCGAAGCTTCTCCGTCGTTAGATCTTCATCGCACGGCCTAGGTTCGTCCACGTCACATCGTGCAATTTCACGTTTCGATTATTAGATCTAATCCCAACCGTTGGATCTAGATCCAACGGCTTAGATTAAGCCACGTAGCCCTAAACTGCACCGTGCCTAGATTAGGTCTCAGCCGTTAGATCTAGATCGTACAGTTAGCGTTGACCGCGTTGTAGCGTTAGGTGTGGTCTCAACCGTTCGATCGAGATCGAACGGTGTAGCTTGAGCCACGCGTCGCCACCCGGGACATGCCACGTCGCCCCTTGACGCGGTGAAACCCGATCGGATCTCGACTGTCCGATCTAAATCGTACGGTCCAGATCAACCGCGTTGCATCGCAACGTGCGGAATTAGATCTAATCTGGACCGTTTCAAACCAACGGCCTAGATTACGCCACGTGTCCGGTAGCCGAACCAGCGCGGTCAGCGCGGGCGTCGCCCGGTCGCCGCTGACGTCATGCGTGACGTCAGCCAGGGGCTCGCATGTCAGTGGCTTTGCCCACCGTGCGGTGATGTCATCTGTGACGTCACGCTGACGTCATGGTGGGGCTCGTGTGTCAATGCCGTGTGGCCGAGCGCAATGATGTCAGCGCTGACGTCATCCGAGGGGCCCCACATGTCAGTGAGACATTTACCCGTGGACCGGGTCCACGGTGAACCGAACACGAACCGTGGACCTAGTCCATGGACCCGCTGACATCATGCTAACGTCATAATTCGATTTTTCAATAGAAAAATAATTCGGTGGAAATTCAAATCCCATGCTGACGTCATAAATGGATTTTTCAATAGAAAAATAAATGAATTAATTCGGTTTATTCTTTTATTTGAATTTTCAAACTTCAAACGCTTATAACTTTTGCGTTTTAACTCCGATTTGAACGTTTCCAATTTCTAAATTTTTATAAAATTGAGATCTACTTAAATATGAATTTTAATTAATTTTTGAATATGAAATTTGCACTGTTTATATTTAATTAGTAGATTATTTAAACTTTAAACAATTATAACTTTTGCATTTTAACTCCGATTTGGGCGATTCAAATTTCTAAAAATTTGTAAAATTATGCCCTTTCTGTTTATGGACTTTTATTGAACTTTTGGGCAATGTGCATGTACTGTTTTATTTATTTATTGCTATTTGCACGCGTTACGAGTAGACGTTGAAATACCCGAGGGCTTCGAAGGTGAAGTGTTGACCCAGGAGCCAGCTCAAGATCAAGAACAAGTACTTTTTGGAGGCAAGTTATGCTTTGACCATATTGATCCCATTTTTGAAATTAATTTGATTTAAATTATTGCATGCTAATTTAATTAGAAATTGTTTAAATTATTTCTGGGAATTAGATAAATGCCAAATTGCAGTATGACACCTTGACTATTTAATTATGTGCCATGAACCCTTGTCACCCTAGTTGTGGAATACATAGTTGGACATTATTGAATTGCCAACATTGGGAATCTTGATCGCTGTAGTTATTGCTTAGACCTGCTACATGCACATGACATGATTTTGGACAATCAAATGATGATATTAACTTAATGAGATATTGAACCTATTTTGGAGAAGTACCATGTGTTGTGATTGATGATGGCACGTGGTGCATGGTAACCAATTGGGTTTGATAAATAGATTTGGACCAGGGCAAGTGGCAAGAATGATATTGTGGGCCATGAGTGGCACCGGTGATGTCGTTTTGGTTCTTCGGGTAGTCTTGCCCTGGTCATCCTAAGGACTTAACCTTGCAAGCCTTTGATCTGAGTCAAGCGTGCAACCATATGTTTGTAATGGGACGGACCTAGTAGAGTAAGTTACTAATAACTTGCATGTGATACCTCGGGGTGTCAACTACACCTTTTGTGTAGCTTGAAAGGGGAGCGTACCAGTGCTATAGCATGGTACCCATCCAACGGTATGTCGGTCCCATACTTCGCCTCCGTTAAGGGAAGGGATGGTGTATGACAAAGGCTGGAGAAGTTCACTTGTATAGTTTGCGGTCTCTGAAATGCTTTGTTACGATCACTCACCTTTGTGGTGTTTGACTGTATCTTGTGCGTAAAGTGCATAACCTCTGCAGAGTGTAAAATCTATTCGAATAGCCGTGTTCGCGGCACTGGACATTGCTCGGGGATTACAGTCAAGGGTTAGACTTTCATGAAAACAACTTGGACTTGGAAAGTTTGGTTGGGTTTAATTATGACGTTGATGGAAATGTGGATTAGGAAAGGAAAAGTGTTTACTTAACTCCTGGAAAAGTTATTGATATAATCTTTACTTTTACTGCTTTTGAATCTACTTATGCTACTTGTTAACTGTTGTTTTACTGCAAATGTACCTGTTAGCCTATTCTTTGTAATAAGCCATGCATATAGAATATTTGCTGCATTCTGTGCATGACTTGCTGAGTACCAAGTACTCACCCTTGCCACAAAAACAACATCAGTTGAAGGAGAAGCAACGCCAGCTTTGGAGGAAGAACTTCAGGAGGAGCCGTCTACCTAGGGAGCGAGCCCAGTCAGTTGCCTGTGGAATACTGGATGGCGCCACGTTGATGCTTTTATTCCGCTGCAATTTATTTCCTTAATAAGTTTTCGCCCCGTGTGGCGTACTCTTGTAACTTGACCATAAGGTCGAGCAACCAGTTTGGTTATCTTAATTAAAGTACTTTACTACTATCGATGTGTATGATTGTGATATTTACCGATGTTGAGAATGTGTGCACTAGCGTGATCCTGGACTAGTGCTGAATACACAGAGGGTCCGAATTTGCAAATTCAGGTCCCTACATTTAACTTATTCAATTTATTTTAAATAGTTGGAATATGTTGTGTAGTGGCAATTCTGTTATAACCTATGTATAGGGTAACTAAAGGCAA
Organism: Rhipidocladum racemiflorum; assembly: GCA_036346355.1. Lineage (NCBI taxonomy): Eukaryota > Viridiplantae > Streptophyta > Magnoliopsida > Poales > Poaceae > Rhipidocladum > Rhipidocladum racemiflorum. The sequence continues at coordinate 9,616,218 of CM070576.1, read as the reverse complement.
TGCGGTTGTTTTTAGGATTATGCAAATTATTGATATTGATGACTTAGTAGTGTGGTTAATCGTTGAAAACGATTGTTCAAATAGAGACAAATTTTAAAATGTGGTTTAATGTCGAGTACTGTTGTGATCGAATGAACAATGGATAATTATCATGATGTAAGGATTTATCCTTAATGAATGTATGTCTTAAAGTCCTATTTACGAACTTTATCTTGTGGAGATGACATTTACTTGTTGAAGTCATTGATTAATTGAATAAGTTTTGATTGTCGAGAAGTTGACGTGTGGATGGTATAAAATTGATAGGTTGATCATGCTAAAGTATTTGTTGAAGTATTATGTTTTAAATATATAATATGATGTTACATGATAGGTTGGTCCGTGGGGACCATGTTGACGTAGTCTTGGTTGGATGTCTTTTTGATAAGCATCATAAACTTCATTTATAAGTATTGGGAAAGGTAATTAGAGAAATAATTTGTCGTGTAGTTTTTGTTAAATTTGGTTGGGGCTCCTCAAGGAGTAAATAGTGATTATTGAAGTCTTTAATGGAAAGCATAGTGGAACACTAGAGGTGGTTGTATCTATGCTGAGCTTGTGTTTAAAACTTTTGGATTGGTTTGGTTGTTTGTTATTTTGGTTGAATGCTTTCGATCAAGGTATTCCTTATGTTGTGTTTCAGAGTTTCCCTAAACTTGTAGTGATTGGTGCCAATCTTTGGTTTTGGCTAATTTGTTTAGTTTGTGCTATGAGTATGGATTTACACCCAAAAGTTTTTGAGTGGATCGCGCTCCTTCGCGTTCACACGGAATGATCTTTGGAATAAATTTTAAAGGAAGCAGATGGACATAGTGGGTTGTGTTGGAAATTTTTGAGATTTAATTTGTAACTCTATTTGGCTAGAGTTGGAGTTATTTGGAAAATGTGTGTGGTGTTTGCAAGTAATTCAAAAGGTGGATTTTATAAATGTTTTATATGTGATTTTGTTAGTGAGGTGTTCCCTTTTGGAAATGAGCTTCCCTTTTCTCCTTGAGAAAATTTGTGACGGTTGTAGGTGCAGATGCTTGACTTGAGATTTTGATGTTCTCTTCCAAAATGTTGAATTTGGTTGGAATGCAATGTTTTGCAAGTTCAGTTTTCAATTGATGTGGGTTGTGTTGCGACATGGTGTTTTACTGTTAACTATGCTGCCGTCATAGTTTATATGAATTGTCGCAACCATTGATGTTATTTGTGTTTCGATCATGTGATAAGGGGAATGAAGTCTCGTAGTGAATGATTATTCGGGAGTGTTGTTACATGATGAATGAATGGTGAAAAGTAAATATGACCTCGTTTATGTATAATTAATCATAAAAGAGTCGATGAGCCAGGTCGGTGAGAAAGTCATATATAGATATATGACTAATCCGGAGTGCTCTTGAAGAGTGTGCATTCAGGTCATGAATCGAGATTTCAATTGCTTTCTAGTACGAAAAGAATTAATGAATAAATTATGGTATTTTGGCTGTGGTGTAAGAGATTTAAGTTTTCTTTGCATTTTGGCTTAGGGAAATAAAATGAGTGCTCTTTGAAAGTTGGCGAATTCTTTTCAAAGTGGTTTTTAGCGCTTTGGGGCTCGAGTTGTTGTATGTGGATCAATGGGGTTCATGGTATGGTTAAGTATGCGAAATATGTATAGACTTGGGCTTGATTACTAAGTGTTAATATGTGAGAGCGAGACCCTCTTAAGAAAGGAGCCGATTGTGGTTTGGTAATGTTTTACGGTCCTAGCTTGGGACTAGGTGTCGGATATTAGTGGTATAAGGATGAATTATGTTGGAGGTTGATAATGTTTGGGTTTAACCTTTATTAAGAGTATCGATGGGTGGTAGTGAAGATGATGGTAATTCAGTGATAATTTTCCCGCCGTGAGCAATTGTCTTAGCTAGTTGTCCCTGGGTGTGTGTTATGCCTGGGAGAGGATAGAATGAAAATGTAATGTGGTTTGTAGTCGGAAGGAAAATATTGCTTATGTGGGCTATGCACTTAGATGACATTGGTTGGTTATGATCTTTTTGTTGAAAAGATCAATCCATTAGAAAAGATGGGATTATGTGTAATGGATTCTTTGGGGGTTTAGGTTTGGAACCCTAGTTGATTGTTTAATACTAATGGTGAAAATGGTTAAATGCTTGTAATAGGATGTGTCTCGCGTTGATTGTGTCGTCCTGAGTTAATGAATCTTGATAGAGAGGTACAAAGAGGAGATTTAAACTCCTGTTGAGTTTAATGAAATGCGGTAGACAGGTTGTTTGCGATAGAAGTATGAAATGTTTGATGTGGGGTTTTGGTCGTATTTCGTTTTTTTTCGATTGAGCCCTTTAGTGGGTGAAATCGAGGTTTTCGAACGGGGAATTGGAAGGAAAGGTGGAACCGTGAGAGGCTGCACTTAGTTGAGCTAAGTAACTCTTTCTCGATAAGTGTTGATTTTGGGAGTTTGTTTGTCGTTCTTTCGGTTTGAGTTTTTGTGTGATTGTCTTGTGTTGCAAAGAAGTTTTCAGTCCCCTGGGGACTTTGTCTTGTTCTTGGCGTTCTTTAGATTCGAGTTCGAATCCTGTTAAGGGGGAGAGATTGTGACACTACGGAATGACGGATTATGACATTATAAATTTTGGCATTACGGTATGTCTTTTGTAGCGTGTTTTTGGGCCGTTTCCGAAATTTGGGCCTTCCCGTGGAGGAATTGGGCCTTCTGGGGGAGTTTGGGCCTTGAGGGATCCAACTTGGGCCTTGGGGGATCATCGTGGGCCGGAGGTGGGGGAAGATCTAGCCCATGTGGAGGTGGTATGGGGCAGCAACCCTGCTGCCCCCATGCGCCTTCCCCATTGCCTCCCCTAACGACCCCCTTCCTCCTCCACCTCCTCTAGCCGACCCTAGGCGAGCTCCACCCCATCCATTGCTGCCACGCCCCTCCTCTCCATTGTCCTCACCGTTGGGGAGCTCCGCGACAAGAAGATCCGGTGGGATTGGCGCGTGGAAGGAGATCGGGCGACCGAGAGGAGTTTTAGTCGGTTCGTCGTTCGTCGGGCTAAGGTATGGTGATGGGAGATCCATGGGGGTGGATTAGGTGATGTGCTAGTGGTGTTTTTGATGCTTTAGATCCATTTTTAGGTGCTACCCCTAGATGAGATTAGGGAGTTTGCTATGTTGTCCCACGTTCTGTCTCGGGCAGATTGGGCGGCCGACCTAGGGCTTAAGTTTTCGCCATTTTAGAGACGTTTTCTGATCAGCCGGCTGTTACGGAAGTTGTACATAATTTCAATACCTTTCAATGTACACCAAGAACGTGAAATTCCGATCAACCGTTTGAAAGTTATGGCTGTTTTACCGAACGTGGTCAAAACTGTGACGTGATTGGGACAGATCGTGTTGATCTGTAGATTAGACAATTTTAGAGGCCGAATCAGTCTTCGCGGATACTTAGAAAAAGTTAGGAAATTTCCTAAGCTTTGAGAAAATGTACTCATTTACTTGATTTGGAGTCTTAGAACTCAAGTTATGCCATTTGGAAGCCCGCTGTCCCGTCGGGACAGATTCTCTGTTTTCGGGTTTTAGGAGTAGTTTGTGAAGTCGGGGTAGATGTTCGTTCTTGGACGGTTTTGTGGGCAAGTTTTGAGTGTGTTGATCCTATGTGCAGGTGTGTGACCCCGGGAGTGCCCTCAACCTCTCGCCACTCCGTCGCTCACGATTGAAGACAAGTGTATTGGGATGGGTTTGGGTGTTGGATGATTGTTAGACTTGCATAGGTGCATTATGGGTACATAATGTGTTAACTTGCCATGCTTGTTATTTGCTTATGATATGATGAACATGGTTACATATTGGCTATGAAATTTGTCGTATTAAATATTTATGCAAGTTTATACATGTTCATGTCACATGTGCATTCATAATGGAAGAGGCGTCCCATTCTGATGCGGGCCTCTGTGTTCACACGTAGTGAACACGAAAGACCTACCTCATAGTCCCATCCACGATTGTGTATGGGAGCGAGTCAGTAAGAGTAGGCACCCTCCATCTACGGGATGGAAGGGGAAATAGGGTGCACGCCGACGGGTGTGCACTCGGCAATACCGGTATGTGATTTAAGGAGGCATGTGCATTGCATTGCACGAATGAGAATGATTATGAGATGTTTATGAAGATGAACTATGAGATGCTTATGATGATGTGTTGTGGTATGTGATGTTGATGCTATTGAATAATGTTGTTGTTCTATTCCATTGCAATACACTATGCTGAGTGATGAACTCACGCTTGTTGTTTCATGTTGTTTTTAGGTACTATGATCTCGGCATGCGGGAAAGGGAGATAGCATCACGACTACACTTAGATACAATCATATAGACAACTACACACCTCCATTTGTAGTTGTGTCGTTTATGATAAATGTGTTAAATTTGGTTTATGCTATATCATGTGCTTGGATTAAGTATTCACTTCGTTTTGGTCATGAAACGTCTAAATCCATTAATTGGTCTTAACTTGTTGCTATGTCACATGTTATTGCTGTTTTAGATGTCTTTCATTATGATATATTTGTGATACTCTCGTTGTTGCTCCAAACCATGGAAAAACAAAGGAGATGCTGCCGAAATTTTCGGTTTTAGCATTTCCATCCTTGCTGAAATTTATCTTAATTTGTGGTATTTAAATCTTGCTTCTACTATGTTTGGTGACATGGAGGGCATACTAGATGCCGGGGTGTTACAAGCTTGTTTGGAAACTTAGTCTTCTCACTGAATTTACTTCCTCTGTGAAGGTCTCTATTGTCTCACCTTTGAACAGGTCTTCTCCTGACACTTTCCAACTCTTCTTCTTGCAAAAGGGCTAGAGCCACAGCTATATCAACATCCTCAGGGTTATGAAGTACTATTGCAGCTCGAATTTCTTCTTTTAATCCCCCCAAAAAATGAGTGACAAAAAATATATCGTCCTGAGAGGGATTGTATAGGAGTATATTGTGCTGTAGTTCTTCAAACTTTTCCACATACTTAGCCACAGACTCAATTTTTTTTAAGCCTATCAACTGATTCATTTGTCGCTTATACAAATTTCTTCCAAACCTCTTTTCCACTGCACTACGTAGGGTCTCCCAATCCTCAAAACGACCCTTGATCTCGGCATTTTGCAACCATAGGGCTGCATTTCCTGTAAAATTCAGAGATGCAAACCTCGTGCGCAATCCTGGATGAACCCCGAACACTTCAAAATATGTTTCACATCTTTCCTTCCATAACCTTGGATTTTCCCCACCGAATCGTGGGAACTCCAGTTTTGGTAGAGGTTGACGAAGCTATGCTGTAGAGTTTGTGTTTTGCCTTTCTCCCAAAACTCTCCTCTCCCCAGACCTCGCATCGAATACCTGTAGAGCAAGAGGAGCATCCATCTTACCAATTAATGGAGCACCTACGGGCGGTCCCAATATGCCCTTCGCTTGCCCATGGAGTTGTTCCTGGTCACGAAGACCTTGGGCTGAAGCGATCTCCTCTCCCACTGGAGATGTCGCCACCGAAGGTACCCGATGAGGCGAAGCCACCTCCAAGAACGCCGGATTAACTGCTTCCGGACGCGATTCTAAGGCCTCCACCCTTCCTTGTACCTTTTCCATAGAGGATCGGATCTCCCCCACCTCCGACTTCACGCCATGAACATCATCAAGAATTTGCTTCAGTAGCGCATTGACCCCTTCCAATTGATTTTCCACTGAAGCCATGGCTGAGGTAACCTTAGTCTCCAACTGCGATTCCTTCTTCCGGGGCGCCAGAGCGGAAGAAGGCTCTGATACCAAATGTAATGATCATAGATCAGGATCAGGTTTGGGGCTAGGAGAACGAAGCAGAAAAGGGGAAGGAATTCTGTTAGAGCATGAAGAATAACAAACTTCATCGACCAGCGATTGGTACAATCCGAACTTATATAGTTCCAATCAACCCTTACAAGTGGGCCCACGACTCGCACCTAAACACCAACACCTAATGTCCTCTCAGGCACATCACGCTCCGCCCCTTCTGACGACGTCCTGCCGCTCAATTCCCTGTTCCCCGTCCGGCATATGACAAGGGTTTCTCTTACCACTTAAGTGGCTTCTTTTTAGACAGTGTTTATTTCTGATTATCCATGGCATAATTATAAAGAAGACAATCATATGTACACAAAATAATATGTGAAAAATTTCAGTTGGTACTTGTTTGAGTTGATCATGTTCCATTTTTGTATAGGTTTTTGCACAAGCCTGAACTGAAGATTGATGGAGAAACCTGAAGTTTCAAAAGGGGCATTAATAAGCAGCCAGTTGAAAGGTATGAGTGAAAAGAAATTAAGGCTGGCGACCTGAGACAGCAAGCAGCTCAGATAAATCTCAAGTACCCCTACTTGTTGATTTTTGACATTTCTCACCACTTGTTCTCTTTAAGTCTCCACAGAATGTTTTTTTTTATCCTCTGCATTAAATCACTGATGCTGACTCTATCCGTATTTGGTGTAGGCCAATATACAATTTATCTTGTTATGAGGCATGCTAGACTATAAGCAGTGGTGCCACTGCAGGGATGGTTGATGTTAAGAGCACGGGGATACAATTTGGGCCGACAAAAGTCAGAACAACAGTTGATAGTATAGTTGGCTTGCATGCACGAGCTCTGAATTTTTTTTTTTGAAAAAATCATTTTTTATTTGTGAAATTCAAAAATATACTACGAAATTTTATTTTTTACAAAAATGGCCGTATGTCGCGCCATGGTATTGGCAGTGCTAACCGGGATTCCAAGATGCAATTGCACTGTGATAGCTCGAAATACACTTGCTTCTACTAGTCAGGCTCTTTTATGGTAAAACATGTTTAGGATTCGTGGCTCCATTCAACAAAAGCATCAGATTTTTGGACTCGTTTGGTTGTTCCTTGATCGGATCTATTTTCTAAGTTCGTTGCTGCGTACATCAAACAAGCTGTCAATATGGTACTCCAGGCTATATGATTAGATACATTGGGCGCCACGGCGCTCAAAGATCTGTGCTCTGTTGAGGCATTTTTGTTTTTGTTCTATTTGCTGTATTGTGATAGAATCATTCATTCAAAGTATTATTCATATGTAATGAATTGTCTTCTCAATTCCTTTGGCAAAAATGTTGTTGAGCTTTGGTTGACATGATCCAAGCTGGTATCATTTTTCCCAGCTCACTTTTAGGTTATCAACTCTATCTAAACGTACTGTGCTTAAACTTAATCAGTTTTCTATCGTATGGGATTGGTCTAGATATGATCTGGGACTGGGTACTACCGGATTATTACATTCAGCAATTTTTCTAGATTTACGAGATAGCACAAACCCATCGGTAACCAAAGAATACATCAGGAACACATCGGCAGCCAAAGAATATGCTTTCCATCTTGTAACGAGGCAAGGAAGTTTTCCCAACTTCAAAATTACTTCCACAAAAGAAAGCATCAGCGGAGGTGAAAAGCTCCAAGCGACAGGGACTTGGGCCACAATTTTCTACTGTCTTCTGATAAGCAACTAAGCAAAGAATCAGCATAGTATATTTAAGGGTTGCATGCAAATCTATCCAGCAAAACATCTCTATAAACACAGTATTGGTAAAATCTCACACAATGAAGTTCTTGTTTCAGTTCCCCTGCTGCTCATGTTTCTGTTACATCAAGAGAAAGAAGAGCAAGCCAAAGGAGGAAGAGGCCAAGCATTCTTAAAGGTGGTCTTCCTAAATCCATTTCGCTTCAGAATACCTCTACAGAGCTTGGATCAACTGTGCTGAAGTGTCTGCCTACACTTTAGACATATATGGCTGAAAGAGCATCATATCTTGCTAAATGCCACTCTGTTTAATGATGTAAAACGTTAATCTGTCTTATATGTCAGTAAAAGACAGTCGGTGGCTGGTTTCTTTTGTGTTTCTCTGTGGCTTCTGTTTTATGGATACCCATCTCCTGCATCTGTTGCTCAACCGGCACAAGCCCAGTTTCTGCAAGAAACCTATAACACAGAAATAACAGTTCGTTGAATCATTCATCGTAATAGGTGCAAAGGTTGCATGCGGGCAGAGAGGGAGGGAAGGAGACCTGTTAAGAAGCACAAATAGCACTGTGCCAATGGTTACAAGCAAAAGAGCATGTCCAACAATCACGAAGTCACTTGAGAAAAATGCCAGAGAATTAAAGCATTGCAGTAAAACAGAAGGCCAGTAGCAAAAATGTGATCTTGAGCACAAACCATGCGGGGGCCTACACCACAAGATAACATCAGTCAGATTTTCTTATTTATTTGCATATTCCAAAACCACATAAAAAGTGACAAGATTAAGGTTAAATTTGGGATTGAATATAATGAATTATGCATAGTCTGAAACCACATAACAGGGACAAGATTAAAATTAAACATAAGATTGAACACAATGAATACTGTGCATTGCAGGTTTGCAGTAATTCCGGCCTCAAAAGAAACATTGCAGTATTTCTTACATTAACACCAGAAGACAATGCTCCAACCAGGACAGCTTCAGCTGATGATATTTCATTTGAGGAGCGCCCTTCCATTCTCTGTCCAAGGTCATTAGCAATAGCAGAAATAAACAAAAATTCAGCTATATGCTTCTGCGCGGAACAATAGTAATTCTTAGTGTTTTGAATATTAGGCAAAGGAGATATGATTCTCCATGTAGTATTTTTCGGCTATAACATTTTTAGAGTAGAAACAGGCCTTGTACTGTTAAAACAAACATGGTAACAAGAAATATACCTCAAACATAGTTCTGAAGAAAGAAAATGAGAAATAAAGACAAACGTAGTTCTGAGGAAAGAAAGAAAGTAAAAAGAAAAAAGAAGATTACAATCAGTTGCAAACAACCCACACTCTTTGCCTTGCATAAGAATTTCCAAACGGCCAACAATGCATACTGCTTTACAGCTAACTGATCATGCAATTGAGTAAAGAAGAGAAGCTTACATTGTTTCATCAAGTTACTAGAACAACAAAGTCATTGCTTATTAACATTGTAACAGTGTTTCCAAGTAAGGTTATGGCCAAAGTCCACTTGTACTTCACAACATGGATATCCTTCGTTCCCTTAGAATCTCACGGATCATCAAGCTCCAACAAGAGCAAAAAGAATAGGAAACAGATTTCCGTTTGTGCGTTAGATCGAGGTTCTTTACTAAAGCATAGATAGTTGCGTCAAGCCGTCAACACGCACAACGCCCCTTTAATTGCACATTCGCCTCCGACGAGTAAGCATAACTTAGATCGAAGCTTTACGGAGTGGGATCAGGGTTCGCAAAACAGTCGTAAACTTTCGACCGTATCGAGCCGGTTCGAAATTATAAACCGGTCGGTAAACCGGTTCAATTAAAAAAAAAATCAAAAATTTGAAAAAATTTATGTGATGAAAACCGATCGAAAACCGGTAAAAACCGAGCGGTTTTTCGAGAAAACCGATGAAAACCGCTCAACAAACCGATCGCCCAAAAGGTTCAACTCGTCGAGCGGTTTTTCGAGAAAACCGATCAAAAACCGACCGGTTTTCGAGAAAACCGACCGGTTTTTGTTTTTTTTAAATCTGATTTGAATTTTTTTTTGTTCAAACGCTCGGTTTCGAAAATCTTCGGTTTTTGACGATTTTCGACCGATTTTCGCGAAAAACCGAAGCCGAGGTGGATTCGATTTTCCACCTCGAAACGGTTTTGTCAACCCTGAGTGGGATGTGGTTCATACCTGGAGCAGAGTGACCCAATGGATACAAATTGAAAGGTGGTGGTGGGGTTGGAGGCGGAGATGCGGTGCTGGCGGGGGTATACAGGCGAGGCGGCGTAGCGGTGAATCTGCTGCTAGAGTGGAAGCTACCAGATAGAAATTATGTTTTTTTTTTAAAAAAAAATAATATTTCTTTATTCAAATTGCAAAATCATACTTCTATTCAAAAAAATTACAAAAATATGTCTCTGTTGTTATTTGAATTGACCTCAACCTTATCGACTAAATGAATCTACGACAAAATAATCCGTGGACCAAATTCAATCCGCGACAAAACAGTCTTTTAGCCCGTTGAAATGGTGACAAAGTGTCTGTCGCCAATTAAAATGACTACAGAGACTCTAATGACGACAGAGGTATATTTTTGTAATTTTTTTTAATCTTGATATATTTTTGTAATTTGAATAAATAATATTATTTTAAAAGGAAATTCTATAAATTATTGTCAGAACTTCAGAAGAGATAAGCACTGCACTTGAGTCAATGGGATGTAGGTCCAGTCAACCAGCCTATGGTAATATTCGAATGGTTTTAAAGGATTTGACAGTTCAGCTTTAAAAGGAATTTGGTAGAAAGTCTAACCAGTAACACTAACAGTAAAATTAGATATTTGACCCTTTAACTTTATAATCAAGTTCAAATAACACTCTGAACCAATTTCACACAATAAGTGAGCTGTTTTACCAGATAAGATAACACGCCGCCCAAGTTAAACCAAGACAGATGGGGCTCATACGAACTTCTTCGTCGACAAACTCCCGGTCATGCTACTATGGCTATCAGCCCCTATAACTTTCACCCTCTCATTTTTTATTTAGATGAGAAGTCCTATCTGTCATTGACATAAACTTGTCTAACATGTTATCCTACATTGCAAAACTGTTCACTCATCATGACTCGTGGGCAATACCACTATACGAAATTGAATTAGGGTGTTATTTGAACCAGATTTCAAAGTTTAGAGGATTAAATATCTGATTTCATAGATTAAGGTGCCGGACAGACTTTTAAGGAACGTTTAGAGTGTTTTAGCATAGGGGTGATAATGGGTTGAAGCCCAGTACAAGCCTGATCCAAATTCAAATTTTTGTTTCTTTGATTCAGTCTAGTCTAAATCTAAAACTAATAAGCCTAGGTTCAATCCAGGCCCAAATAAAGGCTTGGACCTTGATTCAAACCATTTACATGTAAAACATTCATGTAGATGTGACCAGAATTAACACATAATACATGCAATACAACGATTTAGTAAAAAAAAACGTAAGGTCCAAGCTTGGTCCAATATGATCTAGATTTTATCCAAATAGCTATGGATCCAAAATAAGTCCAATCCATTTACAGTTTTGGACAGATCTAATTTAAAAGTTTAGACCGGTTCAAATCCATTGTTAATCCCATTGTATCAACTTTTTCCTTTTAAAAGCTCGGCCAGGCATAGAACCGGTGAGGCTACCAGTTCACCCGTTCACCGTCTAACCGTGGGTTCAGCGATCCGAATACCGATTTTGATTTGACCTAAATGTACATTAATGTGACACTACGGAATGGTGTGACAGTATAAATTGTGAAATTAGAGAATAAAACCTTACAGTATGAGATTAAATCGCGTTTTCAGGAGTTTGGGCCTTTCCGGGGCGATTTGTGTCTTAGGGGGGACCCACATGGGCCAAAAGTGGAGTTTTCCAACCCATGTGGGGGAGGAGGGCAGCAAGACCCTGCCATGCGCCCCCCCTTTTCCCTAGTGCGCCCCTCCCCTCCCCTCTCATCCCCCAAGCCGCCCCCCTCCTCTCCACACCCCCTAGCCGCCCTCCCCCTTGCTCCACCTTCCCCTCCCTCTCCTCTCCACCTCCCTAGCCGTCCTAGGGGAGATCCTCACCTCTCCACCCCGCTGTCCTCTCCATTGGGAAGTTCCGCGACGAGGGGATCCGGCGGATTCGGAGCGAGGAAGGAGACCGGGGGAACCGGGAGGAGAAGATTCGCCGTTCGTCGATTCGTCGTTCGTCGGGCGAAGGTATGGCTATGGGTAATCTCTTGGGGTGGTTTAGGTGTTGTGTTAATTGGGATTTTGGTGCTGTTAGATCAAAAGGTGTTGCTGCAAATTGATAGAATCGATGAAAACTAGAGTTTGCATGGTGTTCTTTTCGGGCAGATTGGACGTCCGACCTAGGGTTTGAGTTTTCAGAATTTTAGATGCGTTTTCTGGTTGGACATACGTTGAGAAAGTAGTAGATAATTTCAATACCTTTCAGTGGACACCAAGAACACATAATTCCGATCAGCCGTTTGAAAGTTATGGTTGTTTTACCGAACGTGTTCAAAACTGTGACGAGATTGGGACAGATTAGGTTGATCTGTAGATTAGACAATTTTAGAGGCCGAATCAGTTTTTCCCAATACTTATAAAAAGCTAGGAAATTTCCAAAGATTCGAGAAAATGTACTCGTTTACTTAATTTGGAGTCCTAGAACTCAAGTTATGCTAGTTGGAAGCCCCCTATCCCGTAAGGACAGATTCTCTGTTTTTGGGTTTTAGGGGTTGTTTGCGAAGTTGGGGTAGGGGGTCGTTCTTGTACTGTTTTGAGGGCACGTTTTGAGTGTGTGGTACCTATGTGCAGGTGGTGTGACCCCGGGAGTGCCCTTATCCTCTCGCCAATCCGTCGCCCGCGGTTGAAGGCAAGTGTATTGTAGTGGTTGCGGCGTAGGGAGCCGTAATGTTTGATAATGAAATGGTTTACACATGTTTTATGATATGATGCCATGATTGACTCTTTCTTGCAAAATGATGAAAATGGTTTATTATGAGGCTATGCAATGATTAGTTGAGTTTATATGCAAGTTGTTTATGTTTATGACATATTTTGCATACATGGCATGAAAACTGGTCAGGTCGGTGAGAAAGTCATAACTAGTCCGGTAAGGTCGGTGAGAAAGTTATGACTAATCCGGAGCGCCATTGAGTAAGACCTACCTTGTGATTCCATCCATAGTTGTGAATGGAAGCGAAGAGTAGGCACCCTCCATCTACGGGATGGAAGGGGAAAGAGGGTGCACGCCGACGGGTGTGCACTCGGCAATACCGGTATGTGCTTCGAGGAGACATGTGCATTGCATTGCAAACATGATGATGATAATGAGATGTGTACAATGAGATTTGAACATGGTTATGATGTTAAGCATGATATATAGAGATATTAGTATTGAACTATTTGTTTTGTTCCATTGCAATATACTTGCTGAGTGATGAACTCACGCTTGTGTTTTATGTTGTTTTTAGGTACCATGAAACCGGCATGCGGGAACGGGGTTAGCTACACTTCTACACGTAGCTCCTCACATATAGACAGTTTTTATCATTTGGAGACATAATAATAAGATTAGTGCCATGAAACTTGGAGTATGGCTTGATTGTGTGCTTAAGTTCATCTTTTGCTTCGTTATAATTTTGGTGTGGTTGGATTCATTATTTTAAACGTAAGTTGTTGCCATATCAATTGTTATTGCTGTTTTAGATGTCTCATATTATGCTATACATTGCCACTGTAACACCCCGGCATTTAATATGCCTGAATGCTACCAAACATAAGCTAAACAACATCTAAATATCACATTTAACATAAAATTCCAGCAAGGGCGCATAGACTAAAAACCGAGATTTCGGCAGCACCTCCTTTGTTTTAACATGAATTTAAGGAGCAACAATAGTACAGCATTATAAAGCAATATGAGAGACATCTAAAACAGCAATAAATAGAGTCTTAACAACAATATAAGACTAACATCAAGCACTCAAAGTCTCCAAGTGTCAAACGAACAAAAAATCTCTCATAAACAAGCTAAGACTTAAATCAATGATCATCACACGCAATTTATTATCAAACTATTAGAATGACTTGGGGAAACAATATGGTGAAGCTACGTGTGGGCGTGTGACTATTCCCCTTTCCCGCATGCCGTTCTCATGGTACCTAAAACAACAAGAAAACACAAGCGTGAGTTCGAAACTCAGCAAGCATATTGCAATGGATAATAAGAGCAATGACAAGACAATATTACGCTACAACTTATATAGCATCTCAATCTTTGAACACATAATACCATCATCATCACTATGCATGAATGCAATGCAATGCTCACATCTCCTGGAAACTCATACAGGTATGGTTGAGTACACACCGTCGTGTGCACCTCTCTCCCCTTCCATCCCGAAGATGGAGGGTGCCTATCTCGCTTCCATTCACCACGTGAATGGAATCACGATCATGAGGTCTTACTCAATGGCGTTCGGACTAGTCATAACTTTCTCACGGCCTTTCCGGATTAGTTAATGACTTTCTCACCGCCTCTCGCCCCATCTCATGTCATGCATGCAACTATGCCAATTATCATATTTCACATGTACATAAACATATGGCATCTCATCATGACAAATATTAACATATGGCATCGAATCATGATAATCATACCCAATATATCATTGGAAAACAGTATGCATGGCAAGTAATCATAGCATGTATTCAGACTTTCATCTAATCTCACAAGCAATCTACGATCCGTTATTCAATACAACACACTTGCCTCAACCGTGGGCGACGGAATTGTGGGAAGTAGAGGGCACTCCCGGTGTCACACCACCTGCACAACGGCATCACACACTCTCAATAATGCCCACAAACAGTACACAAATCCCCATCTCACCCGACATTGCCCACTACCTCGCAAAACCTAAAAACAGAGGTTCTGTCCCGGCGGGACAGCATATGCAAAAACCATAACTTGAGTTCTGGGACTCCAAATCGATTAAACGAGTACACCGTCGCGAAGCTTAGGAAATTTCCCAACTTTTTCTAGTTATAGGGAAAGACTGATTCGGACTCTAATGTTGTTTAATCTAACGTTGAACACGAACTATCTCAATCTCGTCACAGATTTGACAGCGCTCGGTAAAACAGCCATAACTTCCAAACGGCTGGGCGGAATTTCAATTTCTTTATATGCACTGAAAGATAATGAAATTATCTACAACTTCCTAGAAGTCCGTATGACCAGATTCCAACTCTAAATTGGCGAACTTGCCTGCCCTAACTCGGGTCCCCAATCTGCCCGAACCAGAAACGTGGATACACCTCTAGTTTCCATCAAATCTACCCCAAGGCAGCACCTCCCTTGATCTAAAAACGTGATAAACTCTCTAATCACAGTACCTAGCACATCCCCGAGGAGCCCCATGATCATACCTTCGTTGGACGCACGAGAACTCCACACGATCTCCTCGCTCCTCGCTCCACGCTCCTCGCTCCTCGCTCCTCGGGTGGATCCACGAGGTTGCAGGGGTGGGGAGACCACCCTAGGGCAGCAAGGGGATGAAGGAGAGGTGGGGAGGTGGAGAGGTGGAGGGGCAATGGGGGCGCACGGCTTGGGGTGGAGGCGCACGGCAATGGGGGTTGGGGGAGGCGGCTAGGGCTTGGGAGGAGGAGGTGGGGGCGCAAGGGCTGGGGTGGGGGCGCATAAAAGGCAGGGGGAGCCCTCCCACCAGCCCACAACACGGAATCCGTGTCCGAGTAGGTTCCCTAATCCTTCCCACCAAAGCCCACAACCCCACTTTAAGGCCCAAAAACCCTCGGAAAGGCCCAAAACCCCGGAAACGGCCCGGAAACGTTATTAATCTCCAATTCCTATGGTTTTAACCTTATTATGCATGTTAAATGAGGTTTCGACACTCCGTGGTGTCACAGCCATATTATTGCTGTTGCTTCAAATCATGGAAAAACAAAGGAGATGCTGCCGAAATTTTCGGTTTTAGCATTTGCACCTTTGCTGTAATTTACCTTTATTTGTGCCATTTAGATGCTGTGTCTATCATGTTTGGTGACATCTAGGGCATACTAGATGCCGGGGTGTTAAAGTTGGTATCAGAGCAGGCTTTAGGTCCTTGGAACGTGTATTTGTAGTGTCATACCTTAGGATTAACTAAAATGTGATGTGGGATAACCTAGAAACATGGCTTAGGTTATACTTAAAATTTTGCCATAGGATAGCAGCATTAAAACTTGCAAAAGGTGGAATAATTAATTTAAAATTTGATACACTTGGTTTCATAGTAGGATGGGGTTTTGGTTCATCATTGCATCGCGTTTAATTACTTAATGGAGACTATGTATATGATGATGTTCGATCTTTGCTTTTGTTTACCTTGATGATGTGCTTATGATTATGTGATTGTATGGTTGTCTGACTGTAGCAGCCATGCCGAGGGGTAGAGGCCGTGGTCGCCGTGGCCGTGGAGGCCAGGGGCGAGGTTCTCAGGGAGTTGCTGAGTCTGTAGCTGAGGGAAGCGTTTCGCTCAATGCTCATGGGCTAGCGCAGGAGGAGGTCCCGGCAGCATAGTCGGGGGCTGAGGTACCCGCCGCCACTGCGGCCTTGGTTCAGGCTCTGCAGAGGAAGGTTCAGAAGCTGCGCTAGCAGGTGCGGGTAGCCCCTGCTGTAGTGCCTCCCCCTGCAGCGGCCCCAGTTGCTGCCCCCGCTGTGCCGGAGCCGAGGATGAGTCTCTGGGAGTGGTTGTCCCTCCGTTTGGACACCTTTGACGGAGCGGGCACGCCGGTCCAATCCGCAGATTAGCTGCGGTACATGGAGCGGCAGTTTGAGGTTCTGGAGTTGACCTCGATCCAGAGAGCTCGCTTTGTGGCCTTCCAGCTGAAGGGCCAAGCGGATATCTAGTGGGAGGGGGTTCTTGCTGCTAGGGCCCCCGCTCTTGGACCGGTCACCTGGGAGGACTTTGTGGCTCGCTTCCGAGCCAAGTTCTACCCAGACTCTATCATTGAGAGGATGGAGCATACTCTGACGACTCTTTCCCGGGGAAAGAAGTCGGTGGCAGAGTATGAGGCAGAGTTCAACAATATGGTGCACTTCGTGCCGGCTGTGGCAGCTAATGACAGGGAGAAGGCGAGGAGGTTCCGTAGGGGCCTCAACCAGGAGTTCAGAGTTGTCATGGGGGCGACTGTCCCTCGTGACTTCTGCTCCGTGGTGGAGCAGGCTGAGGGTATGGAACTCGAGTTGGAGCTCTCCAGGGATAAGCAAAACCCTGGTGGTTCTGGGGTTCCTGAGGTCCTGGGTGGGGGCCAGAAGAGGACCTTTGGTGGAGGAGGTGGGTCTTCTCAGTGACCCACCTTCAAGAAGTTCAAGGGGGGACAGGGCTCCTCCTCAGGGGCTAGGATGAAGCCGCCCCAGTCGACTTCCTCGTGGGTGGCTGTTCATCCTGTGCCCGGGCAGGGCATGATTTGTTTCAAGTGTGGTGATGAACACCGTGCTGCAAAGTGTGTTTGGTCTGGGGTTTGCAACCACTGTGGCAAACCCGACCATATGGGACGAGTCTGCCGGATGAATCCCGGTAGCATCATCAAGTGGGAGACGGTGCCTTCTCCTCCCACTCCAGCGGCATCTTCTAGAGGGTCTGTGCACATGATGGTGGCCCTGCTCCCCAGCCGCCCTCTGTTTGGGCGCCACCGGCGGCCTACTGGTGCCCGTAGCCGTTGGCTCCTCCTCAGTTACCTCCACCGCCCCCAGCCTTGTTGGGGCATCAGCCGGGTGTCGGGGCTCCCACTGCCCCGGCACCACCGGGAGTGTACGCCTTGCCAACCGCCGAGTCAGCCAGGCATCCAGAGGTGGTTTCAGGTACTCTGCTTGTGGATTCAGTTGATGCCTTTGTTTTGTTTGATTCCGGAGCATCCTATTCTTTCGTGTCGTCGGAGTTTGCTAGTAGAGCTAAGTTGGGAGTTCAGCTGAGTCTGTGATAGTTAGTTCTCCCGGGGGTCTGATTGCTAGTTCTTTGGTTTGCCTGGGTTGTACTATTGCCATTGATGATGAGGTTTTCTTTGCCAATCTTATGGTGATTCAGTTGGCTCCTTTTGATGTCATTCTGGGCATGGACTGGTTGCATCAGTACCGTGCCAGGATCTGTTGCTTTTGGAAGACAGTTACCTTGCATGCCCCGTCAGGGGTGGAGTTGACCTTTCAGGCTGGTATACCTTCCAGTTCCATCTTTACTTTGGCTAGTCTGTTTTTTGATCGCCGTTTGAGGCAGTTGGGTTTTCTCATGGCTATTTCAGAAAAGCCATCTTCTTCAGTAGCAATTGAAGAGATTCCTGTGGTGAAGGAGTTTGTTGATGTGTTCACTGATGAGTTGCCTGGTTTGCCTCCAGTGAGGAGTGTGGAGTTTTTAATTGATCTTGTTCCTAGCACTCGACCTATTTCTATCTCCCCATATCGCTTGGCTCGTCCTTTTCAAGACGAGTTGAAAAAGCAATTGGAGGATTTGTTGGCCAAGGGTTTTATTCGGCGCAGTGTGTCGCCATAGGGAGCACCCGTCCTCTTCGTTTCGAAGAAGGATGGTAGTTGGCGTATGTGCATTGACTATCATGCTCTCAATCAAGTGACCGTCAAGAACAAGTATCCATTGCCTCGCATTGAGGATCTGTTTGACCAACTGAAGGGAGCAAAGGTGTTCTCCAAGATTGATCTTCAGTCTGGTTACAATTAGATTCGTGTGAGGGAACAGGACATTGAGAAGACTGATTTCTCGACTAGGTATGGGCATTATGAATTTAAAGTTATGTCTTTTGGACTAACTAATGCTCCTGCTGTCTTTATGGAGGCGATGAACAGTTTGCTACACAAGTACCTTGATGAGTTTGTGGTAGTGTTCATCGATGACATTCTGGTTTACTCTAAATCAGAAGAAGAACATGAGCAGCATTTGAGGCTTGTGCTAAGTACATTGAGGGAGAATCAGTTCTTTGCTAAGTTGAAAAAGTGCGAGTTCTGGATTTCAGAAGTGGGTTTTCTTGGCCACATCATCAATCCAGAGGGCATATCTGTAGATCCTAGCAAAGTCTCAGCAGTTTTGGACTGGAAGAGGCCTTCCAATGTTAAAGAGGTGAGTAGTTTCCTTGGGTTGGCTGGCTACTATCGGTGTTTTGTGCAGGATTTCTCTATCATTGCTAAGCCGCTTTCACAGTTGACCCGGAAAGGGATGAATTCCAGTGGACTACGGAGTGTGAGCACAGTTTCTGCACTTTGAAGGAGAAGTTAGTGACTGCTCCTGTTCTTTCCCTTCCCGAGCCGAGGAGGCGTTTCACTGTCTATTCTGATGATTCACGTTTGGGACTTGGTTGTGTGCTCATGCAAGTCGGCAAGGTGATTGCTTATGCATCGAGACAATTGAAAAAGCATGAGTAGAACTATCCCACTCATGATCTTGAGCTAGCCGCGGTGGTGTTTGCATTGAAAATTTGGAGGCACTATTTGTATGGTGAGTCTTGTGATATCTTCACTGATCACAAGAGCCTCAAGTACATCTTTACTCAGAAAGATTTGAATTTGAGGCAAAGGAGGTGGCTAGAATTGATAAAAGATTATGACCTCACTATCCAGTACCATCCGGGCAAGGCAAATGTGGTGGCTGACGCTCTCAGTCGCAAGACAATGCCCCCTGTCATTGATTGTCTTGTTGCTGATTTTGAGCATTTGGGAGTCTCTTACTGCTTTGCGGGGATCGTGCAAGCTGAAACTCAATTGATTCTTGAGTCAGCGATCCCCGAGCATGTGCGGGAAGCACAACAGCATGATCGTTTGCTCCAGCAGGTGAGGAAATGCCTTGAGGATGGCAAAACTGGGGACTTTTCCGTTGATGATGTGGGAGCTCTGAGATTTCAGGGTCGCCTTTGTGTACCTCTGAAATCCCAAGTCAAAGAGGATATCCTGAAAGAGGCTCATCGGACCCCTTATACGGTCCATCCTGGGGAGACCAAGATGTACAGGGATTTGAAAAAGAATTTCTGGTGGAAAAGGATGAGAGTTGATATTGCCAAGTACGTGGCCTCTTATGGGATTTGTTAGAAGATTAAGGCTGAACACAAGCGTCCCGCTGGTCTTTTGCAGTCATTGGAGATCCTGTGTGACCTTGGGATGACATTTCTATGAATTTCGTGGTTGGCCTACCTCGTACTCCATGAAGGAAGGATGCTATTTGGGTTGTGGTGGACCATCTTAGTAAGTCTGCGCATTTCATTCCTATCTGCACTACCAATTCAGCGAGCGAGTTGGCTCCCATCTATGTGCGGGAGATTGTGAGACTGCATGGTGTACCCAAGACGATTGTCTATGACTGGGATGCGAAATTTGTCTCAAAATTTTAGGAGAGTTTGCAGAGTGCTTTGGGTACACAGCTTCGCCTTAGCATCGCTTTTCACCCTCAGACTGATGGGCAGTCTGAGCGTACCATTCAGACTTTGGAGGACATGATCAGGTCCTATGTGATGGCGTGGAAAGGTAGCTGGGAAGATCACTTGCTTCTGGCAGAGTTTGCTTACAATAACAGCTATCATTCCAGCATCCGGGCTGCTCCTTATGAAGTGCTGTATGGCCGGAAGTGTAGATCGCTACTTTGTTGGGATGCAGTGGGAGAGAGAGCGGTCCTTTGACCGGATTGGGTTCAGCAGACTGTTGATCGGGTGGCAGAGGTACAGCAGAACCTTCTTGCAGCTCAGAGTAGACAGAAAAGCTACGCTGACGTGAGAAGGCGAGATCAAGAGTTTGCGGTGGGTGATAGTGTGCTCTTACGAGTATCTCCCACCAAGGGTGTGGTTCGTTTTGGCACTAAAGGAAAGCTCAGTATGAGGTATGTTGGGCCATTCCCTATCTCAGCTCGAGTTGGTAAGTTGGCCTATCGCTTGGAGCTACCAGAGTCGATGCAGGGAGTCCATAATGTGTTCCATGTTTCACTGCTGAGGAAGTACTTGCACGACCCGGAGTTGGTGGTTCCGTTGGAACCATTAGTGCTTGATCAGGGCCTCACCTTTGAGTCCTGTCCTGTGAAAATTCTGAGGTATTCGGAGCGAGTGTTGAAGAACAGGACGCTCAAGTTTGTTAAAATCATGTGGTCGCATCAGACTAAGAGGGAAGCGACTTGGGAGCTGGAGTCTCATATGCGCGAGAAGTAACCCGAGCTTTTCACCTCAGGTATGAAATGTGAAGCTTAGCTATCTTTTGTTTTGCGTAGTTGCGTAGTGGCATGTCTTGGATTCGAGGGCGAATCCTGTTGAAGGGGGGGAGAATGTGATACTACGGAATGACGTGACATTATATATTGTGAAATTAGAGGATAAAACTTTACGGTATGAGGTTAAATCGCGTTTTCGGGAGTTTGGGCCTTTCCGGGGCAATTTGGGCCTTACGGGGGACCCCACATGGGTCAAAGGTGGGGTTTTCCGGCCCATGAGGGGGTGGAGGGCAGCAAGAATCCTGCCATGCGCCCCCCTAGAACCCTAGCCCCCCCTCTCTCCCCTCCCATGTGTCCCCCCCCTCTCCTCCTCCCCCTTGCGCCACCTCTTCCTCCCTCTCCTCTCCACCCCCCTAGCTGGCCTAGAAGAGATCCTCACCTCTCCACCCCGTTGTCCTCTCCATTGGGAAGCTCCGCGACGAGGAGATCCGGCGGATTCAGTGCGAGGAAGGAGATCGGGGGAACCGGGAGGAGAAGATTCGCCGTTCGTCGATTCGTCGTTCATCGGGCGAAGGTATTGCGATGGGTAATCTCTTGGGGTGGATTAGGTGCTGTGTTAACGGGGATTTTGGTGCTGTTAGATCAAAAGGTGGTGCTGCAAATTGATAGAATCGATGAAAACTAGAGTTTTCATGGTGTTCTGTTTCGGGCAGATTGCACATCCGACTTAGGAGTCAGCCGTATGTTGAGAAAGTTGTAGATAATTTCAATACCTTTCAGTGGACACCAAGAACACATAATTCCGATCAGCTGTTTGAAAGTTATGGCTGTTTTACCGAACGTGTTCAAAACAATGACGAGATTGGGACAGATTAAGTTGATCTTAAGATTAGACAATTTTAGAGGCCGAATCAGTTTTTCCCAATACTTAGAAAAAGCTATGAAATTTCCTAAGCTTCGAGAAAATGTACTCGTTTACTTAATTTGGAGTCCTAGAACTCAAGTTATGCTAGTTGGAAGCCCGCTGTCCCGTAGGGACAGATTCTCTTTTTGCGGGTTTTAGGGGTTGTTTGCGAAGTCGGGGTAGGGGATCGTTCTTGTACTGTTTGGAGGGCATGTTTTGAGTGTGTGGTACCTATGTGCAGGTGGTGTGACCCCGGGAGTGCCCTCATCCCCTCGCCAATCTGTCGCCCGCGGTTGTAGGCAAGTGTATTGTAGTGGTTGCGGCTTAGAGAGCCATAATGTTTGATAATGAGATGGTTTACACATGTTTTATGATATGATGCCATGATTGACTCTTGCTTGCGACATGATGAAAATGGTTTATTATGAGGCTATGCAATGATTAGTTGAGTTTATGTGCAAGTCGTTATGTCTATGACATATTTGCATACATGGCATGAGAACTGGCCAGGTTGGTGAGAAAGTAATAACCAGTCTGGTATGGTCGGTGAGAAAGTTATGACTAATCTGGAGCACCATTGAATAAGACATACCTCATGATTCCATCTACAGTTGTGAATGGAAGCGAGGAGTAGGCACCCTCCATCTACGGGTTGGAAGGGGAAAGAGGGTGCACGCCGACGGGTGTGCACTCGGCAATACCGGTATGTGCTTCGAGGAGATATGTGCATTGCATTGCATACATGATGATGATAATGAGATGTGTATAATGAGTTTTGAACATGGTTATGATGTTAAGCATGATGTATAGAGATATTAGCATTGAACTGTTTGTTTTGTTCCATTGCAATATACTTGCTGAGTGATGAACTCATGCTTGTGTCTTATGTTGTTTTTAGGTACCATGAAACCGGCATGCGGGAAAGGGGTTTAACTACACTTCTACACGTAGCTCCTCACATATAGACAATTTTTATCATTTGGAGACATAATAATAAGATTAGTGCCATGAAACTTGGAGTATGGCTTGATTGTGTGCTTAAGTTCATCTTTTGCTTCGTTATAATTTTGAAGTGGTTGGATTCATTATTTTAAATGTAAGTTGTTGCCATATCAATTGTTGTTGCTATTTTAGATGTCTCATATTATGCTATACATTGCCATATTATTGATGTTTCTTCAAATCATGGAAAAACAAAAGAGATGCTGCCGAAATTTTCCGTTTTAGCATTTGCACCTTTGCTGTAATTTACCTTTATTTGTGCCATTTAGATGCTGTGTATATCATGTTTGGTGACATCCAGGGCATACTATATGACGGGGTGTTACAACTCGGCTAGGGCGAGGGGGACTGGAGAGGAGGGAAACCGACCGACTAGATGGAGGGGAGGAGGAGGGGAATGATGGCTGGGAAAGAGGAGGGGACGGCTGGCTAGGGGCAAAGGGGGGCGCCCTTGCTAGGGGGAGATGTGGGCTAGGGTGAAGAGACCCCTCCCACCTGGGCCCCTCCCACTTGGGCCAAAATCCCCCTGCGAAGGCCTAAAACTTCTTTCAGGACCAAAACAGCCCCAAAACCCTCCCGCGGCAACCCACAATGGCCCATGAATTAAAATTTTTGCACTCCTCTATTTGGCTTTTGAGCTCAAGAATGAAACTAATTGCATGTGTTGCAATTAGGAGTGGATTGAGAGCTCTCTTGTGCATGTGTTGCACTTGAGGAGGAGCCTAGTGCATGTGTTGCACTTAGGTGTTCACCGGAAGCGCATGTGTTCCACTAGGTGAACATCGAGCTGGAGACTCGACTTGTTACTCTTGGTGGCTGCCGCCACTTAGACCGCGTAGGAGCATCGTGCTCGGGAGTTCTCAAAGTTTGTGAGAAGCCTCGGCGAAGTTTGTGAAGGTTTGAGTTGAGCCTACCCAAAAGAGTGAAAAGCTCCCACTAGTGGATTCGAGGCGAATGCTCAAGTGCGGAGCCAGTCAAAAGTGAGTTGGGCTTGCCTCAATATGGATTAGGAGAGATCGGCAAGTCTCCGAACACCACGGGAAAAGGTAACGTGTCTTTTGTTTCTTTTACTTGCAAGTATTTACATTATTGCGTACTTATCAATTGCTTGATTGTGTTTAGAATTGTTTAGTCTTGCTTGCTAGATCAATTTAACAATTCTTATGTAGAGACATAATTTAGTTAGTGCACTATTGAGCCTAGTTGATTTAGGCCTTAATTGTCAAAACCTTAGTTATTCACTTTCGCATTATATTTGTTAGGTTTTGACATAGGGGTTGATTGGAGCACATTTGTTTTAGTCGTGAGAATTTTATAATAATGCATATATAGTAAAAAGCCATGGTCACTCTCATTTTAAGCTTTACCGCTTATAGAGTAAAAAGGATGACGACAGCAGACTAGTGCACTCTCACAATTCACCGATGCTTTACGGTTCAAATTATGACTCATGGAAAGTATTTATGATATTATATTTTAAATCCATGATCCCCCAAATATGGTGGATCATAGATATGGGATTTTCTTCTCCACTAAATGATGTTGCTCCAACAAAAGGAGAAGAGAAATGCCTACTTTCGACACTCAAGCTACTGACATTTTATTTAGCATTGTGAGCGTAGAAATATTTGATAAAATATGCAATCTCAAGAGTGCTCATGAGATGTGGATCAAGCTTGAAGAAATTTATGAACCATCCACATCAATCATTGACTATTGCATAGAAGATTCATTATCGGTTGATGATTCTTCAACTTTTACATCATGCGATGATGAAGAACCAACAACACCAACTTTTTCAACCTCCGCCTCAGGCGACAATGAATATTCACTCCCATCAAGAATTCGTTGCTTCATGATGAAAGGTAAGAATGAGATAAGCTATGATGAGGAAGGTGAACCCTCCTACGATGATCTATTTAATATGCTAGAGGAGCTCAATGAATTTCTTGGGAAGGAGAGAACAAAATATAAAATTTTGAAGTTGGAGCATGATTCACTTCAAAATGATTATAATGTTCTTAGAGAAAATCACGAAGAAATTCTTCTCAAGGAATTCACTAAGCCTAACGTGGGCTCATTCGATTGGAAAATGATTTGAAGAGGTGCGTAAAAGGTAAAGCCATCCTTGACGACATCTTGAGCAAGCCGTGGGCGACTCAAGAAAAGCGAGGGTTGGGCTACATCTCCAAGAGGGAGAATAGCAAGACGAGGCACAATGCAAGACACTCGAAGATCACAAAGTGCTTCGCATGCAACAATAAGGGCCACTTCCCCTCTGTGCGTCCCAACAAAGTGGATAACAAGGCCACACCTATCAATCAATATGCGACGTACTTCGCAATCGGCGATTATGGACAAGATGTCCGCCGCACTTCCCCCATCTATCAATATGCGACGTACTTCGCAATCAACGATTATGGCGGTCACTACTAAGGAATCTTGGTGCGGGAAGTGCACCCTCGTGGCGTCCTCCTGTGTAAAAGTGATTGGCTCGAACTTTACCGGAGGAGGGGTAGCGGGGGTAATTGCAATGTGGTTGATTTGCCGGGCATAAGCCTTCCTCTGCCTTTTCGACGAGAGATGTGACGAGGAGCCCCCCGCAATGACGTTGATAATGCGACGGAGGTGGTTTATCCCTAGTCGAGGAGGGGGGTGTTGTCGTTCGACTGCAGGTGCTTCCGGCGGTGTAGGGTGCGTCTCAACTTCTCTTTGTTTGGCCTCGAACCGCCGATATCCGTTAATCACTTTGCACTGAGTGGTGCCATGGGTGATATTTTCTCCATGATATTCACAAAAGTACCGCCGGGGCTCTGTCCCTTCCCTCTTGTTAACTCGGCTTCCCTCATCTTGCCTTCCTCGGCTCGGGGGTGGCCCTCGTCTCTGTTGCTCCGCTTGCCGGTCGCCCATAACTTGCTGGTTTCTTGGTTCATCAATGTGGTGAATTCTCCTCCTTTCGTCTCTTCTTCCGGGTTTTAGGTATCGTTCCTTCGTTTTAGCGTTGGGTGGGGGGTCTTTCCCTCGCCCTCTCTTGCGTGGGACGAATTCTTGACTCTCTTGCTGGGGCCTGTCTTCTCTTCGGAGGTTGTCTTCCTCCGCTCGCGCGTACTCCCTCATCTTCGCAAAGAGTTCTTCCACCGTACGTACCTCTTTGCGAGCGAGCCTTTCCGCCAACGGTCCCCTGCGTAGGCCACAACGTGCCGCGTTGATGATAGTGGTGTCGCTTACCCCTCGTATTTGGCACTTAACCCGGGAGAAGCGCTGGAAGTAACTCTTTAGGGTTTCTCCTTCGCGTTGCCTGATCGCAAATAGGTTACTTTCCTCTTTCATTCCGTCGAAGTTGCCATGGAAGTTACCATCAAGCTTGCGGCGGAGTTGCGACCAACAGGTGATTGACCGAGGCTCCAACGAAGAGTACCAGGACAGGGCTATGCTTTCAAGCGATAGAAGAAGCCCCTTCGTGTAACACCCCAAAATTTTGCTTTTCTTAAATTCATGTGTGATTTGGCACTTTGGTGAATTTTTGGAATTTTCTGGGATTTATTTGGAATTTATTTGAATTTATTCCATTTTGAAATAATTAAAGAATTAAACTTTGCAAATAAAATTTTGTTGGAAATATTTTATTTGAGTCCAAAATGTTCCAAAATATTTTCCAGAATTTTTCTGGAATTTTTCTGAGTCTTTTGCTATTTTTAATGATTTAATTGAATTTCTGGGAATTTAATTGGATTAATTAAATCAAGTCGGGTCTAGTACTGTTTATCTGACCGGACCCGAGTCCGAGTCAGACTCGAGTCCGACCCGAGCCACGTGACTCGACCGAACCCGCTCGGCCGAGCCCTAACCGCGTGACCGTTGGATTCAGATCCAACGGCCACGATTGAGCCACGTCACCGAGCCCGAGTCCGACCGAGCCAGCCAGCTCACCGAGCCAGACCCGAGTCCAACTCACGCGACCGTTGGATCGAGATCCAACGGCTCATGTTGCACCACGTCGCCTCTCCGTGCCGCCGTCGGAATCCACCGCCGCAGCCGTGTCGACCTCGATCTCCGCGTGATTCACGGAAGCCGAGGCCGCTATTTAATGCGCCGTCGCCGCCATCGGGTAGCCCGTTTTCGTGCGCACCCGTAGCCCCAACCCACCCTGCCGGAGCCGCCGCCGTCACCCCGCTAGAGCTCGCCGTAGTTGATCTAAGGAGCCGCCGCGGTTTTTGCTTCGTTCCGCCGCCGTCCGCCGTCCCCCGCCGTCGTTGACCCCAGATCCGGACTCACCGCGACGAGACGCACCCGAAGGGAGAACTCACCTCGCCGGAGGAGCCCGCAAACGCCGTTGCCCGTGTCGCCGTCCCCAGCTCCGGCCAGCCAGCTCCGCCGCACGCCATCACCGTCGCTCGAAGCTTCTCAGCCGATCATATTATTTAATTGATTATTTAAACTTTAAATAATTATAACTTTTGCATTTTAACTCCGATTTGAACGATTCCAGTTCCTAAAAATTCATAAAATTATGTTCTCTCTGCTTATGGATTTTATTTGGAGTTTTGGGATGCTTTTGCCTATTGTTTATTTGTGTATTGCTATTTGCACGTATTACGAGTAGACGTTGAAGTGCCCGAAGGCTTCGAAGGAGAAGTATTGACCCAGGAGCTAGCTCAAGACCAAGAACAAGTACTTTTTGAAGGCAAGTTGTGCTTTGACCATGTTGATCCTATTTTGAAAATTATTTTGATTTAACTTATTGCATGCTAGTTCAATTAGAAAATACTTTATTTAAATATGGGAAATTAGATAAATGCCAAATTGCTGTATGACACCTTGATTAATTAAATATGTGCCATGACCCTTGTCACCCTAGTTGTGGTTTACTAGTTGGACATTATTAAATTGCCAACATGGGAAATTAGATCGTTGTAGTATGTTGCTTAGACACCTTTCGTGCTCATGACATGATTTTGGACAATCAAATGTTAATATTGACTTAATGATATATTGAACCTGTTTTGGAAAAGTATCATGTGATGTTGATGGCACGTGGTGCATGGTAATCAAGCTGGGGTTTTGATAAATAGTTTTAGTAGGGGCATGTGGCAAGAATGATCAGGTGGGCCGGTTGTGGAACCGGGATGTTGATTTGGTTCTTCGGGTAGTCTTGCCCTGGTCACCCTAAGGACTTAACCTTGCAAGCCTTTGAAATGAGTCAATCTTGCAACCACATGTCTGTAATGGGACGGACCTAGTCGATTAAGTTGCTAATAACGTACTGTGGGACCTCGGGAGGTCAACTACACCCTTTGTGTAAGTTGTGCGGGGAGCTGCATCGGCCGAGGCCAGTACCCATCTAACGGTTGATTGGCCTAAACTTCGCCTTAGCTAAGGGAAGGGTTAGTGTGCAATAACCGGGAGGCTCACTTGTATTGTTAGAAGTTTCCGAAAGACTTTGTTACGGAACTCACCTTTGTGGTGTTTGTTTGTATCTTGTGGGTAAAGTGCATAACCTCTGCAGAGTGTAGAATCTATTCGAATAGCCGTGTCCGCGGTAATGGACATCGCTCGGGAATTACTGATCAAGGGTTAGACTTTCATGAAAATATCTTTGACTTGAAAGGTTGGGTTTGGTTTAATCATGATGTTGATGGAAATGTGGATTAGGATGGATGTCTATTAAACTCCTTGAAAAGTTAATTATGCTTTACTTGCTTCTACTGCTTTCGAATCTACTTATGCTACTTGTCAAATGTCATTTCATCGCAAATATACCTTGAGCTATTCCTTTGTATTAAGCCATGCATGTAGTATATTAGCTGCA
This sequence comes from Rhipidocladum racemiflorum, assembly GCA_036346355.1. Lineage (NCBI taxonomy): Eukaryota > Viridiplantae > Streptophyta > Magnoliopsida > Poales > Poaceae > Rhipidocladum > Rhipidocladum racemiflorum. The sequence continues at coordinate 9,587,705 of CM070576.1, read as the reverse complement.
TTACATGCATGACTTGCTGAGTACCGAGTACTCACCCTTGCCACAATACAACACCAGTTGAAGAGGAGACTACACCAGCTTTGGAGGAGGAGCTCCAAGAGGACACTGCTTCTTCGACTACCACAGATGACACAGTTGCTGGACATGGCAATCGTTTCGCGCCTATGCCGCAGCATCCGTACCCAGGCCGTGGAGGTTTTCTCGATGAGTGAGCGTAGGTGCTATAGTGAGACTCCTTCGCCGAGTCGCGTCAATAGAATAAAGAGTCACCCTTTAGGCGTTAGACTCCAGTGTTAGTTTGATTTGGATTTTCATTGCTTGCTGAGTGTGCAGTATGTGTTGCAAGGCCCCTAGGCATTGTAAGCAACCATACCAAGTTACTATTGATTAGAATAATAAAGTCAGACCTTAAAGTTACACCTTTCGCCCCGCATAAGTTCCATATTACTTGTCTATTCTTGTTTCCCTCTCATCTCTAAAACCTAGAGCAAATCGACAGATGGTGAACACCCGCGGAAACCTTGGAGGCAATGGGAGTGGTTCTCGCCCAACAGAAAACCCCAATGATGGAGCACCAGCACCGCCACTAGACATGCAGAATTTTGGAGCATTTCTTGCTGCTCAGACTCAGTTGATGCATGCTATGATGCAACAGATGCAACACGTCACTGCTCAGGCCACCGCTAATCAAGTCAATCAGGGACAACGCCAGAATACAAGACTGTCAGAGTTCATGAGGACCCATCCACCCACTTTTTCTGGGAATGCCAATCCGTTGGAGGCCGACGACTGGTTAAGGTCAATTGAGAGGAAGCTACACATTGCTCAATGCATAGGAAATGAGAAGGTACTCTACGCTTCTCATCAATTGGAAGAACATTACCGAATGGTGGGAGAACTTCGTGCACGCAAGAGAACCCTCAGGACATCACTTGGGAAGAGTTCACGGTGCATTCCGTCAGATCACGTGCTGAAGGAATCATGGATCTCAAGAAGGAGGAGTTGAGCAGTGAAGCAAGGTAATCAGCTGTGTCGAATACCTGAACAAGTTCACACAGCTTGCATGCTACGCACCTGAGGATGTAGCGACAGATAAAGCCAGACAGTCTCGCTTCATGAAGGGACTTAACTCAGGACTACAGGTGGGATTGATCACCCACACCTTTCCAGATTTCCAAGAGTTGGTGAATAAGGCGCTTATTCTTGAGGACAAGCGCAAGGAACTGGATGAGAACAGGAAGCGCAGGATGCAACAGCAGGGATCACGCCAGGGAATGCAACAGCGTCTGAGAGTTGCACCAAATCAATTTTTCAGATTCCAGCCACAGAATGCAACCAGGACACCGTCACCAGCACCAAAACCCGTCAATCGTAACTATCGACTTCAGCCCCAGGCCGAAACGCCGCTTCGTGCAAATAACAAAGAATGAGAGACGTCGCTACAACCGCAACGAGCCAGTGACACTTTGCCAATAGTTGCCCAAAGAAGACAGCAGGAGTGACCCCGATTCGCTTCAATCTAGGATCCACCTCAGCCAGGGCGCCGCACCAGGAGCCACACCCGGACTATGGTGAGAGGCCGAGTCAACCATGTCACTACAGATGCACCTTTGAGAATGCTACGGACGTCAGATCTTGGGTAAGTTACTTGTTAACTCAGTACCTGCAACAGTTTTGTTTGATTCTGGAGCTTCGCATTCGTTCGTTTCGCAAGGCTTTGCTGCTAGAAATGATTTGGGGATTGCAAGACTTAAATGCATGCTTTTAGTTCAAACCCCTGGTTCCGAACTCCGAACGAAAGTAGGATGTTCTGGGGTGAGAATACTAATACATGGGATAGAGTTCCTAGTGAACCTTATTATTTTGGAGACCCAGACCTTAGACGTCATTTTGGGAATGGAATGGTTATCCAAGCACAAGGCCGTATTGGATTGTGGACGAAGAACTATCTCAGTTGAGAGCCCGTGTGGAAGGAAAGTGGAATTTCAAGCTACTGCCGTTAGAGATGGACAGTTGATGGTTAACAGTACCAAGGCAATCAGCATAGAGGATGTCTCAGTAGTGAATGAGTACCCAGATGTTTTTCCTGAAGATCTACCTGGTATGCCGCCAGACAGGGACATAGAGTTTGTGATAGAGCTTGTACCTGGTACAGCACCGATAGCAAAGAGACCGTATCGGATGTCCACCGAAGAATTGGTAGAGATGAAGAAACAACTTGAGGAGTTAATGGAGAAAGGATTTATCAGACCAAGTTCGTCGCCGTGGGGAGCGCCAGTTTTGTTTGTCAAGAAGAAGGACGGAAGTTTCAGGATGTGCATTGACTACCGTGCACTCAACGAAGTCACCGTGAAGAATAAGTACCCGCTACCCAGGATCGATGATTTGTTTGATCAGCTGAGAGGAGCCGGAGTTTTCTCCAAGATTGATCTAAGATCGGGATACCATCAGTTGAAGATCCGATCAGAGGATATTCCGAAGACCGCATTCTCGTCAAGATATGGACATTACGAGTTTACAGTTATGTCCTTTGGTCTGACGAATGCGCCAGCATATTTCATGAATATGATGAATAAGGTGTTCATGGAATATTTGGACAAGTTTGTTGTTGTGTTCATAGATGATATCCTAATCTACTCCAAGACAGAGGATGAACATGCCGAACACTTGAGGCGAGTATTGGAAAAGCTGAGGGAACAGCAACTCTTCGCCAAGTTCAGTAAGTGTGATTTTTGGAAGGACAAGGTGGAATTCCTCGGACATGTAATGACCGCAGAAGGAGTCGCTGTAGACCCAAGCAAGGTAGAAGCTGTGTTACATTGGGAGCAGCCGAAAACCGTAACCCAGATCCGGAGTTTCCTTGGAATGGCAGGTTACTATCGCCGTTTCATTGAAGGCTTTTCGACAATTGCGAAACCTCTCACGCAATTGCTGAAAAAGGAGAAGAAGTTTGCATGGACGCCAGAGTGCGAGAAAGGATTTCAAGAACTGAAGACGAGATTGACATCAGCACCAGTGTTGGTTCTGCCGGACGTCAATCAAAGCTTTGATATCTATTGTGATGCATCGCGCCAAGGACTTGGATGTGTGTTGATGCAGAACGGAAAGGTTGTTGCCTATGTATCAAGGCAGTTAAGGCCGCATGAGGAGAATTACCCGACACATGACCTAGAGTTAGCTGCCGTAGTGCATGCCTTGAAGATATGGCGTCACTATCTGATCGGGAACAGATGTGAAGTGTACACGGATCATAAGAGCCTTAAGTACATATTCACCCAGTCAGATATGAATATGAGGCAGAGGAGATGGTTAGAGTTGATCAAGGACTATAATGTTGGAATCCATTACCATCCTGGAAAGGCCAACGTAGTAGCCGATGCTCTGAGTCGGAAAAGCCATACCGTGAGTATGTTGCTAGTCACAAGTCAGGATGAGTTATGTGAGGATTTCCAGAGAATGAAGATTGAGGTGGTACCTAGCGGATTCTTGGCCACATTAGAAGTAAAGCCTACCCTAGAGGATCAGATCCGAGAAGGACAGAAGGATGATGACAAGATCCGCAGGATCAAGTCCATCAAGGAGGAAGGCAAGGCAGAGGACTTCAAGTTGGATGAGCAAGGCACGTTATGGATGAAGGATCGCATTTGTGTGCCGAACAAAAAGGAGCTAAAGTAGTTGATTCTAGAAGAAGCCCATGACTCCAAGTATTCAATTCATCCTGGAAGCGTCAAAATGTATCAGGATTTAAAGGAAAGATTCTGGTGGCCGAGCATGAAGCGTGAAGTCGCCGAGCATGTTGCATTGTGCGACGTATGCCAGAGAGTCAAGGCAATGCATCAGAGACCAGGAGGATTACTACAGCCGTTGAGAATACCTGAGTGGAAGTGGGAGGAAATCGGAATGGATTTCATTACCGGTTTGCCTAAGACTCAAGGAGGTTATGACTCCATATGGGTTATAGTGGATCGCTTGACCAAAGTAGCCCACTTCATCCCCGTGAAGACCACTTACTCGGGAGATAAATTAGCAGAATTGTACATGATCAGGATCGTCTGTTTGCACGGAGTGCCAAAGAGGATTGTATCAGACAGAGGTACCCAATTTACCTCAAGGTTCTGGAATAAGTTGCATGAAGCCATGGGAACCCGTTTGAACTTCAGTACAGCCTATCATCCACAGACGGATGGACAGACCGAAAGAGTCAATCAGATTCTGGAAGATATGCTAAGAGCGTGTGCTTTAGCTTATGCTACTTCTTGGGATAAGAGTTTGCCGTATGCCGAGTTCAGTTACAACAATAGTTAACAGGCTGGTTTACAGATGTCACCTTTTGAGGCACTGTATGGTCGACCCTGTCGGACGCCATTGAACTGGAATGAGACAGGTGAACGCCGTGTCTTTGGGCCAGATATTCTTCAAGAAGCTGAAGAACAGATTGCCATGATCAGGGAGAGATTGAAGATAGCCCAATCACGACAGAAGAGTTATGCTGACAACCGTCGCCGAGACCTGAGTTTTGAACCAGAAGATTTCGTGTATCTCAGAGTCACACCGCTTAGAGGAGTTAAGAGGTTTCATGCCAAAGGGAAACTCGCACCTCGTTATGTTGGACCATTTAGGATTTTGAGCCGCAGAGGCGAAGTTGCTTACCAGCTAGAGTTACCGCAGTCATTAGCAGGAGTGCATGACGTGTTCCACGTGTCCCAGTTGAAGAAGTGTCTCCGAGTACCTGAGGAACAGACACCGCTTGAGTTAATTGAGTTGCGAGAGGATCTGACTTACAAGGAGCATCCCATGAAGATTTTGGACACTATGGATCGAGAGACTAGAAATAAGTCAACCCGCTTCAGAGAGTTCGATGGAGCAACCACGCGAAAGGGAAGCAACTTGGGAGCGCGAAGAGGAATTGAAGAAAGAGTTCGAACCTATTCCTTTAGTAAGCCACGAATCTTGGGGACGAGATTACATTAAGGGGAGGTTTGTAACACCCCAAAATTTTGCTTTTCTTAAATTCATGTGTGATTTGGCACTTTGGTGAATTTTTGGAATTTTTTGGGATTTATTTGGATTTATTTGGAATTTATTTGAATTTATTCCATTTTGAAATAATTAAAGAATTAAACTTTGCAAATAAAATTTTGTTGGAAATATTTTATTTGAGTCCAAAATGTTCCAAAATATTTTCCAGAATTTTTCTGGAATTTTTCTGAGTCTTTTGCTATTTTTAATGATTTAATTGAATTTCTGGGAATTTAATTGGATTAATTAAATCAAGTCGGGTCTAGTAATGTTCATCCGACTGGACCCGAGTCCGAGTCAGACTCGAGTCCGACCCGAGCCACGTGACTCGACCGAACCCGCTTCGGCGAGCCTTAAAGCGTGGACTGTTGGATTCGTGATCCAACGGCCACGATTGAGCCACGCCACCGAGCCCGAGTCCGACCGAGCCCGGCTCACCGAGCCGACCCGAAGTCCAACTCACGCGACCGTTGGATCGAGATCCAACGGCTCACGCTGCGCCACGCCGCTTCTCCGTGCCGTCGGAATCCCCCGCCAGCTGGTGTCGACCTCGGTCTCCGCGTGATTCACGGAAGCCGAGGCCGCTATTTAATGCGCCGCCGCCGCCATCGGGTAGCCCGTTTTCGTGCGCACCCGTAGCCCTAACCCACGCTGCCGGAGCCGCCGCCGTCACCCCGCTAGAGCTCGCCGTAGTTGATCTAAGGAGCCGCCGCGGTTTTTGCTTCGTTCCGCCGCCGTCCGCCGTCCCCCGCCGCCGTTGACCCCAGATCCGGACTCACCGCGACGAGACGCACCCGAAGGGAGAACTCACCTCGCCGGAGGAGCCCGCAAACGCCGTTGCCCGTGTCGCCGTCCCCAGCTCCGGCCAGCCAGCTCCGCCGCACGCCATCGCCGTCGCTCGAAGCTTCTCAGCCGTCCGATCAAGATCCAACGTCCCAGATCACGCCACGTCATCTCACGGTGAGATCCCAATCCAAAACCCCAGATCCAATCTCGACCGTTGGATCTAGATCCAACGGTCCAGATCAAACGCGTTAACCCAAACGCGTGAGAGCCAGATCTAATCTGGGCCGTTGATTTTCAAACCAACGGCCGAGATTGCGCCACGCGTCCGGGAAGGCTGACCGCCGCGGTCAGCGCACTCCGCATGGCGTGTCGGCTGACACGCCGCCCGCGATGTCGATGACGCTGAACCGCACCATGACGCCAAGACGGGCTCAAGATGTCGGCCGTCGGCCGTCGCGGTGACGCGTCACCCATGACGTCACCGTGGGTCCCTGTCGACCGTGGTCGAGCCTCGGCCGACGTCAAAGAATGACGTCACCCGATGTAACACCCCAACATTTTGCCTGTCTTAAATTCATGTGTGATTTGGCACTTTGTTGAATTTTTGGAATTTTCTGGAATTTATTTTGATTTATTTGGAATTTATTTGAATTTATTCCATTTGGAAATAATTAAAGAATTAAACTTTGCTAATAAAATTTTGTTGGAAATATTTTATTTAAGTCCAAAATGATCCAAAGTATTTTCCAGAATTTTCTGGAATTTTTCTGAGTCTTTTGATATTTTTAATGAATTAAGTGAATTACTGGGAATTATTTTAAATATTTAATCGCTGGAAAATTCCGGACCGGGTTTTACTGTTCCTCGGGCCCGAGTCGGACTCGAGTCCGACCCGAACCCGACCGAGCCTTTTGATTCGGTCGAACCGCGTCGCCCGAACCCAACTCTAACCCTAGACCCCGACCGTTGGATCTAGATCCAACGGCCGTGCGTGCACCGCGTCGCGTGAGCGCGTGGACCGTCCGTTGCGGGACACGTGGACGGCATCCGGTCGTCGTCCTCGTCCGAATCCGAGCCGGAGAGCTCCGCCGTGACCGAGCGGGGACACGGCTAGGGTTCCGATTTCCGCGCAAACGCCGGGGCTATTTAATGCCCGGGAGCAGCCCCGAGGTTCGCCCTTGCCCTGCGCACAATTTGCCCCAGCCGCCACCTCCTGCCGCGTTCCGCCGTGGCCGCGATTCCTCGCTGAAGTTGCTTTGCGCCGCCGCGGGTTTTGGTCAGCTACCGCCGCCGTTGAGCCACCTCGCCGCACCCAAGCCCCGATCCGTGATCCCCGGACCGAGACGCACCGACCTCGACCCCTCCCTTCGCCGGATCTGCTCCGTGGCGCCGTCCCGAGTGTCGTCGTCCTCAAGTCCGGCCAGACCTCGTCAACTAGCACCGCCGCGACCACGCGAAGCCTGTCCGCCGTCCGATCTCCATCTGACGCTCGAGGTGAGGCCACGTTTTCCTTTTTCCCGTAGAGGCTTAGATGCACTTTGGGCCGTTAGATCTAGAATTAACGGTTCGGATTGGATCGCGTTTAACGCGAGGGTTTTGTTAGCCGCCGTCCGATCGGGATTCGAGGGTGAGGATGCACCCACGTGTCTTAGCCCGGATCATGCCACGTCCCTGGTGCTCGCCGCAAGCGTGGGATTGATCAAGCCGTTGAAATTTGAGCGAGCGGTCGGTCGCATCGAACGAGCCAATCGCCGCGTGCCACGTACGCATGGAGCCGCTCCGTGTGTGCGCACGTGAGCCGCTGACACGCCGCTCGGCGTGCGGCGGCCGAAGCGTGCGTCGCAGGCGTGTCGCCGACATGCGGGACCCGCATGTCAGCGACCGTGCGCTATGGACCAGTCCACCGTGGACCCGTGCCGCCCGTGGACCCAGTCCATGGACCGGACACGTGGCAGCACCTGAGTGGTGCCACGTGTCATGCTGACGTCAGCATGACATCATCATGGGATCCGTTCGGTGATGACGTCAGCGGACCAATCAGAGACCGACACGTGTCCAGGCTGACGCAATAACTAATTTCAAAAAAAAAGAAAATGATTTATTAATTCAAAATAATGATTTCAGATTTTGTTTCAAACTTCAAACGCTTATAACTTTTGCGTTTCAACTCCGATTTGAGTGATTCAAATTTCTAAATTTGTATAAAATTGAGATCTACCTAAATATGAATTTTATTTAATTTTTGGACTAAAGTTTTTCTCTGTAAAATTATTTAATTGATTATTTAAACTTTAAATAATCATAATTTTTGTGTTTTAACTCCAAATTTGACGATTTCAGTTTCTAAAAATTCATAAAATTGTGTTCTCTCTGTTTATGGATTTTATTTGGATGTCTGGATACTTTTTGCCTATTGTTTATTGGTGTATTTGCTATTTGCACGCTTTACGAGTAGACGTTGAAGTGCCAGAAGGATTCGAAGGAGAAGTATTGACTCAGGATCCAACTCAAGACCAAGAGCAAGTACTTTTTGAAGGCAAGTTGTGCTTTGACCATGTTGATCCTATTTTGAAATCTATTTTGATTTAACCTATTGCATGCTAGTTCAATTAGAAAATACTTTATTTAAATATGGGGGATTAGATAAATACCAATTTGCTGTATGACACCTTGATTACTTAAATATGTGCCATGACCCCTTGTCACCCTAGTTGTGGTTTACTAGTTGGACATTATTAAATTGCCAACATGGGAAATTAGATCGTTGTAGTATAACGCTTAGACACCTTTCACGTGCTCATGACATGATTTTGGGCAATCAAATGTTAATATTGACTTAATGATATATTGAACCTGTTTTGGAAAGGTATCATGTGATGTTGATGGCACGTGGTGCATGGTAATCAAGCGGGGTTTGATAAATAGTTTTTCGAGGGGCATGTGGTAAGAATAATCAGTGGGCCATTGTGGCATTGGGGATGTTGATTTGGTTCTTGGGTAGTCTTGCCCTGGTCACCCTAAGGACTTCACCTTGCAAGCCTTTGAACTGGGTCTAACGTGCAACCACATGTCTGTAATGGGACGGACCTAGTTGACTAAGTTGCTAATAACGTACCTGTGGGACCTCAGGAGGTCAACTACACCCTTTGTGTAAGTTGTGCGGGGGAGCGTACCGGGGCTGAGGCCAGGTACCCATCTAACGGTTGATTGGCCTAAACTTCGCCTTAGCTAAGGGAAGGGTTAGCGTGCAATAACCGGGGAGGACCACTTGTATTGTTAGAAGTTTCCGAAAGACTTTGTTACGGGACCTCGCCTTTATGGTGTTTTCTTGTATCTTGTGTTTAAAGTGCATAACCTCTGCAGAGTGTAGAATCTATTCGAATAGCCGTGTCCGCGGTATTGGACATCGCTCGGGAATTACAGTCAAGGGTTAGATTTTCTCAAAAATAACTTGGATTTGAAAGGTTGGGTTGGATTAATAATGATGTTGATGGAAATGTGGATTAGGATGGGAAAGATGTTTATTAAACTCCTTGAAAAGTTATCTATGCTTTACTTATTTCTCTCGCTTTGAATCTATTTATGATACTTGTTAAATCTCAGTTTTCTGCAAATATACCTTGAGCTATTCCTTTGTACCAAGCCATGCATATAGTATATTAGCTTTGCATTACGTGCATGACTTGCTTTGAGTACCAAGTACTCACCCTTGCCACAATACAACACCGAGTTGAAGAGGAGACTACACCGGCTTTGGAGGAGGAGCTCCAAGAGGAACCGTCTACATAGGGAGCGAGCCGGTCGGTTGCGTGCTATCTTGGATGGCGCCACGAGTTATCTTATTTTTCCGCTGCTACTATTTCTCTCTTAATAAGTTTACCTGCGAAATCATACATTTGTAACTTGACCTTAAGGTCGAGTAACCAGTTTGACTATTTAAATAAAGTACTTTATTAGTATCGAGTGGTATGATTGTGATATTTACCGATGTTAAGACTGTGTGCACTAGCGCGTTCCTGGACTAGTGCTGAATACACAGAGGGTCCGGATTTGCAAATTCGGGGTCCCGACACCCGAGTGGACCCACCTGTCAGCGACCCAAGCCGTGGACCAGGTTCACGGTGAACCCGAGCCGACCATGGACCACGTCCATGGACCGGCTGACGTCAGCCAGCCAATCAGGAATCGACGCGTGTCACTGCTGACGCAATAATTAATTTCCGAAAAAGAAAATGATTTATTAATTCGAAATAATGATTTCAGATTTTGTTTCAAACTTCAAACGCTTATAACTTTTGCGTTTCAACTCCGATTTGAGTGATTCAAATTTCTAAATTTGTATAAAATTGAGATCTACCTAATTATGAATTTTATTTAATTTTTGGACTAAAGTTTTTCTCTGTAATATTATTTAATTGATTATTTAAATTTTAAATAATTATAACTTTTGCATTTTAACTCCGATTTGAACGATTCCAGTTCCTAAAAATTCATAAAATTATGTTCTCTCTGCTTATGGATTTTATTTGGAGTTTTGGGATGCTTTTGCCTATTGTTTATTTGTGTATTGCTATTTGCACGTATTACGAGTAGACGTTGAAGTGCCCGAAGGCTTCGAAGGAGAAGTATTGACCCAGGAGCTAGCTCAAGACCAAGAACAAGTACTTTTTGAAGGCAAGTTGTGCTTTGACCATGTTGATCCTATTTTGAAAATTATTTTGATTTAACTTATTGCATGCTAGTTCAATTAGAAAATACTTTATTTAAATATGGGAAATTAGATAAATGCCAAATTGCTGTATGACACCTTGATTAATTAAATATGTGCCATGACCCTTGTCACCCTAGTTGTGGTTTACTAGTTGGACATTATTAAATTGCCAACATGGGAAATTAGATCGTTGTAGTATGTTGCTTAGACCTGCTACGTGCTCATGACATGATTTTGGACAATCAAATGTTAATATTGACTTAATGATATATTGAACCTGTTTTGGAAAAGTATCATGTGATGTTGATGGCACGTGGTGCATGGTAATCAACTGGGGTTTTGATAAATAGTTTTAGTAGGGGCATGTGGCAAGAATGATCAGGTGGGCAGTTGTGGAACTGGGATGTTGATTTGGTTCTTCGGGTAGTCTTGCCCTGGTCACCCTAAGGACTTAACCTTGCAAGCCTTTGAACCGAGTCAATCTTGCAACCACATGTCCGTAATGGGACGGACCTAGTCGATTAAGTTGCTAATAACGCACTGTGGGACCTCAGGAGGTCAACTACACCCTTTGTGTAAGTTGTACGGGGGAGCGTACCGGGGCTGAGGCCAGGTACCCATCTAACGGTTGATTGGCCTAAACTTCGCCTTAGCTAAGGGAAGGGTTAGTGTGCAATAACCGGGGAGGCTCACTTGTATTGTTAGAAGTTTCCGAAAGACTTTGTTACGGGAACTCACCTTTGTGGTGTTTGACTGTATCTTGTGGGTAAAGTGCATAACCTCTGCAGAGTGTAGAATCTATTCGAATAGCCGTGTCCGCGGTAATGGACATCGCTCGGGAATTACAGTCAAGGGTTAGACTTTCATGAAAATATCTTTGACTTGAAAGGTTGGGTTTGGTTTAATCATGATGTTGATGGAAATGTGGATTAGGATGGATGTCTATTAAACTCCTTGAAAAGTTAATTATGCTTTACTTGCTTCTACTGCTTTCGAATCTACTTATGCTACTTGTCAAATGCTGTTTACTGCAAATATACCTTGAGCTATTCCTTTGTATTAAGCCATGCATGTAGTATATTAGCTGCATTCTGTGCATGACTTGCTGAGTACCGAGTACTCACCCTTGCCACAATACAACACCAGTTGAAGAGGAGACTACACCAGCTTTGGAGGAGGAGCTCCAAGAGGACACTGCTTCTTCGACTACCACAGATGACACAGTTGCTGGACATGGCAATCGTTTCGCGCCTATGCCGCAGCATCCGTACCCAGGCCGTGGAGGTTTTCTCGATGAGTGAGCGTAGGTGCTATAGTGAGACTCCTTCGCCGAGTCGCGTCAATAGAATAAAGAGTCACCCTTTAGGCGTTAGACTCCAGTGTTAGTTTGATTTGGATTTTCATTGCTTGCTGAGTGTGCAGTATGTGTTGCAAGGCCCCTAGGCATTGTAAGCAACCATACCAAGTTACTATTGATTAGAATAATAAAGTCAGACCTTAAAGTTACACCTTTAAGCCCGCATAAGTTCCATATTACTTGTCTATTCTTGTTTCCCTCTCATCTCTAAAACCTAGAGCAAATCGACAGATGGTGAACACCAAGGAAACCTTGGAGGCAATGGGAGTGGTTCTCGCCCAGAAAACCCCAATGATGGAGCACCAGCACCGCCACTAGACATGCAGAATTTTGGAGCATTTCTCATTGCTCAGACTCGATTGATGCATGCTATGATGCAACAGATGCAACACGTCCTTTGCTCAGGCCACCGCTAATCAAGTCAATCGGGGACAACGCTTGAGAATACAAGACTGTCAGAGTTCATGAGGACCCATCCACCCACTTTTTCTGGGAATGCCAATCCGTTGGAGGCCGACGACTGGTTAAGGTCAATTGAGAGGAAGCTACACATTGCTCAATGCATAGGAAATGAGAAGGTACTCTACGCTTCTCATCAGTTGGAAGGAACAGCCGCTGAATGGTGGGAGAACTTCTGTGCCACGCAAGAGAACCCTCAGGACATCACTTGGGAAGAGTTCACAGCTGCATTCCGTCAGTATCACGTGCCTGAAGGAATCATGGATCTCAAGAAGGAGGAGTTCAGAGCACTGAAGCAAGGTAATCAGCCTGTGGCCGAATACCTGAACAAGTTCACACAGCTTGCATGCTACTTTTTGAGGATGTAGCGACAGATAAAGCCAGACAGTCTCGCTTCATGAAGGGACTTAACTCAGGACTACAGGTGGGATTGATCACCCACACCTTTCCAGATTTCCAAGAGTTGGTGAATAAGGCGCTTATTCTTGAGGACAAGCGCAAGGAACTGGATGAGAACAGGAAGCGCAGGATGCAACAGCAGGGATCACGCCAGGGAATGCAACAGCGCCTGAGAGTTGCACCAAATCAATTTTTCAGATTCCAGCCACAGAATGCAACAAGGACACCGTCACCAGCACCAAGACCCGTCAATCAGAACTATCAGACCCCAGCCCCAGACAGAAACGCCGCTTCAGGCAGTCAACAAAGAACAGTGAGACGCTGCTACAACTGCAACGAGCCAGGACACTTTGCCAATAGTTGCCCAAAGAAGACAGCAGGAGTGACCCCAGTTCGCTTCAATCTAGGATCCACCCCAGCCAGGACGCCAGCACCAGGAGCCACACCCCAGACTATGGTGAGAGGCCGAGTCAACCATGTCACTACAGATGCACTGCAGAATGCTACGGACGTCGTACTGGGTAAGTTACTTGTTAACTCAGTACCTGCAACAGTTTTGTTTGATTCTGGAGCTTCGCATTCGTTTGTTTCACAAGGCTTTGCTGCTAGAAATGATTTGGGGATTGCAAGACTTAAATGCATGCTTTTAGTTCAAACCCACAGTTAGAACTCGAACGAAAGTAGGATGTTCCGGGGTGAGAATACTAATACATGGGATAGAGTTCCTAGTGAACCTTATTATTTTGGAGACCCAGACCTTAGACGTCATTTTGGGAATGGAATGGTTATCCAAGCACAAGGCCGTATTGGATTGTGGACGAAGAACTATCTCAGTTGAGAGCCCGTGTGGAAGGAAAGTGGAATTTCAAGCTACTGCCGTTAGAGATGGACAGTTGATGGTTAACAGTACCAAGGCAATCAGCATAGAGGATGTCTCAGTAGTGAATGAGTACCCAGATGTTTTTCCTGAAGATCTACCTGGTATGCCGCCAGACAGGGACATAGAGTTTGTGATAGAGCTTGTACCTGGTACAGCACCGATAGCAAAGAGACCGTATCGGATGTCCACCGAAGAATTGGTAGAGATGAAGAAACAACTTGAGGAGTTAATGGAGAAAGGATTTATCAGACTAAGTTCGTCGCCGTGGGGAGCGCCAGTTTTGTTTGTCAAGAAGAAGGACGGAAGTTTCAGGATGTGCATTGACTACCGTGCACTCAACGAAGTCACCGTGAAGAATAAGTATCCGCTACCCAGGATCGATGATTTGTTTGATCAGCTGAGAGGAGCCGGAGTTTTCTCCAAAATTGATCTAAGATCGGGATACCATCAGTTGAAGATCCGATCAGAGGATATTCCGAAGACCGCATTCTCGTCAAGATATGGACATTACGAGTTCACAGTTATGTCCTTTGGTCTCGATTTAATGCGCCAAAGATATTTCATGAATATGATGAATAAGGTGTTCATGGAATATTTGGACAAGTTTGTTGTTGTGTTCATAGATGATATCCTAATCTACTCCAAGACAGGAGGATGAACATGCCGAACACTTGAGGCGAGTATTGGAAAAGCCGAGGAACAGCAACTCTTCGCCAAGTTCAGTAAGTGTGATTTTTGGAAGGACAAGGTGGAATTCCTCGGACATGTAATGACCCTTGAAGAGTCATTGTAGACCCAAGCAAGGTAGAAGGCGTGTTACATTGGGGCGGCGAAAACCGTAACCAGATCCGGAGTTTCCTTGGAATGGCAGGTTACTATCGCTGTTTCATTGAAGGCTTTTCGACAATTGCGAAACCTCTCACGCAATTGCTGAAAAGGAGAAGAAGTTTGCATGGACGCTTGAGTGCGAGACAGATTTCAAGAATCGAAGGCGAGATTGACATCGGCACCGGTGTTGGTTCTGCCGGACGTCAATCAAAGCTTTGATATCTATTGTGATGCATCGCGCCAAGGACTTGGATGTGTGTTGATGCGAGCGGAAAGGTTGTTGCCTATGTATCAAGGCGATTAAGGCCGCATGAGGAGAATTACCCGACACATGACCTAGAGTTAGTTGCCGTAGTGCATGCCTTGAAGATATGGCGTCACTATCGATCGGGAGCAGATGTGAAGTGTACACGGATCATAAGAGCCTTAAGTACATATTCACGATCAGGATATGAATATGAGGCAGAGGAGATGGTTAGAGTTGATCAAGGACTACAATGTTGGAATCCATTACCATCCCGGGAAGGCCAACGTAGTAGCCGATGCTCTGAGTCGGAAAAGCCATACCGTGAGTATGTTGCTAGCCACAAGTCAGGGTGAGTTATGCCAGGAATTTCAGAGAATGAAGATTGAGGTGGTACCTAGCGGATTCTTGGCCACATTAGAAGTAAAGCCTACCCTAGAGGATCAGATCCGAGAAGGACAGAAGGATGATGACAAGATCCGCAGGATTAAGTCCATCAAGGAGGGAGGCAAGGCAGAGGACTTCAAGTTGGATGAGCAAGGCACGTTATGGATGAAGGATCGCATTTATGTGCCGAACAAAAAGGAGCTGAAGCAGTTGATTCTAGAAGAAGCCCATGACTCCAAGTATTCAATTCATCTGACAGGCGTCAAAATGTATCAGGATTTAAAGGAAAGATTCTGGTGGCCGAGCATGAAGCGTGAAGTCGCCGAGCATGTTGCATTGTGCGACGTATGCCAGAGAGTCAAGGCAATGCATCAGAGACCAGGAGGATTACTACAGCCGTTGAGAATACCTGAGTGGAAGTGGGAGGAAATCGGAATGGATTTCATTACCGGTTTGCCTAAGACTCAAGGAGGTTATGACTCCATATGGGTTATAGTGGATCGCTTGACCAAAGTAGCGCACTTCATCCCCGTGAAGACCACTTACTCGGGAGATAAATTAGCAGAGTTGTACATGATCAGGATCGTCTGTTTGCACGGAGTGCCAAAGAGGATTGTATCGGACAGAGGTACCCAATTTACCTCAAGGTTCTGGAATAAGTTGCATGAAGCCATGGGAACCCGTTTGAACTTCAAGATCTGACCTATCATCCACAGACGGATGGACAGACCGAAAGAGTCAATCAGATTCTGGAAGATATGCTAAGAGCGTGTGCTTTAGCTTATGCTACTTCTTGGGATAAGAGTTTGCCGTATGCCGAGTTCAGTTACAACAATAGTTAACAATTTGGTTTCTGACGATGTCACCTTTTGAGGCCTTGTATGGTCGACCACTGTCGGACGCCATTGAACCTGGAATGAGGCAATTGAACGCCGTGTCTTTGGGCCAGATATTCTTCAAGAAGCTGAAGAACAGATTGCCATGATCAGGGAGAGATTGAAGATAGCCCAATCACGACAGAAGAGTTATGCTGACAACCGTCGCCGAGACCTGAGTTTCGAACCAGAAGATTTCGTGTATCTCAGAGTCACACCGCTCAGAGGAGTTAAGAGGTTTCATGCCAAAGGGAAACTCGCACCCCGTTATGTTGGACCATTTAAGATTTTGAGCCGCAGAGGCGAAGTTGCTTACCAGCTAGAGTTACCGCAGTCATTAGCAGGAGTGCATGACGTGTTCCACGTGTCCCAGTTGAAGAAGTGTCTCCGAGTACCTGAGGAACAGACACCGCTTGAGTTAATTGAGTTGCGAGAGGATCTGACTTACAAGGAGCATCCCATGAAGATTTTGGACACTATGGATCGAGAGACTAGAAATAAGTCAACCCGCTTCTGTAGAGTTCAGTGGAGCAACCACGCGGAAAGGGAAGCAACTTGGGAGCGCGAAGAGGAATTGAAGAAAGAGTTCCCGAACCTATTCCTTTAGTAAGCCCTGAATCTTGGGGACGAGATTCTGTTAAGGGGGGAGGTTTGTAACACCCCAAAATTTTGCTTTTCTTAAATTCATGTGTGATTTGGCACTTTGGTGAATTTTTGGAATTTTCTGGGATTTATTTGGATTTATTTGGAATTTATTTGAATTTATTCCATTTTGAAATAATTAAAGAATTAAACTTTGCAAATAAAATTTTGTTGGAAATATTTTATTTGAGTCCAAAATGTTCCAAAATATTTTCCAGAATTTTTCTGGAATTTTTCTGAGTCTTTTGCTATTTTTAATGATTTAATTGAATTTCTGGGAATTTAATTGGATTAATTAAATCAAGTCGGGTCTAGTACTGTTCATCCGACCGGACTCGAGTCCGAGTCAGACTCGAGTCCGACCCGAGCCACGTGACTCGACCGAACCCGCTCGGCCGAGCCCTAACCGCGTGACCGTTGGATTCAGATCCAACGGCCACGATTGAGCCACGTCACCGAGCCCGCACGTTGGGGTCCAGCTCCCCCTGAGTCCCGGTCCCTTCCCCAAGGGCCTCTTCGTTCCCATAGGTCTCTTGGCGACGGGTCGGATGTGTCGACGCTCCTACCACATCTCCTCCTGGCGTCGAAACCGTTCGGCCTGTCGCCGGAGGCCGTCGTTTGGGGGAATGCTTGCGCACGACTACCGGAGTCTGAGGAGGTAAAGTTCCCACCATGTTTCGGGCTTCTGTTGCGGCTGGCAGCCGCATCTCGTCATCCGGGAGTCGAGGTGGGTCTCCCGATTGGCTCCTCGCAGGCCGTCTTGATTCTTTCGCTCCTGCCGTCGTTGCCGCCCCCTTGGATACTGCCTCCTTTCCCTTCTTTGGTGGCATAGCTACAGAAAACTTACTCTTAGTCTTGATCGGCGGGCGGTGGTTTCACCTCGCCGTTAGGGTTCCCCACGGACGGCGCCAGTGTGGTGGCGTTGAACCACCGGGTCTCTCTTTCTTTTCTTTGTGGGATCTTTTTTTTCTTATTTTTCGGGGAACTCGCCCTGTTCTTCCTTTTTCCCCCCTTTTTATAGGGTAGGCTTGGGAACATGCATGTACAGGCCAGCCCTCTTTTCCCTCCCTGTCTTCTGTCAGGGGCTAAATTAACTTTTCATTGAGTCTTTTCACTTTGTGCCCGTTTTCCTTCTCTACTCGCTCACCTTTTATAGGGGCCCGACGGGGATTTTACTTATGTTGGGGTCCCAGATTAGCCCAACACGTCCTTGCGTACTCGGGAGGGGTTGTTGGGGGGTGTCAGACCTTGGTGGTTCGCGCTATGTTTGCGCCAGAACAGAAGAAGACGCGGCCGGGGGGAACTTCCTCCGTCTTTCTACCTCGCTACAGAGGGAGGGGGTGATCTTTATCCTTTCTCTACCTTTTACCGGGGAATGGTCTCCTAGGGTATGAACTCATTGCTTCGCCGGGGGAAGAGATTGATGATCATAGACCCATTCATGCGGGCCACCAGGTGCAGAAGCCTCGCTTCGCTGGTCGAAGGGAGGTGAGTCTGTTCGGTCCACAACACTAAGGGTTTATCATGTCTTGTGGGTAAAGTTGTACACCTCTGCAGAGTTAAAACCATTCGAATAGCCGCGCCTACGGTTAAAGGCAAAGCGAAGAATGCTTTCATATTGGTAGACTTTTGTTTTGGTTTTCAAAACTGATCTTTTGGGATCCGGGAGTGGTTAGAACTCTCGGGTGTGCTTCTGGCAGCTAGAGCCAGGTAGGTGGATTGAACCTGTTTTGTGAACCATGGCAGACAGAGCCATGTGAATGAATTGAACCCTGATCTTGTTGAGATGTGGCGGATAGAGCCTGTATACTAGTTAATGGTGGCTAGAACCTTCACTAAAATATTACATAATTCAATTATTAAAAAGAATTGCTTAAATATGCTTTGTAAAACTTATTAACAAGTATGGTTTGATGAAACATGGCTTTATACAAAAGAACCACATTAAGCCATCTTTGGATAGCTGACATTATGCATTCCTCCCAGACTTGCTGAGTACTTTATGTACTCACGTGCTACATCCTAATCATATCTCAGAAGTGGAGAAAGAAGTCAAAGGAGCTTCGAAGGACTAGGACGCGTACCCCACTCGATTGCCTGTGGGCATCTGGATGGGTTACCACGTGGTGTTATCTTCTTCATTGCAATTTTTTGATTGTTCACTGTTGAGGCCGTAATGGTAAACCTTGACCATAAGGTCTTTGCTTTTATTTGGTGTTATTATTATTTGGTTATTTGAAATCGTGATATGACTGTTGATTCATCACTTTTTGACTGTGTGTACTAGCTACTGATCTGGGACTAGAACGGAAATACACAGGGGATTCCGGATAGCCAATCTAGGGTCCTACACTCGGTAAAGAGCATTTAAATTGATTATTTTTTAGCTTCTAGCCTTGTGTAGATTAAGTTGCATATATCATGAAAAGTCAATTTAATTGCTAGTTGTAGTACTTACTCATGCATTTTATATTTTGTTCTTTATTGCAATCTTGAGCAAGTTAGTAGTGGTACAGTTTGGGGGAGTGCTAAATCATAGTTATGTATATCACATCCCTAGGAGTGCCCATAGTTAATATACGTGCATATAACAATCAACACACCTATTGGAACAGGTTATCGTGAGGGTGTATCTATAGAAGGTTTAGACAAATATTCAAGAAATACACCTATTGGAACTGGTGATCGTGAGGAGCACAGTTTGGCTAACTGGTTCACTAAGAGATTATCTTTTCGAAGAATATATTGGACTTCGAAGTAAGTGAAGTATTTTTTCCAATTCCTCACTTCATCCAGATTGTGACACATTACCTCATCGGACGTCATGTATTCCTTTCTAACTTGGTTTACGACTAATTGTGAATCACCTTTCGTTAAAAGCCAATGGACTCTAAGGGATTTTGTTGCTCAAAGCCCGGCTAGAAAACTTTCATACCCTGCAACATTATTGGTAGCAGGGAATTGTACCTAGATTACGTATTGTAATTAGTCGCCCTGAGGTGTAACCAATACTATACCAGCCACTGAACCTTTTAGTTCTCTGAAACCATCAAAGTATAAAGTCTAGTGATCAATATCAGTGGAATTCTACTCTATAGAAGGCTCACTACTAGTCCATTCAACGATAAAATCTACCAAAATTTGTGACTTTATTGCTAATCAGGTGACGAAATGGATATCGAAAGATCCAAGTTCAACTGCCCATTTAGCAATCCGACTAGTTGCTTCCTTATTATGTAAAATATTACCCAAAACAAAAGATGATGGTATTGTAATCTGATGAGATTGGAAATGATGTTTTAATTTCCTTGAAGCCATTAATAGGGCATAGAAGTATTTTTAAAACTTGAGGGTATCTCTCCTTAGGTCTGTGTAAAACTTCGCTTATGTAATAAATAGGTTTTTGAATTTTGTTTCGTTCGACAACCAGGACAATACTAACCACATTATTTGTAGCCACTAGATAGAGTAACAGAGGTTCACGAGAGTTTGGTGAAGCCAATGTTGATGGGATTTGTAAATAATTTTTAATATCTTTAAAAGCCTTTTCTGCTTCATCCGAGCAATAGAATATATCGTGTTTTCTTATTACCATGAAGAAAGGTAAACCACATTCTCTCGATCTAGATATAAAGAGACTAAGAGCAGCCATCTGAC
The DNA here is from genome assembly GCA_036346355.1 of Rhipidocladum racemiflorum. NCBI lineage: Eukaryota > Viridiplantae > Streptophyta > Magnoliopsida > Poales > Poaceae > Rhipidocladum > Rhipidocladum racemiflorum. Next base: position 9,567,461 of record CM070576.1, on the reverse strand, counting down.
CAATTAATCCTTGTACCTCCTTCACCAAATAAGGAGATTTTAAGGATTCTGTAATAAGACATTATCCCTTACAAATTGTGATCCATTATCAGTAATTAGTTGACTAGGAACTCCAAATTTAGTAACTATATTCTTCATAAAGAATTTCTTCGCTGGTTGTAGCATAATTGAAATTATGGGTTCAGCTTTTATCCATTTTCTGAATGTATCAATAGCAACAAATAGGAATTTAAACCCATTGGATGCTTTTGGTAGTGGACCTACTATATCAATGCCCCATGTCGAGAATATCCATGACAATGGTATAGTTGGCAGTTGACTAGCATGTTGATGTACCTGTCGAGCATGAAATTAACATTGTTCGCAGGATTTTAAAAGGTGCATAGCATCTTGTAGAGAAGTGGGCTAGTAGAACACTTGTCGGAATGCTTTTTCGACAAGTATTTTGTATGAAGCGTGTGCTCTACATAAACATCCATGTATTTCATGGAGCAATGCTATCCCTTGTTCTTGGGATACGCATTCCATTAGAACTCCATAGGTTCCTTTCTTATATAGGGTATTGTCAAGTAATTTGTACATTCGTGCCTTTCAAATTAATCTATATTTTCATGTATATTCTCAGGAAGTGTCCCATGTTCTAGATAGCTTTAAATGGTCTAGCCTATTTCGTATACTACTTAAGGACTCCGACCTCATTGCTGGTTAGGAACTCTTCTATGGGTGTATCTATAGAAGGTTTAGACAAATAATCAAGAAACACGCCTGTTGGAACGGGTGATCGTGAGGAGCCCAGTTTGGCTAACTGGTTCACTAAGATATTATCTTTTTGAAGAATATATTGGACTTTGAAGTCAGTGAAATATTTTTCCAATTCCTCACTTCATCCAGGTAGTGACACATTACCTCATCGGACGTCCTGTATTCCTTGCTAACTTGGTTTATGACTAATTGTGAATTACCTTTCGTTAAAAGCCAATGGACTCTAAGGGATTTTGCTACTCAGAGCCTGGCTAGAAGACTTTTATACCCTGCAATATTATTGGTAGCAAGGAATTGTACATGGATTACGTATTGTAACTAGTCGCCATGAGGTGTAACCAATATTATACCAGGCACTGAACCTTTTAGTTCTTTGGAACTATTGAAGTATAAATTCTAGTGATCGATATCAGTGGAATTCTGCTCTATAGAAGGCTCACTGTTAGTCCATTCAGCAATAAAATCTACCTGAATTTGTGACTTTATTGCTGATCAGGTGACGAAATGGATATCAAAATATCCAAGTTCAATTGCCCATTTAGCAATCTGACCAGTTGCTTCCTTATTATGTAGAATATTACCCAAAGCAAAAGATGATGGTATTGAAATTGGATGAGATTGGAAATGATGTCTTAATTTCCTTGAAGCCATTAATAGCGCATAGAGTACTTTTTAAACTTGAGGGTATCTCTTCTTAGGTCCATGTAAAACTTCGCTTATGTAATAAATAGGTTTTTGAATTTTGTCTCGTTCGACCAAATTCGACAAATGGTCAGATTCAGCCAAATTACAAATTCTAACCATTCGTCGAATTTGTAACTTTCGCTCACGTAAATTTTCATCTGAGGTTTGATGAAGACGATGTAAATTATCTTCTTTTCCTGACGTATCATAAAAACTTTTTAAATTATTCAAAATGGCATGGCATAAATCTCTCAACTAAAAATGGACCCTTTAGGTTGATTGAATAACCAAGTTCTTGCAGATCCTTTATGAACAATAGGAAGATAATTTGCCATTACCTTCTCATCGCCACCAGTAGCTTGGATGGTGGTGGTATAGATTTTGAGGAATTCTGATGGATTTTGAGTTCCAACATAGCTTTCCAAATGATCTGACTTTAATTTTTTAGGCCAAGTAACATTCTTGAGCCCTAGAGAAAATGATTTGCATCCTGTATATAATCCCAAACATGTTCATATGTTAGGAATTTGTTCAGCATATCCAGGAGAATGAGGTCATCGCCGACCACAGTTATCATTTTCACCTAGGCCAGGCCTATCAAAAGCACTTATTCTATGCAATTCACTCCTCTATTGTTGGTCGGAGCTTTGTTGACGCTGACCAGATGAGGAATGATCTACACAGGAATCAGTCAAAGACCTTGCGGAAGGGGATGTGCTTTGTACTTCTACAGTAGCTTCTTGCAAATCAACAACTAAAGATCTTATGAGTGTTACATTATCTCCATCCACAAGTTGGTTCAAAATAGCTTTAGTTATTATTTAGATTTTATCCACAGGAGTTTCCTCCTGTGAATTACTTGGAACCAAATTCAAGTCTCTTACCGCCAACCTTGGAACTTGTGGCGTGATCAGAAGGGCATGTCGAGGACGACTCCCTGAGGGATCAGGCCTTCGTGATGTCCCTGGTTGGCTGTTATGGTACAAGCATCTCGCCTCTTCTATAGCCTTTTGTTTTGCAATCATGAGGCTCTCGCATTGCTCCTGGGTGGCTTTCTCTACCCTCTCCTGGGCTTCACGCTGTTCATGCTCCACACACTGTACATCTGTCTCCTTCGTGACCGCACAAACATGGAATCTAGAGTTGATGACGGGGTGAATACTCCCTCATCAGTTGATGATGGGGGTATAATCTAGTTAATTTTCTAAAGATAAACTCTCATGGATGTTACTGTCGTTATGGTAAGTTCGAGCATTGTTGACTTCCATAGGACATGATCCCTGGTTCTCTGCCTCTAAGACAGGGGTATGTATGGAATCGCTCTTGCTTTCTAATTTTGCCTCGAGAAGTGGCACTTCCGCTGCAGCCTCACCAGGTTTGGATGAAGTCACTGATCATGATAATTCCGTCTTGATAACATATTTGAGTAGAAGTCACACTTACCTTCTTCTTCCTCAATGAAGTCATCGGCGATGAGGTGAGCATAATAGGTGAGATCGAATGAATTTTTTTTCATCCATTGCTTACGATGACAACACATTACCTTTAAAAAGTTGATGACTTGACGCGCACAAGGCCCTCCTTTTAGCGCCAATTATCGATGTTCAAGACCCGGGGGTCCCTAGATCTAGCTTATGAATGTGATTAGGGTTGTCTTTGTGTGAAGCCAATCAAAATCTTAAAAGTAGGAGGATGAGAATACTCTTTATTTAATCACACATTTTTTACCGAGTACACTTTGCATGGGAAATGAATCACTACTACTAATTTGTTGGGCGCTTGGATGTTTCTTCTCTCTTCTTCTATTGTGTTGCGTTGCTTTGTGTTGTTCTCTGTTGCTTTATATATTGCTTCCTTGCGCTGGCACCCTATTTATATGGGATGAAGGGATGTCAGTTGTCATCCTCTTAAGAGGTGTCTTTCCACTAAATTGTGTCTTCTCATCAAAAGCCTCTTCCCATCGAAATGCGTCTTATCGTCAAAAGGCGTCTTTTGACAAAGAGGCATCTCTTCGTAGGGATTAACTTCCAATCAGTTATCTATACCTGTTAAAGAGAATCCTGCGCATGCTAGTCTTATGCGGGGGTAACTACCTTTCCAACCAATTTCAGGTACAGGCGAAAGCTACTTGATGCCCAACCTGAATGCTTGTCGGGGCAACTAGACAAGACATTCCCGACCTGTGTATGCACAGTTGGTCAGGGTAACTGGATAAGTCATTCCCGACCTGCGTATGCATAGACTGCTGGTCGAGGTAAATCCGTTTAGCAAACTGGTTGGGGATTTTCCGCATGACTAAATTTAACTTTGATTGAAATCATAACCAGATGATGGGCCTTGAGCCTTATCTTTACTTCTATGGGCCGTATTTATAAGAGCATGGGCCCAAAAGTAGAATAGGACATGTTAATCATCGTCAATAACTTTCTTTTGTTTACAATGTCTGAACCATTTTAAAGTCTAGCTACGTTCTATACTCATGGTTTTATCGAATTTAAATTTTTTTCTCGACATTATGCGTTTTGTTGCACACAGAGATAATAATTGTTGCATGTATTGTTAAAAAATATTACGCCGACTTGTCTGATGAAAAACTTCCCATCGAACGTCCAATTCCTAGTCCTACCCAAAAATTATATTACCCCAGCAAGTCAAATAGCCGCTGCTTGGCTTGGCCTATGTCACCCCTCTGCTCCACGGTGGTCTTATGCCACACAGTGCGGTATGTAAATATGTTCCACGTGAGAGTTGCACAAATTTTGAAGCTGAAAGTCAACTTGAATTCCAACAAAACTATAAAATAAAAGGTCCCACATAGATCTAAATTAAAGTACTTCATGTCTTTTAGACTTGACAAAAGTAAATGTCTAATTATCCATTAACATCAAAAGATACATGATTAAGAGAAGTTCAAACATTAGAAACACAAAATCGTTTGTCTCGAATTGGATATGCTAGCTTGCTTTGATGACTCGCAGCTACCACCCACAGTCTAACTCAGATGGTGAGAGGTGTTGGTGTATGTCTCTACTATCTAGATTCGAGTCATCTGCAGCTGAGATTAGCTGAATGCACATTCTTCCTAATTAATTTGATACCAAGTTTCTTTTAGGTATCATAGAAAAATATGCATGATTGCAAGGCTCATTGGGCATCTACCACTGCATGTGTAACACCCCGGCACCGCACGTACCCTGAATGTTACATCCTTAAACATCAACTAGCACAAGACACTGGAATAATTTAGCAAACCAAGCTAACATACTAGCAAGTTACCGAAATTACTAGAAATTTTGGCAGCAGCTCCCCTAAAACTAGGACATCTACTCAGCAGACAAAAGATAGCATTTAATATAACCTCAACATAAAGCAACTTAAGATAACCAACCAAGCACAAACATGGGTCATGGTATCAGCTAACCATCATGACCCAACTAAGCACATACAACCACCACAAGTTAATTACAAGACATGAACTCATTAAGATTATAAGCGATAAATTAATATGAAACTATGGTGACGCAAAACGTGTTCGTGCCACTACTCCAATCCATGCATGTCGGCTTCAAGGTACCTACAAATAATAAACAAACAAGTGTGAGTCGAAAACTCAACAAGTACATCGAAGGGATAAAACATAGTCAAATAGAATTTCTTAAGCAATAACATACTAATAACTCTTAATTGAATTCATCAAGTAGAAATGAAAAGAAATAAAACTGGTAATATCATGATCCTTACTCATCTTTAATTGAGACCACAATTCAACATCTTAACCCCTTTTTTTCCACATCACTTAGTAGTATATCATTAGCAATGCAATGCAATGATGAATGCATTCATGCTCATGCACCTTTTCATCAATTATACCGGTATAATGAGTGCGCGCCCATCGATGTGCACCCTCTCATTCCCTTCCATCCCTTGAAGGGGCCTACTCTTAATGACTCGCTCCCATTCCTCACGATGGATGGGACTACGAGGTAGGACTTCCTAATGGCGCTCCGGATTAGTCATAATTTTCTCACCAACCTCATCGGATTAGTTATGACTCTCACCGACCTGGCCTTTGTCTCATGCAGAACATGGATGCAATCGATTACACTTCCAAAGGAAACAACTTACATATTTACTTTTCTTTTGCCAACATTCATCCTTACCGAATGATTGTTAGCCATAAGATTCCATCCTTATCGTCACAGGTACGGAGCACAATCCATACCCACAAGTGCAACTAATCCATAGAAAACAGTATGATAACAAAATATAACAATTATGGTTATAGCACGACAACATCAATAATTCTCATATTCACAATTATTCGAAAGCGACTTAAACGTTTAAACCACCTATCAACACACAACCATCCTCAAAGCTAAATACGATGTACTTGCCTTTTTAGTGAAGATGAGTGGAGTGGCGTAAGGTCGAAGTCACTCCTGCATAGGGGTGAGAACGGATCGGATACGGACAGATAATGGCTCTATCATATTTGTTTTCATATTTTTTATCGAATGCAGATACGGATACGGATTGTCCGGATACGAATACAAATACGGATAATGTCGAATACAGATACGGATCGAATACGAATCGAATTGGATACGATTATGAATATTTATCGGAACATGATAACCTCCTAGATTGTACATAAAAAATCAACGAACAAAATATTATTAAAAATTGAACAAATATAAACATTTTCATTCACTTAGACAATAGTTAGATACCATGTCGCAAACAAAATTATGTAAGGCTTAGTTCATCACGCACATATGATTATTTCATCAAACATGTAGATCAAAAACACAAAATGAAGGTGATCCTTGCTCAGAGATACAAATGGAAGCAAACATAGAACATACTAAAAGTTTGATAATACTTTATTAAATTATGTTTAAAATAATAAATTATATATTTTGTGAGTTTTTATGAATTTTTAGCTACTTATTTAAAATATTTTCCTATTAAGGTCAATAATTTTTGAATTTTTTAAAAAATTTAAAATCTGATAAAATCTTGAAAATAATATTTTTAAATTATAGACTATGTCAAGAATTTTTTTCAAAAAAATTCGTAATTTTTGGAGCTAGTTTGCTAATTTTAATAATTGAAACTTGATTTATGGATTAATTAAATTAGAAAATGATTTTAAAATTTAGAAACCTTTTTGGGCCAAAAGAGTAGTTTGGCCCAGCCCACATGTATATCCGGATATCCGGACTATACGAATCCGTATCCGTATTCGACGGATAGTGGGCTACCGAATCCGTATTCGTATCCGACAAAAAAAATCCGTATCCGTATTTGATCCGATACTATCCGACAAATATCCGATCCGACAGAATTCGTATCCAAAAATTATACGAATTGGTCAGAAAATATCCGATCCGTTTTCATCCCTACTCCTGCAAACACATTCCTGTAATAAATACAAATGCATTCACCTCAGCAAATGCAATTCAAAACATTCGACACTTTAAACACTTAACTTGGCCTCTGCTCGTCGAGCACAAAAATAACTCTCAACTACGACTAGCAGGAATTTACCCCCTGATAGCAGGCACTAAAACCGCGATATCTTTTGACTGCCTAAACCAAACAATTCAGGAAAAACTTCAAAAGTTCCCAAATCATGAAATTCAACCTTCCAGTACAAGTACTTAGGTCAAGATTCACTAGTGTAGAGACACAACTAATAAGAAATCCATGGCATCAACTTCATCAAAACCATACAACCAAATGTAGCCACCGACAACACGCCTTAAATCCATTCATCAGCCACGAAACTCATCCATCCCACAATAATTTAGTACAACGAGAACTTACAGAAGAGTTCACTTCAACAGAGTATAACTTTTGATTCTTTAACCCAAATCAAGCAAACAAATGCATCTATTAACCTACAGGAAATGATTGCCTTTTGGGATTTGCATCACTAGATTTTAAATTGACTTGAACGCATAATTTCCTAAAGTGGCCCAAAGATGAGATACACTGAGGGTCAAAATCTACTGCAAGCCTGCAACTTTTCTTTCTATCCAGGGTTCCAACTTCAAACATTGAAGTGTCTGACAATTTTTCTACTTGTTGACACACAGCTTACACCACACCGCTGTTCCATCGAACACATTCACAGATTGTGGCAGTGTAATTCCAGTGTGAGTATTATTATCGACCATGCTATGCAAATATCAATCTAGGCCATCAAGAAAAGCATACTCCAACACATGCCTGAGTGCACTCATTTCTAAACGAATAGAATTAAGCCACCCATGGCATCAATTTCATTATGAGCTAAACTCAACTATTCCATCATACATTCAGTACAAATACTACCCATCACAAGACCTTTCTTGGGAACAAGATTTCAACCAAACACGGCATTGAAAGCTAAAATCCTATAGTGGCATCCTCGAGGAAACTTTATAAATCTTTTAAGCATTTCCACAAACACATGGCATGCACAAACTTAATCACATGCTAGAACCTCGCATGCACTTACCACAAGAGAGGAGAGGAAGGAGGTGCCGGCCGTGGAAGAGGAGCAGCAGGGGGGAACTCGCAGAGTGGGGGTGGAGGCGCGTCGGCCAGAGAACACAGGGGGCATCACCGGGTTGGGGAGGCGGCGCGCGGGGCGGTCGAGCCGGGGAGGCAGTGCAGGACGGTGTTGCCGGGCTGGGGAGGCGGCGCAGGGCAGTGGCCAAGCTAGGGAGGACAAGGGGAGCCAGGGTGGTGCTTGGTGGGAGGAGTAGGGAGGTGGCGCACGGGCAGGAAGGCAAGGGCTAAGGGGAGTCGGGGCAGGAGAAGGTAATTCCACCACAAGAAGGGAAAAAAAGGAATGAACAGATAAGGGTAGGTAGGGAAGAATTTGGCGAGGAGGTAAAATTCCAGAAAACCCCTCCCACAACCAAATCTTTAATCCTAACCCTCACAGTCAAGTCCAGAAACCCCCGCAATTACTTGCAAAAGGGAACCCACGCCCACCCGACTGAAGTTCCGAAACTTAGAGAACAGTTCGCGATATTACAGCATGCAAATGCAATCCGACAGCCACTGGTTTGCGCAGACAACAGAAGGAATTTCTGTAAGATAATCTGCGGAAGCTATAAGATTATTTAGCAATTTTGATTCAACCTAAAAATAACTTTTGTATGTGCGAAAAGCACAAATCATCCTTTATATGTGCAAAAGAACAAACCCACCTTGAGACATATTGCCTTGCATATTGAATTTTATTTTTCTCTCCTCTCTTTCTTCTAACTTTTATAGTTCTCTCAATGGTCAGAGAACTTTCTGTTCTTTTCTCTTATTTGTGTACTACTCTTTCTGTGCTCTTCTTTTTCTTCACACACCTTTGATGTACAGGAGAGGATCCTTTTATAGCCAAGAAAAGAAGCTCTGGCCAAGGAGAGAAGCCAGAGCGTAAGTTTCTAGCCATTAAAGAATTCGTTTCTTTGCACTAAATACGTCAGTTTCCATGAATTAAATACGTCAGTTTCTGTTCACTAAATACAATGAAACTGCCACTTTTAATTCAGCACTTAAACACTTAATGAAACTGACTGTAACTCAGCACTTTAGTACATAACTAAATATTTGGAAGAGAGAGGAGAGGGATTTTAAACCCCATGATTCTTAATCTTTTATTCTAGCAACCATCACACTTAGACCATTTATTATAAGAACCATTCTGTAATTTACATGGGCCACATTATGTTAAAATAATTTAACAATCTCCCACTTGGCCCTTGTAAAAATTTGATGATTCGATAAACTTTTAGTTGTACACTTTTCATCGAATTTATCAAGTCATCGTTAAATTGAATTGTGACGATAGAATCATGGCGGTCACAAGTCATACAGTGACAAGATCCCTTCCATATATCACAATCGACATAATTCAAACAAACCTTAATGGGAAACTCTCATTGTTATCCATCACTACCATAATTGTATACGCGATAATATGGATAACCAAAGAAAACAATACTTTTATTGAATTCATAAGTTCATAAAAGCACGAGCAACTCAAAGTCATGTATATATATACTCATCATGCTAATAGGGTTTTATCTGTAATGCCCATCCTCTCAACATAGCCACTAAAAGTCTTGGGTGGCAGTCCCTTAGTTAGCGGATCTGCTATCATCATATCTGTACCAATATGCTCGATTGATACCTTTTGCTTTTGCACTTCTTCTTTTACCGTTAAGTACTTCAAATCCATATGTTTTGCTCCTTTCGAGTACTTGTCATTTTTTGAGAAGAAGACTGCAGCGGAATTATCACAATAAATCCTTAAAGGCTTTTCAATATTATCAATAATATGAAGGCCAGACACAAAATTCTGCAGCCACAGTGATTGAATAGTGGCCTCAAAGCATGCCACAAATTCAGCCTCCATAGTGGAAGTAGCTATAACATTTTGCTTTCCACTCTTCCAAGAAATTGCTCCTCCAGCCAAAAGGAACAAATAGCCGAATGTAGACTTCCTTGAGTCCACACATCCAGCATAATCTGAATCTGAGTAGCCAATCACCTCAAGATGGCTCGATCTCTTGTATGTGAGCATATGATCCTTGGTGCCTTGCAAATACCGAAGAACCTTCTTCGCGGCTTTCCAATGATGCATTCCAGGATTACTTTGATACCGACCAAGCATTCCAACAGAAAAGCTGATATCTGGTCGAGTGCATGTCGAAGCATACATTAAGCTCCCAACAACTGATGCGTATGGAATAGATTCCATCTCCTTTCATTCCAAATTATTGTTTGGACATTACATTTCACTAAACTTGTCCCCTTTCTGAATTGGAACAATTCCCGCGGAGCAATTTTCCATTCTAAATCTCTCCAATATTTTGTTAATATAACCTTTCTGAGACAGTCCCAATAATCCTTGTTTTCTATCACGGAATATTTCTATTCCAATCACATAGGATGCCTCACCCATATCTTTCATTTCAAAACTATTGGAGAGAAATTTCTTTACATCATGCAACAAAGATTTATCATTAGTAGCAAGCAGAATGTCGTCAACATATAGGACCAGAATAATAAACTTGCTCCCACTGACCTTTATGTAGATACATCGATCAACGATATTCTCTACAAAACCATACTTCAAAATGGTATCATTAAACTTTATATACCATTGTCGGGAAGCTTGTTTCAGCCCATATATTGACTTCTTTAATTTACACACCAAATTTTCTTTTCCAGGAACCAAAAATCCTTCCGGTTGGTTCATATATACTTCTTCATCCAAATCACCATTCAGAAAAGCGGTCTTCACATCCATCTGGTGAAGCTCCAAATCATAATGTGCCACCAGAGCTAAAATAATTCTCAAAGAGTCCTTCTTTGAAACTGGAGAGAAGGTATCCTTGTAGTCAATACCTTCTTTTTGAGTGTAACCTTTGGCGACAAGTCTAGCCTTATATCTTTCAACGTTGCCTTTTGAGTCGCGTTTGGTCTTAAAGACCCATTTACACCCGACTTGTTTTGAACTTTGCGGCAACTCGACTAGTTCCCAAACTTTATTGTCATCCATTGATTTCAACTCTTCTTTCATGGCATCAAACCACTTTTCAGAATTATCACATTCCATAGCTTGCTTAAATGAGACTGGGTCATTTTTGATACTCAAGTCACATTCATGTTCAAGTGAATAAACCACATAATCATTTGAAATAGCTGGTCTTTTTTATTCCGCATGCACCTTCGTGACCGCCCTTTCATGTGGAATTTCCTTTTCAGTTGTGACTTGCACATTAGTAGCAGGTTCAATAGTTGTATTTTCTGCAGTGTTGTGTAACGGTGATACAACAATGCTAGGAGAATGGTTGGACTGAATTTCTTTGATATCCACATTTTGTGGATTACTACTCCCACTGATTTCACCATTCTCAATGAACCGAGCATTTCCAGACTCAATTATTCTTGTACTATGGTTAGGACAATAAAATCTGTATCCTTTTGATTTTTCAGGATAGCCGATGAAGAAACCACTAATGGTCTTTTCATCAAGCTTCTTTTCATGTGGATTGTATATTCTTACTTACTGGCAGGCAGCCCCAAACGTGTAGATGCCTCAAGCTAGGTTTCCTTCCAGTCCACAGTTCATAAGGAGTCTTAGGAACTGACTTACTAGGAACTCTATTAAGCAAGTATACAGCAGTCCTTAATGCGTGCATCCACAAAGACAAGGGCACATCACTGTAATATAACATGCTCCTAACCATTTCCATGAGAGTACGATTCCTCCTTTCAGCCACCCCATTTTGTTGAGGTGTTCCGGTCATTGTATATTGTGCACAAATGCCTCGGCTTTCAAGAAACTTTGCAAATGGACCTGGACATTGTCCACTTTCATCAAACTTTCCAAAATATTCACCACCTCTATCGGACCTCACCACCTTGACTTTCCTATCGAGCTGCCTTTCTACCTCATTAACAAACACCTCTATGATGCTCGCAGCTTGAGACTTTTCATGCAACAAGTATAGGTAACAATAACGTGAGAAGTCATCAATAAAGGTGATAAAATACTTTTCACCGCCCCAAGAAGGAACATCAAATGGACCACAAATATCAGTGTGTATTAACTGTAACAGTTCACTACTTCTTGTAGCTGGGTGCTTTGATATGTGTGAGGTTTGCTTGCCCTTGATGCAATCTATACACACATTCCAGTCAACAAAATCCAATTGAGGTAAAATTTCACTTTTCACTAACCTCAAAACTCTTTCTTTGGATATGCGACCCAATCTTTTATGGCACAAGAAAGCAGAACGTTCATTATGTGCACTACGTTTGTTACCAATAATATGTTCAACATGAAACAGGGATTTAGAAAAATTAGCATTAATATTGAAGCGGTATAAACCATCAATTAAAGTACCAGAACCATAATAGTACTTATTCTTATATAACGAAAATACACCGTCTCCAATAAAAAACTTAAAATTTATTATATCCAATTTTCCCATAGATACTAAATTTCGAGTACATTCAGGAACATAAAGACACTCTTTCAGATCTAAGTGTAGACCGGTATCAAGGATTATTCTATAAGTCCCGATCCCTTCAATTCGTGTCTTCATTCCGTTTCCCATGTACAAAAACTTTTCAAATCCGCTTATGGGTTGGATTGAAAGGTATCCCTGTATAATGTGGGACCCCGGATCAGCTATCCAGAATCTCCTGTGTATTTCCGTACTAGTCCCAGATCAGTAGCTAGTACACACAGTCACAGTGATACTTCATTGCCGAACAAAACGAAACTGTAATATAAATATTCAAGTATGGGCCACATGGCCACTTATTACAATACTCGGTCCAACGACCGGACACACAAAACAGCGGAAGCAAAAGAAAGCAACAAGCGAACGCCACAACGCCACAGGCAACGACTAGGAACACAACTAGTCCTCCTGGCAGTCCTCCTCGAAGAACTCCTCCTCTTCCTCGGCATCTTGGAAATTCTCTGATGAATACAATGTTGGTGTAGCACGTGAGTACAAAAGTACTCAGCAAGTCGGGAAAGTATGATCATGTGGGGCTTTCCCAAGGAAGCTTAATAGGGTTTATTTGCATAAAGCCACATTTTATTAAATCATACTTAAGTAAGTAATTTCACAAAGCATCTTTTACAATTCTTTTTAATAATTGAATTTATTTAATATTGTAGTGAGGTTCTAACCACCATCACTAACATAAAGGCTCTACCTGCCAACAGTTTAAAAGATCAAAGTTAATCAGGTGACTCCATCCGTCAAATAAAAAGCAGGTTCTATCCACCTGGTTGGCTCTTTCCGCCAAACAACATTCGAGAGTTCTAACCACTCCCGAACCCCAAAACAAAACACTTTTCTATTTTTAAACACAAAACCAAAGTCTACCAATATGAAAACATTCTTCGCTTTGCCTTTAACCGTAGGCGCGGCTATTCGAATAGTTTTACTCTGTAGAGGTGTACAACTTTACCCATAAGACAAGATATACCCTTGATGCCATGCAATTAACACACTTCCTTAGGTGTGCCGGCAGGGATATCTTGACAAGGCCGTTACAATGTATCTACCTAACTAGACCCACCCGCTGAGGTTTCACCGCTGTTAGGGTTCCCTCCACCCAGTACAGAAGCCCCCTCTTGCGCCGTGTGAGAAAAACAACATTGCCTCCGTTCGGCATTCACATCCAACCAAGTGGTGAGTCTAAGCTAGGCTTCTACAAATTAGTTGGCCAGGTCGTACCATTATAGACATGTGGTAGTACGGTATTGCTTAAAATGGCAATCATAAGCGTCGGTCCTTAAATGACTTGGGGCGGTACTTGCACAAAAGGATCAAGGCTCGATCCGCTCCCACCCGACATTCCATGCCGCCCAAGTCAAAATCATTTTCCTTTTCTTTTGATTTTAGAAAACAGGACCAAAACCATAATAATAACTTTCAAATCACATTTAATATCATTCTTTTTGAATAATCCCACCCCTGTGTTGTTTTCATCGGAAAAGGTCCTAAGCAATTCTACCGTACTACATAGCAACGGATACCATATAAGCCTAATCATGGTATAAACAAGGTTCTAGGGTTACAATGGATATGATTAACAATGTCAAGGAGGAATCAACAAGTTCGGAATAACTAGCTCTTATATTTGACATATTTAATTAAACATAGCCATGCAACTTTATAAACAATTTTAAATCATTTCGCAAACATAGGAGCAAAGTGCATCAAGGAGACTTCCCTTCTGTTGCAGCGGCGGCGGCGAACTCGGAAGGCTCGACGGCGAAATCGGCGGTCGCGGCGGGATCGTCGACTACACGCAAAACGAGGCAACAAATAAATAACAGAAAATAAATAAAATCCAAAAATTATAAAATTAGTACTGGCAGGTAGATCTTGATTTTAGATGAATTTAGAAATTTGAATGAGGTCAAACGGAGTTCGGATGAGAAAGTTATGAGCTTCCGAAGTTTGAATTTTGAAAAATTGGAAAACCGGGAATATTCCCGGAATATTCCTCTCGGGTTTGACTGGTCAACAGGGGCTTTGACTGGCTTTGACTAGGTGTTGACTAGGCTTTGGGTGTATGACAGAGGGCCCCACATGTCATAGACATGGGTTGCTTCTCCCAGAAGCTTGCCAAGGCCATGGCAATGGCCTCCACGGAAGAGAGAGAGAGCTTGGAGGAAGGAGAGGAGGGGGCTCGCCGTGAGAGGGACCGCTAAGGGCGAGGTTGCCGGCGTGGCCCGGCCAGCGGCCGGGCGGCGAGGCGGCGCGCGTGGCCGAAGACGCGGCCGGAAGCGGCTTCGAAGCGGCCTTGGCAGCATGGCGCAGGCGACGGCCGGCGGCGCGAGGCAAGCGGCGGCGGCGACAGGCGGCGGCCGGCAGGCCGGCGGCGCGCACGGGCCCAAGCCCACCATGGGAGCTCTAAACAGAGAGCTCCAAAACATGCTCCACTCCAAAAAAATTGGATTTTTCACTCATTTTTGCACGGATTCGATCCAAACAAAAAGCTAGAACCTCTAGATAACATCCTTAGCAACATCTAGGAGGAAGGAATTGAACCTAAACTCACCGGAATTGGAGAAAACGACGACGAACGGCGGTTCGGCCGAAAGCACCAAAACTCGAAATTCGTCGCCCACGGATGAAGAAACCTAAAATCAACGATCGGGTTAGAAGCTAGACTTCCAAGCTAACACAAAGAAACGAACGGGAGGAAAAATGATCCACCGGAGTGGAAGATACGAGCAAGAACACGAAGAACGCGAAGAACACCAAAAGTTCATCGGTTTTCTTGATCTTGCGGCCAATTGGATCTGGGAGGCTAACGGAGAGCTACACCAGCGGAAAGAGGATGCTTATACGGAGAGATGAGAGGCGGAATCACGCGAAACAGATTAGAAACGGGCGAATTATTGCCATTAATCCCAATTTTGGTTTCCTTGCAACCGTTCAAAATCCGGCGAGATCCCGGGTGCATTAACCCCATGGATGGAAAGAGGAGGCCGTCGTGATTCCAACGGATCCGACGGTTCGTGTTTTGGAGTTGAAATGAGGGAGTTACATGTATTTGGAAGGATGAATTGGTTTGGAAAGCCTCTGTTCTTTCTCTCAGGCAAACACACGTACAATGCCATCCCAAGGTTAGGAACGACACTGTTCACTTGCCACGTGGCAGCCTGCGCTTGGTTCTCATTTACGCAATTGATTCGCCCTAGAGAAAAATAAGGAAAAATGGCCTAAAAATTCCGAAAAAATTCCTAGAGCCATTTTAGATTATTTGGAACTCAAAGGAAGTGGTTTGGTTGAGTTTGGATGATTTTTGTGGAATTGGATATTCAGGCGCGGATCGCAGGCATTAAACAAAAGCCGCGCGAGATAAAATAGGAACGAATGTCCAAAAATCCGGGGAATGATTCCTAAAATCATTTCGGAATATTTGGAACATTTTAGAAGTGGTTTGGAGATTTTTGGAGCATTTTTGGACTCGGGTGAATTTTCGGGTACCGGCGGTACTGGAAAATCCGATTTTTCGCCCGGGAGGGAATTAATTCCCGATTTCGAAGGGGAATGGATGCCAGGTTATTATAAACACCAATGAAACTCCAAATTTTGAATTTACTTTATTTAAATTAGGTTTTTCTCCAGAAAGCCAAAATGAGGATGTTACAAACCTACCCCCCTTAGAGAGAATCTCGTCCCCGAGATTCAGACGGAGAAAGAAAAAGGTTAGGAAACTCTGCTCGAAGATCTTCCTTTTCCGAATGGTTGCTCCACTGAACCTTGCAGAACTTGATCACTCGGCTTCGCGTCCGACGCTCGACTTCATCCAAAATCTTGACGGGATACTCCGGGTAAGACAAGTCTTCTTTCAGTTCCATGTCTTCCAACGGCATCTGATGTTCCGGCACTCGGAGACACTTCTTTAACTGAGACACATGAAAGACATCATGTACCCCTGACAGCTGTGGCGGCAACTCCAACTTATACGCAACTTCTCCTTTTCGGGCAATCACCTTGAATGGTCCGATATAGCGGGGTGCTAACTTTCCACTGACGCGGAACCGCTTCATTCCCTTCAACGGGGATACCTTCAAGTACACATGATCTCCCGGTACAAAGCTTAAGTCACGTCGACGATTGTCCGCATAACTCTTTTGTCTTGACTGAGCTGTTTTCAGATTTGCACGGATTTGTCTAACTTGCTCTTCGGCTTCTTTTAGAACATCAGGTCCGATGATTTGTCCTCCTTCGGTTTCTTTCCAATACAGCGGTGTCCTGCATTTTCTTCCATACAAAGCTTCAAAAGGTGCCATCTTCAAACTGGCTTGATAACTGTTGTTGTACGAAAACTCCGCATAAGGTAAATTCTGATCCCACGAGCCTTTATATGTCAGAGCACACGCTCGCAACATGTCTTCTAGGATCTGATTAACCCTTTCCGTCTGGCCATCCGTCTGGGGATGGTAAGCAGTACTGAAATTCAAGTTGGTGCCTAACACCTCATGCAATTTCTGCCAAAACCTCGAGGTGAACTGGGAACCTCGATCAGACACAATCTTCTTTGGCACACCGTGTAAACACACAATCTTGGCCATATACAATTCGGCAAGCTTGTCTCCAGAATAGGTTGTCTTCACCGAGATAAAGTGAGCTACTTTGGTTAAACGGTCCACAATAACCCAAATGGAATCATAACCGGATTTAGTTTTGGGAAGCCCGGTTATAAAATCCATTCCAATTTCTTCCCATTTCCATACAGGCACTTGCAAAGGCTGCAACAGACCGGCTGGTCTCTGATGCTCCGCTTTAACCAACTGGCACACATCACAACGTGCCACGAAGTCAGCGACTTCTTTCTTCATATTGGACCACCAATACTTCTCTTTCAAATCAGCATACATTTTGGTGCCTCCTGGGTGTATAGCGTAAACTGAATCGTGAGCTTCCTTCAAGATCACATTCTTGATTTCCTCCTGGTTAGGGACCACTATTCTTTTCCCGAACCAGACTGTGCCTTGGTCATCTTCTGAAAATCCGAGGTGTTTTCCTTTCTTTAGACCCTCCTTCAGGTTGGCAATACCTTTATCGTCCTTCTGAACCTTTCGGATCTGATCTTCGAAGGTTGATTTGACCTCCAAATTATAAATACAACATTCATTTACCAATTCCAGGTTAAGACGCCGTAACTCCTCATGAAGCGCTGGTTGGCGTTGTTGTACTATCACATTGTTGCAGTGAGCTTTCCGGCTCAAAGCATCCGCAACAACGTTCGCTTTTCCAGGGTGATAATGAATTCCTACATTATAATCTTTCACCAACTCCAACCATCTTCGCTGCCTCAGGTTGAGGTCAGGCTGAGTGAAATTATATTTCAAACTCTTATGATCCGTATAGATCTCACATCTGTTGCCGATCAAGTAATGCCTCCATATCTTGAGCGCATGCACTACTGCGGCTAACTCCAAGTCATGAATAGGATAGTTTTCCTCATGAGGTCGCAGTTGTCTTGACGCATAGGCTATTACCTTTCCTTCTTGCATCATAACACATCCAAGTCCTAGCTTCGAAGCATCACAATACACTTCAAAGTCCTTATAGATGTCCGGCAAAATCAGCACTGGGGCTGAGGTTAACCTCTTTTTCAACTCCTGAAAACTTTGCTCACAGGCTTTAGTCCATTCAAACTTCTTTTCCTTTTTCAGAAGCTGAGTAAGAGGTCTGGCTATCTTCGAGAAACCTTCAATGAATCTCCGATAATAACCAGCTAATCCCAGAAAACTTCGGATCTCCGGGACTGACTTGGGTTGTGTCCAATCCAAAACATCCCTCACTTTCGCTGGATCTACTGCCACTCCTGCAGCAGAAATGATATGACCCAAGAAAGATACTTCCTTCAGCCAGAAGTCACACTTGCTAAACTTGGCATACAGCTGATGCTCTCGTAGTGTTTCCAAGACTATCCACAGATGGTCTTCATGCTCTTTCCTGCTCTTGGAATAGACAAGAATGTCGTCGATGAAGACTACGACGAACTTGTCTAAATACTCCATAAACACCTTATTCATTAGATTCATGAAATAAGAAGGAGCATTGGTCAATCCAAAAGACATGACTGTGAACTCATACAGTCCATATCTGGTAGTGAAGGCTGTCTTCGGAATATCTTCTTTTCTTATCTTCAGCTGATGATATCCCGATCTCAAATCTATCTTGGAGAAGACGTGAGCTCCCTTCAACTGATCAAACAAATCATCAATCCGAGGCAACGGATACTTGTTCTTAATGGTAACCTCATTCAACGACCTGTAGTCTATGCACATCCTCAGACTACCATCCTTCTTGGTAACAAAGATCACAGGCGATCCCCATGGCGACGAACTGGGTCTGATGAATCCTTTCTCCTGCAGTTCTTCAATCTGCTTCTTCATATCGACCAACTCGTTGGAAGGCAAATGGTACGGTCTCTTTGAGATGGGAGCGGTACCGGGTACTAGCTCCATTACAAACTCCACATCTCGATCTGGTGGCATACCAGGTAACTCATCCGGGAACACATCTGGGTACTCATTGACTATGGGTACCTTCTCCAACGAAGTACCCTTCAGACGGTTTAGGGTGCTACCCCCCTTAGAGGAAAGATTAGATAAGAACTCCACTCTAATCCCCTCAGGGCTGGTAAGAGAGATAGCTCTACTAGCACAGTCTATCTGACCCTTGTACTTGGTTAACCAATCCATTCCAAGGATTACTTCTATACCCTTGATATCCAACAGTATTAAGTTCGCTAGGAACTTTACCCCTTTTATTACTATATCCATCTTCGGACAGACAGTAGTTGTTCTTAATTCTTTTCCAGGGGATTGCACTAACAAAGGGTTTCTTAACAGTATGGTGTGCCAGTTATGCTTTTTAACCAAGTACTCTGATATGAAAGAATGGGTTGCACCAGAATCAAACAGAATCTAGGCAGTGCGAATTCACATGGAACTTACCATAAACCACGTCTGGCGCATCCTGAGCCTCTTCTGCGGTGATGTGGTTCACACGCCCTCTTCCTGCAGTCCTTGGCGTGCGCGGAGTTTGAGGGGTTCCTCTTCCCTGAGCCGGCGCAGGGGCGCGGGCTGGCGTCGATCCCAAGTTAAACCGCACCGGGGTGACGGGCTGACGCTTCTTGGGGCAGTTGTTGGCGTAGTGCCCCATCTCCCTGCAGTTAAAGCACTGCACTCCTGCCATCGATGTACTGCCCTTCTGAGCTTGAGCTCCTGCATTGCCGGCAGGGGCTTGTCCAGTGGGGCGCGGAGTAGACATTGGGGTTCGGGGAGCATTGGAGGCTCGGCTCTTTGGTATTTCTTCTTTGGAAAGTGGGGCACAGGCTAACGGCTGGCACCGCGCTGATTCTGAAACATCATCTTTCTCTTGTGGGACTCAGACAGCTGACGCTGGGCATCCTCTTGAATCAGCGCCTTGTTGATCATGTGCTGGAACGACGGGTAGTCGCTTGAAACCAGCTGTACCTTCAAGTTGGGGTCAAGGCCCTCCATGAATCGCCAAATCTTGGCCTCATCAGTGGCGACATCTGAGGTCGCGTACCGGGACAGCTGAGTGAAGCGGTTAAGGTACTCCGCTACGGACAAATTCCCTTGTTGAAGCTTGTGAAACTCACGACGCTTCATTTCCATAATCCCCCTTGGGATATGGGTAGCCCTGAAGGCTTCCACAAACTCATTCCACGGAATGTTCTGCGGGTAAGCATGTGCAGCACAGTAGTTCTCCTACCAGTTGGATGCCGTACCCTTCAGCTGATAAGAGGCAAAGTGCACACTCTCAGTGTCATCGCACTGAGCCAAGTGAAGTTTCCGCTCAATCTCCTTGAGCCAGTCATCCGCATCCAGCGGGTCTCCGGATCCAGCAAAAGTCGGGGGTCGCGTCCTCATGAACTCCCCAAACTTGGAAGGGGGCTGTTGAACTTGAGCTGGTGCTGCAGCGGCTTGAGGTTGGTTCAGGACGTTCTGAGCTAACGCCTGAAGAATCTGAAGCTGCATCGCCATCATTTGTTCCATGTTCGGCGGCTGAGCTGGTGGTGGGGGCGGCGGCGGATCATGCTGAGCTGCTGGGTGCTGAGCTTGCTCTTGTCCCTACTGCTGAGGGGGCTCCATGAATTCTTCCTCTTGAAAGTGCACCGGTCCACGAGCACGTCCACGGCCTCTACCACGGCCTGCGGGCCTTCCACGACCACGACCACGACCAACGTTCTCCATCTGCACAAGGCGGTCAAGCACAAGGAAAGAGGGAACAGCACAGGTACGAGTCAGGGGACTAAACCACATCCTCACAACACGAGCACAACCACAAGAGCACACAACAGAAGGGAAAAACCAACCGAACTTCAATTAAAATCAAAATAGTTTTGGAGGTGGCTGTATCACAGATGCCTAAGGGCACGATACAATCCAGCAATCACTTATTCAACGCTCTAACGCGATAAAATTAAGATCCTGCAGACTAAAACATCTAAGAACTCGCGTCACTGCCGAAGACGCGCAGGGACGGGTCCTCCTCCTCCTCGCTCCTGCTGCGGGAAGGTGTAGCTGCTGCCGAAGGTCCTGCTCCTCCAGGGGCAACCAAAGCACTCAGAGAAAACCCTGGCGACGAAGGGAGACGAACGGACTTCTTGGCGCGATCGTCAAAGCCTCGAGGCCTTGATGGCGCTTGGTGGCGGCGCGTCCTGCAGGATGTCGCGGTCGTGGGTCCTCCCGAACCGGCCGGTGGTGGCGGCGCCACGGTGTGCCTCTGCCTGCAGTCTTTGGCTGATGGAAGAAGTGCACGCAAGGTCTCCAGCTCCTCCTTGAGCCGACGAGTCTCCTCCCGAGAAGCAGCCAAACTCTCATACTGATCTCGGAGCTCATGGAGAGTGCTGACATAGGCCTCATCTTGGGCTCGGACGAGCGCTCCCACATGCACCAACGCTGGGTCCTGCTCCTGCTCCGTACCCCGGAACCTGCTGTGATACCTTTCTTCATCAAAGCACGGAAACAGGCGGTACGGCGAGTCCTCCAGTCGGTCATTGTAGCTGCTGCCAAGCTGAAGAATGGCCTGTCTCGTCGCATCCTGGATCGCATCACCCAACTTCACCCTCTCCGAAGTGAAGTAGGACGGACGGTCATCCACGAACGGACTTCGGGCCTGCACCATCAGTCTAACCTTCCACGAGGTATGGCCCAAGCTCGACACGGAGGTACAGCGGTACTCAGGCCGGTGGGGAAACTCCAGCTCTTGGAGCATCAAGGACAGCTCCGCACAAAAGCCTCCCGCCAATGAAGCAAAAGTGGTGTAAGTCGACATCTACAAATTTTGAAAGAAGATAGGATTAGTAAACAAAATTTAAATACAAGAGAGGATAAGCACAAGATACTAAGATAGAGGAGATAGAAGCAAGGAACTTAAACTTTTGTAAGTACATTTTTATAAAATATAAGTCCTTAAGGCTTTGCCATGCTAACTAGGTCACGCCCTACAGTCGTCCAGGCTCTGATACCACCGCTGTGGGACCCTGGATCAGCTATCCAGAATCTCCTGTGTATTTCTGTACTAGTCCCAGATCAGTAGCTAGTACACACAGTCACAGTGATACTTCATTGCCGAACAAAACGAAACTGTAATATAAATATTCAAGTATGGGCCACATGGCCACTTATTACAATACTCGGTCCAATGACCGGACACACAAAACAGCGGAAGCAAAAGAAAGCAACAAGCGAACGCCACAACGCCACAGGCGACGACTAGGAACGCAACTAGTCCTCCTGGCAGTCCTCCTCGAAGAACTCCTCCTCTTCCTCGGCATCTTGGAAATTCTCTGATGAATACAATGTTGGTGTAGCACGTGAGTACAAAAGTACTCAGCAAGTCGGGAAAGTATGATCATGTGGGGCTTTCCCAAGGAAGCTTAATAGGGTTTATTTGCATAAAGCCACATTTTATTAAATCATACTTAAGTAAGTAATTTCACAAAGCATCTTTTACAATTCTTTTTAATAATTGAATTTATTTAATATTGTAGTGAGGTTCTAACCACCGTCACTAACATAAAGGCTCTACCTGCCAACAGTTTAAAAGATCAAAGTTAATCAGGTGACTCCATCCGTCAAATAAAAAGCAGGTTCTATCCACCTGGTTGGCTCTTTCCGCCAAACAACATTCGAGAGTTCTAACCACTCCCGAAACCCAAAACAAAACACTTTTCTGTTTTTAAACACAAAACCAAAGTCTACCAATATGAAAGCATTCTTCGCTTTGCCTTTAATCGTAGGCGCGGCTATTCGAATAGTTTTACTCTGCAGAGGTGTACAACTTTACCCACAAGACAAGATATACCCTTGATGCCATGCAATTAACACACTTCCTTAGGTGTGCCGGCAGGGATATCTTGACAAGGCCGTTACAATGTATCTACCTAACTAGACCCACCCGCTGAGGTTTCATCGCTGTTAGGGTTCCCTCCACCCAGTACAGAAGCCCCCTCTTGCGCCGTGTGAGAAAAACAACATTGCCTCCGTCCGGCATTCACATCCAACCAAGTGGTCAGTCTAAGCTAGGCTTTTACAAATTAGTTGGCCAGGTCGTACCATTATAGACATGTGGTAGTACGGTATTTCTTAAAATGGCAATCATAAGCGTCGGTCCTTAAATGACTTGGGGCGGTACTTGCACAAAAGGATCAAGGCTCGATCCGCTCCCACCCGACATTCCATGCCGCCCAAGTCAAAATCATTTTCCTTTTCTTTTGATTTTAGAAAACAGGACCAAAACCATAATAATAACTTTCAAATCACATTTAATATCATTCTTTTTGAATAATCCCACCCCTGGGTTGTTTTCATCGAAAAAGGTCCTAAGCAATTCTACCGTACTACATAGCAACGGATACCATATAAGCCTAAGCATGGTATAAACAAGGTTCTAGGGTTACAATGGATATGATTAACAATGTCAAGGAGGAATCAACAAGTTCGTAATAACTAGCTCTTATATTTGACATATTTAATTAAACATAGCCATGCAACTTTATAAACAATTTTAAATCATTTCGCAAACATTGGAGCAAAGTGCATCAAGGAGACTTGCCTTCTGTTGCGGCGGCGGCGGCGAACTCGGAAGGCTCGACGGCGAAATCGTGATGTCATGCGGGATAAATCGACTACACGCAAAACGAGGCAACAAATAAATAACAGAAAATAAATAAAATCCAAAAATTATATAATTAGTACTGGCAGGTAGATCTTGATTTTAGATGAATTTAGAAATTTGAATGAGGTCAAACGGAGTTCGGATGAGAAAGTTATGAGCTTCCGAAGTTTGAATTTTGAAAAATTGGAAAACCGGGAATATTCCTCTCGGGTTTGACTGGTCAACAGGGGCTTTGACTGGCTTTGACTGGGTCTTGACTAGGCTTTGGGTGTATGACAGAGGGCCCCACATGTCATAGACATGGGTTGCTTCTCCTAGAAGCTTGCCATGGCCATGGCAATGGCCTCCATGGAAGAGAGAGAGAGCTTGGAGGGGAAGGAGAGGGAGGGGGGCTCGCCGTGAGGAGGGACCGGCAATGCTGAGGTCGCGTGGCGGCCCGACGTGGCCGGGCGCCACGGGCGGGCGCAGGCAAGACGGCGGCGGCCGACGGCGGCGACCGGCCGTCGGCCCGGCTGGCCAGCGCCAAGACGGCCCAAGCCCACCATGGGAGCTCTAAATAGAGCTCCAAAAACATGCTCCACTCCAAAAAAATTGGATTTTTCACTCATTTTTGCACGGATTCGATCCAAACAAAAAGCTAGAACCTCTAGATAACATCCTTAGCAACATCTAGGAGGAAGGAATTGAACCTAAACTCACCGGAATTGGAGAAAATGACGATTTAACGGCGGTTCGACGAAAGCACCAAAACTTCGAAATTAAGCCGCCCACGGATGAAGAAACCTAAAATCAACGATCAGGTTAGAAGCTAGACTTCCAAGCTAACACAAAGAAACGAACGGGAGGAAGAATGATCCACCGGAGTGGAAGATACGAGCAAGAACACGAAGAACACCAAAAGTTCGTCGGTTTTCTTGATCTTGCGGCCAATTGGATCTGGGAGGCTAACAGAGAGCTACACCACCGGAAAGAGGATGCTTATACGGAGAGATGAGAGGCGGAATCACGCGAAACGGATTAGAAACGGGCGAATTATTGCCATTAATGCCGATTTCGGTTTCCTTGCAACCGTTCAAAATCCGGCGAGATCCCGGGTGCATTAACCCCATGGATGGAAAGAGGAGGCTGTCGTGATTCCAACGGATCCGACGGTTCGCGTTTTGGAGTTGAAATGAGGGAGTTACATGTATTTGGAAGGATGAATTGGTTTGGAAAGCCTCTGTTCTTTCTCTCAGGCAAACACATGTACAATGCCATCCCAAGGTTAGGGACGACACTGTTCACTAGCCACGTGGCAACCTGCGGTTGGTTCTCCTTTACGCAATTGATTCGCCCTAGAGAAAAATAAGGAAAAATGGCCTAAAAATTCCGAAAAAATTCCTAGAGCCATTTTAGATTATTTGGAACTCAAAGGAATTGGTTTGGTTGAGTTTGGATGATTTTTGTGGAATTGGATATTCAGGCGCGGATCGCAGGCATTAAACAAAAGCCGCGCGAGATAAAATAGGAACGAATGTCCAAAAATCCGGGGAATGATTCCTAAAATCATTTCGGAATATTTGGAACATTTTAGAAGTAGTTTGGAGATTTTTGGAGCATTTTTGGACTCGGGTGAATTTTGAATGCGTGATCTTGGAAAATCCGATTTTTCGCCCGGGAGGGAATTAATTCCCGATTTCGAAGGGGAATGGATGCCAGGTTATTATAAACACCAATGAAACTCCAAATTTTGAATTTACTTTATTTAAATTAGGTTTTTCTCCAGAAAGCCAAAATGAGGATGTTACATATAACATGTGAAACATGAGTAGTAGCACCAGAATCTAACCACCAGGTATGGCTAGGAACTTCAATAAGATTTGATTCAAAGCATACAGAAACATAATGCATACCTTTCTGTTCGAACCATTTCTTTCTCTTAGGGCAATCCTTTTTGAAATGACCAACCTTCTTACAGAAGTGGCATCTCAACTTCTTATGGATTTGGCCCTCACTAACTTGATGTGAAGCCTTGTCCTTTGTTTTACCCCTCTTTCCTGGCTTTTCCTTGCTGCTACTTTCACCATTTTGCATTGTGAGATGGACAGAGTGATCCCTCACTTTCTTTAATCTCCCTTCTTCCTGAACCAATTGGGCTTTGCATTCTTGAAGGTTCCATTTATCTTTTATGGTGTTATAATGCACTTGGAACGAGCCAAATTCAGGAGATAGGGAGTTCATGATGAATTGGACCAAAAATGATTCACTTACGTCCATTCCCATGGATGTTAACTTTGCGGCAATATTTGCCATGCTAATCACATGATCATGCACGGGAATAGACCAATCAAATTTCTTGGTCGTTAGATCACTCATAAGAGTCCCAACTACAGACTTGTCTGTAATGTCTGATTGAGAATATTCTTTTAGCTTCGTCATGAATTCCTTTGCATTATCAGTTTTAGGCAGCGATGGCTTGACATTTTCAGCAATCGTCAAGCGCATCAAGTTCAAGCTTAGCCTGTTAGATCGTTCCCAAGCTTCATAAAGGGAACAATCTTCATCAGTACTTTCATCTGTAATAGCTGCAGGCTTTTCATCAAGAACTAATGCTAGATCTAAGTCCATAACACCCAGCTGAAACAGGATGCATTGAGACCGGTCCAACATAGTTCAGCCCATAAAACTTGACTAGCCCAAAACCCTGACTCATTAAGTTAATGGAAGCTGCAAATTTTAAATATGTTCACAAATTAATACTCTGAGTATATAAAACAGATTCATGTAAAAACAAACTTTGAGTGTGCATCCAAAAACATCTTTAGATGAAATTTAGCTACACGGCTGGAATCAATAATAATGCTAAAAACAAACATCTTTAATAGATAATCAACTATACTTAAGCCAATGCGCACGCTATCTTTGGATAAACTAACAAATTGACCAAGCATGTTGATTAACCTCTTTCATGTCACCAATTGTAAGCAATGGTCCACCTTTGGGTGACCTCCTAGCATTACAATTCGTGAACTCAATTGTCCATCATATTTTCCAATTAATAGCATCAAATAGATATGAACAACTGTAATGCACAATTAAATATCTATGATCCTAAGCAAGGCCACTTTGGTGACTAACATGCTTATATAATATAAATACTTAATTGGCATATCACTTTTAATTATGCTCATAAGAATAAACTGTGATCTTTTGAACAAAAGAAAATTCTGTCTTTTAACATTACAAACGGACACAAACACATTTCTTGCATATTATCCAAGTAACAATACTGAAAAGGTAAATAATATTTTATTGCTCTAAACAACATTACTATGATGAATCGCACAATTGCAAATGCAATTTCACTTATGCGCGTTGATAAAAAATAGAGCAATATATTTACCACACAGCAGTATGCAATAAAATATCATGAAAGGAAACTTAATCAACCATAAAGAATATTATAATGGTGAATCAAAAGTGCTAAAACCTTGCTCTGATACCAAATGTAAGATAAACTGCGGAAGCTGTAAGATTATTTAGCAATTTTGATTCAACCGAAAAACAACTTTTATATGTGCGAAAAGCACAAATCATCCTTTATATGTGCAAAAGCACAAACCCACCTTGAGACATATTGCCTTGCATATTGAATTTTATTTTTCTCTCCTCTCTTTCTTCTAACTTTTATAGTTCTCTCAATGGTCAGAGAACTTTCTGTTCTTTTCTCTTATTTGTGTACTACTCTTTCTGTGCTCTTCTTTTTCTTCACACACCTTTGATGTACAGGAGAGGATCCTTTTATAGCCAAGAAAAGAAGCTCTGGCTAAGGAGAGAAGCCAGAGCGTAAGTTTCTAGCCATTAAAGAATCCGTTTCTTTGCACTAAATACATCAGTTTTCATGAATTAAATACGTCAGTTTCTGTTCACTAAATACAATGAAACTGTCACTTTTAATTCAGCACTTAAACACTTAATGAAACTGACTGTAACTCAGCACTTTAGTACATAACTAAATATTTGGAAGAGAGAGGAGAGGGATTTTAAACCCCATGATTCTTAATCTTTTATTCTAGCAACCATCACACTTAGACCTTTTATTATAAGAACCATTCTGTAATTTACATGGGCCACATTATGTTAAAATAATTTAACAATTTCGAGCAGTAGCTTCCGTGTACGTAGGCCCAGACAGATGGAATTAGTGTGACCTGAAAGCTGAACCTTTGACGTCGCCAGGATGCAGGACAAGAAGGAGCCGAACACCAGCCAAATTTTGCCTGGGTGATCCAAATTCCAAACCACGCAACTGTCACCACGAGTACAACGTACCAAAGCCAGGGGTGACCACATAATGCATCTCCGCCTCTAAAAGAAATCACTCTTCTTTTTTAGCGATGCATATACCCTATTTTAAAAGCTAAAATGCGCAACCTTTGGTACGGTTCCAGATTCTAGTAGAAACTAGTAGAAATGGGGTTGAAGGCGATTCAACCCCGGTGTGGAAAAAGAAGAAACGTTCCGAGGAGAAACATTCCGAGTTTTAGCCCATTTAGCTGGGTTTCTTCCAGATTCTAGTAGAAACACCTCGGTTCCAAGTTGCCAAACGGGGCCTAAAACAGTGGGATTATGTATGACTAACGGTGAAACAGTGGGTAGCGCTTCTTCTTTTTCTTGGAAATGACCGGAAAATTGGCAACGACGATGGGACTCCGGCTGGGTCACCGCGACAACGAGGGATAAGGCTGTAATACTCTGTCATGTTAATCTAACTAATCGATACGACTCGTAGTTATTTTGTAAAACAAAAATGGATACCTAGCTTCCCTCCGTTGTAGTTCCATTAGACTACTTGCTCAGCATATTTTATAGAGCTATTTTACAGTACACTAAATTGAATATGAACCGTTCATTCTTTTTGATTCAGTGTATCAGATTAATTAGAATCTACTTATACTTCATCTGGTAATATAGTAGTAGAAACACTCCTAACAAATCGACGGTTAGATATGATTTCTATTACATGCTATATACTATCAGTATAATGCATATCTCTTTTTATAAGACTTATTTGTTTTCCTATTGTAAATTATAAAGGCGAGTATGTACAGTTAATGCTGTTTTTCTCTCTTTTACCGTTATTTATTTCATTCTCTTTCTTAAGCTGTTATGTATGACTAATCACACAAATTGTTATGTCGACTCATCTTTCAAAACACTTAATAATCATTATCTATGGTAAAGTTCTTAATCTTAGAGTTTTCTTAATTTATGTGTCCGATCAAAATATGTCGTACAAAAATCAACAAAGAATTACCAAAAAGCTAGCTACAATTTGAATGTCTTTTACTTCTGTTGTGGTCGCTAACGACATTGAAATGGATTGCAATCCGACAAGGAACCTTGTTTGGATTTTTCCATCGACCATTATTTCTAGATGGAGAACTGATGTAGCAACCAATAAATGCAATTTGATGTTTGTGGTATAGTCCATCTAAAGGCGTGCACTATCAAGATCACCACAGTTGTGCTGAAAAGCCAAATTTAGGCGGTGTTTGGCAGAGCTGCAGCTCCGCCAAATCTGGTAGAGTTCTGTGGAGCTGGAGCTATGGTTATATTAAGAATGTTTAGATGGGTCATCTTGTTAACATTTTAGAATAAAAATATAAATTTAATTCACTTTATTTTAACCTACAAATTTCATATCTAAGATAGAGCTGGGATCAAAGCTCTGCCAAACAGAGCTTTAATCAGTTTTTGTAGATCGAAAGTCACACAACTTATTTGTTCATCAAACGAGTCCCCAACATTTGACATTATATATAGAGAGACGGTAGCTACATGTGTCATGTGTGCGTAGCACTGCTTATTCTACGCGTTGGCCGATGTCGTATGTTCCTAGCTAGCGTACTATCCAAAAACAGGACTCATAGTTGAGAACTGCAATTCGATAGTAAATCACGAATCCCTCATTTTATTATTTAATACACTAATATTTACTATCTTACTTACTATATTTTAATATAGAACAACGAATAAAGTTACTACTAATCTGTAACATGTCCATCTTTTCTTTATTCTAACCATATATAACTTGTTATTGGTAGCTCTGATTCACGAACGTTTTGCCGTTAGATTACTGACGACGAGAGGAATAACATGATATAAGTCTCGCAAATAAATATCGCATAAATTAAATTTTACAGCCAAATAAACATCAATTTACTATTGTACGATAGTAAAATCTATATATAAATATAATAAAATCTGTTACTAGCTAGCAAAATTATTGTTTATTAGCGAGACTTATATCATTTTGTTCCTCTCATCGTCAGTAACCTGCTGAAGAAAATCATTTGTGATTGGAGCTATCAATAAAAAGTTAGGCGAAAACAAAGAAAACAGATTGTGTATAAACAAGGAACACATTTACTAGTTGGTTTCCCATATTGGCAACTGGAACAGCTTTGGTGCGCTCAGTACAGGGATAATTGGCTCGATCAGTCTGCGTTAACTGATTGATGTGTAGACTACACACAACTGAAGAATAGTGCCTATATATACACACATGGCATTTCATTTTCATATGGCACGTATAAAGTCGATGAGGCATGCAGTTTTATTATTAGTGGTTTGTTTAGCATATGAGTATGGAGAACAAGATGCAGGGTCGTTTCTATCTTCTTATCTAAATACTTGAGATAAATGGGATATATACTATATAAGAAAATAGGGATATGTAGAACAATTTTACTCGTGAATCATTGAGGTCATATTTTGCGGGAAGAATTACACAGCTAGCTCGGTTAAACTTTAAAAAAGAACAAAAGAAATTGCAATCTTATATATACACACACACATTTAAGCCCCGTTTGGCAAGTAGGAACCGAGCCGTTTCTATTAGAATCTGGAAGAAACTCAACCAAACGGACTAAAGCTCGGAACGATTCTCTTTGGAACGTTTCTTCTTTTTCCACGCCGGAGCCGAATCACCCTCAACCCCGTTTCACGTCGATTCATAGAATCCAGACAGCTAGCCAAACGGTTTCCAGACAGTAATTCTGATTCTACCTGAAACGTCTCTACTAAGAATCTGGAACCGTTGCCGTTTCTACTAGAATCTGAAACCATACCAAACAGGGCCTTACATACTTCTCATTATGTATTTCTCGTTATGTATATGTATATGCATATGTATGAAGCTTTTTTTTACTCCCTCGTGCTATATCTCATAGAGAGTATTTCACATAATTAAGGATATGTATGTGTAGTAGATGAGTATATAAGATAATCTAGATGATAGGTACACTTTTTAATATAACATGTGTATTTTTTCAGATATTTCTTTTTTATGTGCGGATACAAATTAAAGTATTTACAGATTACGTTGAAAACAATGTCGTTTTCAAAAAGAAAAACGTATAGCACATATATCCACAGGCAGAATTAACATACGAGTACTACGAGGCATGTGAGGATTAATAGAAACTAGCGATGTATCACGAGAGGTCATGTGGTGTGGCCAGCTCATTCTAAGCCCGGCCAGATGGAGTATGCCATGCATGAACCTCACCTGCAGATCTGAACTACTGTATCAGGGGCGGAACAGGGCACCCCAAAAAAAAATGCCCCGGCACTCCTTCCTATTAATGTAGTATTGCTGGAAATGTTCACTGTTTGGTTCATTCTCTCTTTTAAAACAAATAGTTTTCTTCTAAATTTTTTTATAAAACTAGTCTCCTCCACCATAAAAGGGCCAGAGGCTCACAGCTGGCACCTTCTACATAGGGGATTGTGGAAGGTCCAGATGCCACGGACAGCAGGCGTAGCAAGCCGACCGCAGGAGCAGGTACTTGCCATAGACTGGTTGCGCGGCAACACGGCTTGCTGCGAACTGGTGGTGCGGCAGGACATGTGCTGTGGACCAGAGGCGTGGCACAAGAGATCTCCTGCACTACAGAACAATGGAATGGTACTGTAGCACGGGAGGCGGCTTTTGCGGAGCAGCAACAGAGGCTAGTTTTGTTAAAAAAAATTTCAGGATAGAGCTATTTTTTTTTAAAAAAAAGTGAAGGACAGGGCCAAATAAATGAACAGTTTGTATTGCTTAATA
The DNA here is from genome assembly GCA_036346355.1 of Rhipidocladum racemiflorum. Taxonomy (NCBI): domain Eukaryota; kingdom Viridiplantae; phylum Streptophyta; class Magnoliopsida; order Poales; family Poaceae; genus Rhipidocladum; species Rhipidocladum racemiflorum. The sequence goes on along the minus strand of CM070576.1, from coordinate 9,535,712 downwards.
AGAGAGGCAAAGAGTAAAGATAAATTGAGATGGATTAGATCGACTAGTGGCAAAGCCATCACTGATCTACTTCCGTGCATACATATGATCAATCCCTTTCCTTGCTTGCTTGCTCGCTCTAGCTGCATTACGCGAGGGTTTTTACTTCACCTACCACGAGGTACTAAGTATTTTTTTTCATCAAATTATTTATAAAGTTTTAGTAATTTTATCTTTTAATTTTTTAGTGCCTATTAATGCTAGCTCAATAGATAGTTTGGTGCATGTATAGTATTACTTGTGGGCAGACAGCTGCAAATATTGTGCTTATCTAGCTGTCAATACATTTACAAATATTGTGCTTATCTCCCCAATCACGGAAGACGCTGTAGGAGACACCTGTCCCCGTGCCGAGCCTGGGAGCGCGGGAGGTGGCCGAGCCACGGCAGCACGGGCGAGTGAGGGAGCAAAGTATGGCCCACAGCGGCAGGGTTCCTTCTATGCTATCTGAAAGAAGGGCTCCGTCCACGCTAGAGGGTAAACTAAATCCGCGCCAGAAGCCGCCTCAAACGGGTGAGCGGCGTGCTGCGCGATGCATGGGGGACGGCACAGAGGCACGAGGGTTGGCACAGCAAACGGCGCGGACGCTCAGCGTGGCACTACGGCGACCAGCAGAGGCACACTCATTAGAAATTTTCTAGTTTCGTCACTGGTTGGAATTAGAATTTATTTAGATGAATTGTTTTTGTCACATTATTATACGTATACAAACTTGCCAAAGAATTCAAGTTAATTCAATTATTCGTGGTCCTCAGATTATTTAATTTAATCCTGCATGATCAATAATACCACCTGATGGTCTTCGCGTATATCTGTGTGCTCAGTCCGTTGTTTCGATAGTTTAGCCTCATTATAGCCACGGTATGCGACTAAAATACTACCATTTCTGCCTTGTATGAACATATTCCCTGTCCATACATAAAAGAATATACTCATAAAGTATCATCGTGTCATATCCAAATATTCAATCAGATACATAGAAAATGAAGACATCTCATCTCAGGGATATATAATTCACAGAGATCGATAAGTCGTCTGAATCAGCACATGCTCGATATAGTCGAATGCCAATTACGTGTACCGACAGAGGTAAGGCCGCTTTAATATCGTGAAAGCCTCTTTTCTACTCCCGGGAGTAATTACTCCCTATGCCGTATATCACAACTTAGGGAGTATCTCGCACAACGGAGAGTATGTACGTCTAGTATGTAAGTACATAAGATCATCTAGGTGGTATTTACATTTTTTCAGATGTGGTATGTACACTTTTTAGACATACTCCTTTTTATATACGTATATGAAGGTATTTGCAAAATAGGCTAAAAACTATGTACTCCCTTGCAATTTTTTCATGTGGATCTCATTGGAATATCTTATAATTAGTATATGAGTGTATCCAAACTGATAAAGGAGTATCTCAAGTACGTTTGGGTGGTATTTCAGATATGGGAGTAATTACTCCCGGGAGTACAAAGTATTTTTCCTATATATATATATATATATATATATATATATATATATATATATATATATATATATATATATATATATATATATATATATATATATATATATATATATATATATATATATATATATACTTCCTACTCCTGGAAGTGGTTACTCCCACCTTTGAAATACCATCTAAACGAACTTCAAATATTCTTTTATCACTTTGGATACACTCATATACTAATTATAAGATATTCCAATATGATCCATATGAAAAAATTGCAAGAGAGTACATAGTTTTTAGCATATTTTGTAAATACCTTCAAATACGTACATAAAAAAGAGTAAGTCTAAAAAGTGTACATACCACCTTTGAAAATTTGTATACATACCCTTCGTTGTGCGAGATACTCTCTACGATATATATATGTATATATATGTATATGTATATATATGTATATGTATGTATATATATGTATATGTATATGTACATATATAAGGACGGCAGAATGAGGACACCATGACTTCAATTGCATAAATTCATGCCAAATTCCATTATATTTTTAAAAAAAAATTCAGTTTTAGGGTATATACCCATCTATTACAATTCAAATGAAACATATAATTTTGAAAAAAAAATATACTCGAATTTGAAGATTTGAACGAATTCAGATCACATTCTTTTCTAATTTATATATAAAATCAGTACATAAATTTTTCGCATGCAAATACATTAGGAAAATACCCTTTTGGATCATGGTGCCCAAGGTAATTGTAATAATTGTGCTCATTTCATTTCTCATTTAAGTTGTTTTTAACTAAATAGGGGTAGAAAGTACATATATCTGAGAGTACAAAACCGGCTTCATATATATATACATATGTGTATATATATATACACATATATATATATGTGTGTGTATATATATATATATGTGTGTATATATATATATATACACATATGTCTATATACCTCTTGATAAACCTATGTTCAAACCTAAATAAACCTTCACTTAATTAGTGGCCACTGTCCGGAAGAAGCCAGGCCATTTCCACAACTAACTTACCTTTCTTCCGATCTCTGCAACCTCACTCTTCCAAGCTCATTTCTGTGACCACTCTAGCCAGTCTCTTTTAGCAGGAGAGTTCTAGATCAATCGCATCACCCTCTTATCTGATGCACATCTTTTCTCCTAAGCATCTGACATTTTAAGTAATTAAGCAACGTGGTTCTCTAAGGATACATATGGTTCAAGGGCAAAGGGAATATGTTCTCTAAGGATCTATCTGACATACCTTTTCTCAAAGAACAGTAACGTCATTCAATCACCCAGTATAGCACTTATGGACAGCATTTGGAGTGGCTATCAACCTTAATAAGCTATTATCAAGTTTATTTTAAAATTTACATAATTAGATGTCGATAGGTAACATCATTTTATTTATCATTCAAATCGTTATTTTAAATGCAAGCTAACGAGCTACTATTGAGCCAAGCCTCGTTAACAACTTTCGCTCGAAATGATCTTATTTTACTTTTAAACTCATTAACTGTTGTAATCGAAACAATTTTGGTTTGAACCCTAACTAGCTTTTTTTTGTTGGGATTTGATAAACATCATCCAAATGTTTTTATTGCTGAAATCACCCAAATCTAGGATCATCGGATCATTTGATTACATCCGATCCTATGATTTGATCTAACGGCCCAGTGATATCTGGGTGAGGTATCCAACGGTTCAAAATTTAGATGTTAGTTAAAACAAAAACATCGGGATGATACCTTTTCTAGCTTTTTGGACAATCTTCACGTGGGGACCATCCTCTGAAAAGTTCTATCCCTATGGAGATATACCACTGTAGAATGTAACGGCTGGCTTAAGTGTAGAGGTGGGCACTTGGGTCGGGCTCTTTTGGGCCGGCCCGAAGCACGATGGGATGGCCCGGTGCAAAGCACGGCAGTGTGATTCCGTGCCAGGGCCGAGCGACATCTGGCTGTAGCTCGAGCCGTCTGCGGGCCGGGGAACCAGGCAAGGCGGCGGCCGCGGCACGCGACAGCGGCGATTTGGGCGGGTTACGTCTTGCGCGCAGTAACGAGCGAACCGCAAATCACGGATTAAGGCCTAAAAGTTAGCAGATATTGTTGATTCAGGGCATATTCAAGTATTGCATTTATGTTTGACATTTTGTTGATGTGATTAGTCTCTTATGTAATTAAAATAGGTAGTTTAGTAGTAGTAATTTGTTTTATTTCTTTGCTCGTCACAATAGTGAAAATGGGTCGGGCCTGGGCCGGCACGGCACGAAGCAGGCACGAAGCGCGAATGGGCCAGGCTTGGGCTCACCAAAGGTGAGTCGGGCCGGCACGGCCCGGCACGGTGGGCACGATGGGCCGTCGTGGCACGGCACGATTTCGGCCTGAAGCACGATGGGCCCGGGCCAGACCGGCACGGCACGACACGATGGCCACCTCTACTTAAGTGCAAGCAAAAGGCTCCGGGATGATTCCACGGCAAGCCAGCCGGTCAATTTTCTTCATAGCGAGCTAGTAGTGTGGGTCATCCCGAGCTTAAAACGTGTTCGAAAGGCTTCCAACTTTACACCTATTGCAGCTGGAACACTCCAAAGTGGAGCATCTCATCAAGACATGAACCCCATATTCACCCGGAGTTCGTCGGCAGTTGGCAGCCCTATCCGGTGCAGAGGGGCAAAGGCGCCGCACAACCATGCACAGAGATTCATCCATCACAATCGCCTCGTCTGCAACGTGAAGCAAGCACAGCCACGAAGGGCCATTTGCTGTGTCGTTTCCAGGGGGGAAGAACCGGCCATTGAAAATTAAGAACCGGAGGTCACCGGGCAATAACCGGAAATCTTAGGACAATTCTTAATCTCTGATCCGGCAGCCGGAGCCTACCGTTGCACCATTTTGGAAGACCAATAGCATCACCATTTCTTCCTTCCTTTCCTTTCGCACAGCTAGAGATCAGGTCGACATGTCCTTCCCAAACTTCTTTCCAGAGGACTGAGCTAGCTCAGTTGGTCGAAGCCGTAGGTGAGCGTCTCGTCCGTTCGAGTTCGAGCTCCGTTCAACCCGTGCGCTCACGAGGGTCAGGTGCAGGCGCGGCACATGTGTGTTATATTGTGTATGTTTATAGCTCGACTGTTGTTCTCCTTCTTCGATGAATACTTGGTCAATTAAAAAAAAAAAACCTTCCACTCAGCACTGACAACACCAAACTGTTTTTTTTGCTTTCTGTCACCTGCTTATTTAGCCACAGAAGATGACAAGAGACGCCCCTGTCACCAGTCACCACCACGGAATCGTCCAAGCAGCCACATCGGTTGCCGTTATATAAACCCGTCCCTCTCCCTCCATCTCCTCTCTCTCTCTCTCTCTCTCTCCACATTCCCAGTAAGCTTATTAAGCTTGAGGTAGGAGGGAGATGATGGAGAACTCGGTGTCTGACCGGAGCTTCATCATCGAGAGCGACGAGGAGGAGGACGCCGTCGAGGACGGGAAGCGGGGCGGCGGCGATGAGTCGGACGGGTCGGACTCGTCGTCGTCGTGCGGCAGCCCGCGGGTCGCCGGCGGCCGCGGCAGCCAGCCCAGCTCCTACACCCAGCAGTGGCCGCAGAGCTACAGGTTCGTCATTGGTGATGACTTGCTGGGGGCAATCATGTCCAACCTTTTTTTTTTGGAATGTATAGGCATCATTCGGATGTTTTTGTCTCCAAAAACATTCAAACTTTGGACCATACAATCAAAACACACATTCGTAGGATCAAATCATCTCGAATTCAGAGGGGCCATGCATTGATATGAAGGCAAATCCAATAACCAAGAATTTGGATAATGATTACTAAAGAAAAATCCGGATAAAACTTATCAAAACCTTTTTTTTTCCTTTTCCTTCTGGCATCTCGTTGTCCATGACTTTGCATGCATTTCAATCTTTCTGGAGAGTGCGTATCGTGGCTAGCTTTCGAGATGTGTGTGCACAGGCAAAATGCGTAAAGTAAATCTCACTGATGAGTTGACGCTTACGAGCAGAGGCGGAGCTAGTCCAGGCTCAAGCCCCGAGCTGGGTTAGCTGATATTAGATTAAATATCTGTTTTCAATAATTTTTTTATAGATTTTCAGAAAAAATTAATGGGTTTTTGGTACCAGGCCCCGTGCTACAGCACAGGCAGCCTGGGGCCTGTATCCGCCCCTGCTTACGAGTTTAATTAAGAGCCAATTTCACAAAACTATAAATTTTTTATACAAACAATAAAAAAATATATAGATTTTAGCTCTTATTTAACGAAACTCTATATTTTAAGAGAATTTATATCACAGAACTACATATTTTAAAATTGATAGTGTTTTTTTTGTAATAGGTCTAATAGTACAGGTCCACATGGTAGCCTCACGTGCCCTCATTTTCCATTTAAATTTTGTATAAGGCTATGATGTGGGTTCACATTGTCAGTCTTATTACAAGAAACGGTCAATTCTAGAACCTAGCTATAGTTTTATGATAAAAAATTGTTCTAAAATCTATAGTTTTATAAAATATAAGCTAAAATATATATATTTATGATAGTTTGTAAAAAAAATAGTTTTATAAAACTTACTCTTTAATTAATTATTGGATGGAATTTTTTGTATCCTGTCAGTGAGTCATAGATGCCATATGACATCGAGGTATCATTCACTTAATTCATATATGGAATGTTTTTAAAAAGATATAAATGGAATGGCATGGCATGGTATTGTTTTTTGCTGTATTTTTTTAAAATGTAACATTTAAAAAAAGACAATATTTAAATTAACTACTACAGCATTGAATTGAATGATTGCAGCAAACATTCAAAACTTAACAAAATAAGACACTCGAATTTTAGCGTTAACACTATGCCTTTTTTTTACACTAATGCTAAGGACATACCCTCTCCAATCATAAATACTTGTTGTTTTAGACATATTTATAATCAAACTTTTAAAACTTTGATCGTCAATATCGTTCTAAATATTTAAATTGGACATATGAAAATCATATATATAGATTTGACTCAAAAAGTACTTTCATAATATCATAATTTTGTTAGATTTTATAAATATATTATAATAAAAATTAGTGATCAACGTTGTGTCTTGGAAATAGGAAGGATTATTAGTTTTCAAAAATATAATGGGTAGTGTTCCCTATGTTCGCCATGGCCAGTTGGAGTTGCTAGGGCAAGACACGTGCATATGATATGATACGATCCCAGGTCTTGGACCATTGACATGTGGACCCTCCTGCTGGTGTGTCATGAGTACAGTTTTATCTGGTGCTTGTAGTCCATGGTGCATTGGTGCGTTGGTCTGTCCACGTGGCAAATTCAGCCAGTTCAATCATCTGTACAAGAGATCGCTTTCAAAACTTGAAAGCAGAGTCAGATCAATCGGAGATTATGCTTCATTCATGCGACATCTGGTAATGCAACTCGGATTTACCGCGGTTCATACTCATCACCTGACGCGGCTCCTAGCACAAAATTTCTTTTATGTGACAAGCGAATGTAGTTACAAGCTTAGCTCTGTACCACTGACAAACTTCTAGGTTGAAACAAACTAGACGTTTATCTACTTGCACGAAGCTTACCACTTCTTCTTAATTAGTTGGTTGGGAAATATAAAGTCTCTCGATACTAGGGGTGGCAAAGAAGAAAATCTCCACGAGAGCGCTCTTTCATCCTCGATATCTGATAACCAAAATTCTCCCGTCCTCGTCCTCATCCCTACACACGAGGCTTATTTCCCCCATCCCTGATCCCCGATGGGTTCACAGGGCCCCGACGGGAACTAATCGCCGAAATTGCTACATAAAAAACCACATGCTACATGAGTAAATCACTAAAGTAATGATGCATGTGTTATTGAATTTTGAGTGAATCACTAGAGTAATTCATATTTAACATGTTTATTAATAATGACCTCGTATATGTTCTTTTTTCTTTTGAGAATTGATTATTTACTCTCACCTATTAGCGATATCGCGGGAGTAGATATGGGGAACTGTGAAACATCCCCATCTCCGCGATCCCTGACAGGGGCAATATTTTACCCAATAAACACCCCGCGGGGGAGATTTCTCATGTTCCCGTCTCCTAATAGAGAAATTCTCTACAGAGAAACGGGAATCGGGGTCTATTACCATCCCTACTCAACCTACAAACGTGCTACATCAACTGTCTTAAGCTAGTTAGCCTTCTTTTGGTACTATGTGTTTTATTATATATTAACTTCCGAGCAGTTAATATGTTCATGTTGATGTCAAGGTAATTCAACTTTGAGACGACCAGGCTGCTCACGTTTAAACTAGAACCGTTATAATTCTAGGCGTCCGATCCACTCACGTTGAATCACAACTCAAAGCACCAAGTACCAAAAAAGTACGCAATTTACTCTCAAGACAACATTTATATACAAGAGAGATAACTAACTCTTCAGTACAACACAATACATTTGGTACAACAAAGACTCACACTTTCTTCTTTCAATTCTCACTACGAATATGAATCAAATACGCTAAACCGGTTCGAATTTGATAAATCCAATTTGTAATTTGCAGAGTTTTACAGTGAATCCGATAACTATGATCTATCTACTCATACAAGGTCCTAAATAGAGTTCTTTTACAGTGCACAACAATGAATATGGACCGTTCATTGCCTTCAATCCAAAGGTTAAAAATAGATTAGATCAAGTTATACTACCATGTGTAGTATGTGTATTAGAATGTGAGGATGATAGAATGGTTAAAAATTTCAATACAACGGATGGGTAAAACGGTAAATGAATTTTTTTCAGCCACCCAAAGCCCATTTCTTCATCTCCACCGGAAGCCCTCCCTCCATCAGTGCATCGCGCGTCGGATGACCTCAACGACTCGCTAAAATTACATTAATACTCTTTTAAAATGTAATATTTTTATTTATAAAAGTCCATAATACCCCACCAAATCAATGATTAGATCTAATTTATACTACCATAATATACTACAAGTATAATCCACTGTAAAAGAGCTCCCTAAATATTATAGACTATCGCAAGTATGCATGCCTAATTCTCAACACCAATTAACTCAATTCTACGTTATATGTTCTATGCGCGGTAACAAAAATGTTCTCCTCTTCTGTGATCAGGCAGTCCATTGACATGTACAGCAACGTGCAGTCACCCACCCTGAGCTTCCTGGGCACCCCAACGCTGAGCAGGCTCTCAAGCTCCTTCCTGACCAACTCGTTCCGTGGCAAGCCGCCGGAGATCATCTCCAGTCTCATCAAGCCGCTCCTGCCACCGGCGACCGTCGCCACCGGCGACGACGAGCAGCAGCACCATGAAGACGCCCTTGGTAAGAGCTCTCAGTACCTCCTGCCGTCAAGAAAGCCGTCGTCTCTGCAGAAGATCCCCGAGGACCAGAAGCCTCCTGTTGGCGGCCATGGGGTAGGCCCGGACCGGCAATGCTCGTACACCCAGGGAGTCATGAACGGTACGTGGCACACGAAGTTAGAGCAATGCATATGGTTTTGACTTTGAGGGGCATAATATAATTAAATGTGCTGCATTGCATTCTTCAGTTAATGGCGTTAACTAGCTGTCTGAAAAAAATATCACACAAGATTGTGTACTTCTTGGAGAATAAATGCGGTGTTAGGTAATTTAATTGGTAAGACGTACGGTGATATGTTGTGACGAAATTTGTGGACACATCATGTGTCGTGTCACCTGTGGTGATGCGATCTGAGGTAACTGTCGGTGTTTCGTGCACCGGCAATACGAATTTATGGTCGGATGGGGTCGCGCGCTTCCTCTCCCTGAATGGTCGACTCAAGGAGTCAGATGATGTATACTGGTTCGGGCTGAATGTCCCTACTCCAGTTCGTTCGGTGCGGATGTATTGATCTTTGGGCGATGAACAAGGGGTGTACAAGCGAGGCGGCACTACTACAGAATGGTACATCACTATCGCTTCATCTGTATCGGTTCCTAACTTGTGATGGAAAAACCGATTGTGATATGTATGCGTAACCAATCATTTTTAGAAACGTGGTCAGCGATTAGCCGGTTCTAGCTTAGAGCGATAGTGATGAGGGCACTCATCGATTGTCGGTTCTAGGCTAGAAGCACCGGCTGATGAGGCACCCTCATCACGATCGATTCGGCCTAGAACCGAAATCGATGATGGTATGTTAATAGTATCGGTTACGGGCCAGAACCGACAGCGATGAGGAGCACCCTCGCCGGTGCCGGTTCTAATCTAGCAACGACAGCGATGATGGTATGTTAATAGTGTAGGTTCTAATCTAGAACCGAATAATCGATGATGGTATGTTAATAGTGTCGGTTTTGGGCAAGAACCGACATCGATGAGGTGCACCCTCATCACGATCGATTCTGGACAAGAACCGACATTGATGATCAGCGTGTCAAGCGAGTGTCCGATTCTGGGCTAGAACCGACACTAATGACTAAAATCAGTGTCTAAATTCAAATTCACATAACTTTCACGTTTTAAATCCAAAAATTATGAAATAAATTTCTAAATTCATGTTTCATCCCGTAGATTCGAAATATGCAAAAATACTCTATGTTTGACCTCTGTTTAAAATTCAGATTTGAATTTAAAGATTAGGTTAAAACATGCATGCTATTTTGTAGAATTTGAACAAATGAACTCCAAACTTAATGAAACAGATTTTGTTGGAATTATGAGGTTATAAGTAACTCAAAGCTGTAAAAATGTTTAAGTTAGAACCAACACAGATAAGGAGATGTGTATGTTTGGTAAAATGGCCATAACTTTTGACTCGTAACTCCGATCGAGGTGTTCTTTGGCTCGTTAGAAAGATAATGAAAAATAGTATCCGAAAATGATAAGTGCGAGAAAATTAGATGGTTAGATCTTGAACTTTTGGGCGAGTGCATGTGTGCGAGAAAATCGAAATTCCAAAAAACATCGTTTAGGGCCTCAAAACGGCCTCCGAAGTTTTGTAGCCGTTTCGGTCTCTTTTTTTTTGTCTTTTCGTATGCTCCAAACCGTATTCTTCGTGATCATAGATAATATATATATATATATATATGCTCAACCCGTATTTGGAGTATGAGAATACTAAAATCGATGTTCGGGTGCTCTGTGAGGTTAAAGGGAATGGGACGCGTTATATTTCAGATGTGATCATACTAACACTATAGTACCAGACCATATACGAACTTTGAAGTTAAGCGTGCTTGGGCGAGAGTAGTGCTGGGATGGGTGACCTCTCGGGAATTGCCTGTATTGTGTTAAAATCGGCGATAGAGAGGACACAGGAAGTCCACGTCTTTGTGTTAAAACCATCATATGACACATACGTGTCGGTTCCCACCTAGAACCGACACGAGATGAAGAGGTAATTTGTGTCGGTTCTAGTTGGGAACCGATCGTGATGACCCTCATACGTGTCGGTTCTAGTTGGGAACCGGCCGAGATGACCCTCATTTGTGTCGGTTCTAGATAGGAACCGACTGTGATAATAGATTATTACTGTCGGGTGAGAACCGACTGTGATAGAGCCTGTTTATCACTGTCGTTGGACTTTGTATCGCTATCAAAACCGATAGTGATGACGAAAAAGAACCGATTGTGATGTCCTATTCTGTAGTAGTGCGGGGGGTCGGCTGTCCGATCCCCTTCGTGCTTTGGCTAGGGAGTCGTGGCTTCTTAGAGGGCCTTTTTCTCTGTCCTTTTTCCCTTTCGGGCCCCGCCTCTCCTTATATAGACGGAGGAGGCAGGTTACACGGGTGTTTGGGAAATCCACTAGAAAGGGGGCGTGCGTGTCTCGGAGTCTGGCTCCTGTCTTTTCCGACCGTCCCCTGCCCGTCCCGAGGCAGGGTTGGTGGCTCTGCGATGTGTGGTCTTGCGTGATGATGTCTGGATGACGCCTCGCGTGGTGCTCCTGTCTGCCTCGGCGGCTTTAATGGCGCTTAACTTTTACCTTGGCCTCGGGAGTGGGCGCACTCCTCTGCGGTGTGCCAGGCGATGGGACGGGGGCTTGACTCCTTCGGTGGCTCTTCGGCGATCTTGGGAGAGGGCCGCCTACCCGTCGGTGACGCCCGAGAGATGCTGCGCACAAGGCGGCCGTCGACATCTGGCGTGAGCCATCTTGGCCCGTCTTGCAGTGGAGCTTGAGCTTCAATATTAGGCGGCCGGAGCCCGCCGACCGTTCGGGGTCGGCCCTGCACAGGTCGGGGCTCGCTCCCCGCAGCCCAAGTACCTTTCGGCGGCGCTGGGCCTTCGCCGTGGTTGGTCAGCCCGTTCGCGCTTCCGGGCTGATGGGGGTACCCACGGCATGGTTACTCGTCAGTAACGGTTGAGAAGAGGGCTATATTTATAGTTTCGGTCAAGAAGAAGGCTATATTTATAATTTCATTAGAGATGGAGCAAGAAAAAAAAAAGAGTGCAAAGGGCTACATACACACAGGCTTCCCCATAGTCATGTTAGGATGGAATGACCATCAGCAGCGTCAGGAGAGTAACAAATTTATTTGTCATATCATGTAGCAGTGACAAATAGCTAAAGTGTGCATCCGAAGTTGCTGATGAATCTTTTAAGTTGCCTGCTGTACAGAGCCATTTCACTAATGTTAATATAACACTTTCAATGACAATTAGCTCACCAGATTCTGTTTCTGAGGTTTTGATCCTTGTCATGTACAATAGAAATCCAAGCCTCAAATAGTACCCAATTTAAGTAGTACATCTGGTTTGGCAGCTTCAACTCCTCTGTTACAGCCCAATTTCCGAAGCATGTAGTTGTAAGAAAAGGCTAATCTTTTCCTTTTGAAACCAAAAGAACTAGTCCATGATAATCTGAAAGGACTATCATTCTCACTTAGACAATCTGTGTCGATTTTTGTTTAATAATTAATAGGCGCCAAAACTAAAATGTCCTGTTTGTCATATGCAGGAGTGAATGTCCTGTGTGGTGTGGGGATCCTATCAACACCTTATGCTGTCAAGCAAGGTGGCTGGCTTGGGCTAGTGATACTGGCTGTGTTGGCCGTGCTGGCATGGTACACGGGTATGCTCCTGCGGCGCTGCCTGGACAGCAAGGAAGGCCTTGAGACCTACCCGGACATTGGCCATGCAGCATTTGGCACTGCTGGCCGCATCGTCATCTCGGTACGTTTTTGCCGCGTGTGATGCCCAACTGCGAGTTTTTTTTTCCCTGGAGAAATGAGGATGGTCTTGTGCTAACTGTTCTTCCCTTGTGTCTTTACCACTTGCAGGTTATCCTGTACATGGAACTTTATGTAAGTGCTTCTTATGAACCATTTGGTTTTTTGAGTCTTAGGCCCCGTTTGGCAACTTGGAACCGAGGTGTTTCTGCTAGAATCTAGGAGAAACCCATCCAAACGGGCTAAAACTCGGAACGTTTCTTCTTTTTTCACGCCGTGGCTGAATCACCCTCAACCCCGTTTCTACTAGAATCTGGAACCGTACCAAACGGTTTGCAGAAAGTGATTCTGATTCTATCTGAAACGTTTCTATCAAGAATCTGGAACCGTACCAAACGGGGCCTTACTGTCTTGGCATAATGTGACAAATAAATTGCTAGATGCTCTATTAATAGTTTACAGAGTACAGAGAACTAGTGGCTGCCTGAACTGAATTTAGTGTAGCGTAAAAGAGCTCTTATTTTTCTTTCGAAAACGTCGTGTTGCTCTTTATAAGCATATAGTCGCCACATAGTAACCTGCCCTAATCTTTCCCTGCAGGCCTGTTGCATCGAGTATTTGATATTAGAGAGTGACAATCTATCAAAGTTGTTCCCCGATGCACACCTGACCATAGGGAGCTTGACCCTGAATGCACGCGTTTTGTTCGCAATCCTGACCGCTCTTATTGTCATGCCGACAACTTGGCTTCGCGACCTTAGTTGCCTAAGCTTCATTTCAGGTACCAATTCACTTCACTTTCTGCTCCAATATTTTGTCTCACCAGATGAGTTTCCAGGATTTTGACTTGGCTAAGCGATGTTGCGCAAAATCTCACATTGTGATTGTGATTGTGATTGTGATTGTGATTGTGATTGTAGCTGGAGGAGTCGTCGCATCTATCGTCATTGTCTCCTGCCTGTTCTGGGTCGGACTTGTTGATCACGTCGGTGTCAAGAGCGAAGGGACGGCACTGAATCTCCCTGGAATCCCCATTGCCATTGGGTTGTATGGTTACTGCTACTCAGGCCATGGAGTGTTCCCTAACATCTACTCCTCTCTGAAGAAACGCAACCAGTTCCCTGCTGTTCTTTTCACCTGGTAACAAATCGAGAACAACTGCATATAAACCGTGAATTTGCTGGGTGATTCGTGATCTCAGACTGGGTTTACGTTTGTTGTCAGCATTGCACTATCTACTGTTTTGTTCTGTGGTGCTGCGATTATGGGATATATAATGTTTGGCGAATCGACGGAGTCTCAGTTCACGCTGAACTTACCCCCAAATCTTGTGGCTTCCAAGATTGCCGTCTGGACTACGGTAATTGTTCCTGTCCAAATTAGTAAAGCAGGCTATGCCTTATAGCGAAAGTTCAAATATTGCATTTCTTGATAAGAGTATAATTAAGTTGTATAATGGTATGGTATGACTCTTTGTTTCATAGTCATTAGGGACTCTCTCTAGCATGTTTTACAGCATACTGAATACTGTTTTTTTCGGCAAACTGCATCCTGCTGAAATTGTATGCTTTTGGCTTTTCTTGCAGGTGGCAAATCCTATAACCAAATATCCTGATCGTGTTATTTTAGCTTTTCTTACACCTGTGTTTTCCATTCTTAACATTAGTAATTTTTATAATCCTCCTCCCCAACATGCTTCATGCCTACCACTCACTTGCAAATTGAAAGGCCCTGGCTGATATCAACTTCCTAGGGAGTCATTTCATTTTTGAGGAGTAACAAAATTTCCAATTTAGCTTGTTCAGACATCCTATTTAGCTCTACTTGTGATCTATATATGTCGTTCCGTAGTTTTGATATGGTCACATGCTGTGTCCTTAACGAATGCCCACATATGCACTTACCATGACTCCTCTCGCCCTGAGTTTGGAGGAGCTGCTACCTCTGAATCGACAGACCTACCCGAACATAGTTATGCTCAGATCAGCGCTGGTGTTGTCTTCCCTTGTTGTTGCTCTCTCTGTTCCATTCTTTGGTAAGTTGTTTCATCATTAGTATTCTTCAGAGTTAAAAAAAAAAAACATGGTTCCTCAGCTCAATCTAGTACAAATAACTGTGAAATTTACTTATTTGCTGCTTCTTTCTGCTTCTATGAATGTTTTTGAGCCTCTGCAGGACTTGTGATGTCCCTAGTTGGGTCTTTTCTCACCATGCTTGTGGTGAGTTCGTCTTTCCTTCATATTTTTTTTAGTATTTGTACGTCAGTACGTCATCTATTGTTTTAGCTGATATATGTTTCGGTTTCTAGGCCTATATTCTACCATGTGCTTGCTTTTTGGCCATCCTTAGGAGTACAGTGACTTGGTACCAGGTATAAACATGTATTTTGTTTTCATCTACTTGCACAAATAATTCAGTTGCTATAGTCTTTCCTTTAATGGTTTACACAATAATTCAATGAACTTATTTTGTCTATCCTTCCTTGTCAATTAAGTTTATCTTTCCTTCGAACAAGAAGTCAAGAAGGCTTCAGCAAGATATAGTTAGATCATAAGATCATAACAAGAAACAAGCACGTCGATCCAAAAAAGAAAATAAAGTAGTCCAGATATGGGAGCAGTCTGAGGATTGAATTGCAATTACAGCTGATTTCGAATTCGCACAACTTTTGTCTTGTTAAAACAGCATAAAGATATCCATTACTTTTGGCATCACTGTTGGTTCATTTAACCTCTGAACCTTTCAGCGGGAACTCGTCGGCATTTACTTTCTGTAGATGCAAATTTTTGTACCAAAATTCCTTCTTTTCAGTATTCTTGATTGGGAATTTAGCATAATAGTATGGAAGATTCAAAATTCAAAATTTCGGCAATATGGCATTTAATAAGCCACACATTTTTACTATTTCAGGTAGTACTATGCGTGTTCATCATTGCTGTCGGGCTCTGCTGTGCTGGTGTTGGCACATACTCATCTCTCTCTAAGATAATAGAAAACTACAAGTGATTGCTCAAGCGATTGCTTTGGTAGCACTATTGTTTCTATGTACTAGAAGAACAAAATTTTGTCGAGCAAGTTTGATGTAAAATTTTCTTTTCAGAAAATATCTTCATAAAATCTACCAAGTTAGGTACGTTGTACTTTTGAAGTAGTAATTTAAGGTTGCTCTGCAGATGGGAGGACCTGGAAATGAATTTACCTTCTTGTATTATTTTTGCTAGTAATGGTGCATTGGTCTGGCTGGTATCTTCACTTGTGACTTAGTATCATTTTTGTTACTAATGGTGAAGTTGATGTCTTCACTTGTGATTCTGTTTGGCACTGTGCCAGTGTCAGGTTTCTTCTGTATCCATTTGGCTGTCCTACATCTTTTTCCAAGCAGCTCCTAGGTAATTAATGCTAAAGAGGACGCAATATACATTTGTGCAAATTTCGTTTTCTCTAAAGAATTCATACGAAGAAACAATCATTGGCAAGTCCAACTGGGATGGCACCGGAGTTGTTTTGCTAAAGGCTAGATGCACTCTAAAGTTTAATGTTTTGCATGTTGGTGAGCTATTATTGGTAAAAATTTAATGTTCTAACTAGATGCACTCTAAAATGATATCTATTTAGAAACAGGGGGGGTATGTACGATGATATATTGTTAAGATTTCTTAGGATAAATAAAAAAATACGGAGTAATGAAAAAATGCTATCTTGAACCTGCTTAAAAAAGCAAACGATAAAAGATAAGGAATAATCTTAAAACATACAAAAACTCTTATCAAGATACATTTTAAGTTAAATTGAGTTATGAAACATTAGGATAATGTTTAGCTCAATGTCAAAATAACTAAGTTATCTATGTTATGAATAGCACTTGTATTCATCATGAGGCCAAATGGCCTATATATATACATGTACAAGAGGGCAAGGAATAGGAATAGGACTATATCCCTAACATACAAGGAATAGGACTCTATCTCTAACACCCCCCCTCAAACTCATGGTGGATCAACAACACTGAGTTTGGAGAGAAAGAAGTTATGATACGCTTTATTTTGTGTCTTCGTGAAGAAATCTGCTAACTGGAGCTCTGAAGGCACATACTGAAGAGCCACAATCTTATCCTGTACCTGTGACCTCATATATGAAGCATCAACACCAATATGCTTGGTGAGTTCATGCTTCACTGGATCTCGCAATCTTGATAGCCCTGTCTTTGTCGGATAAAAGAGGAGTCGGTGTAGAAAGCGAAACACCAAAATCCTCAAGCAACCACCGTAGCCACGTAACCTCTGCTTGTCAAAGAGCCATAGCTCGCAACTCACCTCGGCACTCGAGCGAAGCTAACATCGCTTCTTAGTCTTCCAAGCAATGAGAGAACCACCAAGAAAAACACGATGGCGAGAAAGGGGCCGACGATCAGAGTGATCACTAGCCCATGTAGCATCAGAGTATGCCTGGAGCTGTAAAGAGCTGGAGCGCGGAAAGAAAAGACGGCGAGAGATGGTTCCACGAAGATATTGTAGAACACGAAGAAGATGACTATAGTGGAGCTGAGTGGGAGCAAAAACGAACTGACTCAGGATATGAACTGGATGAGAAATGTCAGGACGAGTGACACCAAGATAAACAAGACTCCCAACAAGATGGCGATAGCGAGTAGGATCCTCAAGAGGTTCACCATCAGTAGGTCGAAGGTGAACATTGAGCTCCATGGGAGTCTCGGCTGTACGCTCATTAGTGAGAGAGGCACGATCAAGAAGATCCTGGATATACTTCTCTTGGGAGAGAAAGAAGCCCTCAGAGGTGGAAGAAACCTCAATCCCAAGAAAGTATCGGAGAGGACCAAGATCGGGCATGAGAAACTGCTCATTGAGACGGGCCTTTACAAAGGCAATATACTGAGAATCATCGCCAATAATGATCATGTCATCAACATACAGAAGGAGAAGAGTCCGACCACAAGAAGAGGTGTGAACAAAGAGCGCAGGATCATGAGTACTGGCAGAAAAAACCAGCGGCAGTGATCACAGAAGAAAAACGCTCAAACCAAGCACGAGGGGCTTGCTTGAGCCCATAAAGAGAGCAACGAAGCCGACAAACCATGCCCTCAGGAACAGAATACCCCGGTGGTGGCTGCATATAGACCTCCTCATGCAGCTCACTATTAAGAAAGGCATTCTTGACATCAAGCTGAGAGATGGACCACTCTCGAACAGAGGCAACAGCAAGAAGAGTACGAACAGTGGTCATGTGAGCCACAGGGGCAAAGGTCTCATCATAATCACGACCATGCTCCTGCTGAAAACCACGCGCCACAAGACGAGCCTTGTAGCGCTCAAGAGAACCATCAGAGCGAGTCTTAATCTTATAGACCCACTTACAAGTAATGGGACGGACACGTGGAGGAAGTGGAACAAGATCCCACGTGCCAGTGCGCTCAAGGGCAGCAATCTCCTCCGCCATCGCATGCTGCCATTCCTGATGAATAACAGCATCACGGTAAGAAGTCGGCTCGGCCAGAGCTGCACCAACAAAAGAAAAACGCTCAGGAGGCCGAATAGACTGTCGATCGCAAAGAGCATAACGAGGAGGAGACACTGAAGAAGATGGCTCATCAGAAGAAGAAGATGGCACATCAGAAGAGTCCTCAGCTGGCGGACGACGAGTGTAGTGGAGAGGATAGGGAGAAACAACATCTGAAGAGCCCTGTGTAGGAGAGGACGGTGGTGAAGAAACCGGCGCTAAAGGAGACGCCGATCGTGAAGGAAAAGTGGCAACTGGAGTGTCAGGAAAAGTCAGAAAAGACAGTGGCTCAACAAGAGAAGTAGGAGAGGAAGAAGAACAAGGGTAGAAAGGACGAGACTCATCAAAAGTGACATCTCGTGAGATCCGTATTCATCGGCCAACAGGATCCCAACAACGATATCCCTTATGCTCAGCACTGTATCCCAGAAAAACACACTCAACAGACTGAGCAATCAGCTTGGTGCGTTCACGAGGTGCAAGAAGAACATAGCACACACACCCAAAAAGACGAAGTCCAGAATAATCAGGAGGCATGCCACAAAGACGCTTAACTGGAATGCCACCCTTCAGAGCAGAAGAAGGTTGGATATTGGTCAAGTAGGTAGCAGTGGAAACGGCCTCAGCCCAGAAGTGAGGTGGAACAGCGGAAGCAAGCATAAGAGCGCGAGCTGTCTCAAGAAGATGACGATGCTTGCGCTCAGCCACACCATTCTGAGCATGAGCACCAGGACAAGAAAACTGAGAAAGAGTGCCCTGTGTGGCAAGAAAAGCTCGAAGAGCTCCAGACAGATACTCCCCTGCCGAGTCAGCACGAAGAACACGAATGGGAGAATCAAACTGAGTGTGAATCATGGTGGCAAAAGTCTTATAGATGGATAAAACCTCACTACGAGAGGACATAAAATATATCCAAGTGTGGCGAGAAAAATCATCTATAAAAAGAATATAATACCGATGGCCCCCTTTGGAAACAAAAGGAGCCGGACCCCAAACATCAGAATGAACAAGATCAAAAGGACGATGTGAGATAGACTCACTAGAATGGTAGGGGAGTTGTAGCTGTTTGCCAAGCTGACAACCCGTACAGTGTAAAGAAGTATCACCAGACACAGAGCCTAAAAGACCACGACGAACCAAAGAAGACAGTCGTGATCCACAAAGATGACCCAAACGGTGATGCCACTGAGCAAACGTCCCAGTAGAAGAAGCAACGGATGCTGAAGCGATCGAGAAGCGAAGAAGGCCCGGCGAGAGGCAGCGGAAGGTAGATGGAGCCAGTCGAGCTCCCAAAGACGCTGAGAGTCATGGCGGCGAGGGCCAGTCCCAACTAGAGCCCCCATGCGACGATCCTGAACACAACAAGAGTCAGAATCAAGAATGATGCGACAACCATGATCAGTAAGCTGGCCAGCGGATATGAGCTGGATGGTTAGTTTGGGAACATAAGAAACAGCAGGAACACGAAAAGAGGATGACAAAAGATGGCCTCGGCCTGCAACAGAGAGAGAAGTACCATATGCGGTATGCACAGTGGTAGGAACAACGAGAGGACTGATGGAATGAAGACTCGAAGGGTCAGATGTCATATGAAAAGAAGCTCCAGAGTCAAGGATCCATGGTGTGATACCTGATGAGGGTGGTGGTTTCTCACTAGAAGACTGAGTAGCAGAACCAGCGGAACCTGTCGGTGTAGTGGCAGCCATGCGACGTAGTAGCATAAGGATCTCTTGAGTAGAGTCTGAGCCAACAGAAGTCTGCGGAGGAGGGTCACTGTCGGCGTATTTTACGCCAGGGTCCCCACTCCCCCGCAGTAAAAGAGACCACCGGGCGGGCAGGGTGCGTCCGGCCGAACGCCATGACGGCGGCGACTTCCGGCGTGGTCGCCCCGGTGGACAGGTGGCGATCAGCCCACACCACTGGGTGCCCAAGAAGGTGGTCGCCCAGTGGACAGGTGGCGATCAGGTCACACCACTGGGCGCCCAAGAAGGTGGTCGCCCGGTGGACAGGTGGCGACCAGGCCACACCACCGGGCGCCCAGGAAGGTGGTCGCCCAGTGGACAGGTGGCGACCAGGCCACACCGCTGGGCGACCAGGAAGGTGGTCGCCCAAGGGGCGCGTGGCAGGCAGACCACGCCCTCAGGTGACCAGCAAGGTGGTCGCCCACCGGACAGGTGGCATGCAGGCCACTCCCCTGGCGTCCACCCCCGAGGCTGCAGCGCCTAGGTCAAGGGCATTTAATGCGAATCGTGCGCATTAAATGCAAAGCGTGAAGAAGGCAGCATGGCGGCGCGTCTTCCCCAAGCGTGCATTAATGGTGTGTGACACCACGATAGCACCTTACCCCCTGGCAGAACGGGTAGCGTTGGCGGACGTAAGGCCCGAGGCAGATGTGACTGCGGCGGGTGATGATGAGATGTAAGAACAGCGACAGGCATATTAAATACGCCCGTGGCCGTGTAATGAGCAAGGCTTGCAGTGTAAGCCTCCCATGCGCCCCCGTGAGCCCAAGTATAAAAGGGGCCAGGGTGCATGGGAGAAGGGGGTTGTTTTTTGGTTGGCTCCTGGGAGGTTTTCATACTCTCAACCAAGAACTCAAGCAATACCACAAAAAGCAGGACTAGGGCTGTTACTCTTCGGAGGGCCCGAACCTGGGAAAACTCCAGCGTCTCCATTCTTCTGAGCTCCGCCGTCGTCCCGTCCATCTTCCTTCCCTCGACGATCACACCTAAAGCCCCCCGTTAGAACCTTATAAGCACCCGATCCGGAGGTGCCTGTTGGCTAGAACGCTGACAGTGGCGCGCCAGGTAGGGGCTATTGGTGGTTGGATTGCCCTCTTTTTTCAGTTTCCAGCTCGAAGCTCAGGGAAGCGGGTGGCGCGCCAGTCGCATGGCGGAGTCACGCTCAAAGCGCAGCGGCTTGCCCGAGGACCTGCTGGCGAACAGGGGGCTCCACCTCCGGTTCTCAGGAGAGCATAGACTCGCACTCTTCGACCCCGTCTGAGGGTCGATGGGCTGGCGAGCGACGCTCCTCCAGATTCTACCCCTGATCGGTTGTAAGTCCTGTGTTCCGTTCCCGGCCGTAGGAGTGTGTCTTCCTCTCCGTCGCGGGTCGGGAAGGCCTGTTGAAGTTGAATACTCTTTTCCCTTATCCGAAAAAGTTGTTCTCGCTGCCCTCTTTTCGGTCTTTTCGCTTACATCGGGTAGTGCGGGGCACTTGCCTCTAGTACCCGTAATCCTGCAAAGCCCCAATAGCAAAGGCGGAATCACTAAGTGAGAGCGGCGCACGGGAGTAGGTGATTGGATGGCTGGTTCAAAGACGATCCCAAAGACGGTCATGACACTCCGGGTGTCCCCGTGGGGATCGGTGACTCGAGCACCACTGCCAAGAACCTAAGGTCCGGCCCGGAATCACTAAGTGTTCGTTCCCTAGAGGCTACCTGGGAGTCAAAATTTTGCTAGGACAAGAGGTTCGAGGAAAGTGATCCCCTGGCACAAGACCTTAAGTCTTAAAGCGGCCGCGTGATTGGCTCGCGCGGAACCAGAAAGATTAGGATAAAAAGCAATTTTTAAGTAACATAGCAGGAGCTTGTGCTGACTTCATATAAAGTCTTACATCTAAAGTCATTACAGGCAAGAGCTAGAGAAAATAAAGCTAAGCTTCGGGTGGCTCATCCTCGGCCTCTGCTGCGGCCTCAGCAGCTGCCACATCCTCTTCGACCGGGTCGACGTCCAGCGCCATCGCCACGTCCTCCGCGGCCGTCTCCAGCTGAGGATTCCCCATCTCCAGCTGCGCGGCAACACGCTCAGCGGCGCCCCGGACTCGCTCCTCGCTGCTTGGCAAGGCGCCTTCGATCCCTGGGCGGTGGCCATGGGATCAAAGTTGGCGCCGCGGCTGCACAAAGAGGCCAGCACGTCGTCGCCGTGGCCACCGCCACCGCGCCCCTCTGACGGACCGGCGGTAGAAGCGGCGGCGAGAGCGTGAGGAAGTCCGCGGTCCGGCAGAGGCGTAACGCATAGTGCCGCGCCCTCTCCTCCGCGGACCAGCGGCTCCGGCTAACGGAGCAAGGCGGCCATCGTCCGGCCGAGGGCATGACGCGGCATTCCATACGTGTCCGCCTGATCGACCTGCTCGACCCTCTCCATCTCGGCTCGCGGCAAGCTCTTGGCGCGGTGGGCGCTGCTCGCCGCTCCGCTCCGCCGCGGTTGTGCCTCCACCACTGCTCCCGTTCGCGCAGATCATCCACCTCCTTGCGGAGGCGGTTGATTCGATTCCCGCCTCCGTGAGCCGCTCCGGCTCGTCGTCGACAGCGTGCTCGTCTTTGAGTAGAGCTCGCTAAGAGCTGCTGCCAGAGAGCGCCCGCGTCCTGGCCAAGGAACGGAGGCGTATGAGGATCCGGGTGGGCGCTGGGCCAAGCGGCCTGGGGCCGAACGGGCGCCACGCAGCCGATCGCTTGGGGTCGCCCTCCCCACTTGCTCGCCTGGGTCGGCGATCCCGATCGCGCCCTGCGGCGCTGACGTCGGGATCGACTCATTGCGGCGAAGTGTCCGGCGAAACCCTGAAGAGGGAGCGGTAAGTGATGGTGAGCTTGATTATTCGAAAAAACTTATTCGCATGTGCGTTTTTAAGGAATACCTGGCGACGGCCTCGGGAATCGGGCACGCCGAGTAAGGACCGCCCGCGTGGCGCTGCCGTGCAGTCCTAGCGGTCTAGGGACCGTGCCGGCAGCGGAGGAATCACTGCTGCCGGCGCGGCGGCGGAGGAAGAACTGCCGCTGGGCGGCGGGCGGAGGAAGAACCATCGCAGCGGCGACGGCGGAGGAAGAACCGCCGGCGGGCGCGGCGTGTGCCGTGACTCGTTAGCGAGGTCGGGCGGCACCGTTGTCCCGCCATTGAGGAGCCGGCTGCTGCAGCGGATGAAGTCCCCGCGGCTGTCGCTGAAGACCCCGCCCCGGCCGGACCCAGGAGGCGGGGCCTTTGAGAGGGGCTCCTGTTGGCGTCGCCATCGTCCGGACGACTGCGCCTCCCCTGACTGCCGGCGGGGGGAGGGTCCCGGATTGTCAAAGGCACCTGGCGCGTCGTGATGGACGTGCCCATGGCGTCCATCGACGGCAGGGCACGGATTATCGCCGCGCCTCTCGCGATAGCCGGCAGAAGGAATCGCGCTTCACCGAACGGCGAACGGACCAGCAAGCCGGCTTGTATCATCCACATGTCGATCACGTCAGGTGCCAGGTTCCCGGCGGCTGTCGACAAAAAAGAGAAGAAGGGGAAAACCTCAGGAAGCAGAAGCACTGTCAACACCGGGTTCAACCAATAAAGAAGGAAAGCAGTGAGCGATCTGGGACAAGACAGGTTACCTCCAACGATACTCCGGGTCCCGTCGCCTACGCCCATGTACTGCCAGGCCGGGCGGACGCGACGGCGCAGAGGGCATAGCCTCCGGGAGACGAAGTCCCGGATGACCATGGGCCCTGTCAGACCCGCCGTCCGCAGCTGGTCAACACGGGCTAGCATCGCCCGGAGCTCAGGCGTCTCGCTCACGTGGGCCCCCCAGTTGGGGTTGCTGACCGCCGGGCCAGTCGGAAGCTCCAGCACCTCGATGCCGCTGTCATCCTCGACATACACCCAATCCTCGCGCCAATTCCTCCAATTGGACCGACAATCCAGCGGGATATAGCGCGACATGGACCCATCGCGAAGCCGCAGGTGGCAGCTCCCGGTAACAGGCGAATTGCCACCCGCGGCGCGAAGGGTATAGAAAAAGCGAAAGAGAAGGAGATTGGGTAGTACCCCTACAAACATCTCACAGAAGTAGGCAAAGGCGGAAAGGAGGATGACAGAGTTGGGGGGAAGATGGATGTGATGAATGGCGTAGAAGTTAAGAACGGAGAGGTAGAAGTCCGAAACTGGCGGCAGCAGGCCGGCCAGAAGCTGCCACCCGAAGAAGACCACTTCTCCGGGCCGGCAATGGGGCTCGACAGTCCCGGGGCGAACACGGAGGGCGCCCGCGGTTGTGTTTCGGGAGAGCCTGGAGGTAACCTCCTCCTCGACGGATGACGATGGGAGAATGGGAGCCATCAGGCACGGGAAAGTATCAGAGCGCGTCGACAAAGAAGAAGAAGAAACAGGCTCTGAAGCGGAAAGGAAAGTAGAAAGAGGCTGAACCGCTCCCCCTCAGTCGACCTCTTATAAGGCTGCGAGGGAGCCTTCGGCGGGAAAACCGAAGGGGCGCGGCGGTTCGAAAAGCGGAAGTTCAAAAGCCCCATTAAAAAGGCGCACCCCAAGGATCGTGCGACAGTTTCCAGGCGGGAATAACTGCGCAAACCGCCTTGAGAAACGAAAGAAGCCAGAAGGTCCCATGAAGACTGCGGGGCGTGTGGGTTTATTAAATGGCCCCACCCAGGAGACTAAGCGGTTTCTCAAAGGGCATCTAAGAGAAGGAAAAGAAGAAGATGGTAGGCCAAAAAGCGCTCCTGGATAGGCCTGGGGGCTACTGTCGGCGTATTTTACACCAGGGTCCCCACTCCCCATGATAAAGAGACCACCAGGCGGGCGAGTGCGTCGGCGAACCGCCGCAGCGGCAGCGACTCCGGCGTGGTCGCCCCGGTGGACAGGTGGCGATCAGCCCACACCACTGGGTGCCCAAGAAGGTGGTCGCCCAGTGGACAGGTGGCGATCAGGTCACACCACTGGGCGCCCAAGAAGGTGGTCGCCCGGTGGACAGTGGCGACCAGCCACACCACCGGGCGCCCAGGAAGGTGGTCGCCCAGTGGACAGGTGGCGACCAGGCCACACCGCTGGGCGACCAGGAAGGTGGTCGCCCAAGGGGCGCGTGGCAGGCAGACCACGCCCTCAGGTGACCAAAGAAGGTGGTCGCCACCGGACAGTGGCATGCGAGCCACTCCTGGCGTCCATCCCCGAGGCTGCAGCGCCTAGGTCAAGGGCATTTAATGCGAATCGTGCGCATTAAATGCAAAGCGTGAAGAAGGCAGCATGGCGGCGCGTCTTCCCCAGGCGTGCATTAATGGTGTGTGACACCACGATAGCACCTTACCCCCTGGCAGAACGGGTAACGTTGGCGGACGTAAGGCCCGAGGCAGGGATGTGACGGCTGCGGCGGGTGATGATGAGATGTAAGAACAGCGACAGGCATATTAAATACGCCCGTGGCCGTGTAATGAGCAAGGCTTGCAGTGTAAGCCTCCCATGCGCCCCCGTGAGCCCAAGTATAAAAGGGGCCAGGGTGCATGGGAGAAGGGGGTTGTTTTTTGGTTGGCTCCTGGGAGGTTTTCATACTCTCAACCAAGAACTCAAGCAATACCACAAAAAGGTGACTAGGGTCACATTTTCTGGAGGGCCGGACTGGGAAAACTCCAGCGTCTCCATTCTTCTGAGCTCCGCCGTCGTCCCGTCCATCTTCCTTCCCTCGACGATCACACCTAAAGCCCCCCGTTAGAACCTTATAAGCACCCGATCCGGAGGTGCCTGTTGGCTAGAACGCTGACAGTCACCTAAGAGACTAGGGCCCTTAGAAGGGCGTCCTCCTCGATGAGCATGATCCTTCTTCTTTTTGTTGCAGAACTGCTCCACATGTCCGTTCTTATTGCAGTAGGTGCAGTGAAGGCCTCTCCCCTTAGTGGCTGGAACTGAAGTAGGCGACACTGTCGGAGGAGTAGAGCGCGGTGCCGCCAAAACGGAGGGAGACACAAGCAGGCCCGCGCCACGAAGACGAGTCTCCTCACTATGAATAGCTGCAAGGGCCTCCAACAGAGTGACACGGGGGTGACGAGCAAGCAGCTGGGCACGAATCTGCTCGAACTCAGCCCGAAGACGTGTCAGGAAGTCGTAGATGCGGCGAAGCTCCAAATGAGAATGCTGACGCTGGCAACACTGGCAGGTGCGACAAACCTCCGGTCCCAAGGAATCAATCTGACGCCACACCGAGGACAACTGTGCATAGAACTCATCCACAGTAGAATCACCCTGCTGAAGCGACTGCTCCTGTCGCACAACAGCAAGGTATAGAGAGTCTCCAGCTGGCTCATAGCGATCGCAAAGATGTCGCCACATCAACTGTGCCGAAGACAAGGCAACAATGTCACCAGTAAGATGCACCTCCATGCTAGCAACCAGAATAGCAGAGGCACGAGCATCTTTGTCAATCCATGTCTTGTGGGCAGCAAACTGAGTCTGAAAGGACTCCACAGCATCAGTATAGTCATCGGTGATCTTCTGGCGAGCATCATCATCGGCCTCCTTGGGAATAACAGGCGTGGCAGGGGGAGCAGGACGCGGTGGACAGGATAGCTCGCCGGTAAGAAACTCCCACAGACGCTGACCACGCATGTGAAGGCGCATGTGAAGAACCCAGTCTCGATAATTGATACCATCGAAAATAACCGGGCATCGAGGAACAGAGACAGTCCCTGAAGAACCAGAAGATGACATTTTTTTTTGAGAAGACAATCTGACGTTGCCTTTGTTATGAACGGGAAACTCCAAGCTCACGGCACGGGCGTGGAAACACCTCACGGCACGGACATGAAACCTAATGGACTTGAAAGGTCACCACCAAAAAGCAAAACACTTCACGCGTGCGTCCGTGCGGCCGGAGAGAACGCTTGCGCTTTGTGCGGTGGCGGCGGCGAAGGACCCGGGCGGCTCCAGCAGTGGCCAGCGGTAGAGGACCAGCGGCTCCGTATGGCGGTGGCAGCGAGAGGTCCTGGCGGCCAGCGGCCAGAATCAGCCAAAGCGAGCAGCCGATGACTCACGCCCGGCGAGAGGAAAAGCGGCTGGATCTGAACGTGCAAAGAAGCTCTGGCGACAGAGGAGGGCGGCAGCGGATCCGGCGGCTCCGTCGGTCAGCGCAGATCAGCCAAGACGCAGAGCAGCCGACGGCGTGTTACGACGCAGAGCTGATGCGTGGTGGCCGAGGCGGCCGGCCGGAGCGAGCGCCAAGCTGGTGTAGAAGTCACGACCACAGAGGAGGAAGGTAGATGGACAAAGGTAGATGACCGACGGACGAGCCGGCCAAGATTGACGCAAGTGCAACGTCACGTGAGAAAACCTAACCCTAGATTTTGCTCTGATACCATGTTATGAATAGCACTTGTATTCATCATGAGGCCAAAGGGCCTATATATATACATGTACAAGAGGGCAAGGAATAGGAATAGGAATAGGAATAGGACTCTATCCCTAACATACAAGGAATAGGACTCTATCTCTAACAATCTAATCCTAAGCTAGGGATGTTTAGCCCAACCAAGTTTTGTATTTTGTAGCAAATCTAATTAGTATAAAGACCTTTCATTTAATTAGTTTAGTTAATTCTTGTGTAAGCACTTGGGCCCTAATTCGTTGATTACGTGGTTTGGTAATTAATGACTCCTAAATCGTTAAGATTAACTTTGGTTTGAGTGCGATTAACATAAGTTAGGTCTTGATGATGGATATGGGGTGTTCTTGAACTTTCATGCATATATGTGTGAATGATGGCAAAGCATGGTTTCCAAGAATTCGAGTTTGAATCATTTTAGTTGATGAGTTTTTGTTTTGCTTTGGCCGTATTATTAAGGGGGTGTTCAAAGCTAATATCTTGAGCTTGGTTAAGTTAGGCAACTAGTTATGATGCACACTAGTTCTTTCTAGCTTAGTTCTAGTCAGAGAGTGTCAAGAATCAAGTTTTGGTTGCAAGGATTTCAAAGTTCGAATAAAAATCAACCAAGTGAGAAAACTCAATAGAGCCAGATTATTCAAGTCAATAGTACCATTGAGGCGTACCTCTGTCCAAAGAGGTGTTTTTCTGTGTTTATGGAAATTACACAAAGACGGGTAATTCAGGTCAACCCGTACCATTAGTCCAGAGATAGTGTTTTTGGTGCCCATGGTATTATCTGTCCAGAGAATGGGCTTTTTCACAAGTTGAGAGGCAGATGAAATAGTGTTACGCGTCAAGCCTTCGATCAAGTATACTATCGCCGGCGTGGTCGTGTGCGGCCTGAGGCAGATCGAGGAGTTGGCGTTCGGCCGTGCGATGGATCTGGGCCAAGCCATGCAGCGTCACCGTCGCCGCTTAATCCATGCACGTAGACTAATTCGAGTTGGATTGTGACTCGTCGTGAGTGTCTACGAGTCCTACAAGTATACTATCTTTTCAAGTCGTATTTCCTGGTTTAAGGGTATTTCTATATTTACTTTCTATATTTAGTTGGACGAGCAGATTCGTCACAATCTGTTCCAAGTCGGGTTCGGAGTCTATAAGTGGACTATAAAAGTGAGAATAAAGCAAGAGAAAAGGCATGCTTGTTATTGGTGCCACAAAATCATAAGTCTTAGGCGGTGGCTCCGACAACAGCCAAGCTATCTAGTTCTTGCGTTGCATCGACGACAACAACGTCGAGCAACGTCCGTCCCGGCCGCCGGCCGGGTACTCGAGCATACGAGCGTGCCCATCCCAAACCAGCACATAACAATTTGGTATCAGAGCTAGGTCCTGGCACCATGGCTACACCATCACTGGAAGAACGAGTTTCGGCGCTTGAAACCGATGGGAAGGAGACGCGACGACTATTGGAGGAGGTGCTCAAGCACGTCAAGGCAAAAGGGCTGGTCGAAGAGTCAGGTCCTAATAACAATACTGAGCATTACTCAAGGGGATCAGTTCGGCTTCCAGAAGGAGGGCGCAACCAACTCGCAACTCGCGGGAACGAGGACAGGGGCAGAAGGTCATCTGGACGAGGGCGGGAGAACAATGAAGATCGGAGATGGACACCCCGTCCTCCACGGTTTGATTTGTCCGAGTATGATGGATCCAAAGACCCTCTGGGATGGCTGAGACAGTGCGAGCGTTTCCTCCGTTTCCATCAAATTCCAGAGGAAGAGTGGGTTGAACTTGCTGGAATTCATTTACGAGGGGAAGCTTTGGAGGTCTTAGATAACTGGCAACTAGAGGAACCATGGATCGCTTGTGAAGATTTTTATGAGACTTTTAACCAACGATTCACTCGCTACTCAACTGTCGGACCACTAGGCGATCTCGTCAATCTAAAGCAAGGAAGCAGTCGGGTAGATGAGTATGCAAGGGAATTTCAGCGCTTGTTAGCTCGAACTAGTCGCATGCGACGAACAGATCAGATCGAAACTTTCACTGCGGGGCTCTCGGTCGCCTTGGCCGCGGATGTCCGTCGTGAACGACCCCGCGATTTTGCGGAAACAATCGGGTTTGCGAGGGATGCTGAAGTAAGGAAGGACGCTTGGCTCGCTGAGGCGGCTCAACTAGGAACGCCGTTAACAACAAAACCACGGCTTCCTTTTAGCCGAGGAACGACACATGGCGTGGCAGCTCCTGCTGGCGTACTCATTTCTTCCGCAGGAGGTCGGCTGAGTGCTTCCACATTCCAAGGTCCCAGCCAATCAACAGGACAGCAGGGGATGTCCATCCGGCCGGCTGGCAGCAATGCCACCACGTTAAGAAGCTCCCAAGGCAGCACGGCGCCTGTGTCGTCACGACTCAGGCTTAGCGCAGATCAGCTAGCCGAACGGCGTGCTAAAGGCCTATGTTACAATTGTGATGAAATATACACACGAGGCCATCGCTGCAAACGGCTGTTCCATCTTGAGATTAAAGAAGAGGATGAAGAGGGAGAGGAGGAAGAAGCTGCATCGGAGGAGGAACCTTCCTTATCCAAGATTGCTGTACTTGGACCAAAAAGTGGAGACACCATGCAGGTTATGATCCAGTTGGGGGGCTGTCGGCGTATTTTACACCAGGGTACCCACTCCCCCGCAATGAATAAATACGGTCGCCAGGCAGGCAGGGCGCGTTCGGGCCCACCGCCACGGCGAGCGATGAGACCGCCCGGGCGCCGGTGAATGTGTGGCGTCAGCGCACCTGGGCGCCAGAAGGTGGTCGCCTAGTGGATAGTGGCGTCGAAGCCACCACCGGGCGCCAGCAAGGTGGTCGCCAGTGGGCAGTGGCAATCGAGCGCTGCTGGCGCCAGCAAGGTGGTCGCCAGTGGGCGAGTGGCGTCGAGCCACACCACCGGGCGCCAGCAAGGTGGTCGCCAGCCGGACAGTGTGGCGATCGAGCGCACCACTGGGCGCCCAGTAAGGTGGTCGCCGATGGGCGAGTGGCGTCGAGCCACCACCGGGCGCCCAGCAAGGTGGTCGCCCAGCGGACAGGTGGCGATCAGGCCGCACCACTGGGCGCCCAGCAAGGTGGTCGCCCAGTGGACACGTGGCGTGCAGGCCACTCCCCCGGCGCTCACCCCCGGCCACGCCCGGGTCAAGGACATTTAATGCGGGTAGTGCGCATTAAATGCAAAGCGTGAAGGCTGCAGTATGGCGGCGCGCCTTCCCCAGGTGTGCATTAATTACGGGAGGCGTCATGACTACACCTCACCCCATGACGGAACGGGCGGCGTTGGTGGACATGGGGCCCGAGGCGGGATTGTGACGGCTGCGGCAGATAATAATGGGATGTAAGAACAGGGACGTGCGCATTAAATGCGCCCTTGTCAGTGTAATGAGTGTGCCTTGCCGTGTAAGCCTCTCATGTGCCCCCGGGAGCCCGAGTATAAGAGGAGGCCGGGGTGCATGGGGGAGGGGGTTCGATCCATTGATTCTAGGCTCCATTCTCTCAAGCTAGGATTCCAGTTCATATTCCACAAGACAAGCAATAGTAAGGGAAGCAGGACTAGGGCTGTTACTCTTCGGAGGGCCCGAACCTGGGTAAATCTTAGCGTCCCCATTTCTCTGAGCTTCACCGGCACCCCGTTCATCTTCCTTCCTCCGGCGATTACCCCGAAAGCCCCCCGTCTGAACCTTATAAGCACCCGACTCGGAGGTGCCTGTTGGCTAGAATGCCGACAGTGGCGCGCCAGGTAGGGGCTATTGGTGGTTAGATCGCCCCCTTTCTTCTGTTTCAGGTGAGACGCTCAGCAGAAGTAGGGGCGTTTGTCTTCATGGCGGATTCGCACTCCAAGCGTAGCAATCTGCCCGAAGAAAGCGGCGCCCGTAGCCGGTCCAGGCATTCGGGGAGGGAGCCGTCTATCCCGGGTCCCTCCGCCGCAGGAGAGGCGCGCGTGACTCCCATGCCTGGGGTCGGCTGTCAGCTGGCGCTTGGCGCTGGGGATGACACTCCGCGAAGCCTTCATGCGGCCGGCTTCTTCGATCATCCCCGAGCGCTGGGGGGAAACACCCCAGCCACTCCGTGGCTGCGGGATATTGTCCACCTGGTGGACGTCGCACAACAGCAAGTTGAAGCGGCGACCCAGCCGGGGGCTTCCGGCGCATGGCGGCAGGGAACGCGCGCGCCTGACGTGCCAGGTTCCAGCCGCCACACGACGACCCCTCCCGGTGTCAAGGGTCGGGACAAGGGGAAGGGAGTCCTGGTTGCAACCCCCTCTGTAACGGGGAGATGGGCGCGTGACTCCGCTTCTTCCCGCGGTCCCCCCGAATCAAGGGGGAACCGCGAAGACCTTCGATCGCGCCTTGACGAGAGGCGGCGTCAGCGCGACGGTGACCTGCGTCGTGTCCTTCGCGAGCGTCGCAAGGGCGCAAGGCAGGGGGCTCCTCCCTCTGACTCTGGGGAGAGCGCAGGGTCGCACTTCTCATCCTCTCCTCAGGATCGAGGGGCTGGCGAACGACGCTGCTCCCCCTACAACGTTGGATGCCAGGCGTTCTCTCTTCGCCTTCGGCAAGCTACATGGCCGGAGAGATTCTGCCCTGCCTCCATCGAGAAGTATGACGGTACCACCAACCCGGAGGAGTTCCTGCAAATCTACACCACGGTGGTACGTGCGGCGGGAGGGTCCGAAAAGGTCATGGCCAACTACCTCCCAACGTCACTGACGGGCTCTGCCCGGTCTTGGCTACTTAACCTCCCTCGAGGCTCAGGCGCTCGTGGGAGGAGTCAGGCTTGACATTTTTGTCGCCAACTTTCAGGGCTCCTACGCTCAACCAGGCGTGGAGGACGACCTCCACGCTCTGGAGCAGGCAGAGGGGGAGTCCCTGAGAGAGTTCATCCGGCGGTTCAGCCACTGCCACAACACGATCCCCCGGATCTCTGAACAGTCGGTGATTATTGCTTTCGGAGGGTCCGAGACGGAAGATGCGGGAAAAGATGGCTACGCGCGTCATCTCAACCACGTCTGAGTTGTTCTCCCTGGCGCACAAGTGCGCTAGGGCGGCCGAAGCACGGAAGTGCGCGACGAGACCGTCTGACTCCGGCGACGCTGGGCACCTCAAGTCCTCCGACCGCAAGAAGAAAAGAAAAAGCGGAGGAGGCAGCCGCTAGGGAAGTCCTGTCGCCGAGCCGGAACCCAAATCCCGGCGTCATGATGATCGGGATCGATGGACGAAGGCCGACAGCGGCGATCGCAGGGACCGCCGCCGCTTCGCCGCGAAACGATGGCGGCAAGCCCTATTGCCCCATCCATCGAACAAGTGGACACTACTTGGAGGATCGCCAAGTTGTGTCAAAGCGGTTGTGAAGCGGTCAAGAAGCGCCGCGAGAAAGATCACGAAGGCGAAGGCAGCGAAGATGCGGCTCCGCTAGCCTTCCAAAGAGCGGAGCGTGCGGTAAGCGTTCATACACGGTGGCTCGCCACCTACTCATCGAACTCGCGATACAAGCGGGATCTGAGGCAGGTGTGTGCCACCACGTCATCCTCCGGGGCGGGCCGGCCGCTGAAGTGGTCGGAGCAGCCGATCACTTTCAGTCGGGCCGACCACCCGGAGAACACCTCCGGCCCTGGCCATCTCCCGATCGTGGTGTCTCCCACGGTCCGCAATGCGAAGCTGGGGCGGGTCCTGGTTGATGGAGGCAGTGCCATCAACCTGCTGTCCGTTGGGGCGTACCAGGCGCTCCAAATCCCGTACGAGGAACTGCGTCCGGCCCCGCTCTTTTACGGAGTTGCCCCCGGGGTGGGCCTCTTACCCCTGGGACAAGTCCGGTTAGAATACGTTCGGAAGTTCAAGAACTTCCGAACGGATCTGTAGATTTCGAGGTCGCTGATTTCGACCTCCCCTACAATGCCTTGCTCGGCCGCCCGGCCCTGGTCAAGTTCATGGCAGTGGCCCATTACGCCTACATGCTGGTGAAAATCCCAGGGCCTGGGGGTCCAATTACGGTGAAGGTGGATAGACTGGAAGCCCTGCGCCTCAGCAAGCAGCTGCAGGATCTGGCCGGCACCACCTGCTCGGCGCGCGACAAGGACGACAACCCGGGCTCCCCCTCGGCCAAGACCCGCGCTCCGCCCAGGCCCTCGGGCGAGGCAAAGGCGGTCCCCGTGGGCGAGGATGGCTCGGGCAAGGTCGTCAAGATCGGCACCGACCTCAGCGCCAAATAGGAAGACGCGCTCGTCACCTTCCTCCGGTCTAACCTGGATGTGTTCGCCTGGGAACCATCAGAAATGACCGGGGTCCCCAGGGAGGTGATCGAGCACCGATTGGCAACGCTCCCTGGAGCGCACCCGGTTCGGCAAAAGATCCGACGGCAGGCGCCAGAGCGACAGGATGCCGTTCGGGACGAGGTGGGGAAGCTTTTGTCTGCCAAGATTGTGCGGGAGGCCACCTATCCGGAGTGGCTGGCCAACCCCGTGCTCGTGAGGAAGTCCAACGGAAAGTGGCGAATGTGCATCGACTTCACCGACCTCAACAAAGCCTGCCCCAAGGACCCGTACCCCTTGCCGCGGATAGACATCGTCGTCGACTCCACGGCGGGGTGCGAAGCTCTGTGCTTCCTCGACGCCTACTCCGGTTATCACCAGATCAGTATGGCGCAGGAAGACGAAGAGAAGACCGCCTTTGTGACTCCCCTCGGTGTATATTGCTACGTCAAGATGCCCTTCGGGCTGAAAAACGCTGGTGCCACCTATCAGCGGGCCATGCACATTGTGTTTCGGCCCCAAATAGGGAGGAACCTCGAAGTGTATGTTGATGATCTGGTCGTAAAGACAGAGAAGGCTGATGAGCTCGTACAGGACCTCGAAGAGACCTTCTCTCGCCTCAGAAACTCATCTGAGAAGTTGAATCCCGAGAAATGCGTGTTTGGTGTCTCATCAGGAAAAATTGCTCGGTTTCTGGTCTCAGTAGTGGAATCAAGTCAACCGGAGAAAATAGAAGCAATCGAGCGGATGCAACTGCCTACCCGGCTCAAACAACTGCAATGCTTGACTGGCCGGCTAGCCTCCCTGGGCCAGTTCATATCCCGGCTCGGGGAGAAAAGTCTGCCGCTATTCAAGCTGTTGAAGAAAACTAACTCATTTGAATGGACCCCAGAAGCCCAGCAAGCATTTGAAGATCTGAAGAAGTACCTCTCTTCCCCCAGTCGGTCGCCGCCGAGTAGGCGAGCCGTGCTTTGTATGTGGCGGCTAGCCCCTCTCAGAGTGAGCGCGCCGGTGGCGAACGGGAAGGTGTCCAACGGCCGGTCTACTACATCGACAAAATGCTCCACGACGCAGAGACAAGGTACCCTCAGGCTCGTAAGATGGTCTATGCTGTGGTGGTAGCATCGAGAAAGTTGCGGCACTATTTTCAAGGGAGGGAGATCACAGTGGTCTCCTCATATCCCCTGCGTGAAATCCTCCACAACCGAGAAGCAGAGGGCCGCATCGCAAAATGGTCCGCCGAGTGGGGAGTTCGGGGTCACCCGCTCCTCGCATCGCAATAAAGAGTCAAAGGTCGGGCAGACTTAGTGCCGTCAGTGGACCCGGCCGAGTCCGAGTCAGCCGCAGCTCCGCGCCCTCCCCCTGGGACGCTTTTCTTCAACGGATCATTCATTTGGAAGGCGCGGGGCCGGGTCCTCTGGTCTCCCGGTAGGGCCTCCTCAAACGTGGTCGTCCTCGACTTCAAGGCTACCAACAATGTCGCCGAATACGAGGCTTCTTGGTGGGCTCGGGCCGCAGCCATCGGTGTCCGGCGCCTGCAAGTAAAGGGCGATTCCCTACTGGTCGTCAATCAAGCAAGGAAGGATTTCTCCTGTCCTGACCCTATCATGGCGGCGTACCCAGCGGAGGTCAGGAAATTGGAGCGGCACTTCGAAGGATTGGGATATACTCACGTCCCACGGCGCGACAACCATCTGGCAGACGAGCTCGCCCAGCTCGCCTCGACCAGATCTCCTGTACCGGTCGGGGTCTTCGAAGAAAGGCTTCCGCGACCGTCCATCGCAGCCCCCGTTTCTGGTGAGGACGATGGTGATGCCGCTTCAGCCCTCGCCTCTGGAGGAAAAGCGGTTCCGGTAGAAACGCCCGGCCAGGCGGAGTACCCGGACGACCACCTCGTGGTCGCTGTACTTGACCGGGAAGGCACATGGATGGATCCGATCCTGGCCTACCTACGGGATCAAGTGTGCCCCGACGATGATGCGTCAGCAGAGAAGGTAGCACGAAAGGCCAAGTGCTATACCCTGGTGGGCGGGGACCTGTACCGCCGGGGTAAGAACGGAATTCTTCTGAAGTGCATCACTCGGGAAGAGGGGAGCAGTTTGCTCTCGGATATCCATGGAGGCGTGTGCGGGAGCCATGTGTCCGGACGAACGATGGCGGGAAAAAATTTCCGTCAAGGGTTCTATTGGCCAACCGCCCTCCAGGATGCTTGCGAGCTGGTGAGGAGATGTGAAGCGTGCCAGTTCCACGCCAAGCAGATCCACCAACCAGCCCAGGCCCTGCAAACTATCCCGCTCTCTTGGCCCTTCGCGGTCTGGGGGCTGGATATCCTGGGCCCGTTCCCGCGGGCCACAGGGGGCTACACCCACCTGTTCGTCGCCATCGACAAGTTCACCAAGTGGGTAGAAGCCGAGGCAGTAAGATCCATCACCGCCGCAGCTGCAGTCAAGTTCATGCAAGGGATTTTCGCCCGCTTTGGGGTCGCCAACCGCATCATCACCGACAACGGCACGCAGTTCACCAGCGCGACCTTCTTGGACTTCTGCGAAGAGATGGGCACCAAGGTCTGCTTTGCCTCGGTCGCCCACCCCAAGAGCAACGGCCAGGTCGAACGGGCAAACGCGCTGGTGCTGAAGGGCCTCAAGACCCGGGCGTTTGACCAACTCCATAAGCGTGGCGCCCGGTGGACCGAAGAGCTCCCGGGTGTGTTATGGTCGCTTTGGACCACCCCTAGCCGGGCTACCGGGGAAACCCCTTTCTTCCTGGTCTACGGCGCGGAAGTCGTTTCTCCTTCCGAGCCCAGGCCCAGGGTCACCCCGCATTACTGCATTTATGGAAGAAGACCAGGAGGAGCTGCGCCGAGACAACGTCAACCTTTTGGAAGAGGCGCGGGATCGAGCGGCTTTGCGTGCTGCAAAGTATCAGCAAAGCCTCAGGCGGTACCATGCCTCCCGGGTCAATGAGAGAACACTGGCAGTGGGCGACCTGGTCTTGCGAAGAGTCCAGTCGCATGCCGGGTCGCATAAACTGTCTCCCCAGTGGGAGGGACCCTTCAAAGTGGTCTCAGTCTCTCGTTCCGGAGCGGTCAGGCTGGCCACTGAAGACGGCGAGGAGCTAGCGAACTCCCAGAATATAGAAAATCTGCGCAAGTTCTACCCTTAATCGGTTGTAAGTCCCGGGCTCCGTTCCCCGACCGGCCGGAGTGTGTCTTCCCCTCCACCGCTGGTCGGGGGAGGCCCTTTGTTTGAAATTAAATCTTCACTTTCTTTATCCGAAATATTTGTTCTTTCTACCCTCTTTTCGGTCTTTTGCCCACTGCTGGGCAGCACCAGGACACTTGCCCCTGGTACCCTGCCGCCTTGCAAAAGCCCAGTAGCAAAGGCGGAATCGCTAAGTGAGAGCGGCGTGCAGGAGTGGGCGGTTGGACGGCTGGTTCAGCACGACCCCCAGCACGGCCATGACACTCCGGGTGTCCCCGTGGGGGTCGGCGACTTGAGCACCATTGCCAAAAACCCAAGGTCCTGCCACGACTCACTAAGTGTTCGTTCCCTAGAGGCTATCTGGGAGGCAAATTTTGCTAAGGCGAGGGGTTTGAGGGCCGAGGTCCCACGGCGCAAGACTTTAAGTCTTTAAGCGATTTTGTGCTTGTTCGTGCGGAACCGGAAAAAATTACGGCGAAGGCGAATTTTTAAAAGCAACTTAGCAGGGAGCTTACACTTCTGCTCCATTCGAAATGATTAATGTCTAAAGTTTTTGCAGACAAAGGCCAAAAGAAAAAAACTACACTACTGGCGGAGCTGGGGGATCTTCCTCATCTTCCGCTGCCGCCACCGCAGCCGCCACGTCCTCCTCGGCCAAGACCCAGCGTCCGGTACGCATCGCCACGTCTTCTGCCGCCGCCTCCACCTGGGGGTTCTCCATCGCCAACTGTGCGGCAACCTGCTCGGAGGCGTCGTGGACCCGCTCCTCCGCTTGTGCCCAGTCGCCCTCAGCCCCCTGGACGGCAACTGTGGGGTCGAAGTTGGCGTCCGCGGTGGCGTAGCGAGCGCACGTGCCGCGTGCCCGCAGCTGTGCGCCCCTCTTGACGGGCCAGGCGGTGAGGCGGCGGCAGGTGCGTGAGGAAGTCCGCGATTCGGCAGAGAAGGCGTAATCTGCGGCCTTTCCTCCCGCGGTCGAGCTACTCGATCCCAGCGAGCAAGGCTGCCACCGTCATTGGCGTGCGCGGCATCCTCAAGGTGTCCTCCTCGGCCGGACCCGATCCACCCTCTCCGCCTCCAACTCCGCGGAGAGCTCATCGGCAGCGGCGGGCGCTTTGCTCCGCTGCTCGCTCCGCCCGCGATTCAGCTCGGCCCGTCCCGCTCGCGCAAGTCCTCCACCTCCTTGCGGAGGCGGTTGACTTCGACTGCTACCTCTGCCAACCGCTCCCTGCTTGTCGCCAGATGGCTGCTCGCATTGGAGTAGAGCTCGCCGAGAGCCGCCAGCAGAGCGTCTGCGTCGGCTGAAGGAACAGAGGCGGTGGGGGGCTCCGGGGTGGGCACGGGGCCGAGCGGGCCTGGGTCCTGAACGACGGCTGCAGCATCGATCGCTTGAGGGTCGCCTCCCTCCCCTTGCTCGACCAAGGGCTCGGCGACTCCGGCCGGCACAACCTCCGTAGCCACAGCACCCTGGTCACCCCCGGCTTGGGCGGCGGGGGCATCCGAAGCGAGAGTCCTGGGGGTAGGAAAGGAACGAGGGTAAGACACTACTTGAAGAGACTAACTTTCATATCGCATGTGCGTTTCTAGATGAATACCTAGGTGATGGCCTCGGGAATCGGGGCACACTGAGCGAACTGCCCAGCCGCTCATGGATCGGGCGGCGGGCGTGAGGAGCCGGCGGCGGCGGCCGTTGCCCCATCATCGGAGCCGAAGGAAGAACCGTCGCGGCTAGCGGCGGCGGCAGAGGAGCCGGCGGAAGAACCGCCGCTGCTAGCGGCGGCGGAGGAGGAGGCGGAGGCGGCGGCCGCAGCATTGTCGTCGAAACCGGTGGCGGCGGCCGTTGCCCCGTCATCGGAGCCGGCGGAGGCGGAAGAAGAGTCGGCGCCGGAAGGTCCTCTGTCGCCACCACAACAGGAGCAAGGGAGGACGAGGTCCCGCCGGTCGATGAACCTCCCGCCGCCATTGCGGAGCCTACCGTCGCAACCGAAGAAGTCCCCCCGGCCGCCGTGGAAGATCCCGCCCCGGCCGGTCCTAGGAGGCGAGGCCTCTGGGAAGGCCCACCGGTGCCATCGTCATCGTCCGGGCGCCTACGCCTCCCCTGACCCCCATCAGGTGGAGGGTCCCGACTGTCGTGGGCGCCGCCAGATCACAACAGGTGTGCCCATGGTGTCCATCGACGGCATGGCGCGGATTATCGCCGCGCGATCCCGTGGTGACAACCGGCAAAGCGGGACCGCGCCCTCCGGGAACGGGGGGACGGGACCAAGGAAACCCAGTTGCGCCATCCACCTGTCTATCCTGTCAGTAGCCAAGTTCCCGGCGGCTGGCAGCACCAAAGGGAAAGGAAACCCCCGGGAAGTAGGAACGCGGTCAGGACCAAGTCCAGTTGAGCAAAAAAAAAGGGAGAGAAGGAAAGGAAGGAAGGGGATGGTCACCTCCAGTAATGCTCCGGGTCCCATCATCCTGGCCCATGTACTGCCAGGCCGAGCGAACACGGCGACGCAGAGGGCACAGCCTCCGGGAGATGAAGTCCCGGATAACCATAGGCCCCATCAGGCCCGCCGTCCGCAGATGGTCGACGCGGGCTAGCATTGCCAGGAGCTCCGGCGTCTCGGTCACTTGGGCCCCCCAGTCGGGGTTGCTAACCGCCGGGCCGGACGGGAGGTCCAGCACCTCAATGCCGCTGTCGTCCTCAACGTACAGCCACTCTTCACGCCAATTCCTCCAGCTGGATCGGCAATCCAGTGGAATGTAGCGCGATACAGTCCCGTCTCGGAGCCGCAGGTGGCAGCTCCCGGTGACGGGCGAGTTGCCGCCCGCGGCACGAAGAGTGTAGAAGAAACGGAACAGAAGGAGGTTAGGGAGCACTCCTACGAACATCTCGCAGAAGTGAGCGAAGGCAGAAAGAAGGATGACGGAATTGGGAGGAAGGTGGATGTGGTGAATGGCGTAGAAATTAAGAACAGAAAGATAAAAATCAGAATCAAGGGCAAGAGTCGGCGAAGCTGCCATCCAAAGAAGATCACCTCCCCGCGCCGGCAATGGGGCTCGACAGTCCCCGGGCGGACGCGGAGGGCACCTGCAGTAATGTTCCGGGAGAGACTGGAGGCAAGCTCTGCCTCGACGGACGAGGAAGGGAGGACAGGAGCCATCAAACACAATCGAATGCTGGAAGCACGTCGAAAAAGAAGCAGGAAGAAGCAGTCGGGAGGTGGAAGAACCGCTCCCCCTCGATCAGCCTCTTATAGGGCAACAAAGGAAGGCTCAGCGGGAAAACCGAAAGGGCGCGGCGGTTCGAGCAAAGGGAGTTCAAGAGCCTCATAAAGAGGGCGCGCCCCGAGGGTCGTGCGACGGTTTCAAAAGCGGGAATAACTGCACAAACCGCCTTGGAAATCGGAGGAGACAAAAAACCTCTTGAAGGCTGCGGGGCGTGTGGGCTTTTTTATGGTCCCACTCAGGACGTTTAAAAAAGGAGTGGAAGACCAAAAAGCGCTCCTGGGTGGGCCCGGGGGCTACTGTCGGTGTATTTTACACCAGGGTACCCACTCCCCCGCAATGAATAAATACGATCGCCAGGCGGGCAGGGCGCGTCTGGGCCCACCGCCACGGCGAGCAGTAGACCCCCCGCCCGGGCGCCCGATGAAGCAGTGGCGTCGAGCCGCACCATCTGGCGCCGATGGGCGAGTAGGCGTCGAGCCGCTGCTGGCGCCAGCAAGGTGGTCGCCAGATGGGCGAGTGGCGTCGAGCGAACCACCGGCGCCCGGCAAGGTGGTCGCCAGTGGGCGAGTGGCGATCGAGCCACACCACCGGCGCCAGCAAGGTGGTCGCCGATGGGCAGTGGCGTCGAGCACCACCGGCGCCAGCAAGGTGGTCGCCAGTGGGCGAGTGGCGGCAAGGTGGTCGCCAATGACAGTGGCGATCGAGCCGCACCACTGGCGCCAGCAAGGTGGTCGCCCGATGGACACGTGGCGTCGCGAGCCACTCCCCGGCGCTCACCTCGGCCACGCCGGTCAAGGACATTTAATGCGGGTAGTGCGCATTAAATGCAAAGCGTGAAGGCTGCGGTATGGTGGCGCGCCTTCCCAGTGTGCATTAATTACGGAGGCGTCATGACTACACCTCACCCCATGACCAGGCAGG
Source organism: Rhipidocladum racemiflorum (assembly GCA_036346355.1). Taxonomy (NCBI): domain Eukaryota; kingdom Viridiplantae; phylum Streptophyta; class Magnoliopsida; order Poales; family Poaceae; genus Rhipidocladum; species Rhipidocladum racemiflorum. The sequence goes on along the minus strand of CM070576.1, from coordinate 9,494,784 downwards.
CGGCGTTGGTGGACATGGGGCCCGAGGCGGGATTGTGACGGCTGCGGCAGATAATAATGGGATGTAAGAACAGGGACGTGCGCATTAAATGCGCCCTTGTCAGTGTAATGAGTGTGCCTTGCCGTGTAAGCCTCTCATGTGCCCCCGGGAGCCCGAGTATAAGAGGAGGCCGGGGTGCATGGGGGAGGGGGTTCGATCCATTGATTCTAGGCTCCATTCTCTCAAGCTAGGATTCCAGTTCATATTCCACAAGACAAGCAATAGTAAGGGAAGCAGGACTAGGGCTGTTACTCTTCGGAGGGCCCGAACCTGGGTAAATCTTAGCGTCCCCATTTCTCTGAGCTTCACCGGCACCCCGTTCATCTTCCTTCCTCCGGCGATTACCCCGAAAGCCCCCCGTCTGAACCTTATAAGCACCCGACTCGGAGGTGCCTGTTGGCTAGAACGCCGACAGGGGCATTGTCTTCATGGCCTCATTGACAGTGGCAGCACCCACAATTTCATGAGTAGCTATTCAGCCAACCACGACACGTGGGAACAATCCACCGGAGCGCCACAGCATGTCAAGGTGGCAGGAGGAGACCAACTTCCATGCCTCGGGACAATTCCAACCACCGTTTTTTCCATCCAGAAGCAGGAGTTCAAGGCCCCATTCATTGTCATACCCCTAGACGTATTTGATGTGGTGTTGGGAATCCAGTGGCTGCGCACATTGGGTGACATCAGGTGGAATTTTGAGACACTAGCCATGTCCTTTCATTGGCTTGGCAGCCGGGCGACGTTGCAAGGCATGCAAGGAAAGCGGCCGCCACACCTACTTCATGTCGCGGCAAGAAAGGATTTGTTCATACAAGACATGATGGGTACATACGAGGACGTGTTTTCCGAACCCCAGGGGTTACCGCCATCAAGACTATGCGATCACCGCATATGCCTGGCCAAGGGCACAGATCCAATAGTGGTTCGTCCATACCGGTATCCGTACCGACAAAAATATGAGATCGAACGACAATGCAGGGCCATGCTCCAACAAGGGATCATCCGTCCCAGCCGGTCCCCCTTCTCGTCACCTGTCTTACTTGTCAAGAAAGCCGATGGCTCGTGGCGCTTCTGTGTAGACTACCGAGAGCTTAATGCCCGGACGATCAAGGATAAATTTCCAATTCCAATGGTGGAAGAGTTGTTGGACGAACTAAGAGGCGCTCGGGTCTTTACTAAGTTAGATTTTCGTTCAGGATATCATCAAGTCCGTATGAGGACGGAGGACATCGATAAAACGGCATTTCGGACTCATGAGGGTCATTATGAATTTCTCGTGATGCCCTTCAGATTGTCCAATGCACCATCAACTTTCCAAGCTCTAATGAATGAGGTGTTACACGAATTCCTCCGCAAGTTCGTCCTTGTGTTTTTTGATGATATCTTGGTATACAGCCGAACGGAGGAGGAGCACTGTGAGCACTTGCATCCCATGTTCGCGCTTCTTCGCAAACACCAACTGTACTTAAAAAGATCCAAATGTGCATTTGCACAAGAGCGCATTGGCTACTTGGGGCATATTATATCCTTCAATGGTGTGGAGGCAGATCCAGCCAAACTTCAGGCCGTTTCCACTTGGCCACGCCCAACTTCTGTGACGACAGTGCGTGGCTTCCTTGGGATCACAGGGTACTATCGACGCTTTATACAAAATTATGCAACCATAGCTGAGCCATTGACGGCCTTGTTGAGGCGAAATAATTTCAGTTGGACCACAACCGCCGAGGAAGCTTTCCTCCAATTAAAAAAAAGAACTAATGTCGGCACCCGTGTTGCAAATGCCCGATTTTTCAGCACCCTTCATTGTAGAGTGTGACGCATCTGGTACAGGAATCAGGGCGGTTCTACAACAACATGGTCACCCGATCGCATACTTCAGTCGCAAATTGGCAGACAGACACACGAAGCTAGCAGCTTACGAGCGCGAGCTCATTGGACTGTCAAAAGCAGTACGGCATTAGTGGCCATATTTATGGGGACAAACGTTCATTGTTCGGACAGATCACAGCAGCCTTAAATACCTGCTCGAGCAAGCCCTGGTGACCCCACCACAACAACATTGGTTAAGTAAACTAATGGGATTTGATTTTCAGATGGAATATAAGCCGGGAAAGGCAAATTTAGCAGCAGACGCACTGTCTCGCATCCAAACTCCAACATCAATATGTGCTGCAATCTCAATTCCAATGGACCTCACGCGAGATAAATGGCTTACTGAATTGCGGGGGCACCCAGAGGTGCAGCATCTATGTGCGCGCTGGGCGCCGAACGCACCTGCCACCTACCACTCGGAGGCCCAACGAACGGACATGCTGACCACGTTAAAGGCTGATGGATGCTGCACATAGCTGAGCCATTGACGGCCTTGTTGAGGCGAAATAATTTCAGTTGGACCACAACCGCCGAGGAAGCTTTCCTCCAATTAAAAAAAGAACTAATGTCGGCACCCGTGTTGCAAATGCCCGATTTTTCAGCACCCTTCATTGTAGAGTGTGACGCATCTGGTACAGGAATCAGGGCGGTTCTACAACAACATGGTCACCCGATCGCATACTTCAGTCGCAAATTGGCAGACAGACACACGAAGCTAGCAGCTTACGAGCGCGAGCTCATTGGACTGTCAAAAGCAGTACGGCATTAGTGGCCATATTTATGGGGACAAACGTTCATTGTTCGGACAGATCACAGCAGCCTTAAATACCTGCTCGAGCAAGCCCTGGTGACCCCACCACAACAACATTGGTTAAGTAAACTAATGGGATTTGATTTTCAGATGGAATATAAGCCGGGAAAGGCAAATTTAGCAGCAGACGCACTGTCTCGCATCCAAACTCCAACATCAATATGTGCTGCAATCTCAATTCCAATGGACCTCACGCGAGATAAATGGCCTACCACTCGGAGGCCCAACGAACGGACATGCTGACCACATTAAAGGCTGATGGACAGAATGAATCTAGCATCAACAATAGCAGGGTGGGGGCCAACCCTGATGGGCGGCATGAGCTTTGGGTTGTGCAAGACGGATTGCTGTATCGCAACAACCGCCTTTTCATTCCAGCAACATCAGCCTTGGTTGATGCTATTATTGCTTCCATGCATGATCTCACACACGAGGGGGTGCAGAAAACCTTGCATCGCATCCAAGTTGAGTATTATTGGAAAAAACAACGCTAGTCAGTGGAACAATACATCGCCAAGTGCCGGGTGTGCCAGCGCAATAAAATAAGTTCCCTGTCTCCAGCTGGTCTTCTCCAACCACTCTCCATACTGCATCAAGTTTGGACAAACATTTCAATGGATTTTATTACAGCCCTTCCTAAATCACAAGGAAAAACGGCTATCTTGGTGGTCGTTGACCGACTAACAAAGTACGCACATTTTATGGCATTTAAGTGGCCGACCACTACGCCCGTGGTAGCTTCTCTCTTCTTCGACCAAGTGGTGCGGTTGCATGGCGTTTCGGAATCCATTGTTTCGGATCGTGATCCTGTTTTCCTCAGTGCGTTTTGGCAAGATTTGTTCAAGCGATGTGGCGCGGCCCTCCTTCTGTCGACGGCTTATCACCCCCAGACAGATGGACAGACAGAGGTGGTAAATAGCACGGTGGAAATGTACCTGCGGTGCCTCGCAGCTGATAATCCTTCCACATGGGCAAAATGGTTACCTTGGACGGAGTTCTACGATTACACTTCGTTCCACTCAGCTCATCGATTGACGCCTTTTGAGCTAGTATATGGCCGCAAACCTCCTCCATTGTTACCGTACCAACAAGGAAGCACGGTAATCAATGCTGTCGATTGCCAATTGGTGGATCGGGACACTCTTCTTCAGCAAGCAAAGGAGCGTTTGTTACAAGCCCAGAACCGTATGAAGCAACGATATGATACTCATCATCGGGAGGTGGAATTCCAGGTGGGCGATTGGGTATGGCTTCGCCTACAACGCCATCGTCAGTTGTCGGTGCGAGACAAACGACACAATAAATTGGAAGCCCGTTTCTTTGGGCCCTATCAAGTGGAGGCACGCATTGGTCAGGTCGCTTACCGTCTTGCACTGCCGGTCGAAGCCCGTATCCACAACGTTTTTCATGTTTCCTTGCTCAAGGAATTCAAAGGAGAACCACCAGCAGAGGTACCATCATTACCCGAAGAGGTGTCTCCAACGGCAGCACCAGCAAGACCTGAACCTCATCAGTTATTGGCCCAACGTTTCGTTCACGGCAAGCGACAATTTTTGGTTCACTGGACGGGTGAGCCTCCGGACGAAGCAACGTGGATGGATGCGGGGGTCCTTAGGAAGTCCTTTCCGGATTGCAAGCTTGAGGACAAGCTAATTTTTCAGGGAGGGAGTGATGTTACGCGTCAAGCCTTCGATCAAGTATACTATCGCCGGCGTGGTCGTGTGCAGCCTGAGGCAGATCGAGGAGTTGGCGTTCGGCCGTGCGATGGATCTGGGCCAAGCCATGCAGCGTCACCGTCGCCGCTTAATCCATGCACGTAGACTAATTCGAGTTGGACTGTGACTCGTCGTGAGTGTCTACGAGTCCTACAAGTATACTATCTTTTCAAGTCGTATTTCCTGGTTTAAGGGTGTTTCTATATTTACTTTCTATATTTAGTTGGACGAGCAGATTCGTCACAATCTGTTCCAAGTCGGGTTCGGAGTCTGTAAGTGGACTATAAAAGTGAGAATAAAGCAAGAGAAAAGGCATGCTTGTTATTGGTGCCACAAAATCATAAGTCTTAGGCGGTGGCTCCGACAACAGCCAAGCTATCTAGTTCTTGCGTTGCATCGACGACAACAACGTCGAGCAACGTCCGTCCCGGCCGCCGGCCGGGTACTCGAGCATACGAGCGTGCCCATCCCAAACCAGCACATAACAAATAGCCTGAGGCGTACCATTGGTCTAGAATGGTTCATTTTGAGTGAAGTATTGAGACGGATGATCCGAATAAAAGTGTACCATTGTTCCAAAGAGGCTCCATAGAGTGAATACATGAGGCTAATGATCTGACTCAGGTGGATTATTCAAGTCGAGGAGTATGATCTAGGTTGGCATAACATCTAGTTTTTGAACTGTTCGAGCTAAGGATAAATGAGCTCAGGCATATGATCTAGGTTGAGGCAGATGATCTGGATCTTTGGGACTTTTCAGAAAATATGCCAAATGGCTAATTTTTTAATATAGAAGCTATATAAGTGGATCATGGGCATTCAAGTTATCTCTACTATGACTCCATAACAGTGCCATGCATATTGGGGAGTTCAAGGGCACTCAAGAGTTTTTAAGTTGAGATTTTGAGTGTGACAAATTAGATTACACCTTAGTGTGCATCACTTCTAGTTGCTTGGCCTTGCTGGTTCAAGTGACCTTTTCAGGCTCATTATTCTTGGAATTCGGTGATTCCTAGATGGCTTGGTGGCGTGCTCTTGGTCACCTTCCAAGGAAGAGCTTGTGGAAGGCATGAGACAATTGTAAAGGTTTGGAGTCCACCTATCTAGAGTGGAGAAGGGTTACCATAAGTTAATCGCTTGGTTCCTTGAGCGGGTGTTGACGTTGAAAAATATGACAAAGGATCAACTTCAAATACACGCAAACACCGGGTTTAATTTGGGTACGGGCGTGCCAGCCGATTTGATCCTGCAATCGGCAAGAAAAATATATGATCTAAACGATTGTCTTAGTTGATTAGGTTTTTGATGATAATTCGATCTAAATTGCTAGCTGATTAGATCGTCAACAATGATAAATCTAAACAGCCTGATTGAGTTGAGTAGATAGTTGGTAAAGGTAGATTCTTCCCAAAAAAGGTGTTGCGCAACAAGATCAGAGAAAGGCAAACTTGAGATAATGTAAATCGGCAATGATCAAAATCGGTGATGCGCAATTTTATTGATCAAAATGAATTACAGAGAAAAGATTACAAGCCTAAAAACTACGCCTAGTCGATGAAAAATAAATAAATGTAGAGTGAGTTAGTTGATCATTGGATGATCTCTGTCTTGCCCGTCGCCCCTTTTTTTATAACATCAAGGTCGATCGTATCCTTCTCCAATCCTTGTAAACACATGATTCGTATCAACCTCAATCTTACGTATGACTTATAGTAGATTTAATCACTTATGCTGGCCGAAATTTGATGCAGTGTCGATTAATACAGGCAGAAATTCCTTTTCAACCTCGGGTGGACCGGCAACATCATAGGCACCGCTCCTCCATTTCTTTGATGCTTTCTCTTTCAATGCGAACCGATAGGGTGTAGTCGTGGTGCGCCTTCTTGGGCCTTGTCGATCGCCTCTCCTGTGCTAGCATGCGAGTTTGCAGCAGCGCAAGATTCCACCACCGTGACGCGCAAACGTGGGTCACCGTCCGCTGCTGGCCATGTTCACCGACTGGCTGGTCGCAATTGTGCCCTCACCACGTGTGCGCTGCACGGTCAGTTGGGTGCAAGGAGTAGATCGAGCTATGTACGGCCTATTTGGTTCCCCGCTTCGGCTCGGCCTGGCCCTGCGCGTGCATTGACCGCGCTCGCACGCGCGATTGGTTGGCTGCATGCCCTCGCCCAGGCCTGGCTCCACGAGTGCATCTTCGGCCGAAACGCTGCATCGCGCCTGGCCGCGCGGAAACGGAGCGCGAGGCCGTTTCCCGCGGGGCGGGCATCCAAACAGCACAGTAATTGTGACACCACGGAGTGTCGTAACCTTATAAAAAGTGAATGTTGAGCTCAAAAACATTATGAATTATGGTATTGGAGGTTAAAACCATATGGTAGGAGGTTTAATTGCGTTTCCGAGCCGTTTCCAGGAGTTTGGGCCTAAAAGAAGGGGTTGTGGGCTTTGGTGGGATGGAGTATGAGTCCATTTAGGATTAGGAAACAGGTTTGGGGCTGGTAAAAGGGGGATCCCCTGCCCTTTTTGCGCCCCCATCCCCTCTTGGTGCGCCCCACACCCCCCCTTAGCCCTAGCCACCCCACCTCCTCTCCTCCCCTTTGGCCGTGCGCCCCCTCCCCTTGCCCCCTTTGCTCCCCACCTCTCCTCCACCCCCTTGCTGCCATAGGGTGGCCTCCCCACCCCCTGCACCTCGAAGATCCATCCGTTGGAGCGAGGAGCGATCCGGGAGGAGATCTATTGGGTTTTCGTGCGTCGGGCGAAGGTATGGCCATGGGACTCCTTGGGGTTGGGCTAGGTACTGTTATAAGGGTCATTATCATGTTTTTAGATCAATTGGTGGTGCTGGAATTGAGTAGATTGGATTAGATCTAGAAGTTGCCACGTTCTCTATTTCGGGCAGCATGAGCAGTCGACCTAGGGTTTGGTTTTTCGCCAATTTAGAGTCAGAATTTGGTCGTACGGCTGTTGAAGAAGTTGTAGGTAATTTCAATACCTTTCAATGGGTATAAAGAACTTTAAATTCCGCCCAGCCGTTTGAAAGTTATGCTTGTTTTACCGAGCGTATTAAAATCTGTGACGTGATTGGAACAGATCACGGTATTATGTAGATTAAACAACTTTCTAGTCCGAATCAGTCTTTCTGTATACTTAGAAAAAGTTAGGAAATTTCCTAAGCTACGCAAGGATGTACTCGTTTAATTGATTCCGAGTCCCAGAACCCAAGTTATGCCTTTTGGAAGGCTGATGTCCCGACGGGACAGAACCTCTATTTTTGGGTTTTGCGAGTAGTTGGCAATGTCAGGGAAGATGAGGGTTTGCGTACTATTTTGTGGACATGATTGTGAGTGTGTGGTACCTATGTGCAGGTGGTGCGACCCCGGGAGTGCCTTTTACTTCCCGCCAATCCGTTGCCCGTGGTTGAGGCAAGTGTATTGTAATGGATAGCGGTTTGTAGGTTGCTAGTTGAGACTAGATGAACTTGATTATATGATATGATCACTTGCCATGCTTTAATGATTGCCTATGATACGATGAGTATGCTATGATGCCATGTGTTAATGTACAAGTTAATTATGATGTTGGCATATTTGCATACATGGCATGTTACATGGCCCGGGTGGTGAGAAAGTCATAACTAATTCGGGGAAGGTCGGTGAGAAAGTTATGACTATTCCGGAGAGCCAATGAGTAAGTCCTACATCGTGATTCCATCCACCGTGGTGTGGGGAAGCGAGGAGTAGGCACCCTCCATCTTCGGGATGGAAGGGGGGAGAGGGTGCACACCGACGGGTGCGTACTCAACCATACCGGTATGAGTTTCCAAGGAGACATGAGCATCGCATTGCATTGCATACATAATGATGACGATAATGATATGTGATCATGAATGAGATGGTTTACATGATGTGAGATATTATTACTATGTAATTGTTCTTGTTGTACCATTGCAATATGCTTGCTGAGTTTTGAACTCACGCTTGTGTTTTCCTGTTGTTTTAGGTACCATGAGACCGGCATGCGGGGAAGGGAAATAGTCACACGTCCGCACGTAGCTTCACTCATTTGATTCCACAAGTCATTTCATTAGTTTTTGATAATAAACTGCGTGTGATGTTTATTGCTTTAAGGTTTAGCTTTGCTATATGAGAGATTTATTGTTCGTTTGACTCTTGGAGATATTAAATGCTTGAAAGTAGACTTATATTATCGTTAAGTCTTTAATTATTGTTGTTTTAGCTGTCTCTCATATTGCCTTATATTGCTTTATTGTGTTGCTCCTTCAAATCATGTTAAAACAAAGGAGATGCTGCCGAAATCTCGGTTTTTATCATGTGCGCCTTTGCTGGAATTTATGTTTAATTGTGGTATTTAGATGTTGTTTAGCTTATGTTTGGTAGCATTCAGGCATATTAAATGCCGGGGTGTTACAGTAATGGCTTGTGTGCTAAGCGATGGCTTCTGTGTGCTTATTTCATCTATTAATCCCATGTGCGACTTAATGAACAAGCTTCTTGGTTGGCATGTTGTAGGATGCTATGCAGCAGAGTTTCATGCTTTCTTGTTGCATGAATAGATGCAAACCAGTCCATACGAGTATGTACTGTAACACCCCGGCACCCCGCGTGCCCTGAATGTTACACATTTCAAGCGACAACAACACAAGGACATAAATAGAAAAGGACAATTCACCCTAAACTTGCTAGTAGCTTGCCGAACTAGTTAAAAATTTCGACAGCACCTTCCCTAAAAACCTGGACATCCACTGAGCAGAAAAAAGACACAATTCAATCTATGATAACATCAATTAAGCATAAGCATAGGGTCATGGAATCAATAAACCAACATGACCCAACTGAACACAAACACTAAGCATAATCAAATAACGAGGGATCAAAAGACGTTCACATAGCACAATAAGGGAAGCTACGAATGTAAACATCACAACCAGGGATTTCAGAACACTAGAACAACATGCCACCATCATCTACTTACAAACTAACTACTCAAAAGCAAGTTTCTACCACTAACATATAACCAGAAATGGAGTCATTGCACAACTCTAACTATGTCATGATTTTGTGAGTGAAGTGCTATCCCGACTCCCAAAATGCCGCTCTGGAGGTACCTAAAATAAAACATCAAACAACAAGCGTGAGATCATCACTCAGCAAAGTGTAAAGTGACAAAGCAGATAGCAAAACAGTTAAATTGCATCCAGGCATCAAACATTATAAACTTACAAAGTAATGACTCAACAACTCATCATCTTTAATTCAATCTTACACATTTAATTCTCATATAAAGCCATAAGATGCACATGAATGCCTTTTTTATGCAGCTCATACCAGTATTGCCGAGTGCACAACTGTCGGTATGCACCCCCATCCCCTCTATCCCGTGGAGAGTGCCTACGCTTACTGACTCGCTCCCATACACCCGCGTGTATGGGACTACGAGGTAGGTCTTTCGTGTTCACTATGTGTGAACACAGAAGCTCGCATCAGAATGGGACACCTCTTCCTTTATGAATGCACAAATGCAATCAACATAAATAAATTGCATCAATTTACACTTACTCATTGCATCAATTTAAACATACTCATTGTATCAATTTAAACATACTCATTCAATTTCCAAATTGAAAAGCGAAAGAAGAGGTGACGCCCAGCATTAAGCCGTGAATGCCATTACACACTTGCCTCTACCCGCGAGGAGCGGGGTGACGCGAGGAGGAAGCCGCACCCGAGGCTACTTCACCTAAAAAGAAACCACAATGCATTTCTCACACTTCAAACTAAATAAATTACAACTTCGCAAAGCGCTTCTACGCTCTAATCCGACCAATAAACCCAAACACCAACCTAACTTAATGCAATTGGACAGTGCTCACTAAAACGACCACAACTTCCAATTGGCTTGACCAAAATTCGCGTTCTTGTACTCTAAACAATCACAAGAGGATAACCTAGGATGATCACAAAGCCATTCGTACAGGGTTTGCCTCTATTGTCCCCAGTTCAACAAGGAACACAGACTATCAATTATTCCATTAAATCTGTACCGATTTCAATAAAATTGGCATAGCTTCCAATTGACTCAACCAAGTGTCGGTGTTTCGTGCACCGGCAATACGAATTTTTTGGTTAGTAGGGGTCGTGCGCTCCCTCTCCTCGAATGGTTGACTCAAGAAGCCAGGGGTTTATACTGGTTCGGGTTGAACGTCCCTACTCCAGTTCGTGCTGTTGGTGTGTATTGTTTCTCGAGGCGAACGATCGCCAGGGGGTTACAGATGAGGAATGGTTTCGATCGATCTCCCTCCACCCCTGGCGTCCTGCCTTTCCTTATAGACTCGGAGGTGGCAGGTTACATGGGAGTTTGGAGAGAAAAAAGAAAGGGTACTATACGCCTTGGAGTCTGGTCTTCTGTCTTGTCATCCGACCGAGCTTCGTCCACCCCCATGCCGGGTTGGTAGTCCTGCGGCGGGGGGTCTTCGGCCGGGCTGGCGAGGTGACGCACTACTTCGTACGACCGTCAGCCCCGGCAATTAATTGTATCTGACCTCAGCGTGGCCTCGGGAGGGGGCGCTCTCCTCCGTGAAGTGTCAGGATGACGGGACCGGGGCTTGACTTCTTGGCGAGTCCTCTGACATCCTCGGGAAGGGACCGCCTACCCTGGTACGGACGTCATGGGGCGTCGCGGGCACAAGGCGATTAGCTGAAACGTCGTGTGAGGCTTGACCCCTCTTTGGCCGGAGCGAGCCCAGGCCAGTCTGGTCGGCCGCGTGCTCCAACCTAAGGGGTCGGAGCCTGCTGATTGCCCAGAGCTGGTCCGAATCAGGGCCATGTCCCCTCTTTATGGCCCACGGGCCCTTCGCCAGAGCTGGGCTTCTAAAGAGGTCAGCCCGTTCGTGGTTCCGGACTGATGGGGGTACCCATGGTATGTGTATTCGTCACCAAGGTTCATGTTCTTGGATTCTAAATAACCACAAGGGACTAATCTACAGATACCCCACAGCCATTCAAACATAAGTTGAATCTAAAGTCCTCAAATTGCCCTCCAAACTTCAGTCCAAACTCTGCACTTTACAGCAGTTTCCACTTTCAAGACAGCAACTTCAACAGGGCATAACTTTTGATTCCTAATACCAAATAAAGAAAATAAATACATTTTATTAAACTATAGGAAATTTCATACATTTCTACAGGCAAGTGGAAAAGCTCATTCGGCCTGCACCTAGCTCAAAAACTCAGTTGAGCATTTCAGCTCCACTAGCAACACAATCTGGACAGCAAGCACTAAAAATGGCATAACTTTTAATTGGCTTAATAGATTTTCAAGTTCTTATATTCTATTGAAACATAAGAACAAGATCTACAACAATGTCTACAGCCGAAAACTCATTTGACCAACCTAGGTACCCCAAAAATGAGTTGCAAGGCAGACTGAAAATTAGCTCGAAAACATAAAACAAATTCCCTCCATTGGAACTAGATTCCCTCCAAAAATTTCAATGCTAGAACCCTAGAACCACTACTAACCAGCTTAGGAACTCCAGATCTGAGCTCACAAGCAACCAACCATGGGGGAAAAGCCACTCACCAGGAGGAAACAAGAGAGGAAGGCGGCTAGGAGGGGACTGCAGGGCGCCAGTTGGGGAGAAGGAGTGGAGGAGCAAGGCGCCGGCCAAACAGGGCTGCAGGAGCTTCACCACCTAACTTGGGAGGAGGAGGAGGCCATGGGAGCACTCCCTTGCTGCCTAGCTGCGTGGAGAGAAAAAGGGGGAGGAGAAACCGAAGAGGAGGAGAGCCTCCAAGCTGTCGGGTGGGGAGGGGGTGTGGCCGGCTAAAAAAAGAAATGGGGAAAAGGTAATAGGTGGAGCGGGGGAAAAGAAGTGCTAGGAGCTTGCCTCCCCACTCAGATGAATTGACTATCCCGCAGAATAGCAGGTGATTCACTGAAATCTCAGACAAGCAAGCTCAAAAACTGGAAACAACACTAAGTGATATTACATGTACGCATGTATTTGGCATCTCGTCCAAAAGCTCACGTATTGATGCACGTACATGTAGGTCTGCATGCTGCATGCAATAGATGCAAACCGATCCATACAAGCTAGGAAGTTGAACCCATCGCATGGAACTTCACCATGACCATGAGCTTGGCTGTGGCTGCGTTCCCAGCTCCATCGTCCTCCACGATTCTAATGTTTTTATCTGGTGCGTCATGCATGTGAGAAGCTGACGATCTGGACCACCAGCATATGGGCGTCAAGATAGTTGTTCCAGAGGATGGCAAGGAGCCGCCAGAGATGAAAGCGCTTCACACAGACGTGCTCCACGTGACACGCCGGGGCACGCTTGGGCTTATCGGAGCCGAAGGCCTCGCCGGAGAACCTTTGGCTTGGAAGAGATTCGTGTTGATAACGTGTTGTAAACGTAGTCACTCTCCCGCACCAATCAACAGCACGCCCATAGGAATATATGAACAAAATTAGAAGCAAACACAATGTAGGGGGCAAAGTTCTATCTCTTTATTAGATTGATTTTTCTGTACAAGATAATGCCCAATATATAGAAGAAAAACCACTGAAAATCAATTCAGATTCGCCCACCAATAGATAGAGTCTTTCCATACTGGAACATAGATTATATCCGTATCATAACACAAGAGAGCACAATGGAGCCACTCAAAATAGAGTCAAGCCACATGTCTTCTCCTCTCACACACCTCTTTGATGTGTAGAATATTATGCATATCTAATCTCTTATACATCGTTTTTTTTTTGTAAATCTAGCCTCTCTACATATGTTTTTGTAAAAATGACCCTCTCTCCCACCTCGGAAGGCATCCCCTATCGCGTCTGCGGAGGACGCAAGCCTGCAGCCGACTCCACGGCATGACAGGCAAGCGTGGTAGCCCGTGAACCAGCGCGGCAGCACGCGTGACAAGGTGTCTGTTTACACTATACTGTTCGACACAGGGTTCACTCACTGTTATGTACCGTGTTCATCCACTGTTCTGCACAGTGTTCATTCATCGTTTACTATACAATGCTGTTGCTCTAGGATAGTGCGGGAGGAAGCCTTCCGCGCTCCCCGGCGATGGTAGCTTGTCCTCCCATGCTGGCGTCTGCTGCCTCGCGGCAGATTCCTCGCTCCCTAGGCACGGTAGGGACACGTGTCCGTTGCCGCACCTTCACGGTGGGGGAGAAGGCTATTTTTGCAACAACAAAAAAACATGTGTTAGAGGATAAGATTTGCAAATAAAGATATACAGAGACTAGATATGCACAGTATTATGATTGTATACTTACTCTCTCTGGCCGTTTGGTTCCATGGCACCCTTGTGCTGTTGTCAGCCATCACCATTCACCAATACCCAGTCGGTGGCACTCTCACCGTCGGCTCACCCCGCTGCCTCTTCCATGGCCATCACTATTTCAAAAACCTAACATAATGAATATCCTTATCGTAGGGCAACCTCAGCCCTGCCTCACGTTAAACATGGAGCCCACATGTACCATCGCCTCTCATTGTGATCTTGTCCACCGACCACCCCTTGAAGCGCCGCCCGTCACCGATCTCCTACGGAGGAAGAAGTCGTCAATAATCATTAGTTGTTTCTAGTCATCATTTTGTTGTTTTCTCTAATTTGGAAGTATGTGTTATATGTATATAGTGTAAATGAAGTTGAAGAACCCGCGCGAAACAAGGAACTTATTTAACCCTATGTATCTCATAGTGGGTCAATCCTCATAGTGGGCCAATCCAACACTATGTTATTTAACATGTGTCCACACTATTGATTTGATATTCCTATATCCATTATCTCTGAAATATGATCATCAATCAATACATATGTTGATCTATAAATCATAATTACCCTGTATAATGATAATTTAGAATAACATCAAAACATGATAAAAAAATTCCATGAACAAGTTACCTACCTATTCATCAATACAAACAATATTTATTCAAGAGTTAAAATAACATATTATTCAAAAGACATAAACATAGAAGTGATGAGTTATCTCTAGATTGCCTCTAGTGTGTATCCTGGTACCGCACCCACCGACATACGCCTATCCAGTGGTGGAACAAGAAAATTTTTGTTGGAAGTGTACAGTTCATATGTATAACTCTATGGTCTTATGCAATAATTTTGTAAGATTATAAATCCAACATATATATATATATATATATTTGAAATTTACTAAAAATATAGTACAAATAGTTCTAAGGTCTTAAAAATTCCAAACCATTGAAATTGAAACTAATTATCAACAATTTTAGTCTATTGAAGAGGTGATTTCATAACACTTTTTAAAAAATTTGGGTTGCAGTACCGCCCCTACACCCATCTTAGCACCTACAAAATCCAAAGGTCCCATAATTAAGCAGGTAACCACTAAAACCAGGTGCCACATAGTCCCTATATTACATTCCATAGGATTCCTAGCTAGACGTGCGGCCACGTCACCCCAACTCCCCCTCGCGCGACGTCTGGCGCGAGTTGCGGGTGCGACACCGCTTGCCCGTAGCTCAGATGGTAGCGTCATCATATTATTACATATCACATCATATTGTTACATATCACATCGCGTGCGTCACGTCCCGGGTTCGATTCCTCGCAAAAGCGTATTTTGCCTAATTTTTTACAGTAAATTTAGTGATTTAATTAAGCTATTAAATTGTGTTGAAAATTTTTGAAACTTTTCTACAAGGGTCCTGAGAGGATGCCTAAGCAACCATAAAAAGTTCAGATCATGATCAAACTTGTGTACTTTTTAAAAATTCTAAAAATAATACTAATGCATTTAAAGCAACTTCACTGATTTAATTGACCTAATAGATCATATTGGAAAATTTTAAAACTTTTTCAGAAGGGTCCTAAGAGCATGACTAAGCTACCACAATAATTTTAGATTCTGATCAAACTTGTGTAATTTTTACAAATTCTGACAATAATACTAATGCATTTAAAGGAAATTCACTGATTTAATTGATCTATTAAATCATGTTGAAAAACTTTGAAACTTTTTTGTCGAATGGTACTAACAGCATTCCTAAGCTATCACAAAAATTTCAAATCATGATCAAGCAGGTGAGATTTTTAAAAATTCTGACAATGCTACTAATGCATTTAAATTTCATTGTTTTTGGTTTTCTAGAGGTAGCAAATGATTTTAGATTTCCCTAAAAAATTTTGGTGATAATACGAGGGTAATTTAAGATTTAATTAAATTTTCTACATTTTATATTCATTTAATTTTAAAATTTAAATTTAAGATACCTCATTTTGACCCATACAAAACTTTTCTTTAAATAGCAAAAATCCCAAGAAATTTGTAAAGCAGTAAAAATTCAATCCAAGGCCAAAATTTAGATTTAAATTTGAAATTTTATTTCTTTTTATTTTGAGGTTGTGCTTCGTATATTATACACGATAGCAGAGCATGTCCACGTAGCTCAGATGGTAAAGCGCTTGCATCGTTGTGTGAGGTCCCGGGTTTGATACCCAGTAAAAGTGTTTTTTTTACAGTAACTTCATTGTTTTAATGGTTTTTTGGGCAGCTTCACTAATTTAATTGAGCTATTAAATCATGTTGAAAATTTTTGAAACTTTTTTAGAAGTATTCTGAGAGCACTCCTAAGCTACCATGAAAATTTCAAAGCCCTTTTGCAAAAAATCCATCATGGTTTAAGAGGATCATGTGCAGATTTGAACTATGCCCTTAAAAAAATCCATAAAATCACTCTCGTGCATCATTGCGCAAGTTGCGCATTTGCACAATGTGACGACGCGCCTACTAAGCATTATCCACCAAAGGAAACGACGTGCCCTTCCTCGCTTTTCTTTCTATAAGGGTTGTCCCAATGGGCCACATACGCGATGTCTAAGCAGTGTCTATATTGTGCCACATAGGTAAAAAGATGATCTAGACGATCATTAAAAGAAGAAAGAGAAGAAAGAGATGTCTCATGCAAGAAATCACTTTTTGTATTTGACCAAGAAGAATAGACATTGAAAATTTGCCATTGGGAGCCTGAGCAATTTCCCCACAACGCGTTTTATGCGCCATACGGATTAGACGCTCGCTCTCCTCCTGCACCCCCCATCCCAATTCGTTTTCGCCCAAATCCTCCATCGCAACTTTTCCTCCACCCCATTCTTCATGCTAGTGAGCTACAAATTGTTGCTGGTCGGGGCTCCGAACTGGCACCTCCTCATCCGCCCGAGCTGCACCAACGCCGGGGCGCTGCTTCCCCATCTCCACTGCCGTCTAGGAGCCGCTTCCCCATCTCCACCTCGCCGCCTGGCCCCCTCTGTTCGACCCTGCGGCGGCCGCTTCTCCATCTCCATCTGCTCGACTCTGCGGCGATCGCTTCCCCATCTCCATCTATGCGGCTCCATCTGCTCGACCTTGCGGCGACCGCCATCTCCACGCCGATATGTGCCGCCACCTTCCACCACCTCGACTTCTCCTTTCCCTCTCCACACCAGCGCCGCCTTGTTCGCCTGAAGTGCACCAACGCTAGCACACTGCTTCCCCATCTCCACGCCGTCGCTTGGCTCGCTCTGGACGTCACTGTGGGCATCTCAATCAGCTGGTACGTATGGCTAGTCGTGGGAAGGGGAGAAGGGAAGAACAGGAAGGAAAGACCATGGCACCCCAATCTGCTGCTAGGTCACCAAATTCAGTCGCTGCCAGTGTCATCGATATGGCAGATTCTTCTTGTCTGAACATGTATACACATCAATGGTAATTTCTTGAACAATATCTAAATTTGTGAAAGAGCAATATCTAAATTTGCTAGTCGATGGTTTTGCTAATATGGCATCCAGTGATATAACAAGTTTTAACCATCTAGTATTTATTGATAAGAGTGTTATATGACCAATTTTATAGATGTGTTTGTACAATAAAGTCTTTCAATAGTTGAAGGGTATAACATGGAGTCATTTATTTTTTTCTAAAAGAAAGATGGTGGAAATTATCGAGTGATCTAGTTACACCGCATGCTATTCTTAAGTTGTTGAAGATTTAAAATATAATACTCAATGACTATAAATATTTGTCATTAGAGATACATGCAAATCAAATCATAGACATGAATTTGATCCTTTTGAAGATTCAGATTAGGTACATACATATGTTAGTACAATGCCATGTGTTGCAACACAATTCTAAAAGATGTACCTGAGCTGATTGGCTATAGTGGAAAAGCAAAATTATGTGTAATGTGAACACTACCATGTAGCAGTTTACAAATTGTTAAGAGGCATGTATTACCATTGCATGTGGATAAACAATCTATTTATATAAGCAATCTATTAACAGAAACAAAAAATGGATGAAACTTGCCTGTGGATAAGACTCACACAAGTTTATTGGTTCTATTGAAACCAACTATTGATGACTGCATACCTTATTGTGGCGACAAAAATTGGAAACAAGAATAGGTTACCTTCTTTAACATGCTTGTTTTTATTTTAGTACAAAAATTTTGCTATTGGAATTGTGATTTTTCTTCAAATAGTTCAGTTATCTATTACATTTTAGCAGTTCAGTCAAACATTTTTTTGTGCAATGCAGGGGGACATTATTCTCATCCAATAGGTGGTTTTGCAAATTTATATCCGGGTCACAAACTCCAGCATTCCGAAAAGCACCAGCTCACTCAGGCTTTTCTGTTCCACGTCCAGGACATCAAAGTTTTGAAAACTTTCATTTTGTTGGTGTTCTTGGAGCTATCTCCATTTTCACCCCCACCAACACCTTTAGGTAGACCTCCATCACCGTTGGTATGTACATCAGCTAACGGTACTGAATCACCATCAAATGTTCTTGATGGTGATGACGACGGCAACAACGAGAGTGATGGCGATGAGACTAGTAGGATGGAGAAGCGATTGAATTGGACAGACAATGAAGACATTATATTGGTAATGCAATTAGTTATTTTGATATTTTAAATTTATCAATATTCCTGAAAATTGAGTTTTATAATATTCCTAATTAAACTTTATTTACATGTTGTAGGCCAGTTGTTGGTTAAAGCTTCAAATGATCCAATAGATGGAAATAGCAAGAAGAATGATAAATTTTGGGGAGAGGTTACAGCCAAGTATAATTTGACAACTCCAAAAAACCGTAGAAGAGATCGTAACCAACTAAAGCTACGTTGGCAACATATTAAGGGTTTTATAAATAATTTCAATGGTTGTTGGACATCGGTGACCGCAGTGTATCCAAGTGGGTTCTCTCAAGACCAACTGATGGACATGGCACTAAAAAAATACAAAGAGCAACACAACAAACCTTTCACGCAAATACATTTCTGGAAGGTTCTGAAAGGTCAACAAAAATGGAATGACTATTTGGAAAAAATGAACAAAGAGAAGAATTGTAGCCAATTAGTAAATGAAGATAATATATCACCGGTCATCGATTTGGAGGAAACGGCACGACCAATTGGTTGCAAGGCAGCCAAAACTGAACGAGCTGGTAAACGCAAGGCTCGAGAGATGCCAAAGTCTATAATTTCCTTTGGAGAAAAATAGAAAAGTTCATAGAAGTTCAGAATGTGGCTAGGCTCGAGTGCCACAATGTGACACAATTTCAGTAGCAATTGTCATTTGATAAACTTGAAACAGTGAGGTTGAACCAACTAGCAGCACAGGATCAGAAAGAGGCTGCAAAGTAGCACAAGGAAGCAGCAAAGGAGCAGAAGGAGATGAAATTGTTAGAAGTGTACAAAGTATACATAGATCTCGTTTTGGCTAACACTAGTGGGCTGGATGATATTGCAAAGGCTGAGCATGCAAAGGTATTGGAAGCAATGCGGGAGAAATTGTTTTGAAAGAAATGAAAAGTAAGTTAGCTTTGTTTCTATTTATTTTGTTGTTGTTATTATTTTTTATGCCAAGGTAGCTAGAGTGTATGTATATATGCAAGCTTGCTAAGGCTTTTGTGTCCTACTGGTCAGGACATGAATAATATTTTTTTCTTTTATTTATTGAGTTTAATTAGAGTCATGCCAGCATGTGAGTTTGACACCAGGACATAAATCGCCGAGGGTGATCTTGTTTTTTTATGACTTTAGGTGTAGTCATTTAATATAGTAGTACATCAATGCATAATCTGGATAGTTTCATCAGATTTTTATATACTTTTTACCTCCTAAAGCTGCCAGAATTGTAGAGTGCAAAATTAAGTGAGATTTCATATTTATATGCACATGCAGTACACATTCAATTCTTAATGGTAATCAAGGCAATATGAACACTAGCTGCATGTTGACTATTTCATTTTTGTAGTAATTAAAAGGCAATATGAACACTAGCTGCATGTTGGCTATTTCATTTTTATAGTAATTAAAAGGCAATATGAACACTAACTGTTGTGATTTTAGTGGTAGTTAAAAGGCAATATGAACACTAGCTGCATGTTAGCTCTTTCATGGTGATTAAAAGCCAATATGAACAGTAGTTGGAACATGAGAAGGCAACATACACTATACATATAACACCCTACTACAACCCTTAAACAATTAAACGCACATGTAACGCCCTAGTTTTCGCCTTCTGGAGAAAATCTAATTTAAATTAATTAAATTCAAAAATTAGAGTTTCCCTGGTGTTTATGTTAACCTGGCATCCTTTCCCATCCAAAATCAGGATTTAATTCCCTTCCGTTCGAAAAATCGAATTTCCAAATTCCCACCGGTACTCGAAATTTCACCCGAGTCCAAAAATGCTCCAAAAATCCCAAAAACACTTCAAATATGTCCCAAATATTCCAAAATGATTTTTGGAATGATTCCCCAGATTTTTGGAACTCCGCCCCTATTTTATCTCGCGCGGCTTTTGTTTAATGCCCGCTATTCGCGCCTGAATATTCAAATCCACAAATTTCATCCAAATTCCGCAAAACCAATTTTATTGGGTTCCAAATATTCCAAAATAGTTCTAGGAATTTTTCCAAAAATTTTAGACCATTTTTCCTAATTTTTCTTTAGGGCGGTTCATTTACGTAATTCTCGGCCAATCACGCGCTGCCACGTGGCCTTGCTACAGTAGTCTTCTTCTACCTTAGGATGGCATTGTACAGAGCAAGGAACTCAAGCTCATCCATGGAGATCTTCTCTTTAATTGCTCATAACTCCTCCATCACATCTCCAAATCGCGAACCGTCGGGTCCGTTGAATCCGCAACGACGTCCTCTCTCCATTCCCCACCATCATTAAACCCGAATCTCGCCGGAATTTGAACAAACGGTCAAAAACCGAAATGCACATTAATGGGCATTACTCGCCCGTTTCTTCTCCAAACGGCTCACCACCACCTCTCAAAGCTCCGTAGGGGAGTGCTCTTTCCAGTGGTGTCATTCCCCTTTAGCCTCTCTAACTCAATCGTCCGTGAGATCGAGAAAACCACGAGGAACGCCGGGTTTTCGGAGTTCTTCGTGTTCATCCTTATTCCTCCCTCTCCGGTGGGTCATTCTCTTCTCCGGTTGTTTCCTTGTGACTGTGGGGGAGTCTAGAGTCTAATCTTTCAATCAATTTTAGGATCCCTCAAGATTTGGAGACGAATTTCACGTTTTGTTCATTTCGGCCGGAACTCCGTTCATCGTCGAATTCGTCGTCTCCGGTGAGTTTGGATCCAATTCCTTGCTCCTATGGATCCCTTAGGATGTCCTCTAGATGATCCATGATTTTATTTGGCCAAGTTTCATGCAAAAATTGGTGTAAAATTCGAATTTTGGAAAAATAAGTAGCTCTCTTTTTTTGGGGTCTCCTCTGTGCGTGCATGCCTGTGGCTGTGCGTGCGTTCGCCGCCATTGCCGCCGCGCCGCCATACTGCCAGCGCCCCCCCGCCGCCGCCGCCCCACGGCCCTCCAAGCCCTCCACTCCTCCCATGGCCAAGGTTGAAGACAACCTCTCACCCAATGACAGTGGGCCCCACATGGCATAGGCTCCATCCCAACCCAAAAATCAGAAAAATAGGAAAGGAATATTCCGCGGAATATTCCCTCTTTTTCCAATTTTCCAATTTTCAAACTTCGAAAGCTCATATCTTTTCCGTCCGAACTCCGATTGACTCCGTTCAAATTCCTAAATTCATCTAAAATCAATACCTACCTGCCAGTACTATTTTTATAATTTTTGGATTTTATTTATTTTCTTGTATTTATTTGTTGTCCCGTTTTACGCGTAGCCGACGATCCCGTCGAGTTCGCCATTCTCGCTGTGACCGAGGCAAGTCTCCTTGACGCATGTTGATCCTACAATTTATAAATGTTTTACCATGATTTACAAATTGCATCGCTATTTATATTAAATGGATGATGTTAACGTTAGGTTATTAGTTATACCTGTTGTTCCTACCTCCTTGACATTGTTATCCATGATCCTTTGTCGCCCTAGTACAGTGATCCACCATTGTAACTATTTTTGGAAAAATATTATTTAATTAGGGAAAAGACTATTGGGAAGGCATGTTCAATGGAACAAATGGTGTGAAATGCAAATTGGAGTTAGATGAATATTAGAGTTGATGTGGGGCTTGTTATCATGAAACTGATCTATGAATGGTGATAGTTGAAATATTCTGAAGAGTCGGATTATGATAACAGTTCGCAATATGATTAGTAAGGGTCGATGGAGTAGTGGAAGAGGTATGACATTACGGAAAATAATCAGTACCGTTAAATAAATAGTATTGAGAGTCATACTTGTGGATCAAATAGAATAAATGGTGAATCCTATTTCGGTGGGTCTTAACAAGCATACGATGAGATTTAGAGATGACAATGTGAAGGGTTACAATAGGTAGTATTGGGAATGACACTCGACGATTTAGTCAATAATATTATCAAATATACTCGACGGAGTAAGTGGATAATATTGAGGATCATACTCGGGGGTTTGGTTGATGATTTTCTAAAATATGGTGTCGCGATAACCGTTTATGTGGAATTATGGATAATACCGAATATGTGTAGCTTATTTAGTTAACTTGGTATCGGTGTTAATGGAAATTACTATTGACGATGAATTAGTAAAATCCTAGTTTTATGGAATAATATTTGGTGGTTTAGTAAATGATGATAGTACGTATTCTTGGAGGATTAAAGTAGATGATCTAGAGGTGATAATGTGAATGATTAAATATATGATATTATGAAGTGTTATCGGTGGATTGTATTCTAGATGATTAGAGATAATATTGTGAAGTATTCTCGGTGATTTAGTAGGTGATTTGGTGAAATATTCTTAGCAGATGATAAGATTGATCACCGTATGAATGATGAATAAGCCAGTAATACAAATTATGATTCAAGGGAAATATTTCATGTACGAACATGATTGTAGTTTAATATGATTTTGGGAGTTATGATGGTCCCATGATGTACTTCCTACTTGTTGGATACTATATTGAATTGGATTATTCTTATGATTATAAAATTATGGCAATAGAAGGATTATTGGAGAATACACAATTGATTATAAGGATTGTAATCAAACCCGGGGATTTGTATTTTATAAAATAAACTATTGGTGGAATAGAATAGTTCGGTAGAAATGCTTAGAATCGCAGTCGGTCAGTAGTCACCTATGGGTGGGAAATTTCATTTATCTCCTGAAACCTTGTGTTGAAAATTATAGGCAAGGAGTATTGCCGTTGGTTTACAAAATAAAAATAAAATGAAAAATGGTTTGGACTTGGGCGGAATGGTTTGTTTGGCGGGTGCGGATGGAGCACTAATCTTCATTGTGCAAGTACCGCCCCAAGTCAGTTAAGGACCGACGCTTATGACTGTCTCCATTCTAAGCATTACCGTACAACCACATGTCTCTAATGGTACGACCTGGCTGAATAATTTGTAAAACCTAACTTAGACTCACCAAACGGTGGAATGTCAGCGCCGGATAGAGGCAAGACTGTTTTTCTCATACGGCGCAAGAGGGGGCTTCTGTACTGGGCGGATGGAACCCTAACAGCGGTGAAACCTCAGCGGGTGGGTCAGGTTAGGCGTATACATTGTAAAGGCCTTGTTAGGATATCCTTGCCGGCACACCCAAGGAAGTGTGTTAATTGCATGGCATCAAGGGAATATCCTGTCTTGTGGGTAAAGCTGTACACCTCTGCAAAGTTAAAATATTCGAATAGCCGTGCCTACGGTCAAAGGCAAAGCGAAGAATGCTTTCATATTGGTAGACTTTTGTTTTGGTTTTCAAAACTGATCTTTTGGGATCCGGGAGTGGTTAGAACTCTCGGGTGTGCTTCTGGCGGCTAGAGCCAGGTAGGTGGATTGAACCTGTTTTTGTGAACCATGGCAGACAGAGCCATGTGAATGGATTGAACCCTGATCTTGTTGAGATGTGGCGGATAGAGCATGTATACTAGTGAATGGTGGCTAGAACCTTCACTGAAATATTACATAATTCAATTATTAAAAAGAATTGCTTAAATATACTTTGTGAAACTTATTAACAAGTATGATTTGATGAAACTTGGCTTTATGCAAAAGAACCATATTAAGCCATCCTTGGATAGCCTACATTGTGCATAATTTCCCAAATTTGCTGAGTACTTTATGTACTCACGTGCTACATTCTAATCATATCTCAGAAGTGGAGAAAGACGTCAAAGGAGCTTCGAAGGACTAGGACGCGTACCCCACTTGATTGCCAGTGGGCATCTGGATGGGTTACCACGTGGTGTTACCTTCTTCCGCTGAAGTTTTTCAGTTGTTCAGCCTGTAAAGGCCGTAATGGTAAACCTTGACCATAAGGTCTTTGCTTTTATTTGGTGTTATTATTATTTTGTTATTTGAAATCGTGATATGACTGTTGATTCATCACTTTTTGACTGTGTGTACTAGCTACTGATCTGGGACTAGTACAGAAATACACAGGGGATTCGGATAGCCAATCCGGACTCCTATAGCACATCATGTCTCATCATTCAGATTCTTCCTCTAGTTCGGATGACCCTGATGATGTAGAAACTATAGACACAATCGAGTGGTACACATACAATGATTATCTCGCTGAGTAAGATGTCTTGGATTCATTAGCGATGGAGATCGCTGTTGATTTGAAGAGTAGCCTTGCAGCTATACAAGCCATGACACATAGTAGCCGGAGCGGTCCTAGAAGGTATGTCAAAAGGCCTCGTGAAGAAATTCATCAAAATCTAGTTGAGGATTACTTCTCTCCAAACCCATTGTACCCAACAAAACCTTTCGTAGGATATTTCGGATGACAAAAACCCCTTTTCTACGCATTGTTGATGCCTTGGGAGAGTTGTCTCCATATTTCACTTCGAGGAGGGATTCTACTAATCACACAGGGCTCTTACCATTGCAAAAATGCATAGCAGCTATTCGCCAGCTAGCGAATGGTAACCCTGCAGATCAACTTGATGAATGTTTGAAGATTAGAGATAGTATTGCAGTTGAGTGCTTAAAGATGTTCGTCGAAGGAGTTATTGCCAAGTTTGGTGAGAGGTATTTGCGACGTCCAACTGTTGAGGATGTAGAATGCTTATCGGAAATTAACGAAAAGCATGGTTTTCTTGGCATGTTAGGAAGTATAGATTGTATGCATTGGCATTAGGAAAAATGCGCAGTTGCATGGAAGGGTTAATTCACTCGAGGTGATAAGGGCGTACCAATTATCATTCTAGAGGTAGTCACCTAATACGATCTTTGGATATGGCATACATATTTCGGCATTGCTGGTTCAAATAATGACATTAATGTGCTCAATCAGTCCATGTTGTTCATCCAAAAGTTGAAAGGGCAAGCTCCTCGGGTGTAATACTTAGTCAATGGTAGACAATACAACACCAGTTACTACCTTGCTGATGGAATATACCCTGAGTGGGCAGTTTTTCTCAAGTAAATACTCTTACCACAGACTAAGAAGGATAAGATGTTTGCAAAGCATCAAGAAGCAAGAAGGAAAGATGTTGAACGTGCATTTGGTGTGTTGCAATCTCGGTTTTGTATTTTGCGTCGACCAGCACGTCTTTATATTCGAGGAGATCTACACAATATCATGTTAGCTTTCATCATCATTCACAATATGATAGTTGAAGAAGAAAAAGAAATGGCTGCAATTCCTCTTGATTTGAATGAGACTGCTAGTTCATCAACAATTATTCCATCAACGGTCTCTCATGATGCTATGCCTTTTTTTTTGCTGAAGTTCTTCAAAGAAATGCCAATATTCAAGCTCGTCCTACTCATACACAACTAAAAAGGGACTTAGTTGAGCATATTTGGCAAAATTTTAGGCAGAACTAAAAAAATGAAAAGATTCCAGTTATTTTCATATGTGATATGATTTTTGTATAGATTGTGTAAGAACAAATTTTTTTTATGCTCGCATCATTGTGATGATGTTTTACCTGTTTTGCGTGTTCAGGGTTTAGGCTATGATGGTCGATTAAAGAAGGATAGCTGATGGCTGCTGAAAATTATATAGTAATGTTGAATCTATATACAGTGAACATGGCAAAATTAAACTATAGAGCTTTGAACATGTTCAGTTTTTGTGTTAAACTATTCATGTTACCCTTAATTATCGTTCAATTTTAAGCATGCTATGCATTTGTGTATGTGTGATGCTAGTTTGAAACACAGAATAAAACCTTTCATCAAGTTAATTTGCACTATTTGTCCTTCGCCAAGCACTTGAGCGCTGTTCTGCATGGCGGTGCTAGATCACACAGATCCTAGTGGCATACAGGACCACAAAATATACATAATTAGTGTCTTTGGATTACTAAACATACATACTACCAATTAGAGATTTAAGCCCTGTTTGACAGAGCTCCAATCCCAACTCCATCTCAGATCTGAAACTTATAGACTGAAATAAACTGACTTAAGTTTATAATTTTATTCTAAAATGTAAACAAGATGACACACCTAAACACTCTTAATATACCCACAGCTCCAGCTCCACGAATTTAGTAGAGCTAAAGAATACCTAGCTTTACCAACTCCACGAATTTGGTGGAGCTGCCAAACAACATCTCGTAATAAATGCTCTCTCTCTCCTCTAATTCTCCGGGGACTGCCCTAGATAAATTTCGATCCCCCGTTTAAACGGTAGGAGCACGGGTTCAAAACGGGCACCGAATCCCATTCCCGGCTCCCAATTTTCCCATTTCCCTCCCGCCCCCTCTGAAACCCGAACCCAAAACCCCGAAAACCCTAACCCTAATAAGAAGGCGCCGCCACCCACCCATTTTCGGCGCGACCCGTGTGGTTTCGTTCAAAACCCAAACCAATTTTTGCGTACGCGCGCGCGGGGGGCGAGGGGAGGCGGAGGCGGAGGCGGCGGGGATGGCTCCGTTCGGCGATGGCGGCGACGGGGAGGAGCAGGAGGAGGCGCAGTGGGCGTGGAACCCGCTGCGCAGTGGCAGCGCGCCGCCCACCGTACAGGGCGCGGCGGCGATGGCGGCTGGCGGGGTGTTCGGGGGAGGAGGCGGCGGCGATTGGGGGTCGTTCTTCTCCGGGATGGATGGGCTCGGCGCGACGCTGGACGAGGTCAGCCGGCGGCGCGGGACCGTTGCGCAGGTGAGTGTCGTTGATGCTTTCTGAGTAGTTCTACTATGGTTGTTCGATGCTTGGATGATGCGAAGTACGTGTGTATGGGATGGGCGGCTTTCTGCGTGGTGGAGATTGGATGGGTCGGTATGTTCATGGAGTTGCTCAGAGCATGGATTTTCCTTCGAATTTGTTTTTGATTTGTGCATGGTTGGATTCCTGCTTGCGTGAGGGTTACTGTAATTTCACAGATTATTGTAATTTAACAGATGCAATTGATGGTTACAGCTTGGGTTGTTTCGATTTTTCGCTAGCTTTGTTCTTTGAAGTTCAGATGAACTATCTGGGGTTGGGGTGGTGTACTTTACTTTTGGGTTTTTGTTTGTGCGGGGTTTGAATCGGATGTTTCGGGTCTGTATGTGCAATGAAGTCGGCAAAAGCGTGAAATTTTCATTTTTTTGGTGCTTGTTTGGTTTCTACTTTCTAGATGTTCGTAAATTTACAGATGCAGGTATGGGTCATTGTTTCAGCTTATCTAGATGTTTATTTTTGTTTATTAGATGCTTGGATCAAGTGTCTGGTGATGGCTATTTGGTAGTGTTGTTATCCTTTGGATTGGTATGAAGTCTGTGTTGTTTTGTTGGCTGATTTGTTTGGTCTATTTTCGTTGTCTTGGTTTTGCAGCCTTATCTCGTTCAAGGTTATTACTTTAGGATTTTTTTTTTGCAGATTTAGAGGGTTGCAACACCTATTTACTAGTATTTGAGAAAACCGAAAGGGTTCAAGCCAAAGTTGTTTTTGCCAAAATTTTGCTCTTTCTCGCATAATTTGGGTTTGCATGTGGTACTAGCTTGTACAGCAGTATTACTGTATTAAAGAGATAGTAAGCCATGTTGCTCGTAATGTTTGCTGGTTATCTACTCAGCAACCACTTAAGAATTGTAGTTTCCGTGTTCTTTTATCATGTTCAGGTCGAACGGTTTGCCTGGGCTTACTTACCGAGATAACATGGCTTGTTCTTTAGTGCATACCCATTTTTTGTTTTAGTTCTTAAAGACTGATTATTTTTCTTTTAAATGTAGTTAAACTACTGGCTTTAGTCTGGTATAGTATGGGCTCTTCAGTTCCTTTCTTTATGTAGGGGTTGGGTTTTGGGGGTTGCAGTTGAGCATATGTTGTGCAACATCAAAGGCCCAACTTTGTCTTTTTCATTTTTTATATTGTATTTTTATATTTGTTGTGTATTGTGCAACTGCAAAGAGTTAGCTGCTTTTTAATAAAAATGTTGATTGCTTAATTGTCACCTTGGTTCCCGCCTAGGCGGTCAAGCACCTTGGTAGCGACTAGTCACGCCGAGGTGCTGTGACAACCTTGGCTAGGACATTGTTGTTTCTGGCTTATGCCTTTCTTTGGACTTGACCACCTATTAGCCCATGCGGGCAGACAGTTTTATGTTGCATAACTCTGGAAGGAAATATACTGCAAGTTCCATATTGCTTGTGTCAACGTAACTTACTTCCATTCTTCATATTACAACTTTTGGTATTTGTTCCGTTGTGATTGTGTAGCTGCCTCTATCAATACTATGCTCGCATACTCTTCTGCAATATCTTGCACTAAGAATGCATCCTTTTAGTGCCTCAGTTTCTTACATGCTTTTAGATGTCCTTTTGTGTGTACCTCAGACTTGTTTTTTTATATTTGCAAATTGTTCAAAAAAGATTTGGCATTTATTCTGATTTGCCAAGCACATCCCACACAAAACACCAATTTCAGACTTCTGTAGCTCTTTCATTGTTTATGCTTTCATAATTCATACACAACATTGTAAGCTTTGTGTTCTTTGTTTCAGGAGCATATTCGTAATTCTGCATCGTTATCTAAGGGACCACCAGACCTCTGGCTTAATGATGTGGGGGAGTTGGATGGACAGGAATTTGGACCAAGCAGGGTTCATAGTGTTGGTGCAATACCAAACCACTCTACATTTGATATGGGTTCCGCATGGACAGAAACAAAAACAGTTGATACTGAATTTCATAGGCATACCCAGAATTGCTTTGTGTCAAACATGGGAAAAATGAATGCTTTTGGCACAAGTAACCGTGATTCTACCTGTCTCTCTGATTCTGATCTTTCAGTTGCTTTATCTGGGTTGAGGCTGTCCAATCGCACAGCATTGGATGAAAGGAGTCATGAGAAAGAGCTGCTTGATGAAATGCTTAAACGTCGTAGAGATTTCTCCGCTAAGATTGCCGATGATAGCCGACCTCCTTGTGCTGCTAATGTTTATCGCACACCTATGTCTGAGCCCTTGGATGTTCATCCACTACCGATATATGGAGATGGTGTTTTACACAGGCCAAACAGTACTATAGATGGTCCCAATGTTTCAAGGATGAATCGCTATCACATGAAGAATGTAGATCACCTATCTATTGCTGAACAGCTAACTTTGATGCAGTTGGGCAATCTGCATGGAGAGGCTAATCATCTTCGCAATGCAACTATGATAAATATGATCAACCCCATGAACAATAGACAAAACACCATTACTGACTTGGATTTTGATAGGAATCGTAAGGCATTGCTTGAGGATCTTTTTGGGCAACAGTGTCTGCAGAATGATAGCCTCTTTCTACCAAAATCTGGCCTCTCATATAATGATAATAGACTCTGTCATGATGAGCCTCGTTTTCCCTATTCAAGAATGCAAAGATCGGTGTCCAATTTTCATCCAAAGTTGGGGAGAATTCCATGTCATGGTGATCAGCAATCGCATCTCTTCTCTTTTAGTAGAAGGGCAGCTGGTAGAAATACAGGATTACAGTTCTATCAAGATAACCCAGTAGCAAACTACCTGGATTCTTTGGATATTGCAAATAGAAACGGTGCTGGTTTCTTGGAGCTAGTTGATGTAGTGGGTCATGTTATGGAATTCAGGTATATTTTTTTCCATTCTGCAGTTAAAATTTTCAATGAAGTTTTTCTTCACATCGTTCATTTCTCACCTTATTGCAGCGTGGATCAATATGGAAGTCGGTTTATTCAACAAAAACTAGAAGACGCCTCAGCTGATGAGAGGAACATAATATTTCCAGAGATACTATCCAATGCTATTGCTCTAACAACTGATGTATTCGGCAATTATGTGATTCAGAAGGTACATCTATCTGGCCTACTAATTTGATTATTTATAGTTTTTGGGAAGTCCTGACATTTGAAATGTATTGTTCACAGTTCTTTGAGTTTGCTACAGAAAGCCAGCTAAGCCAATTAGCAGATCAACTCAAAGGTCATATTTTGGAGCTTAGCTTTCAGATGTATGGTTGCAGAGTAGTTCAGAAGGTCAGTTCAATGTTAATGCTTTGTGTCTGTTACATTGTCACGTGACGTCTGACAGTTGTGATGTAAGCACGTAATCCATCCAAACTATTTTCTTGCTGTGAATGAAAGTTTTGAAGCCCTCCCCTGTTAGTAATATCTGATCTTACTGTGCTCAAATATATTGCACTAAGTATAATGCATAAAAGCTGCAAGTTATGTTAATGATTGATGGTTTTTTATTTTTATGATAGTTATTTAGCATATTTTTATGACGAATGAAAATCTATGAGGTACTGCATCCTTGTTTACTGCAAAAAAGAAAACATTTATCTTGCACGTCATAATCCTGCTGCAGATGCACCAAATGTTCATACATGGCATGTTCCCCTTGCATTAAATTTCGATGCCACAATGTACCTATTATCAGTAACTTGTTATGAGGCACATAAGTTATTTCCATACCTAGGTCCTCTAAAAAAGGTCGATCATAATTATCTGCGGTTGTTGTGAACTCATGTGTTTTATTTTACTTGCTGCACATTTAATTGGACAATAGTAAACAGTTAGTGTGTTTTTCTTTGAGTTTTAGGTTACAATTTTCTTTTCAAGTCTAGTTCGCCAATCTTTTATATGTTGTGATAATCCAACTTATTTCCTGTTATGATATGTACCTTCATTCATTGTGGCATCATCACTTTTCTGATTAATCTGTATCTCCGGATAGAAAGTCACCATGGTGGTCTGTGCCTCCTAGGTTATTTTCTTGGTGGTCTGAGTGTCAAACCTGCCTTTCCATTTCATCTGTTAATTTGTTAGGAAGCCTTATCCAATGACAGTTGTTTCTTGGAGAGAGTGGTTCTCTCTAATTTGCCCCTTGTTACTGATCTCTTGAGAAAATCAGGCAGTTAATTCAGCAGAGCTTTGGGCCTCCTTAGTTTGAGGAATGGCCTCATTCTAGGATGGAATATGGATTGGTCCATCATGGGGGTATCCAATGATTTAAATGGCATGACCCAGTTCCTTGTCTTCTATTGACAATTGATGTATGTAATGGCATGGTCACCAACTCATCCTTTCCTCACACTAAGCAAGGATAGGTTCAAAGTTAGGATTGCATGTCATTTATTACCCCTTTCGAGTTTTGAGGCACAAATTGCTGATTGGTGTTTGATTTACATTGTTTCATTGACTATTAGGACATTAAAATGCATACTTGAATCTCCTTAATCTTGTTCTTCCCATCAAAGGGTAAATTGTGATGCGTTGAATTTCTGTCATCCTTTTGAGGTCTAAGTAGTTTTAGGGTGTGTTGGATTTTGATGGACTTACTATAGTTACATTGCAATGAGAGTTTGATGATCTATCTCCATGGTGATTTTAAGAAATAAATTCTAATGTTCAGTATTGACAGGTTTTGGAGGTAGTTGATATGGATCGGAAGATCAGTATTGTTCATGAGCTCAAGAACTCTGTTCTCAGATGTATTGCTGACCAGAATGGTAACCATGTAATCCAGAAGTGCATTGAATGTGTTCCTGAAGATCACATTCCATTTGTCATAGAAGCTATACTTAAGCAAATTTTTATGCTTTGTACTCACCAATACGGTTGCAGAGTTATTCAGGTTGGTATAAAAATGCACATCTTTCGTTTTCATTTTTTCTTTTTAAAAAAGGAGTATTAGGTTGAGTCCCTTTCTGTAGTAGCTTGTAACCTGTGATCTTTGCAGAGAGTTTTGGAGCATTGCCATGATCCAGCCGCTCAAAGTGCTGTGATGAATGAAATTGTGCGACATGCCTGTCATTTGACAGAAGATAAATTTGGGAACTACGTTGTTCAAGTATGTTGATGTGTTTTATTTATATATGCATTTGGTGGAATTGTCAAACTTTCTCTTTCTGTGTTGCCCTGTATAAAATCGTTACATTACCCTAAGCACTTGTGCAGCCAGCCCACTAACATATGGATATCGCTAACAAAATTAATAAATTATACATTTTTCCATTAAAGTATGAACGATACTGAGAGCTTGACCCAGTTTTGATTTTATGCACATAGTGGCAGGTGCACCACCCATTGATCAGTTGGGACATCATGATATTCCAAAAATTGGTAAAGGAAATTCTACATGTGGATCAAGGGTTCAATTTGTTGTTGGATTCTGGCTTGTTGCTAGTGGTTACTAGGATCACTGATAGGGCTCGTACTAGAGGGAGTATATTTAGCTCTATTTTAATCGATTATAAATGCTAGAAGCCTACAGAAATACAAGAACTTGTGAGAGACAAACAAAAATGTAGGAACTATGACAGAACTGGCCGGTTTCCAGCTTACCTTTTGGATCTGATATTCCATGAAATGGGAGAGGGAACCTTGTGTTGCACAAATTTTTCCCCTTGTTCTTAGTTTGCATCTTCATGAGAAACAAAAAAGAGAAGGTTCAGGGCACATATTTTACATATCAGCCCCATTTGCAATTTTTGTACGTCACATGCAGGGCCATATTACTCCCCTCACTTGCTCTGCATGTCCTAACATGTCCTATGATAATTATTTTTTTGATGTTTTTTGGGACTTCCGTAATGTCCTAATCAGAATGATTGCGTCACATCTATTTAAGTACATATTAGCCCCACCTGTAATTTTTGTATGTTACATGTAGGACCATATTACTCACCCCTTATTCTCCATGTCTTAACATGTCGTATGATCATTATTTTTAGATGATTTTTGGGACTTTCCTAATGTCCTAACCAGAATGGTTGTCACATCTATCACCTTATGCACTAATGCATTTCCCTGAACCTGTTTCCATGTAGTTCTCACGACTGAGGGGTATAAATTTTCATTCTTGATGTGAGATCTATTTGACCCAATAAGGAATATTTTATAACTATATGCTTGGGATTGAAATATCCAATTGAAGTGCCAGATTTTCAGCAAGATTTGAACAAAAGATGACATTATCAATTAACAACTTATTTTTTTTATGGAACTTAAAAATGTTACACCACCTGTTTTGTAATGAAGTTTTGGACATTTCACTTTGACCGCTAATTTATATTAGAAAATTATGAAATTACCTCATTATCCTTTACTATAAATCTATGGTGGTTTGTGTGATCAATCTTGATGCTTCTGTATATATTGATGGTCTAATTGAAAAATGTTCTGAAACTTCATTTCAAAAAGAACAGAGCAAGTATAGTTGTATTGGGATGTTAATAGGTATCCTGTTTTGTCATGTTGGAGCGGCATAGTAAATTCTGTTAGCAATCTAGAATCATAAAGTTTTTTTTTTTGCGAGGAGAATCATAAACTAATGGTCTTGATAGGTGGTTTTATTGAATTATCAATTGAATAAATTTTAACATCAAAGCATGTTAAAGCTACTAAGTGGTTAGCAATCCAGAATCCTGAACTAATGGTCTTTTGATGCCATTACTTTTGTCGTATCTATTTTATTGTTGCTTTCCCTCTGTAGTTGTACTAAGTGGTTATTGGTTAACCTTTCTTTTAAACATTTTTTAGCATGTCTTGCAACATGGGAAGCCAGAAGAGCGGTCATCCATTATTCAGCAGCTCACTGGGCAAGTGGTGATCTTGAGCCAGCAGAAGTATGCTTCTAATGTTGTTGAGAAATGTTTGACTTTTGGAACTCCTGAAGAACGTGATAGCCTTATAAGGGAGATCGTTTCTTCTGGTCAAACATTTCAGGTTTGTTCTATTTTTCTTAGCTGTTACCTCACAGCATATTTTTCAACCAAACTATTTCACTTTTGAAGACTACTTTATTCACAAGTGGTTGTAAGGCACTAAGACTACATTTGCAGATCTTTAGCTGGTGCCTATATTTATTTTTGCACTAGGCTAGGATATGCAGCACACTTGCATGTCTTTTCCATATGAACATCAATACTGCCTTACGCAATATATCTAGTTATTTCCTTTTGTATGGCCAGTAGTTACATCAATTACTCCCTCCGTTTCTTTTTATAAGGCGTATTTGGTTTCGTTAGGACAAGACTTTGACCAACGATTACTTTATTAATATATCATTTATGCAATACAAAATCATAATTATATATAAGTACTTTTGAATACAAATCTGCTAATATCAATTTTGTGTTATAAAAATTATATGTTAATAGAGTAATTGTTGGTCAAAGTCTTGTCCTAACGAAACCAAATACGCCTTATAAAAAGAAACAGAGGGAGTACTAATTTCTGCAAGAGCCATGCAGATTTAATGAGTGCTGGGTGGTTGTCTAGTTGGCAGACTTTCCTCGATGTCATGCACTTGTGTGTAAATACACCTGGCACTTGGTTTTAATCTGTTAGAATGTGTGCGCTATCTTCTTTAATTAGTAGTGTAATAAATGTGTTGATGCGCATTAATTTTGAGTGGTTATGATACACTTAATTCATGATTTTGCCCATCTGTTTTGTAGGGACTGATGAAGGATCAGTTTGGCAACTATGTTGTACAGAGAGTCCTTCAGACTTGCGATGACAAATACCTTGGGATGATCCTTTCAAGCATCAAGATGCACTTGAACGAACTGAAGAATTACACATACGGGAAGCATATTGTTGCGCGTGTTGAAAAGTTAATTATTACAGGAGGTAAGTAGACAACAAATTTGTGTATCCCAAAGTGAAAACGTCATGAGTTTTTCTAGGATCAGAAGCTTTCCAGTTCTTAACGCTTCTGCTTGATTTCAGAAAACCGAGTGCGGATGGTGTCCAAGGCTTGCCAATCTCAGCAGTCACCATACTGTACAGATGTTGACGCTAATCCTTGTTAAGTATTGGCATCAAGACACATCTGGTGAAACAAGGAATGTGGAGGTTTTGTTTTGATACATTATTTAATAGGCTACCACGGTCGAGAATCAAAGTGATTTCTTCCTTTGCTGTGGCATGTATACAATCTAGGGTTTTCGGGGACTTCAGAGAAATTAGATAGCATTAGGTTTTGCCGCTGTATATCTTTTTGGCCATGTACAAGTTTACAGAAGGATATATAGCTGTACATTTGTTGGTTGAAGTGCCGTTTAATTTACTTATGTTGAGCTCCTAAAGAGAGTTTAGCTCATGCAAAAGCCTGGATCAGGATTCTAACACCAGTTTCTTTTCATGCAAGAACAAAAAAAACTACATCCGCACATTTGGAGCGTCGGCTCTGCAAGGGGTTGTGTTTGTCCACTGATATGTTTAGGTTGATTATTCATTCTGTGATGAACGTATCTGGAAAGCTTCGTGATCCAACATTCGTTGATTCCATCTGATGTGCCGGGTGTAATTACTTGCTTTGAACCTCATGTGGTTTTCTAACTATGTGGCTGGTGAGCGTCTCCTATGTTCAAGCACAAAGGATGATATTTTTTGGTTAAATTTGGCGCAGAATATCGTCTGGACAAATATGCACTCGAGAGCAGGTATACGCCAGAATAACAATTTGTGTTTCGTAAGCACCGAAAACCGGTTGGTAACGGACACATCCTCTGCTATGGAGTCCTAAAGGCATGGTGCTATACAGTACTAAAGGTATGGTGCCACAGAGACCCGAGCGATAGCTCAGTGAGGGTGAGAGACTTGAGTGCTCGCCCCTCCGGCCCTGGGATCAAACTCAGTGTCTCTCACATAAATAATTAAAAAAATAGATATATGTATGTATGTGTTCAGTGAGATAGTCGTTTCTACGCTTTGAAGGTTATGAAGCTTTCCATTACTTAGGCTTTGTTTGTTTAGGCTGGTGTTGGAGGAGAAGCTGCTGGAGTTGGAAGAAGCTAGGCGGCTGCTGGAGTGGAGAAATTTGGGTGGAAGAGACTTGATGAAGGAATGGCAATTTTTGTAAATAAGATCAAGTTGCAAGGGTACCAGGAAGTGGGATTTTGAAGCTCAGCCCATTTCGAGAAGCATCGTTTTCCTTGCTTCTTTCGTGTAGTGCAAATTGAGTGGAGCTTCTCCTCTCAATTTGAAAAATTACTGTTTGTTTTGGCTTGTGACTTATGAAGGCCTAGAAGCCAAATAAGCCTAAGCAGAAGCCTAAACAAACACAGCGTTAGTGTGTGTAAAAAACGCGCACGCGTATATGTGCATGTAATGCGTGAATGTAAGGTGGTGCTATCAAAATTTCCACAGTTCACAGCCTTTTGTCGTAGCACTCGATCCTGTTTGTGACCTTTTCGATGGATTGAACCAATGGCAACGTAGTATGCCTCTGCCATTGAAAAAAAAGCTTAGTCTTCTGCTTTCATTGGTAATTGTACATTAGTGTTATACCATAGGCAACATCACCCCATAAATTACCGTAACCACTTATTGGAATGTGAATCACAATACTATGTAAAAAAAATTACGTTTTGAACAGTCAAAAGGTAAACCTTTCTCCAAATCTCATAGAGCAAAACTAGGTAACGGTATACCTGAGTTTCATTAGTTTCAGTGATGAGTTTCATCTGAATTCATGAGTTCCAGTGTTTAGTTTCATGAGTTTCATGTTTCATCAGTTTTAGTGCAATGGTATACCGTAGAATAGTATTTCCGAATCTCATAATAGCAAATCTAAAAAAACTCACTAAAAATAAAACTAATGAGCTTTTCTCTGAATACATCATCCCATTACTTTGTAGCTATATTATTATTGCTATAGACAAGGAAAAGGCCAATGATAAATAAATATTGTATATAACATATCTATCTCATTCCCATCTCATAATGTCAAACCTAAATAAGTACCAACTCATAAAACATAGAAGTAAGGAATTTTTTTCTGGATCTCATAATATAAAAAAATCTGATCATTTCTTTCCATTAGTTTGATACTCCATCTGTTTCTGAATACATATCATTCTATCTTTCAAATTTAGTTCCTAAATACATGTCGTTATATAATTTCGAGACAACTTTTAATTGTTTTTTTCTTTTGCATACTCCTACCATCCATTATTCCCAATGTTATTTATTAGTGTGGAATAGAGTAATACACCATCCAAGAACAATAATTAAGCTAATGAAGGAGGGCGATTTGGTCATTTCTACATGTGCCTTGGTTAAAGTGCAAAATTCTAAAACATTATCTATTTAGGAACAAGGGAGTATTTGGCAAGATACAAGTGGAAACCAGAAAAATATTTTACACATAAAACGGTCTAAGGTTGACAGTTTCCTCCATCTAAACCCTGAACTTGGCCAGTCTCTACTTGACGCCATGAAAGTCCTATTAAGTGTTCTTTGCTTTATATCATAAGTTTAGCTCTTGTACGAATGGATCCACCTTTTCTTCTTGCTACTACTAGTTGTTTAACTTTCTTTATTTCAATGTATTTTACTTCCGTTGTGTCACCTGATCCTGATGTGATTCCTCTAGCTGCTTAGGATACCCTTTTTTCAGGGAAAATTGATATTATGCCACTGTCAAGAGTGGCGCAAGCCAAAATGCCACTCTCGTCGATGCCTTCGTCAAAATACCACTATTGTCATGCACTCCTCGTCAAAATGCCATTTTGGCATTTATAAAATGATTTTCGTTTCTATGTACAATTTTAGCCACTGGAAATGACCGTGCCCTCTTCTCTTGTTGACTCGTGGTGAAGAAATTATCCCCGGTGGAATCCGCCTTCCACCGCTCCGTCACCCCCACCGCTTCCACTCCGGCCTCCCCGCGCGGGCCTCAACCTCACGCACCTAGCCCCACCGCGGGTGCGACGCCGGGGACCTCCTTGCGCCGCCAAGGCAGCTCACGCGCCAGCAGAAGCTGCGCCATGTCGACGACATCGATGTCAGGCTCGTCGACCTCGGCATCGACGTCCCGTCCTCCTCACTACCTTCCAGGGGCCGCGTCTCTGCGTCCGAGGCCGTCGGGTTCCCGAGCTCCACACCGATCTCGAGGTCCACCCGCACCGTAGAGGACATAGCCCCGCCGCCGAGGTCGGCGTCGTCGCCCACGCTGCACCCGTTGCCACTGCCGTCGCCGAGGACGACGGATTTGGTGACGATGGAACCGGCGGGGATCGTGGAGGATGGGGCCGAGTCGCCGAGAGGACGACGCCGTCATCGTCATTGCACATACCGAGGTAATGTGATCATCTTTTTGTTTCCTCGGTACGCGATTAGTTTTTCCTTTTGGTGCCTAATTTGCTCTTTTGGGATTGTGTTATTGAATGTCAAATGGAGAGATTTATTATTTGTCATCTAGCTATTGTTGAATTGCCTCAATTTCTGATGGTCGTCTGGTTTATTCATAGCAAGTTGTATCAAAGGTTTATCTTAGGAAACTGGATTGCATTCTCGAAATATATGGAAATCACTAGATGAATGAGTGATTTAATTGGGGTGTGACTAAAGAAATAATGTATTTATTTTCTTGATCATTATGTTAAATCATTTCAGCTGTTGCTAAACTTGCATTACTCATTATGTTATCTCCTGATGCTTAGTTGCTGTGTGCTCATGCTCGTGGCTCTCGGTCAGCTTTTCTGTAGCACGAGTCAACAAGAGAAGAGGGCAAGAGGGTCATTTCCAGTGGCTAAAACTGTACACAGAAGCGAAAATCATTTTATAAATACCAAAATGGCATTTTGGCGAGGAGTACACGACAACAGTGGCATTTTAACGAAGGCATCGACGAGAGTGGCATTTTGGCTTGCGCCACTCTTCACAATGGCATAATATCAATTTTCTCCTTTTTTCAAATGTTGCTTCTGTGGCTCCGGTTCCTGGCTCCTACTTTTTTTAGGGTGATGGCTCATACAACGTGGCATTGGTAGAGGGAATCCTTTGATTGTTCGATTAGGAAACCACGTCTATTGAAGTCCCGCTCAATGAAGTCTTAGAACGTTGATCTTTCCCGTCAATGCCATCTGCCCTCATATTTGAATTGAGCTCATCTCTACTGCTACAAACAGGCTTTCTGCAATTGCTGACGAAATGGGGCAACTGCAAAATAAAATTCAAGAGCACCGTAGAGTGCTAAACTTCCTTTTTAGAAGTGTTAGAACAATGGATCCTGCAAGGAAAGAAGCGCGCATTCGCGCTACCAGAGAGCGCATAGAGGGTTTGGAGGAGAGGCAGCAAGCGCTGCGGGCACATTGTTCGTGGAGCACTCGATCGCCAGGGAGACTAGAAGAGTCCGTCGACTCTTTCTATAAGATTGAAATAAGTAGTTCGTTGACTCTTTTTATTAAATAGCACTTAAATTTGAGCCTTTAGATCTATATTCAATTAATGGAATCAATTTGCCATCTCTTCTCATATTTTGAGTACTCTATAGGCAAAAAAAAAAAAAAAAATGATCAGTGCTCACAAAAAAAAAAACACTTAAGTGCCACTTAGCAATTGTCAAAAAAAAAATAAATTATCGCACAGTTTCCAAACTTTAATCACATGCCCTTACAGGGTTGGGGCTTACATCAAACCAAAGGGGGCTAGTCCCCCGACAAAGTGAGTGCTATTCCCCTGTTTCTGACTAACCTTCAACGAGTGAGTGCTATTCCCATTCCTTACTTTGATCTGACCCTGTTCCCCGACCAGTTGCTTGCTCACTAGAAGAGTCAAGCGAGAGCATCTAGTTTAGAAGGAAAAGGACACCAGGGGCTATTCGGCCTCACTTGTCGGAGACTGAACTACCGCACGCTTACTTGCTGATCAAGGAGGTCATTTCCACTTACGCTAAGCATAGCGCTATATTGTAAGAAGTAGGGTTTACTAGCCCGTTTTCTTATATTTTTACGAGAGCTGTTCTGGCTCCAATTCATCTAATAAAACCACCCCTTGTAGTGCATGCTATATGGACAATTCGGGATAGGCCCCGTATGTTTACATCTTAAGTCCAAAGAGCCTTGGTTTCTTAGGGGGATTAGCTCTAAAACAACACTTGGATTCAAGGATTTTCTCTTGGATTTTATTTATAGATCTGGTAATCGAGTTTTTTTTTATATTTTACCAAAAGGAAAATTGTATCAAATTCTTTTCAACGACAACTCTTCGCATCCAAAAACCACCTATAATTGTGCTGTTTTAGAGTTTAGTGATTCCTGTAGTAGAGTGCAATGGGTGATGGCTATGGGCCTTCAAGTCAAGAGTGTGGGATAGAGGAACTTGCTTTCAAAAAGAAATTCTTTACTTGTCTGTCTCTTCCTGTAATTGCTGGTTCACGAAAGAAAGGGCAATATCCGCTGTTCATGATCTTAGAATTCATGGACCAAAGTCGCAAATCGCTTATTCTCATTCAAGCATGAGTTCGTTCAAAGTCGGC
Organism: Rhipidocladum racemiflorum; assembly: GCA_036346355.1. Lineage (NCBI taxonomy): Eukaryota > Viridiplantae > Streptophyta > Magnoliopsida > Poales > Poaceae > Rhipidocladum > Rhipidocladum racemiflorum. Next base: position 9,454,189 of record CM070576.1, on the reverse strand, counting down.
AAGGGAGCTGCAGCTTTTATTGTTCGCAGCTTTGTCATGGTTTACATCATTCATAGAATTCTCTTCATGATTAGACCTAAAGACATCCTGCTTAATTGGATCAAAATAGCCTAACCCATAAAGAGTATTGTACCACCCATCTTTGCCTATCTGGTGGAAGTCCTGGTAATTCGTCTGGGAAGTCACATACCAGTGGTATGTCTTTAAGGCCCAGAACACTCGAGTACAGTAACACAATCTACATACTTCAGAAATGAGCATCTAGCTACCTTCAGAGAAAAATAACACACAATGATGTTGCCAGGATTTATCCATGCTGAATCACATATGAAGATCGAGGACATGATTCCATCCATGTCCCCCCTTCCTTCTGAGTATGTTATGAGCATTACGATCACAACCTGAGATACTTATCTACAATTCTACATCTCGTCTCATAAAACGGCATTATAAACTTCCCACTAGGAAAAAGAAACAAGATTACTGAAATTGAACTACTTCTCTCCTTCATTGAGTATGTCCTGATGAAGGGCGAAATCAGGCATCAGGCTACCTGGTCTATAGCTCAAGGCCTAAGATAATAAGCCCATGAAGATTTCTCTTGAAAAAACAATGAAAATACAGCTTCACCCCAAAACATCTGGCCATCACTTGCTCCGCCCCTGGTCGTGATCATCCTTTTTTTTAGGACTCATTCATCCTTAATGGGGTTTTTTTGGTTAGTGCCACATTTTGCCACACTTGAGTTATATAGTTTTACTTTTCATGGCAACTACTTGGTTCTTCACTGCTCTCCCCCTTTAGTTTAAGTCTAGCGATAACGTATAACGCTACCATTGCAGGCACTTCAAATTTCACAAGATTTCTATTTTCTGCTGCATGTCTAGTAAGAGCATATTACATTTTGTTTTGTTTTAAAAAAATTATAGTATGTTAGAAAAAGGATCTGAAACAGGATAGTTATAGCAAGGCATTTGTCGGCAGATTTATGTCAAGTATGTCATTTATTGCCATAAGTATGGTTACGATCTTCGTTTTTGCATGTATAATCCTGATACAATTGAGGCCACATTAGCCCTCTATTCGATTATGGACTCATTAGTCGAAACCGGTGCGAATCCAGCTAAAAATGTGCCTGGGGTCAGCACCAAGTCACTAACTTATAGCATGGCCATATAATAGACAAATAGCCTACACAGGCAAGAGAAAAAATTGTAGAAAAATATAGTTGATAACAAAAATAAATACTTTCTACAAAAATGGTTACCTCAATGGCTCTTTTATAGTTGTTCCCTTCGTTCTTTCATCTTCTAAAAAAGATCTATCACATCGCTATTTGGAATTGTGGCTAGAAAACCTTGCAACACAAAGCAAATTATGGAGTCATTCATAAACTGATTGCCCATACGATTGTGTAACACCGTCTTCACAATTTTCATCGCTGAAAAACACCTCTCAACTGGTGCAGTTGCAATTGGGAGAACTAACACTAGCTTGAGGAGCTTATAAACTAAAGGAAAAGAAAGATGTTTCTTTGTATCCAACATCAATTTAGCAAGTTCAGAAATAGTGCTCAAAGGGCAAATCTTTCATCTGCTCTCACATTACCAATGTAGATAGGAAGCTCAAGACTAAGATCCTTCAGCTGCATTGAATTGACATCATCTGGATAGGACTTAGCCAACTCCATTAAGCTCTCAAGGCTAAAAGCAAGAAACGAATCACTGAGACTGAAAGCAGCCATTTGTGTAAGCAAATTAGAATTAACCTCATTGAAATGATCATTAAACTCTAAAAGTTGCAAGTCCATGACAACATTCAAGCAATCGTATCTATAATGTTGATAGTTAGTACGATTGGTCTTTTGCCTTGGTTTATGTCTATCTACAAATCCTTCTTCCATATCCAAATTAAGAGTATCATGTTCATCACAAAAGGAGTATACTATCTCCAATAGGGATTCCCAACCATCATCTCTAATTTGCTGAAATTTTCGTTTAGTTTTCTCCACCTCCAACATAGCCTCTAAGATATCTTGATCTTTTCTCTGTAAACACAATGATAAAGCATTTTCATGTCCTAAGATAAGCAACATCAAATGCAAATGAAACACAGTCAAAATCCTTTAGATAATTTTAGAGTCCACGGGCTTGCCGTTTTTTCCCCATCATTTGGGTCATCTTTTTTTGACATATTGGAGCACTTCAATAATAGAAGGAAACATATTGTTGAAGCTCTTAAAGGTTTTATAGTGAGAACACCATCGAGTGTCTCCCGCCCTTTGAAGAGATTGCTCTTGATTTAATCCTGTTCCACTACTAAGGCCCTGTTTGGCAGAGCTCCAGATCCCAGCTCCACCTCAGAGCTGAAACTTGTAGACTGAAATAAAGTGACTTAAGTTTATAATTTTATTCTAAAATGTAAACAAGATGACCCACCTAAACACTCTTAATATACCCACAGCTCCAGCTCCACGAATTTGGTGAAGCTAGGAATACCCAGCTCCACCAACTCCAAGAATTTAGTGGAGCTGGAGCTCTGCCAAACACCACCTAAGCTGACCACTGCCAATGGCTTTTCTCACTGTCTCTTGTTGGCTTTCTCTAATTATATCTTTCCGCTTGCGAGGAGCTCCACCTATATTAAGCAAAAGATTTACCATGTCAAAGAAGTCACTAATATCATCATTCTTTTTAGCTACTGCCACAATGACTAGCTGAAGTTGATGGACAAAGCAATGAATGTAATATGCTGAGCTATTCTCTCTCATTATCAAAGCTCTCAAGCAATTAAACTCACCTCTCATGTTGCTTGCTCCGTCATAACCTTGGCCTCTAATTTGTTTTATGCTCAATCCATACTTATAAAAGAGATGATCAATATTAGATTTGAGACAAGAAGCTGATGTCTCTTTTACATGAACAACACCAATAAGTCTTTCCTTAATTAATCCATGCTCGTGAATATATCGCGAAACAACAGCCATTTGTTCCTTATCAGAAATATCAGCATACTCATCGACCATAAAACAAAAGACATCACCACCAATTTCATTGATGATAGATTTCACTATGATCTATAGAAAACACAATAAATATTTGTCGGGGATTGGATAATCTCTATGAGGACTGTAATACCCTAGCAGCCAGTTTTGGCCGACCATACATGCCCTTGGATGGTGTCCCCAAGGAAGACCCTCGGGTAGTCTAGCCGGTTGGTCCGCCCGACCGGACTAGGCTCGGTGCTCGACCACGAGCATCCAAGCTCTTCCACGAGCATGCGGGCTAGGGAACGTGCAAGAATCGGTCAAAGCTGGGGGACTCCTCAAGCACGATCGGAAGATCGTGTTCGCCCCATAACATCTACATAGCGATAACTACGCCACGATCTGGGGCCGTTATGCCCACAACTGGAACGTGGCGAGAATCAAGGCTTCATTGCAGCCACAGTTAATGCAGTAAAATGCGCATTATTAGGTGGCAGTTATCACAAAATGACTTGTAAGCTATAAGAACCTCCCCCAAGAAAAATAAGAGAGAGGACGCGCGTATATACGTGGATGCACAAAGACCCTGAGGTTCAACACTCGGAGGCTGCCCATCATCACCGTTATGAAGTGGCCAGAAACCACTTGGAAGTATCCCTAAACAGGACCTTGGTGAGCATCTGTCGTCAAGCTCATGAAAGATCGAGCTCCAAGAATGAAACTCCAGCTCGCGAGAATTCCTGCGGGTGTCGCACACTAGAGCACGTGCACGACCATCGACCAAACTTGCCTCCTATCATTCCCCAGATCATGGAGCCACTGCAAGCTCTGGCAGCGGTCGTACGTGATCTTCAGAATTTCCCCGAGCAGGTGGACATGGAAGCGATGGGCATAGTCGTAGTCGAAGACTTGGAAAAGCTCGCTACTGACATGAAGACGTCAGGGTCACCTCGTGACAAAGAGACCCAGAGTGTCTCCTTGGAATATTGACGTCACACCCATGCTCGTTCCCGTGAGGGTGATTCTTGAAACCTTGCTCGGGAAGACCGTAGGAGGTATGATCGGTACCACGAGAATACTCGGAGCGATTCCCGAACAACCTCGTGGGATCAAAGGTATGCTCGACACAGTCAAGGGCGTGCCGAGCACTCTACCTCAGATCGATTCCCGTCATGCCAACATCAAGAAGTTTTCTCTCGCCTTGGCCCACGTGTCGGAAGATAGTATGGCGATGATTGCCGTGATCACCACGACCGAAGAGACCACCATGACGCCCCGTTTTTCGGGTGTTGGGTTTTTGTAGTGCCTCTTCGTAATGTCTCGTGGTCGAGCAAGTTCAAGCCTGGCCACATTGATAGGCCCAACGAGACTCAGAACCCGGATGAGTTCTGTCGGTGTATTCCGCACCAGGGTGCCCACTGCACTTTAGTAAAGGCATCCACCGCCGGACACGTGGCATCCAGGCCACGTCTTTGGTGGTTGGCCGAGTGATCACTAGCAGGAAGGTGGCGACCAGGCCACGCCCCCGGCGGTCAGTTGGGTGATCGCCCGGTAGAGGTGGCGACAGACCACACCCGTGATCGGTTGAGGATCGCCCGGTAGTGAGGTGGCAACCAGGCCAGGCCTACAGCGATCGATTCGATGATCGCTGCGAAAGGTGGCGACCAGGCCATGCCATTGGCGTCGATTCGAGGACATTTAATGGCTGCTTGCGGCCATTCGAGAGTCAAAGGCATTTAATGCATATCGTGCGCATTAAATGGGGGTAATGAAGGCTAAGGTATGGTGGCGCGTGTTCCCAGCGTGCGCCATAATGACCAGCGGCGTCAGTGCATTCCCCACTTTGATGGAAGCGATCGAAAGCCGGCAGCGCGGCGCTCAAGGACGGAAGGAGAGGATGTCTGCACCAGGGCATTAAATGTGTTGCAGGGGCATTTAATGCTAGAGAGTAGGGTAATGAGAGGGCTTGCTGTGTAAGCCCCCCTTGTGCCCCCGCCAGCCCGAGTATAAAAGGGAGTTAGGGTGCATGGGGGGAGGAGTTGGATAATTTTCCCTCAGAATAGACTCTCCATCCCGGGCGGGCTGATCTGGTTGGCTTTGGGTAGCTGTTTATCTCCCAGCTCCCCCCAGGGATACGATAATACAAGAACACAGGAGTAGGGTTATCTGCCTCCTTGCATACTTCGCCCCAAGTTCTTCATTCCCCGAACGATCACCACGAAAGCCCCGGTTAGAACTTAGTATACCCCTCGCCAGAAAGTGCGGTAGCTCATCTGGCGGTGGCGCGCCGAGTAGGGGGCTCGGTGGTTGGATTGTTACGCCTTATTCCATCTTCTTGCGAAGTTTGCAGAAGCCGTGATTATGAGTATGGCGACACGGCTCCAAGCATGATGGTGCGCTCGAGAGAGCGGCGCTTCGCGGCCGATCCGGCGCTTCGCCAAGCGTTGGACCCCAGGTCCATCCGCCACGAGGGGCCTTGTAGGCGGCGGTAAGGGAGCCCGGCCGTCGGCGGTGTCTCTGATAGGGAGAGCGACACCGTAGCGGAACCTTGAGCGGCCGGCGCTTCTCGATCATCCCGGTTGCGCTTGGCGAAACCCGGCCGCTCCATGGTTGCGGGACATCGCCCGCTGGTGGATCTTAGCCCAACGGCAAGTAAGCGGCAAATCGGGGAAGCCGATGTCGAGCGACGAGGCGTGCGCGTGGGCGACACGCAAGCCTCTAGCCGCGGCTTCTGATTTATTCGGCCATAGGGGCGAGAACAAAGGAAGGTGCACTGTTGCGGCCCACTCAAGCACGAGGGGCGGGCACGCGCCTCGCTTCTTCCGTGGATTCCCAGTGGCCCGGGGTGCCATGGGGATCTGAGGGCTCGCCTAGATGAAAGGAGGTCCCAAGGCGGTGACTTGCGCGGCGTCCTTAGGAGGCGCCCGGCGCCAATGTGCCCTGCCGTGTGGGCCACCCGCCGTTTAGCGGCCAGGAAACCTCTCGCGTGACTCGAGGGAGGCGCAGACTCGCACTCCTCAACCCCATCTCGGGGCCGAGGGGCGGATGGCGGCGCTGCTCCCCTATAACATTGGATGCCGGCGTTCTCCCTGCGCCTCGTCAAGGCTGCGTGGCGGAGAGATTAGCCCGCGTCCATCGAGAAGTATGGCGGCACCACCAACCGGAGGAGTTCCTGTGATTTACACCACGGTGGTGCGGCGCCACGGGAGGGTGCGAGAAGGTCATGGCCAACTACCTCCAGCGTTCTTTGTGAGGCTCCGCCCGTTCACGGCTATTGAACCTCCCAGAGGCTCTGTGCACACGTGGGAGGAATTGTGCGATATCTTTGTCGCCAACTTCCGAGGCTCTTATGCTCAACCAGGCGTGGAGGATGACCTTCACGCTGGGCTGGAGCGAAGGGAGTCACGAGGGAGTTCATTCGGTGGTTCGACCACTTTGCCAGGAACATGATCCCGGATCTCAGAAATCGGTGATTATTGCCTTCAGGAGAGGGTCCGGGATCAAAATATGCAGGAGAAGATGGCTACCGCACCGTTTCCACTACCTCATTGTTCTCCTGGCGCATAAGTGCGCCCGGTAGTGAGGCAGGGCGCCCGTGGGTCGTCCGATCCACGGCAGGCGGGGACCTCGAAAGCTTCCGACCGCAAGAAGAAGAAGAAGCGCAAGGAGGTCGGTGCCGGGGAGGTCCTCGCCACCGAACCGGAGGATAAGCCCCAGAAGTGCGACCGTCGGGGCAAGCGGGGTGATCGTGGGGATCGTTTGTCCCCCCGTAAAGAAGACGACGGAGGCAGACCCTACTGCCCCATCCATAGGACTAATGGACATGACTTGGCAGATTGCCAAGTCGTGTACAAGCTGGTGGATCAGCGGCTGAAGAAGCGCCGTGGAGACGACCACGATGACGCGGATGAGGACCTGCCCGGCTTTCCGGCCAAGCGAGCATCTGATGGCCTTCATCCATGGTGGCTCCGCCACCTACTCTTGAACTCGCGGTACAAGCGAGAGGTAAGAGAGGTATGCGCCACCGTGCCAACTCGGGCGGCGGTGCTTTGAAATGATCAGAGGAGCCGATCACTTTCAGCCAGGCCGACCACCCGGAGAGTACCGCCGGCCCAGGCCATCTCCCGATCGTGGTTTCTCCCACGGTCCGGAATGCGAGACTCGGGTGGGTACTCATCGATGGAGGGAGCTCCATCAACCTCATGTCCGTGGGCGCGTTCAAGGCGCTCCAGTTCCCTTACGAGGAGCTGCGTCCAGCCCTCTGTTTCTCTGAGTTGCCCGGGGTGGGTTTGACACCCTGGGTCAGTCATTGCATGTTACGTTCGGAGCGTGGAGAACTTCCAGACCGAAAGATCGACTTCGAGATCGCGGACTTGACCTCCCCTACAATGCGTTGCTTGGCGGCCAGGCCTGGGTCAAGTTCATGGCGGCCACGCATTCGCCTACATGATAATGAAGATCCGGGCACAGAAGTCTGATCGGCTATGAAGGTGTCTTGGTGGAGGCCTGCGCCTCGATGGCAGTGCAGGACCTGGCGGTACCACCTGCGGCTCGAGTGAGGAAGACTACCTGGAGCTCCCCGGTCAAGGCCGCGCCTCACCCGGTTCCTCGGGTGAGGTGAAAGCGACCCCGTGGGCAGGTCGGCTCTGGGAAGGTCGTGAAGATCGGTGCCAACCTCGGCACCAAATAGGAAGACGCGCTCGTCACCTTCCTCCTGGTCTAACCTGGATGTGTTAAGCAGGAACCATCGGAAATGACCAGGAGTCCACAGGGAGGTGATCGAGCACCGATTAACAACGCTTCTGGAGTGCACCCAATCGGCGAGAAGGTCAGGAGGCAGGCACGAGGCGGCAAGGCGCCATTCGGATTGAGGTAGAAAGGCTGCTGCGGCGAAGATTGTCTTGGAGTTTGCCTATCGAGTGGTCAGCCAACCACATGCTTGTCAAGAAGTCGAACGGAACATGGCGGATGTGCGTCGACTTCACTGACCTCAACAAAGCCTGCCCCAAGGATCCGTATCCCCTGCCACGGATAGACCTTGTCGTCGACTCCATCGCAGGGTGCGAGACCTTGTGCTTCCTGGACGCCTACTCCGGCTACCACCAGATCAGCATGGCGCAGGAAGACGAAGAGAAGACCGCTTTTGTGACACCCTTGGGCGTATACTGTTATGTCCTCATGCCTTTTGGGTTGAAGAATGAGGGCTCAACCTACCAGCACGCCATGCATGCTATTTTTCGATCGCAGATTGGGAGAAATCTCGAGGTATATGTTGATGATCTGGTAGTAAAGACGAAAAAGTCTGTTGGGCTCATTGAAGATCTGGAAAAAACTTTCTCCCACCTCCGGCGGTATTGTCTGAAGTTGAATCCCGAGAAATATGTGTTTGGTGTGTCGTCCGGAAAGCTGCTCAGGTTCCTTGTTTCCCACCGCGAGATCGAGGTCAACCCGGAAAAAATTACGGCCATCGTGTGCATGCAATCCCCCGCAAGGCTCAAGCAAGTCCAGTGCCTGGCTGGTCGCCTGGCCTCTCTCGGTCGGTTTATCGCCAGGCTAGGAGAAAAGAGTCTCCCCTTCTTCAAGCCGCTGAAGAAGACTAACTCCTTCGAGTGGACGGCGGAGGTGCAGCAAGCATTCGAAGAACTGAAGCAATACCTCTCCTCCACGGTCTTTGGTAAGCCCCAGGCGGCGAGCCGCATCTTCTTTGTACATAGCGGCGGCCGTGATCGTGAAGTCTTGGCGGTGGCGGGCGTGAAGAGGTCCGGCCGAGTTTACTATGCCCGACAAGGTACTACGGCGCTTGAAATTAGATACCCATAGGCTCGAGAAGATGGTGTATCTTTGTCTTGGTGGCATCCGGAAGGCTGCGGCATTATTTCAAGGAAGAGATCACGGTGGTGTCCGCTTATCCCATGCGAGATTCTCCACAACCACGAAGCCGAAGGCGCGACGCCAAGTGCTCTGTAGAGTTGGGGAGTTCGATCTTAAGTTTGCCCCATGGCGATTAAAAGTCGGTGGCGGAGTTCGTTGTCGAGTGGACTCCTGCCGAGCCGGAAGTCAAAGAAACCCCCGCGTTCTCCCCCTGGACACTCTACTTCGATGGCTCCTTCAAGTACGAGGGCGCGGGGGCCGGGGTCCTCCTGGTTTCCCCAACTGGAGACCTCCTCAAGTACGTGGTCGTCCTAGACTTCAAAGCCACCAACAACGTTGCTGAGTACGAAGGCTTGCTAGTGGGACTTCGTGCCACCACGGCCATCGGGGTCCGGCGTCTGCAAGTCAAAGGCGATTCTTTGCTAGTCGTCAACCAGGCAAGGAAGGAGTTCTCCTGCTCTGACCCTGTCATGGCCGAGTACTTGGTGGAGGTCAGAAAAATGGAGTGACATTTTGATGGGCTAGGGTATACCCATATCCCCCGGCGCGACAACTACTTGGCGGACGAGCTTGCCCAGCTCGCTTCGACAAGATCTCCTGTTCCGGTCGGAGTCTTTGAAGAAAGGCTTCCGCGACCGTCCATCACAGCTCCCGTCTCCGGCGGGGACGATGGTGATGCTGCCCCAGCCCTTGCTCCAGGAGGGGAAGCAGTACCGGTGGAAGCGCCCGGCCAGGCGGAGTACCCGGGCGACCACCCCGTGATCGCTACACTTGACCGGGAAGGCACATGGATGGACCCGATCCTGGCCTTCCTGCGGGATCAAGTGTGCCCTGACGATTATGCGTCAGCAGAGAAGATAGCACGAAAGGCCAAGTGCTATACCCTGGTGGGTGGGGACCTTTAATGCCGGGGTAAAAACGGAATTCTTCTGAAGTGCATCACTCGGGAAGAGGGGAGCACTTTGCTCTCTGATATCCATGGAGGCGTGTGCGGGAGCCATGTGTCAAGTCGAACGATGGTCGGGAAAGCTTTCTGCCAAGGGTTCTATTGGCCAACCGCCCTCCAGGATGCTTGCGAGCTGGTGAGGAAGTGCGAGGCGTGCTAGTTCCACGCCAAGCAAATCCACCAACCAGCCCAAGCTCTGCAAACCATCCCGCTCTCGTGGCCCTTCGCGGTCTGGGGGTTGGATATCCTGGGCCCGTTCCCGCGGGCCACAGGGGGCTACACCCACCTGTTTGTCGCCATTGACAAGTTTACTAAATGGGTGGAAGCCGAAGCAGTAAGAACGATCACCGCTGCCGCTGCGATCAAGTTCATGCAAGGTATCTTTGTCCGCTTTGGGGTCGCCAACCGCATCATCACCGACAATGGCCCACAGTTCACCAGTGCCGCTTTCCTGGGATTCTGCGAAGAGATGGCACCAAAGTTTGTTTTGCCTCGGTGGCTCACCCAAGAAGCAATGGCCAAGTTGAGCGGGCTAATGCGATGGTACTGAAGGGCCTCAAAACCAGAGCGTTTGATCGACTCCACAAGCGTGGAGCCCGTTGGACCGAAGAGCTCCCTGCAGTGCTGTGGTTGCTTCGTACTACTCCCAGCCAGGCCACGGGAGAGACTCCCTTCTTCCTGGTCTACGGTGCAGAGGCGGTTCTACCATCAGAGTTGGCCTTAGGGTCACCGCGCATGGCAGTGTTTACCGAGGAAACCCAGGAAGAACAGCGTCGAGAAGATGTCAACCTCCTGGAAGAAGTGCGAGACCGCGCAGCTGTGCGCGCCGCCCGATACCAACAAAGTCTCAGGCGGTACCATGCCACCCGGGTCAGCGAGAGGACGTTGGCAGTGGGCGACCTAGTCTTGCGTAGAGTCCAGACGCATGCCGGGTGTCGGCGTATTTTACGCCAGGGTCCCCACTCTCCCGCAGTAAAAGAGACCACCGGGTGGGCAGGGTGCGTCCGGCCGTACCACATGAAGCGGCGGCGCTCCGGCATGGTCGCCGGTGGGCAGTGGCGATCGGCCACACCCTTTGGCGCCAGAAAGTGGTCGCCTAGTGGGCGGTGGCGATCGGCCCACACCGCTGGCGCCCAGAAGGTGGTCGCCGGTGGGCCAGTGGCGACCGAGCCACACCACCGGCGCCAGGAAGGTGGTCGCCCAGTGGACAGGTGGCGACCAGGCCACACCGCTGGGCGCCCAGGAAGGTGGTCGCCCAAGGGGCGCGTGGCAGGCAGACCACGCCCTCAGGTGACCAGCGAGGTGGTCGCCCACCGGACAGGTGGCATGCAGGCCACTCCCCTGGCGTCCACCCCCGAGGCTGCAGCGCCTAGGTCAAGGGCATTTAATGCGAATCGTGCGCATTAAATGTAAAGCGTGAAGAAGGCAGCATGGCGGCGCGTCTTCCCCAGGCGTGCATTAATGGTGTATGACACCACGATAGCACCTTACCCCCTGGCAGAACGGGTAGCGTTGGAGGACGTAAGGCCCGAGGCAGGGATGTGACGGCTGCGGCGGGTGATGATGAGATGTAAGAACAGCGGCAGGCATATTAAATGCGCCCGTGACAGGTGTAATGAGATGGCTTGCAGTGTAAGTCTCCCATGCGCCCCCGTGAGCCCAAGTATAAAAGGGGCCAGGGTGCATGGGAGAAAGGGTTGGCTTCTGGGAGGTTTTCATACTCTCAACCAAGAACTCAAGCAATACCACAGAAAGCAGGACTAGAGTGTTACTCTTGGAGGGCCGAACACAGTAAAACCTAAGCGTCTCCATTCCTCTGAGCTCCACCATCATCCCGTTCATCTTCCTTCTTTCGGCGATCACATCTAAAGCCCCCTTGTTAGAACCTTATAAGCACCCGATCCGGAGGTGCCTGTTGGCTAGAACGGCAAGCGGTGGCGCGCCCGAGTAGGGAGCTATTGGTGGTTGGATTGCCCTCTTTTTTGGTTTCGGCTCGGAGCTCGAGGAAGCGGGTGGCGCGCCCGATTGCATGGCGAGTCACGCTCAAAGCGCAGCGGCTTGCGAGGACCTGGCGGCGAGCGGGGCTTCCCCCTCCGGTTCTCGAGAGAGCATAGACTTCGCACTCTTCGACCCGTCAGGAGTCGATGGGCGGCATAGCGGCGCTCCTCGATTCTACCCCTGATCGGTTGTAAGTCCCAGGTTCCGTTCCAAGCCGGCGGAGTGTGTCTTCCTCTCGTCGCGGGTCGAGAAGGCCTGTTGAAGTTGAATACTCTTTTCCCTTATCCAAAAAAGTTGTTCTCGCTGCCCTCTTTTCGGTCTTTTAAGCCTACAGCCGGGTAGTGCCGGGCACTTGCCTCTAGTACCCGCAACCTGCCAAAGCCCCAATATCAAAGGCGGAATCACTAAGTGAGCGGCGCCGCGGGAGTAGAGTGATTGGATGGTTGGTTCGGCCACGATCCCGGCACGAGTCATGACACTCCGGGTGTCCCCGTGGGGATCGGCGACTCGAGCACCACTGCCAAGAACCTAAGGTCCGGCCCAGAATCACTAAGTGTTCGTTCCCTAGAGGCTACCTGGGAGTCAAAATTTTGCTAGGACAAGAGGTTCGAGGAAAGTGATCCCCTGGCACAAGACCTTAAGTCTTAAAGCGGCCGCGTGATTGGCTCGCGCGGAACCAGAAAGATTAGGGTAAAAGCGATTTTAAGTAATATAGCAGGAGCTTGTGCCCCCGCTTCATGTAAAAAGTCTTACATCTAAAGTCATTATAGGCAAGAGCTAGAGAAAATAAAGCTAAGCTTCAGGTGGCTCATCCTCGGCCTCTGCTGCGGCCTCAGCAGCCGCCACATCTTCTTCAACCGGGTCGACGTCCAGCGCCATCGCCACGTCCTCCGTGGCCGTCTCGGTGAGATTCCCCATCTCAATTAGCGGCAACACGCTCAGCGGCGCCCTGGACTCGCTCCTCCGCTGCTGGCCGGGTCGCGCCGATCCCACAGGCGGTGGCCATGGGATCGAGTTAGCGTCGCGGCCAGCGCGGCGAGCCCGGCACGTCGTCGCCGTGGCCCGCCAACTGCGCGCCCCTCTGAGCGGACCGGGGCGGTAAGGCGGCGGCGAGGAGCGTGAGAAGTCCGCGGTCCGGCGAGGCGAACGCATAGTGCGCGCCCTCTCCTCCCGCGACCGGACGGTCAGCCCACTAATGGAGCAAGGTAGCCACCGTCGATCGAAGGCATGACGCGACATTCCTACCGTGTCCGCCTCCGACCGTTCGGCTCGACCCTCTCCGTCTCGGCTCGCGGCAAGCTCTTGATGCGGTGGGCGCTTTGCTCCCGCTCTCGCTCCCGCGCGGTTGTGCCTCGGCCACTGCTCCCCGTTCGCGTAGATCATCCACCTCCTTGCGAGGCGGTTGATTCGATTCCCGCCTCCGTGAGCGCTCGGCTCGTCATCGACGTGTGCTCGTCTTTGAGTAGAGCTCGCCGAAAGCTGCCCGTGAGCGTCGCGTCCGCGAAAGGCGGAGGCGAAGGAGAGATCCGGGGTGGCGCGGGGCCAGCGAACTGAGGCCTGAGCAGCGGCGCGGCGGCCCCAGCAGGGTTGCCCTCCTCCACTTGCTCGCTCGAAGTCGGCGATCGGTGTCATGCGCCCCTGCGACGCGGCGTCGGAGATCGACCCGAGCTGGCGGCGAGGATGTCCGGCGAAACCCTGAAGAGGGAGCGGTAAGTGATGGTGAGAAGTTATTTGAAAAACTTATTCGCATGTGCGTTTTTGAAGGAATACAGGCGGCGGCCTCGGGAATCGAGAACACGCTTCGGAATGAGACCCGATCCCAGCGTGGCGCTGCAGTGCAGTCCCTAGCGGTCTAAGGACCGTCTTTGGCAGCGGAGAATCACCATGCCGTGGCGGCGGAAGGAAGAAAGCTGCCGTGGCCGGAGGAAGCTGGCCGGTGGCGGAAGAATCACCGCCGGCCGCCAGCGGCAGCCATGTTCCTATGCGAAGCGGCGGCGGCGGTTGTTGTCCTACCATTGAGGAGCCGCTGTGCGGCGATGAAATCCATGGTATCCGCGAAGACCCGCCGGCGGACCAGAGGCGGGGCCTTTGAAGGAGCCTGTTGGCGTCGCCGTCGTCAGACGGCTGCGCCTCCACGACCGCCGGCGAGGAGGGTCGGATTGTCAAAGGCACCTGGCGCATCGTGATGGACGTGCCCATGGCGTCCATCGACGGCAGGGCGCGGATTATCGCCGCGCGCTACCTCGGCGATAGCCGGCGAGCGAAGCTGCGCCCGGCAGCGAGCAGGACAGCGAAGCCGATTGCGTCATCCACACATGCGATCACGTCGGTGCCAGGTTCCGGCGGTGTCAACAAAAAAGGAAGAAGGAAAACCGAGAAGCGAAGCACTATCGGCCGGGTTCAACCAATAAAGAAGGAAAGCGATGAAGCGATGCGAGGCGAGGCAGGTTACCTCAGCGATACTCGGGTCCGTCGCCCTCGCCCATATCTTGCCAGGCGGTAGGCGGGCCAGCGAGCGAAGGGCATAGCCTCCGGGAGGCGAAGTCCGGATGACCATGAGCCTGTCGGACCGCCGTCCGCGGTAGTCAACACGGGCTAGCATCGCCGGAGCTCGAGCGTCTCGCTCACGTGAGCCCCAGTTGGGATTCTTGGCCGCCGGGCGATCGGAAGCTCCGGCACCTCGATGTCATTGTCATCCTCGACATACACCCAATCTTGGCGCCAATTCCTCCAATTGGGTGACAATCCAGCGGGATGTAGCGCGACATGGACCCATCACGGCCGCGGTGGCGGCTCCGTAACGGTGAATTGCCACCCGGCGCGAAGGGTATAAGCGAAAGAGAAGGAGATTGGGTAGTACCCCTACAAACATCTCGCGAGAAGTAGGCAAAGCGGAAAGGAGGATAGCGAGTTGGGGAAGATGGATGTGGTGAATGGCGTAGAAGTTAAGAACGGAGAGGTAGAAGTCCAAACCGGCGAGGCGGCCGAGAAGCCGCCACAAGAAGACCACTTCTCCGGGCCGGCAATGGGGCTCGGCAGATCCGGGGTGAACACGGAGGGCGCGCGGTTATGTTAAAGGAGAGCCTGGTGGCAACCTCCTCCTCGGCCAGACGACGATGGGAGAGCAGGAGCCATCAGCGTAGCGGGAAGGTATCGAGGCCAGCGTCGACAAAGAAGAAGAAGAAACAGGCTCTGAAGCGGAAAGGAAAGTAGAAAGAGGCTGAACCGCTCCCCCCCAGTCGACCTCTTATAAGGCTGCGAGGGAGCCTTCGGCTGGAAAACCGAAGGGGCGCGGCGATTCGAAAAACGGAAGTTCAAAAGCCCCATTAAAAAGGCACACCCAAGGATCGTGCGGCAGTTTCCAGGCGGGAATAACTGCGCAAACCGCCTTGAGAAATGGAAGAAGCCAGAAGGTCCCACGAAGACTGCGGGGCGTGCGGGTTTATTAATGGCCCCACCCAGGAGACTAAGCGGTTTCTCAAGGGGCATCTAAGAGAAGGAAAAGAAGAAGATGGTAGGCCAAAAAGCGCTCCTGGATGGGCCCGGGGGCTACTGTCGGCGTATTTTACGCCAGGGTCCCCACTCCCCCGCAGTAAAAGAGACCACCGGGCGGGCAGGGTGCGTCCGGCCGTACCGCCGCAGGCGAGCGGCAGCTCCCCGGCATGGTCGCCCCGGTGGACAGGTGGCGATCAGCCACACCACTGGGCGCCCAAGAAAGTGGTCGCCCAGTGGACAGGTGGCGATCAGCCCACACCACTGGGCGCCCAAGAAGGTGGTCGCTTGATGGGCGAGTGGCGTCGAGCCACACCATTGGGCGCCCAAGAAGGTGGTCGCCCGGTGGACAGGTGGCGATCAGGCCACACCATTGGGCGCCCAAGAAGGTGGTCGCCCGGTGGACAGGTGGCGACCAGGCCACACCACCGGGCGCCCAGGAAGGTGGTCGCCCAGTGGACAGGTGGCGACGAGCCACACCTTTGGCGCCAGGAAGGTGGTCGCCCAAGGCGCGTGGCGGCGAACCACGCCCTCGGTGACGGCCGAGGTGGTCGCCACCGGACAGTGGCATGCGAGCCACTCCTGGCGTCCACCCGAGGCTGCGGCGCTAGGTCAAGGGCATTTAATGCGAATCGTGCGCATTAAATGTAAAGCGTGAAGAAAAGCGGCATGGCGGCGCGTCTTCCCAGCGTGCATTAATGGTGTATGACACCACGATAGCACCTTACCCCTGGCGAGCGGGTAGCGTTGGAGGGCGTAAGGCGAGGCGAGATGTGGCAGGCTCTGACGGGTGATGATGAGATGTAAGAACAGCGGCAGGCATATTAAATGCGCCCGTGACAGGTGTAATGAGATGGCTTGCAGTGTAAGTCTCCCATGCGCCCCCGTGAGCCCAAGTATAAAATGGGCCAGGGTGCATGGGAGAAAGGGTTAACCACGGGAGGTTTTCATACTCTCAACCAAGAACTCAAGCAATACCACGAAGCGAGGACTAGAACATTGTTACTCTTCGGAGGGCAGAACACAGTAAAACCCTAGCGTCTCCATTCCTCTGAGCTCCACCATCATCCCGTTCATCTTCCTTCTTTCGGCGATCACATCTAAAGCCCCCCTGTTAGAACCTTATAAGCACCCGATCCGGAGGTGCCTGTTGGCTAGAACGCCGACACCGGGTTGCATAAACTGTCTCCCCAGTGGGAGGGCCCCTTTAAGGTGGTCTCAGTCTCTCGTCCCGGGGCGGTCAGGCTGGCCACTGAGGATGGAGAGGAGTTGGTGAACTCCCAGAACATAGAACTCTTGCGCAAGTTCTATCCCTGAAAAGGCTGTAAGTACAGAGTTACACCCCCCCGGCCAGCTACGTTGAGTCCTCCTCTCCGCAGTCTGGTCGCGGGAAGTCTTTATCCAATGTGTAGTCTTCATTTAAAGCAATTATCAGTTTCATTCTCGCTTTTTGGTTTGCGCCCCGCCGGGCCGTGGCCGCGTGCTCGCCCTCAGAACCTTAAGGCCCTCCGAGTGCTCGACGGCTAAAGCTGGCTCACTGGGTGAGTATAGCGCGCAGGGATAGGTAATCGGGTGGTTGGTTTGGTACGGTTCTCAACACGGTCACGACGCTCAGGGTGTCCCCGTGAGAACTAGCGGCTCAAACACCATCACCGAAGACCTATTTCCCTGCCCCACTCCACCAAGTGTTCAGCCCTAAGAGGCCGCGAGGGTAACTAAATCTCGCAGGGCCCTAATACGCTGAGTCCGCGACTTTCCGGCACAAAGGACCTGGGCCCCGCATTCCAACTAACCCCTAACGTGCGCCGTTGCCTTTTTCGTTTACTCAGAACTGGCATGTTGGAAACGCGAACGAACATCCAAGCGTAAGGCGTGTGAAGGGGAAGTACACGTTTTTATAAATGTATATCCTAAACTTGCAGTAGTCCGCTACAAGGGAAGGCAGATTAACGACAAAAGAAAAAGAAAAGTCCCTTAGTCTTCATCCGCCGCGGCTTCCGCGGCCTCCTGGTCCTCCACCGGGGCAACGTCCAGCTCAAGGGCCACGTCTTCGGCCATCGCTTCCAGCGACGGATTGACCATCTCCAGCTGGTTAGCTACCCTTTCGGCGGCGCTGCTGACCTGCGCCTCTGCGCGGGCCCATTCTCCTTCCACCCCCTAGATGGTGACCAGGGGGTCGAAGTTAGGGTCCCGGCTGGCGCAGTAGGCAAGCACGTCTGACGCCGCGGGTCGCCGCGACGCCTCGCCTTCTTGGCTGGACCGGGCGGCTAGGGCGCCAGGAAGGAAGGTGAGGAAGTCGGCGATCCAACCCATGCAGAAGGCATAGTGCCGGGTCGTTTGCTCAACCGGGTTCGGTTGCTCCAACCCCAATGGCGCCAGGCAGGCCACCATCCGGTCGAAGGCCGGGCGCAGCATGGAGGTGGCCTCGGCTTCTGCGCGGAGCCGCTCGCCCTTCTCCTCGTCGCGCTCCCGGGTGATCGCCTCAGCACGGAGGGCACCTTGCTCCCTCTCCTGCTGTAGGTCTAGCTCCAGCCTCTCCGACCGGCTGCGCCAGTCCTGCACCTCTACCCGGAGGCGGGCGATCTCCGCAATAGCCTCCCTCAGCCTCTCCCTCGCCGGGACTCGAGCTGCCAACACGTGGTAGCTTCGCCTTAAAGCGGCCAGCCGAGCGTCGCGTCGCCGAGGGGATCGGAGCGCCAGTGGCCTCCGAGTGGCAGCCAACCACCACCACCGGGGCGGTAAGGCGTTCGCCAGCATGGGGCATTGGGTGATCGCTGAGTCGCCTTGGTGTTCGATCACGGGCCAGTAGCGGCATTTCTTTGCCATGCCCTGGTCGACCCCTACAGGAGCCCTCGAAGAAGATGCCCTGAGGAAACAAGAAGGAAGGGGTAAGTCTCCTGAAGTTACATAAACATGATAAGCTTGCTGTGTGTCTTTTGTATGTACCCAGTAGAAGGCCCCCTGAATCGGGGTACGCCCGGGACCAGGGTTATTCCCCCGCGCAGCGCCGGCCCCGGCGGAGCGAACCTCGCCGGCGGTGGCGGTGGTGGATCACCCTGCGCCGGTGCCGGCGTGGCGGGTGGATCATCAGCTTGCGCGGCGGAGGAAGGATCACCCGGCGCCAATGCCGTGGCGGCGGGTCGCCTGCGCTGGCCGGCGGCAGTGTGGATGCACTGCCGCCGGCGGTAAGGGAAGATCGCCCTGTGCTAGTGGCGGTTGGAGGGGCGGATTGGCCTGCGCCGGTGGCGGCGGAGATGGAACAGGAGCTGGCGGAGCTGCTGGCGGGGCGACACCGGCTGAGGTAGAAGCGACGGCCGCCGTTGAGCTGCCCGCTCCGGTTGTGGTCGCCGTGCCCCAGTAGCGGTGCCGGACCGCTGGCTGTCGCCGCCAGGTGTCGTCGTAGGCGGGGTGCTTGTCCCTCCCCCCGCTCACTGGAGGAGGGCCCTAGATGGTTAGCGCAGTTTGGCGAGGCGTAGTCACCGGCCCCATGGCATCCATGACGGGCATGGAACGAGTGATCGCCACGCGCTCCTGGGGCTCCACCTGGCAGAGTGGGAGTGCGCCCACTGGAAGGGCGGGACGGGGCCAAAGACGCCCAGCTGCGCCTGCCACGCGTCAATCTTAGCAAGGGATAAATTCCCCGCGGCTGAAAAATAAGAAATAATGAGAAAAAGGGAGTGAAGGCGCCGTCAAGTCCGATAGCAGTTGAAAGAAAGAAGAAGAAAGCTAGAGGAGCGAAGTAAAAAGTAACCTACCTCCTGGGGTTTTCCGAGTCATGTTGTCAGGGCCTGTGTACTGCCAGGCGAGGCGAGCACGACGGCGCAGGGGGCTAATTCTTCGGGAAATGTAGTCCCGAAGAACCATGGCCCCCGTCAGGCCCGCTGCTCGTAGATGGTCCACACGGGCCAGCATCACCCGGAGCTTGGGCGTCTCATCAACTTGAGCTCCCCAGGGAGGGATGCCAACCGCTGGCCCAATCGGCATCTCCAGAACCTCTAAGCCGCTGTTGTCTTTGACATAGAGCCACCCATTGCGCCAAGCCCTCCAGTTGGAACGGAGGTCTAGTGGAATGTAGCGGGAAATCGCGCCGTCGCGAAGGCGAAAGTGGCAGGAGCCGGTCACGGTGGAAAGATCCTTGGCCGCGCGCAAGGAATAGAAGAAACGGAAGAGGGGGAGATTAGGGGCTACTCTCACGAACATATCGCAGAAATGGGCAAAGACAGCAAGGAGAACAATGGAGTTAGGAGGAAGGTGAAGGTTGTGGATGGAATAGAAGTTGAGGACGGCGAGGTAGAAGTCGGAAATTGGCGGAATAAGACCCGCCAGCATTGCCCAGCCAAAGAAGATTAGTTCGCCCGAGCGGCTCCCGGGCGCAGTCGTCCCGGCGCGAGTACGGATGGTACCGTCGACGACATACTGGGCACATCTCTCGGCGTCGACCTCCTCGACGGTTGAGGGAGGAAGCAGGGGTGTTGGCGGTGCCATGCGAGTCAAGGAGCAGTGAGCCGAGAGTGGAGGCAGAGAGATGGTTCACAAGAAGCTTGGGCGAAGAAGAAGCACACATCAGATGTAAGGCTGAGAAGCGAACGGACCGCCCCCCCGAGTGCCTTCGTTTATACGTGCGAGGGAGCGCCTCAATGGGAAACACGAGGAGGCAGCAGGGGGTGGGGAGGCTACCCTAGGGCAGGAAGGGGGTGGAGGAGAGGTGGTGGAGAGGTGGAGAGGTGGAGAGGAGAGGGCAAGGGGGGGGGGGGCGCACGACCACCAAGGGGGGGAGGGCGGCTAGGGCAAGGGGGGCACTTGGGGCGCACAAGGGGGGCATGGGGCGCAGCAAGGGCGGCAGGGGGAGCCCCTTAAGCCAGCCCAACCTGGTTTCCTAGTCCTAAATGGACTCAAACTTCATCCCACCAAAGCCCACAACCCCCTCTTTTAGGCCCAAACTCCCCCGGAAAGGCCCAAAACCCCGGAAACGGCCCAGAACCGTTATTAACCTCCATACCCCATGGTTTTAACCTTAATTCCACCTTTCATAATGTTTATAGCCTCATCATGCTCAAAAATTAAGGACACGACACTCCGTGGTGTCACACTTGAATAGGGTGGGTGGTTGCATGGCAGGTGCAGTATGCACGAGACTCGGGTTTGACTATGTGCCACCCTAGTCACCCTAAGGACCAATCCCTTGTGATATTCAAACAATGTACAACAGTGCGACCGCGCGTTCCAGTGTGGGACGGACCTGGCTGAGTAACTAGTGAAAACTTAATTAAGGCATGCCAGACGGTGGAGTAGGCGTGGTTGTAGCCACAGTAGTCCTACAGGCGCAAGAGGGGGCTTCCAACTTGGTTGTAGCCATTTGGCGGTGAAATCTCAGCGGGCGTGACTTAGTTAAGATGTAGCTAGGGAAATGGCCTGGTGATTTTCACTTGGGGTTATATGCCAAAGGAAGCAAATGACCAAAAAGAGTGAAATATCTCTCGCGGGTAAAGCGTGCAAGCTCTGCAGAGTAAACAAACTATTCGAATAGCCGTACCCACGGTCAAGGGTGGACAAAGTGCGCTGTCGCCAGGTAGATTTTCTCTATTTGATTCCAAAACCAGATTTTACAAAAGAAAAGCACAGTTGTAGCCGTGAAAGTTATGATTTGATAAAGTGCGTGGTTGTAGCCACGAGGAAACGATTTCAAGAGTATTCTTAAAATAAAACCATGGTCGATGCCATGTGTTGTTTTGATTTCCACGGTTGGAGCCATGTCCCAAAAAGTTTAAACTCTGATTTATCAAAAGAAAACACTTTTGAAAAATGCTCTTAAAAATTCTAGGATAAAATTTTAAAAATTGGCTTTTACAAAATTAACCAATCCCTTCCCTTGCATTAAACTACATAATGCATTACTTTCCGGACTTGTTGAGTATATTGCATACTCACCCTCGCTTTTTATTGTGGGGATGCTTATTCCATGAAGCAGATCAGGAACATAAAGATAGCTATCCAAAGGCCTGCGTTCCACCATTCGATATCTGCAATGAAGACTTTGAAGAGGAAGATTATCAGGACATCTAGGATCACGTTATCTTCAGTCTTTGCCTGTGGTGTTTCTGGACTTCATTTTATCATGTTAATTTGCCAGTTTAGTATTTCCGCTGCTATATGACCTACGGGTCCAACTTTTGTAATAATGGGCCTTGTTGGCTAGTACTTTGTATTAAACTTTATTTATCGCATGTTTATGATCCATACTGTTATGATCTGTGTGTACTAGCTATTGATCTAGGGACTAGTACAGGTAAACACAGCTGGGCCCGTGTCCTATTGTGGGTTCCGACAGAAGTGGTATCAGAGCCATATCTATTGTAGGACGTGACCCTAGTTAGCATGGTCTTCTTAGAAACAACTTCAAAATTATTTTCTAAACCAAACTAACAAATTGGCATTAAATAGATTGTCTTCCCTTATCTTATTCTTAGGTTCTTATTCCTCTCCTTTGCTGAAATATTGATTTGAAAGTTTAATTTGCTCTCACCTCATGAAACTTCTTTAGCTTCGAGTCTTCCGCGAAGATGAAGATCAAGAAGAGGAGCTACTGGAATGAACAAGTCGTCAATAAGATGCTTAAGAGGATTTCCATATTGGATAGTTTATTAGTGCTCATTTATGATAGGAGTATGTTCTCCCTTTTTAATTAGTATGCATAGTTGCGTTTATTTGGTTTTGTTGCTTGTGTGTTTGGTGTGTTGTACACTTGCCTAAGGCATAGTGCTACAGTCACATCAAGAGTTCAGTTGGATTTTATTTGCTTGCTTTGCCTTAGAATGGCTACCTCCCTAGTTTTCTTATCTTGTTCCCTCTTGTCTATTGCTAACTCTCCCTGGTTGTCGCTTCAGATGGAGAACCAAGGAGGAGGTCGTGGAGCTGGTCGTAGAGGAGGTCGTGGTCGTGGTCGGGGGCGTGGCCGGGCGATGCCAGGTGATGCCACTAGAACAGAATGTTCATGAACCACAAGAGCAACCAAAGCAGCAAGTGCCACCACCGCCGCCACCAGTCCAACCGTAGTTGCATAAGTTCAACCAGTTGGCTCGATATGCTCCCACTGAAGTGGCCAATGAGGCCGACAAGATTTGGAAATTCATGGAAGGGATGGACCCAGAGATCAAGGCTTTATTGGCTTCCAATGATTATGCTACTTTCCATCAGCTAGTGAACAAAGCTCTGGCTCAAGAGGATATACAGCGTCAGCGGAATGAGAATCGTAAGAGAAAGTTAGCAATTCAAGGTCAGCATGTAGCCAGTGGGTCCAGGCAAAAGTTTGGACAATTTCAAGCCAGTAGACCACCGGTTCAGCAAGTGCAAAGGTCTATGATGACTGCACCTCGCCCAATACAGCAGATGCCCCGTCAAAACCCTGTTACATAGCCAGCGAGAACTAACAATACATCAGATGTGCAGTGCTACAATTGCCATCAAATGGGATATTATGCAACCAAGTGTCCCCAGAGGCGTTCAAACATAACTCCAGTCCCATTCAACCTGGGATCAGCTTCAGCTCGTGCACCAAGTCAGGGTCGTGGTAACCCACAAACTCCATGAACCCCAGTTCAAACCGGAAGAGGTCGTGTGAATCACATCTCAGCTAAGTGGCACAAGAATCTCAGAATGTGGTGATGGGTACGTTTCTCGTAAATTCTGTACCCGCTACAATTTTGTTTGATTCTGGTGCATCTCATTCATTCGTAGAGGTATGTCCCAAGCTAGTAATAGAAATTAATGGGGTGAAGTTTTTAGCAAACCTTATTCTATTAGATTCCAAGGGAATAGATGTAATACTTGGTATGGACTGGTTAACCAAACATGAAGGACAAATTAATTGTGCCAACCGTACCATATCTCTTGTCAATGGAGATGGAGACTGGGTATGCTTCTTATCTGACCTTGCCTCAAGTCCGACCAGTCTGTTGAATTAGCTGAATGAAATAACATTGGAATCAGTACACGTAGCAAAAGAATATCCGGATGTCTTCCCAGATGACTTGCCAGGCATGCCACTAGATCGAGATGTAGAATTTGTTATTAACCTAGTTCCTGGCACAACCCCAATCCATCAGAGACCTATCGGTTGTCTGCTAACTTATTAGTGGAGTTAAAGAAACAAGTTGAAGAATTACAGAAGAAGGGTTTCATTCACCCTAGTTCATCACCGTGGGGAGCTCCCATCATCTCTGTGAAAAAGAAGGATAACACACTAAGGATGTGTATAGATTATAGATCCTTGAATGAAGTGACAATCAAAAACAAGTACCCATTGCCGAGGATTGATGATCTATTTGACCAACTCAAGGGAGCTTTTGTTTTCTCAAAAATAGATTTAAGATCAGGGTACCATCAGATTAAAATCAAGAAGGAGGATATTCCTAAGACTGCCTTCACCACTCGGTATGGACTTTACAAGTTCACCGTGATGTCCTTCGGATTAAACAACGCCCCAGCCTATTTTATGCATTTGATGAACAAGGTGTTCATGGAATTCTTGGATAAATTCGTAGTTATTTTCATTGATGATATTCTGATATAGTTCAAAGATGAAGGAGAACATGTGAAGCATCCGCGTTTAGTTTTGGAAAAACTCAGGGAACATAAGCTTTACGCCAAGTTCAGCAAATGTGAGTTTTGGATAAAAGAAGTCTCTTTCTTGGGCCATGTCATTTCAATTGGAGGAGTTGCTGTGGACCCAAGTAAAGTAAAGGATGCACTTGATTGGAAGCAACCCAAATCAGTAACTCAAGTTAGAAGTTTTCTTGGTTTGGCTGGATATTATAGAAGATTCATAGAAAATTTCTCCAAAGTCGCGAGACCACTAACACAACTATCAAAGAAAGAAAATAAGTTTTCATTGACACCGTCATGCGAAGATAGTTTCCAAGAGCTCAAGAAGAAACTAACCTCTGCTCCAGTATTGACATTACCAGAGATACAAAAGGACTTTGTGGTTTATTGTGATGCCTTGAAGCAAGGTTTAGGTTGTGTGTTGATGCAACAAGGTAAAGTGGTGGCCTATGCATCCAGGCAATTACGCCCTCATGAGGAAAATTACCCTACTCATGATTTGGAATTAGCAGCCGTGGTACATGCCCTTAAAATTTGGAGGCATTACCTCATCGGGAACCGAACTAAGATATATACTGACCATAAGAGCTTAAAGTATATATTCACTCAACCATATTTAAATATGAGGCAAAGAAGATG
The DNA here is from genome assembly GCA_036346355.1 of Rhipidocladum racemiflorum. NCBI lineage: Eukaryota > Viridiplantae > Streptophyta > Magnoliopsida > Poales > Poaceae > Rhipidocladum > Rhipidocladum racemiflorum. The sequence continues at coordinate 9,429,656 of CM070576.1, read as the reverse complement.
GCTAGAGCTTATATAGGATTATGATGTTGGAATCCACTATCACCCTGGAAAAGCTAATGTAGTGGCTGATGCTCTTAGTAGGAGGAATTATTGTAATAGTATATTGGTTAAGGAAAGCCAGCCAACTTTGCATGAAGAATTCAAGAAAATGAATTTGAACATAGTGGAGCAAGGATACATCAATATGATAGAACTGCGACCAACCTTAGAGGACCAAATTCGAGAAGCTCAGAAAGAAGATGCAGAGGTCCTAGAAATTATTGAGAAGATGATGAAAGGAAAGGCCCCAAGATTTGCAATAGATGAAAAAGGTACCCTATGGTTTGGGAAAAGAATTTTTGTACCCAATAAGAAGGAAATCAAGGAGATGATCTTGAAAGAAGCCCATGAGACCGCATATTCCATTCATCCAGGTAGCACCAAGATGTACTTGGATTTAAGAGAATCGTATTGGTGGACCAGTATGAAGAAAGAGATTGCTGCAGAGTTTGTTGTTTTGTGTGATATCTGCCAGCGGGTAAAAGCTGAACATCAGAAACCTGCGGGGTTACTACAACCGTTAAAAGTGCCCGAATGGAAATGGGAAGAGATCGGAATGGATTTCATTACTGGATTACCAAGGACTCAGTCTGGATATGATTCAATCTGGGTTATAGTTGATCGTCTAACCAAATCTGCCCATTTTATTCCTGTTAAAACAATCTACAGTGGAGACAAGTTGGCAGAGTTGTACATGTCAAAGGTAGTGTGTTTGCATGGTGTACCGAAGAAAATTGTGTCAGATAGAGGTACCCAATTCACCTCAAAGTTTTGGCAAAAGTTGCATAGTTTATTAGGCATGAACCTTAAATTCAGCACAACATATCATCCGCAAACAGACGGCCAGTCAGAAAGGGTAAATCAGATTTTAGAAGATATGCTCAGATCCTGTGCTTTGACAAATAAGACAAGTTGGGATAAGAGTTTGCCTTACGCAGAGTTTCCATACAACAATGGATATCAATTAAGTATTCAGATGTCACCTTTCGAAGCATTATATGGACGCAAGTGTCGAACACCACTTTATTGGAAGGAGACTGGAGAAGGAAAAGTGCTTGGACTGGATGTACTTAAGGAGGCAGAAGAACAAGTGAGGATCATACAACAAAAGTTAAAAACTGCTCAAAGCCGACAGAAAAGCAACGCTGATAACCGATGTCGAGATCTGAAGTTTGCCATGGGTGACTTCGTGTACCTGAAAGTTTCACTAATGAAAGGAATCAAGAGGTTTCGGGTTAGCAGAAAGCTTGCACCTAGGTATATTGGACCATTTAAAGTTTTGGCTAGAAGAGGCGATGTGGCGTATAAGTTAGAACTACCATCGCCACTAACCGACGTGCATGATGTGTTTCATGTGTCTCAGCAACAAAAATGTCTTCGAGTACCAGAGGAACACATGTCTGTAGAACAGTTGGATTTACAGCAGGATCTTTCTTATAAGGAATATCCAATACAGATTCTGGATGACGATTCGAAAACTCGCTTGATAAAAGTATCAAATTCTGTAAGGTGCAGTGGAGTAACCATACTGAGAGGGAAGCTACCTGGGAGCGTGAAGAGGAACTACGGGCAGAATACCCATATCTTTTTCCCAGCTCTACCGAATCTCGGGGTCGAGATTCCGTTTAAGGGGGGTAGGTTTGTAACATCCTCATTTTTGTACAGTTAAATCCATGCATGCAGCAGTTGAAAAAAAATGAGAATGTTACTTTTCAAATATTTTCCAAAACTTGACTTATAAATTAAGTTTCTTGAATTTATAAAAAAAACTGCGCACAAGAGCCTGATTTACTAAAGGAATTTTTACAGAAAATCTATAAGTTGAAAAAAAAAATCCCAAAACCAAGTTTATAAAGTTCCAAATATTCCCTAGTATTTTAGAGAAATTTTCCAAGATTCCCAGACCCTTTTTCCTATTTTATCCTAAACACGTTCTGAGAGCATGTACGTATATATATATATATATATAACCTATACATATGTGTAAGTCTATTTACCGGCATGCAAGAATCTTGGACGTTTCCATAGTCCAGTCGATTTCTTCATGCAGACCGTTTCCTTCATGCACACAATGGCATTTCATTCCAGCCGTTTCCATTCCATTGCATGCACGCATCTGTACAAGACTACTCCATGCACTAGTCACTAGTAACGTGAGTTACTACTCAACATGAATACCATTACAAACTAGTAACCGACTTCTATAGCCTTGATGATAATTATTACTAGCCATTTCTCCTGCACATTTCCCACCCCAGCCGTTTCCACATGCATGGATTAAGTAGTGACGTGCAATGCATGGACTAGTACCTTGCAAGCCTCTTTATTCCTACATGCATGCGTGAGAGGAACCTGTTAAGCATTCTTTCCTTCCAGCCGATTCCTTCAACCGTCGCGCACTACTGCCGTTGTGTACTGCCGCCGCCGCCGTCTACGTCGCCGTCGGCACACTCTCCGCCCACGCCTCTCCCTGCGCTTCTCACTGACCGGCTGCTGCTCGGTCAAGGTGAGATCTGTGTTTCTTTTGTTAGACGGACGCATGTGTACATAATATATACATTAGGACGTGTGTGCGTATACATACATATGTAGGTTAGTATGTATACGAATACTAGGCCGCCGCCGTTGCTGTTGTCACCGCCATCGCCGACGATGCCGACGCGTCGCCGACACCAACGCTCGTCCATCTGTGCGCTCGCCGGCCGGACGTCTCCTCTGCGTGCTAGTCTGGCCGTGCGGTTCTTTTTCTAAAGCTTCCTCATGCACGAAGTCATTCCAGCCGAGGCTCCCTGACGTAGCCTTCATGCAAGCCAAGGAGTATACCCATATACATGATGAATAGTGCCATGCATAGGAAAAATGAGAGTTAAGTTGTATATGTTAATTTTCAAAATTTACGAAATTTTGTCTTTTTCGCTACAAATTCGTTTTAAGTCCAAATCGCTTGCGACAAATTTTGTTAATTAGTAAAAATTAATACCTTTCCATAGATTTTTTTTGAAATTTTATAATTAAATCTATACTGTTATATTATTCGCGGAAAGTCCAAACTTGTGAATTTTGGAGCTTCTAAACTATACGTCCAAAAATATTGAAATAAATTTTATAAACCTTAGAAAATTTAAAACTAATTAACGGAGTTTTCATGTGATTGCGAATTAATTTGTTTCTTTGTATTTTCTAAATGTCTGCTTATTCGCTGTTTTTTGTTTGATAGAAACGCTAGATGTCGACTCCGTCGCAGAACTGCAGGAAGACAACCCTCTCCTCACAGACCAAGGTAAGTTCCCGCAAGTCCCCCGCAAGTTTTCGATAAGTTCCCTTGAAGCATGTTGATCCATGTTTTGAAATGTTTAATAGATTTACAAACTTGCATGCTATGATTGTTTACATAAAATGATATGTTATGATAGAGTGTAGTTATATACCTTGTTAATATGTATGTTTGCTACATATTAATCTATCTATCCTTTGGTTGCCCTAGAATGATTAATTGTATGGCTTAACACCCTTGTATGGTCTAATAGTAGTGCTTAGTTATGCTAAATACTATTCGTATGTTTAATTGAAAGCTTGTTATTTGAAATTCCAAATGATTGAGCAAAAATGTTATTTTAAAAAGGGCAGTTGGTGCTGCTAGTTTGGTAAAACAAAAGAGAAACGTGGAATTTCAAAACTTGAATAGGGTGGGAGGTTGCAAGGCGGGTGCAGTATGCACGAGACTCGGGTTTGACTATGTGCCACCCAGGTCAGCCTAAGGACCGATCCCTTGTGATATTCAAACAATGTACAACAGTGCGACCGCGCATTCTGGTGTGGGACAGACCTGGCTGAGTAACTAGTGAAAACTTAATTAAGGCATGCCAGACGGTGGAGTAGGCGTGGTTGTAGCCACAGTAGTCCTACAGGCGCAAGAGGGGGCTTCCAACTTGCTTGTAGCCATTTGGTGGTGAAATCTCAGCGGGCGTGACTTAGTTAAGATGTAGCTAGGGAAATGGCCTGGTGATTTTCACTTGGGGTTATATGCCAAAGGAAGCAAATGACCAAAAAGAGTGAAATATCTCTCGCGGGTAAAGCGTGCAAGCTCTGCAGAGTAAACAAACTATTCGAATAGCCGTACCCACGGTCAAGGGTGGACAAAGTATGTTGTCGCCAGGTAGATTTTCTCTATTTGATTCCAAAACCAGATTTTACAAAAGAAAAGCACAGTTGTAGCCGTGAATGTTATGATTTGATAAAGTCTGTGGTTGTAGCCACGAGTAAACGATTTCAAGAGTATTCTTAAAATAAAACCATGGTCGATGCCATGTGTTGTTTTGATTTCCACGGTTGGAGCCGTGTCCCCAAAAGTTTAAACTCTGAAAGCTCTTAAAAATTCTAGGATAAACTTTTAAAAATTGGCTTTTACAAAATTAACCAATCCCTTCCCTTGCATTAAACTACATAATGCATTGCTTTCCGGACTTGTTGAGTATATTGCATACTCACCCTCGCTTTTTATTGTGGGGATGCTTATTCCATGAAGCAGATCAGGAAGATAAAGATAGCTATCCAAAGGCCTGCGTTCCACCATTCGATATCTGCAATGAAGACTTTGAAGAGGAAGATTATCAGGACATCTAGGATCACGTTATCTTCAGTCTTTGCCTGTGGTGTTTCTGGACTTCATTTTATCATGTTAATTTGCCAGTTTAGTATTTCCGCTGCTATATGACCTACGGGTCCAACTTTTGTAATAATGGGCCTTGTTGGCTAGTACTTTGTATTAAACTTTATTTATCGCATGGTTATGATCCATACTGTTATGATCTGTGTTTACTAGCTATTGATCTAGGGACTAGTACAGGTAAACACAGCTGGGCCCGTGTCCTATTTTGGGTTCCGACATTTCATAAGTGCTCTGTGGTTGTTCAGGAGATGTTTTGCCTCAGTAAAGGCTTGGTGTTTGCCTGTGTGAAAATGAGCTGCCTAGATAAAATAGTTGTTGAGCCAGGTTAGTGAGAAAGTCATCTAGGGATATATGACTAATCCGCAGTGCTCTTAGAAAGTTTGCATTCATGTTATGAATCGAGATTTCTATTGCTCTCTAGCCTGAGAAGAGAGAATGGATAAATGCTGGTATTTTGGTTATGTTATGTGAGGGATATGAGATTCCCTTTCTCTTTGAGAGTTATTGGGGCGGGTGTGGATTCTTTTGTTGGATTTGAGAATCGGTTTTCTCTTCCAAAATGTGTTTTTGGTTAAAATGAGAGGCTTGGTTTTGCTGAAAGTGAGTTGAGTTGTATTTGGTTGTTGAGAACTTCTGTTAGAGAATTTTGTGGAGTCTCTCGTGTGTTTAAGTGCTCCCCAATGAGAATTGTATCACATTGATTTGAGATTCGAGTTTTTCCTTTGTGACTTGACTTAGGAAAAGAAAAAGAGTGATCTTTGGATGTTGTCGAATTCTTTCCAAAGTGTTTTGTGGTGCATTGGGTTCCAGTTGATGAATGTGGTTCATCTGGCTAAAGAAAATTGCTATGTTGTTGGCATTCTAGTTTGAGATAAGGATAGGAATATTCATGAAATCGTTGAGTATAATAGATGATTATGCTCATGGGCTTGGTTTATTTGAGTGAGAGTGTTTGAGGGCGAAACCCTCTTAGGAAAAGAACCAGTTGTGGTTTGGAAAAGTTTTACGGTCCTAGCTTGGGGCTAGGTGCTGGACCTTAGGGGTATAAGGGTGGATTGTGATGGAGGTTGAAGATGTCTGGGTTCAAACTTTTATTAAGAGTATCGATGGATGATAGTGAGGATGACAGTAATTTTGTTGATAAATGTCCTGTCGTAAGTAATTGTCTTAGCTAGTTGTCTCTAGTTGTCTCTGGGTATGAGATTTGCCTAGGAGTGGATGGAATGAAATGATAGCGTGATTGTGTATTGGAAAGGTAGATGTGCCTTAGTGAGTTTTTCTTTCGGTGGCATTTCTCGGGATTGGTCCACTCGGTTTAAAGGGGCAACCAATTGCAAGAGCTGAGAACCAGTGTTTTCTTGGATCGTGGTTGGTGTTCGGTGGTATAGAGGTTGTTAGAAGAGGTGTGACTCGATTTAGTGTAATGAAAGGTGGAATCGTGAGAGGTTGCATTTAGTTGAGCTAAGTCAAGTCACTCTTGTCAATAGTTGGATTTGGAGTGTTGGTTTATCGTTGCTGCTGTTTGAGTCTTTGCGTGGGTGTTTTGAGTTGCAAAGAAGTTAAGTTCCTTGTGGACTTTGTTTTAGAGTTGGCGTGCTTCGGATTCGGGGTCGAATCCTATTAAGGGGTAGAGAATGTGACGCTACGGTATGAATTTTTGTTGTGTTTTTGGTGATTTCAGGGGTTTTGGGCCTTTCCGGGAGGATTTGGGCTTAGGGGGATGAATCTTGGGCCTTTAGTGGAGGGTTTTGGGGGCCATGGGGGTGGGGGGATTTCTTGCCTACCCTGCCCCATGCGCCCAACCCTAGCCCCATTGGGCGCCCCTCTCCCCCTCTAGCCGCCCCTCCCTCTACCTCAACCCTAGCCACCACCCTCCCACTCTCCTCCCTTGCGCCTCCTCCCTGTTAGTGTTATGCCCTTGAGGCAATCATATGGATGATTGTAACATGACTATGTTTATGAATAATAATATGATTATTGGTCCAATGAATGTATATCATTGTTTTGATCAATAAGTGTGTGACTTGTTTATGAAGCTCTTTACTTATTGATATAATTCGATAAATATCTCTTATCGGATATCATCGTATAGGACAACGATGAATAGATCAGCACATGTATTGTTCGATGATCATGTTTCATAGATCATTGGATATGGAGATATCATCAATACATTGTGGACGCATGTTGAAGAATGTAACATCCCAAAATTTTGCTTTTCTTAAATTCAAGTGTGATTTGGCACTTTGGTGAATTTTGGAATTTTCTGGAATTTATTTGGATTTATTTGGAATTTATTTGAATTTATTCCATTTTGAAATAATTAAAGAATTTAACTTTGCAAATAAAATTTTGTTGGAAATATTTTATTTGAGTCCAAAATGTTCCAAAATATTTTCCAGAATTTTTTTGGAATTTTCTGAGTCTTTTGCTATTTTTAATGAATTAAATGAATTTCTGAGAATTAATTTGAATATTTAGTCGCTGGAAAATCAACTCGGGTCGAGTATTGTTCATCCGATCGAGTCGGAACTCGAGTCAGACTCAAGCCCAGACCAAGCCAGACCGGTCCAGCCGAGCCCCAACCCGTGCGACCGTTGGATCAAGATCCAACGGCCCACGATGAGCCGCACCGATCCGACCGGATCCGGTCCGGATCCGATCTCGCCCTCGCCATCGTGGCCGCTGATCGCGCCACGTGGACGGCTGCCCGCCTTCGTCTCCGCCCGAGTCCGAGTCGGACTCCTCCGCCGCGTAGCCACCGTGTTCCGTTTGGGTTCCGATTTGTGCGCGCATCCCGGGGTTATTTAATGCGTGGGACATCGCCCGAGGTTGCCCTTTTCCGTGCTCACCCGAAACCCTAGTCCGCCAAGCCCTAGCCGCCGCCGCTTAGCCGCAATCGCTCGCCGTAGTAGCTCTCTTCTCCGCCACGGTTTTCGCTTTGTTCCGCCGTCCTCCGCCGCGTCTGAGCCCAGCTCCGAGATCCCCAGATCAAGGCGCACCGGAAGGGACATTTCACCTCGCCAGAGAAGCCCCGGAGCACCGTTGGCTTGGACGTCGTCCTCGGCTCCGGCCACCCAGCGCCGCCGCGTGCCATCGCCGTCCCCGAGCTCGGTGAACCGTCGGATCTTCATCCAACGATCCAGGTGAGTCCACGTTTCCCCGAAACCCTAGAACCTAGATTAGATCTGGACCGTTGGATTGAGATCCAACGGCCCACGATCGGCCACGTCACCCGTAACGTAATCCACGTTACGGGGTTAACGTCGTTTTCAACCGTTGGATCTAGATCCAACGGCGTAGATTGACCGCGTTCACTCCAGCACGTGATAACCAGATCTGATCTGGGCCGTTGATTTTCAAATCAACGGCCGAGATCTAGCCACGTGGCTGGGAGCGTGACCATTGCCCTCGCGTGGAACGTGTCTCTAACACGCGGAGCCCGCGTGTCAGTGGGGCCCCGGTGTCAACCACACCCGCGCCAGCATGAGCCCGAGCTGGCGGCGAGCAGGCTCGCATGTCGACGGACGGGGCCAGAAACACCGCGTGGACCGCGTCCGTGACCGGCACGCGTGGCAGCATCCGGGTCTTGCCACGTGTCACGGTGACGTCATGGTGACGTCATCGGTGGGTTCGGCCGGTGCTGACGTCAGCAAGTCCACGTGGACCAATCGGATGCTGACACGTGTCACGGCTGACGCAATAAATCATTTTCCGAAAAAGAAATTATTTAATTAATTCGGTTTATTGATTCAAATTTAGATTCAAACTTTAAACGCTTATAACTTTTGCAATTTAACTCTGATTTGAGTGATTTAAATTTCTAAATTTGTATAAAATTGAGATCTTCCTAATGGTAAATTTTATTTAATTTTTAGGCCAAAGTTTTTCTCTGTAATATTATTTAATTGATTATTTAAACTTTAAACGCTTATAACTTTTGCGTTTTAACTCCGATTTCGCCGGTTCAAATTCCTAAAAATTCATAAAATTATGCTCTCTCTGTTTATGGACTTCATTTGGATGTTTGAACACTTTTTGTCTACTGTTTTATTCATTTGTTGCTATTTGCACGCGTTCTGAGTAGACGTTGAAGAGCCGGAAGGATTCGAAGGTGAATTGTTGACCCAGGAGCCAACTCAGGACCAAGAGCAAGTACTCTTCGAAGGCAAGTTGTGCTTTGACCAAGTTGCTCCCATTTTGAAATCTATTTTGATTCAATGTATTGCATGCTAGTTTAATTAGAAAATACTTTATTTAATTATGGGAATTAGATAAATGCCTAATTGCTGTATGACACCTTGGTTAATTAATTATGTGCCATGGTCCCTTGTCACCCTAGTTGAGGTTTGAATAGTTGGACATTATTAAATTGCCAACATGGGAATTTAGACCGTTGTAGTATATTGCTTAGACCTGCTACGTGCCCATGACATGATTTTGGACAATCAAAGGTTAATGTTGACTTAATGATATATTGAACCTGTTTTGGAAAGGTATCATGTGTTGTGATGTTGATGGCACGTGGTGCATGGTAATCAACTGGGGTTTGATAAATAGTTTTTGACCGGGGCATGTGGCAAGAATGATCGGGTGGGCCAGTTGTGGCAAGGAGCGTTGTGTTGGTTCTTGGGTAGTCTTGCCTGGTCACCCTAAGGACTTAACCTTGCAAGCCTTTGAACTGGGTCAAGCGTGCAACCACATGTCATGTAATGGGACGGACCTAGTTGATTAAGTTGCTAATAACGTGCACTTAGGGACCTCAGGTGTCAACTATACCTTTTGTGTAGTTATGCGGGAGGCGTCTGGGGCTGCGGCCAGGTACCCATCTAACGGTGGTTTGGCCTAAACTTCGCCTTCGCTAAGGGAAGGGTTATTGTGCAACACTGGAGAGGACCACTTGTACTGTTAGAGGTTTAGAAAGACTTTGTTACGAAACTTCGCCTTTGTGGTGTTTGACTGTATCTTGTGGCTAAAGTGCATAACCTTTGCAGAGTGTAAAATCTATTCGAATAGCCGTGTCCGCGGTATTGGACATCGCTCGGGAATTACAGTCAAGGGTTAGACTTTCTCAAAAATAACTTGGACTTGAAAGGTTGGGTTTGGTTTTGATGGGAAATGTGGATTAGGAGTGGGAAAGATGTTTATTAAACTCCTGGAAAAGTTATTTATGCTTTACTTGTTCTACTGCTTTCGAATCTACTTATGATACTTGTTAAAATGCTTTGCATCGCAAACAAACCTTGAGCTATTCCTTTGTATTAAGCCATGCATATAGTATATTAGTTGCATTCTGTGCATGACTTGCTGAGTACCAAGTACTCACCCTTGTCGCAATACAACACCAGTTGAAGAGGAGACTACACTAGCTTTGGAGGAGGAGCTCCAAGAGGAACCGTCTAACTAGGAATCGAGTCCCAGTCAGTTGCCTGTGGTATACTGGATGGCGCCACGATGTTATCTTATTTTCCGCTGCTATTATTCTCTTTTAATAAGTTTCGCCCTGCGAGGCGTATATTTGTAACTTGACCCTAAGGTTAAGCAACCAGTTTGTTTATCTAATTAAAGTACTTTATTAGTATCGAGTGGTATGATTGTGATATTTACCAATGTTGAGACTGTGTGCACTAGCGCGTTCCTGGACTAGTGCTGAATACACAGAGGGTCCGGATTTGTAGATTCGGGTCCCGACAAAGAACATGTGTTAGATAGATCCACAATGGGATACTGCGAGAATGTTACATTCTTATGTGTCATCAGTGTATCTCATACATAGTAGATGTATGATCCTTAGACCTGAGATTGTGATATTCCCTACATGTGTAATAGTTTACCTTGGGGTTACCAAACACTATTTCCTAACCGGATAGTTATAAAGGTAGCTTTCATGTTTACTATGAAATATGCAGAGGGAAGTGAGCAGTCAAGATGGAATTTGCCACTCAAATGTAACGGAGATATATGTCTAGGCCACTCGTGTGATATGATTAAGGAAGTGCATGGCCATGCCGTGATTGAGAAGTCAATCACAACTTATTAATATATCATGGATACGAGAGATGGATTGAACTGTAAAAGGATGACATGTGTAGGATCGAAAGACACGAATATAGCAATCAGAGGGGGGGTGAATGATTGTGCGGAAGCTAAAACAAAATTCTTGATCTACTAAAAGTTCACCCCAAAATAGAACCAAATAATTGCCTCGTATTCGACAAAAACAGAATGATAGAGGTTCGGTAAAACGAGAATTCCCGGATATCCAACCGTTAGATTGATCTGAAATTTGGACACAAGAAACTAGATTCCAATACGAATCGAACCCAAAAAGAATCAGCTCAATCGGACTTACGAATCAAAAGTTATGAGCTTCGCAAGCTTGCTGTTCCAGAACTTGACGAAAACTAATCTAATCAAAACTTCAAGATTAAACAAGATCTTCAAAAGATTAATCAACTAGACTTTGAGGAACTCTAAATCAATACCCTATAAAGGTTTTTGATCGATCAAATCATGATGAAACTCAAGAATCAAAAACCAATCTAGAATTAGAGCAAGCATGCAAACAAGAACCAAAACAGAAGACACTGTAGCAACATGGTTACTGTAGCACGCAAGAATCTTGGAAGAATTGATCTTTATTTCTTTTGTCTAAAGTACTCTCATCAAAAGAGTACAAACCCTAAAACTGAGCTTGAGGCTCTCAATGCGCTCAGCTCCGATTGATGCCCTTCAACAGGAGACACCCCTCCTATTTAAAGGAGCAAAACACAAGGAGTTCTGAATACAATTACTAATCCTAGTAGGAGTCCCACTCCTAATCCTAGAAGGAGTATGTATTCAACACAACTCCTCTTGGCCCAACCTGGCCGAGTACAACTCTTGCACGCGTATGGCAACCCTACCATACTCACGTGACTAACACTTTGCACGCGTATGGCCACCTGCCATACTCACGTGACTAACACTTTGCACGCGAATGACCTCCTGCCATTCTCACGTGACTAACCATTCTTCATGTGCACCATTCTCTTAGCCCGAACGTCCCGCATGACATCCTTGACCACCAAGACCTCAGTTCCTCCTGAACCTAGCCCCGAACCTCAGTTCCTCCATGAACCTAGTTCCGGTCCCGTCATCGACCACGTTCGCCCTCGAGCAATACCTGCACATGAACAAACTACAAAACAAATCCGAGCACAAGTCCGCGACTTGACTCATCATTAGTTCATGCAAATACTCACACGAGCATTGCATAAAGTCCACTTCAAAACAAGCATCATGAAATTCTCACCAATTTCATAATTTTAAGGTCAAACCAAAAACTCAATTCCAAGTTTGCTCAAAACCCTAATCGAGCAAAAACGCATTCACGACGGACCAAAAAATTTGGTCCGGCGTACATGTAAAATTTACTGTTTTTAAGAACTTGGTCCCGCACAAAAACCTTCAGAAGCACATTTACGACATACCAAAAAATTTGGTCTGTCGTTCATGGAAAAAACGAGGTCGCCAAAAAACATGTTTATGACAAACCAAAAAATTTGGTTTGTCATACATGGGAAAAACGAGGTCGCCAAAAACATGTGTATGACAGACCAAAAAATTTGGTTTGTCATACATGGGAAAAATAAGGTCGCCAAAAAACATGTGTATGACAGACCAAAAAATTTGTTTGTCATACATGGGAAAAACGAGGTCGCCAAAAGCATGTGTATGACAGACCAAAAAATTTGGTTTGTCATACATGGGAAAAAACGGGATTTCTTGAACAAGCGTAAAAACATCAAAATCACGTTTATGACAGACCAAAAAATTTGGTCCGTCATACATGCGAAACTCACTGTTTTTGGATGTTTGGTCCTTCATACAAGCAATTTTGCAAGATTAATCCTAACCAATTTTTCAGCACATGATCAAGCCAATTTTTCATCATATGATTTCACAACATGCTTCTCGCCTTGAGTTCGATCTTCATATAGTTTGGCAAAGGGATTATTACATCAGTACTTTAATCATATGCGTTTGGGAGTTGGCATGCTCTGCAAGGAGCCGCTACCGGCTATTGGATTAGAAAAAGGGTTTTCCGAATCCATGTCCAAATGCGCATGAACCTACAGGGTCACACACTTAACGGGCTGGGACGCATTAATTCGGATTGGATCCGTAATTAATTGTAATATCCTGAGTATTTCTATACTCGAGTCACTGTACATTTGTACTCATGTACTGTTCAATAATACACTGTGCTTGTGTATTTCTGTATTTTGAGTGAATATACTTGCTTGGGATCAGAAAGAACCCTTCAACTTAAGTAATTTCACTCATAAGTAATTGCAAATTAAGTTGGGTAAGTGTCAAAGTGACCCTAATAGCTTCCAAAATACTTTGGAATAATTAGTAATCAACTTTGGAAGATTTAACCTTCAAGGTTTGTCACTTGACCAAAATACCCCTTGTAAGTACATAGTGTTTTAAGCATGTGCTCAAGCAAACCAACAGCTAACACTCCATTTCCTCTCTCCCATACGACCAAGCAACAGAGAAGGAGGTTCCCAAACCCTAGAGCACCCATTTGCACCTTCTGGAGGCGATTCAACCGGCAAAACTTGATCTGGAGGCAAGATTGGACTTCCTCATCGCGATCTCCACCCTTTGGACCCTCTCAAGTGAGTATTCCATCATCTCTCATGGGCGTATCTTTGAGCTCCCGTGGGGTTTTTGAGTTCTAACGTGATTTCTCGGCTCCCGGGACTTCCCTCTTGCCGTAGCTACGACTCCCCCCTTCGTAGCTTCGCGTTTCGTCAAGTTTCCTCAAACCCTAGCCTAGGTCAAGTCTAGGTTCCATGTGTTAGACACATTGCACGGCAATTGTGCCTTAGAATCTAGACTCAGGTCATCGTTAGGTCCATTTAACTCTACTGTTGACCTAGCTTTTGGCCATCTTCGAAATCTAGCAAAACTATCGCTAGGTTTTCGATTTGTTGGAGTTTTAGTGGAACAAAGCATGGGTAGTATTTTTGTTAGCATACGGTAGTGGAGCCGCTATCGGAAGAATCGAATTCAATTACATTAGCGGATTTTATTTTATTTCTTTAGGTATTGCTTGTTTTTACAAGATACCAAGGGTCCGTAGCTTGTATCGACAGGTTCGATAGCTCTTCCGATGGCCGTAGTCGAGATCAGAAGAGTCAGAATTTCATTTTGATGAATTCTGCGACGAGTTGTTAGCTCTAGGTCACTTTATTTGTGAAAAATTCTAGAGATCCGATGAGCGAATGGATAGTCCCGATAGCTTCCTTGCTAGTTGAAACCCCGATTAGAAAAGTCGGATTTTAGTTTTGACCATTTTTCAATATACTTTGCAGCTCTAGGTCTCATTTATTTTCATAAAGTCCTAGAGCTCCGAGGCATGTATTGACTTCACCATTAGTCCCCTTAGAGGCTAGAAAAGCAGTTAGAGTTGCTAGATTTGCATTTTAGCACTTTGCATTTTGTTTTAATAATTATAGGCCTCACAAGCCGTTTAAGGCATTTAGCTTTGTTTAGCTTCGTTTAAGGTCACTAAGGTTGAAAGCATGCTTCACGTGTGCTTTAGATCACCTTTAAGACATTTTCCGGACTTTTGTTGTAATTCGGGTAAATCTGGGAGTTCTGCGATCGTTCGATCAAAAGTCCGAGTAGATTAAGTCGACTGTGTTGGGGAATAGCTCCGATAAGTCATAAATAACCCCAAGCAACTAGCCGAGGAGTTAAAACAAGTTTCGCGGTATTCCAGGTCAAAACGGCCCTTTTGATCGATTTGGCTCGTTTTCGAGCATTTTGGCCATATTCCACAATTTAGGGTTTATTCACCAGTTAGCTATCGGAATGAGTCATTTAGGGTCATATAAGCCTAGTGAAGTCGAAAACGTGCTCCTCGTGCAAGCGGAATCGAGTTTGAGCCGTTTTCGGACCCTGTGCGATCGGGAGCGTATTTAGCGACCCAAAATGCGCTTCGATCGAATTCGATGTAGATTTAGTGAATTTCGGTGGGGTAAGGCCAGATAGGTCCTAAATACCCTAGACTACCTAGTGGGACAGCTTGGAGAAATCGCAAATCGATTACGTGCGTTACGGACAAAAATGGCTTTTGCCTACGGTGAATAGTGCCATTTTTCTTTTACGAGTTTTTCGACTTTTACGATTTGGTTTCTTTGTTTTGGCTCCTACGATCATTTTAATTCCAAACGAGTTGCGACAAGTCCCGTTAGGTGTGTTATACCTAATTCTAGGTGTTTAACTAAATTTATTTGAATTTTACTTTAATTTACGCATTTTATTCGCTTTGGCGAGAGTTTCACCGAAATCGCCTCTTCGAGTCGCGATTACGCCGTTTTTCGCGTTTTGATCGTTTCTTTTCTTTCTTAGTATCTAGATGAGTTCCGTTTGGTGTTAAGTTGATGTTTATGCAATTAATTTCCCTTTTCGCTAATTTATTTCGCTTTTCGTTGCTTTTGCTGTTTTTGGGTCGAATAGAGCCTAGCGAGTCGGGCTTCGCCTCGAGCGATCCAGAAATCATCCCGGACATCACCGAAGAGCAGCGACAAGGCAAGCACCTCCTTTGATCATTTTGATCCCATACTTTACGATGTTCACTTTGATTTATCAAACTATATGCATTCGTTTATATTCAGTAAATGTGCTAGTTTGTGGGAATGGTAGATATAATCCAAATTGATGGTTTTTCCTTAATCTATTTCCCTTGAACACATTGATAACCCTAGTAGAGGTTAGACAACCTAATAAATGTCAATTGGGTATAAAATGTTAATAACTGCATATGCTTAGTCAATGCAATTGAAAAGAGTCCAGTCCTTGGCAGATACTTACTCCAATCAAAATTATGATTTCAAATGAATTGAGAAAATGGTTAAGGGTTATTTGCTAAAAATGGGTGGTGTAATGAGCTCGGGGAGGAGGTATAGAAAGTGAAGGAGATGGTGTGGTTAGGATTGGAGTCCTTGCAGGAGTCAACAAAAATATAAGGACCGAACTCTTAGTTAATCTTTGGGTGAGTCTCGCACAACCACATGAATCGAATCAGGCGGAATGCCTATGTACCTGAAATTCGTGGATAGCCAGTTTAATTGGTAGGCCGAGGGCAAGAAGAGAACTTGCGCAGTTGACAGGTCTTCAACTGGCGGGGTTCTCCGAGGGACTTCTGTCGTCCGTTAGACAGAAGGAGCCGTTGTTGGGTCCCCTGCATGATGGTGCCACTCGAAGTCTGGGGCCCGGGAAAGGATACCGTGTTGCGCCGGCAACAGACGGCCGCCTAAATCCGCCAGGGTGGATCACACTCCGTCTTTGAATCTGGCTGACATAGAATGATGGGAACGGCATGGTCAATCTGCAAGAGTCGGATACCAAAAGGTATTGCGCATCGTGGCAACACGCTTGCTAGAGAGACCCATGTGGGGAAAGTGTGCAACTTCTGCAGAAGTAAAGTAAAACTAATCGATTAGCCGTGCTCAGGGTTAAGAGCATCTAGCCCGGATAAGCACGACGAGTATAGAAGTTTGGGGATTTGTCTTTTGAAAAGGTGTAAGTCAAATGTGAGGTCAATTGGAACGCGAGTGTTTGTTGGACAGTGTTGATCACTTAGCCCATCGGTTGCATTCAAGCGGGAATGGCGAACCGGTTGGGATACTATACACATATTCTGTAAATATGTTTTAAGTCAAATGCTCTTTCAATTATTAATGCTATCGGTTTGATAAATGTTGTTTACAAATAAATGCTGCTTTCTGCAATCAACCCAGTGTAGAAGCCTATTCCTGTTGAATCAGCCTGCATTCTTGTATTTGCATACACTAAAGTCTTGCGAGTACATACGTGTACTCACCGTTGCCGCTAACCCTTTTTCCTGAGCAAGGTACCGATGGTGATGTGCTTGGGATGATGACGAGCTTCATTATTGCGAGTTGTGTGGCTTCGTAGGTCCTTCCTCCAATCAGCAGCCTTAGGGTGTGCGTGGGCCATTCTTGGTTTGTTTTGCTTCATTGTCGTGTTTCTCTTTTGGTTATTGTAAGGTGTATAATGTACCAAGATTTGTACGATTATGTGAATTAAGTTAACTTAGTTCTTTTGTGCTTTGATACTTGTGTTGTTGATGCGCGATCTTTGGGCTCTTGATCCAGGGGAACGATGATCGGATGTGTACTGATGCCGGTGCGAAGCTAAGGGTTCGATCCCGGTGATCGAATTTTTAGATTCAGATTTTCGGTATCAAGGCTTCCTGTGCTATACTGATGCAGATGCCTTCTGATGAAGCGGCGTCTGATGCGGTATAGGACCGGGGGTCCTCACATTAATGGACCTCGTGGGCTTAGCGCGTAGATGGGCCCTGACTGCCTAGGGTTTCACCTCGTGGCTATATAAGGAGGGGAGGAGGCTAGACGCAGAACACACTTTCTTGCGGTTTAGAGGTGTTTCGCCAGAAACCCTAGCCACCTCCTCTCGTTGCCGCAACCGAGCCACCCGGTGCTTGCACACCGACTCACGGCGTTCCATCCCTGGACATGTGGACTGCTGTGGTGACGCTGTTGCTACTACGGCGTGGAGAGGACGATCCGTGGCGAGGATGATCCGCGGCGAGGACGATCCGTGGCGAGGACGATCCGCGGCGAGGACAATCCGTGGCAAGAATGATCCACTACAACGACATGCGAAGGTTTCTGCAACTGCGCGTCTAGTGGTAATAGATCTATGATCCCCTTCTTGCTAGTAGCTTTTCTGGTTTGCGGTAGAAATTTTAATTTTTGCTAGTGTAGCATACCGCGTTCCCCAACAGTGGTATCAGAGCCATCTCGCGTAGATTTGTGATCTGGATGTTGCACATATGGTATGTGAGGTTAGTAGATTGTATCTATTACATGTTCAACCGGTTCATGTGATGAATTGGTGGAGGCAGCCATCGATGAGATCGATCGGTTTAGGGTTTGAGGAAAGTGCAAACCGAATCAATCTTGATTTGGGTGAGTCCGTTCATGGTACGACGTTGCCCTTACCGGTCGGGTTACCGCCATCAGGGTTCACGAATCGCTACCATATGGGACCAAGCCAATCAGATTGAATAGGATTGGGTCAATCGGATTGGGATCACCGCCAGGGGCGCTGCTCCTTGGAACCCCGCTATCGTAGAATCTATTTTGTTTAACTCGTTTTTGTAGGATGTTGTGTGAAATAGTATGGCCTATGTGTATGTGATGCTTGTAATATTTACATGGTCTGCGTGCCGTGTCAAGCCATAATGCTATTTCAATCTAAAATGTATAACGACCTGCGTGTCGACTTGTGATGTTTCAAACCCTCATGTAATATTCATTATCAAAGTTGTAAGGAGTTGCATCTACAATGATGAAGATGGTGACATCAAGCATGATGACAAGGTGAACAATCAAGCATGATGATGGAGATCCTAATGCTAAGGGCCATACTATTTCACGTCTTAATTTGATTATGTGTGAATGTGTGTTTAATCCTTGCTATTTTCTTTATGCTCATTGCATGTGATGCCATGTTCATAGTAGATATTGTTCATCCCTATAGTTAAAATTTTAAATCACACTTGTCCATCCAATTGTTGCACCTATTAAGAATTTAGATCATTATTGATATGACTGCCAAAGTAGTATATCAATGACTATCTTAATAGATGATAGGGATGTGTTGGACACATCGCACATAACAATGGTTGATTTAACTAAGCTATCAAAACGGTTTTGGGCTTAAGGACATAAGTGGTTGGAATATGATTTCAGTAATGAAGGAACGGATACAAGACGATTGGTGTCTAGGAAAACACACTTGAGGCTAGGTTTCTTAATTGGCGCCTAGAATCGGGAAGTGCTCCCTCCCTCATGTGAGCCCTAGGGGCGAGTTGACCTGGCCATGACTCAAGTTGACAGAGGCATTCATTACTTGTTTTCATGCTCAACCAACAAGAGTTACATAAGATGTAATTAGCAAAGATGTTGCTTACCTATGTCATTAGATTTCTAGCGGTGATGCCAAAGCTCACTAGTGTTTGATGAATATGGATCTTGAATACTCACCATGTGTCCATAAAGGGGGCACATGATAGGAGTTTGTTTTGTTAAAATGTTTTATAAAAGTATTACAGAAACATAGTGCTTAGAAACTTTGCATTTTTTTGTTGTAGTTCAATGGCACCTCCTGCTGCACCTGGTTTTGCTTTGAGATCGGTTTTGGAAAGAGAAAAACTAAATGGAACAAATTTTTTGGATTGGTATCGCAACTTGAGAATTGTTCTCAAACATGAAAAGAAAGAATATGTTCTGGAGAGTCCGATTCCTGATGAACCAGCCGAAAATGTAACACCCCGGCATCTAGTATGCCTGAATGCTACCAAACATGAGCTAAACAACATCTAAATACCCTGAATTAAGGTAAATTACAGCAAAGGAGTAAATGCTAAAACACGAAATTTCGGCAACATCTCCTTTGTTTTAACATGATTTGAAGGAGCAACAACAGTATAGCAATATATGGAATATGAGAGATAACTAAAAACAGCAGTAATTAACGACTTAGCAACAATATAAGTCTAGTTTCAAACATGTAATGTCTCCAAGAGTCAAACGAACAATAAGACTCTCATTTAGCAAAGCTAAACCTTAAAGCAATAATCATCACACGCAATTTATTAGAAAAACTAATTGAATGACTTGTGGAATCAAATGAGTGAAACTACGTGCGGAAGTGTGACTATTTCCCTTCCCCGCATGCCGGTCTCATGGTACCTAAAACAACAAGAAAACATAAGCGTGAGTTCGAAACTCAGCAAGCATATTGCAATGGTACAACAAGAACAACTACATGGCAATAATATCTCACATCATGTGAACCATCTCATTCATGATCACATATCATTATCATCATCATTATGTATGCAATGCAATGCTATGCTCATGTCTCCTTGGAAACTCATACCGGTATGGTTGAGTACACACCCGTCGGTGTGCACCCTCTCCCCCCTTCCACCCCGAAGATGGAGGGTGCCTACTCCTCGCTTCCGTTCACCGCGGTGAATGGAATCACGATGTAGGACTTACTCATTGGCTCTCCGGAATAGTCATAACTTTCTCACCGACCTTCCCCGGACTAGTTATGACTTTCTCACCGCCCGGGCCATGTAACATGCCATGTATGCAATTATGCCAACATCATATTTAACTTGTACATTAACACATGGCATCATAACATAATAAACATGCTCATCATATCATTGGCAATCATTAAAGCATGGCAAGTGATCATATCATATAGTCAATTTCATCTATTCTCAACAAGCAACCTACAAATCGCTATCCATTACAATACACTTGCCTCAACCACGAGCAACGGATTGGTGGGAAGTAGAAGGCACTCCCGGGGTCACACCACCTGCACATAGGTACCACACACTCACAATCATGTCCACAAAATAGTACGCAAACCCTCATCTACCCCGACATTGCCAACTACTCGCAACACCCAAAAACAGAGGTTCTGTCCCGTCGGGATAGTAGCCTTCCAAAAGGCATAACTTGAGTTCTGGGACTCCGAATCAATTAAACGAGTACATCCCCGCGTAGCTTAGGAAATTTTCCAACTTTTTCTAAGTATAAGGAAAGACTGATTCGGACTCTAAAGTGGTTTAATCTACCGAATACCATGATCTGTTCCAATCACGTCACAGATTTTAACATGCTCGATAAAACAGCCATAACTTTCAAACGGCTGATCAGAATTGGACGTTCTTCATACCCACAGAAACATATTGAAATTATCTACAACTTCTTCAACAGGCGGATGACCAAATTCAGAATCTAAATTGGCGAAAAACTAAACCCTACGTCGACTGCTCATGGTGTCCAAAACAGAGAACGTGGCAACTTCTAGATCTAATCCAATATACTCAATTCCAGCACCACCAATTGATCTAAAAACATGATATTGATCCTTAGAACAGTACCTAGTCCAACCCCAAGGAGTCCCATGGCAATACCTTCGCCCGACGCACGAAAACCCAATAGATCTTCTCCCGGATCGCTCCTCGCTCCTCGCCCCTCGCTCCAACGGATGGATCCTCGAGGTGCAGGGGTGGGGAGGCTACCCTAGGGCAGCAAGGGGGGGTGGAGGAGAGGTGGTGGAGAGGTGGGGAGCAAAGGGGCAAGGGGAAGGGGGCGCACGGCCAAAGGGGGGGGAAAGAGGGGGGTGGCGGCTAGGGCTCAAGGGGGGGGGATGTGGGCGCACAAGGGGAGGGGTTTGTCAGGGCCCCAAGTTTCAAAAATTCTGGGACATCCGGAGTGTCCGGATCAACATTCGGAGTATCCGGATCCAACCCAGAATGTCCGGATATGTTGTCCGGAGTATCCGGATTGTCCTGACCGAACACCCCAACCCGGAGTGTCCGGACTGAATGTCCGGAGTGTCCGGGTTAGTGTTACCGAAGACCCCAACCCGGAGTCTCCGGGTTAGAGTCCGGAGTGTCCGGTATTTGCGGGGGTTTAGTATAAAAATCCCATTTCGTGGCTCTCCTCCATTCTTTCTCTTCCATGTTGTTTCCCCACTCCTTGGTGCTACTCTCCTCCACCCTAGCTCCACTCCGGCGAGCTCCCCACCGGCCGGCGACCTCCCGTGGCTCCTCCTTGATGGCTTCCCCATCCCGGTGACCTCAAGCTCTCCTTCAAGCCGGCGTCTTCCTTCCCCTACCCGGCTTCCTCTCCTTCTCGTTCGTCCTCCTTGAAGGTAAGCTCCCTTCTTGGACTCCCTATTAGTGCCCTTGAGTTCTAGGGTTCCTTTGGGGTTGGATTTGAGGTTGGTTTTCAAGTTTGAGGTTTGGGTTGAACTTTGGGGATGTAGGGTTTTGGTGGGTGGTTGGATTGGGGGTTGTCTTGGGAAATGTTGGATGTTAGGGTGGTAGATCGGGGGTAGATAATGTCATCCCTAGAGTTGGGTTGAGTTTTGGTTGGAGATGTAAAGAATGAGATCCGTTCGTCGTGGGTTGAGCTAGCTCGGAGCTTCTCCGGCTTAGCCACGTGTAGGAAAGTTGTAGATCGGGGCCTCGTGGTGCCATAGAGATCGGTGGCACCTCGATCCCTCGTGTTAGTTGGGCAAGATGCGCCAGGACCGGAGTGTCCGGACCCCAGTCCGGAGTGTCCGCCTTAGGCCGGATTATCCGGTCACGCATGGCCGGAATGTCCGGGTTAGCCGGACTGTCCGGACCAAATAACCGGACTGTCCGGGTTCACCTGGTCTGTCGATTCACGTTCGATGGTTATTTGCGTCGTTTTGTCGAGGGTTTTCGTTCTAGTTGTTTCCATTGCATTGCATGCATCTTATTGTTGTATATGATTCGTGTAGAAAACGAAACCGCGGAGGGTGATACCGCCGTGGTTGAGGGAGTTCTTAGAGGGCAAATCATTGTCGGTCATAGCGGAAGAACAAGGCAAGTACCTATGCATCTTGAACCTTATGTGAAATCTATTTTTGTGAATTCTTGCTTATTGGATGTTAAGTGTTGCATTAGGAGTTGAGGTGTGGGATAGGCTAGATCCTATTTGCTGCATGTACCCTTTTCATTGTTACTTGAAGACACCTCCCTTGGAGCTAGATTATGGGTATTAATTGTGTCGTGCTTAGTATGCTTAGGAGTCGGGTTTGGGCCAAGTAGTGGGTGGTTCCACTGCTTGAGGTTTTACACATTAAAGTCTATGGAACTGTTTGTTTATGGTTATGTTGTGGAAAAAGGTATAATTGGAGACCGGGCGGGAGAATTGGGGCATTTGGGTAAGGAAACCCAAATGTGGTAGTCCCTTTGAGTCAGCTAAGGACCGATCCGATGTGGCACCATGGCTGGGCACCACCTGGTTGGTCACATGCCTGATTATGGTAGGGTAAGCCCTGTTTTATCGCATGCTTACTCGAAGGACTACGACCTCATGCGGTTGGGCGTGATGATGAGGGCGAGGCCTAGGCCGGCTCTCGAGTGGCCAGGCCGGGCTTGGGCTACTCGAGAGGGTGCTAGGTTTTCGGACCCATGAGGGTACTTCGGCGAGTAAGTATGGATGGGAGGGGGTTGACATGAGTTTCCTTCGTGGCACATGTCGTGTGATCAATACTTCCCTGCAGGGTTAACTAAGCGATTCGAATTGCCGCGCTCTCGGATATGAGCACGCTTGGTCACTGCTATTACACGTAGTAAATAACTTGAATTGAAGTTCGCCGTTGGGCTTGAGCTCGAAATGAATGTGGTTAATTGATGTGGTTTGTTAATTGTTAACTTCACCTAGTGGCAGGTGCATTGACAACCGCACAAAAATTGAGAATTGAGTAGTTTAAGTAACTAAACAACAAATGTTAAGCATTTACATAATCGTTCTACTTTCACTTATTCCTTGCTACATCCAAATGCATAATCTTTGGAGTCGGTCATATATTAACCACGGGTAAGACTTGCAGTACCTTTTGTACTCGGGCTTACGCTTTCGTGGTTTTGCGGTGTGAGATCCGGTAGGTGTGAGTTTTGCCCCTACTGCCTATCGGTGACCGGGCGGGGCACCGAGTAGAGGCCGCGATCGTCGCGTGTGCGCCCGGAAGTGTTAGGGCATGACACTTCCGGGGTGTTTCACTTTTGTTGTATAAGATAGTCGATCTTACTTTTGTTGTCGATTATACTTTGGTTTCTGTACTCGTTATGCTTTTATTTACGCTATGGGAATAAATGCGCTTTTAAGCAGTCGCGTTTTGTTGGTTGTTGTTGTTGGGCCTCTTTGTGCCGTGTGGTGTCTTCGTTTGCTTCCGCGTTTTTGCGTCTCTGGTAGTGAGCTTGGGGGCTCGATGCCCCTTTGTGCGAATTGATTTTGATATGGCATTTGGGGACCGGTATGTGGGGATCCTGGGCGAGTTTCGGATCGCATACCGGGGGAATACCGGGGTTGTTGTCGAGTCGTTTGGATGTTTGTAGAGTTGTCTCGGTTGGGCTTGGGGCTTAGCTTCGGGATCACCTCCGGTGATGCGTGGCTAGGATCCAAATCCGGCGGGAGCAACTGTTCATCCAACAACTCGAGGACGATCTGGGCGGCTCCTCTCAGGGCTGGTATCAGAGCAAGGCGCACAAAGACAGACCCCAACTTGATGACCAGTTAGGAATTGGTTAGGACTGTCATAATCCATTAGGTCGGAAGTAATATTTATCCCCACCCTAGGTTATAGGGGTGAATGTGAGTTGCGTTGGAATCGTGCATGTCGTATCATCTCATGCATGTGCATGTCATCTCGCATCATGAATTGTGTTGTTTTAGCGTGTTGGACTCGTTGAACTCCAGCGTGGAGTGCTACAGTCTGACTTGGGAGTGGTTCACGGGTTTAGCGAATCTAAGGCTTATCCTTCCCGTGATGTCTAACTCTTGTCATCTGTATTTCGTTGATAACAGAATGAGGACCAGCCATGGCGATCCGCCTCCTCCTCCCAATGTACTGGATATCCTGCTGCGGTCAGAGAGGAACCAGGAGACTACCAACCGGATTCTGGAGATGCTGGTCCAGAATCAGGCTACTCCGGGTGGCCGCGGTGAATGGCGAGCCCGCCCAAATGGCTATTTGGATTTCCTCCACACTCAGCCGCCAGTATTCTCCTGGGCCAGTGATCCCTTGGAGGCAGACGGCGGCTACGCCGCGATGGAGCGAGTTCGCTCTTATCCGGTCAAGGGATCTTGAAGGCTCTCACGCAGTGCCCGGCAAATGCAAGGCCTATTTGGTGCATGGTGGGCCAATTTCCTGGTGATGCAGCCAGTGGGGCATCAGGTTACTTGGGCAGAGTTCCGGGAGGCTTTCCGGGCCTATCATATTCCCAAGGGCCTAATGGACATCAAGAAGCAGCAGTTCCTTGCGCTTCGACAGCTGAGCAAGACTGTGGTGGACTATTCACGAGAGTTCAACTACTTGGCTCAGTATGCGCCGAAGGAGGTTGATACTGAGGAGAAGAAACAGAACCGCTTCATGAGCGGTTGACGGCGAAGATGCAAGACCGACTCTCTGTGTGTGATTTCCCCGACTTCAATGCTTTGGTGAGTCGGGCGATCACTGTGGAACACAAGATGAAGAGTCATCAAGATGAGAAGAAGCGGAAGAGGGCAGTGCAATATCCAGCTGGTGGCAGTTCCCAGCGGGCCCGAGTTGCCTTTCCACCACCGAAGGCCCCTGTCCCTGCGCCTCCCCTGCCGGCTGGAGTGGCTCGACCTCCTATTGCTGCTCCTCGTCCTCCCCAGCCACAGTCGGGAGTGCGAGTGATGACAGGCTCTGGACCGGGCCCATGCTACAACTGCGGGCGGGCTGGACATTTCATCAGAGATTGTCCCTTCCCAAGAAGGGGCGGTATTGCAGCTGCTCCTCGACCTTCGGGCACCTCAGCACTACCTCCACCTCCAGTGCAGCACCCGGGTCACGTCCGCTACGTTGACACCGAGGCGATCCCTGAGGGTGGCACGGTTCTGGCAGGTATGTTGTTTGTCAATGGCTACACCGCTAGGGTTCTATTTGACTCGGGGGCATCGCACTCTTTCATTAGCAAAGACTTTGCCTTGCAACACCAGATGAGTGTGAGTAGCAGTGGTACCTCTTTTCTCATTAAGGCAGTCGGTTCAGAGATGGTAACCAACCAAGCTGTTCTGAAGGCGTTAGTGCTGATTCAGGGGATTCCTTTCCTTGCCAACTTGCTGCTCCTTGAATTGCGTGGACTAGATGTCATTTTGGGTATGAACTGGCTCACGCCGCGGCAGGCCATCATCGATTGTTCTCGCCGCTCGGTCTCACTCAGGGGACTGAAGGGCAGCCGGTTGACCTTACTCCTCAACGAGGGCAAGGCCACACTTTGCTCCTTGAATGGCGCCGAAGTCGAGACCCTAGATACTGTCCCTGTGGTGTCAGAGTACCCCGATGTGTTCCCGGTAGGCTGCCGAGATGCCACCTGATCGGGACATTGAGTTTGTAGTGGAGGCTGCGGCACTGACTGCTCCAGTCTCCAAGCGGCCGTATCGAATGCCGCCCAACGAATCGACTGAACTGAAGACTCAATTGAAGGAGTTGATGGACAAGGGCTTCATTCGCCCGAGCTCCTCACTTTGGGGTTGCTCGGCTCTCATCGTGACCAAGAAGAACGGTTCTCTGCGCCTCTGCGTGGATTACCGCCCCTTGAATGCTGTCACTGTCAAGAACAAGTACCCTCTGCCTCGGATTGATCTCCTGTTCGATCAGCTTACTAGTGCACGGGTATTCTCCAAGATTGATCTAAGGCTCGGGTACCATCAGATTAAAATCCGGGCTGAGGATATCCCGAAGACTGCCTTCTCCACCCGGTATGGGTTGTATGAGTACACCATTATGTCGTTCGGTTTGACGAACGCGCCGCGTATTTCATGTACCTCATGAACTCCATCTTCATGGAAGAGCTAGATTCCTTTGTCGTCATCTTCATCGATGACATCCTCGTCTATTCAGCCAACGAGGAAGATCATGTCAAGCACCTTCATGTCGTTCTCGGAAGACTCCGGGAGCACCGCTTGTATGCGAAGTTCAGCAAGTGTGAGTTCTGGTTGAAGGAGGTGTCGTTCTTGGGACACGTTCTTTCCGAGCAAGGCGTAGCTGTGGACCCCAGCAAAGTGCAGGATGTGCTCAAGTGGGAATAGCCCAAGTCTGTCACGGAGATTTGCAGTTTCCTTGGGTTGGCTGGCTATTACCGCCGTTTCATTCGGGACTTCTCCAAGATAGCCAAGCCCATGATAGAGTTGTTAAAGAAGGGCACTGAGTTCAAGTGGTCCATGGGCTGTGAGCAGGCATTCCAGACTCTGAAGCAGCGCCTCTGTGATGCCCTAGAATTTGAGAGCGATCCTAGGGTTTTCTTTCTTGGTTGTTCCGGAAAGAAAGAGGGTTTTGTCGGGGAATGAAATAATTGAAGATTATGTGGCAATTTAATATTAAAAATTGGAGTTTTGGGCTAGTTTCCGCTGGGTTGAGGCAACCTGGGCCTGGGCCGGGAATTCCTTTTTTCCCCCTCTCCTCCCCATGCCTTGGTGGGCCGGCCCACCTCCCCCTTTAAGTGGCGCCCCCTCCCCTCAAACCCTAAGGCACCTCCCTTCCTCCCCCTTAGCAGCCGCACCCCCTCCTCTTCCTCCCCTGCGTGGTGGCTCAAGATCCACCGCGAAACGCAAAGGAGAAAACGAGAAGAGGATCCGTGGAGGCGAGGAGGACGAACAGATTTCCGTTACGGGGATCGTCGCGCGTTCTTCGTGGGTTCGCAAGGGGGAACTCAAGGTAAAATTCCCAATATTTTACCCCTGTTCTACCTAGGGATTAGGAGTGTATTAGATCTGGTGGTGAGTGGTTTGGATGGATCTTGATGGGGGAGAAGGGTAGATGTTCACGTGGTGCTGTTTTTGGAAGAGAAGATTGTGCAGCGCGGACTTTTTCGCGTTTTACGTGGCATAGATGATTTTTACTGCAAAAACCTATAACTAGAAAGTTGTAGATAACGTCGAGACCTAGCTTCTGTAATTTTGTCAGATTTTTTGGGGCGTCTTTATGAGAGTTATCGCTGTTGGAAGATGACGAACAGAATCTGGAAACAGATTTCGTCCACTGTGTTGGACGGTTGTTTAGGCATATTTAACAGTGGAATTGAATTTTTTGACCTTCATGAAAGTTGTAGATCTCGTCAATATATAGCTAATGTATTTTTTTTTGTATTTTTATGAACAGTAGAAAAAAAGATACGAAATTGGGAAGAGAGGGTGCTGCTGTTCGATTCGGACAGATCGGGGTTTTTGGCGTTTAAATGGGAACGGGGGGTAGGAAGCATGTGTTTGAATTGTGTGATGAATTGTGATGTCACTATATACTGAAATAATGTTTGTTCAGGTGGTGCCACTGCTGGGCGTAACTAGGTTCATCGTCCACGTCGGTAAAGGCAAGTGGAAGTAGTTGTATTGTTAAGCTATACATTGTTGTTTGCTTCGCCTTCATTATAAACTCCAATTACAGCAATCATACATGGTTTAATCACTTGCTTTGAGGTAAGGTGAAGAAGGATGTTGTTTACCGGATGAATCGTCTAAACATTTCATCTCTATGATATTTGTTTTCTATCCATGCTATATGATGATATGCAAACATGTGGACTCAGTGGGAGGAGTTATGAATGAATTCATGCATGAAGCATTAACTGCATAATCATGCATTGGAAGTTTGTCGACACCTTGGCGTCTTGGCCGTGCGGTACAACACCGTGTGTTCTGAGAAAGGGCACGGTGAGGAGGAACATGGCATAAGCATGTGCATCAATCATATGCATTTCTTGAAGTGGTGTGGACTCTTTGATGTGGTATTGTATATGAGGAATGTGGACTCTTTGATGTGGTATTGTATATGAGGAATGTGGAATGAACATGGCATAAGCATGTGCATAAATCATATGCATTTCTTGAAGTGGTGTGGACTCTTTGATGAGGTATTGTATATGAGGAATGTGGACTCTTTGATGTGGTATTGTATATGAGGAATGTGGAATGATAGATATATGGTGGATGTTTTATTTGTATTAGTTGTTCCGCTTGCTGAGATTACCCAATCTCACTACTTGCTTTGTTTGATGTTTCGGAGTAGGCGCTACGTGAGTTAAGTAAGCATGAAGGGTGGGCTAGCAACACAATAAATTTTCTGTTGTCATCATGACTCACATGATCTAGTGTTTTAAATAATTCATTAGTTGGATGCAATTTTATTTCATTTAGACCTATTGTTGTTCCCTTTAAACTTGTTCTCGTTTATGGTTGTCCCTTTATAGATGTGTTTTATTTATGGTTAATACCTGGTTGAATTAGACTCGTTGTCTCTAGTTTTTATGTCGTGATATTATTCCTATTCGAATTGCTTCCGTACTATCTGTTTTAGGGAAATCTTGTCGATCTGTTCTTGTACAATGATTTAGATTTATGGGGTGTTACTGATTGGTATCGAGAGCTGTGTAGGTCCATGGAATGTGTATTTTTAGTGTCATACTATAGGATACAACTAAAATGTGATGTGGAATAACTTAGAAACATGGCCTAGGTTTTAACTAAAATTTTGTCATAGGATAGCAACATTAAAACTTGTGTAAGTGGAATCACTAATTTAAAATCGACACACATGGATGCACAGTAGGAAAGGGTATGGGTACCGTTGCTTTCCGTTTAAATATTGTATCTAAGCTTTGATGTTGAATGCTACTTTTGATGATGTATAATGCTATATTTATGATGGATTTGATTGAGTTGCTTCATTTGTGAGGAAGTGGGGTTGTGTTGCCGAAGTGTTTCGGTCACCTCTTTTGTTTATAGTAAGGGTGTGGTTTGATGGTGTGGCAGGTTAACGCCATCACCGAAGAATTATTAACCCACAGTAGGAGGAGTGCTTAACCTTTACATGCGTGGATCGGGTAGTTGGTGGAGTCAAATAGAAGAGATTGGTGGTAGATTCCTTCGGATGTTCTTTATCGTTCTGACGGTCGGTCTTGGTTGGTTTTCTTGGTTTTAGTTGATTGAAATCAGAAGAAAAGTGTTTGGAATTTGGATTTTCGCGGAGTGTGCCTTCGATGTTTCTTGGTTTTGTCTTCTTTGGGTGAAGACAAAGAAGGGGAGTTTTGTGTTGTGCGTCTTTGGTCACCTTTTGACTTTGACACCTGTTTAGTTGGTTGCCTTGCAAAGTAAGGTATAGCTTTTGGTTCTTGTGTGTCTTGCTCTGAGTTTAAAAGAAGTTATTGAAGCGTGTGTAAAAAGTTAAGTTGTGTCGATTTATGTTTTGTGCTTTTGTTCGTAAAGGTTTACTTGATCTCTTGGTTCCCTCCTGTGGGAGTCTTTAAGATTGAAATGTGTTTTGGAGTCATGTCCTATTGCAAATTTGAGAGTCAAGCCTCTTTGTGAGTTTTGGTTGAGTATTAAAAGAAAAATGCTGCAAATAAAGTTAGTATTCGTTTGACTGAAATTAATTGTTAAAAGTGAAAATTGTTGTTTAGCATGTTATGTAGTATGTAACAATGTGGTTTATAGAAATGATGTACTCCTTAGTTAATTTGCGAGTTGAATCAATTAAGTGTAATTGTTACCTTTAGCTTAAGATTAAATGAACCTCTAGTGATGTAGAGTACCCCATAGTGGGGATGATTAAATGTGTTAATGTACATGCTTATAATCTGTTGCTTTGCTTTAAAAATGCTTATGACCCCCGATAATGTTTAAGGTTTTAAACCCTGATGCATGGTTAGAACATTAAGATGAGGTAGACTGTGGTTATTGTTAAAGAAACTTTGCTGGTTGTTTAAAGATGTTCTAATCTAACGGATTAATAGAGAAAATTTAATCGTGTTGACTAGCGACTTTAATTTGGAAGTTGATTAGAATTGCTATTTACGTTGTTGCAACCTACTAGTATGTTGTGTGGTGGTAATTTTGTTATCACCTATGTATAGGGTAGCCAAAAGTAATGTTGATGGTTGATGTTTATGCCCATTTGTTGTTATTGATGACTTGGTAGGGTTGTTAATTGTTGGAAACCATTGATCCAATAGAGAAAAGTGTAAAACTATAGAATTATGTCGAGTTCATGTTGTGATGGGATGAACATTGGATAACAATCATGATGCAAGATTTTAACCTTAATGAATGCATGTCTTAGAATCCTGTTTACGAATTTTATCTTGTAGAGATAATACTTATTAGTTGAAGTCATTTTATTGATTGAACAAGTTTTAATTGTCAAGATGTTGATGTATGGATGGTATAAAATTGATACGTTGATCATGCTTAAGTATATGTTGAAGTACTATGTTTGAAATATAGAATACATTGACATATGATGTGTTGGTCTGTGGGGATCATGATGAGGTAGTATAGAATGGAAGACGTTTTGTTAATCATCATAAACTGTATTTATAAATGTTGGGAAAGGTAACTAGAGAAAGAATTGGTTATGTAGCTTTTGGTTGAATTATATTGAGGCTTCTCGATGAGTAAATAGTGTATATTGAATGCTTAAATGGTAAGTATAGTGGAATACTAGATATGGTGGCTTTCATCCTGAGCCTGTCTAAAACCTTTTGACTGGTTTGGTTGGTTGCTATTTTGGTTGAATACTTTTGTCGAAGTGTTTCTTACATGTTGTGTTTGAGAGTTTCCTAAAACTTCGTAGTGATTAATGCCAACCTTTGGATTTGGCTAACTTGTTTAGTTTGCACTATGAGTATGGATTTACACCCAAAAGTCTTTGAGTGGATCGCGCCCCTTCGCGTTCGCACTGAATTATCTTTGGAATTAATTTTAAAGGAAGCAGATGGACATAGTGGGTTGTGTTGAAAATTCTTGAGATTTAATTTGTAACTCTTTTCGACTAGAGTTGGATTTATTTGCATGATGTGTGTGACGTTTGCGAGTGCTTCAAAAAGGTGGATTATATGAGTGTTTCATAAGTGAATTTGGTTAGTGAAGAGTTCTCTTTTGGGAATGAATTTCCCTTTCTTTCGAGAAAAAAAATTGTGGCGGTTGTTTGTGCAGATGTTTGACTTTGGAGTCGATGTTCTTTTCCAAAATATTGATTTTAGTTAAAATGCGATGTTTTGCAAGTTTAGCTTTCTATCATTGGTGGGTTTTGATATGATGTGGTGCCTTACTGTTAACTATGCTGCTGACATAGTTTATATGAATTAGCGTAATCCTCGGTGTTATTCGAGTTTTATTCATGTGTTACAGAGGAAAAAGTCATCTTGTAAATGACTTTTCGATAGTGTTGTTACATGATGAATGAATGGTGAAAAGTAAACATGACATTGTCTATAGATGTTAAATGATAAAAGAGTCGTTGAGCCAGGTCGGTGAGAAAGTCATATATGGATATATGACTAATCCGGAGTGCTCTTGGAAAGCTGCATGCATGTCCTGAATCGAGATTTCAATTTCCTTCTAGTACGGGAAGTAAGAACGAATATCTTCTGATATGTTGGTTGTGGTGTAAGAGATCTGCGCTTTCTTTGCATTTGGCTTAGAAAAAAAATGAGTACTCTTGGGTCGTTGCCGAATTTTTTCCAAAGTGGCTTTTAGCGCTTTGGAGTTCGAGTTGTTGGATGTGAATCATTTGGGGATCATGGGTCTTGGTTGAGCTTCCTCAATGATTCTACCCTTGGTTCTGATTCTTTGAAAGGAAGAATGCGAGGGCGAAACCTTCTAAGAAAGAGGAATTTAGTGTGGGTTGGTAATGACATAAGATATTAGATGTTGCTAGTAGATGATCGTGAACAGTTTAAAAGTGAAGAGTAAAGGAAGGTTGTGTATGACTCAATCCAAACCTTCTTGGAGAATTGGGTCATTGATGTGTACCTAGGTGGGGCTGTTTAAATTATTAGTGGACCACTTGGTGGTTGCTAGTAATTGTTTTTCCTTTTCAGAGTGTATTGGACCTTTATCCGAGGTTGAGCGAGGTTGTGTCAACCATAGCGATTTTGTTCGGTTGTTACTGTCTCTTGCGGGTTTAAGGACCCTGGTTGTAAAGTAGGCCTTTCCTTTTGGTGGTAGTGTTGGGTATTGGTTTTTTTGTTGAAGATCAATTTTTTTGCAAGGTTCTAACCTCGTTTGTTCAAATAGCTGGTGGTCTTGGAGTGTATGTCTCACCTGGTTTGTCGTCGTCTTGAATACGGCGAACCACAGTAGAGGGGTTGTGGTGTGAAAACACGTTTGTGCGTGGGAGATGAAGAGGGTTCTAGAGACTGGTACCGTTTTCTTCTGGAGAGTGGTTGGAATAAGGAGTGCGAGACCGTTTTCTTTCATGGTCTATTTGGGAATTGAAGTGAAGGTGGAACCGTGAGAGGTTGCACTCTGTTGAGCTAAATCAATATTTTCTCGCTAGTGTTGGTTTTGAGAACTCGCTTGTCGTTTATTCCGGTTTGAGTCTTTGTGTGAATGTTTTGTGTTGCAAAGAAGTCTTTTGTCCCTTGGGGACTTTGTCGTTGATTTTGGTGTGTCTTAGATTCGGGGACGAATCCTTTTAAGGTGGGGAGATTGTGATGCACTAGAATTTGAGAGCGATCCTAGGGTTTTCTTTCTTGGTTGTTCCGGAAAGAAAGAGGGTTTTGTCGGGGAATGAAATAATTGAAGATTATGCGGCAATTTAATATTAAAAATTGGAGTCTTGGGCTAGTTTCCGCTGGGCTGAGGCAACCTGGGCCTGGGCCGGGAATTCCTTTTTTTCCCCCTCTCCTCCCCATGCCTTGGTGGGCCGGCCCACCTCCCCCTTTAAGTGGCGCCCCCTCCCCTCAAACCCTAAGGCGCCTCCCTTCCTCCCCCCTAGCAGCTGCACCCCCTCCTCTTCCTCCCCTGCGTGGTGGCTCAAGATCCACCGCGAAACGCGAAGGAGAAAACAAGAAGAGGATCCGTGGAGGCGAGGAGGACGAACAGATTTCCGTTACGGGGATCGTCGCGCGTTCTTCGTGGGTTCGCAAGGGGGAACTCAAGGTAAAATTCCCAATATTTTACCCCTGTTCTACCTAGGGATTAGGAGTGTATTAGATCTGGTGGTGAGTGGTTTGGATGGATCTTGATGGGGGAGAAGGGTAGATGTTCACGTGGTGCTGTTTTTGGAAGGGAAGATTGTGCAGCGCGGATTTTTTCGCGTTTTACGTGGCATAGATGATTTTTCCTGCAAAAACCTATAACTATAAAGTTGTAGATAACGTCGAGACCTAGCTTCTGTAATTTTTTCAAAATTTTTGGGGCGTCGTTCTGAGAGTTATCGCTGTTGGAAGATGATGAACAGAATCTGGAAACAGATTTCGTCCACTGTGTTGGACGGTTGTTTAGGCATATTTAACAGTGGAATTGAAATTTGTGACCTTCATGAAAGTTGTAGATCTCGTCAATATATAGCTACTGTATTTTTTTGTATTTTTATGAACAGTAGAAAAAAAGATACGAAATTGGGAAGAGAGGGTGCTGCTGTTCGATTCGGACAGATCGGGGTTTTTGGCGTTTAAATGGGAATGGGGGGTAGGAAGCGTGTGTTTGAATTGTGTGATGAATTGTGATGTCGCTATGTACTGAAATAATGTTTGTTCAGGTGGTGCCACTGCTGGGCGTAACTAGGTTCATCGTCCACGTCGGTAAAGGCAAGTGGAAGTAGTTGTATTGTTAAGCTATACATTGTTGTTTGCTTCGCCTTCATTATAAACTCCAATTACAGCAATCATACATGGTTTAATCACTTGCTTTGAGGTAAGGTGAAGAAGGATGTTGTTTACCGGATGAATCGTCTAAACATTTCTTCTCTATGATATTTGTTTTCTATCCATGCTATATGATGATATGCAAACATGTGGACTCAGTGGGAGGAGTTATGAATGAATTCATGCATGAAGCATTAACTGCATAATCATGCATTGGAAGTTTGTCGACGCCTTGGCGGCGTGATCGTGCCGTACAACACCGTGTGTTCCTGAGAAAGGGCACGGTGAGGAGGAACATGGCATAAGCATGTGCATCAATCATATGCATTTCTTGAAGTGGTGTGGACTCTTTGATGTGGTATTGTATATGAGGAATGTGGACTCTTTGATGTGGTATTGTATATGAGGAATGTGGAATGAACATGGCATAAGCATGTGCATCAATCATATGCATTTTACTGAAGTGGTGTAGACTCTTTGATGTGGTATTGTATATGAGGAATGTGAACTCTTTGATGTGGTATTGTATATGAGGAATGTGGAATGATAGATATATGGTGGATGTTTTATTTGTATTAGATTTTAAGATTTCTGAGATTACCCAATCTCACTACTTGCTGTTTTGATGTTTTCAGGTAGCGCACGTGAGTCGTAAGCATGAAGGGTGGGCTAGCAACACAATAAATTTTCTGTTGTCATCATGACTCACATGATCTAGTGTTTTAAATAATTCATTAGTTGGATGCAATTTTATTTCATTTAGACCTATTGTTGTTCCCTTTAAACTTGTTCTCGTTTATGGTTGTCCCTTTATAGATGTGTTTTATTTATGGTTAATACCTGGTTGAATTAGACTCGTTGTCTCTAGTTTTGATGTCGTGATATTATTCCTATTAGAATTGCTTCCGTACTATCCTGTTTTAGGGGAAATGCTGTCGATCTGTTCTTGTACAACAGTTTAGATTTATGGGGTGTTACAGTGTGATGCCCTAGAATTTGAGAGCAATCCTAGGGTTTTCTTTCTTGATTGTTCCGGAAAGAAAGAGGGTTTTGTCGGGGAATGAAACAATTGAAGAATATGCGGCAATTTAATATTAAAAATTGGAGTTTTGGGCTAGTTTCGCTGGTGAGGCAACCTGGGCCTGGTAGGAATTCCTTTTCCCCTCTCCTCCCCATGCCTTGGTGGGCCAGCCCACCTTCCCCTTTAAGTGGCGCCCCCTTCCCCCAAACCCTAAGGCGCCTCCCTTCCTTCCCCCTAGCAGCCACACCCCCTCCTCTTCCTCCCCTGCGTGGTGGCTCAAGATCCACCGCGAAACGCGAAGGAGAAAACGAGAAGAGGATCTGTGGAGGCGAGGAGGACGAACAGATTTCAGATTTCCATTACGGGGATCGTCGCGCGTTCTTCGTGGGTTCGCAAGGGGGAACTCAAGGTAAAATTCCCAATCTTTTACCTCTGTTCTACCTAGGGATTAGGAGTGTATTAGATCTGGTGGTGAGTGGTTTGGGTGGATCTTGATGGGGGAGAAGGGTAGATGTTCACGTGGTGCTGTTTTTGTAAGGGAAGATTGTGCAGCGCGGATTGTTTCGCGTTTTACATGGCATAGATGATTTTTCCTGCAAAAACCTATAACTAGAAAGTTGTAGATAACGTCGAGACCTAGCTTCTGTAATTTTTTCAGAATTTTTGGGGCGTCGGTCTGAGAGTTATCACTGTTGGAAGATGATGAACAGAATCTGGAAACAGATTTCGTCCACTGTGTTGGACGGTTGTTTAGGCATATTTAACAGTGGAATTGAAATTTGTGACCTTCATGAAAGTTGTAGATCTCGTCAATATATAGCTACTGTAAATTTTTTGTATTTTTATGAATAGTAAAAAAAAAGATACGAAATTGGGAAGAGAGGGTGCTGCTGTTCGATTCGGACAGATCGGGGTTTTTGGCGTTTAAATGGGATCGGGGAGTAGGAAGCATGTGTTTGAATTGTGTGATGAATTGTGATGTTGCTATGTACTGAAATAATGTTTGTTCAGGTGGTGCCACTGCTGGGCGTAACTAGGTTCTTCGCCCACGTCGGTAAAGGCAAGTGGAAGCAGTTGTATTGTTAATCTATACATTGTTGTTTGATTCGCCTTCACTATAAACTCCAATTACAGCAATCATACATGGTTTAATCATTTGCTTTGAGGATTGCAATTTCTTGACTGGTATTGTGATGTTGTGGTTTAGCTATGAATCAAGAGTAAGGTGAAGAATGATGTTGTTTACCGGATGAATTGTCTAAACACTTCATCTCTATGATATTTGTTTTCTATCCATGCTATATGATGATATGAAAATGTGTGGACTCAGTGGGAGAGGTTATGAAT
Organism: Rhipidocladum racemiflorum; assembly: GCA_036346355.1. Lineage (NCBI taxonomy): Eukaryota > Viridiplantae > Streptophyta > Magnoliopsida > Poales > Poaceae > Rhipidocladum > Rhipidocladum racemiflorum. The sequence goes on along the minus strand of CM070576.1, from coordinate 9,393,296 downwards.
GAATTCATGCATGAAGCATTAACTGCATAATCATGCATTGGAAGTTTGTCGACGCCAGCGTGCGCGACCGTACCGGTACAACACCGTGTGTTCCTGAGAAAGGGCACGGTGAGGAGGAACATGGCATAAGCATGTGCATCAATCATATGCATTTTACTGAAGTGGTGTGGACTCTTTGATGTGGTATTGTATATGAGGAATGTGGACTCTTTGATGTGGTATTGTATATGAGGAATGTGGAATGAACATGGCATAAGCATGTGCATCAATCATATGCATTTTACTGAAGTGGTGTGGACTCTTTGATGTGGTATTGTATATGAGGAATGTGGACTCTTTGATGTGGTATTGTATATGAGGAATGTGGAATGAACATGGCATAAGCATGTGCATCAATCATATGCATTTTACTGAAGTGGTGTGGACTCTTTGATGAGGTATTGTATATGAGGAATGTGGACTCTTTGATGTGGTATTGTATATGAGGAATGTGGAATGATAGATATATGGTGGATGTATTTGTATTAGTTGTTCCGCTTTATTGAGATTACCCAATCTCACTACTTGCTGTTTTGATGTTTTCAGGTAGCGCACGTGAGTCGTAAGCATGAAGGGTGGGCTAGCAACACAATATTTTTTTTTCTGATGTCATCACGACTCTCATGATCTAGTGCTTTAAATAATTCATTAGTTGGATGCAATTTTATTTCATATAGACCCCTTGTTGTTCCCTTTAAACTTGTTCTCGTTTATGGTTGTCTCATTAGAGATGTGTTATATTTGTGGTTGATACCTTTGTCTCTAGTATTGATGTCGTGATATTATTCCTATTTGAATTGCTTCCGTATTGTCCTGTTTTAGGGGAAATGTTGTCGAATTTTTCTTGTACAACAGTTGAGATTTATGGGGTGTTACAGTTGGTATCAGAGCGGGCTGTAGGTCCCTGGAATGTGTATTTAGTGTCATACTATAGGTTCAACCTAAAATATGAAGTGGGATAATCTAGAAACATGGCTTAGGTTTTACTTAAACTTTGCCATAGGATAGCAACATTAAAACTTGTGTAAGTGGAATAATTAATTTAAAACTTGACACACTCTGGTACAAGAGGAATGGGTATGGGTACCGTTGCTTTACGCTTAAATGTTGTATTTAAGCTTTGATGTTGAATGTTATATTTGGTAATATATGTTGCTATGTTTATGAAAGAATTGATTGTGTTGATACATTTGAGATTATGTGGGTTGTGGTGCCGAAAGGGTTTCGGTCACCTTCTGTTGGTTGTAGTAATGATGGGTTTGACGGTGTGGCCGGTTAGTGCCATCACCGATGGACTTTTAACCTCCTGTTGGGAGAGTGCTTATCCTTTCTGTCGTAGATTGGGTAGTTGGTTGGAGTCGAGTAGTAGAGTTGTGGATTGACCCTCCGAATTTCCTTTGCCGTTTTGACGAACGGTTTTGGTTGGTTTTTGATTGGTTGAAATAAAAGAAAAAGTGTTCAGTTTTGGATACTCACCGATAGTTCTTTTGGTGGTTTTGGTTTTGTCTTCTTTGGTTGAAGACAAAAGAAGAATTTAGGGTTGCGCCTCTTTTGGTCGCCTTGCCAGCTTTGACGCCCGATTTGTTGTTTGCCTTATAGAGAAACTTATAGATTGATTCTTGGGTTACCATTCTCCAATTTGAAAAGAAGTTATTGAAGTTTCGATGAAAAATCTAAGTCGCATGGATTTAGGTGTCAAGGTTTTGGCGGAAAGGATGTGGTTGATCGGTTGCTTTACGGAGAAAGTTTTCAATTTATTCTTGTGTTTGTCTTTCTCCGAGGTTTAAAAGAGTTATTGCGGTGTTGTGCCAGACCTTGTTGTCGGGGCCTAAGTTGTGTTTGATCGCAATGATGACTTGCTTGGGAATTCATATTTGAAAAACCGTTTGTTCCGTGAAAGTTTGAAGTTTGGGGTTATGGCCTTATCTGAAAAAAAAAGATTTGGTTAATCGCTTGGTTTTCCCTCTTGCAACCATCTTCCTTCGCGGAAGTTGTTGATCTCGAGAGTTGTGGAGTAGTTGCGTGTCGGCAATTGGGAATTTAAGAGTTGACTTCTCTTGTGATTTGTGGTTGAGCTTTCCGGAAGGAAAGGTGTTTTGGGTGTTGTTCTTTTCTGGAGCAATTTTGGTTTCCTTAAGAGTTGGGTGCGTGATTCACGCGGATGTTTAAGAAGTTAAGTGTATGACGAGAAGTTAGAGTTTTCGGATGATATGAGCTAGTGGTTCGGTTAAAGCGAATTTGTTGTTTGTTTAAAGATAAACTAAAATATTGTGTTGATAAGAGATGATTAAACGAGACGTCAGGTGATCCAAAGTGAAAGTTGATTAGTGGTGTGTGCAAAGTGATGCGGGTTATGGAATCTAATGGATGTTTGAGATTAGTTAGCATAGAATGTCTCGGTTGATGAACTTGTTATAGCAAGAAGATGGTGTGAAATTCTGCCTATTGTAGCTGGTGGGTCAGTTAATATTGTGGGTCGACAATATGACTTAAAATACGTGTAATCAATTAATGAGGATATATGGAATGATTGTAGGAAATGTTTAATTATTCTTGATAGATGTCTGTCTGGGATCCGTATTTATGAGGGATGTCTAGTGGAGATCGTGTCGCGTGGTTAGTATTAATTATTGGTGGAATGAACTGGTGATATGGAATATGTGACTTAGGGATTATACCCAGGGTAATTGTTGATTACGCCGGAATAATTGTAAAGAGATGTGTGCTACGCTTGGGATAATAAGTTGCATGAATAATGGTTCGTCATGGTTAGTAGACCAAAAGAAGTTGTTGATATGCGTCTTATGTTGGGTTAATCGATAAGTTAATTGTGCTGGAGTTGTGGGAACGTGGTTCTCCTTGTCGATTGTCATACGGTAGATATGGTCTATGGTTCGTTGGTAATGTAATCAGTTGTGGTTATATGAACAGTGAAAAGTGATTTTATTAAGAGCAGATGTTGTAGCTTGTGTGCAACAGTGTTGGACTTGTCGGGATTTGGGTGATTATGACATCCGTATTGGCTAAGAGTATTGGAATGTGAGTAATGATGGGATTTGAGTCGAACTTTCTTTTGAAGGTTTACGGATTCAAATGAAGGTATAAATTTTCTGGGAGTGCTTGCCTCTTTGTTTAGGCGTCTTGATTAGTGTGCAAGAAAATCTCCCATGATTAAGTGGCATTTTGTCAAGTTACAAACTTGACTCCGATGATTGGAATTATGGATGAAAGAGTAGTATTTGAAGTAACCGGCTTATGGGTTCCAAATGTGGTGTGGTATTGAACCATGCCAATCTTAGGATTTGGGCTAATCTGTTTAGTCTATGCTATGAGTATGGATTAACACCCAAAGCGTTGGAGTGGGACGCTCTCTTTAGTGTTCAACTGATTTATCTTTGGTAACCCTGGAGTTAAGCGCTTAAATTGTAATTCTATCGTGACTAGAGTTGGATTTATTTGGGAAACGTGTGTGGTGTTTGCGGCTTTCAAAAGGTGAATCTTACGATTGTTTCATAAGTGATTTTGTTGGTAAGGTGTTCCCTCTTTGAGGATGTGTTTCCTTCTCTTTAAGAGAATTGGTAGCGGTTATTAGGCGTAGATGTTTGATTTGAGAGTTGATGCTATCTTACATATTGGCTTTGGTTAAAATGCGATGTTTTGCGCATTGCGTCTGATGGTTGTTGGGTTGTGATGCGATATGGTATTTTTTTCTGCTAACGCCGGCCGTAGTTTATGCGAATTTGAGCAACCATCGATGTTGTTGGGTGTCAATCATGTGACAAAGAGAATGAAGTCTTTTTGTGAATGGTTAATGGGTATCGTGGTTACATGACGAATAAATGGTGAAAAAGACTCATGACATCGTTTTTATAAGCATAAAAGAGTTGTTGAGCCAGGACGGTGAGAAAGTCATATCGAGATATATGACTAATCCGGAGTGCTCTTGAAGAATTCACATTCGTGTTATGAATCGAGATTTCCATTGCTCTCTAGCATGAAAAGGAATAAATGGGTAAATGCTAGTATTCAATCTATTTTAAATAGTTGGAGTATGTTGTGTGGTGGTAATTTTGTTATCACCTATGTATAGGGTAGCCAAAAGTAATGTTATTGGTTGTTGATTATGCCCATTTGTTGATATTGATGACTTGGTAGGGTTGTTAATTGTTGGAAACCATTGATCCAATAGAAAAAAATGTAAAACTGTGGAATAATGTCGAGTACATGTTGTGATTGGGATGAACATTGGATAACAATCATGATGAGGTAGTATAGAATGGAAGACGTTTTGTTAATCATCATAAACTGTATTTATAAATGTTGGGTATTGGTTTTTTGTTGAAGATCAATTTTTTTGCAAGGTTCTAACCTCGTTTGTTCAAATAGCTGGTGGTCTTGGAGTGTATGTCTCACCTGGTTTGTCGTCGTCTTGAATACGGCGAACCACAGTAGAGGGGTTGTGGTGTGAAAACACGTTTGTGCGTGGGAGATGAAGAGGGTTCTAGAGACTGGTACCGTTTTCTTCTGGAGAGTGGTTGGAATAAGGAGTGCGAGACCGTTTTCTTTCATGGTCTATTTCGGAATTGAAGTGAAGGTGGAACCGTGAGAGGTTGCACTCTGTTGAGCTAAATCAACATTTTCTCGCTAGTGTTGGTTTTGAGAACTCGCTTGTCGTTTATTCCGGTTTGAGTCTTTGTGTGAATGTTTTGTGTTGCAAAGAAGTCTTTTGTCCTTTTGGGACTTTGTTGTTGATTTTTGGTGTGTCTTAGATTCGGGGACGAATCCTTTTAAGGTGGGGAGATTGTGATGCCCTAGAATTTGAGAGCAATCCTAGGGTTTTCTTTCTTGATTGTTCCGGAAAGAAAGAGGGTTTTGTCGGGGAATGAAACAATTGAAGAATATGTGGCAATTTAATATTAAAAATTGGAGTTTTGGGCTAGTTTCCGCTGGGCTGAGGCAACCTGGGCCTGGCAGAATTCCTTTTTCCCCCTCTCGTCCCCATGCCTTGGTGGGCCAGCCCACCTTCCCCTTTAAGTGGCGCCCCCTTCCCCCAAACCCTAAGGCGCCTCCCTTCCTTCCCCCTAGCAGCCACACCCCCTCCTCTTCCTCCCCTGCATGGTGGCTCAAGATCCACCGCGAAACGCGAAGGAGAAAACGAGAAGAGGATCTGTGGAGGCGAGGAGGACGAACAGATTTCAGATTTCCATTACGGGGATCGTCGCGCGTTCTTCGTGGGTTCGCAAGGGGGAACTCAAGGTAAAATTCCCAATCTTTTACCTCTGTTCTACCTAGGGATTAGGAGTGTATTAGATCTGGTGGTGAGTGGTTTGGGTGGATCTTGATGGGGGAGAAGGGTAGATGTTCACGTGGTGCTGTTTTTGTAAGGGAAGATTGTGCAGCGCGGATTGTTTCGCGTTTTACATGGCATAGATGATTTTTGCTGCAAAAACCTATAACTAGAAAGTTGTAGATAACGTCGAGACCTAGCTTCTGTAATTTTTTCAGAATTTTTGGGGCATCGGTCTGAGAGTTATCGCTGTTGGAAGATGATGAACAGAATCTGGAAACAGATTTCGTCCACTGTGTTGGACGGTTGTTTAGGCATATTTAACAGTGGAATTGAAATTTGTGACCTTCATGAAAGTTGTAGATCTCGTCAATATATAGCTACTGTAAATTTTTTGTATTTTTATGAACAGTAGAAAAAAAGATACGAAATTGGGAAGAGAGGGTGCTGCTGTTCGATTCGGACAGATCGGGGTTTTTGGCGTTTAAATGGGATCGGGGAGTAGGAAGCATGTGTTTGAATTGTGTGATGAATTGTGATGTTGCTATGTACTGAAATAATGTTTGTTCAGGTGGTGCCACTGCTGGGCGTAACTAGGTTCTTCGCCCACGTCGGTAAAGGCAAGTGGAAGCAGTTGTATTGTTAATCTATACATTGTTGTTTGATTCGCCTTCACTATAAACTCCAATTACAACAATCATACATGGTTTAATCATTTGCTTTGAGGATTGCAATTTCTTGACTGGTATTGTGATGTTGTGGTTTAGCTATGAATCAAGAGTAAGGTGAAGAATGATGTTGTTTACCGGATGAATTGTCTAAACACTTCATCTCTATGATATTTGTTTTCTATCCATGCTATATGATGATATGAAAATGTGTGGACTCAGTGGGAGAGGTTATGAATGAATTCATGCATGAAGCATTAACTGCATAATCATGCATTGGAAGTTTGTCAACGCCTTGGCGCGATCAGACCCGTACAACAACACCGTGTGTTCCTCGAGAAAGGGCACGGTGAGGAGGAACATGGCATAATCATGTGCATCAATCATATGCATTTCTTGAAGTGGTGTGGACTCTTTGATGTGGTATTGTATATGAGGAATGTTGACTCTTTGATGTGGTATTGTATATGAGGAATGTGGAATGAACATGGCATAAGCATGTGCATCAATCATATGCATTTCTTGAAGTGGTGTGGACTCTTTGATGTGGTATTGTATATGAGGAATATGGACTCTTTGATGTGGTATTGTATATGAGGAATGTGGACTGAACATGGCATAAGCATGTGCATCAATCATATGCATTTCTTGAAGTGGTGTGGACTCTTTGATGAGGTATTGTATATGAGGAATGTGGACTCTTTGATGTGGTATTGTATATGAGGAATGTGGAATGATAGATATATGGTGGATGTATTTGTATTAGTTGTTCCGCTTGCTGAGATTACCCAATCTCACTACTTGCTGTTTTGATGTTTTCAGGTAGCGCACGTGAGTCGTAAGCATGAAGGGTGGGCTAGCAACACAATATTTTTTTTTTTCTGATGTCATCACGACTCTCATGATCTAGTGCTTTAAATAATTCATTAGTTGGATGCAATTTTATTTCATATAGACCCCTTGTTGTTCCCTTTAAACTTGTTCTCGTTTATGGTTGTCCCATTAGAGATGTGTTATATTTGTGGTTGATACCTTTGCCTCTAGTATTGATGTCGTGATATTATTCCTATTTGAATTGCTTCCGTATTGTCCTGTTTTAGGGGAAATGTTGTCGAATTTTTCTTGTACAACAGTTGAGATTTATGGGGTGTTACATACAGCCTCACTACAGCCCCAGTCCTCACCCAGCCTGACATTCACAAGCCGTTTGATGTGTATTGCGATGCATCTGGCATCGGACTTGGCTGCGTGCTTATGTAGGACAGCCGAGTTGTCGCTTACGCGTCTCGACAGCTGAAACGTCATGAAGAGCACTACCCCACCCATGATCTGGAGCTTGCAGCAGTGGTCCATGCTTTGAAGATTTGGCGCCACTATCTCCTGGGGAACAAGTGCCATATCTACACCGATCACAAAAGCCTCAAGTACATCTTCATTCAGGCAGACTTGAATATGAGGCAAAGACGATGGCTTGAGTTGATTAAGGACTACAATTTGGAAGTCCATTACCACCCTGGGAAGGCCAATGTGGTGGCTGATGCATTGAGTCGCAAGGTGTAATGCCATTGCCTCACTCTTCCACCACGGAGTGCCACCCTTTGTGCTGAGTTCCAGAAGCTCAACCTGGAAATGGTGGAAGAAGGTTTCCTGACTAACGTGGAGTTGAAGTCCACATTGCTTGGTCATATTCGAGAAGCACAAGGCAGGGATGCGGGTGTCACCAACATTCGCAATAGCTTGAGTTCTGGTCAGGCCCCTGATTTTCGCCGGGATGAGCAAGGAACCTTGTGGTTCGGCCAGCGCATAGTTGTCCCGGATACCCAAGAGTTGAAGCGGGCAATCCTTGATGAAGCCCATAACTCGTTGCTCACAATCCATCCGGGCAGCAACAAAATGTACCAAGACCTGAAGCGGCAATTCTGGTGGACTCGCATGAAGCGTGAGATTGCTCGTTACGTGGCTGAGTGCGATGTCTGCAAACGGGTGAAGGCTGAACACTTTAAGCCAGCTGGTACTCTTCAGCCTCTACCCATACCAAGTTGGAAGTGGGAAGACATCAGCATGGACTTCATTACCGGCCTGCCTCTGACTTCTTTGAGTCATGACTCGATATGGGTGATTGTCGACCGGTTAACAAAGTCTGTACATTTCCTAGCCGTTCGCACCACCTATCGAGCCACGAGATATGCGGAGCTGTACATATCTCGAATTGTGTGTCTTCATGGAGTGCCAAAGCGGATAGTTTCAGATCGGGCTCACGCTTTGTCTCCCGGGCCTGAAGAGTCTGCATGGAGCACCGGGCACGAAACTACTCTGACTCAAAGCATACCACCCTGCATCGATGGGCGATCGAGAGGGTTAATCAGATCCTCGAGGATATGCTAAGGGCGTGTGTCTTTGTCTTACGGGAAGAAATGGGAAGAATGTCTCCCTATGCTGAATTTGCGTACAACAATAGCTATCAGACCAGCATTCAAATGTCCCTTTTGAGGCACTTTATAGTCGTAGGCTGCAGAGCACCTCTCAATTGGTCCGAGAGTGGGGAACGATCACTCCATGGGCCTGAATTGGTCGTGGAGGCGTAAGAAAAGTGAGGGTCATTCGAGAGAACTGAAGGTAGCATCGCGACAGAAGAGCTATGCCGATCGCCAGAAGACCCTCTCCTTCGATATTGGCAACTTCGTCTATCTGAAGGTATCTCCTCTTCGAGGCACTCGTCGGTTTGGAATCAAAGGGAAATCGCGCCTCGTTACATAGGGCCATTCCGAGTCCTTGAGAAGCGGGTCGAGGTTGCATATCAGCTGGAGCTACCTCCCTCACTCGAGATGGTTCACAATGTCTTCCATGTCTCACAATTAAAGAAGTGTCTCCGTACTCCTTTCGAATCGCTTGAAGTGAATGACCTCGGAGTTGCACCTGAACCGGATCTATCCTATCAAGAGCATCCAATTAGGGTTCTGGAAGAAGCGGAACGCAAGACTCGACGGAGAACTCTCAAGTTCTATAAAATTCAGTGGAGTAATCATACTGAGGATGAGGCTACTTGGGAGCCCGAAGATCGTCTAAAGACCGAGTACCCTGAATTCTTCGATGCCATGTGAGTGCGGGAGTACAATTCCTAACGTTTAAAGCAGGCCTGTTAGGATCCTAATCCGCGTGTATGTTTGTTCTGAATCTCGGGGCGAGATTCCCTTAAGGGGGGAGGGTTTGTCAGGGCCCCAAGTTTCAAAAATTCTGGGACATCTGGAGTGTCCGGATCAACATCCGGAGTATCCGGATCCAACCCGGAATGTTCGGATATGTTGTCCGGAGTATCCGGATTGTCCTGACCGAACACCCCAACCCGGAGTGTCCGGACTGAATGTCCGGAGTGTCCGGGTTAGTGTTACCGAAGATCCCAACCCGGAGTCACCGGGTTAAGAGTCCGGAGTGTCCGGTATTTGCGGGGGTTTAGTATACAAATCCCATTTCGTGGCTCTCCTCCATTCTTTCTCTTCCATGTTGTTTCCCCACTCCTTGGTGCTACTCTCCTCCACCCTAGCTCCACTCCGGCGAGCTCCCCACCGGCCGGCGACCTCCCGTGGCTCCTCCTTGATGGCTTCCCCATCCCGGTGACCTCAAGCTCTCCTTCAAGCCGGCGTCTTCCTTCCCCTACCCGGCTTCCTCTCCTTCTCGTTCGTCCTCCTTGAAGGTAAGCTCCCTTCTTGGACTCCCTATTAGTGCCCTTGAGTTCTAGGGTTCCTTTGGGGTTGGATTTGAGGTTGGTTTTCAAGTTTGAGGTTTGGGTTGTGTCAGCGTATTAAACGCTGGGGTACCCACGCAGCCGCATTAAGTACTCACGCCCAGAGGACAGGTGGCGTTCAGGCCACTCCTCAGGGCGACCAGCAAAGGTGCTCGCCAAGAGGACCGGTGGCGTTCAGGCCACTCCTCGAGGCGACCAGCAAAGGTGCTCGCCAAGAGGACCGTGATGCTCAAAGCCACTCCTCGGCGACAGCAAAGGTGCTCGCCCAGAGGACAGGTGGCGTTCAGGCCACTCCTCAGGGCGACCAGCAAAGGTGCTCGCCAAGAGGACCGGTGGCGTTCAGGCCACTCCTCGAGGCGACCAGCAAAGGTGCTCGCCAAGAGGACCGGTGGCGTTCAGGCCACTCCTCGAGGCGACCAGCGAAGGTGCTCGCCAAGAGGACAGGTGGCGTTCAGGCCACTCCTCAGGGCGACCAGCAAAGGTGCTCGCCCAGGGGACAGGTGGCGTTCAGGCCACTCCTCGAGGCGACCAGCGAAGGTGCTCGCCAAGAGGACAGTGGCGCTCGAGCCACTCCTGGCGTAGTTCCCAAGAATCAACCCCGTAATCGTACTCACAGGCGAAGGGTCAAGGATATTTAATGCGAGACGTGCGCATTAAATGCAGGATGTGTAGGCGGTGGTATGGCGGCGTGTCTTCCCAGCGCATTAATGATGGGTGGCCGAATCGACATCCCCTCTCTCTGGCGAACTGCGGGGGTGACAGACAGGCGGGACCCAAGGTGAAGTCTAAGTCGGCTAGGACAGGCATTAAATGTGATGTAAGAAGAGTATGACGGGTGCATTAAATGCACTGTAGTAGCGTGTCAGACGCTTGCTTTACGCAAGCCCGTAAGCCCCATGCGCCTCAGCCAGCCCGAGTATAAAAGGGAGCTAGGGTGCATGGGAGAAGGGTTGTTGATTCTTGGTTGGCAGAACCTTAGAAGGTCGTCTTCCCCAGCCTTGTAAGAACCTTGAACTCAGAAGGAACCACCAAGCAGGACTAGGGTCATTACTCCTTTGGAGGGCCCGAACCTGGGTAAACTCGACCGTCTTCTTGCTTGCTCTCAGCATCCCGTTCTTCCCGTCCTTGGAGCGGTTGCCACAAAAGCCCCCAGTCCGAATCTCTCAAGCACCCAATCCTAGGGTGCTGTTGTGATGGCCGAAGCAGGTGGCGCGCCCAGTAGGGGCTTAGTGGTTAGATCGTTCGCTTCTTCCATTCCTTTTGAGGAGTTTTGCAAGAATCAGAAGATCATCCGGTATGGCGGAATCTCATCGCCACGTAGCGCCCTCGAGGAAGCGGCGCGGCCGATCACGGCTCCAGGTAAGGGAGTCGGGTCACCCGGTCCTTCATGGCGGGAGGGCGCGAGCCGCATCCAAGCCCGGAGTTCACCGGTCCAACGGGCGCTTCTCGTTGGGGGAAGATACCCCAATGCAAAGCCTTCATGCGGCCCGGTTGCTCCTGGATCATCCTCCGGTCCAACTGACGGGCGACACCCCAGCCACTCCTTGGCTCCAGGACATTGCCCGTCTAGTGGACTCAGCCCAGCAGCAGGTTGCTGTGGCAATTCAACCGGGGGCTTCCGGCGTCCTCCGCCAAGGAGTTCGTATGGTGGATGCACAAGCTTCCAGTCGCTCTTTGGCGACCTCTCCCGGCCGCAGGAGCCGGGATAAAGGGAAGGGAGTACTGGCTGCAGCCCCCTCTGCAACAGGGGGACGTGCACAAGCTTCCGCATCTTCCCGCGGTACTCCCATGCCGGAGGAGAACCGCGGGGATCTAAGGGCACGCCTCAGCGAGGGGCGGCTCCAGCGGGGAGATGATCTGCGTCAAGTTCTTCAGAGGCGTCATCCGCAACGACGCGCCAAATCCCTCGGCCGCCGATCGGAAGGAGCTTCCTTCCGACTGGGAGAGTGTAGATCGCACTCCTCGACCCCCTCTCAGGGTCGTGGGTGGTGGGCGACACTACTCCCCATATAATGTTGGAGTGCCAGGCGTTTTCCCTCGTCTACGCCAATCGGGCGTGGCGAAAAGATTTCGTCCCGCGCCCATCGAGAAGTATGACGGCACCACCAACCCTGAAGAATTCCTGCAGATTTATACGACGGTGGTGCGTGCTGCCGGGGGGTCAGATAGAGTTATGGCCAACTACTTCCCGATGTCGCTGACAGGCTCCGCCCGCTCCTGGCTGCTGAACCTTCCTCGGGGTTCGGTACACTCGTGGGAGGAACTGTGCGACATTTTTGTCGCCAACTTTCAGGGCTCCTACACTCAACCGGGTGTGGAGGACGACCTCCACGCTTTGGAGCAGAGGGAGGGGGAGTCCCTGAGAGAGTTTATTCGGCGGTTTAGCCATTGCCGCAACACGATTCCCCGGATCTCTGAGCAGTCGGTTATTATTGCGTTCCGGAGGGGGGTTAGGGATCAGAAGATGCGGGAGAAGATGGCTACCCGATCGCCGCTACCACTTCCGAGCTCTTCTCTACGGCTCACAAGTGTGCCCGGCGTGAGGCTCGGAAGGGTGCAGCAGGCCCTCAAACCACGACGAAGCCGGAGCGTCGAAGTCCTCCGACCGTAAAAAGAAGAAGCGCAAGGAGGCCGTCGCCCGAGAGGTTTTGGTGGCCGATCCAGAAGCCAAGCCTCAGCGGCGCGACGATCAGGAGCGAAGAAGAGATCGCCGGGACCAGCGAGACAATCGCAGGGACCGCCGTTCTCCCCGCCGTGAAGACGATAGGGGCAAGCCATACTGCCCCATCCACCGCACAAATGGGCACGACCTGGAAGATTGCCAGGTTGTGTCCAAGCTGGTGGAAAAGCGGCTCAAGAAGCGCCGCGAAAAGGATCGCGAAGATGATGACGACGAAGATGACACCCAACTGGCTTTCCAACAAGCCGAGCTCACGTTGGGATAAATTCATGTGGGTTCGGCCACCTACTCTTCCAACTCGCAGTACAAGCGAGAGCTGAGACAGGTGTGTGCCACCATGCGAGCCGGGGCGAGTCAATTTCTTTGAAGTGGTCGGATCAATCGATCACTTTCGATCGGGCCGACCACCCGGCGAACACTTCAGGCCCAAACCATCTCCCGATCGTGGTCGCCCCTACGGTCAGGAATGCGAAGCTTGGCGAGTACTCGTTGATGGAGGAAGTGCCATCAACTGCTTTGTCGATCGGGCGTATCAAGCACTCCAAATACCTTATGAAGAAGCTGCGCCCGCACCGCTTTTATGGAATTGCCCGGGATGGGCCTAATGCCTGCAGGACAAGTCCAGCTGCCCGTCACGCTCGAAGCGCGAAAACTTCCGACGGAGCTCATCAACTCGAGGTCGCCGACTTCGACCTCCCTTAGCATACGCTTGGCCGCCGGCGCTAGTCAAATTCATGGCGATTCGCATCATGCTTATTTGCCGATGAAGATCCACTGGGCCGGAAGGGCCCAATTGTGGTAAAGGTGGACAAGCTCGAAGCCTTGCGCCTCGGTAAGCAAGTGCAAGACTTTGGAGCCGCTGTTCGACACGTGTACAGAAGACCCCTCAGCGCTCCCGGCCAAGGCCAGCGCTTCACCGATCCCTTGGGTGAGGTGAAGGTGGTCCCCGTGGGAGAGGAAGGCTCGGGCAAGGTTGTGAGAATCGGCGCTGATCTCAGCGCCAAATAGGAAGACGCGCTCGTCACCTTCCTCCGGTCTAATCTAGATGTGTTCGCCTGGGAACCATCTGAAATGACCGGGGTCCCTAGGGAGGTGATCGAGCACCGATTGGCAACGCTACCTGGAGCGCACCCAGTCCGGCAGAAGGTCCGGAGGCAGGCGCCAGAGCGACAAGAGGCCATTCGGGAAGAAGTGGAGAAGCTATTGCAAGCCGGAGTTGTGCGGGAAGCCGCCTACCCTGAGTGGCTGGCTAACCCCGTACTCGTGAAGAAGTCCAATGGGAAGTGGCGAATGTGTATAGACTTCACCGACCTCAATAAAGCCTGCCCTAAGGACCCTTACCCTCTGCCAAGGATTGACCTCGTTGTCGATTCTACGGCAGGATGTGAAGCTCTATGTTTCCTAGACGCCTACTCAGGATATCATCAGATTAGAATGGCGCAGGAAGACGAAGAAAAGACGGCCTTTGTAACCCCTTTTGGTGTATACTGTTATGTTCGAATGCCCTTTGGGTTGAAGAATGCCGGATCTACATACCAGCGAGCCATGCATATTGTATTCAAGTCACAAATTGGGAAGAACCTGGAGGTATATGTTGATGACTTGGTGATAAAAGCTAAGGCCGCTGGGTTGGTTGAAGATCTGGAGGAAACTTTCTCCCATCTCGGCGCTCGCTTAAAGTGAATCTGAGAAGTGCGTGTTCGGGTGTCATCTGGAAAGGCTGCTTGGCTTCTGGTCTCGGCCAGCCGGGATCGAAGCCAACCTGCACAAGATTGAAGCAATAGAACGAATGAAGCCACTGTCCGGCTCAAGCGGCTTGGTGCTTAGGCGGCGCTGGCCTCCTCGGCCGGTTCATAGCAGGCTGGGGAGAAAAGTCTCCCATTATTCAAGCCGATGAAGAAGACTAATTCCTTCGAGTGGACCCGGAAGCCAAGAGCGTTTGAAGATCTGAAGAAGTATCTCTCCTCGCCTCTGTCTTTGGTCGCCCTGAGCACAGTGAGCCGCTTCTCCTTTATGTAGCGGCAAGCCCCTCGGCGGTGAAGTGCGACACTAGTAGCAGAGCGAGAGGCGTCTGTGGCCGCCGGTCTATTACGTGAGCAAGGTGCTTTGCATGATGCTGAAACTAGGTATCCCAGGCCCGAGAAAATGGTGTATCTTGTCTTGGTGGCATCAAGAAAGCTGCGACATTATTTCCAAGGAAGGAGATCACTGTGGTCTCCTCGTATCCTCTGCGGGAGATCCTTCACAATCGTGAAGGTGAAGGTAAATGTCGCCAAGTGGTCTGTCGTAGCTGGGGGAATTTGGCTTCAAATTTGCCCCCGCGATCGCTATCAAGAGTCAAAGGCTGGCGGACTTCATTGTTGAATGGACTCGGCAGATGGGGAAGATAAGGAAGTCCGTGCCCACGCCTTGGGCGCTCTTCTTCGATGGATCCTTCCAGGCTCGAAGAAGCGCGGGGCTGGGTTCCTCTGGTCTCCCCGGCCAGGGACCCTCAAATATATAGTCGTCCTGGACTTTAAAGCTACCAACAATGTTGCGGAATACGAAGGATTCTTTGGTGAGCTCCATTGCCGCAGACCATCGGCATCTGGCGCCTCTGATTAAAGGCGATTCTTTCTTGGTCATCAACCAGGCAAGGAAGGACTTCACTGCTCGATCCGTCATGGCGGCTTACAGCGGAGGTTAGAAAGATGGAGAGACACTTGAAGGGCTAGGGTATACACACATACCCGGGCGCGACAATTATTTAGCGGACGAGCTCGCTCATTTCGCCTCGACAAGAGCCCCTGTTCGGCCGGAGTCTTTGAAGAAAGGCTTACGCGACCGTCCATCTCAGCCCCGTCTCGGTGGGGAGGATGGTGATCTTGCTTCAGCCCTCGCCGGATGGGAAGGCGACGCTGCCTATCGCAACCCCGTTTACGGTGGGGGCGATGGTGGCGCCGCCCGACCACGTTCTTTGGAGGAAAAGTGGCACGGCGAAGCGCTTAGCCAGCGGAGTACCGGACGATCACTCTGTGGTCGCCGTGCTTGGCCGGGAAGGCACATGGATGGATCCGATCCTGGCCTACCTGCGGGATCAAGTATGCCCGGCGATGATCGTCGGCACCGAGAAAATAGCGCGAAAGGCCAAGCGCTACACCCTGGTAGATGGGGACTGTACCGCGGGGTGGAAGCGGAGTTCTTACGAAGTGCATCACTCGGGAAGAGGGAAGCATTTTGCTCGATATCCATGGAGGCGTGTGCGGAGCCATTTTCGATCGGAACCTGGTGGGAAAAGCTTTCGCCCACGGGTTCTATTGGCCAGCGCCCTCGAGGATGCTTGCGGTGGTGAGGAGATGCGAGGCGTGCGATTCCACGCCAAGCAAATCCACCAACCAGCCCAAGCTTCGCAAACCATCCCGCTCTCATGGCCCTTCGCGATGCAGGGCTGGATATCCTGAGTCGTTCGCGGGCCACGAGGAGAGCTACACTCATCTGCTCGTCGCCATTGACAAGTTCACCAAGTGGGTGGAAGCTGAAGCCGTAAGAACCATTACCGCCGCAGCCGTGATCAAGTTCATCGCGAGGATCTTCGCGCCGGGTCGCCAACCGTATCATCACCGACAATGGCGCCCGATTCACGGCGCCGCTTTTACGGACTTTTGCGAAGAAATGGGCACGAAGGTGTGCTTTGCCTCCGTTGCCCATCCAAGAAGCAACGGCCAAGTTGAGCGAGCCAATGCCTTTGGTCTTTGAAGGGCCTCAAGACTCGGGCGTTTGATCGGCTTCACCAACGGCTCGCGGTGGGTTGAAGAACTCCGGCGATCTTTGTGGTCACTCAGGACCACTCCCGGTAAGACTCTGGAGAGACTCCATTCTTTACGGTTTACGGAGCAGGCTGTCCTCCTTGAGAATTGACATTTGGAGTCGCCGTAGCGTCTCTGCGTTCGCGGAAGAAGATCAGGAAGAGATGCGCCAAGGCAGCGTCAATCTCCTGGAAGAAGCCGAGGATCGTGCGGCCTGCGGCGCCGCTCGGTATCAGCAAAGCCTCGGGAGGTACCACGCCACCCGGTCGGTGAGAGAACATCGGCGGTGGGCGACCTGGTCTTGCGAAAGATTCGGGCCGCATGGTGGGTTACAAATCGTCTCCCAGTGGGAGGGCCCCTTTAAGGTGGTCTCGGTCTCGACCGGCGGTCGGAGTTGGCCACCGAGGCGAGGAGGAAGCTGGCGAACTCGAGAATATAGAGAACCTGCGCAAGTTCTACCCTTGAGCGGTTGTAAGTTTCAGGTTTTGTTCTCGTCTTGGGTCGAATCATGCTGTCTTTGCCGACTAGCCGGGAACGACTGTTGTTCAGAAATTAAGTACTAAGTTCCGTTATTTTTAGCGATTACTTCATGCCTTTACAGTTCTGTGTTTTATGGCAAAGTGTTGAGCGATCACTCTAATCCGCTTCGATCTGTGGCGCCCGATGGGCAAAAGCGGGACCACTATGTAAGTGCGGCGAACAGGATTGGGCAATTGGGCGGTGGTTTGAACTCGGCTCCGACACGGTCATGACACTCCGGGTGTCCCGTGAAGTGGCGATTTAAACATCTTGCTATCAAAAGCCTACGTCTGTCACGTCTTACCTTGTGTCCGCCCTTGAGAGGCCACAAGGGTGCGTGTTGTTTGCAGGGCTGTAAGGCAACGAAAAAGAATCGCCAGGACACAAGGGATACTTTACTCCCTTCTTTTTCCTTCTAAGCCTTAAGCCAGGCGGTAGCACTCAAGTTAATCTGGCGGTCGATGGAGTGGAAGGCTAAGAAGACAAGTTAAACATTCTTTGAATAAGTCTAAAAGTGTCATGTCTATTCCATGAAAGTGCTTTACAAAAGTTGTTGCAGGCCGGCCAAGTTAAAAGGGCAAAAGGGGAGAAGGGTCTAGGTTATCCTATCCTTCTTCCTCCTCGTCCCGCCATGCGGTACGCTCTGCTGCAGGTCTTCGCGAGGGCCCGGCGTCGATGCCGATGCCACCTCTTCTGCTGCGTCCTCCGGCGCGAGGTTGGCCATCTCGGTGGCGGCGGCGTGGTCGGCCATTTGCCGCACCGCGCCTCCGCCTCACTTGATCTCCTTCAATCACGGGCGGCGGCGAGAGGATCAAAGTTGGCGTCCTTGGGCGCGCGACGCCAAAGCGAACCGCGATAGCGGTACTCTGCGCGTCCCTCCTGGGTGGACCGGTCGGCGAGCGGCGGAAGCCGGGCGGTGAAGTCCGCAATCCAGCGGCGAAGGCGTAGTCACGGCGGCCATTCGATGGCGCTTGCTGCACCAACCCGGAGCGAGGCATCCTCCATCCGGTCAAAGGCGTACCTCGGCATCTGCGAGTGTTCGCCTCGGGTGGATGCGGTGTGTCATTGCGCCTCGAGCTCTTCCATGAGCTCGGCGTATGCAGCGGCCCTCGCTCCGCTCCCCACCGGCGCCCGCTCTGCCTTTCCATCCGGTCATGTAGATCAGCCACCTCTGCCGAGGCGCTAATCTCGATGGCGGCGTCGGCCGGCCGTTGCTGCTTTCGACGAAGCGGTGGTGGTGTGGGAGTAGAAGCTGTCAAAGCGGCAATGAGCATCTGCGTCGCCAGAAGAACGGAGTCCGGGAGAGATCCGGAGTGGGGCTGTGGCCCAGCGCCTCTGGGCTGCCGCAGCAACGAGCCGGGCCGGCATCTTGCATCGCGATCGCCGGCTTCTTCTTGTCTGGCGGATCATTTCTTGCTCCGTCCGCTACCTCGGCCCAGTCGTCGACCACGAGGCGGTGGGGGTGGCGGCAGTGCCCTGGAACAAGCAAAAGCAAGCAAAGGTAAGGCTCCATTCGAAGGTTAAAAGTTTTACCGTCTTCTTTTGTGTGTATCAAGGATTCGGTACAGGGTGAGGCCTCGGAAACCGAGGCACTCCGAGTGAGAACCAGCCCCCTCGAGGCACCGGCGGCCTCGGTGGCGGCGGCGAGACCGCTCCACGAAGCGGCCGGAGGATGCTTTGCGCGGTGCGTCCGCCCAGCGATCTTGGCCAGTCGGCCGCTTCGCGATGCCCGATGGCGGCGGAGGACGCTTGCGCCGTGGGTCCGCCAGCGATCTTTGGCGGTCGGCCGCTAGCGGTGCCGGTGGCGGCGGAGGACGCTTGCGCCCGGTGGAGTCCGCCACCGGCGATCTTTGGGCGGTCGGCCGCTAGTGGTGGCGGTGGCGACGAGGTCGCCGCGCTGATGGTCCGCCATCGCAGCCAGCCGTGAATCGGCCGCCGGCGGTGGCGGTGGCGACGGAGGCCGCGCCGGTGGAGTCCACCAGCGGCGCCGGCGTGAATCGGCCGCGGCGGTGGTAATGGCGGCAACTTCTGCGCCGGTCGGTCCGCTTGGCCCAGTAGCGCCGTAGTCGGCCGCCCGGCGGTGGCGGTGGCGATGGAGGAAGGCGCCGTAGTCGGCCGGCGGCGCCATGAACGATTGCGGCGGTGATAAGCGGAGGCGAAGCGTCGCGGCCGTTGATGAAGAGCCCCGCGGTGAGAGAAGTCCCGATGGCGGGGCCGCTATGTGAATCCGGCGGCCAGCGGTAGCCGCCGATAGCCGTGGTCGGTGGGCGTTCGATGAAGCGATGTCGTCGGCGGCGCTTGTTCCTCCTGGTCGCCGGTAGGCAGAGTGCCGCGGATTATCGAGGGCCCTTGATGGGCGATGATGGGCGTCCCCATGGCGTCCATCTTGGGCATCGCCTTGGCGATCCCGCCCGATCCAGAGGCTGCATGTCGCAAAGTGGAAGCGCAGCCTCGGGAAGAAGCGAGCGTCGCTCGGGCCTGATCGCCCCATCGAGAAGCGTCTGCGCGGCGTCCGGCTTTCCACGGT
Source organism: Rhipidocladum racemiflorum (assembly GCA_036346355.1). Taxonomy (NCBI): domain Eukaryota; kingdom Viridiplantae; phylum Streptophyta; class Magnoliopsida; order Poales; family Poaceae; genus Rhipidocladum; species Rhipidocladum racemiflorum. The sequence goes on along the minus strand of CM070576.1, from coordinate 9,374,049 downwards.
GACCACGGCAAGAAGAAGAAGAAAGCGATGTTAAAAAAAAAAAAAGAATGATGATGAAGAAGGAAGGCGTAAGAGCTTACCTCCTGGAACCGTCAAGTCCGTCGTCCACGCCCGAGGTAGTGCCAAAGGCTGGGCGGTGCCGTGGCGCAAAGCTAATCCTCGGGACACGAAGTCGGAGAACCATGCCTCCGGTCAGCCTGCTGTCGCGGCCGATCAACGAGCCAACATTGCAAGTAGCTCGGGTGTGTCGGCGACCGGAGATACCTGATCAGATTTGCTGCCCACCGCTCGGTGGAAGCCCCGAGGCTTCAATGCATTTGTCGTCTTCAACGTACAACCATTCGTGGCGCCACATTTTCCGGTGGATCGGTTCTCCATTGGAATGTAGCGCGCATAGCGGCCCCGTCTCTAAGTCGCGAGATGGCGGCACCGGAGATCTTTGGAGCCCTGGGCGACGCGGGCGAGAAGAAGTAGCGGAAAAGGAGAAGATTGGGCATTACCCCTATAAACATCTCACGAAGTGGGCGAAGGCGGAGAGGAGCACAATGGAGTTAGGAGGAAGGTGGATGTTGTGAATGTCGTAGAAGTTGAGGGCGGCGATGTAGAAGTCAGAGATGGGCGGGACCAAGCCCGCCATCATCGCCATGACGAAGAAGATGACTTCCCGGGCTGGGCGTGGGGAGCGGCGATCCGGCCGCATGCGGAGAGAGCGCTTGTGAGCGTCACCTTGGAGCATTTAGCGGCGGCGTTCTCTTCCACGATTGAAGGAGGAGGGCGAGAGTCGGTGAGGCCATCGAGAATCAGCTAAGGAAGAAGGAAGCTAAGGCGAGGAAGGAGCAGAGGCGGCTTAAACGGGGGACATGCCCCGTCGCCGCTTATTTATAAGAATTCAAGGAAGAGCCTGGCGGGAAAAAGTCGAAGAGGCAGCGATTCGGATGCGGGGAAAACCAAAGCATTTTTCGAGGAAGTGGGCATGTCACACGAAGCCTCTGAAACGTCTGCAGTATGCACCTCGGGGCAGGAAAAATAGGCTAGTTTTTAAAGACCGCGGGGTTGGTGTGCATTTATGGGCCCCACCCTGGAGATTGTACCGTTCGACGAAGAAAAGAAAAGAATAAAGACACTCCTGGGTGGGCGGGGAGCTCTTGTCGGCGTATTAAATGGGGTACCTGCGGCCGCATTAAGTACTCACGCCAGGAAGGGCAGTGGCGTTCGAGCCACTCCTCAGGCGACGGCAAAGTGCTCGCCAAGAGGACCGGTGGCGTTCGGGCCACTCCTCAGGGCGACCAGCAAAGGTGCTCGCCAAGAGGACCGGTGGCGTTCAGGCCACTCCTCGGCGACAGCGAAGGTGCTCGCCAAGAGGACAGTGGCGTTCGAGCCACTCCTCGAAGCGACCGGCAAAGGTGCTCGCCAGGGGCGAGTGGCGTTCAGCCACTCCTCGGGCGACAGCAAAGTGCTCGCCAAGAGGACCGGTGGCGTTCGAGCCACTCCTCGGCGACAGCGAAGGTGCTCGCCAAGAAGGGCGAGTGGCGTTCGAGCCACTCCTCGGGCGACCAGCAAAGGTGCTCGCCAGGGGCAGAGTGGCGTTGAGCCACTCCTCGGCGACCAGCGAAAGGTGCTCGCCAAGAAGGGCAGTGGCGTTCGAGCCACTCCTGGGCGTAGTTCCCAAGAATCAACCCGTAATCGTACTACGAGCGAAGGTCAAGGATATTTAATGCAAGGCGTGCGCATTAAATGCAGGATGTGTAGGCAGTGGTATGGCGGCGTGTCTTCCCAGCGCGCATTAATGATGGGTGGCCAGAATCGACATCCCCTCTCTCTGGCCCGAACTGCAGGGTGACAGACAGCGGGACCCAAGGTGAAGTCTAAGTCGGCTAGGGCCAGGCATTAAATGTGATGTAAGAAGAGTATGGCGGGTGCATTAAATGCTGTAGTAGCGTGTCGACGCTTGCTTTACATAAGCCAGTAAGCCCCATGCGCCTCGGCCCGGCCAGTATAAAAGGGAGCTAGGGTGCATGGGAGAAGGGTTGTTGATTCTTGGTTGGCAGAACCTTAGAAGGTCGTCTTCCCCAGCCTTGTAAGAACCTTGAACTCAGAAGGAACCACCAAGCAGGACTAGGGTCATTACTCCTTTGGAGGGCCCGAACCTGGGTAAACTCGACCGTCTTCTTGCTTGCTCTCAGCATCCCGTTCTTCCCGTCCTTGGAGCGGTTGCCACAAAAGCCCCCAGTCCGAATCTCTCAAGCACCCAATCCTAGGGTGCCTGTTGGCCAGTAAGCCGACAGGTTGAACTTTGGGGATGTAGGGTTTTGGTGGGTGGTTGGATTGGGGGTTGTCTTGGGAAATGTTGGATGTTAGGGTGGTAGATCGGGGGTAGATAATGTCATCCCTAGAGTTGGGTTGAGTTTTGGTTGGAGATGTAAAGAATGAGATCCGTTCGTCGTGGGTTGAGCTAGCTCGGAGCTTCTCCGGCTTAGCCACGTGTAGGAAAGTTGTAGATCGGGGCCTCGTGGTGCCATAGAGATCGGTGGCACCTCGATCCCTCGTGTTAGTTGGGCAAGATGCGCCAGGACCGGAGTGTCCGGACCCCAGTCCGGAGTGTCCGCCTTAGGCCGGATTATCCGGTCACGCATGGCCGGAATGTCCGGGTTAGCCGGACTGTCCGGACCAAATAACCGGACTGTCCGGGTTCACCTGGTCTGTCCGGTTACGTTCGTTGGTTCGGCTGCGTCGTTTCGTCGAGGGTTTTCGTTCTAGTTGTTTCCATTGCATTGCATGCATCTTATTGTTGTATATGATTCGTGTAGAAAACGAAACCGCGGAGGGTGATACCGCCGTGGTTGAGGGAGTTGCCGAGGGGCAAATCGCTGTCGGTCCGCAAGCAGAAGAACAAGGCAAGCACCTATGCATCTTGAACCTTATGTGAAATCTATTTTTGTGAATTTACTGCTTATTGGATGTTAAGTGTTGCATTAGGAGTTGAGGTGTGTGATAGGCTAGATCCTATTTGCTGCATGTACCCTTTTCATTGTTACTTGAAGACACCTCCCTTGGAGCTAGATTATGGGTATTAATTGTGTCGTGCTTAGTATGCTTAGGAGTCGGGTTCGGGCCAAGTAGTGGGTGGTTCCACTGCTTGAGGTTTTACACATTAAAGTCTATGGAACTGTTTGTTTATGGTTATGTTGTGGAAAAAGGTATAATTGGAGACCGGGCGGGAGAATTGGGGCATTTGGGTAAGGAGACCCAAATGTGGTAGTCCCGCCTGAGTCAGCTAAGGACCGATCCGATGTGGCACCATGGCTGGGCACCACCTGGTTGGTCACATGCCTGATTATGGTAGGGTAAGCCCTGTTTTATCGCATGCTTACTCGAAGGACTACGACCTCATGCGGTTGGGCGTGATGATGAGGGCGAGGCCTAGGCCGGCTCTCGAGTGGCCAAGCCGGGCTTGGGCTACTCGAGAGGGTGCTAGGTTTTCGGACCCATGAGGGTACTTCGGCGAGTAAGTATGGATGGGAGGGGGTTGACATGAGTTTCCTTCGTGGCACATGTCGTGTGATCAATGCTTCCCTGCAGGGTTAACTAAGCGATTCGAATTGCCGCGCTTTCGGATATGAGCATGCTTGGTCACTGCTATTACACGTAGTAAATAACTTGAATTGAAGTTCGCCGTTGGGCTTGAGCTCGAAATGAATGTGGTTAATTGATGTGGTTTGTTAATTGTTAACTTCACCTAGTGGCAGGTGCATTGACAACCGCACAAAAATTGAGAATTGAGTAGTTTAAGTAACTAAACAACAAATGTTAAGCATTTCGCAACTGTTCTACTTTCAGCTTATTCCTTGCTACATCCAAATGCATAATCTTTGGAGTCGGTCATATATGGACCACGGGTAAGACTTGCGAGTACCTTTTGTACTCAGGCTTCTGCTTTCGTGGTTTTGCAGGTGAGGATCCAGCGGGGTGTGAGTTTTGCCCCTACTGCCTATCGGTGACCGGGCGGGGCACCGAGTAGAGGCCGCGGTCGTCGCGTGTGCGCCCGGAAGTGTTAGGGCATGACACTTCCGGGGTGTTTCACTTTTGTTGTATAAGATAGTCGATCTTACTTTTGTTGTCGATTATACTTTGGTTTCTGTACTCGTTATGCTTTTATCTCTGCTATGGGAATCGTCTGCTTTTCGCTTGGTCGTTTTTGTTGGTTGTTGTTGTTGGGCCTCTTTGTGCCGTGTGGTGTTTTCGTTTGCTTCCGCGTTTTTGTGTCTCTGGTAGTGAGCTTGGGGGCTCGATGCCCCTTTGTGCGAATTGATTTTGATATGGTATTTGGGGACCGGTATGTGGGGATCCTGGGCGAGTTTCGGATCGCATACCGGGGGAATACCGGGGTTGTTGTCGAGTCGTTTGGATGTTTGTAGAGTTGTCTCGGTTGGGCTTGGGGCTTAGCTTCGGGATCACCTCCGGTGATGCGTGGCTAGGATCCAAATCCGGCGGGAGCAACTGTTCATCCAACAACTCGAGGACGATCTGGCGGCTCCTCTCGGTGAGTATCGAGCAAAGCGCACAAAGACAGACCCCAACTTGATGGCGATTAGGAATTGGTTAGAATTTGTCATAATCCATTAGGTCGGAAGTAATATTTATCCCCACCCTAGGTTATAGGGGTGAATGTGAGTTGCGTTGGAATCGTGCATGTCGTATCATCTCATGCATGTGCATGTCATCTCGCATCATGAATTGTGTTGTTTTAGCGTGTTGGACTCGTTGAACTCCAACGTGAAGTGCTACAGTCTGACTTGGGAGTGGTTCACGGGTTTAGCGAATCTAAGGCTTATCCTTCCCGTGATGTCTAACTCTTGTGATCTGTATTTCGTTGATAACAGAATGAGGACCCGCGGTGGTTTGGGAGGTGATGATGACGGCGCTAGGCGATCGCAGCCTAGCCATGGCGATCCGCCTCCTCCTCCCAATGTACTGGATATCCTGCTGCGGTCAGAGAGGAACCAGGAGACTACCAACCGGATTCTGGAGATCTTTGGTCGAGAATCGGTCACTCGGGTGGCCGCGGTGAAGGGTGAGCCCGCCCAAATGGCTATTTGGACTTCCTCCACACTCAGCCGCCAGTATTCTCCCGGGCCAGTGATCCCTTGGAGGCAGATGACTGGCTACGCACGATTGGTTTGGCTACAGACGTAATTCTCCAGTCTCTGCCTCAGAGCTTTGAGCCATTCATTATGAATTTTCATATGAATAGCATGGAGAAGAGCCTGACTGAGTTACATGGAATGCTCAAGGCTGCCGAGGAAAGCATTAAGAAGAAATCCAATCATGTGATGATGGTTCAGAAGACAACTGCCTTCAAAAAGAAGAAAGCCAAGGCTTGGGGAAAGGGAAAGGGAAAGGTCAAGGCTCAAGATGAGATCACGAGCCTCAAAACTAAGCTTCAGAAGCTCAAAGTCGGCCCTCAACCCGATACCCAATGCTTCTATTGCAAGAAGTCAGGACATTGGAAACGGAACTGCGAGAAGTACCTGTCAGATAAAAGGAATGGGAGTGTGACTTCCACTTCAGGTATTAATGTTATAGAAATTAATCTTGCTACTTCTTATTCCAGCTCTTGGGTAATGGTACCGGATCGGTTGCTCACATTTGCAATTCGATGCAGGGGCTCACAAAGAGTAGAGACTTGGCAAAGGGAGAAGTGAATATTCGCATGGGGAATAAAGCAAGAGTTGCTGGTCTTGCCGTTGGCACCTACCCATTGCATTTGCCTTCAGGATTAGTTTTAGAACTTAATAATTGTTATTTTGTCCCATCTATGAGTAGAAACATTATTTCATCTTCCTGTTTGGAACATGAAGATTATGAATTCAGAATAAAGAACTTTGTTTGTTCAATATTTTTGAATGATATGTATTATGGTCGTTGTCCCATGGTGGATGGGTTATACGTCCTTGAACTCAAAGAAAAACATGTCTATAACATCAATGTCAAAAGGCCTCAACCAAATGATTTGAACCCTACCTTTTTATGGCATTGTCGCTTGGGTCAAATAAATGAGAAGAGCATGAAGAAGCTCCATGGTGATGGACTTCTCACCTCATTTGATTTTCAATCATTTGAAACATGTGAGTCTTGTTTACTTGGCAAGATGACAAAAACCCCTTTCATAGGTTTTAGTGAGAGGGCGAGTGAATTGTTGGCCCTAGTACATACAGATGTATGTGGACCAATGAGTTCGATTGCTAGAGGTGGGTTTCAGTACTTTGTAACTTTTACTGATGACTTTAGTAGATATGGATATATCTATTTAATGAGGCATAAGTCTGAAACCTTTGAAAGGTTCAAAGAGTTTCAGAACGAACTACAAAATCAACTTGGCAAATCAATAAAACACTTACGATCAGATCGTGGTGGCGAATACTTGAGCCAAGAGTTTGGTGATCATGTAAAGCAATGTGGAATCGTTTCACAACTTACTCCGCCAGGAACGCCTCAATGGAATGGTGTATCCGAACGACGGAATCGAACTTTATTGGATATGGTTGGGTCAATGATGAGCCAAACAGATCTGCCATTATCCTTCTGGGGGTTCACTCTAGAGACAGTTGCGTTCACATTAAATAGGGTCCCATCAAAATCCATTGAGAAGACACCATATGAGATATGGACCGGGAGAAGTCCCATATTGTCATTTCTCAAGATATGGGGATGCGAGGTTTATGTAAAACGTTTGCAATCAGATAAACTCGCACCTAAATCAGAAAATGCTTCTTTGTGGGGTATCCTAAAGAAACAAAAGGATATTACTTTTATAAAAGAAACGAGAACAAAGTTTTTGTTGCTCGAAATGGTGTCTTTTTGGAGAAAGAGTTTCTTTCCAAAGAAATCAGTGGGAGTGATGTGCATCTCGATGAAATTCGAGAATCGCATGAATATGTTCAAGCTACCACTGAACCTTCACAAGATGTACAAAGTGTTGTACAACCTGTGGAAGAGACACCAGCCCTACGTAGGTTGAGGAGGCTGCATCATGAACCCATAAGATATGGACATGACATATTATTATTGGACAAAGATGAGCCCACGACTTACAAAGAAGCGATGATGGACCCAAACTCCAAAAAATGGCTTGGAGCCATGAGATCCGAAATTCAATCCTACTTAGATGGAAATGTTCAGATCTATAAAGTACGGTTGGTGGCAAAGGGTTTCAAACAAATTCAAGGAATTGACTCTGATGAAATTTTTTCAACGGTAGCCATGCTCAAGTCTGTCCGGATCATTTTAGCAATTGCTGCATATTTCGATTATGAAATATGGCAGATGGACGTTGAAAGACCGAGATGGCGATCAGAGGGGGGGGTGAATGATCCCAAATAAAAAATATCCCCTACTCAACGTACTCCAAACAATCCCGCAAAGAAAACCGATGCTCCTTAAAATCGCGAAACCCGCAAAAATCGGAACGACTTGACAACTATATGTATCCCTAGCTTACATGGATGGGAACCATGAATCATATGAGGGATATTTTTAAATCACAAATTCTGGTTGTCAAGTGTCCAAAGCAAAGAGGAATCAATTCAAATACTTCTTTTCTAAAAGAGATCAAGCCAAAACACAAAAGCCTCTTTTAGAAAAGCAAAAGCAGTTTTTCAGGAATTGTCCTCAATTAGAGCAGGTGGATGGTGGACTTCTGTTGCTCCAAAAAATTTGGGAATTTTTCAGCCTGTGAGCTGTTGAGTCGTGAAGCACTCCACCAAAAATCACCACCAAAATCCTTCTACAAAAATCAGGAAAAATCAAGAACTACGAACAGTCAGGATTTTCAATCAGGAAATTTGGGGCTCGGTTTTCACCTCACAGCTCCCAAATGGTGCATCCAGTGGACTCCAAAATTTTTCCACAGATGGGTATATGAGTCAAGCACCTTATCCAACAAGAATCAATCAAGAAAGATTTTTCTATATTTTTCTAAAAATCAAAGACTGACTGCTCTTGCGAAGAACAAGTTCAGGACAGATTTGCAATCTTGATAGAAACTTGATCTCTAGTCTATCCTAGGGTGCAAGAAAGATGTAAAACCAAATGAGCACCCTCAAGACCTCCTTGATCAACAGCATTTAGAAGGAGAGGAGCAAATCCAAATTGCGAGAAAGTAAATTGCGAGAATTTACATGCGGGAAAGTAAATGCTGAATTTAAATTGCGTAAAGTAAAGACATAATGTAAATGCGGAATTTAAATTCACAAAAATGTAAAGAAAATCTTTGTATTTTCTGGTTGGAAGGTTTACAAAGCCTCACTTCATGTGGGCAAAGCTCAAAGGAGCAACTCAAACCTTCAAGTGAGGGAGGACACCCCTCCCCCTCTATTTATACTACTCTAGGGCCACCTACCACCCTTGGATGAGTCCCAAACCCTAGGGCACTCCACCAAGGGCTAGGATTAACCCTCTCATTTCAACCCACACATGGGCTTTACATGGGCCACATTGGCCATACATGGGTTTTAAACAAAACCCGATCAACCCGATGCAACGGGCCTTCATCCGCCCGGACTTGACCGCTCAGTTTCCTCCTCTTCGAGCCTCCAACCCGAACCGGAAACCTTGAGCCACCTCAAGTCCATTTCCATGACATCCAAGTGAACCTGGTTTGAGCCCAACCATCTCGTCGGCATCCTCGACCGCTCTGGACCTCGGTTCTCCCAACCTAGTCCCGGTACTCACCAACGACCATAGCTGCCTCAGGAACCTGTACCACAAGGAACAAACCATTTTGCACATACCACAATGCACATACCTTTTCTTCCTGCATGTTAGTCCACAATTATCATTAATTGAAACATGCAATACCGAGTCAAATCAAACTCAAGCCTGAGCACACCTTGCTCAAATAAAGTCAAATACTCATCACAAACATGGATGGACCTCCACATGGTCCTTCAATCTCCCCCTTGATGAGTATATTGACAAACCACACAAAAGGCATAAATTTGAGTTTGTAAACAAAGGAAGAAAAGCAATTTGATTGCAAAAAATCATATTTGGTCCAATAAAAAGAGAAAGAAAGCTCATGACCAAATAGATGAGAAGATTTTTAGAGCTCAACACTTGAAAGGACAATTTTTCAACAAGAGCTCCAAAAACCAAGAAATCTCTCAAAAAGCTCAATATTACTCATGATCCAAATGCAAGGACAATTGTTCAACATGATCATGAGAAAGCATTTTTTTTTTAATTCTCTAAGATGTCTTTTCTACGTTTTCTCCCCCTTTTGGCAATATAGGCATCAAAGAGAACAATTTTTGCATGAAATGCAACCTAGAAGAGCTTTGAGGATTATGCAAGTGACCACTTAGACAAAGTATGACACCAAGCTACTCAAGTTCAGATTATGTCATCCTAAGTCATATCCAATGGCATATTTCAATTTTTGCTAACTAGCTCAAAAGAAGTTATAATACTTTGGTATGATTTCAACAATAGCAACACTTAGCATAACTTCAATACTAGAAGCAAAGCCAACCAAGCGAGCAAATGGATATATTAGAGTTCAACCTAGTCAACACTTTGGGAAACTACAAGTCCATAAGAGAAGCCTCATGCTCAATCATCTCTTTAAATGCAAATTTTTAGATTAAAGCTCATAAGCGGTATGAGAGAGTTAGGCTTAGTGAAGCACATCCTCGACTAGGAGCCATCGACAAAGGCCTCCTAAGCTTCACTCTCCTCCACAAACCTTTCAGGGTTTAGAGAGTTTATCCTAGAGAAACACAACCTCGACTAGGAGCCATCGACATAGGTCTCCTAGGCATCACTCTCTTCCTCTAGTTATTTTTGCATTTTTGGTGTATTGACTCAAGCCATTAGCAACCATCTCAAGCAAGAAGCTTAAAAGAGTGGTTTTGGTCATACACACTTCATTCAAGTTCATCCCAAGTGCAATGGGAAGCAGTCTCGTGAATGAATAGTGTTGAGTTCAATTTTAGCACAAAAGAGTCAATTTATATTTTCAGCACTTAGATTCATGAGCATTATTGAGGATTCTAGAATGAAACAATGTAGCTAACCCAAGTTGCTCTAGGGACTCTAGTAGAAACCCACTATTTCAATAAGCATGGCATAAGCATCTAGTGAAGAAGTATAGCAAGTAAAAGCCATGTTTCATCAACTTTTCAGGAAAGCTCAATTTTAAAATGTTGGCTAGTTTCACATGATATACCAAATTGGATATGACCTAGATTAGCAAATATCTTCAGAAAAGTGGCTAGGTGCAACATATCTCAATTTTATCAATTGCATAATAGACAAAGCTCGTAAATGAAAAACAAGTCTATATGCAATGCAAAAGCATCAATTCCAAGCTCCCCCTCAACAAGTGAGTCGATTAAGCACAAAATCTGATTGAAGTTGAGTTATTAGCAATTTTAGATTCAAAAGGATGAATTGAACTCAACTGAAACCATAAAGACAGAAATGATGAGAAGGAATCAAGCAACTGACACATGGGTAGTCTAGGAGCAAAGATAACATGAAGAGAAACACTAACACTCAGACTCGCTCTCACCTTCCCCGTATGACTTATATAGGAAAGCTACTTCTCCAACTCCAACCCAGGAGCAAACACAGACCCTGTCTACCCAGGGGGCCCAACACCTGCTAGACCTAAAAGGCGTGAGTGAGCTCAACCGAGAATAAGAGAGGAATAGCACCCTAAAGCATAAGGTGAGAGGTCCATGCCGAGGCATGCGGAAGTCTAGGTGAAGTGGTCTCAACAAAATGAAAACCATCCCAAAGATACCCGAGAAGAGAAAGGAAGGCTGAATATACATACGAACATATAATACAAGCCGGCTCCCCCTCAAGATATGCCATATGGGCTCATAATCCCAAGCTCTCCTCTCGGAAACAAACCTGGAGCTATCCAAAGGCTTGGTAAAGATATCGGCTATCTGGTGGTCACTCTTCACAAACTGGAGCACTATATCACCCTTCTCCACATAGTCTCTAAGGAAGTGATAAGCGAATGTCAATGTGCTTGGTCGAGAGTGTTGCCGGGTTCTTAGCAATGTGAATGGCAGGCGTGTTATCACAGAAAAGTGGAACACAATCTGCTACTAACCCAAAGTCCCGCAAGGTCGATCTCATCGAGAGAACACAGCTACGACAAGCGGCTGCGACAACATACTCGGCCTCGGCGGTGGTATGCAACACGGATTGCTTCCTAGGCGACCAAGAGACAAGAGAAGTGCCAATGAATTGGCAAGTGCGAAGTGCTCTTCCTATCTATCCTACGGCCCGGCGAAGTCTGCATCGGAGAAGGCTCTCGAGAGATAGACAGGAGGAAGAAGAGTACCGAGATACCATAGTCAATGGTAGCTCGAAGGTACTGAAGATGCGCTTCACCGCCGACGGTGAGAGGCGAGGAGAAGCCTTGAAAGCGAGCACAAAGACATACGAGAGAAATGTATGTCAGGTCTCGAGGCGATGAGATACAAAAGGAGCCGATCATGCTCAGGAACTCCTTCGATCAAGCGGCTCACCATCCTCGTCGAGCTCGAGGACGGCGATGGTGGCCATAGGAGTCATAAGCGGCTTTCCATCGGACATGTCAAAGCGCTTGAGGAGGTCTCGAGTGTACTTGCCTTGATGCAAGAATGTACCCTCCCAAGTCCGCTTAATCTGGAAGCCAAGGAAGTAGCTCAACTCGCCCATCATGCTCATCTCGAACTCGGTACTCATCACATCGAGGCTGAGTAACAGCGAATGCAAGGAACCACCAAAAATGATGTCATCGACATAGATTTGGACTAAGAGAAAATCCGAATCAGAATGTCTGACGGACAGAGTCTTGTCCACTTGACCCATATGAAAACCATGACTCAAGAGGTAGGACTTAAGCCTCTCATACCAAGCTCGTGGAGCTTGCTTAAGTCCATACAAAGCTTTGGAAAGCTTGAAGACATGGTTTGGGTACTTGGGGTTCTCAAATCCTGGAGGTTGTCTGACATACACCTCTTCCTCAATGAAGCCATTGAGGAATGCACTCTTGACATCCATTTGAAAAAGCTTGAAGCCCTTGGATGCCGCGAATGCAGCAGGATCGGATGGCCTCGAGTCTAGCTACGAGGGCAAAAGTCTCCTCGAAGTCGAGACCCTCGACCTGAGAGAAACCCTGGCGACTAACCTAGCCTTGTTTGAACTACAACCCCATCCTCACTCTGCTTGTTTTGAACACCCATTTGGTCCCAATGATATTGTGACGAGAAGGGGGCTCGACAAGCTTCAAACTTTGTTCCTCTCGAAGTTTTCAAGTTCCTCATGCATAGCATTAATCCAAGATTCATCGAGATAATGCATGAGAAACATCCTTCGGCTCAAAAGAGGCAACAAAGGCAGAGTGAAGGCAGAAGGTGGACAGACTGACTTAGAGCGAGTGACTCGCTCAAGCAGATCTCCAATGATGCGGTCGGTGGATGAGCCTGCTTGAATGTGGCGGGAGGTCGAAGCGAAGTGACCTCTACTCCTCGCGTGGGAGAAGTAGGAGCAGAGCCACTAGGCTGCTGAAGAGTCCGAGGGTAGGGCTGATCTCCCTGAGGTGCAGATATGGAAATGGGAGGCACCTCGGGAGGCGAGGAATGGTATTTGGATCAGGCAAGGCGCCTTCTTCTCCGTCATCAACTTCCTCTGAGAAGATAGGCGGGAAAGAGGAGAAGAGCCTGAAATGTCTGGTCTAGCACCGGGCTAGCCTCATCAAAAGTCACCTCGCGGTCTCTATGATCCTACCCAAATCTACGACCCAAATCCTATAGCTACGGGCGGAAGTCGAGTAACCCGAAAGATCCCATCGTGACGTGACTCGAACTTATCTAGGTTCCCAGACTTCAAGAAGAAGCACTTGCAACCAAAAACACGAAAATGAGATACACTAGGCTTTCGCCCATATCTCAACTCATAAGAAGTGCAATGCAAGTGTGCCCTAAGAAAAACTCTGTTGGCAACATGGCATGCCGTAGCTACAGCCTCAGCCCAAAACTTCCTAGGAGTATTGTACTCATCTAGCATCGTCCTGGCCATCTCAACCACCATTTCCACTACGCCATTTTGCTGAGGGACGTATGGAGAGGAGAACTGATGCTCTAAGCCTAACTCCTCACAGAAGCTGCTAAAGTAGGAGTTCTTGAACTCCGTGCCATTGTCACTGCGGATCGCTCGTAAGGCACCTGGGAGCTCAACGGACAACCTCACGGACCAAACCCTGAAGTGTGAAAAACACTCATCCTTCGAGGCCATGAAAAACACCCAAGAGTACCTCGAAAAATCATCGACAATGACAAGAATATACCACTTCCCACTGCTTGTGCACTCGAGTGGACCAGCGGTGTCCATGTGTAGCAGCTGTCCTGGTGCATCAGTCATCACTCGGGTGACTAGAGGATGGGAGGCAGTAACCATCTTGCCATGTCGGCAAGGAGAACATACAACATCTTTGACCATCTTGAGTTTAGGCAGAGGCCACGAATGAGATCATGGCCGCTAACTCGAGTCAAATGATCAAAGCCAATGTGACCAAGTCTCCTATGCAAAAAGGAGAGATCACGGGACTCTGAAGCAATAAGGCAATGGAGAGAGTCTCTAGAGGAAGAAGAAAAATCAGCACGAAAGACTCTTCTAAAACGAGAAATCCCGCAAACAAACTCCCCAAAAGAATCGAGGATCCTACAAGAGCTCCTCTTAAAATTGACCTCGAAATCGTCATCAAGAAGCTGAGAGACAGAAAGCAAGTTGAAATGCAGCTTACTGACTAAGGCAACATCCTTAAGAATGAAATGATCGTTAATGCAGATGGTACCTTTAGCGATGACTCTACTCGACGCAGCATCCCCAAAGGTGATTACCTCATCACCGGATCTCGGTCGAGGGAAGAAAACCAACGGAGTCTCCGGTCATGTGGCGAGAACAGCCGGAGTCTACGATCCAAACCTCCCCTTCCTGTCCCTACGGACTGAATCAAAGAGAGTGAAAAGCGGATGTCTCATGACCAGGATAGATCGGTGCAGATCTAGGAACCCAATCTTGAGTCAAGCTGTGCGATGAAACAAGCTTGATCAGCGGAGTAGAAGAATGCAATCCGCACCTCTCCGTGACTCGACTCTCACAAACTCAGACTCCGCTCCAGTGGGGCGTGCAGGAGCCGGCTCTTTGGGTTGGTCCGCCCAGGTGCAAAGGCCGGACCATCCAGTCTTCTGCTGCCTGCATTCTCCTGGGAAAGCAAACTCACGCCGCCGATATCTACCTCGATGGGAAAAGCGAGGAATATCAAGAGGACGGCGGAAAGACCGACTTCGGAGACCTGGGGCGAAAACCAGAAGTAGAAGCCTGAAAACCAAGCCCCATGCGCTGTCCAAAAACAGGAGACTCTCTAGCTTGTTTATCCTGTCTAGAAGCCGTGTGTGCCTTAGGCGCACTCAGAGTCTGGGGATGACCCTGAATACCCCTAAGAGCATGGACACGCTCACGCAGCAGAAATCTTGGCGCGTCTGAAGGTAAATCAGCTATATGTCCATCCTTCGGCGGAAGGTGCATGTATACTTCGCCTTGGGGGTGAAGTAGCATGAGAAGCACCCTTCGTCGGGCGTCCCGTGGACAATCCTGCTGATCTAAACACGATGGTGCTCACCTGTGGAGCCACCACTATCTCTCCGCTCTTGGAGGCACGCACAACAGTGGGCGGATGCGCCCGTGTATGCTCCAAGGCATCAAACCCTAGACCTTGATTGAATCTGCTAATCTTGGACTGATCTAGGATAAGATTGAGCTTCTTCTTACCTCCAACAAACTTCTCGAGAGTGCTCATAAGGTACTGACACTCTCGAAAAAGTGAGGCACAAGAAGAGCAAGGGGAAGGAGTAGCAGGGGAAGAGCCAGATGGAGAAGAGCGAACTGAGCGATCAAATCTCTCCCTATAAAGAGCAGCCTCAATCTTGAGGACTACTTAAGAAACACATGGAGAGTCTCTAATCCTACCCACTGGGCTTTGAGCTTCTTCCTAAGCTCTACATGAATTTGATTCATGTCCTCTGCTACCCAACACACAAAGATGCAACCATTTTGTGACTTAGCTAGAAGATCCTTAGCATATTTTGAGTTTTCAAGCACCAAGTCATCATAAGCATTTTTAGTTGCATACAGCCCTCACATGAGCTGATTGGGTCCTTAGAAGCATGCTTTTCAAGTTCATCATTTCTAGCAGATAGCTTCCTAAGGTGACAACTCATGGCATCAATTTCAGCGAGAAGCTTAGGGCAATTAGCACATGAAGCATTTGTGTGAGTGTGAAGAAAACTAGCATCAACAGGAATAGAATCTATTGGACATGTGCTAGCATCCTTCGACCTAAGTGACTCAAGATCGAAAGCACACTATCATGTAGAGTCCTTAGGTTCTCCAACTCCACAAGCAAAGCATCACACAAGGTACAGCTATCGAGTCTCGGGAGGAACAAGATCTAAGTGAAGCTAACTCCGAGATAAGGTACCTACTTCCTTCTCTAGATCCAAACACTTAGCTCTAGACTTGGAATGAAATTTTCCTAGTTTGATAAAAGCATCATGGAGCTGGTCATAAGAAGGTACCTCCTCCGTGTCATTTGTCTGACTCGGTGTCGGGTACTTCCATGGCATTGGAGGCCATGAAGCACATCCGGAGAAGTCATCGCCGCCCTTCACCTTCTCTTGCGGTTCATCCTCGTCCTCGTCGCTCCATGTCTCCGTGTCGGAGAGGTCAAGGTCGTCGAGCGGCAAGGACGCGGTGAAAGAGCTTCTTGCCCTTGGCGAACTTGCGGTGTTTCTTCTCTTGCGCCGGATTTCGCGGTGGAGGCTTCTTGTTGCGGTTCTTGTTGATGTAGTAGTTCTTGCCCGCACCGCCTTGTTCATTATTGCCCTTCTCCAGCTTGGGGCAGTTTGCCAGAATGTGGTTTTGTCCACCACACTCAAAGCAAGTGAACTTGCAACTCCTCTTCCTATCTCTTACCCTCTTGTAAATGTTCGAAAATTTTCGGCGACAAGAGCAAGCTAAATCTTCACGGAAATTGTTCCAGAACGTCATCGCTTACGTCGCAAAGAGCGGGGATAGAAAAACCAGAATAGAAGTCAAGAGGGGGTCCAGAAGAGGAAGACCCTGTGGGATCGGTAACCAATGCCATCGTTTGGGACTTCGTCCTGCGGCGGCGATGTCGAGCTCATGAGTCTTGAGGCGGGAATACAACCCGTCAAGAGTCAAGGTCGACAAGTCCGTATGGTCGTGATGGTGGTTACCTTCATCTCCCAAATCCTCAGATCGAGTGCTTTCGAAGAAAATGTCTCGCATTCTCCGAATCGGTGTATGAACAACCCATCGACCGAAGATTGCCGAGAATCTTTGCAAAAGCGAGCAAAGCACTCATCAAGGCTCTCACCAGCGTGCAGCTCAAACTTGTTGTAGTCACGCTTAAATTGATCCTGTCTCACGGACTTGATCTGAGTGGTGCCCTCATGGTAAGCATTGAGGGTCACCCGGATCTCGTGAGCCGATCGTAGGTGAGAGACGCGATCATACTCACTGCGGCTAAGTCCCTGTATGAGGAGGTTCTTGGCCTTAGCGTTTGCCTCAACGTCAGCCATGTTTGCGACGTTGACGTTCTCATCGGCCGGAACCTCATACGGGTGCTTCACCTTCTGCCATAAAGAAAAGCCCTGGGCAGTGATGTATGTCTCCATCCGAACCTTCCAGAACGGATAATCAACTCCAGCAAAAATTGGAGGCTTAGTTGAGTACTTGTCCGTCGCCATGGCTCTTGAGACCGGTCAAGATCTATAAAAGAGCAAAACCGGCTCTGATACCAATTGAAAGACCGAGATGGCGATCAGAGGGGGGGTGAATGATCCCAAATAAAAAATATCCCCTACTCAACGTACTCCAAACAATCCCGCAAAGAAAACCGATGCTCCTTAAAATCGCGAAACCCGCAAAAATCGGAACAACTTGACAACTATATGTATCCCTAGCTTACATGGATGGGAACCATGAATCATATGAGGGATATTTTTAAATCACAAATTCTGGTTGTCAAGTGTCCAAAGCAAAGAGGAATCAATTCAAATACTTCTTTTCTAAAAGAGATCAAGCCAAAACACAAAAGCCTCTTTTAGAAAAGCAAAAGCAGATTTTCAGGAATTGTCCTCAATTAGAGCAGGTGGATGGTGGACTTCTGTTGCTCCAAAAAATTTGGGAATTTTTCAGCCTGTGAGCTGTTGAGTCGTGAAGCACTCCACCAAAAATAACCACCAAAATTCTTCTACAAAAATCAGGAAAAATCAAGAACTACGAACAGTCAGGATTTTCAATCAGGAAATTTGGGGCTCGGTTTTCACCTCACAGCTCCCAAATGGTGCATCCAGTGGACTCCAAAATTTTTCCACAGATGGGTATATGAGTCAAGCATCTTCTCCAACAAGAATCAATCAATAAAGATTTTTCTATATTTTTCTAAAAATCAAAGACTGACTGCTGCGCGAAGAACAAGTTCAGGACAGATTTGCAATCTTGATAGAAACTTGATCTCTAGTCTATCCTAGGGTGCAAGAAAGATGTAAAACCAAATGAGCACCCTCAAGACCTCCTTGATCAACAGCATTTAGAAGGAGAGGAGCAAATCCAAATTGCGAGAAAGTAAATTGCGAGAATTTACATGCGGGAAAGTAAATGCTGAATTTAAATTGCGTAAAGTAAAGACATAATGTAAATGCGGAATTTAAATTCACAAAAATGTAAAGAAAATCTTTGTATTTTCTGGTTGGAAGGTTTACAAAGCCTCACTTCATGTGGGCAAAGCTCAAAGGAGCAACTCAAACCTTCAAGTGAGGGAGGACCGCCCTCCCCCTCTATTTATACTACTCTAGGGCCACCTACCACCCTTGGATGAGTCCCAAACCCTAGGGCACTCCACCAAGGGCTAGGATTAACCCTCTCATTTCAACCCACACATGGGCTTTACATGGGCCACATTGGCCATACATGGGTTTTAAACAAAACCCGATCAACCCGATGCAACGGGCCTTCATCCGCCGGACTTGACCGCTCAGTTTCCTCCTCTTCGAGCCTCCAACCCGAACCGGAAACCTTGAGCCACCTCAAGTCCATTTCCATGACGTCCAAGTGAACCTGGTTTGAGCCCAACCATCTCGTCGGCATCCTCGACCGCTCTGGACCTCGGTTCTCCCAACCTAGTCCCGGTACTCACCAACGACCATAGCTGCCTCAGGAACCTGTACCACAAGGAACAAACCATTTTGCACATACCACAATGCACATACCTTTTCTTCCTGCATGTTAGTCCACAATTATCATTAATTGAAACATGTAATACCGAGTCAAATCAAACTCAAGCCTGAGCACACCTTGCTCAAATAAAGTCAAATACTCATCACAAACATGGATGGACCTCCACATGGTCCTTCAGACGTCAAGACAGCTTTCCTTAATGGGAATCTATCTGAGGATGTATACATGATACAACCTGAGGGTTTTGTTGATCCTAAAAATGCTAAAAAAATATGCAAGCTTCAGAGATCCATTTATGGGTTAAAGCAAGCATCTCGGAGTTGGAACATTCGTTTTGATGAAGTGGTCAAAGAATTTGGCTTTATCAAAAACGAAAAAGGGCCTTGTGTTTACAAGAAGGCTAGTGGGAGCGCACTTGTGTTTCTGATCTTGTATGTGGATGACATATTATTGATCGGGAATGATATTCCTATGCTTGAAGACGTTAAGACTTCGTTGAAAAGGAGTTTCTCAATGAAGGACTTGGGAGAAGCATGTTATATCTTGGGCATAAAGATCTATAAAGATAGATCAAAAAGGTTGATTGGATTAAGCCAGGAAACATACATTGACAAAGTATTGAAAAGGTTCAATATGCATGAATCTAAGAGAGGTTTCATGCCAATGTCACATGGCATCAGTCTAAGCAAGAATCAGTGTCCTTCGACAACTGATGAGCGAGATAGGATGAGCAAGATTCCATATGCTTCAGCTATTGGATCTATCATGTATGCCATGATCTGTACGCGCCCAGATGTCTCATATGCTCCAAGTGTCACAAGTAGATACCAAGCGGATCCCGGTGATGGTCATTGGATAGCCGTGAAAAACATCCTAAAGTACTTGAGAAGAACTAAGGGTATGTTCCTAGTCTTTGGAGGTGAGGAAGAACTGGTTGTAAAAGGTTACACCGATGCAAGCTTCCAAACTAACAAAGATGATTTTCGATCACAATCCAGTTTTGTGTTTACACTAAATGGAGGAGCAGTAAGCTAGAAGAGTTCGAAGCAAAGCACGGTGGCTGACTCTACGACAGAAGCGGAGTACATTGCGGCTTCGGATGCCGCAAAAAAAGCTGTATGGATAAAGAAGTTTATCTCAGAGCTTGGTGTGGTCGCTAGTGCCTCTAGTCCAATGGACATCTATTGCGATAATAGTGGTGCCATTGCACAAGCAAAAGAGCCTAGATCACATCAGAAGTCCAAACATATACTCCGATGCTTTCACCTTATTCGCGAAATTGCGGATAGAGGTGACGTTAAGGTATGCAAAGTACATACGGAAGTCAATGTGGCTGATCCGTTGACAAAACCACTGCCACAGCCTAAGCATGAGGCGCACACGAGGTCTATTGGTATTAGATACTTAATTGATTGACTCAAGTGCAAGTGGGAGATTGTTAGTGTTATGCCCTTGAGGCAATCATATGGATGATTGTAACATGACTATGTTTATGAATAATAATATGATTATTGGTCCAATGAATGTATATCATTGTTTTGATCAACAAGTGTGTGACTTATTTAAGAAGCTCTTTACTTATTGATATAATTCGATAAATATCTCTAATCGGATATCATCGTATAGGACAACGATGAATAGATCAGCACATGTATTGTTCGATAATCATGTTTCATAGATCATGGGATATGGAGATATCATCAATACATTGTGGACGCATGTTGAAGAACATGTGTTAGATAGACCCACAATGGGACACTGCGAGAATGTTACATTCTTATGTGTCATCAGTGTATCTCATACATAGTAGATGTATGATCCTTAGACCTGAGATTGTAATATTCCCTACATGTGTAATAGTTTACCTTGGGGTTACCAAACACTATTTCCTAACCGGATAGTTATAAAGGTAGCTTTCATGTTTACTATGAAATATGCACAGGGAAGCGAGCAGTCAAGATGGAATTTGCCACTCCAATGTACTAGAGATATATGTCTAGGCCACTCGTGTGATATGATTAAGGAAGTGCATGGCCATCCCGTGATTGAGAAGTCAATCACAACTTATTAATATATCACGGATACGAGAGATGGATTGAACTGTCAAAGGATAACATGCTTCTCTCCTTGAGTTCGATCTTCATATAGTTTGGTAAAGGGATTATTACATCAGTACTTTAATCATATGCGTTTGGGAGTTGGCATGCTCTGCAAGGAGCCGCTACCGACTATTTGATTAGAAAAAGGGTTTTCCAAATCCATGTCCAAATGCGCATGAACCTACAGGGTCACAAACTTAACGGGCTGGGACGCATTAATTAGGATTGGATCCGTAATTAATGGACCTCGTGGGCTTAGCACGTAGATGGGCCCTGACTGCCTAGGGTTTCACCTCGTGGCTATATAAGGAGGGGAGGAGGCTAGACGCAGAACACATTTTCGTGCGATTTAGATGTGTTTCGCTAGAAACCTTAGCCACCTCGTCTAGTTGCCCCTGCCGAGCGACCCGGTGCTTGCACACCGACACACGGCGTTCCATCCCCGGACGTGTGGACTGCTGTGGTGACGCTGCTGCTACTGCGGCGTGAAGAGGACAATCCGCGGCGAGGACGATCCACGGCGAGGACGATCCATGCCTAGAACGATCCACTACAACGACGTGCGAAGGATTCCGCAACTGCACGTCTAGTGGTAATAGATCTATGATCCCCTTCTTGCGAGTAGCTTTTCTGGTTTGCGGTAGAAATTTTAATTTGTGCTAGTGTAGCATACCGCGTTCCCCAACAGTGGTATCAGAGCCATCTCGCGTAGATTTGTGATCTGGATGTTGCACATATGGTATGTGAGGTTAGTAGATTGGATCTATTACATGTTCAACCGGTTCATGTGATGAATTGGTGGAGGAAGCCGTCAATGAGATCGATCGGTTTAGGGTTTGAGGAAATGCAAACTGAATCAATCTTGATTTGGGTGAGTCAGTTCATGGTACGACGTTGCCCTTACCGGTCGGGTTACCGCCATCAGGGTTCACAAATCGCTACCATATGGGACCAAGCCAATCAGATTGAATAGGATTGGGTCTATCAGATTGGGATCGCCGCCAGGGGCGCTACCCCTTGGACCTGCCAGGGGCGCTGCCCATTGAACCCCACCTTGGGCGCTGCCCCTGGACCCCGCCAGGGGCGCTACCCCTTGGAACCCCGCTGTCATAGAATCTATTTTGTTTAACTCGTTTTTGCAGGATGTTGTGTGAAATAGTATAGCCTATGTGTATGTGATGCATGTAATATTTACATGGTATGCGTGCTGTGTCAAGCCATAAGGCTATTTCAATCTAAAATGTATAACGACTTGCGTGTGGACTGCTGTGGTGACGCTGCTGCTACTGCGGAGTGGAGAGGACGATCCATGGCGAGGACGATCCGCGGCGAGGACGATCCACGCCGAGAACGATCCACTACAACGACGTGCGAAGGATTTCGCAACTGCGTGTCTAGTGGTAATAGATCTATGATCCCCTTCTTGCGAGTAGCTTTTCTGGTTTGTGGTAGAAATTTTAATTTGTGCTAGTGTAGCATATCGCGTTCCCCAACACTCCCTCCTGCCTAGCGCCTCCCCCTCCCTCTAGCCGGCCCTAGCAGGGGTCCCTCACCCTCCCTTGCTATCACACATCCCTCTCCATTGATCCTTTCATTGGAAAGCTTCGCAACCGAGAAGATCTGATGGATTCGGCGATTGGAGGGAGATCGAGGCCGGGAGTTTTGTCGTTCGGGTGTTCTTCAAGGGAGGTAAGTGTTGGTAGATCCTTGTGTAGGGTTGTGATGGTGATTAGAAGGGGGAATCTATGCCTAAAATCCTGGTGTAGGTGCTGTTGTTAAATGGGTTTAGGAAGATTTCAATTCTGTCCCACGTTCTATCCTCGGGCAGATTTGATCCATGAGTTAGGGCTTGAGTTTTGGGAATTTTAGAGGCGTTTTCTGGTCGGCCGGCTTTTATGAAAGTTGTAGGTAATTCAATTACCTTTAATTGGACACCAAGAACGTTAAATTTTGTTCAACCGTTTAAAAGTTATGGCTGTTTTACCGAATGCTCTCAAATCTGTGATGAGATTAGGACAGATCGTGTTCAACTATAGATTAGACAATTTTAGAAAATGTACTTGTTTACTTGATTTGGAGTTTTAGAGATCAAGTTATGCTAGTTGGACCCCGCTGTCCCGATGGGACAGATTCTCTGTTTTCGGGTTTTTTGAGTGGGTTGCAAGGTCGGTGTAGAAGATCGTTCTTGTTCTGTTTTGTGGGGCTTATTTTGAGTGTATTGTGCCTTTGTGCAGGTGGTGTGACCCCGGGAGTGCCCTCAACCTCTCGCCACTCCGTCGCTCACAGTTGAAGGCAAGTGTATTGGGATGGTTGTGTCCATGTGCTATGTTGAATTGCCATGTTTGATTCTTGCATGTTATATGATGGATAGATGTTGAATTGCCATGTTTGATTCTTGCATGTTATAAGATGGATAGATGTTGGATTGTCATGTTTGACTTGGACAAGCGATATGATGATTATGAATGATTAAATGGCTATGCAGTTGTTAAATTGAGTATGTATGCAAGCGTATCCACTAGTATGACTGATAGGATGTCGATTTCTTGTTAACCTTTACAATTATGTTTATGTTAATCATAATGGTAAATTGTGAGTATGTTGTGACGATGAAAATGATATTGTGAATGTGTTTTATGTTCATGATTGGTGGAGATGTGCATGTTGGAAAAGAGTGCATTGTGTGATTTATTCATGTTAAATTTGCACATGTGCATTCATAATGGAAGAGGCGACCCATTCCGATGTGGGCTTCTGTGTTCACACGTAGTGAACACGAAAGACCTACCTCGTAGTCCCATCCACGGTTGTGTATGGGAGCGAGTCAGTAAGAGTAGGAACCCTCAATCTATGGGATGGAAGGGGAAAGAGGGTGCACACCGACGGGTGTGCACTCGGCAATACCGGTATGTGCTAAACAAACAGACATGGTTTATTTCATTGCATGAATGAGAATGTGAATGAGGAAGCATAAGAGAATGTGAATGAGAAAGCATATGAAAATGTGAATGAGAAAGTATATGAGATTGTGAACAAAGAAGTCTTCAAGAATTATTTGCCATGATTGGTGATCGGTATGACGTATAAATGTGAATTGTTATTGTTTTGTTTCATTGCAATACACTTTGCTGAGTGATGAACTCACGCTTGTTGTTTAATGTTTTTTTAGGTATACTGAATGCGGCTTATGGAAAAGGGAGTTAGATACACGCCTTCACTTGGCATCACTCGAACAGACAATTCATACCATTCTATAGTTGTGATGGTTTACTTTACTAATCTAGACTTGGTATATGTCGTATTGTTGGCTATGATTAATTGTTCACCCCTATTGGTTCATGAGACGCTTAAGTTTATATTCTTGGCTTGAACTGTTGTTGAATACATATTTTAGATGTCCTCTATCATGCTATCGTGTTATACTGATATTGTTGTTGCTTCAAATCATGGAAAAACAAAGGTTATGCTGCCAAATTTTCCTTTAAGTTACTAGCGTAGTTGCTGTAATTTAATGTTAACTATGGGATTTGGTCATTGCTAGTATCGTTTGTGTTGATATTCGTGGCATACTAGGTGCTAGGGTGTTACATGTCTGGGCCTCGATTGTCATCCTATGTTTATTCTTTTAAGTGTTGAAAGTACCACAATGGTTTCCGTATTATTGTCTATCTTTGTTGTAGTCTAGCCTTCCTCTCAGATTGGGAATGTGTTGTCCAATCACTATGCTGTCATTGGCAGTTGCTTGTAGTTGCGGGAGTGTTAAGTTGTGCATGGGCCGGTTTGCATCTTAATATTTAGCACATAATTAGTTGGATGCATTGTGCCAACCTACGGTTTAAATCATTTAGCGTTTGCTATCCGAAGTTGCATTAGTCGAAAAGAAATAGAGTTGTTTTAGGGTTGAACGTCATTGTATTAAATAAAATTGTTATTTATCGTTCGGTTCGTAAGTCGTGTTGTTATAATTCTGTTTTAGGGGGAGTGACCCTTGCTTCTTGCGTCACTGTACTTCACGCGGTTAAGGTAAGTATATTGGGTGTATTTGTAATTAAATTGAATGTTTGAAGTATATGTCAATAGATATATTTATATATGTGTGCATTGATGCATAGAAAGTGAATGGTAGATCAATAATATCATTTGATGGTATTTCTTATTAGAAATTGATGCACCGTTTACCTTGCTCTTATGAAGTGCTTGGTGTTATATTCTTAAGTATTATGTGATGGCTAACCTATGAATACATGATGAAAGGTATGGGGGTATTGTATTATGTTGATATTCTAGTATTTATTTATGATTATGTGCATGTTGGGACGAATACAATTGGGATGTGTCGATATTCCTGTGTATGGTTATGGTTATGCGCATGTTGGAAATGAATGCAATTTGTGTGTTTATTCCATGTCATTTGCATATGTGCATTCATGATGGAAGAGGCGTCCCATTTGAATGTGGGCCTCTGTGCTCACACGTAGTGAGCACAAAAGTCCTACCTCGTAGTCCCATCCATCGAGGTGGATGGGAGCGAGTCAGTAAGAGTAGGCACCCCCGCATCTACGGGATGAAGGGAGAGGGTGAACATTGACGGGTGTTCCCTCAGCTATACCGGTATGGGCTACAAAAGGTGCATATGAGCATTTCATTGCATTGCATTGCATTTCATTGCATTGGATTGCAATGCATAATGAGGTTTTGTTTGAATTGTTGAGTTGTGTGAGTGTTCAGGTGGGATAGTGTCGTGGACTCACCCAAAAGTGTTTAATGAGATGTGATAAATTGAGTCCATGATGAGTATGTCTGATGCACTGCATGGTAATGCTAATGATGAATGACAACTGATGTTCCTTGATGCTAAGGATAATTTACAGGCTAAGAATGGATCTAGTCGTGGACTCGTCCAACATGGTCCAATGAGTTATGCGAATTAAGTGAGCAATGTATTTGATGAAGTCATTAACGATGATTACCTTGTTTTCTGTATTTATTAGTCTGACATAAGAGGTATGATCGTGTTATTGTTTACAATGCGTTAGTTGTTATTGTCATTGCCTTTTGTTGTACTTGGCTGAGTCTTCGACTCACGCTTGTTATTTAATGTGTGCAGGTACCTTGAAGCCGGCATGATGGGATGGGATTAGTAGCACGATCAAGACTTATCACCACAATTTCATTATCGCTTCTAATCTTAATATATTCTTGTCATGTAATTTAATTGTGGTAGATGTTTATGCTTGGTTGGATGTCTTAAGTGCTTTATGTTGTTAATGAAGACCATGACCCTTTCTATACGCTTAGCGGGTCATGATGGTTAGTTGATTCTTGTTGCTATATTGATAATTGTTATCTCTTTGCCTACGGAGTGGATGTCCTCTATGTTTAGGGGAGGTGCTGCCGAAATTTCTAGTAAATTCAGTAGCTTGCTAGTATGTTTAGCTTGCTCTGCTAAATTATTCTAGTGTCATGTGCTAGACGGTGACTAAGGGTGTAACATTCAGGGCACGTACTGTGCCGGGGTGTTACAATTTGCATTACCTGTGCTTTTTGGTTTCATTAGCCGATGGTATGACATGACCCTCGGGCAATCGTATAATTTTTTCTTGCAACAATAAATAAAAAATATGATCACACTTAGTCACATCAAAAGAGTATTTAACTTCTGACTTAACTTTGGTCAGCTTAAGCCATGAACAGACCAGAGACTTCTTACTCCCTTTAACCAATTTGGCCATGTGTACTTCGACTTCGTCTTCATCGGATGAATCCTCAGATTCATACTCGACGAGATTTACTTTGGGCTTCTCCTTATTATTTGTAAATCTATCTTTGAAACCCTTATGCTCAAAGAATTGGCTTTCTTGAGTTGATACCCTGTGCAACAAGTGGTTCAAATTAGTGAACTCTTGGGCATCAAACTTTTCCTTCAAAGAGGGAATCAACCCTTGAAAATCTAAATCATCTAACTGATTGTCTGGCAATGTGACACTAAAGCACCAATTTTTAATTTCTCTGAATCTCTTAATGTAGTCAGTTACTGATTCTCCAAATCTCTATCAGACATAGCTTATATCTAATATCCTCAATTCTAGGCTTTCGCAGAAAAAGTATTCATGAAATTAGCTTTCCAAATTGGCCCAAGTATTAACCGAATTTGGGGGCAAAGTTGTGAACCACGTGAAAGCTGCCTTGGGCAAGGACAAGGGGAACAACTTCACTTTTAGCCCATCAGATTACACAGCTTGCCCACATTGCCCACGAAGTGTCCGACGTGCTCCAACATGGTCATGGAGTCATCACCAGAAAACTTACCAAAATCAGGGACCCTATAGCCATTAGGATATGGGATCCGATCGATATAATCTGGATATGGTTTTGTATAGCCGATTGTTCGCCCCTTTGGCTGGATGTCAAATTGATCTCTTAGGACTGCACTAATAGCCTTGGCCCAATTTGTTTCTCTGGCCGATGCTATGTGCGCTTGAGATATTTGCTGACCAAGGGCGAATTCATTGTGCTACCCCCCGAGTGCAAACTCAGATTGACGTTGTAACTAGGGTTGTACTGGAGCGTGTGATTGTTCATAGCCGATATTCTGTTGCCTAAGTGTCGGCTCAGGCAGGGTAACAAATGGTCTCAGGAAGTGGAACAAATGGCTCCGAGTATGTGACAATACTGAGGGTGTATGTGTGTTTCAATCGACTGGACAACCGATCCAGTGTAGACGCAGAATGGAGTGGACGGGGGTAAGCTAGGTTGATTGCCCAACTTGGAGCAATTAGTATAAGCTTGGTAATGTGTGACCGTACTCTCGTCGGAATCTCGTCGCAAGATCACGGTTGGTTGCATAAGTGCCATAGTAGGAATGTTAGCAGACGACTTTGGGTCAACCGCCGGCTTAACGTTTTGGTTGTTCTGGCCCACACAGTATACTAGATATGTCGGCAAAGCTTACACTAGGTCAAGTAAAGTACCATCTGACATAAGTTCTTGCGCCACTTCTTTGACACTATTAGCTATCATCGATCGGAGAGTTATCACTAAGGTCGATGATTTAATGATCAGAGCACAATGTATAGATTGGTATATTATATCTAATAATTCTGCCTATGCTGGCATATATCGGCTTACCTGTGCCCTTTCGATAGCATCTGGTTCCTCCTTGCTACCAAGGTTCACTGTTGGCAACATGGACTTCTGTGTGATGCTCCGCCTAGTATTCTATTAACAATTGAGCATCATATGCTCAAATGCAGCCTTTTGATCTTCGATCTCTTTCTGCTGCTCCGGCGTCAAATCGTCCAATGTAGGCACGATTATCGCTTTAGTGTTGATATCAAACAAAGAAATTGACTTTCTAGAAGAAGATATTATTGTCCGATTACGTCCCACTGGGCGTGCCAAAAGTGTGTTGACGCCAAAAACGTGATGTAGGGTTAATTGCAATCAACACATGCAAATTAACACCGGGTTTAAGTTTGGGTTGTGAGCGTGCCAGCCGATTTGATCCTGCAATTTGTAAGAAGATAGTATATCAATCAATTGGCTATTAAGCCAATCTAAAGTTTCAATGAAGATCAAATTTGATCGACTTGTTTAAGCCGATATATACGAAAGTAACCAATAGACCCAATCAACCCAATTGAATTAATCAAATGAGGGTAAAGGTTGTTTTTTCCCGAAAAAGGCGATGCGCAACAAAATCGTAGAAAAAGCAAAAGCTGATTTGGTGTAAGTCAACAAAACCAATAATCAGCGATGTGCAACTTTATTGATTGAGATGAATTACAAGAGAAATATTGCAAACCTAAAAACTATTCCTAGTCGACGAAAAGTAAAGTAAAAAGTAAGACAAGTTTGGTTGATTGTGTATTGACCCCCTTTTCGATGTTACCTGTTGCCCCTTTTATAGCATCGTATCCGATCGTATCCTCCTTGGACTCCATGTAACCATCCATATCGGCTTCAGTTTTCTTCATGATATTTTTCCTTTTAATGCTAAGATCGTATATAACCCGTATACTCATATCGGCTTGTGATTTTCCAATTTTGATATTTTCCTTAATAGATTAATCGTACTAAACCGATTCTTATCCAATCAGTTATGTGCCAAATTCTGGTGTCAACACCTTTACAAACCCCATATAAGAGGAAGTGTCCCAACACCTGGTAAGATATCAAACTACATAGTTTGTAATTAGTCCATAACTTCATAAGTGAAATAACAAGTCAGGATCTTGGATGCAGGTAGTGTTGAGTACATAATCTTCACAGGGCTCTTTCTAGACAGATAGGGAGAAAGATATACTCTCCATGGCTTTGGGAAACAAGGAGCACCCGGGTCGCATGCGAGGCAATGGTGTTTTCGTTCCCTAGAAAATGAGATTCCCAAGGGAGTCCGACAAGTACCGAGGTAGGAAGAGAGCCAAAGCAAAGCGCGAGAAATAGCTAGTAGCAATCATTCAGGAAAGGGTTGAGGATTTCTGAAATGAATGTGCTCTATGTGGTGTAATATGTAATCTGAGTTGATTTCTGAAATGAATGTGATAATATGCTTGTGATGCTGCAATCTGCTTGTTTCAGAGGGCATGGCTAGCATTTCTTGAGGCTAGCTAATAAATGGAAAATACTTCATAATACAAAATAATATAAAAACTGTCTGTGATAATATAATATCATAGACAGTTCTGAGTAGAAACCGTCTATGATATCTAGGCGGTTTCTACTCAGAACCGTCTGTGATATCCCATATATCACAGACATTTCTTAAACTAGGACATCACAGACGGTTCATCTTAAGAATTGTCTGTGATGTGTCTTTCACAAACGGTTCGAAAACCGTCTGTGATGTGTGCTGTTATTATCACTGGCATAATTAAAACCGTTTGCGATGACGTTGTTGAACCGTCCGTGATAAGATTTTCTGTACTAATGAGATTCTTCAGATGTACCTACATAATCTGCCATCTGTATCTTCAAACTCCAATTGCAAGCAAGGTACATATACCATGTTTTGCTTTAATTGGATTGCCATGCTTTGTTCCAAAGAAACAAAGAATGGCTATATATGTTGAAAGCAAAAAAAAGAATAAAGCATTCATGTACGTCTGTGCAAAGCATTCACGCTTGTCTGTGTCACTACTCCAGCTATCTTCTCCTTCATCAGCTGATTGGCACTTTGCTGATTAATTGCCTCCAATTTCATCCTTACTTCTCATCCATTCTTCTTCTCTAACTAAGCCATTACCCCCTAGAGGTACTCTCTCTTTCTCCCTACTAACACACCAATGTTTTCCTGTTCAAATGTAAATAGTGAGATCTCCAATTTTGAAGCATCAACACGGTATTTCTTTGTAGGAAGCGGTGCTAATGGGTTAGATTTGTGGTGCTCCTGTTAATTTGCTGGTCTTCCACATGGTAATTCAGCACGCGATCGTGGAGGTAATTTTTTTGCGCCATTGTATTCCCTTTCAATTATATAGTTCTGGATATCGAATGCAGCTCTCTTAGTTTTACCTTTGGTTATCCGCAAATTATGGAAACAGGCTAGAAACTTTTGCAGAATAAATTAATTATTATGAAGTGCCTTAAATGTATGGTGATATGCTAATTGCGCAAGTGCCAAAAAAAAGACTCATGCTGTATAAGATTCATATCGCTGATCAAGCTTGTGCATGCAAATATGCAGTTTTGGTCAAGCATCCTACACAATGCCAGATTCATGAATTTGGATATAAGCGTGCATATATAACGGTGAAGTCTCACACAATACATTCAAATTGCACATCTCTCTCTCTAAAAAAAAATAAAATAAATAAATCAAATTACACAAATGTGAAATATGCAAATAGTTTAAATCATAATGTTGTACCTGAAAGGGAGATTACAATATACTAATGGAAGATTGCCTTTTTAACTTTTGGTAAACCATGTCCAGTATTCACTTCAATGGGCTTGGTGTCGTAACTAATGTTTTATGTTTAACAAAAGGAATATTGTTTCTCTTGAGCTTTATGACACTTTTGAGACCAACATGTTTGATATGTCCTTGTAGGAAGTGGGATGATGGGTTAGATTTGTGGCGGCGCCTGTCTTAATTTGCCGGTTTTCATCTTAACTTGTTGGTCTTCTAAAGGGGATTTCATCATGCATCGGGAGGTATATATCCAACCTTTTACGTCAATATTTTCACAATATGTATGCATGCGTACTAGTTGGTTCTCTTTCAAATGTATAGATGCAGGTTTGCACGCAATGTTTGTTAGTATTATATATGGGTTGCTTTATGTATCGGGCATGAGTTATGCATGATATATGGGTGTGTGAAAGCGGGCCACAATTAGCCTGATTTGACGTAGTCCAATCGGTTCATCTGTGTGATGATGCACTCAACAATCCTCGACTTGATTCCTTTTTAAATTATTACTAGTAAGAGTCTCAAAAGAGAGTGATACATATATCATCTAACCCAAATCATACAATGAACATTAAAGTTCTCATATACATATATCAAACAAAATAGATATTTAGTAGTTGACTACTTTTCTTGTCCAATATGAATACAATAAAATATTCTAGTATGTGCATAAGACATATAGGATATAAGAACATCTTTATAGTCGAATGCATGTGTATTATTACAGATCCATAGGAACACTATAACCCATAAAAATATCCTCCCCTCTCTCTCTCTCTCATCACTCTCTCCACAATTCTCCCACCCTTCGTTTCTTCTCCACTGATGAGCAGTGGATCGATTCCGATGGCCAACACGAAGCGACGGTGGTGCGCAGGCTATGAGTGATGCATGAAAACAAAACAACTAAGGGTCTGTTTGGTTACCTGTATGTACCTAGCCTGGCTCGTACGAGCCATACGGGTAGTAAGAGACAGGCTGAGTGGATGCAAGATGGTATGTTTGGTTGGCTGTATATGTTGATCCTGGTTGAGTTGAGAAGTTATTTGGTTGGCTGTCTGAGGGGGGAGGAGGGATGATTGGATACAAGAGATGTTGTTTGGTTTGTTGTATCTAGCTGAGTGTGGTCACCCTTCTGCATGAGAAGGTGAGGTTACCTCCCGCCATATTACATTCAAGCAGCAAGAACCTCGTTGAATGCCACGTTGCTCTAAATTTCACGATTGGCAACGACCTGACCATCAAGCTATTCTTCTACCATAGCAGCAACCATATCAGCAATAAGTATATTTTAACAACATTATGCAAAATAGACACGCAGTCATCTATTTAAAATGATTTGTCTTAAATCATAGCAGCAACCAACATAAGTATATTTTAACAACATTATGCAAAAAATTGAGGACATGTATGCATCCAAATATATAATATTTCAGAATAAAGAACACATTTTCTTGAATTGAATATACTCAAAGTCATAGCTGGTATATTTCATTCTGCATTTTGTTGTGTTCCAAGGACTTTTCAAAGTTATAGCTGGTATAGAGTAACTGTGACATCAAAGGATAGGATGCTGTTTGGTCCATTCTTCTGGCTTCAATCTTCAAGACAAAGAACCATTCTTTTGGCTTCTGGTTTCTTCTGCATTTCCAGCGCCCCTTCCAGATGGAGGAAGTAATGAGCTTCCCTTTGTTACACAGATTGCCCTGAAGAGCATAACATAACCTGCTGTCACAAGAGCACAACATGTCTAGCATAATAACCATATCATACCTGATTGCGAAGACGACTTCTATTTTGAAAAATCTGGGAGATGCCTCCAGGGCATAGGTCCAACTTGGTCCAGTTGATGTATTACAAAATGCTACAGCATAACTGAAGCATAATAAAATCCAAACATCCAACATGATAAAATTCAAATATCCAACATTATAAAATCCAAACATCTCCAGCTTGATTTATTGTTGCAATTAATTTTTCAAATTTTTGGTATTAACTAAATATAATGTGACAATCATTATACCTTGAAGTAAGGGTATCACCTTCTACTATTAAGGATTTTAGGTGCACATCATTTGAGGGTGGCCGAATCATCTCATTGAGCAACTCGCCAATAGCATATAAAACCTCATGAAAGTACCGACTGTTGGTTTCAACTGATCTCCTGAAGATAGGCTGCAGAGCCCTATATCTATGGTTATGGGCAACAACTAGGAGAAACATGGTGACTTGTTCCTCAACATAGCAATAAATGGTGTCTCGCAGCATTTTCCTTTCACGAAATAGACTACATAGCTGAAAAAAGGGGGCCCTCCTCATCCTAAGCTGCTCCAAGCAATGGATGTCGTCTGAATGGTATATCCATCTTAGGTTGGATTGCCTAACTATGTCCCTTTCTACCATAGGACCATAGGTAATGCGTGAGTTACGTTCCCTAGCTCTTCGTAGGATGCAAACCATGTAGGTACACATGATAGCCACTAAACCAGCACATCTAATGATTACCATACGACGTTCACGCGCCAATTCATCCATCTATGTACAATACATAATGCCAAAGTATCAGAAATAGTAAGACATGATGGTGTTTCACTAGTTTAATGCATTCACATCTATAAAATATGCACCCAAATGCATGCATGCCACGGCTGCCACATCCAAGGGATGCTCCTCCAGTGGCATACCATCATCGACCAATAGAAGCATTGCTTAGAATTTAACAAGATTAGTACTTATAACCAACAAGCACTTATAACCAATAGAAGCATTGTTCATAAGCACTTATAACCAATACAAGCATTGCTCAGAATTGATAGTTTTTGAATTTTTTGGTTTACTGATGTACCACAAAATTGTGGAATTTTAATAGATAACCGTATGGGTGTAATGCAATTTGTATGTATAATCAGTGTATGGGTGTAATGCTATTTGTTTGTATAATCAGTGTATGGGTGTAATGATGTTCGTATGTATAATCACACTATGGGTGTAAAGCGGATCGTTTCAGTCTTCATGTCATAAATAATGTTTACATGATGAAGTTCCCATTATCCAGGGTATGAAAAAAATCCAGTTTTCACCTGCATGTTTCTGTTTAGGTGTGTTGGAAGCATGCAGCAAAATGTTGGTGCCATTTTCCCGCCAAATGTCAATCTGTCCTCCATAAATAGGCCTCCATGCCATCGTCTTCCTCATATCCACTTTCTCATTGCAACTCTTATCTCCTCCAGTTCGGTGAAAGCCATATCTCAAACATTGAGCTCAATGAATCGAAGGGCCATTGCGCTTGCCACTGCAAGGAGGGTCGATTGCCCTAACTGCCATATGCAAGCTAATGTGTTCTACGCCAACACTTAGGGAAATAATGATTGGGTGTTTTACAAATGTCCTTTCTTCTCTGTAAGTGAAAATTGAGTTCGATTTCTCCTGGTTTCAATCTTTTTTTCCTGTTCGAGTTGTCTATTTCTTCAGAGATCTTCTTTCTATACGCGGCATGAAAGCCTTTTCACATTGGCACGTAGGCTGCATGATGCCAATATTTTAGTGGGCGGACACCATGGATAGAGAGATGGAGAATCCTTCTACCACAGTACAACAAAGGATGCAGCCTGTGCTGGAGCAGAGGATGGACCCTGTGCTGGAGTAGAGATTGAACATGCTGATGTTTAAACTAGACCGCATTTTAGATCATATGAAGTGGTTCAAGAAGATTGTGTTCCTGGGTATCGCTGTTGTACTTTATGCTATATATGCGCCATGTAATCTCCACCTAAATTACCAAATGCAATGTCGTGTTCCTTCACTTTTGTTCGAACATCACTACATTACATATGCCTACAACGAATTCGATCATGTGTTGCATACATCTTCATCGCTCATTAGTTTTACAACATCCACAAACAAAAGGTAACATTGAAAGCCATGTCTACAATGTAAAAGCACCTAAACAAATTCTTTGATGACTGTCTTTTGTGCATCTTCATGTTTATTACGTGTACATCGATTTTATTATAATTTCACAATTTTGAAGTACAACAGTCAACAAAAAAAATGCAACAACTATTGAATAAAATTCCATAATTTTGCGTTACATCAGTGAACCAAAAAAATTCAAAAACTACCAATTCAAACTCCACAATTTTGCAGTACATCAGTGAACGAAAAATTATGAAATGTGTCGATTAAAATTCCACAATTTTGTGGTACATCAGTGAACCAACAAAATTCAAAAACTATCGATTCAAACTCTACTATTTTGCAGTACATCAGTGAAAAAAAATTAAAAAACTGTCGAGTGAAATTCTACTTTTTCATACTCATCGCTTAACCAAATTTTTTTTTAAACTTTCAACTAAATGTAGCTAATTTTGCTACTCATCACTGTGAAAGATTGAGATGGTAATCAGAGGAGGGAGGGGAATGATCCCAAATTGAAATTCCCCCTTCTATAGGACAAAAAAGACCAACAAAACCCTTCCCTAAACAATCTAGCACAAAAACATGAAAACAACGCACTCTCGGCACAAGGCAAGTACTACCGCGGGCTAATGGGCGATAGTACCGGACTCCGATACTATCGGTCGTAAACGGCGGTAGGGCCGCGATTAAGAACAAAGCACGAAATTAGCCTGTTTCCAAAAGCAAATTTGATGTAACTCTAAATCTATTGAACCAAGGTTCATGCAACTTGTTTGATGTCTTCTCAAAGATGTCAGGAATTTATTGCATCCATCAATCCATAGGATCGACGTCAAAGTTCTGACCTTTCTTGAATTGAAAGAAGATTGCACCAAGAAAAGGTAAAAAAACCAAAATCTTCAATCTGGGCTTGCTCGTGGGATATTGATGATCAAGATGATCTTGGGTGTCTTCCCACTTGTCACAACAAGATAGAAATCAAGAAGAACAACTCCCAAACACATTCTACAACGATCTCTTTTTGAAGAGCACAAAATCTATTTCTCTCAAGAAGAACTCAAGTTTGCCTAGAGGATTGGGATTTGATCTAAGAAAAAATTCATCCAATCAATCACTCATCTTTGGCAAGAAGAACTACAAGCAATTCGAAGGAGTGGAGGCAAAACCAAATTGCATAAATGTAAATTACAAGAAAGTAAATGCGTAATGTAAATACTGAATTTAAATTGCATAGAGTAAAGACATAATGTAAATGTGAAATTTAAATTCTGAATAGAGATGGTGGAAATTTTCTTTTATTTAGAAGATTTTACACAGCCTCACAACAAGTGGACAAAGCTCAAAGGAACAACCAAAATCTTCAAGTGGGAGGGCTACTCCTACCCCTCTATTTATAGTATTCATGGGTCATCCTCCACCCTTGGATGAGTTGCTTCCATCCTAAGCTACCCTCCAAGGGTTAGGATACAATCCCACACTCATACCTCTTGGGCTAACCTGAAACCCACTAACATAACGGGTTTTGCACACTTCTCAAAGCAAATTAGACTTAACCACTGCTCTATCCTCTAGAAACGTAATCCAATGGTTCTCCTTGATCTAAGCAACATCAAGCTAGCATACACATGGTTCCTTTCCTTCCACGGACTGCTTCGGCTTTGTCCCGGACCGTCTTTTGGTGATCCCTGGCCATCTGGATCGCCAACTTCCCTCGCCTAGTCCCGACCATTCTCCACATCATCATGACCTCGAATCGAATTCCTGCATCCAGCAAGGACAAGGAAACACCTCTCATAGCATTGCTGTCGGGACCCGAATTTGCAAATCCAGACCCTCTGTGTATTCAACACTAGTCCAGGATCACGCTAGTGCACACAGTCTCAACATTGGTAAATATTACAATCATACACTTCGATAATAATAAAGTACTTTATTTAAGATAACCAAACTGGTTGCTCGACCTTATGGTCAAGTTACAAGAGTACGCCACACAGGGCAAAAACTTATTAAGAAATAAATCGCAGCGGAAATAAAGCTTCAACATGGCGCCATCCAGTATACCACAGGCAATTGACTGGGCTCGCTCCCTAAGTAGACGGCCCCTCGTGAAGTTCTTCCTCCGAAGCTGGCGTCACTTCTCCTTCAACTGGTTGTTGTTTTGTGGCAAAGGTGAATACTTGGTACTCAGCAAGT
The DNA here is from genome assembly GCA_036346355.1 of Rhipidocladum racemiflorum. Lineage (NCBI taxonomy): Eukaryota > Viridiplantae > Streptophyta > Magnoliopsida > Poales > Poaceae > Rhipidocladum > Rhipidocladum racemiflorum. The sequence continues at coordinate 9,337,602 of CM070576.1, read as the reverse complement.
CATGCACGAAATGCAGCTAATAATCTACATGCATGGCTTAGTACAAAGGAATAGGCTAACAGGTACATTTGCAGTAAACAACATTTAAAAAGTAGCATAAGTAGATTCGAAAGCAGTAAAGGTAAAAGTAATATCAATAAATTCTCTAGGAGTTAAGTAAACACTTCTCCTTTTCTAATCCACATTTCCATCAACGTCATCATTTAACCCAACCAAACTTTCCATGTCCAAGTTATTTTCATGAAAGTCTAACCCTTGAATGTAATCCCCAAGCAATGTCCAATGCCGCGGACACGGCTATTCGAATAGATTCTTACACTCTGCAGAGGTTATGCACTTTACCCACAAGATACGATCAAACACCACAAAGGCGAGTGATTGTAACAAAGCATTTCAGAGACTGCTAACTATACAGGTGAATCTCTCCGGCTTTTGTCATACACCATCCCTCCACTTAACAAGGCTAAGTATGGGACCGACATATCGTTGGACGGGTACCATGCCATAGCACTGGTACGCTCCCCTTTTAAGCTACACAAAAGGTGTAGTTGACACCCTGAGGTACCACATGCAAGTTATTAGTAACTTACTAGACTAGGTCCGTACCATTGCGAACATGTGGTTGCATGTTTGACTCAGTTCAAAGGCTTGCAAGGTTAAGTCCTTAGGATGACCAGGGCAAGGCTACCCGAAGAACCAAAACGACATCCCCGGTGCCAAGCATGGCCCACCATATCATTCTTGCCACTTGCCCCGATCTAAATCTATTTATCAAACCCAGTTGATTACCATGCACCACGTGCCATCAACAAACACAACACATGATACCTTTCCAAAACAGATTCAATATATCATTAAGTCAATATTAACATTTGATTGTCCAAAATCTTGCCAGGTGCATGTAGCGGGTCTAAGCATCAACTGCAACGGTCTAAATACCCAATGTTGGCAATTTTAATAATGTCCAACTAAATATCCACAACTAGGGTGACAAAGGTTCATGGCACATAACTTAATAGTCAAGGTGTCATATTGCAATTTGGCAATTATCTAATTCCCAAACATAATTAAAACAATTGCTAATTAAATTAGCTTGCAATAATTTAAATTAAATTAATTTCAAAAATGGGATCAATATGGTCAAAGCATAACTTGCATTCAAAAAGTACTTGTTCTTGATCCTGAGCTGGCTCCTGGGTCAACACTTCACCTTCGAAGCCCTCGGGTACTTCAACGTCTACTCGTAACACATACAAATAGCAATAAATAAATAAAATAGTACACACACATAACTCAAAACTCCAAATAAAGTCCATAAACAGAAAGGGCATAATTTTACAAATTTTTAGAAATTGGAGTCGCTTAATTCGGAGTTAAAATGCAAAAGTTATAATTGTTTAAAGTTTAAAGAATCTACTAATTAATTATAAATAGAGAAATTTTCATATTTAAAAATCAATGAAAATTCATATTTAGGTAGATCTCAATTTTATAAAAATTTATAAATTGGAACAGTTCAATTCGGAGTTAAAACGCAAAAGTTATAAGCGTTTGAAGTTTGAAATTTCAAATAAATCAATAAACCGAATTAATTCATTTATTTTTCTATTGAAAAATCCATTTATTGCGCCAACATGACACGTGGACCAATTAGAAGCCGCCACGTCGCCTCGGGTCCATGGACTCGGCGCACGGCTCAGCTTGGTCCACCGTGGACCCGGTCCACGGGTACATCTCTCACTAACATGTGGGACCCCACGGTGACGTCAGCGCTGACGTCACCGTGCCTCGGCCACACGGTACTGACACGTGGGCCCCACCGTGACGCCACAGATGACGTCATGGTACTGTTGGGCCAGCCGTTGACACGCGGGCCCCTCGCTGACGTCACGATGACGTCAGCGACGACCAGGCGCGTCCGCGTTGACCGCGCCGGTCAGGCTTCCATGCATGTGTTACGATCTGGGCCGTTCGATTTAGATCGGACGGTCTAGATCCGATCGGGTTTCACCGCGTCAAGGGCGACGTGGCATGACCCGAGCGGCGACGCGTGGCTCAATCTACACCGTTCGATCTCGATCGAACGGCCGAGGTTTTAATCTAACGCTACAACACGGTTAACGCTAACCGTACGATCTAGATCTAATGGCTGAGATCTAATCCAGGCACGGTGCAGTTCACGGCTACGTGGCACAACCTAGGGCATTGGATCTAGATCTAACGGTTGAGAATCGGTCTAAAGGATAACACGTGAGGCTTACCCGCGGTGATGTGGACGATTCCTGACCGTGCGATGAAGATCCAACGGTGGAGAAGCTTAGCGGTCTGACGATGGCGTGCGGCGGAGCTCGGTGGTCGGGGACGAAGACGACAACATGGGGAACGGCATTGCGGGCGTGCTCCGGCGAAGTGGATGGTGCTCCCAGGTGCGTCTCGTCTCGGCGGTTCCGCATCTGGGCTCGGTGACGGCGGACGGCGAACGGCGGCGAAAATTGGTACAAACCGCGGCGGAACCCTAATCCAACTACGGCGAGCGATTGTGGCGCGACCACGGCGGCTTGATCTCGGTGAGTTAGGGTTACGGGTGCGCACGGGAACGGAGAACACGATGGCGGCGGCGGCGCTTTAAATAGGGGCCTCGGCTTTCTTGAAATTCGTGGAAACCGAGGTCCACTCGATCGCGGCGACGGAGTCCGAAAGGGACTCGGACTGGGGTGACGTGGCGCAATGCTGGCCGTTGGATCTCGATCCAACGGTCACGCGGCTAGGGCTCGGGCGTGGCGCGGCTGGCTCGGGTCGGACTCTGTAACACCCCGGCATTTAATATGCCCGAATGCTACCAAACATAGACTAAGCAACCTCTAAATACCATAATTACCAGTAAATTACAGCGAAGGAACAAATGCTAATACCAAAAATTTCGGCAGCATCTCCTTTGTTTTTCCATGATTCGGAGCAACAACAAAGTATCACAAGTTATAACATAATGGAAAGCATCTAAAACAGCAATAACATGTGACATAGCAACAATATAAGTCCAGGTTAAAGCATTCAACCACTTCATGAGCTAAACGAATCAAATAGTATGATCGAGCACACAGTTAAGCAATTCTCCAAGTTTCATGGCAATACTTTCATTATCATGACACCAAATGATAACACTGTCTAATTTGTGTGGAGCTACGTGTAGATGTGTAGCTAAACCCTTTTTTTTCCCGCATGCCGGTTTCATGGTACCTAAGAAAAACAACATAAACACAAGCGTGAGTTCATCACTCAGCAAGTATATTGCAATGGAACAAGAAAATACATTCCACTTCCTTCATCACCACTTTTCACATACAACATCATACACATCTCATATTCATAGTGTAAGCATATCATTGACATCATCATAAATCATCCTCATATAATGCAATGCAATGCAATGTAATGCAATGCGATGCACATATCTCCTGGAAACTCATACCGGTATGGTTGAGTACACACCCATCGGTGTGCACCCTCTCCCCCCTTCCATCCCGAAGATGGAGGGTGCCTACTCCTCGCTTCCGTTCACCGCGGTGAATGGAATCACGATGCAAGATTTACTCATTGGCTCTCCGGAATAGTCATAACTTTCTCACCGACCTTCCTCGGACTAGTTATGACTTTCTCACCACCCGGGCCATGTAACATGCCATGTATGCAATTATGCCAACATCATATTTACTTGTACATTAACACATGGCATCATAACATAATAAACATGCTCATCATATCGTTGGCAATCATTAAAGCATGGCAAGTGATCATATCATATAGTCAATTTCATCTATTCTCTACAAGCAACCTACAAATCGCTATCCATTACAATACACTTGCCTCAACCACGAGCAACGGATTGGCGGGAAGTAGAAGGCACTCCCGGGGTCACACCACCTGAACATAGGTACCACACACTCACAATCATGTCCACAAAACAGTACATAAACCCTCATCTACCCCGACATTGCCAACTACTCGCAAAACCTAAAAACAGAGGTTCTGTCCCGTCGGGACAGCAGCCTTCTAAAAGGCATAACTTGGGTTCTGGGACTCCGAATCAATTAAACCAGTACATCCTCACGTAGCTTAGGAAATTTCCCAACTTTTTCTAGGTATAGGGAAAGATTGATTCGGACTCTAAAGTTGTTTAATCTACAAAATACCGTGATCTGTTCCAATCACGTCACAGATTTTAACACGCTCGGTAAAACAGCCATAACTTTCAAACGGCTGATCAGAATTTTGCGTTCTTTATACCCACAGAAAGTTATTGAAATTATCTACAACTAATTCAACAGGAGGCCGACCAAATTTGGAATCTAAATGGGCGAAAACCTAAACCCTAGGTCGACTGCTCATGCTGTCCAAAACAGAGAACGTGGCAACATCAAGATCTAATCCAATCTACTCAATTCTAGCACCACCAATTGATCTAAAAACATGATATTGATCCTTAGAACAGTACCTAGCCCAACCCCAAGGAGTCCCATGGCCATACCTTCACCCGACGCACGAAAACCCAATAGATCTCCTCCCTGATCGCTCCTCGCTCCAACGGATGGATCCTCGAGGTGCATGGGTGGGGAGGCTACCCTAGGGCAGCAAGGGGTGGAGGAGAGGTGGTGGAGAGGTGGGGAGCAAAGGGCAAGGGGAGGGGAGGCGCACGGCCAAGTGGGGGGAAAAGAGAGGGGGTGGCGGCTAGGGCTCAAGGGGGAGAGGTGGGCCGCACAAGGGCAGGAGGTGGACGCCTAAAGGGGCTAGGGGAGGCCTCCAACCAGGTATCCTACTCCTATTTGGACTCAAACTCCATCCCACCAAAGCCCACGACCCTTTCCTTTAGGCCCAAACTCCCTCGGAAAGGCCCAAACTCCCGGAAACGGCCTAAAAACGCAAATAAACCTCAAACCGTATGGTTTTAACCTCCAATTCCATATTTCATAATGTTTTGGACCTCAATATTCACATTTTATAAGGTCTCGGCATCCCGTAGTGTCACAGACTCAGACTCGGGTCTGACTCGGGCCCGGTCGCGTGAATAGTACAAACCAACTCGGCATTTTCCAGCGATTTAATATTCAAATTAATTTCTAGAAATTCAAATAATTCAAGAAAAATAGCAAAATAATCAGAAAAATTCTGGAAAATAATTTGAGACATTTTGGACTCAAATAGAATATTTCCAACAAAATTTTATTTATAAGTTTAAATTCTTTAATTATTTCAAAAGGGAAGAAATTCAAATTAAATCCAAATAAATTCCAGAAAATTCCAAAAATTCACAAAAGTGCAAAATTTCATTTAAATTAATGAAAAGCAAAAATTGGGGTGTTACAAACCTCCCCCCTTAACAGAATCTTGTCCCCGAGATTCAGGGCTAACGAAGGAATAGGTTCGGAAATTCTTTCTTGAAATCCTCCTCACGCTACCAAGTCGCTTCGCTCTCTGCATGGTTGCTCCACTGGACTCTGTAGAAATGGGTCGATTTATTCCTCGTCTCTCGATCCATGGTGTCCAGAACCTTCACGGGGTGCTCCTTGTAGGTCAGATCCTCCTGCAGCTCTATCAATTCCAGCGGTGTTTGCTCGTCTGGCACTCGAAGACACTTCTTCAGCTGTGACACATGGAACACATCATGCACACCTGCCAAGGACTGCGGTAACTCCAACTGGTATGCAACTTCGCCTCTACAGCTCAAAATCTTAAATGGCCCAACATAACGTGGTGCGAGTTTTCCTTTGGCGTGGAATCTCTTAACTCCCTTGAGAGGTGTAACCCTAAGGTACACGAAATCCTCCGGTTCAAAGCTCAAGTCTCGGTGATGGTTATCTGCGTAACTTTTCTGTCCCGACTAAGCTATCTTCAGTCTTTCCCGGATCATGGCAATTTTCTCTTCAGCTTCCTAAAGAATGTCCGGTCCAAAGACACGGCGTTCACCTGTCTCATTCCAGTTCAATGGCGTCCGACAAGGTCGACCATGCAGTGCCTCAAAAGGTGACATCTGTAGACTGGCCTGATAACTATTGTTGTAGCTGAACTCAGCATACGGTAGACTTTTATCCCAAGAGGTAGCATAAGCTAATGCACAAGCTCGTAGCATATCCTCCAGAATCTGATTAACTCTTTCAGTTTGCCCATCCGTCTGCGGGTGATATGCGGTACTGAAGTTTAAACGGGTCCCCATGGCTTCATGCAACTTATTCCAAAACCTTGAGGTTAATTGGGTACCTCTGTCTGATACAATCTTCTTCGGCACTCCGTGCAAACAGACGATCCTAGTCATGTACAGTTCTGCTAATCTATCTCCTGAGTAGGTGGTTTTCACAGGAATAAAATGAGCGACCTTTGTCAAGCGATCCACTATGACCCATATGGAGTCATATCCTCCTTGAGTCTTAGGCAAACCGGTAATGAAATCCATTCCGATTTCCTCCCACTTCCACTCAGGTATCTTCAATGGCTGCAGTAACCGTGCTGGCCTCTGATGCATTGCTTTAACTCTTTGGCACACATCACACAACACAACATGTTCGGTAACTTCACGTTTCATACTCGGCCACCAGAATCTTTCCTTCAGGTCTTGATACATCTTGGCACTCCCTGGGTGAATGGAATACTTGGAGTCATGGCCTTCCTCTAGAATCAGCTTCTTCAGATCCTTCTTATTCGGCACACAGATGCGATCCTTAATCCAAAACGTGCCTTACTCATCCAGTCTGAAATCCTTAGCCTTGCTCCCATCCATCTTGGTCTTAATTTTGCGGATCTTGTCATCATCCTTCTGTCCATCTCGGATCTGGTCTTCTAAGGTAGGTTTCACCTCCAATGCGGCCAAGAATCCTTCCGGTATCACTTCAATCTGCATCCTATGAAGCTCCCTACATAGCTCATCCGGACTTGTGGCTATCATCATATTCACAGTATGGCTTTTTCGACTCAAGGCATCAGCCACTACGTTAGCCTTTCCGGGATGGTAATGGATTCCGACATTGTAATCCTTGATCAATTCTAATCATCTCCTCTGCCTCATGTTCAGATCCGATTGGGTGAAGATGTATTTAAGACTCTTATGGTCCGTATACACTTCGCATCTATATTCCCAATCAAGTAGTGTCGCCACAACATCAAGGCATGCACTACAGCTGCTAACTCTAGGTCATCCGTCGAGTAATTTTCTTCATGCGGCCTCAGCTACCTTGATGCATATGCAACAACCTTCCGGTTTTGCATCAACACGCTTCCAAGTCCCTGGCGCGATGCATCACAATAGATATCAAAGCCTTGATTTACATCCGGTAGGACTAACATCGGTGCTGATGTCAATCGCTTCTTCAGCTCTTGGAAACTTTTCTCGCATTCTAGCGTCCAGTTAAACTTCTTCTCCTTTTTCAACAATTGCGTAAGAGGTCTCGCAATTGTCGAAAAGCCTTCAATAAAACGGCGGTAGTAACCTGCCATCCCAAGGAAACTCCGAATCAGGGTCACTGTCTTCGGTTGTTCTCAATGTAACACAGCGTCAACTTTGCTTGGATTAACACCGACTCCTTCAGCGGTCATCACATGCCCAAAAAACTCCACCTTGTCCTTCCAAAAATCACACTTGCTGAATTTTGCGAAGAGTTGTTGTTCTCTCAGCTTCTCCAAAACTAGCCTCAAGTGTTCTGCATGTTCATCCCTCGTCTTGGAGTAGACTAAGATGTCATCTATGAACATGACAACAAACTTGTCCAAATACTCCATGAATACCTTATTCATCATATTCATGAAATAAGCTGGCGCATTCGTCAGACCAAAGAACATAACTGTAAACTCATAATGTCCGTATCTTGACGAGAATGCAGTCTTCGGAATATCTTCCGATCGGATCTTCAACTGGTGATATCCAGATCTCAGATCAATCTTGGAGAAAACTCTGGCTCCTCTCAACTGGTCAAACAGATCATCGATCCTGGGTAGCGGGTACTTGTTCTTCACGGTGACTTCATTGAGTGCACGGTAATCAATGCACATACTGAAACTCTCATCCTTCTTCTTGACGAATAGAACAGGCGTTCCCCACGGCGATGAACTCGGTCTAATGAATCCTTTTTCCATCAGCTCCTCAAGCTGTTTCTTCATCTCTACCAATTCTTCGGTTGACATCCGATAAGGCTTCTTCGCTATTGGTGCTATTCCTGGTACCAATTCAATCACAAATTCTATGTCTCTATCTGGCGGCATACCAGGTAAGTCCTCAGGAAAAACATCTGGGTATTCATTCACCACTGAGACATCCTCTATGCTGACTGCCTTTACACTATTGACCATCAACTGTCCATCACGAACGGCGATCGCTTGAAATTCCACCTTTTTCCCACACGGGCACTCAACCGAGATGGTCCTTCTTCCACAGTCAAGCACGACCTTGTGCATGGATAACCAATCCATTCCCAAGATAACATCTAGGGTCTGGGTTCCCAATATAATAAGGTTTACTAAGAACTCTACCCCATCTATCAGTATTCTCACCCCAGAACATCCTACTTGAGATCGGAGTTCTGACCCAGGGGTTTGAACTAGAAGCATGCATTTAAGATTCACAATCTCCGAATCATTCTTAGAAAGAAAATCTCGAGAAACAAACGAATGCGAAGCTCCAGAGTCAAACAAAACTGTTGCAGGTACTAAGTTGACAAGTATCTTACCCAGTATGATGTCTATGGCATTCTGAAGTGCATCCGCGGTCATATGATTGACTCTATCTCTCACCACGGTTTGGGGCGCGGCTCCTGGCTGTGCTGCTCCGCGATTTGCTCCTGGTGCAGGTGTCCTGGCTGGTGTGGATCCCAAGTTGAAGCGAACTGGGGTCACTCCTGCTGTCTTCTTGGGGCAATTGTTGGAGAAGTGCCCTGGCTCGTTGCATGTATAGCAGCACTCACTGTACCCTGCTGGCTGCCCGTAGCGGCGTTCCTGGCTGGAGCCGGGGTCTAGAAATTCTGATTAACGGGTCTCGGTGCTGGTGACGGTGTTCTTGCTGCATTCTGTGGTTGGAATCTGAAAAACTGATTCGGCGCAACCCTCAGACGTTGCTGCGCTCCCTGGCATGATCCCTGCTATTGCATCCTATGCTTCCGGTTTTCATCCAGCTCTTTGCGCTTCTCCTCAAGGATAAGTGCTTTGTTTACCAGCTCTTGAAAGTCGGGGAAGGTGTGGGTGATCAGTCACACCTGCAGTCCTGAGTTCAGTCCTTTCATGAAGAGAGACTGTCTGGCCTTGTTCGTTGTTACATCTTCAGGTGCGTAGCATGCAAGCTGTGTGAACCTGTTTAGATACTCAGACACCGGTTGATTACCCAGCTTCAGTGCCCTGAATTATTCCTTCTTTAAGTCCATTATTCCCTGAGGCACATGGTACTGACGAAATGCGGCGGTAAATTCCTCCCAGGTGATATCCTGTGGGTTCTCCCACGTAGTGCAGAAGTTCTCCCACCACTCTGCTGCGGTCCCTTCCAACTGATGAGAGGCGTAGAGTACCCTCTCATTTCCCACACATTGGGTAATATGCATCTTCCTCTCAATTGACCTTAGCCAATCATCCGCCTCCAGTGGATTGGCGTTCCCAGAGAATGTGGGCGGATGAGTCCTCATGAACTCTGATAACCTTGAGCCCTGACGCTGTCCTTGATTGACTTGATTAGCAGCGGCCTGGGCAGTGACGTGTTGCATCTGTTGCATCATGGCATGCATCAACTGGGTCTGTGCAGCAAGGAAAGCTCCAAAGTTTTGCATGTCAACTGGCGGTGCTGGTTGGGGTGCAGGTGCTCCATCATTGGGGTTCACTGCGGGGCGAGAACCACTCCCGTTGCCTCCAAGGTTTCCGCGGGTGTTCACCATCTGTCGATTTCTCCAAGGTTTAGAGATAAGGGGGAAACAAGCATAGACAAGTAGTAGGGAAACTTAAGCGGGGAGAAGGTGTAACTCAAAATCCAACTTTATTAATTATAACATAATAATAATTTGGTATGGTTGCTTACAATGCCTTAGGGCCTTGCAACACATACTGCACACTTAGCAATCAATGAAAATCCAACGCCTCTAAGGGTGACTCTTTACCTAATACGCGACTCGGCGAAGGAGTCTCAACTGCAAAACCTACGCTCACTCGTAGAGAAAACCTCCACTGCCTCCTTGCGGTGGATGCGGCGGCATAGGCGCAAAGTGATCGCCATGCCCCACAACGACAGTAGTCGAAGAAGCAGCATCATCCTCAGGTTCAGGCTCCAGCTGTGGTGTTGGTTGGTGCTCCTGCTCAGGTGCTGGTCCCTCTAGATCTGGGGTGTCCAATTCCAATACTGGCTCCTGCCCTTGCCTGTACAGTGCTGTCTCCAGCTCTGCGATTCTCTCCGCAGTATAGGCGATGTACTCACGAGCATTCTCCAGATGTTTTTTTCCTTCCTCAACCTGCTCGCGAGCCTTCATCAACTCCTGGACTGTGTCGTCGATAAGCTCCTCCTGGGCGACGACAAATCTAGTCAAGTGTGTGACGGTAGCATCCTCATCTTCTATCGGCTTTTGCTGAGCTCTGCTGTCTCGGAGTGGGTGGTGATGGAATACTGTGCCTTCTAGCTCTCTGGAGTAAGTGCGAGCAATCTGCTGCATCGCTCGATGAGACACCGCCTGGATTCCCATCTCAAAGGTTGACCTCCTAGAGGTGAAGTGAAAAGGACGACTGAACTTCGTCTTCTCTCGAGCATACACCGTGATCTTGACATCCCATCCTATGACCAATCCTGCATGCACGATGGTAGTCCCTCGATAGAGCGGTCTCTCTAAACCTCCAAGCAACTGCAGCATACGACACAACTCTCCAGCGTAGTCTCCTTCACGCTCAGCGTAGTTGTTCATCATCAACATCTGCCAAAAGACGCTCGCATAAGAACTCAAAAGTTTTAAAACCAAGGGGTAGCAAAGAAATTCAGAAAAAGGGGTGTGAGAAGAGAGAAGGGGATGAGTCAAGATTTCATTCATTGTCTTGTCACATTTTAACTTTAGAAAATAGGTTTTAACCTCACTACGACCATTCTATGTATGGGTGAGCCTACAGTCAATATGGCTCTGATACCACCTCTGTCGGGACCCGAATTTGCAAATTCGGACCCTCTGTGTATTCAGCACTAGTCCAGGATCACGCTAGTGCACACAATCTCAACATCGGTAAATATCACAATCATACACTTCGATAATAATAAAGTACTTTATTTAAGATAACCAAATTGGTTGCTCGACCTTATGGTCAAGTTACAAGAGTACGTTACACAGGGCAAAAACATATTAAGAAATAAATCGCAGCGGAAATAAAGCATCAACGTGACGCCATACAGTATACCACAGGCAATTGACTGGGCTCGCTCCCTAAGTAGACGGCTCCTCTTGAAGTTCTTCCTCCGAAGCTGGCGTCGCTTCTCCTTCAACTGATTGTTGTATTGTGGCAAGGGTGAGTACTTGGTACTCAGCAAGTCATGCACGAAATGCAGCTAATATTCTACATGCATGGCTTAGTACAAAGGAATAGGCTAACAGGTACATTTGCAGTAAACAACATTTAACAAGTAGCATAAGTAGATTCGAAAGTAGTAAAGGTAAAAGTAATGTCAATAAATTCTCCAGGAGTTAAGCAAACACTTCTCCTTTTCTAATCCACATTTCCATCAACGTCATCATTTAACCCAACCAAACTTTCCATGTCCAAGTTATTTTCATGAAAGTCTAACCCTTGACTGTAATCCCCGAGCAATGTCCAATGCCACGGACACGGCTATTCGAATAGATTCTTACACTCTGCAGAGGTTATGCACTTTACCCACAAGATACGATCAAACACCACAAAGGCGAGTGATTGTAACAAAGCATTTCAGAGACTGCTAACTATACAGGTGAACCTCTCCAGCTTTTGTCATACACCATCCCTCCACTTAACAAGGCGAAGTATGGGACCGACATATCGTTGGACGGGTACCATGCCATAGCACTGGTACGCTCCCCTTTCAAGCTACACAAAAGGTGTAGTTGACACCCCGAGGTACCACATGCAAGTTATTAGTAACTTACTAGACTAGGTCCATCCCATTGCAGACATGTGGTTGCACGTTTGACTCAGTTCAAAGGCTTGCAAGGTTAAGTCCTTAGGATAACCAGGGCAAGGCTACCCGAAGAACCAAAACGACATCCCCGGTGCCAAGCATGGCCCACCTTATCATTCTTGCCACTTGCCCCGATTTAAATCTATTTATCAAACCCAGTTGATTACCATGCACCACGTGCCATCAACAAACACAACACATGATACCTTTCCAAAACAGGTTCAATATATCATTAAGTCAATATTAACATTTGATTGTCCAAAATCATGTCAGGTGCACGTAGCGGGTCTAAGCATCAACTTCAACGGTCTAAATACCCAATGTTGGCAATTTTAATAATGTCCAACTAAATATCCACAACTAGGGTGACAAAGGTTCATGGCACATAACTTAACAGTCAAGGTGTCATATTGCAATTTGACAATTATCTAATTCCCAGACATAATTAAAACAATTGCTAATTAAATTAGCATGCAATACTTTAAATTAAATTAATTTCAAAAAAGTGATCAATATGGTCAAAGCATAACTTGCCTTCAAAAAGTACTTGGTCTTGATCCTGAGCTGGCTCCCGGGTCAACACTTCACCTTCGAAGCCCTCGGGTACTTCAACATCTACTCGTAACGCGTGCAAATAGCAATAAATAAATAAAACAGTACACACACATAGCTCAAAACTCCAAATAAAGTCCATAAACAGAAAGGTCATAATTTTACAAATTTTTAGAAATTGGAATCGATTAATTCGGAGTTAAAATGCAAAAGTTGTAATTTTTTAAAGTTTAAGGAATCTACTAATTAATTGTAAATAGAGAAATTTTCATATTCAAAAATCAATTAAAATTTATATTTAGGTAGATCTCAATTTTATAAAAATTTACAAATTGGAATCGTTCAATTCGGAGTTAAAATGGAAAAGCTGTAAGCGTTTGAAATTTGAAATTTGAAATAAATCAATAAACCGAATTAATTCATTTATTTTTCTATTGAAAAATCCATTTATTGCGTCAGCATGACACGTGGACCAATCAGAAGCCGCCACGTCGCCTCGGGTCCATGGACCCGGCGCACGGCTCGGCTGGGTCTACCGTGGACCCGTTCCACGGGTACATGTCTCACTGACATGTGGGACCTGATGCGACGCTGGCCGGCGTTACGCGCCTCGGCCACCGCAGATCGACACGCGGGCCCCACCGTGACGTCAGCGTGACGACACGGATGACGTCATGGTGCTATTGGGCCAGCCGCTGACATGCGGGCCCCTCACTGACGTCACGATGACGTCAGCGACGACTGGGCACGTCCGTGTGGACCGCGCCGGTCAGGCTTCCGTGCACGCGGCACGATCTGGGCCGTTCGATTTAGATCGGACAGTCCAGATCCGATCGGGTTTCACCGTGTCAAGGGCGACGTGGCATGACCCGTGCGGCGACGCGTGGCTCAATCTACGCCGTTCGATCTCGATCGAACGGCCGAGGTTGCATCTAACGCTACAACGTGGTTAACGCTAACCGTACGATCTAGATCTAACGGCTGAGATCTAATCTAGGCACGATGCAATTCACTGCTATGTGGCACAACCTAGGGCGTTGGATCTAGATCTAACCGCTGAGAATCGATCTAAAGGATAACACGTGAGGCTTACCCGCGGTGACGTGGATGATTCCTGACCGTGCGATGAAGATCCAACGGGGGAGAAGCTTCGGGGTTCGGTGATGGCGTGCGGCGGAGCTCAGTGGCTGGGGACGAAGACGACGACACGGGGAACGGCATTGCGGGCGTGCTCCGGCGAAGTGGATGGTGCTCCCAAGTGCGTCTCGTCGCGACGGTTCCGGATCTGGGCTCGGTGACGGCGGACGGCGACGAAAACTGGCACAAACCGCGACGGAACCCTAATCCAACTACGGCGAGCGATTGCGGCACAACCACGGCGGCTTGATCTCGGTGAGTTAGGGCTACGGGTGCGCACGGGAACGGAGAACACGATGGCGGCGGCGGCGGCGCTTTAAATAGGGTCCTCGGTTTTTATGAAATTTACGGAAATCGAGGTCCACTCGGTCGCGGCGGCGGAGTCCGAAAGGGACTCGGACTAGGGTGACATGGCGCAATGCTGGCCGTTGGATCTCGATCCAACGGTCACGCGGCTAGGGCTCGGGCGCGACGTGGTTGGACCGAACCGCGTGGCGCGGCTGGCTCGGGTCGGACTCAGACTCGGGTCTGACTCGGGCCCGGTCGCGTGAACAGTACAAACCAACTTGGCATTTTCCTGCGATTTAATATTCAAATTTATTTCTAGAAATTCAAATAATTCAAGAAAAATAGCAAAATAATCAGAAAAATTCTGGAAAATAATTTAAGACATTTTGGACTCAAATAGAATATTTCCAACAAAATTTTATTTATAAGTTTAAATTCTTTAATTATTTCAAAAGGGAAGAAATTCAAATTAAATCCAAATAAATTCTAGAAAATTCCAAAAATTCACAAAAGTGCAAAATTTCGTTTAAATTCATGAAAAGCAAAAATTGGGGTGTTACAATTGCCCAACAAGTTGTGTACAAGAATCAATGACATGACCAATTTTGCATTTAATTCAGAATGATTCGCAGTAGAAATTGGCGCTACCGTCAGCCATAGGGCGGTAGTACCGCAAGGTTGGTACTACCGCCCTTCGACTGTTGGTAGTGCCAGTCAGAAGAACATCCCTGAGATACCTCTTCTAGAAAATAACTACTGCTATTCTACGGCAGTAGTATCGCTCCCTGCCAGTACCATGCCCCCTAGGCCTGTTGTCGATGGTTGGTATTGTCGGCAATGAGATTTGTGATTCATGGGGGATTCATGTGAGATCGGAGTTTAATGGTAACAAAGGATGCGAGGGCCTTTTTAGATAGGTTCGGGCTCTCTCGATCGAGATAATACCCTAGTCCTGTGTTCTTGTATGTATGAGTTTTTCTCCCTCCCCCTTGTTCAGTATTATCCCCTCCCCCCTTATATACCGGGGGAACGCCTTACAAAGGGTGACACCTGGCCTATCACCAGGTGGACTAATGAGTATCTTCTGTGTCTCTATCTACTGGACCCAACTACTACCAGGAGTTCGGTCGTGGCTTTCTCGACCCGCGCCTGCGAGTTCGCCAGGGTTTGGTGGCTGTAGGCTTTGCTTTACACAGCTTTGTCTTGATGTGAGGCGAAGCTTCGTCGGGGGTGGGGTCAACAAACTGCCTGGGTGAAGAAGTTGGGCTCTGGCCATGTCCTCCATATGGCATTTCAGAGTTGATGGCCCAGCTACAGCCCTGGCCACTCGGCCTTTGGGCTTCTTTGCAGGACCTGGGTCTCGGACATTCCACAGTAGCCCCCAAGTGCTTTATGATTGAATTGCCTCATCCTGTTATGCTGAATATATTCCTATAGGTAAGGAGATCATAAAGGACTTGTTAGCGTTTAAGATCACAATTGGTATCTATCGGCTCCATGTTCGAGTGGCCGATGTGCCCGTTTACGGTGTGCAGCGATCGGCCCTCATGGAGAGTACCGAAAATAGGTTGGCTCATGGCCGAGTGGTACCTGCGCCCGTTTACGGTGTGCAGCGATCGACCCTCATGAAGCATACCAAAAATAGGTTGGCTCATGGCCAGGTGGCTCGTGGCCGAGTGGTACCTGCGCCCGTTTATGGTGCGCAGCGATCGGCCCTCATGGAGCGTACCAAAAATAGGTTGGCTCATGGCCGGGTGGCTCGTGGCCGAGTGGTACCTGCGCCCGTTTACGGTGTGCAGCGATCGGCCCTCATGGAGCGTACCATGGGTCCAACAGAGTGATACCTGTACCCGTTTTACGGTGCATAGCTTAAGACTCTCATGGAGTGTATCCTCAAGACCATTTTAATTTGATCCTCCAGCGATTCCCAATCACGCCGTAGGGCGATAACCAGCAATTGACCCCAAATTATGGGGTAAATCGCTAGAGGATGTTCGAAAAGTGCCCGGTTCCAATCTTTCGTGGCGACCGGCGAATGGGCCCATCGTGGGGCGCACCTTATCTCAAACCTCGGACCGGACTTGACACCTGGTTGCGACTTACGCGACACAGCGAACGGCCCAACATGAGGCATGCCCTAGGTCCGGCCCAGTTGCGTGTATGGAAGCGGATGTGATTTTCCTGCCGTGAGGCGAAAACCTAGCCCCACGCTTAATAAACTGGGGGGTTTCTTGGCGAGGAAAAGTCACATTTGTCCCTCCACTAATTTGGCTCTGAAACGCGCGGAGCTTCCTCGGTGATCCCAGCAGCGTAGGTTCTCCACCCGCATATTTGAGATCCTCGCTTCTCCGGCGGTTCCCGATCAAGGATGTCTTCCCCTTCTCCACCATCGGATACTAGTTCGGACCCATCTGCGGCGGGATGGGAGACATCCGTGACGACGGAGGCTTGCCTAGAGGAACTGGTGGCCGCCGGTGTTCTTTCACCCCTAGAGCTGATTTCTGCTCGCCCCGCTGCAGATGAATCTCATCCCACGCTCCGAGAGAATGAAATCGTGGTCTTTAGGCCCTCCTTCTAGCGTCTTCTTGCGTGGGTTTGGCGTTCCCGGGGGCTTCTCCATTTCTATGAGGTTGAGTTGATCAATCTGAACCCCAACTCTGTTCTCCAGATCTCCATTTTTGTCCAACTTTGTGAGGCCTATCTCGGGATTCGCCCTCATTTCAGCCTCTTTCGTTCCCTTTTCTTGCTTAAGCCGCACCCAATCCAAAATGCGCCCAAGGCAATTGGGGGCGCTGGCTTTCAGTTGTGGGAAGGTTTGAAGAAATCCTACTTTTCCATTCCCCTCAAAACCTCCCTCAAAGGTTGGAATCGGGAGTGGTTTTATTGCGCCAATGTTGATCCTTTCTTGGCGCCTTACACTGGCTGGGCTCCCGTTGTCTCTCGATGCTGGAACACAGCCCCCGAGGATCGCGAACTGGACCAGGTTCCAAAGCTTTTGGAGTAGATCGCCAGGTTGAAGGGAGACGGCTTGACTGAGACTGGGATCGCCATTAGCTTTGCCAAGCGCCGAGTACAACCTTTGAAGGAGCGGGACCACTTGGGGTTCTGTCGGGACCCGAATCTGCAAATCCGAACCCTCTGTGTATTCTGTACTAGTCCAGGATCACGCTAGTACACACAGTTAAACATGGATGAAGTACCACAATCATACACAGCAAAATTAATAATAAAGTACTTCAAACATTTAATAAACTGGTTACAAGACCTTAAGGTCAACTTACATATAGTCTGCCACGCAGGGCTTACAACAACAAATGTGAATAATCAGCAGCGGAACAAATAACGTCGGTGACTCCCCATCGATACCACAGGCAGCGACAAGGTTCAACTCCTAGATAATCGCCTCCGCGAGGAACTTCGCCTTCCTCGAAGTTGTAGTCTTCTCCTCAACTGATGATGGTGTTGAAAGCAAGGGTGAGTATACAACATACTCAGCAAGTCATGCACAGAGGTGCAATCCTATTACTATATGCATGGTTTCCTCCAAAGGAATGGCTTAAGTGGTTAATTTGCATCAAGTAGCATTTTGCTTTGATTAGATACTCTTAATAGATTCAAAAGCAGTAAAACCATATTATATAGTAAGTTATCAATCTCTTTCTAAACAATTCAGCTCAAAGCCCTAATTTACTTTAGCAATTGTCTCTGGCACTCGGCCACCCACTTCCACATTATTTTAGAAAAATCTAACCCTTAACTGTAATCCCCGAGCATTGTCCCGTTCCGTGGACTGGGCTATTCGAATAGATTTTTACACACTCTGCAGAGGTTATGCACTTTACCCACACGATATAGTCAAACACCACGAAGGCGAGTGACAGTAACAAAGCCTTTCCGAAACTTCCATCCTCGCATGCGTACCTCCCGATATTGTTCCCACTGTCCCTTCCCTTTTGCGGAGCGGAAGTATAGGGCCAACGTATACCGTTGAAGAGATGTAAGACCATTACGGTAAACACTACACCCTTCTTTCCACATTCATAGCTACAAGAACAACCTGAGGTCTCACATGCTAAGAGTTCGGAATCATACTCAACTAGGTCCGCCCCATTACAGACATGTGGTTGCATGATTGGCCCAGTTCAAAGGCTTGCAAGGTTAAGTCCTTAGGGTGACCGTGGCAAGACTACCCAAAGTTCACAAAACCAAATTCAATCAACATCTCTCCCATGTGCCACATCGGGCCCCCCCCATTCATCACTTGCCACTTGCCACAGTCTAAACCATTTTCCCACCCGGTTTGATTATTGTGCAATGCATGCCAACAATAATACCAATTACCATGTAGAACCAAAAAGGTACCTACACTTCACATCATCATGTAGCAAGATTACACTGATTCCAAAATTCATTCCGTATATCATTAGTCAATATTATTTTGCCATTTGAAACACATTTCACGTAAGCATGGCTAAGCAACTATTCACGGTCTAGCCTCCCGTGTTGGCACAATATAACATCCAACTATTTAAAGCCAACTTATGGTGACAATGGATACATGGCATACAAATATTAATCATCAAAGGTGGAATTAACAAATAGGTTGATTAGCTATTTTACCCAAATTAAATTATTCACTTTAATCAATATAGCATGCATAATTTAAATCAGAATACATTTCAAAAACTAGGAGCAATATGGTCAAAGCACAACTTGCCTTCGAAGATCAGCTGGTCTTGGTCTGGATCTTGATCTTGGTCTTGATCTTCGCTTCCGACAGCGTCACACAACTCGACGTCTACGCGTGGCAAATAAAGAACCAAATAAACACTCGGAACAACGTACAAACATACATTCAGAGAAATGCCGCAAATCAAACTAATTCATAATTTCATGAAAATTTCTCGATAAATATTTTAGCATTTTCTAAGATTTATAAAATTTATTTTGGAATTTTTGGATGTATAGCTTAAAAGATACAAAATTCGTAAGTTTAGACTTCTCGCGAATAATTTAACAGTATAAATCCAATTATAAAATTTCAGAAAAATTAGCGTAGCTAGGTCTTAATATTTACGGATTAACAAAATTTGTTGCAAGCGATTCGGACTTAAAACGAATTTGTAGTGAAAAAGACAAATTTCACAATTTTTGGAAACTAACACGTACAAACTAACTTCCCATTTACTTTCCTATGCATGGCACTGTTCACGGCGAGAACGAAATCTTCATGCACGTGTACTGTCCCACTGAATACACGTTCAAATACATATATATACTCATATACACATATACACGTATACCTCCTAACGTATACAAGACTACGTACAACATATATATCTAGGTTCGAGATTCAGTCTAAGACGTATATATATATTTATCGAGAAATATATATATATATACATATACATGCGTACGTACAACATATATATACAAGTAACGAGACCAACCGATTGGTAGAGATAGAGCGCATACGAAGGAAAAGAAAAACAGGTATACCGGCCGGCGCAGAGGATGCGAGATCGGAGAGTGCGTCGACAGCGCGGTAAGCGGCGGCGGCGGCACCAACGGCGTTGTGACGTCAACAGCGGCGGCGGCGGAAGAGACGCCTCCAACGGCGACGACGAGACGGCAGTGGTGGCAAGGACTACGGCGGCGACGGCGACGATGACGAAAACGCGACGGCGACAACGGCGGTGTCGATGACGAGACGGCAGCGCGGCGTCGATCGGCGGTGACGACGATGACAATGACGTAGACGGTGTCGACCACGGTGGCACCGACAGCAACTACGGCGGCGATCGGACGAGCAGCAGTGGTTGGCCGAATCAGTCGTTTGGAGATGGAATCAGCAGGAGATATGAGGAGAGGATGAGATGGAAGAAGGGAAAACTTGGCCAAAATGAGAATGAGCAGATGGTATGGAAAAGTAAATGGTTGGAAAGGAAATGGAGAAACGCATGGAAAGGAAATAAAAAGGCAACTTTAAACGGGTGCTGGTTCAAGCGTACAGGAGAACAGGGAAACGGCTGGAGAATTGAAACGGCGGAAATCATGCGTGCTAGTGATGGAAACGGCCGGAGGAAATGTGACTAAAAAATGATGGAGCGAATGAATCGCCTGGAAAGACACGGAATGGGAACGGCTGGCTCGGCGCAAGACTATTGACGCTCAACACTTTCCTAACTGACATGCATGTTTTTATGGTATGAACACTAGCTTGCTAAAGACGTGGCTTCATGGCAATTACTAGCCTTGCTTTTGCATTCACGTAAGACTATATGGCAGTTACTAGCAAATAGAAATGGCTTGGAAACGTATACATGAATGAATGGATGACTAGAAACATGCATGCACTAGAGGCTATGGCTAGAAACGGCTGGGAAATGCACACGTCCATGATTCATGCGACATGCCTACACGTATACGTATACACGTTCTCAAAACACGCTACAAAAAAAAATAGGGAGGTTCTAAAAATTAGAAAAAATTCCTCTAAAATACTAGGAACTATTTGGAACTTAACAAAGTTGGTTTCGTGATTTTTCGACGTGTAGATTTTTCGCTAAAAATCTTTTAGTGAATCAGACACCTGTACAGGTTTCGGTAAAATCAACGATTTACGTTATATAACATGTTTTTCAAAAATATTTGCAGAGAACACCCTCGTCTACTCATTATCTTTATTTTAAACAAAATTTTGAATTCTATGCATATGCGAAAAGGTAGGATCTTTATTTAACGTGATTATTTCAATAGACTTGAATCCGAATTAACCGCGAGGATTTTAAATAATTTCAAAAAAAAATCAAATAAACCCAGAAACACACTAAATATATTAGAGGCAAATTTTGGGATGTTACAGGTTCCAATATACTGGCCTTCAGGATTCCACTCGGGAGACAAATGAGCCCATTCCCAGAGAGGTTTTGGCGGCTCGGATGGTTGATTTCTTCGCTACTGGCGCCGTGATTTCAAATAGAGGTTGCCCGGGCAAATTCTCGGTCCGTCGAGCTCCTCCTAGCGTAAGTATCTCTTCTATATGAAGATTTGTTTCGCCGTCTTCTTACCATTTGTGGCTCTGACATCTCACGGTATTTTCCTCTTATAGGGGCGTGAGGTTTTCTGCTCAGACGCTCCCCTCATTGGCCTCTCTCGGCTGAAGAGCGCTCAGTCCAAGCGGCCCACTGATTCTTGGGCCGCGGGGCAAGGAATCCCCAAGAAGAAGAAGATGTCATCCAAGAAGTCCTCTGATGCTTCCTTCCCGGCTGGCGGTCCGACAATTCGGGAGCCCACTACCGAGGCGCCCGTGTCGTCCGCCACGGCTTCCTGAGTCCCTTCTGCCCCGAGACCCGCGAGTCCACCTGTTGCAGATCTGGGGAAGCATGTCTCGGGGTCTTGGTCCTCCAAACAGGTGTCGTCCCTGAAGGTTAGCTCCCCCTGGAGAGATTCCGTGGCCCGCAGAAGGCCCGGTATGAAGTTCAAGATGTCCAAGAGGTATTTCCCCTGTTGACTCTTGCCCTCTCTTTCCCGTTCTCTATTGTGATATACCTATCTGCTCTCTGGACCAAGACGCCCTCCACCGAAGTCCCGACTGAGACCCCTCCCGATGGGGCGGCTCAGGAAGCTATCCCTTCAGAGAGGGTTGCTTCCCCTGCTGCTTCTCCGACTGGTGGGCTTAAGACTCTAGCCGAGCAAACACCACCTCCATCGCCCGGTCATGCTGCTCCTGCATCGCCGACTGGCCCTGCGTCTGACGAACCTGCCGGTGGTTCCTCTCCTCCGGTAGAGTAGATACCTCGGGCGCCCCCGCTGCTCGGCCCTCTTTCGGAGCCTCCGGCCTGGGACATGTGGCGGGAGGGAGACTCCGATTGGGAGGGACTCGAGGAGGAGGAAGGAGAGGAGGTTGCCGCACGTAACGAGCTGTACGAACTTACAGCAAGATGCTGCAGGCTGGTTCGAGTAGGTTGCTAACTCCCCTTTCTCCCCTTTGTGTAATCACTGGGCACTGAATTTTTCGCGGTGCTCCCTCATAGTATTTAGGACATGGGCACGCGCTCCGAGAAAAGATCTAAGCTCTTCAAGATCGCGCTGCCGAAGCTCAAAACCCACCAGGAATATGAAGGCAAGCTGAACGAGCTCAGCCAGGAGAAATGGAAGGCAATTCACACTCTTGAAGATCAATGCCGGGCTCTGCGCGAGGAGAAAACCGACTTTTTGGGGCCGCTCAAAGGTACGATTTCCTCCGGGCTTAGTTGGCTCTCTTTTTCTTCTTGTCTGCAACTAGACTGACTCTGTGCACATCAGCACGCGACTTGACTGTTGCTGAGCTCGAGGCACAACTGAGGGCTTCAAAGAAATCTGCGCTCTAGGCTCAGACTGGCTTGGAGAAGGCTCGGGAGGAGATAGAAGGTGAACTGCTTAACTCTACATTGCTCCCTTTGAACTGGTTGCTCTTATTCGGTCAACAGTCCGGCTGGTGTACAGAATACAAAAAGAAGGCATTTGCCTAGTTCAAAATCCTGAACGGGCAGGTGAAGGCCACCGAACGGATGCACCTTACACTTAGGAACGCCTGTGAACCGGTTCTTCAACTTCTACGCCCCGAGGAGGTCGAGCCCAACCAAGAAGACGACGCTATTCCGCACCTTTTGGAGGGAGTTGACAAGGTCAAATCATACGCGAAGGAGTCGGCGACCATGAGTGCCAACCAGGCAGTCGTAGTGGTCAAGTCTCATTATCCGCGGATCGACCTTGAGGCCATCAAGGAGGGATTTGCCTGTGATAAGGACAAGGCTGATGCGCTTCTTGAAGAGGTCTCCAGCACATCCCAAGTGTTATTAGAAAACTTTGAGTTTTGAGTCGATGTAAACCTTCACTGAAACACTGGCTTTTGTCCAAAACTGCAGTGCGGCTTGTCCTTTTTCTTCTTTGCTTGGTCTGTTTGTTCATAGAATAATCCTCTATTTGAGCAAGATTCCCGACTGGTCCAGCCCCCAGGCGCCGGGACTCGGCTCACGAACTTTTCGTCCCAAACACGCTTTTCTGAGTGGCCAAAGTTTGCGGTTTTGCTCGACTGCTCCAGCTCTCGAGCGCCGGGATTTGGCTCGTGACCTTTTCGTCCCAAACACGCTTTTCTGAGTGGCTGAAGCTCGCCGTTGTGCTCGACTAGTCTTTTATTACCAAGCATTCTGGGCGCTTGGACTATCACGCTTTGTTCAAAGCTCCATTACTTCGCAGTCTCCATTACTTCGCAGTCTCTGGGATTGGCAGGTGTAGCCTCCGGCTTACCGCTTAGTGGAAACAGGTAAGCGGGAAGCCATACATTGCCACGTGTCTTGTAAAATATCCTTCCGTTTTGGTCAACGTGCTGATCTACTTCGGTACTCTTGAAACCACTTTGTGTTCTGTGCCTCTTAACTGCTGCGACGTTTCGATGATATATCCCGAGCGTCTCGATTTTTGGCACGAGATTTGGCTTATAAATAGGGTGTTACCGCTCGTAGAGCAATCATCCTCTTCTTGAGCCTCATGGAGTACATTGACCCGGAGAATGCCGAGCTGTGGGAAGACCTTGACTTCGCTCTCTTGGAGCAGGCCGAGGAGGAGGCCGCAGTGCGGGACACGGCTACCGTCGCCGCACTGATCGATGTTGTTCCGACGCTGGAGGAGGTGGCAGACGTCATCAAGGAGATCGTTGGGCGGGAGCGCCATGACGCCGCTGCCGTTGAGGCTCTCGTCCGCCTCGTGCTCTCTCGAGGCGATCGCCGGGCGGATCCTCGAGGCCTTGGGCCGCGCTCGCGGTACCTAGCTTCCTCCACCCCTTAAAAATGTAAATTATTAATATGAAATAAAATAAGTTATTGTGTAACTGTCTGCTGCGCGAACTCTCCTGGATGTTATGTCCCTGATTTTCAATGTGTGCCCTTGCTGATTTTTCCAACCCCCCGTACGCGGAGTACCAGAGGGCTGAACTTAGCTAGCCAGGGACTACCGAGTAGGGTTTTCGCATATGGAATCGTTCGGCAACCATGAACCAACAGGCCCGAGTGGTTAGTGTTTCTTGCGTCCTCGTCTCCCCTTTTTCTCATGTTCTGATACAACTTTCGGCTATCGAATCATGCGACTCGCTGTGGTTTTATCACGAGTGTGTGTTTCCGAAAAGTTTGTACCGGCGTAGTTTGGGATAGACGCTATTTTACTTGGGATGTAACCACTCGGAACTAATTATAGTTCCACGATAATCGAGACAGATCTCAAGTCAAGAGAATTTATAGCCTTATTTAACATGAGGGAGACAGATACATAACTTAAGTGTAGAAGCGGCGCAGCTGTTCGACATTCCAGGTGTTCACCAAAACCGTGCCATCTTCACGCTTGATTCGGTAAGCTCCTGGACGCACCATGTCCTCCACAATGTAAGGGCCTTCCCAAATCGGAGAGAGCTTATGCTCACCTTTTTGGCTCCTTTTGAGGACCAAATCTGCCTTGGAGAAAGTGCGACTCCGAACATTGTTAGAATGATAGCACCGAAGGCCTTGGAGATACTTGGCCGACTGGATTGCTGCAACGTTCCTAGCTTCTTCGAGTTGATCAAGCTCTTCCAATCGGCTTTCCTCCGACTCGGCCTCTTTGTAATTCTGAACCCTCGGGGATCCGAATTCCAACTCTGTTGGCAGGACCGCTTCTGACCCGTACGTCAAAAAGAAAGGAGTCTGCCCGGTTGCTCTGCTAGGAGTAGTCCTGAGTCCCCAGAGTACCGAAGGCAGCTCTTTTACCCATCGCGTGGCATACGGTTTGAGGTGATCGAAGATCCTTGCCTTCAGACCCTGGAGGACCATGCCATTGGCCCAGTCGACTTGCCCATTGCTTCGAGGATGACCTATTGAAGTGAAGCAGATCTTGATTCCCACGTCGTCGCACCACTCTTGAAACTCTTCACCTCTGAATTGAGTGCCATTGTTCGTGATGATCCTGTTCAGTACGCCAAATCTGACCACGATGCCTTGGAAGAACTCCCTGGCTTTAATCGCCATGACTGTGGTGACTGGTTTGGCTTCAATCCATTAGGTGAATTTGTCAATGGCGACGAAGAGGTAAGCGAAACCACCCTGGGCCTTTTTCAGGGGCCCAACTAAATCGAGTCCCCATACTGCAAAGGGCTAGGAAATGGGGATGGTCTGCAGCTCTTGTGCTGGCAAATGCGTTTGTCGAGCGTAGAACTGGCATCCTTCACATGCGCGAACGATCTCCTTTGCGTCCGTCACGGCCGTTGGCCAGAAGAAACCATGACGGTAGGCCTTCAAGACCAAAGCACTTGACGCAGCGTGATATCCGCATACTCTCGAGTGGATCTCTTGGAGTAAGTTCCTCCCCTCTTTCTCCGAAATGCACCGCCTAAGGACGCCGGAGTCGCTCTTTCGAAAGAGCTCTTCCCCGAATACCACGTAGGCCTTGACCTGGCGGGCGATCCGCTCGGCCAGAGTGCTACCTTCGGGAAGGTTGCCTTTCAACAGGTAATCCAGATACAGTGTTGTCTAGCCTAGGTTGATAACTAAAACTTCCGCCTCGGGGTCTTTCTTATTCAACTCTTGTTGTCTGGCTCTCGTGGGCTTATGGAGATCTTGAACGAACACATCGCTCGGGACCACCGCCTGAGTCGCCCCCATCTTTGCCAGCCCATCCGCCACTTCATTATTGCGGCGCAGGTTGTGGACCAGCTCCAATCCATCGAACTTGTTCTCCAACTCTCGGACCTGCTGACAATACGCTTCCATGGTCTGATCAATGCACGACTAGTCTTTCTGTACTTGGCTCACCACCAATTGCGAGTCTCCGTGAACCGTCAATTGTCGAATGCCGAGTGATATGGCGATGTGGAGCCCGTGGATGAGCGCTTCGTACTCTATGGCGTTGTTCGAGGCCAAAAAATGGATCTAAAGGATGTATTTGAGTTGATCACCCTTTGGCAAAATGAGTAGAATTCCAGCCCCAGCGCCGCTGAGCATGAGGGATCCTTTGAAATACATCGTCCAATACTCTAGCTCTTTTACGACGAAGGGGGTCTGGAACTCGGTCCACTCGGCTGTGAAGTCAGCTATGACCTGTGACTTGATGGCAGTGTGCGGCTTGAACGAAATATCGAAAGCTCCGAGCTCAGCTACCCATTTGGAGATTCTCCCAGTAGCTTCCCGATTACGGAGTATGTCTCCTATCGGGAAGGAGGTTACTACTGAAACCTGGTGCTCTTGGAAGTAATGCTTCAGCTTTCGCGAAGCAACTAGGATGGCGTACAACAGCTTCTAGGCTTGAGGGTACCGCACCTTGGACTCGCCCAACACTTCGCTGATAAAGTAGACCGGGTACTGCACTCCGTAGCGGTGTTCTACCTCCTCCCACTCTACAACCATCGCAGCACTGACTACATGGGTCATTGCCGCTATGTAAAGCAGGAGCGGCTCTTTTGGCGTCAGTGAGACCATGATCGGAGGAGTGGAGAAGAACGCCTTGAGCTCTTCAAAAGCTCGCTGTGCCTCGACCGTCCACTCAAAACGATCCTGTTTTTTGAGGAGCTTGAAGAAGGGCATCCCCCGAGCCCCCAGTCGGGAGATGAACCTACCGAGCGCCACCATGCAGCCAGTGAGCTTTTGAACATCCTTTTGGCTAGAAGGAGGTGTCATTCTCATGATGGCCTCGATTTTTTCCAGGTTTTCCTCGATCCCACGATGAGAGACAATGAACTCGAGTAGTTTTCCTGAAGAGACTCCGAAAACACATTTCTCCGGGTTGAGCCTCATCCTGTACGCCCTTAGACTTTCGAACGTCTCGGCTAAATCAAAGGTGAGATTTTCCTTCACTCGTGTTTTAACCACTACATCGTCCAGTATGCCTCCACGTTGCGCCTGAGCTAGTTGTGAAAACACCGCTGTATCATGTATTGATAAGTTGCGTCAGCGTTTTTTAGCCCGAACGACATCGTGACATAGCAATACGCTCCGAATGGAGTGATGAACAAGGTATTCTCGCAGTCTTCTTCTCGAAGGCGGATCTGATGGTAGCCTGAGTACGCGTCTAAGAAGCTAAGGACTTCGCACCGAGTGGTGGAATCCACCACTTGATCGATGCGAGGTAACCCGAACGGATCCTTTGGGAACGCTTTGTTGAGATCTGTGTAATCAACACACATGCGCCAACTATTATTCTTCTTGCGAACAAGTACGGGGTTTGCCAACCAGTCGGGATGATACACTTCTCTGATAAAGCCCGCGGCTAACAGCTTTGTGATCTCCTCCCTGATGGCATCCCGACGATCTTGGGCGAACCGCCGTAACCTCTGCTTGATAGGCTTGGTCGCCTTGTCCACGTTCAGTGCATGCTCGATCACTTCCCTGGGAACTCCGGGCATGTCGGACGGCTTCCAAGTAAAAACATCCTTGTTCGCCTGGAGGAAGGTGACGAGCGCGTCTTCCTATTCCTTCCCAAGCCCTATCCCGATCAAGGCCGTTTGAGCCGAGCTGGACGGGTCGAGGGCGACCTTCTTGATACCTTCGTCTGGTTTAATTCCGGGCTTTGGTGACTTCCGAGTCGAAACGTAGCTTTCGTCCTGACTGGTTTCTGCCACCGACCGGATCCTTTCCCTGCTGGCTTGTGCTTGCAGTGCCTCGGCCATCTCGCAGCTCTCCCTGTCGCAGGAGAAAGACTGCTTGATATCACCACGCAACGTGATAATACCATTCGGCCCCGGCATCTTCAATGCCATGTATGCGTAATGGGGGACCGCCATGAATCTAGCTAGCGCTGGCCTTCCCAAAATGGCATGATATGCCGTCCCGAAATCTGCCACCTCGAAGTTGAGGTTCTTGGTTCTGTAGTTTTCTCTCGTGCCGAAGGTGACTGGCAGAGTGACCTGCCCGAGCGGTGTCGCCGATGTCCCGGGAATCACCCCATGGAACGGTGATGACCCACATTTCAGCTCCGACCGAGAAATCCTCATATCATCGAGTGTTTTGATGAACAGGACGTTAAGTCCACTTCCCACGTCGATAAGCACCCTCTTGAGCTTAATGCCGCGGACGATTGGACTCAAGACAAGGGGATACCTACCGGGGAATGGGACTCGGTCCGGGTGATCCAAGCGATCGAAAGTGACCACTACCTCGGACCACCTCAGGTACTAGGGGGTCTCCGGGGCGATTGCGTTGATGTTCCAGGCAGCAAGCTTCTTCTTCCACCTAGAATCATACTCGGCCGAGCCCCCGAAGATATAGTTGAGCTCCAGCTCAGCCTCCTAATAGTCTTCTTCTCCTTCGGGCGGACGCTGCTTCACGACCGCTTGACCTTGACTCTGCCCAGCTTGCGTCTTACTTTCCCGGGCGAATCTCTTCAGAGTGAAGCAGTCCTTGGCAGCGTGTTTCCCTTTGGGATGGAAGGGACAAAGTGATTTCATCACTTTGTCATAGCCATCGGCCTTCTGCGCCCGGGGCTGGCCGCGCTCCGTGGACGCAACCAGCTCCTCGGCTTTGCGCTTCTTCTCCTTTCGCTTGGAGGACTCAGCATGATCCTTTTTCTCGTCATGGTGTTCGGACAAAGCTTCAGAGGCCGACGCATAACAATCTGCCAAGGCAAACAGCTCCCGAACCAAAGCCGGGGGCTTTCGAGACATCTTCTTGATGAGATCTGGATCGCTGACCCCCTTTTGGAAGGCCACGATGACGACCGGATCGGTGACATCTCGAACAATACTCTTTTTGTGCATGAAATGCCTGACAAACTCTCGCAGGGACTCATTCTTCTTTTGATGTAGTTGGTACAAGTCGCAGTGAGTGCTAGGTCGCTCATACGTGCCTTGGAAATTTGAGATAAACTGCTCACACAGATCTCCCCAGGAATCTATGGAGTTCGCTGGGAGTCCAGTGAGTCACGCTTGGGACCGGGGGGAAAGTGTGACCGGCAAATAGTTTTCCATCACGTTCTGATCTCTCCCGGCCGCCCTAACTACTAGGGCGTACACTTGCAGCCAGGCCTCTGGGTCCCTTTCGCCATCGAATTTGGTGATTCCCTTGGGGTTAAACCCATCGGGCCAGACCACTCGGCGGAGGTGAGGGGCGAAGGCTCGGACCCCCTCGATGACCCCATCACGTTGCCCGGGCGGCGAACGACGTGGAGGGGACCAGGCTTAGCGAACACCCTGATCCCTTGAAAGAACGCCGAAGCGCTCGTAGTCATCGGCGTGTTGATGTTGCTCATCTCTTTCCCGCTCGCACCGCCTGGCGTCGAGGTCGGAACGGAGGTCGCGGTTGAGACCATGGTGCAGGTCCCCTCCACGGGGAGGAACCTGATGACCCCGATGAGGTGCTTCATGACCAGGTCGGGTACTAGCCATTTGGGTGCTTGCTGGGGCGCGGGAGTGCACCCTTGCCAGCTGGTCGCTTTGGGCTTGCTGTATCGCCGCCGCCGTCACCATGGCTTTCACTTGGGCCACGATCGGGGCAGCGGGACTATCAACCTCCAGCATTGGACTCAAGGTGTCCAAGAGCGTCTTGGAGGCGACGATGTTCTGTTGCGGGGTATGAAAGATAGCTTGGTCTCCCATTTTGACTTGCAGAATATCCTCATTGACATCGCGACCGCTAACCCTTCAAGGCGGCCACCACGTCGAGGCGTTGCTGCGAGTCCGTCCGCGAGCCTCCGATTACGCAGAGTCTATGGAAGTTCCAGTAGCTTTCCAATCTACTTTCCGACTCGGCTTGCGAGTTGGGAGATCCAGATGGAGATAACTCCAGGCGATTAGGGGTCTTGAGTGATTTGGTCATGAGGACCCCAACCACTCGGGACGCAGCACCCGTTGAGTCGACTCCTTGGCCGGACCGGGGTTTCGACCTCCCGCTCGGTATTTGCGAGCACGTGGCAACGGCACTCCCCGATCCGAGTAGTCGTCACGGCGACGAATCCCCGGAGGTCTCTCTGCGCAGTGGGGGGCACACCTCCAGAAGAGAAAGCTCTCCGAAGTTGTCCGCGATGAAATCCAGGCTTCCGAAACGGAAAGCCTGATTCGGGAGGAAAACTGCAGAAAGTCCGCTTGTAGCAGCCATCAAGCTCGACGGAGATCCTCACACGCTTCACCCCTACCTGGCGCGCCAACTGTCGACGGTTGGTATCGTCGGCAATGAGATTTGTGATTCGTGGGGGATTCGTGTGAGATCGGAGCTTAATGGTAACACAGGATGCGAGGGCCTTTTTAGACATGTTCAGGCTCTCTCGATCGAGATAATACCCTAGTCCTGTGTTCTTGTATGTATGAGTTTTTCTCCCTCCCCCTTGTTCAGTATTGTCCCCTCCCCCCTTATATACCGGGGGGGATGCCTAACAAAGGGTGACACCTGGCCTATCACCAGGTGGACTAATGAGTATCTTCTGTGTCTCTATCTGCTGGACCCAACTACTACCAGGAGTTCGGTTGTGGCTTTCCCGACCCGCACCTGCGAGTTCGCCAGGGTTTGGTGGCTGTAGGTTGCAGGCTGCAGGCTTTGCTTTACACAGCTTTGTCTTGATGTGAGGCGAAGCTTCGTCGGGGACGGGGTCAACAAACTGCCTGGGTGAAGAAGTTGGGCTCTGGCCATGTCCTCCTTATGGCATTTCAGAGTTGACGGCCCAGCTACAGCCCTGGCCACTCGGCCTTTGGGCTTCGTTGCAGGACCTGGTCTCGGACATTCCACACCGGTAGTGCTGTTCCCAATTCACTCAGAGATAGCCCAGACCTACAGCAAGTCGACATTACCGCTGATTGGGTCCGGTAGCTCCACAAGTCGGTACTACCGCCTGCACATGGCCAGTAGTGTCGCCTGGAGCTGACACAGCTCAATTGCTTCATTTTGGAAATCCAGCTCAAACCTGAGCAAATCTAGCTCAAATAAAGTGTAATACTCATCACAAATATGGATGGACCTCCAAATGGTCCTTCAATCTCCCTCTTGATGAGTATATTGACAAATCCACAAAAAGGTATAATTTATGTTTAGAAATAAAAGAATGAAAGCAATTTCAAAGAAAATACATACTTGGTCCTTTTAAAAGAGAAGGAGAGCGCATGACCAAGTAGATGAAAAGTTTTTTAGAGCTCATCACGAGAAAGAACAAGTTTTTCACAAACACTCCAAAATCCATGAAATTTCTCAAAAGGTCCAAATAAGTTAATTTTTTTTGTTCATGATCCAAATGCAAGGACAATTGTTCAACAAGATCATGAAAAAACATTTTTTTAATTTTAATCTCTCTTTTTTCCTTTTTCAATTATCTACCCCTTTTGGCAATACAGGCATCAAGAGAGTATTTTTAGATGAAATGCAACCTAGAGAAGCTTTGAAAATTATGCAAGTGACCAATTAGACAAAGTATGACACCAAGCTACTCAAGTTCATATTATGTCATCCTAAGTCATATCCAAAGACATATTTCGACTTTTACTTGCCTGCTCAAAAGAAATTATACTAATTTTGCATGATTTCAACAATAGCATCACTTAGCACAATTTCAAGACTAGAAGTAAAGCCAAACTATGATTAAATGGATATACTGGAGTTCAACTTAACCAACACTTTGAGAAGCTACAAGTCCATAAGAGAATCCTCATGCTTAATTATCTTTTAACTGCAAATTATTTAAATTAACACACAAAGCGGTTTAGAGAGTTAGCCATAGTGAAGGACATCCTTGACTAGGTGCCATCGACAAAGGCCTCCAAAGCTTCACTCTTCTCCGCATATTTTGAGTTCTACATAGTTTATCCTAGTGAAACACATCCTCGACTAGAGCCATTGACAAAGGTCTCCTAGACTTCATTGTCTTCCTCAATTTTGTTTTGCATTTTTCAATTTTATTGTCTCAAGATATATTCAACCATCTCAAGCAAAAAGCTTAAAAGAATGGTTTTGGTCATACACAATACACTCCAAGTTCATACCAAGTGCAATGGGAAGCAGTCTCATGAGTGAAGGTGTCGAGATCAATTTTAGCACAAATAAGTCAATTTTTATCATTGCCATCACTTAGATTCATGAGTATGTTGAGGATCCTAGAATTAAATAGTATAGTTAACCCAAGTTGCTCTAATGACGCTAGTAGAAACCCAAAATATCACTAATCATAGCATAAGCACTTAATGAGGAAATATAACAAGTAAAAGCTTAGTTTCATCAAGTTTTCCTAAAAGTTTAATTTTAAGCGTAAGCTAGCTTAAGATAATATACCAATTGATATATGACCTAGACTAGCAAGAATGTTCAGAAAAGTTGCTAGGTGCAACTTATCAAAATTTTATCCATTTCATAAATAAACAAAGCTCAGAAATAGAAAATAAATCTAGATGCAATGCATGAATATCAATGTCAAACTTCCCCTTAACATGTGAGTCAATTTTAAGCACATATCTGATTCAAGTTGAGTTATTAGCAGTTTTAATCCAAATGATCAAATGAACTCAACTGAAATAAGAAAAACAGAATGTAAAAGAGGAAATTGGGAAACAGATAACTGGGTAATCTTAAGAGTATAGAAGAGAATATAGAGAACACTACAACGCAGACTCACTCTCACCTTCCCCATATGATTTACACAGGAAAGCTAACTCAGCAGACTCTAACTAGGGAGTACACACAGACCTTGTCTACCGAGGGGGCCCAACACCTGCTAGACCTACAAGTCTGTGTGGGAACTCAACCTAAAGAGAAGAGAGTAGCTAATTGTGCATGATAGCAACTTATAGCATAAGGTGAGAGGTCCATACCGAAGCATGCCAGAAATCTAAGTGAAGTGGACTCCGAAGCTAGTATTTAGCTCAAAAACACCTAGAAACTACAAACAGAAGGAAATGCTGAAAAAGGACATATAATACATATAGTACGGACCAGCTCCCCATCAAGATATGCCATATAGGCTCATAATCCCAAGCTCCCCCCTCAAGGCAACAAACCTAGAGCTACCCAAAGGCTTGGTGAAAATGTCAGCCAACTGTGGTCATTCCCCACAAACTGGAGCACTATATCACCCTTCTCCATATGGTATCTAAGGAAGTGATACCAAATATCAATATGCTTGGTCCGAGAATGCTGCACTGGGTATGTGAATGGCAGACGTGTTGTCACAGAAAAGTGGAACACACTCTTCTGCTAACCCATAGTCCTGCAAAGTCATTCTCATCCTGAGAACCTAGCTGCATCAACTGGCTGTAGTAATATACTCGGCCTCGACGGTGGACTGTGCAACTATAGACTATTTCCTAGATGACCAAGAAACAAGAGAAGTGCCAATGAATTGGCAAGTGCCACATGTGCTCTTCCTATCTATCCTACAGCCAGCAAAGTCTGCATTGGAAAAGGCACTAAGAGATAGACAAGAAGATGAAGAGTACCATATACCATAGTCAATGCTAGCTCGACATTACGTGAAGATGCGCTTCACCGCCTAGCAATGAGAAGCGTGAGGATAAGCTTGAAATCGAGCACAAAGACATACAGAAAATTGTATGTCTGGCCTTGAGGCTATGAGATACAAGAGAGAGCTAATCATGCTCTAAAACTCCTTTTGATCAACTGGCTAGCATCCTCATCAAGATCGAGGACAACAGTGGTGGCCATAGGAGTCATCACTGACTTCCTGTCAGACATGTCAAAACATCTCAGGGGATCTCTAGTGTACTTGTCTTGATGCGAGAATATACCCTCCCGAGTCTGCTTGATCTGGAAGCCAAGGAAGTAGCTCAACTCACCCATCATGCTCATCTCAAACTCAGTACTCATTACATCTGAGAACTGAGTCACGAGCAAATGTGAGGAGCCACAAAAAATGATGTCGTCGACATAGATCTGGACTAGGAGAAAGTTCGAACCTGAATGTCTGACAAATAGGGTCTTGTCCACTTGACCCATCTGAAAACCATGACTCAAGAGGTAGGAATTAAGCCTCTCATACCAGGCTCGTGGTGCTTGCTTAAGTCCATACAAAGCTTTAGAAAGATTGAATACATGGTTTGGGTACTTGGGGTTCTCAAATCCTAGAGGCTGTCTAACATACAGCTCTTGCTCAATGAAACCATTGAGGAATACACTCTTGATATCTATTTGATAAAACTTGAAGCCCATGGATGCCACGAATACGAGCAGGATCCTGATAGCCTCTAGTCGAGCTATAGGGGCAAAAGTCTCCTCAAAGTCAAGACCCACAACCTGAGTGAAGCCTTGAGTGACTAGCCTAGCCTTGTTTACAACGGCAACCCCATCCTCACTCTGCTTATTTTTGAACACTCACTTGGTCCCTATAATGTTGTGACCAGATGGGGGCTCAACAAGCTATCAGACTTTGTTTCTCTTGAAGTTTTCAAGTTCCTCATGCATAGCATTAATCTAGGACTCATCGGATAATCCATGAGAAACATTCTTCGGCTCAAATGAGGCAACAAAGGCAGAGTGAAGGCAAAAAGTGGATAGACCTAACTTTGAGCTAGTGACTGGCTCAAATAGATCACCAATGATCTGATCAGGTGGATGAGCCCGCTAAAGGTAGCGGGGAGGTCTAGAAGCAGAAGTGACCTCTATTTCTCACGTGGGAGAAGTAGGAAAAGAGTCACTAACTGCAGAAGAGTCTAAGTGTAAGAGCTGGTTGGCCTAAGGTGCAGAGATGGAGACTAGAGGCACCTCAGGTGCAGGCACGGAGACTGAATCTAGCAAGATGCCTTCATCTCCATCATCATCATCCTCTGCAAAGATAGACTGAAAAAGAGGAGAAGAGCCTTAAATGTCCGGCCTAGCACCTGGACTAGCCTCATCAAAGGTCACCTCATAGGTCTCTATCATCCTACCCAACTCTAAAGCTCAAATCCTATAGCTATGGGAAGAAGTCAAGTAACCCAGCAAGATCCCACCAGCAAAGCGTGACTCGAACTTATCTAGGTTCTTAGACTTCACAAAAAAGCACTTGCAGCCGAATATATGAAAATGAGAAACACTGGGCATTCGCCCATATCTCAACTCATAAGATGTGCAATGCAAGTGTGTCCTAAGGAAAACTATATTTGCAACATGGGTCTAGCTACTTCCTTAGCCCAAAACTTCTTACGATTATTGTACTCATCTAGCATCGTCCTGGCCATCTCTATCAGGATCCTATTCTTCCTCTCCACTATGCCATTCTACTGATGGACGTATGGAGAAGAGAACTAATGCTCTATGCCAAACTCCTCACAGAAGCTACTAAAGTAGGAGTTCTTGAACTCTGTGCCATTGTCACTGCAGATCACTTGTAAGGCACCTGGGAGCTCAATGGATAACCTAAGAACCAAACCCCTAAAGTGTGAAAAGGACTCATCCTTCAAGTCTATGAAAAACACCCAAAAATACCTAGAAAAATCATCTATAATAACAAGGATATACCACTTCCCTCCCGCTGACTACACTCTAGCTAGACCAATAGTGTCCATATGCAAGAGCTGTCCTAGTGCATTAGTCATCACTCGGCTGACTGGGGGATGAGAAGCAGCAACCATCTTGCCATGTCGGCAAGGAGAACACACTAAGTCTTTGACTATCTTGAGCTTGGGCAGATCACGAATGAGATCATTGCCACTAACTTGTGTTAAATGATCAAAGCCTATGTGACCAAGTCTCCTACACCAAAAGGAGAGATCACGGTACTCTGAGGCAATCAAACAATGAAGAGAGTCTCCATAAGAAGTAAAAAAATCAGCACAGAAGATCCCCAAACATAAAAATCCTGCAAACCAACTCCCTAGAAGAATCGAGGATCCTACAGGCTCTACTCTTAAAGCTTACCTCAAATCGTCATCGATAAGCTGAGAAACTGAAAGCAGGTTGTATTGCAGTTTACTAACTATGGCAACGTCCTTAAGGATAATATGATCATTAATGCGGTCCATATCTTTAGCGATGACTCTACCTGAAAAAGCATCCCCAAAAGCGATCACCTCATCACTAGGAGTTCGGACTAGGGAAGAGAACCAATGAGATTATCTGATCATATGATGAGAACAACTGGAGTCAATGAACCAAACATCTCCCTTCCCCATCCTATGTGCCTGAAATAATCAAATAGAGTGAGCAGTAGATGACTCAATACCGAGACAGATCAGTGCAGATCTGGGAACCCAATACTGAGTCACCTGAGCAGAAGAAGTAGTCACAAGAGCAGAATTATGTAATCCAGCGCCTCTCCGTGACTCTACTCTCACAAAATCCAAAATTGCTCCTGTAGGATGTCTAGGAGCTGGTGCTGGGTTGGTCCACTGGTGTGCAAAGGCCAGACCATCCCAATGCTGCTACCTAGATCTCCTGCTGGAGGAAGCAAACTAACACTGCTAATATCCACCTCGATGGGAAGAATGAAGAATATTATGAGGACAGCGAAAAGACTGACTATGGACAGCTCCAGGGCGAAAACCAGAGATAGAAGCCAGAAAACCAAGCCCTGTACGCTATCCAGGAACAGGAGACTCTCTAGCCTGCCTAACCTGTCTAGAATTAGTGTGTTCCTTAGGAGCACTCAGTGTTTGGGGATGACCCTGAATACTCCTAAGGGCACGAACATGCTCACGCCTAGTGATCTTGGCGCATCTGAAGTAGAAGTCAACAAGATCTTGGCGCGTTTGAAGTAGAAGTCAATAGAAGGTGCAAGTATACTTCGTCTTAGAGGCTGAAGTAGAAGGAGAAGCATCCTTCTTATCAGATTTCCTGTGGACAATCCCGACTGATATAAACATAGTGGTGCTCCTTTGTGGAGCAACCACATTCTCTCCACCCTTAGAGGCATGCACAATTGTAGGTGGATGCGCCCGTGCGTGCTCGAGGTAGTCAAATCCTAGACCTTGATTGAATCTACTGAGCTTGGACTGATCTAGGATGAGATTGAGCTTCTTCTTACCTCATACAAATTTCTCAAGAGTGCTCATGAGGTATTCACACTCCCGGAAAAGCAAGGCACATGAAGAACAAGGGGAAGGAGTAGAAGAAGAGCTAGAAGATGAAGAACGAATAGCACGTGCATATCTCTCCTTACGCACGGCTGCCTCAATCTTGAAGACCTCACAAGAGACATAAGGAACATTTCTAATCCTAGCTACCAGGGCCTCTAATTTCTTCCTAAGATCAACATGGATTTATCCATGTCCCCCTCAATCTTAGCACACAGCAAGCAAACATTTTATGACTTAGCTAGTAAGTCCTTAGCAAGTTCAGCACACTAGACTTCAAGAGTATCATTATCATGTTTTAGTTGCCTACATACCTCACATGAGCTGATTGGATCCCCAAAAGTCATGTTATTCAAGTTCATCATTTCTAACAAAAAAGCTTCCTAAGGTGAGTACTCATGGCATCAATTTCAGCAAGTAGTTTCGGGCAATTATTACAGGAACCAGTTGTGTGAGCATGAAGAAAACTAGCATCAGTAGGAATAGGATCATCAGAACATGTGCTAGCATTATTTGATCTAAGGCCCTCAAGTTCAACAACCACACTATCATTCTTGGTCCTTAGGTTCTCCAGCTCCATAAGCAAAGTATCATACAACATGCAATCAGCGTCACAGGAGGAAGAAGATCTCAATGAAGCAATCTCCCATGATAAGTTACTTACTTCTTTCTTTAACTCTATACATGTCGGGACCCCGAATTTGCAAATCCGGACCCTCTGTGTATTCAGCACTAGTCCAGGAACGCGCTAGTGCACACAGTCTTAACATCGGTATATATCACAATCATACCAAACGATACTATCAAAGTACTTTATTTAGATAATCAAAGGGTTACTCGACCTTATGGCCAAGTTACAAATATATGCCTCGCGAGGCGAAACTTATTAAAAGAGAAATAACAGCAGCGGAAAATCAAATAACTTCGTGGCGCCATCCAGTATACCACAGGCAACTGACTGGGCTCGCATCCCTAAGTAGATGGGTCCTCTTGGAACTCCTCCTCCGAAACTGGCGTAGTCTCCTCTTCAACTGGTATTGTGTTGAGGCAAGGGTGAGTACTTGGTACTCAGCAAGTCATGCCTGAGAATGCAAGCTAATATACTATATGCATGGCTTGGTACAAAGGAATAGCTCAGGTATATTTGCGATGTGACTTTTGACAAGTAATAAAAGTAGATTCGAAAGCAAGAGAAATAAGTAAAGCATAAATAACTTCTCAAGAAATTTAATACACATTTTTCCCCATCCTAAACCACATTTCCATCAACTTCATTACTAAACCAACCCAACTTTTCAAATCCAAGTTATTTTCAGAAAGTCTAACCCTTGACTGTAATTCCCGAGCATTGTCGAAGATCAAGTGGACTCGGCTATTTAAATAGATTCTACACTCTGCAGAGGTTATGCACTTTACCCACAAGATACGATCAAACACCACAAAGGCGAGTTCCGTAATAAAGCCTTTCTAAGCCTCAAACAACACAGTGGTCCTCTCCTGGTTCGTGCTCTACACCATCCCTTCCCTTAGCCAAGGCGAAGTATGGGACCAACACACCGTTAGATGGGTATCGGCCACGACCACGATCACGCTCCCTCGCACAATCACACAAACGGTGTAATTGACACCCCGAGGCTCCACAAGTGAGTCCTTAGCGACTTAATCAACTAGGGCCGTCCCATTCCACCCATGTGGTTGCAAGTATGACCCAGTTCAAAGGCTTGCAAGGTTAAGTCCTTAGAGTGACCAGGGCAAGACTACCCGAAGAACCAAATCAACATTCCCAACGCCACAATCGCCCAATTGATTACTCTTGCCACATGCCCTGGCCGAAAACCGTTTATCAAACCCGATTGATTACCATGCACCACGTGCCATCAACATCACATGATACTTTTCCAAAACAGGTTCAATATATCATTAAGTCAATATTAACATTTAATTATCCAAAATCATGTTATGAGCACGTAGCGTGTCTAAGCATGATACTACAACGGTCTAAACCCATGTTGGCAATTTAATAATGTCCAACTAGTAAACCACAACTAGGGTGACAAAGGGTCATGGCACATACTTAAGTAATCAAGGTGTCATATAGCAAATTGGTATTTATCTAACCCCATGTTTAAACAAAGTATCTTTCTAATTGAACTAGCATGCAATAGTTTAAATCAAAATAGATTTGAAATAGGATCAATATGGTCAAAGCACAACTTGCCTTCAAAAAGTACTTGCTCTTGGTCTTGAGTTGGATCTGAGTCAACACTTCTCCTCGAATCCTTCCCAAGACTTCAACGTCTACTCGTAAAGCGTGCAAATAGCAAATACCCAATAAACAATAGGCAAAACATCCCAAAACTCCAAATAAAATCCATAAACAGAGAGAACATAATTTTCTGGATTTTTAGAAATCGGAATAAATCAAATTTGGAGTTAAAACGCCAAAAGTTATGATTTATTAAAGTTTAAATAATCAATTAAATAATATTACAGAGAAAAACTTTAGTCCAAAAATTAAATAAAATTTATATTTAGGTAGATCTCAATTTTATACAAATTTAGAAATTTGAATCACTCAAATCGGAGTTGAAACACAAAAGTTATAAGCGTTTGAAGTTTGAATCTAAATTTGAATCAATATTTCGAATTAATAAATCATTTTCTTTTCGAAATTAATTATTGCGCCAAAGAAGGACACGTGGCAGCCTCACGATTGGGCGGCCGACGTCACCGGTGGTCCATGGACTTGGTCCACGCTCGGCTCGGAGGTCCACCGTGGACTCGATCCCACGACTCCACGTGAAGGCCCGACATGTGGGCCCACTCGGTGACGTCATCGGCCCGGCGTCGTGAGGCTCGACTCGCAGTCGGCAGGTGGGTCCCACCGATGACGTCATGGGTGGCGTCGGCGCTACCGGCTGAACGGCCGACATGCCGAGCCCGCCATGGCGTCGGCATGACATCATGGTGCGGTTCGATCACGTCGGCCGACACGCGGGCGGCGTGTCGGCGTCTACCTGCGACTTGGCATGGCGGTGAGGCTTCGACACGTGGCGCAATCTTGGCCGTTGATTTGAAAATCGGCGGCCCAGATTAGATCAGCTTTCACGCGTTTGAGTTAACGCGTTTGATTCTGAACCGTTAGATCTAGATCCGACGGTCGAGATTAGATCTGGAATTTTGACGGGATCTCACCGTGCGGTGACGTGCTGTCACACTGGGACGTTGGATCTTGATCGACGCGAGAAGCTTCGAGCGACGCGATGGCGCGGCGGCGGAGCTGGCCGTCGGAGTCGGGGCTGGCGACATCGCCAATCTGCTGGCGTTTATGGCGCCTCTCTCGGCAAGTGAGATGTCCTTCTGCGCGCCTCGTCGCAGGAGTCCCGACCGAGGTCAACGGCAAGCGGCAGGGACGGCGACGGCGGCGAACGGCAAAGATCGCATGAGCGGCGCGCGAATTACGGCGAAAGCTCGCGACGGTTAAACGGGCGGCGGCTTTGCCTCGTGAAGTAGAGAAGGGAGGGCGCGGGATCACGGCGGTCCTCGGTATGCCCGGGCTTTAAATAGCCTCGGCGTCTGCGTGCGTAAAACGGAGACCTAGTTTTCCACTACGGCGGACACGGCAGCGAGTCGGCTCCGGACTTCGGGCGGAGACGACGACGGAGAGCCGTACCGTGGCACGATCAACGGCCACGATCGCCGCGGCGCGACGGTCCGGTCGGACACGGCTTTCGGGTCTGGCGGATCTCACCGTTGGATCTTGATCCAACGGTTGGGATTGATTAGGGTTAGGATGGTCTTGGTCGAGTCACGTGGCTCGGTCTGACTCGAGTCGACTTCGGTTCCGACTTCGGTCGGATGAACGATACTTGACCGAGTTTGATTTTCCAGCGATTTAATATTTAAAATAATTCCTAGTAATTCATTTAATTCATTAAAAATAGCAAATGACTCAGAAAAAATTCAGGAAAAATTCGAAAATACTTTGGATCATTTTGGACTCAAATAAAATATTTCCAACAAAATTTTATTTGCAAAATTAAATTCTTTAATTATTTCAAAATGGAATAAATTCAAATAAATTCCAATTAAATCCAAATAAATTCCAGAAATTTCCAAAAATTCACCAAAGTGCCAAATCACACATGAATTTAGGACAAGTAAAATTTTGGGGTGTTACAAACCTCCCCTTAATAGAATCTCGTCCCCGAGATTCGTGGCTTACTAAAGGAATAGGTTTGGAAATTCTTTCTTCAAATCCTCTTCGCGCTCCCAAGTCGCTTCGCTTTCTTCATGGTTGCTCCACTGAACTCTACAGAAACGGGTTGACTTGTTTCTAGTTTCTCGATCCATTGTGTCTAGAATCCTCACGGGATACTCCTTATAAGTCAAATCCTCTTGCAACTCAATTGATTCTAACGGTGTCTGTTTCCTCGGGAACTCGGAGACACTTCTTTAATCGGGACACATGGAATACATCATGTACCCCCGCCAACGATCGTGGCAATTCCGGTGATAAGCAACTTCGCCTCTGCGGCTCAAAATCTTAAATGGTCCAACATAGCAGGGTGCAAGTTTCCCTTTGGCATGGAACCTCTTAACTCCCGAGAGGCGTAACTCGAGGTATACAAAGTCTTCTGGTTCAAAACTCAAATCTCGGCGGCGATTGTCAAGATAACTCTTACGTCTCACGAGATTGGGCTATCTTCAACCTTTCCTAATCATGGCGACTGTTCTTCAGCTTCTTGAAGAATATCAGGCCCAAAGACACGGCGCCGCGGTCTCATTCCAATTCAATGGCGTCCGACAGGGTCGACCATACAAAGGCCTCAAAAGGTGACATCTCAGAACTAGCCTCGATAACTATTGTTGTAATCGAACTCGGCATACGGCAAACTCTTATCCCAAGAGGTAGCATAAGCCAATGCACAAGCTCTCAACATATCCTCCGAATCTGGTTGACTCTTTCGGTCCGCCCATCCGTCTGTGGGATGATAAGTCATCTTGAAGTTTAAACGGGTTCCCATGGCCTCATGCAACTTATTCCGTAATCTTGAGGTAAATTGGGTACCTCTGTCCGATACAATCCTCTTTGGCACTCCGTGCAAACAAACAATCCTGATCATGTATAATTCTGCTAATTTATCTCCCGAGTAAGTGGTCTTCACGGGGATAAAATGGGCTACCTTAGTCAAGCGATCCACTATAACCCATATGGAGTCATAACCCCCTTGAGTCTTCGGCAAACCGGTAATGATCAGTTGCTCACAACTAGTGGGCAAAGCTCAAAGGAGCAACCAAAATCTTCAAGTTGGAGGGCTACCCCTACCCCTCTATTTATAGTGTTCATGGGTCATCCTTCA
The DNA here is from genome assembly GCA_036346355.1 of Rhipidocladum racemiflorum. Lineage (NCBI taxonomy): Eukaryota > Viridiplantae > Streptophyta > Magnoliopsida > Poales > Poaceae > Rhipidocladum > Rhipidocladum racemiflorum. The sequence goes on along the minus strand of CM070576.1, from coordinate 9,295,145 downwards.
CCCTTGGATGAGTTGCTTCCATTCTAAGCAACCCTCCAAGCGTCAGGATACAATCCCACACTCATACCTCTTAGGCTAACTTGAAACTCACTAATATAACAGGTTTTACACACTTCTCAAAGCAAATTAGACTTAACCACTTCTCTATCCTCTAGAACCGCGATCCAATGGTTCTCCTTGATTTGAGCAGCATCAAGCTAGCATCCACATGGTTCCTTTGCGTCCACGGACTGCTTTGACTTCGTCTTCATCCATCTTTTAGCGATCCTCGACCATCCAGACCTCTGGCTTTTTTCACCTAGACTCGGCCATTCTCCACATCACCATTACCTCGAATCGAATCCCTACATCCACCAAGGACAAGGAAACACCTCACATAGCATTACCCAACAAGTTGTGCATAAGAATCAATCACATGAACAATTTTGCATTTAATGCAGAATGATTTGCTGTAGAAATCGGCACTACCACCAACCATAGGCTGGTAGTACTGAAAGGCGGTACCGGTACTATCGCCCTTTGGCTGTCAGTATTGTTGGTCATAAGAACATCCCTAGGATACCTCTTTTGAAAAATAACTACCACTAGTGTGGGTCATAAGAACATCCCTAAGATACCTCTTTTGAAAAATAACTACCGCATTCTACGGCTAGTAGTACTGGTCCTCGGTATCAGTGTGCCCCCCCCCCGCCGGTAGTGTCGTTCTTGATTCACTTAGAGATAACCCAGACCTACCGTCAGTCAGCACTACCGTCGCCTGGGTTCAGTAGTGCTGCAAGTTGGTACTACCGCCTCCACAAGGCTAGTAGTGCCACTTGAAGCTGATACAACTCAAATTGCTTCATTTTGGAAATCCAATTCAAATACCAACTCAAACTTGAGCAAATTTAGCTCAAATAAAGTCAAATACTCATCACAAACATGGATGGACCTCCAAATGGTCCTTCACACAGAACCAAATAAATTTCATAGCTATTGATTAATTTGTACACAAGTGAAGCAAATAAAAACAAATAAAAAAATCTATTTGGTGAGTCCGCCTCTAGTGCTTCCCATCCACCGAAGGGGTCCTCAAGCACTCCCTGTCCACCCAAGGTTCTCCTTGAGTGCTCCCCATCCATCCAAGGTTCCTCGAGTGCTCCCCATCTACCGGAGGTGACACTTGTCACCTTGTTGGTCTTTTGCGATGGAGAAGGAAGTTACTTTTGTAAAAAATATCATAAGGGGGATATTTTTGTAATAAAATAGGTGGATGAGACCATTACAGTGATCAACTCAACATACACAAACCCACCACAAAAGCCCCCTTCAAATCCCTCACAACTAAACAAAAAATCAAAATCCCACACCTTGATTGCAGCATTCTTCTCCTACTTGTAGAGCTTGTCATTGAGATCATGCTCCAAGATGCCCAGATGATGGAGAGCACGTTGATACTACCGTCGAGCTATCATTACAACTTCTTCTTCCTCTCTAGTCGGCGGTGAAATCCATGACTTTGTTAAGGCTTCCATGCCATGGAGGGGGTAGGCAGGAGTTGGGACTTCAACCACTTGGTAATTTCCTTGAGCATTTGGCATGCATAAACAATGTGATATACCATGTGCAGTGACATACCTGATTGCAAAAATGGAGAATTTACCAATCTAGTGCTCAATGGCCATTGCCACATACATGAAACTAAAAAAAAACTAAGATGACAAACTCTCAATGCAGCCCCATCAGACTCACCTTCGAACCAGGTCCCTCTACCCTACTCACCAAATGGGGATGTTGGTGTGTGATTGGATGGGGGTGGCGAGATGATATGAGCCTATTCGAGAAGAGCAGATTCGTATGCCCGCATTCCCGGTCGGCGGTTGGGGCGGACGCTGCTCGATGACGAACTCGTCGTGGCAGCGTAGATGGGATAGGTTGGCTATTTTTGGAGCCACCGCCTGGTTTTCTGAATTGCGACACAAAACATGTATGTTCCCTTCTTTATTTCCATTTAGATAGATATTACCTCTTCCCTAACAAACTCACCCAGAACTTGACTCAAACTCGTGCAAAACTTAACTAACTAACCCTCGCCTAAACTTTACGGATAAGAAGCACCCTATCTTTAACCAACTAATATCTTGCTCTACTTATCCACTGTATTCAGTTGACACTTGTGCCGTTTGAAGTACATCCAATCCAGATTCATATCATTTCCCCCAACTGAAAAACAAGATTGTCGTCAAGATTGCAATCCGGGAACGAAAATCGTAGGACAACCGAGTCCATCCATGTCACTTCTTCAGCAGACTCACCTGTCCACTGAACCAACCATTGGCGTTGGCCATTCACAAAATGTTGTGCCAAGATGCTACGAGGTTCTGGTTGATTTGACTGCTACGCTAGGGAGGCATCAGTAGGAAGTGCCATTGCCTGTGTTGGTGGTATGCTATGGAACGCCTTGAGCAATGAGACATGGAAAACATCATGGATGCACATCGACGGAGGGAGATGCAATCTGTATGCCACTGATCCAATTTGAGCCGCCACTTTATAGGGCCCATAAAACTTGGGTGCCAACTTGTTGTGTTGTTGAGTGCGAGCCAAAACCTGTCGGTGCTTCTGAAGTTTTAACCAAACCCAATCTCCCACTAAGAATTTCACCTCCCTATGCTAACTGTCATAGCGTTGCTTCATCCTATTCTGTGTTTGCACCAAATGATCCTTTGCTTGCTGTAATAGGGTGTCTCGGTCCACCAAAAGACAGTCTGCGGAATCGATGACCGTAGTTCCTTGCTGGTATGGTCTCAGGGGTGGGGGAGCCCGACCGTATACCAGTTCAAACGGTGTTATCCAGAGTGCTGAGTGGAAGGAAGTATTGTAACATAATTCCGCCCACAGCACCCACTGAACCCACGTGGTAGGGTTGGCCGTCGCCAAACAGTGAAGGTACATCTCCAAAGTGCGGTTTACCACCTCCATTTGGCCATCCGTTTGGGGATGGTAAGCCGTCGACATGAGTAGTTCAATGACACTTCGCTTGAATAGATCGTGCCAAAAGGCGCTGAGGAAAACGGAGTCGCGTTTAGACACAATGGACTCCAGAATCCCATGGAGTCGTACCACCTGGTCGAAGAATAACCGAGCCACTATTGGAGCTATAGTCGGTCGAGTCAATGGAATGAAGTGTACATATTTGGAGAGGCGATCGACCACCACCAACTGCGTCGTCCTGCCCTGGGACTTTGGGAGGTACATAATGAAATCCATGGACACATCCGCCCATACCTGATGCGATACTGGCAGAGGTTGTAGAAGACCCACCGGCGACAATGTGCTGGTTTTGCTCTGTTGGCAAACCACGCACCTTCCCACATACTGCTCCACACTAGCTTGCTGCTTCACCCAATAGTATTCACCTTGAATGCGATGTAGAGTCTTTTGAATTCCTTCGTGAGTGAGGTCATGGATGGAAGCAATGATCTTGTCTACCAATGGAGATGTGGCTAGGACAAATAGGCATTGGTTATGAAATAGGAGTCCACCGCGTACCTCCCAGTGTACGCACTCCACACCACTTAAGGTGTTGCCATGCTGCTGCTCTTCGTCCAGAAAGCTGGTCACTACCGGGGCTACGTCTGGTGCCGTTGCTGTTGATGCACCTGTAGGTGGCATGTTGGACCACTTCGTGACCCTCTACTGGACCTCCAGGTCGGCATGGAGCATCTCATGCCACTGCGTCCGAGTAATATCCATGGGTGCGGACAGAGCAGTGCACTGGATCTCATCATGGTGCGCCTGAGATAGCGCATCGGCCGCTAAGTTCCGGCGGCCTAGTTTATACTCCACCTGAAAATCAAATCCCATTAATTTACTATGCCAGTGCTACTGTGGAGGCGTGACAAGAGCCTACTTGAGGAGAAACTTGAGGCGCCCATGATCCGTGCGCACAAAAAAGGGGTGTCCCCATAGATAGGGTCTCCAATGATGCACAACCTTCGAAAGGCCGATAAGCTCATGCTCATAGGCCGCCAGCTTCGTGTGTCAATCTGCCAACTTGCGGCTGAAGTAGGCAATCGGGTGGCTATGCTGTTGTAGAACCGCCTCGATGCCGTGCTTGAAGCGTCGCACTCCACCACAAATGGGGCTGAGAAGTCTGATATCTGTAGTACTGGCGCTGTCATTAGGGCTTCCTTGAGGCTATGGAGAGCCCCTTCCGTTGTCTCGATCCACCTAAAGCTATTTCGCTGAAGCAACACTGTGAGAGGTTCGGCGATGATGGCATAGTCCTTGATAAAATGCCTGTAGTATCCTGTCAAACCCAGGAAACTGCAAAGAGCTGATACAATCGCGGGTCTTGGCTACGTGGAAACTGCTTGTAGTTTGTTTGGGTCGGTGGACACTCCATTATGGGAGATGATATGGCCCATATATCCTACGCGTTTCTGGGCGAAGATGCACTTGGAGTGCTTGAGGAAGAGGCGATGCCGTCGTAGGCGCTCGAGTACCATCCTCAACTGCTCTAGGTGGTCCTCCTCTATACGGTTGTACACTAGGATGTCATTGAAGAAGACGAGAACGAACTTGCGTAAGAAGTCCTAAACACTTCATCCATTTGAGCTTGAAAAGTCGATGGCACATTGGACAACCCAAAGGGCATTACTAAGAACTCATAATGGTTGTGGTGTGTCTGAAAAGCTATTTTGTCGACGTCGTCTGACCGCATTCGAACTTGATGGTAAACTGAGCGGAGATCAAGTTTGGTGAAGAAACGTGGTCTGTCAACATGGTCTTCACTTCCTTTAGATTGGTTTCAAGGATGCCAATGCGATCATCTAGTGTAGACACCATGCCACCAAAATCATTCGGCTTTGATACCAAATTTATATGAGCCTGTTCGAGATGAGCAGATTCGTATGCCCGCATTCCCGGCCGGCTGCCGGGGCGGACGCTGCTCGACGATGAACTCGCCGTGGTAGCGTAGATGGGATAGGTTGGCTATTTTCGGAGCCACCACCTGGTTTTCTGAATTGTGACACAAAATGTGTCTCTTCCTTTCTTTATTTCCCTTTAAATAGATATTACCTCTTCCCTAACAAACTCACCCAGAACTTGACTCAAACTCATGCAGAACGTAAGTAACTAACTAACTAACCCTCGCATAACCTTTAGGGATAAGAAGCACCCTATCTTAAACCAACTAATCTCCTGCTCTACTTATCTGCTGGCGCTACCGTATTCAGTTGACGCTTACGCCGCCTGAAGTACACCCGATCCAGATTCATATCACGAGGTGAGATGTTGGGGTTGGTGTGTCGGTGATTGGACTGGGGAAACGTGGCGAGAGGATGGGGGTGATGCACTGTGATAGGATGGAGGTGGCCCAGTCAGCCAGGCGATGGAGGCGGGAAGGCACCGTAGTAGCGTAGGGGAGAGAGAGAGGACAATATTGATGGTTTAATCGGTTTGCAGGGAGTGGAGGCGGAGGTGTTGGGAGGGAATTAAGGGTGAGTGGGAGAGGGGAAAGAACTGGTGAAGGAGATCATGGGGAAGGTGGTTGGATGAGCATTGTGCATGTGGGGTGAGCGGTGAGACGATTTTCTCCGGTGGAGCTAAACTCGATCTTTTATTATTGAAGTAAGATAAGATTCACCTTTTGTAAGGTTTGTATTCATACTGAGAAAATACTCTATGTTCCCAACCTATTTCATACTATCTTTGCTCCCACTCCATGGAACATAGTTCAAATAGTCGATCATGAAATATTTCAAAATAATTTTGTTAATACTGACACAAAGACGACATATTATTGGGACCCAAAATCTGGAATTTTCAACCCCTATGTGTATACCGTACTTGTCCTATGATCAGTATCTAGTGCACACAAACAACATTATCATACTACATCCATGCACGTATGAATTATGAGAGTAGCATAATAGTAATATACATACGAGCTATGCTCATACAGCTAAGCTTTTAACAAAAGGCCATATAGACAAATAGTTCGCATAACAATTAAATAGCAGCGGAATAAATGATAAATGAGACGAAAAAATTCTAGTCAGCATGCCTTAGCCTACCACAGGTAGCTACCTGGCATTAAATCTCAGTAACCGATGTCATCTTTGCCAACATTTGGTGCGAAGAAAATAACCGATCAAGGAGTTTCCTTCTTCTTGCTTTGATAATGTTCAACAAGCAACAATGTGTATGAAAATCGTACTTTGTAAGAATTTTAAGAAAATGTTATATAGTATGCAAAGCTATGTCAAGACAAATGGCTATCCTACCAAGCTTTCTATTTGCAATAGAGAATAATATATTGCAATCAGGAGTTGTAAAAGTAGTTGACATTTTGATACATACATACAAATGCACGTACATACATACAAACTAACAAGTGAGTAACATATGCACAAACATAATGGCTCTCCATACTAAAAACATAAGAATATCCTTAGTGACATTAATAAGCTTTACCCATAACTAGGACCACAACTATTCGAATATATATTACACTATTCAGATGTTGTACTACTTTACCAATAAGACATGACCATCTTTTAATGTCGGCCATGACATGCTTCATTTGGTGTGTGACTAAGAGATCATGACAAAACCTTTACATCGCTCTATCCCAAGCTTGCCCTGCCTAATGGATTTTTGCCCTCAGGAGTTTAACGTATTGACCTCGAGGAACCTACCGTTGTGTCAAAGGTTTTGGTCCTATACATGTAGTGTGATAGGAACCCCCCTTGAGATCACGCTCTGTCCTGACATGAGGTATTCGCACTACTGTAATCTACCATAGGTACATGATTAGGTCCAAACAACTTATTACACTCGGGCCTTCCTATAAAGATACTTGGGGTTGTATGAGACTTATATCAGCAACACATAATTTCATGGTCCTTAACCAACTTGAGTGAGAGTCTCCGATAGCCTACCACTACCTGCGAGGTCCCTATCTCATAGCACAAGATATATGTTATCTTGCTTGAGTCAAAGCCATAGTTTTTTAGTTTTGTTTTCTAGTAAAATAACAAGGGTGACCACATTGGTCCAGTGACGAGAGAGTCCCTAGAATACACCGTTACCACAGGTGTATCCGTACCCCTTTGCCCTCCTTGAATGCAAGACCGGATCCTTTTCACCGTACTAGGCTAAGGCCATCCCATACTGGCACATGTGGTTGCACATTTTTTACTTAGTGATAACATCAACTTCAGTCCTTAAGGTGACTCAGGTGAGATCTTCCAAACACACTTGCTATGGCCACAGAGGATCGGCACTAGAGGCCCCACTAAGCTCCCACTAGTCCGCAACCTCCCCATAGCAAGGGACCAACCGAAACCACAACCATTCTAAACAAGCCCCTGGCTTGTGATCCATTCCAATACCATACCATCCAAACAACCGAAACAACCAAACCAAACCATTTCGGAACCACCAAACTTCGTACATCTCGCCCGGTCTAAACTCTCCAAACTTTCCATTTTACTCACGCAACCAATTCCCAATTTCCAACCAAAACCAAAACACCGTTCGAGTTTCCCAACCGAATCCAAATCCCGACTATAACCCAAACCAACCACCATTTTAGTTCCAGGAGAATTGTAATTGAGTGTTACGCGATCTCCTGTAGCACTTACTACTGCGGGGCTAAGCGTATGCAATATTACTCTTTATTACCCCCTTAACATTTACTGCTATGTCTTTTATTGGCCTAAAGTCTAACAAGGTTCACAATTCAATTTTGATTAAGGAAATCCAACAAATCTAGGATTAACTACCAGTTCCCACAAACTAGTATTGTAATTGAACGTACACGCATGCATAATAGTTTTAACAAGCAGAAAATATGATTTGCAAATATGGGATCAAAATGGTCAAAGGAGGTGCTTGCCTGTTTGCTCTTCGACGAATTCGGTTTTTGGAACGTAGTCGGGGTCGTCTGCAGCGTTCGATACATCAACGTCTACGTGAAAAGCAATAAGACCAATAACATTCATCAAAATAGCTAAAGAAGCAATCAAACACCAATAAGAACCAGAACAGAGAACAAGAACCAAATTGGAAAAAGGAATTCTGACTTTCACCCTGAGCCCGGCAGTACCGATGAACATTGGGCGGTAGTGCCGCTCTGAAGCTGACAATACCATCCAGCGAAAGCCAGTAGTGCTGCTAGCCAGGACCCAAAAAGGGTGCTCTTTGGAAAAAAGCTGCCGACGCTATGCAAGCGGTACTGCCAACGAGGGCGGCAGTACCGGGCCTGAGCGCCGGTAGTGCCAGTCTCCAGGGAAGAGAAGGGGTGCTCCTCTGGAAAATCACTGCCGACGTTATGCGAGCGGTACTGCCGACGAGGGCGGCAGTATCGGCCTCACACGTCGGTAGTGCCGGCCACTAGGGAGAAAGTTTTTCCAAAAAGTTGAATTTCGCGCAATCGAGTCCGGAACTTTGCGGTAAAGTCATGGATAGGTTCCTAGAGACACTAGGAACTTATTCACATAGACCATGATAAATTCCATGCTCGATTTCCCGAATTTGCCCTTTTTGAACCTAACAGAGGGCGAAAACAACGAAAAATCAGATGTTAACTCAAAAGGAGTCCAAATTCAATTTTTGTCGTGGCAATGAGACATCTATGGTACTAGGGACCCATTGGATTCGCTGATTTTCGGGACTTCGGAACGCGAAATTGCTCTGAATGCCCAAAATGCATCTTTTCGAAAATCTACCGAAACAGCGTATTTGCAATACGCATATTGATTCCGATAGCACACTAAGACCCTACGTGACCGAGAGCTCGACTACGACCTCAGTGCACAACGATCAAACTCCTGAAACTCAAAAAACCTAAATGATCCCAAATTCGATTCTGGACCCGAATTGAGTTCAAACTCGATTCTTACGCGAGAATCAACCTTCGAGGCGTGGGTTACATTCTAAAGTCTCCTTCTCGACTTCCCGGAGCTAGGGTTTCAAATGGGAAGTCTCTGAAAATTCAAGAAACGACTCTTTGAGGTGAATGAACCCAATAGGCGGTAGATCAGGGTTTCTGAAACGAATCAATTGCGCAAAATAATTCTTCTAACCCTAATCTAGGTCTAGCAACTCGAAGAATCAACGATCTACTACTAGAACTAGGGTTTTGTAGAGCTAGAACAAAGGGAAAATGAAAGAAAGAAAGAGGGAAGGAACTAGGGTATGAGATTAAACCTAGGGAATGAGCTCAAACCTTGAATTCACCAAGCAAGAAGTTTCTTAGGGGGTTGAGGATGCTTCACCACACCTTGTCCTTGCTTCCTCTTGCTCCAAATAACCTCCACCTTGCCAGATTTGAGGAAGAGAGGTGGAGCTTGGGAAAGAAGAGGAGGGGAAGAGGAAGAACAAGAGAGAGAGGGAGGAGGGGCAAATGAGGGAAGAGGGGAGGAGGAGGAGGCCCTCCCCTGGGGTTATGGCGACGTGGGGTGGCGCTGAGATCGAGAGAAAGAGGGATGGCTAGTAACATGCAAAACAGGGGTCCTGTCCCCCGTGCTCGACGCTCGGCCGGCAGTACCGCGTGGAAAGGCCCCAGGCGGTACTGCTGCTCTCCCGGCATTACCGGGCTTACGCCTGCGGTACTACCACTCCAGGTCTGGAAACTCTGGATCTTTCGCGGCTTTCGTAACGGCACTTGGCCAAATGTAATGGGTTTTTTGGGATAGGCTCGAGGGATCCTAATGAAGGTTAAGAAACTTAAGGTTAGGTTCTAACCTAGGTGAATTGAGACTTCACCCGAACTCGAAGCGAAGGCTCTGATCGGGGAAAATGACCGAACGAAATGACAAAAGGGAAAATCGAAAGTGAATAACTCCAGATTAAGATCCGAAAACAAATTGGTGCACTATTCAACACTTAATTAGCCTCATTAAGCTTAATTACACGCACTTACAAAACCGGGGTGTTACAATCCTACCCCCCCTTAGAATAATCTCATCCTTGAGATTAACTGAATTCAGCGAAGAAGAAGGGGAACTCTACTCTAAGACGATCTTTACGCTCCCTGGTGGCTTTGTCCTGGGTGTCGTTGCTCCAGTGGACCTTGAGCATCTTGATGACTTGATTACGAGTATGACGCTCGGATTCTTCAAGTACTTGAATTGTATGCTCGTGGTACGATAGATCAGGTTGAAGATCAATCGTTTCCAGTGGGGTAAGTTCTGTAGGAGTTCGAAGACATTTATTCAGCTACAACACGTGGAATACGTCGTGTACCTCGGAAAGCTGAGGTGGAGGTTCAATATGATAAGCAACTTCACCTCTCTTTGCAAGTACGCGGTACGGACCGACGTAACGCGGTGCTAACTTCCCACGAACTTGGAATCATCGAGTGCCACGTAGCGGCGAGACCTTGAGATAGACGAAATTGCCTACTTCAAAATTCAGTTCGCGGCAACGATTGTCAGCATAGCTCTTTTGTCTCGACTGAGCTTCCTTCAGTCGATCCCGGATCATCTGAACATGATCCTCGGCCTCTTGGATCATAGTAGGGCCGAAAAATTGTCTTTCACCGACTTCAGACTAGAACAGAGGTGTTCAACACTTTCTTTCGTAAAGTGCTTTGAACGGCGACATCTGGAGACTTGTTTGATAGCTGTTGTTGTAGGAGAATTTAGCGAAGGCTAAGCACTTCTCCCACTTTGTGCTATAGGACAACACGCAAGCTCTCAGCATGTTTTCCAGGATTTGATTTGTCCTCTCGGTTTGACCATCGGTCTGAGGATGGTATGCTGTACTGAAAAACAGCTTCGTTCTGAGAAGTTCATGCAGATTCTTCCAGAACCGCGACGTGAATTGGGTTCCACGATCGGACACAATGACCTTGGGGACACCATGTAGTCGAACAATGTGGTTCAGGTAAACTTTTGCAAGTTTGGCTCCATTATAAGTGGTGTGGACCGGAATGAAATGAGCTACCTTTGACAGACGATCCACGATCACCCAAATGGAGTCATGGCCGTTTGATAATCTCGACAAACTAGTGATGAAATCCATACCGACTTCATCCCATTTCCACTCCGAAATCTTCAAAGGCTGGAGCAATCCCGTAGGATGCTGATGCTCCGCTTTAACTCGTTGGCACACGTCGCAAATGGCGACGAACTCAGCGATGTCCTTTTTCATACCAGGCCACCAGAAACTTTTACGGAGATCCTGGTACATCTTAGTGCTTTCGGGGTGAATTGAAAGAGGAGTTTTATGAGCTTCTTTCAGGATCAATTGTTTGATTTCCTGATTGTCCGGGACAAAAATTTGCCATCCACGTAGGACCATCCCATCGGCTCTTTCTGAAAACTCCAAAGATGTGCTTTCTTTTGACTCGCGCTTGATCTCAGCCACTTTCTCATCCTTGAGCTGTGCGACTTTGATTTGGGATTTGAGAGTGGGTTGCAGGGTCCAAGCTGCGACAAACCCTTCTTCAACCACTCCCAAATTGATTCTCCGGAACTCATCCAGCAACTGGGGTTGACTGATGGGAGTCAAGGCATTAACGGTGTGTAGTTTGCGACTGAGGGCATCTACTACCACGTTAGCTTTGCTTGGATGATAATGAATTCACAGATCATAATCTTTGATCAGCTCTAGCCATCTGCACTGCCTCAGGTTTAGATCCGGTTGGGTGAAGAAGTATTTCAGGCTCTTGTGATCAGTGTATATCTCGCATCTGTTTCCAATGAGATAATGACGCCATAACTTTAGCGCGTGAACTACTGCAACCAACTCCAAATCGTGAGTTGAATAATTGGCTTCGTGAGGCTTCAGTTAACACGAAGCATAAGCTACGACCTTGCCCTCTTGCATCAATACACAACCGAGACCCTCACGTGAAGCTTCACAGTACACGTCAAAACTCTTGTGTATATCCGGCAAGACAAGGACTGGGGCAGAGGTAAGTCTTCGCTTCAACTTGTGAAAGCTTGGCTCACAGGCTACTGACCACTCGAATTTCTTCTCCTTCTTGAGTAGTTCAGTCAGTGGCTTTGCGATCTTGGAGAAATTCTCGATGAATGGTCAAGAATAACCAGCAAGACCGAGAAAACTCTAATCTCAGGAACAGTCCGAGGCTGCTCCCAAGCGAGCACATCTTGCACCTTGCTCGGATCGACAGTAACCCCACCTCCAGAATGAACATGTCCTAGGAATGCAACTTCCTTAAGCTAGAACTCACATTTGCTAAACTTTGCGTACAGCTGATGCTCGCGAAGCTTGTCGAGCACCTTCCGCAAATGAAACTCATGTTCTTGCTCAGTTCTGGAGTAGATGAGGATGTCATCAATGAACACTACCATGAATTTATCCAGGTATTCCATGAACACCTTGTTCATAAGATTCATGAATGTGGCAGGGGCATTGGTAATGCCAAACGAAACCACGGTATACTCTTACAATCCGTAGCGAGTAGTGAATGCAGTTTCCTAAATATCCTCTGGTCAAATCTTGAGTTGGAAATATCCGAGTCTCAGGTCAATCTTGGAGAAGATTTGGGCTCCGCTCAATTGATCAAATAGATCATCGATCCGTGGAAGAGGATACTTGTTCTTGATAGTGATTTCGTTCAACGAACGGTAGTCGACACACATGCGACGACCGCCATCCTTCTTCTTGATGAAGAGCACTAGACTACCCCATGGTGAAGAGCTAGGATGGATAAAACCTTTTGCTAGCTATTACCTGAGCTGCTTCTTGAGTTCGAGCAACTCATCCGAGGGCATACGATAAGGTTGCTTGGAAATTGGTGCGATTCCAGGCAGCAAATCAATAATGAACTCCAGGTCTCTGTCTGGAGGCAATCCCGATAATTCTTTAGGGAAGACATCGGGGTACTCATAGACCACCAGCACTTGGCTCAATACTAGAATAGAGAGGGAATGAAGAGAAGGTTTCTGCAAGCTGCGAGTGAGTGCTTGATCTCCTCGTTGAGATGCTCCCGGAATAAAGCAACCCTCCGGGCCTCACTCGGAACCTCATCAACAATGTAGCGAGCCAAGTAATTGAATTTGTGGAGGTAATCCATGACTGTTATGGATCCCTGCTTGAGGTTATAAAATTCCCTCTTTTTGATTTCCATCAGACTCAAGGGGATATGGAATGCACAGGAAGCTTCCTTGAATCCTTCCCAGGTTGTGACCTGTCCAGCGGGACGAATTAACTTGCAGCTATCCCACCAGGCTGCAGCTGCTCCTTGGAGATAATAGGCAGCATACTGCACTTTCTCCTCATTGGTGCACGTCGCAATTTCGAGTTTGCACTCGACATCGCGGAGCCAATCATCAGCGTCCAGAGGGTCTATCGCTGGAGAGAAGTTCGGTGGGCGAGTCCGCTGGACTCAGCCTATTGAGTCTGAAGCTGCATCACTGCCACCCGCCATGGGCAGCGGCGCCAAGGTTCTCAGAATTCTGCACCAGTCGCTCAAGTAGACGAGTCTACATGACTAGCACTTGAGCGATTGTAGGAGGTTGAGGCAATTCCTCACTCTAGGTGTCATGGTGACTGTGCGACGCTTCCAGTCCACTCATTAGCACATTGGAGTGCTGAGATCCATGGCTGTAAGATCCCGGCAATGGTGGATCAGGGAGTACTGGATTAGGCACTGCTCTGGGTGGATTCTGCTCGTCCTGAGCTGCACCACCAGCCTGACGTGCATGAACTGTATGTCTCCTCGGCATCTTGTTTGACATAGAAGCTCAACAACATGTACAACAGGCGCAAGTCGAGTAGTGAGACGACACAGCAATGGTATTGCGGGAATTCTTATGCATTCTTCAACACGCAGCAACATAAGATATTTAAGTATGCATCCCTGCAGAAGGATTGCAATTGCGATAGATTTAAGAATGATGACTTAGCATGTCTTTTCGCGCTACAGCGGGGTTATATTACATCATCATCGCTATCGCAAGTTCCCACACAGATTCTGTACAACAAAAGTACATCACCAGCTAGCTCGTATCTACGACAAAAATGAGCTTTAGTACTAGCTATTACACAGAAGATCTAGATCTAGTCATCTCCACCATTCTCGGCAAGAGCGCCGGAAGTGCCTAAAGCTACATGAGGCATAGACGGCTCCACCGGGTACATCATCTCATACTCGTGACCACCGAAGATAAGATTCTGCCCCGGCGCTGCTCTCGAGGAAGCACTAGGGCGCACGACTGAGACACGGCGACGGCTGCCTCGAACCAACATCCTGGCATGGCTGGAGACTCGGCGGTAGGACCCGTATGGGCGGGGAAGCTCCTCTGCCGGCAGGAGCTCATCGTGCTCCCCGTAGACTATCTCAGTGGTGAAGAAGCCATGGTTGACGAACGGTGCCATATGGCTCTCCAGCTCTACAATGCGGCGACGAGCGAGCAATAGCTCATCCCGAAGGCGCAGAAGATAGAGGTCGAGGGATTGCACAAGCCCAAGGTGCCAGGTCAGTGCAGGTCCCGTCGACTCATCTGCTGCCACATAGGCGTTCACCTGACTGTCCGGCTCACAGGAGGGATAGGTAGGAAACAGATGAGACATCTCTGGAAGGTCGAAGCAAAGTCGGAGGATCGCGATATACGCCCCATCCAGCAAAGCTGCGAGAGGACTCGAGGTTGTGCCGTGGTAGAGGCGAGTTTTCTCCCCATCGTGGCGACCGCGGATAGAAACCTCTGCCACGTAGAGAGAGGAAACTGGGCTGATTCTAGCATGCGAGATCAGATACCTCGGTGACTCAAGCGAGATCTTCCAAACTCACTTTCTACGGAATCAGAGGATCAGCACTAGCGGCCCCACTGAGCTCCCACTAGTCCGCAACCTCCCCATAGCAATGGACCAACCGAAACCTCAACTATTCCAAATAAGCCCCTGGCTGGTGATCCATTCCAATACCATACCATCCATACAATCGAAATGACCAAACCAAACGGAGGGAGAACTTTGCGGTAAAGGCATGGATAGATTCCTAGCGACGCTAGGGACTTATTCACATTGACCACGATAAGTTCCGAGCTCGATTGCCCGAATTTGCCCTTTTTGAACCTAACGGAGGGCGAACACGACGGAAAATCAGATATTAACTCAAAAGGAGTCCAAATTTGATTTTTGTTGCGGCAATGAGACATCTACGGTACTAGGGACCCATACACATCGGATTCAAGGATTTTTGGGACTTCGGAACGCGAAATTTCTCCGAATGCCCAAAATGCACCTTTTCGCAAATCTGCCGAAACAGCGGATTTGCAATACGCGTATTGATTCCGATAACACACTAAGGCCCTACGTGACTAAGAGCTCGACTACGACCTCGGTGCACGACGATCAAACTCCCGAAGCTCGAAAAACCTAAATGATCCCGAATTTGATTCTGGACCCGAATCGAGTTCATACTCGATTCTTACGCGAGAATCAACCTTCGAGGGGTGGTATAATTCTAAAGTCACCTTCTCGACTTCCCAGATCTAGGGTTTCAAAAGGGAAGTCTTTGGAAATTCGAGAAACGACACTTTGAGGCGAATGAACCCAACGGGAAGTAGATCAGGGTTTCCGGAATGAATCAATCGCGCAAAATAATTCTTCTGACCCTAATCTAGGTCTAGCAACTCGAAGAATCATTGATCTACAACTAGAACTACGGTTTTCTAGAGCTAGAAAAAAGGGGAAATGAAAGAAAGAAAGAGGGAATGAGCTAGGGTTTGAGATTAAAATCTAGGGAATGAGCTCAAACCTTGAATCCACCAAGCAAGAAGCTTTTTAGGGGCTTGAGGATGCTTCACCACACCTTATCCTTGCTTCCTCTTGCTCCAAATAACCTCCACCTGGCCGGATTTGAGGAGGAGAGGTGGAGATCAGGAAAGAAGAGGAGGGGGAGAGGAAGAACAAAAGAGAGAGGGAGGAGGGGCAAATGAGGGAAGAGGGGAGGAGGAGTCCCTCCCTTGGGGTTATGGCGACATGTGGTGGCGCTGAGATCGAGAGAAAGCGGGATGGCCAGCGACGTGCAAAACATGGGTCCTATCCCCCGGGCTCGATGCTCGGCCGGCAGTACCGCCTGGGAAGGCCGGTACTACCGCTCTCCCGGTAGTACCGGGCTTACGCGTGTCTTGATCTTGCCACTCCGGTGTCCTGGAAACTACGGATCTTCGCGGCTTTCTAGCAGCGCTTGGCCAAATGCAATGGGGTCTTTTGGGATAGGCTCGGGGGATCCTAATGAAGGTTAAGAAACTTAAGGTTAGGTTCTAACCTAGGTGAATCGAGACTTCACCCGAATTCGAAGCGAAGGCTCCGATCGGGGAAAACGGCCGAACGAAATGACAAAAGGGAAAATCGAAAGTGAATAACTCCATATTAAGATCCAAAAACAAATTAGAGCACTAATCAACACTTAATTAGCCTCATTAAGCTTAATTACATGCACTTACAAAACCGGGATGTTACAGTGTGCCGGAGAATGAGCTGGTACCTTCAATCAAAAGAGAGGCAATCGACAGCGCTGTACAATCGAACTCCGAGAGGAAATCAAAGTTAGATGAAGGCTGAGGGGGAGAGGATTCAGCAAAAGCAAAGGAGGATTCATAAAAAATGACATCACGGGAGATGACAATCTGATTGGTGGTAAGATCAAGACATCTATATCCTTTGTGATCCGAGGAATAACCAAGAAAGATACAAAGAGATGAGCGAGGGGAGAGCTTGTTCGCAGCAGTGGCTGTTAGGTTAGGGTAGCATTTACAAACAAAGACGCGAAGGTGGGTATATGATGGTTGGATACCATGAAGAGCAAATAAAGGAGTATGAAAAACTAGAGACTTGGAAGGATGTCGGTTAAGCAAATAGGTGGCTGCGTGGAGCGCTTCAACCCAATAAGAAGTAGGTAGGTTAGCTTGGAACAAGTGAGAACGCATGACGTTGTTAATGGAATGGATGATCCATTCAGCTTTACCGTTCTGCTGCGACGTGTAGGGATAAGAGAGACGGAGCTTAACACCATGAGTAAGAAAGAACGTGCGGGCAGAAGATTTGTCAAACTCACACTCGTTATCGCATTGGATGTTCTTAATGGTACATCCGAACTGAGTAGACACAAAGGAGAAAAATGAACAAGAGTGGAAAAAGTGTCAGACTTAAGTCGAAGTGGAAATGTCCAACGAAAGTGTGAGCAATCATCAAGAATAATGAGATAATATTTGTAGCCTAAAACAATCAAAACGGGAGTTGTCCACAAGTCACAGTGTATTAAATCAAAATTGTGAGATGCTCGGGAAGTGGAGGATGCAAAAGGTAAACAGGTATGGCAACCAAGTTGGCAAGCATGACATAAGGAATCTGAATGGTTTTTATTACATTGGATAGCTGTTGTGTTGGTTAAACGAGCAAAAGCTTCATGACCTAAATGACCTAGACAATGATGCCAAATGGTGGGAGACACGACACTAGCAACCAAGGCAAATGAAGAAGACACCGATGCGGAGGGCTGGAGGGGGTACAGCGAACCAGAACTATTTCACTTGGCAATCACGTTCTTCGTGTTGAGATCCTTCACAGAGAGACCAAAGGGATCAAACTCCACAGAGCAATTGTTGTCAATGGTGAATTGACGAACAGAAATAAGATTTTTGATAATATGTGGAGAAACAAGAACGTTGCGAAGGTGAAAAGAACCGTGAGAGGCCGGCAGAGACATGGATCGGTGGAAGTAACTGGCAAAAGAGATCCGTTGCCGACTACTATGTGTGAGGGAGTGGAACATGATGGAGTGGATAGAAGTAGATTACCGGATTTTGATGTCATGTGCGATGTGGCCCCAGAGTCGAAGTGCTAGTCAGTTGACAACTATGGGGGCTCTGGTGTCCGATTAGTGATCTGAATCCTTACTATTAAAATTGGACTAGTAATTAAGGCAACCCACAAGAATTCAGCTGCTTATTCGAACCATACCCGTATTGAGGCCAATCAATCAGTCAGTTTCGCACACATGCGAACTCCCACCGACTGGTTGATACCAATCTGAGCTTCCCGCATATGTGTGTCTAGTGCTAATTCCCTAGATCTGTAGCTTAGCACCCACACATTTACATTTGAGATGCATCACAACCACATTTACATAACTGATTTAAAGAGTAGCAATATAGAGTGCTTACAGGTGTTAGACTTTACAACTTATGGCCGACCGGCCGAATACGAACCAAAAGAAATTTAATAGCAGCGGAAATCCAACAAAAGCAACTAAAAGCTTCGCGGTGTGCCGTCACCGCCCATAGGCAACTGACTGGGGGAAAGACCCAGTTAACCCTCAACGGAGTCGTCGAACTCTGACGCGAACTGGGAATCCTCGAGGGGATCTACATTACCTTCTTCTAACCAAAAATTGTGAGAGCAAACAGTTAGTACACGTATGTACTCGCAAGACTTTAGTATATGAATACAATAATATAGATGCAAGCTACAACAAAGGATGCAGGTTTCTACACTAAGTCTATTTTGAGCACAAAACAAGATTTATTTGCAATAACATAATAGATTTGAATCATTCTCAATTTGTAAAGCAATTATAAAGAGAACATTTCAATGTAATCAATAAACATATAACACTTGAACCATAATCCAATTAATCGACCGTTCCATTTCCATAATCCATTTTCGAACCACTCCATTGAACCAAAACCGTAACCAAACCATGTTTCAACCCATTCCATTTTCCAAACCGTAACCAAACCAAGTTTCATCCCATTCCATTTTCCAAATTCTTTTTCTAAACCAAAACCCAAAACCAAAATCTATACTTGACAGTACTTCCCAAGCTGCTCATGACCGTGAGTACGGCTAATCGATTTGGTTATTTCTCTATAGAGATTGCACACTTTACCCGCATGACACATTCTAGCAATCATGTCATCCATGCCACACGATACTAGTCGTATCTGTTTGCTAGATTGTGATGAGACTTTCCAAATGGTTGGGATTTACCCCTTACACTAGCCCGGTAATGTGTGTTCCTGCTATGGCGGCAGGGGTCACTAGCCCGCACCCACTGTGCTCACGATGGACCCGCGTCACATCGCCCTTGCCCTCCCCATAGCCAGGCATTCACCGTTGTATTGGGTAAACTCTCATTTCAACGCCTCAACGAGGGAGTCCCTAGAACACATTGCTACCACAAGTGTGTCCAACTCTTCTGCCTCCTAATAGTGCAAGGTTAATTCCTTCCCAATGTACTATGTCAAGGCTATCCTATACTAGCACATGTGGTTGCACTGTTTGACTTAGTGATAGCATCAAGTTCAATCCTTAGGGTGACTCAGGTGAGATCTTCTAAAACCACTTGCTATGGCCACAGGCTGGTCACTAGCGGCCCCTCGGAGCTCCCACTAGCCCATACCCTCCACATAGCAAGGCAACCAACAACAAGCCCTTGCTTGTAATCAACAACCCATTCCAAACTAAACCAGACTAGCATATTCTGAACCTCCAAACACCACACATCTCGCCCGTGTCTAAATACCCTTTTTCCTTTATCCATTTTTTCCACACAACCATTTTTCATCCATTAGGAACCAATTACCAATTTCCCAAACCAAAACCCATTTCCCAAACCATAATCCAGTCCAATTATCATAACTCTCCGGGAGGAATTGTATTTGTCTATATCGCATTCTCCTGAAAGGACTAAGCATATGCAATTACTACTCATTAATACCCACTTGACATTTATTACTATGCCTAGGTTAACCTAAAGCTGACAAGGTTCATAGATCAATTCAGATTGAGGAAATCTTCCAATGTTAGGTTTATCTACCATTTCCCACAAACTAGCATCTTTACTGAACATACATGCATGTGTAATAGTTTTGATAATCGAAAATAGAATTTGCAATTATGTAATCAAAATGGTCAAAGGAGGTGCTTGCTTGTTTCCTCTTCAATGAAGTTCAACTCCGGAACATAGTCGGGATCGTCGTCTATGGAAACATCAGCGTCTATGCAAAAGAGAATAAGAACCAGGAACATCGAATTAAAATGAGGCAATTAAGAATCAAATATAAAAGTGACACAAATTCAGAAAGTCGAAGTCAAAAGAAAATGAAAAGATTCAAAATCAATAGCTCACGCCAGCAGTACTAGCACATAGTGCCTGGTAGTACCGCTCATCCGGCAGCACCGACCCTACTATAGCCGGCCGATGATCAAAATGGGGTGTTCTCTGGAAAATAACTACCGACGTGTAGCTCACAGTACTACCGCTCGGGCTGCAGTAACGGCCTTACAATGGCGGTAGTGCTGGTCTCACTGATTCTAGATTTTGCAAAAAGGGAAATTTGCGTGAATGAGTTTGGAACATCACGACCAAAGCATGGTTAGGTTCCTAGCGATGCCAGGACCCATTCACGTAGGTCTCACCAAGTTTCGACTTCATTTACTCGAATTCTCCCTTTTTGATCTTACGGACTACGAAAACAATAGAAAATCAGATTTTGACTCGAAATGAGTCCAAACTTGGTTTTCTTTGTGGCAACGGAACCTCTACGGCACTAGGGACCAATATGAATTGGCCACACGATTTTTGGAACTTCGAAACATGAAATTGTCCCAAAAATCCAAAAAGGTACTTTTTACAAATCGAATCGAAATGAGAGATTTGCAACACGCATGTTGATTTATCTTGCACAATGAGGCCCCATGCGGTCTAATCAATGTTTAGAGAATTCTCGCATGATGATCGAATGCGTCAAACTCGAAAACCCCAATTGGTACCAAATTCGATTCCAAACCCGAATCGAGTTCAAACTCAATTCTTTTGTGAGAATCGAACTCCATTGGTATCGGATATACTCAAGAGTCGTTTTCTTGACTTTTGGAGCTAGGGTTTCAAAGGAAACTCCAAGAACTCAATAAAATGATTTTTGGACAAATAAATCTGACAAAAAACCGGTTAGGGTTTTTGGATTGAAGCTTTAGCGCTAACGATTTCTTCCGAGCTCAACCTAGGTCTAGCGACTTAGTTAAACAACGATCTACCACTAGAGCTAAGGTTTCTAGAGCTAAATCAAAAGGAAATGAAAAGAGGAAAAGGGAGGAACTAGGGTTTTGATCCAAACCTAATGGAATGAGCTCCAACCTTGAATCTACCGATTGAGGAGCTTGCTAGGGCTTGGTGAAGCTTGCCAAGACCTTGCTCTAGCTTCCCCGTGCTCCACTTGAGCTTCACCCAGCCAGAATTGAGGAGGAAGGAGGGGAGCTCGTGGTGGAGGAAGAAGAAGAGGAGAAGTAAGAGATGGAGGGGAATGGGGAAGAGGAGCTGGGGGAGGCCTTCCTAGGGTTAAATGCTGGGGGAAAAGAACTAAAGGACCGAGATGGCGATAAAAGGGGGGGTGAATGATCTCAAATAAAATTTTCCCCTCTGAAAGTACTCAGAACAATCCCGCAAGGAAATCGGTGTTCCTCAAACTCGCAAAACCCGCAAAAACCGGAATGACGAGACAACTATGTGTATCCCTAGGTTACATGGATGAGAACCATGAATCATGTGAGGGATTTTTAAATCACAATCCTGGTTATCAAGTGTCCAAATCAAAGAAGAATCAATTCAAATACTTCTTTTCTAAAAGAGATCAAGCCAAACCACAAAAGCCTCTTTTAGAAAAGCAAAACCCAATTTTTCAGGAATTGTCCTCACATGGAGCAGGTGGTTGGTGGACTTCTGTTGCTCCAAAATTTTTGGGAATTTTCACCCTATGAACAGATGAGTCATGAAGCACTCCACCAAAAATCACCACCAAAAGCCTTATAGAAAAATCAGGAAAAATCAAGGACTACGAACAGTCAGGAACGTTAATCAGGAATTTTGGGCTCGGTTTTCACCTCATAACTACCAAATGGTGCAACCAGTGGACTCCAAAATGTTTACACAGATGGATATGTGAGTCACACACCTTCTCCAACAAGAATCATTCAAAAAGGATTTTTCTATATTTTTCTAAAAATCAAAGACTGACTGCTGCGCGAAGAACAAGTTCAGGACATATTTGCAATCTTGATAGAAACTTGATCTCTAGTCTATCCTAGGGTGCAAGAAAGATGTAAAACCAAATGAGCACCCTCAAGGCATCCATGATCAACAGCATTTAGAAGGAGAGGAGGAAAATCCAAATTGCGAGAAAGTAAATTGCGAGAATTTACATGCTGGAAAGTAAATACTGAATTTAAATTGCGTAAAGTAAAGACATAATGTAAATGCGGAATTTAAATTCAAAAGAATGTAAAGAAAATCTTTGTATTTTCTGGTTGGAAGGCTTACAAAACCTCACTTCATGTGGGTAAAGCTCAAAGGAGCAACTCCAACCTTCAAGTGAGGGAGGGCACCCCTCCCCCTCTATTTATACTACACTTGGGCCACCTACCACCCTTGGATGAGCCCCAAACTCTAGAGCACTCCACCAAGGGCTAGGATTAACCCACTCATTCCACCCCCACACATGGGCTTTACATGGGACACATAGGCCATACATGGGTTTTAAACAAAACCCGGTCAACCCGGTGCAACGGGCCTTCATCCGCCGGACTTGACCGCTCCGTTTCCGCCTCTTCGAGTCTCCAACCCGAACCAAAAAACATGAGCCACCTCAAGTCCATTCCCATGATGTCCCCGTGATCCTAGTTTGAGCCCAACCATCTCGTCAGCATCCTCGACCATTCCGGACCTCGGTTCTCCCAACCTAGTCCTGGTACTCACCAACGACCACAACTGCCTCAATAACCTGTACCACAAGGACCAAACCATTTTGCACATTCCAAAATACAATCTTACCTTTTTCTTTCTGCATGTTAGTCCACATTTATCATAAATTCAAACATGCAATTCCAAGTCAAATCAAACTCAAACCTGAGCAAACCTTGCTCAAATAAAGTCAAATACTCATCACAAATATGGATAGACCTCCACATGGTCCTTCAATCTCCCCCTTGATGAGTATATTGACAAACCACACAAAAGGCATAAATTTGAGTTTGAAAATATGGAAGAAATGCAATTTGATTGCAAAAATCATATTTGGTCCTATTGAAAGAGAAAGAAAGCTCATGACCAAATAGATGAAAAGATTTTTTTTAGAGCTCAATACAAGAAAGAACAATTTTTCTACAATAGCTCCGAAAACTAAGAAATCTCTCAAAAAGCTCAAAATTACTCATGATCCAAATGCAAGGACAATTGTTCAACATGATCGTGAGAAAGCATTTTTTTAATTTTCTTCCCTCTAAGATGCATTTTCTACGTTTTCTCCCCCTTTTGGCAATATAGGCATCAAGAGAGCAATTTTTGGATGAAATACAACCTAGAAGAGCTTTAAGGATTATGCAAGTGACCACTTAGACAAAGTATGCCACCAAGCTACTCAAGTTCAGATTATGACATCCTAAGTCATATCCAATGGCATATTTTAATTTTTGCTAACTAGCTTAAAATAAGTTATATTACTTTTGCATGATTTCAATAAGAGCAACACTTAGCATAACTTCAAGACTAGAAGCAAAGCCAACCAAACAAGCAAATGGATATACTAGAGTTCAACCTAGTCAACACGTTGGAAAGCTACAAGACCATTAGAGAACCCTCATGCTCAACCATCTCTTTAAATGCAAATTTTTAGATTAATGCTCACAAAGCAGTTCAAAGAGTTAGGCCTAGTGAAGCACATCCTCGACTAGGAGCCATCGACAAAGGCTTCCTAAGCTTCACTCTCCTCTGCAAACCTTTTTTTGAGGGTTTAGAGAGTTTATCCTAGAGAAACACAACCTCGACTAGGAGCCATCGACATAGGTCTCCAAGGCATCACTCTCTTCCTCTAGTTCTTTTTGCATTTTTCGGTGTATTAACTCAAGCCATATTATAAACCATCTCAAGCAAGAAGCTTAAAAGAGTGGTTTTTGTCATATACACTTCATTCCAAGTTCATCCCAAGTGCAATGGGAAGCAGTCTCGTGAATGACAATTGTTCAACATGATCGTGACAAAGTCACTAGCTGCCAAAGAGTCTGAGGGTAAGGGCCGATCTCCCTGAGGTGCAGAAATCGAAATGGGAGGCACCTCGGGAGCAGGAATGGTGACTGGATCAGGCAGGGCGACTTCATCTCCATCATCAACTTCCTTTGAGAAGATAGACGGGGAAAGAGGAGAAGAGCCTGAAATGTCTGGTCTAGCACCGGGGATAGCCTCATCAAAAGTCACCTCACAGGTCTCTATGATCCTACCCAAATCTACAGCCCAAATCCTATAGCTATGGGCAAAAGTCGAGTAACCCAGAAAGATCCCGTCAGCAGAGCGTGACTCGAACTTATCTAGGTTCCCAGACTTCAAGAAGAAGCACTTGCAACCAAAAACACAAAAATGAGATACACTAGGCTTTCACCCATATCTCAACTCATAAGAAGTGCGGTGCAAGTGTGCCCTAAGAAAAACTCTGTTGGCAACATGGCATGCCGTAGCTACAACCTCAGCCCAAAACTTCTACGGGGGCTCTGGTCTTTGTAACACTGATTCGGGTACTCACTGTTGCGTCGGACTGGACTTAACGCAACCCATCCGGAAACCGATCACTAATTACAAACCGTACCCGGTTTGAAGCCAATCGATCGGCACGACACACTCGGCTCGTGGTCATATGCCAAAGGATTGATTCCAATCCGAGCTTCCCCGAGATATGTGTCTAGTGCTAGTTCCCTAGATCAGTAGCCTAGCACCAACATACTTTCACAATAAGTTGCATCAAAACACTTACATTACAAATGGTTATAGTAGTATAGGTTTGATTACATCGAGATAGTAATACATGAAAGAAATTTTGTCAAAGGGCTACAAAAGCTAAAGAGAGAAACTTAGAGTACAGCAACGGCAGCAGAGTGCCTTCCCAAAACCCAAAGGCAACAGCTGAGTTGCGACCGAGAGAAAACCTAATCTACAGCTTCGAAACCCGTCGAACTCTGAATCGAAACGATCCTCGTCAAGCTCGCCTTCTTCTCTTCAGACTTCGTCTTTTGAGCTTGATAATCAGATTTAAAGCAACCGGTGAGTACACGTATGTACTCGCAAGACTTTAGTATTTGCAAGTATAATAAGGATGCAGGTTAAACAATACAAGGTCACTAGTCTAGTTTAGAGTTGCATAAAGCTGAATTTATTTGCAATAGAATAGTAGACTCAAAACACAGCATATGTTACAAATGTATTTGATAAAGAATGCGATTCAGTACATAATTGTATAATTCATTCAATATCCACATTCACCACCTTACGATTCCAACTACCAAACAATCCGAGAAACGTCTTACAGAAGATATTCAAATCACCATCCAGCAATTCCTCAATTCACATTGATTCACCATCATATTCCCTTCAACTCAACCCAAAAAGGATTTCCAGGTTCAAAACCATTTCCAAAAACAAGCCAGAAACGCTATACTTGACAATAATTACCAAGCTACTCGTGACCGTGAGCACGGCTAATCGATTAGTTTAATTCTCTGCAGAGATTGTACACTTTACCCACATGACACACTCTAGCAATCATGTCAACCATGCCACGCGATCTAAACGCATTCGCTTTTGCTTGACTGTGACGGAACTGTTCCACTTGCGAGTTTCTAGTCTTGCGTCAGCCCCGGTGAAGTGCACCCCTTGCTATGGCGGGTGATCAGCCCCACACACAAAACAAATACATCTTCCGCGATGGTTTACGATTACCGTCCATCGCCTCACAACCCATAGCAAGGCCCTCACCGTTGTAACGGTACCTTATTGGGACGGTATACTCCAACACCTGTGCAAGGTGAGGGAGACCCTTAGACAGCACCTGCATGTCGGTGACTGTCAAACTACTTCGACCTACCACGACACAAGACCAGTCACTCACTCCTGTACTACGTTCAAGTCATCCCATACTAACACATGTGGTTGTACGATTTGACTCAGTTAACACCATCAAGTTCGGTCCTTAGGGTTGCACAGACGAGACCTCCACCCGTTCGTCTGGCATAAAACCACCTTTCACCTTTTTCATTTTTCTCTTTTTACCAACATAGCTTTTCCCACCAAAACCACCACTTCAAAATCCAATTTAAGTTTCCAGAAGATTTTGATTGACTGAGTCCACCAATCAACAATCAATTATACTAACGCTGGGCTAAGCGTATGCAATTATTAGACTTATAACCCCAGTTGACACTTAGTACGGTGTCTACCATTATCCTAGGGATTAACAAGGGTCACAGTGTAACTAATAATCGAGGAAAACCATTCAATCCAGGTTTAACTACCAATGCCCACAATTTATCATTTGTACCAATTCTTAAGCATGCATAATAGTTTTGGCAATTCAAAATAAATTTGCAAATATGGGATCAATATGGTCAAAGGAGGTGCTTGCCTGTTTGCTTTGTACTGATTACACTTTCGGGGAAAGCGATCGAGATCCGCGCAGGCGTCCACCACCGCGTCAACGTCTACGCGAACAAGCGACAACATAACGACAACAAAACGATCAAACTCGGAACAAACAGGGCGAACAAGAATCAAATAAAACGATTAAGAAGCAAAAAAACAACTAAACCAACCGGAGAAACAACGGAGAAAAGGGACTAAAGGAGACCTAATTCAGTCAGTGAGTCCGGTAGTACCGGCGGTATAACCCCGGTAGTGCCACCCTCTGTAGGCCCCTGGATCGGCTATCCGGAGTCCTCTGTGTATTTCTGTACTAGTCCCGGTCAGTAGCTTCAAATGCGCTACGCAGTCCAAAAGTGATGAATCAACAACCATATCACGAATACAAATAACTAAATAAGAATAATACCAAATGAAAGCAAAGACCTTATGGTCAAGGTTTACCATTACGGCCTGAACAGGCTGAACAACTTGAACAACTGCAGCGGAAGACGAAAACGCCAATGCGACCCATCCAATTGCCCACAGGCAATCGAGTGGAGAACGCACCCTAGTCGTTGGAAATCTTGAACAGCTTCTTTCACTTCTGAGAGAGGGTTAGAATGTAGCACGTGAGTACATAAAGTACTCAGCAAGTCTGGGAAAAATATGCACAATGTAGGCTATCCAAAGATGGCTTGATATAGTTTATTTGCACAAAGCCAAGTTTCAACAAAACATACTTGTTAATAACTTTCACAAAGCATCATTGAGCAATTCTTTTTAATAATGGAATTATGTAATATTGTAGTGAAGGTTCTAACCACCACTCACTAATATACAGGCTCTATCCGCCACATCTCAACAAAATCAGGGTTCCATCCAATCACATGGCTCTGTCCGCCATGGTTCACCAAAAATCAGGTTCCCTCCACCTACCTGGCTTTAGCTGCCAGAAGCACACCCGAGAGTTCTAACCGCTCCCGGATCCCAAAACGAAACATTGTTTAGTTTGAAACCAAAAACCAAAGTCTACCAGGATGAAAGCATTCTTCGCTTTGCCTTTGACCGTAGGCACGGCTATTCGAATAGTTTTAACTCTGCAGAGGTGTACAACTTTACCCACAAGACACGATCATCTCTTAATGCCAAGCTATTAGCACACTTCCTTTGGTGTGCCGGCAGAGAGATCGTGACAAGGCCGTTACAATGTATCTACCTAGCTAGACCCACCCATTTGAGGTTTCACCGTTAGGGTTCTCTCCACCCAGTACAGAAGCCCCCTCTTGCGCCGTGTGAGAAAAACAACAACAACAACAACAACCACAACAATGCCTCCGTCCGGCTCTCACACAACAACCGAGTGGTGAGTCTAAACTAGGCTTCTACAAATTAGTGGGCCAGGTCGTACCATTATAGACATGTGGTAGTACGATTATGCTTAGGTCGGGACCCCGAATTTGCAAATCCGGACCCTCTGTGTATTCAGCACTAGTCCAGGAACGCGCTAGTGCACACAGTCTTAACATCGGTATATATCACAATCATACCAAACGATACTATCAAAGTACTTTATTTAAATAATCAAAGGGTTACTCGACCTTATGGCCAAGTTACAAATATATGCCTTGCAAGGCGAAACTTATTAAAAGAGAAATAACAAAGGAAAATCAAATAAACTTCGTGGCGCCATCCAGTATACCACAGTGCAGCGGTGAGCTCGCATCCCTAAGTAGAGCGGGTCCTCTTGGAACTCCTCCTCCGAAGCTGGCGTAGTCTCCTCTTCAAGCGGTATTGTGTTGAGGCAAGGGTGAGTACTTGGTACTCGACAAGTCATGCATGAGAATGCAAGCTAATATACTATATGCATGGCTTGGTACAAAGGAATAGCTCAGAGGTATATTTGCAAGAAATGACTTTTGACAAGTAATAAAAGTAGATTCGAAAGCGGTAGAAATAAGTAAAGCATAAATAACTTTTCAAGAAGTTTAACAAACATTTTTCCCATCCTAAACCATACTTCCATCATCTTCCTTGTTAAACCAACCCATCTTTTTCAAAACCAAGTTATTTTCGTAAAGTCTAACCCTTGACTGTAATTCCCGAGCATTGTCGATCACAGTGGACTCGGCTATTCAAATAGATTCTACACTCTGCAGAGGTTATGCACTTTACCCACAAGATCTGAGTCAAACACCACAAAGGCGAGTTCGTAACAAAGCCATACGGAAGCATCAAACAACACAGGTGGTCCTCTCAGATGCGTGCTCTACACCATCCCTTCCCTTAGCCAAGGCGAAGTATGGGACCAACACACCGATTAGATGGGTACCTGGCCCACAGCCACGATCGCTCCCCGTACAATCACACAAACGGTGTAATCGACACCCCGAGGCTCCACAAGTGAGTCCTAGCGACTTAGTCAACTAGGGCCGTCCCATTCCGACCATGTGGTTGCAAGTATGACCCAGTTCAAAGGCTTGCAAGGTTAAGTCCTTAGAGTGACCAGGGCAAGACTACCCGAAAAACCAAATCATCACTCCCAATGCCACAACTGCCCACCTGATTACTCTTGCCACATGCCCTGGCGAAAAGCTTATCAAACCCCGCTTGATTACCATGCACCACGTCCGTCAACATCACATGATACTTTTCCAAAACAGGTTCAATATATCATTAAGTCCATATTAGCATTTGATTGTCCAAAATCATGTCATGAGCACGTGCTTGAGTCTAAGCGACATACTACAGCGGTCTAAACCCATGTTGGCAATTTAATAATGTCCAACTAGTAAACCACAACTAGGGTGACAAAGGGTCATGGCACATACTTAAGTAATCAAGGTGTCATATAGCAAATTGGTATTTATCTAACCCCCATGTTTAAACAAAGTATCTTTCTAATTGAACTAGCATGCAATAGTTTAAATCAAAATAGATTTGAAATAGGATCAACATGGTCAAAGCACAACTTGCCTTCAAAAAGTACTTGCTCTTGGTCTTGAGTTGGATCTGAGTCAACACTTCTCCTTCGAATCCTTCCCAGGCACTTCAACGTCTACTCGTAAAGCGTGCAAATAGCAAATACACAAATAAACACTAGGCAAAAAGATCCCAAAACTCCAAATAAAATCCATAAACAGAGAGAACATAATTTTCTGGATTTTTAGAAACTGGAATAAATCAAATTCGGAGTTAAAGCATAAAAGTTATGATTATTTAAAGTTTAAATAATCAATTAAATAATTTTGCAGAGAAAACTTTAGTCCAAAAATTAAATAAAATTCATATTTAGGTAGAGCTCATTTTTCTACAAATTTAGAAATTTGAATCACTCAAATCGGAGTTGAAGCATAAAAGTTATAAGCGTTTGAAGTTTGAATCTAAATTTTGAATCAATATTTCGAATTAATAAATCATTTTCTTTTCGAAATTAATTATTGCGTCGGCATGGACACGTGTCAGCTCCTGATTGGCTGGTCGACGCCAGCCGGTCCATGGACTTGGTCCACGCTCGGCTCGGGTCCACGGTGGACTCGGCCCACGGCTCCACGTGAAGGCCCGACATGTGGGTCCACTCGGGTGGCGTCATTCTTGGCGTCGACCTGGCCGGGACAGGCTGGCGACAAGCGGGCCCGCCATGACGTCATCGTGGACGTCATGGTGCAGTTTGGGCGGCCGACATGCGGGCCCGGTGTCGAGACACGCGTTCTCGTGGCCGACCGTGGCCGATCGCTGGCGGTTGGCCTTACGCCACGTGGCTAGATCTAGGCCGTTGATTTGAAAATCAACGGCCCATTGAATCTGGTGTTACGCGTTTGGGGTGAACGCGGTTAATCTGAACGGGCCGTTGGATTTAGATCCAATGGTTGAGATTGGATCTAGAGATAAACGAAACCTCACCGTGCGATGGCGTGGGCAAGATCTCGATCGTCGCGGTCTTGATCGGACGGGTGAGATAGCTTCGAGCGACGGCAATGGCGTCGGCGGCGGCTTGCGGCGGCCGAGTCGATGGCGATGACACGCCCGACGGCGCTGCAGGCTCCTCCGGCGAAAGTGGATGGTAGGCACGCAGTGCGCCTTGACGCAAGGGATCTGGATCTGAGGTCAACGTCGGCGGAGGATGGCGACGGCGGTGGCGAAGCGGCGCGAAACCACGGCGGAGTGCTTTACCAACTCCGGCGAGCAATAGCAGCGAGGCGGTGGGGATCCTAGCGGCGTGAGCTAGGAGTTTCGGACCGGCGTGGGATGGCGATCCTCGAAGTGCGATCCGGGCATTAAATAGCCGGAGGCGTGCTCGGCGGAACCCTAGTCGGCCACGGCGGCGCTCTCACCGGCGGAGTCCGGCTCGGACTTCGGCGGAGACGACGCAATCGCAGCCGTCCACGTGGCGCGATCAACGGCCCCGATCTACGCGGCGCGATCGGATCCGGGCGGATACGGCTCGGTCTGGTCGGCGGATCTCACCGTTGGATCTTGATCCAGCGGTTGGGATTGATTAGGGTTAGGAGTGGGTTCGGTCGAGTCACGTGGCTCGGTCGGACTCGAACTGAGTCCGACTTCGGGCTCGATCGGATGAAACGATACTTGACCGAGTTTGATTTTCCAGCGATTTAATATTTAAAATAATTCCTAGTAATTCATTTAATTCATTAAAAATAGCAAATGACTCAGAAAAATTCCAGAAAAATTCTGGAAAATACTTTGGATCATTTTGGACTCAAATAAAATATTTCCAACAAAAATTTATTTGCAAAATTAAATTCTTCAATTATTTCAAAATGGAATAAATTCAAATAAATTCCAAATAAATCCAAATAAATTCCAGAAAATTCCAAAAATTCACCAAAGTGCCAAATCACACATGAGTTTAGGAAAAGTAAAATTTTGGGGTGTTACATTCACTACGGGAATTAACTTCCCTGATGAATAATAAGAATTCCTCCTAGGCAAGGTGCTAAGTTCCACAATGGCTCTAAGCAATAAGGACAGAGATGTCAATCAGATTGCTTAGACTGCGGTCCTCAACTTCTATTTGAACAAAACCCGAGAACAAGAATGA
Organism: Rhipidocladum racemiflorum; assembly: GCA_036346355.1. Lineage (NCBI taxonomy): Eukaryota > Viridiplantae > Streptophyta > Magnoliopsida > Poales > Poaceae > Rhipidocladum > Rhipidocladum racemiflorum. The sequence continues at coordinate 9,263,679 of CM070576.1, read as the reverse complement.
TTCAGAAGCTCTAGATTCAACCGAAGCCATTGCAAAAGCTGAACGTACGGAAACGTACCATGTATTACACCAGATGCATAGTTTGCATCTTCAGCTGTCACAAAGTTAGGCCGACAACGGTTAAGACTCTGGGCTGAAATAAGACTTGAGCAACCACTTCGACATCCTTTGCGTCCACTGATGGGACTTTGTGGACAATCTGGGGCACTCTGGTCTTAAACACGGGTTATCGCTGGTCGTAGGTTTGGACAATCTTTGACAAGATGACCTTTCTCACGACAAGCTTAACCAATTAGTTTAGCCATCCGGTCTTATCTCCCACGAGATCACCTCTCGCGGCTAGAAGACTAACCCACAGATAGGGAAGGTCAAGAAACACTCCCTTGGGATCTTAAACGTGGAGGAACAACCGACCGAGTGTTAGCGGCTGGTTTTGCATGGGACTTGGAATGATCGGCGCTCACTGACTTCTGAGCCAACCATCGCTTACGGCTTTCCTGGACTGCCTTTGCGCTATCTTCAACGCGAAATGCTTTTTCTATCCAACACTTGCATGATGGGGATACCGGGAACTGCGAGTGAAAACTTGATCTCTTCATTGAGATTTTCCCGAAAGAGAAAGGCTTTTCGGGCTTCACTCGGAACCTCAATTGTGACATAGCGGACAAGGTGATTGAACTTGTGGAGATAGTCCATAACTGGCATGGACTCTTGCTTGTGATTAAAACTCTTGCTCTTAAATCTCCAATAAGCTAGAAGGGATGCGTGCTGCGCAAAAGACTCCACTGAAGTCTTTCCCAGTAACGACTTGGCTAGGTGGACAAATAGTTTTAAGGCTATTCCACCATGCAGCAGCAACATCTTGGAGACAGAATGCAGCAAATCGCACTTTCTCATCATCTGTGCACTTCACGAGATCGAGTTTGAACTCAATGTCGTGAAGCCAATCATCAGCATCCAAAGGATCGGCTGCTGATGAAAAACTCGGCAGACAAGTTCGCTGGAACTCCAACAGACGAGATCTTGAATGCATAGCTGCCAACTCTCGGAAATTGCAGCACTGGAACTCTTTGTGTTTGACACCAGCCTTTCCAGCAGGAAGGTCTGCGTGGTCAGGACTTGTGCTACAGACAGAGAAGACCGCAATTCTACTTCCGGCGCTTCTTGCCAAACTTGCAATCCATTGGGGCCACTCACTGGCACGCAAAAAAATACTGAGCTTCAAAGTTTGCGACTCCAGAGTGCGACAAAACAAAACACACCGGATTCGACTCTTCAACAGCTCGAACGTGATGTCCAAAAACAGAGTCACGAGCCAACGGGTTCTCTTGGCATCTCGTTACACACAGGTGCTAAACCATCATGCGCAGCAAAATGACCAAGCTCAAAGGCAAAGCAGAATGAAATCTGCACCAAAGACTTGCATTCGAAACAGAAGCAATTTGAGAATGCAATTACAAGGATAGATTTACCATTGCGATAGATTTTAAAGATGACAACTTATTATAGCCTGGCATACTACAGCAGGTTTAATTAACAACCGTCATCCACAACCATCGGACAATCCCACTAGGTTCTTTACAAGGCAAAAGTACAGAGGCAACTGGCTCAAATTTACAACAAAATGAGCACTAAAACTACTTTCCCTCAAAATGAACATTGGGGTTGAACTGGCTCTTTAGACTCAGGATCGAGTAACAGACAGACAGTCTCTAGCAATATGCCCTTTCTGGCGGCAGGCATAGCAAGTGACTGAAGCAGCTCGATCCCGGGCTCCGGAAGCTTCTTTTGCGACTACGCAACTGAGCTACTTGAGGAGAAGGACGAAGAGGAGCAGGCGGCGAAGCTGAATCAACTGGCATCATCAACAAGTACTCCTGGTTCTCGAAGATGATGTTTCACCCGCGATTCACACTCGAGGATGCACTGGGATAAGTTGTCGTAGAGCGAGACCCACTGCTTTCCACTGGCGTCCGAGTGCGACGAGCAACCTGACGGTAATTACCATACGGCTGCGGAAGTTCCTCTGCTGGCTCAAGGGCATCACGCTCACCGTACATGTTTTCTGTCATGAAGAAGCCGTGATTGAGGAGTGGCGCCATATGGCTCTCAAGCACAAAGTTACGGCGACGAGCAGACAACAGCTCATCCCGGAGACGTCGAAGATATTGGTTAAGGGGCCCCACTAGCCTGATCTGCCAGGCAGACGCAGGATCCATTGATGCATCTAACGTCACATAGGTGCTCTTCGAGCTGTCCGACTCAAGAGAGGGACAGTTGGGAAACAGCTGAGCCATTTCTAGAAGATCATGACGGAGACAAAAAATGGCAACGTAGGCTCCGTCAAACACTGCAGCTAGCGGACTGGAAGCCAAACCGACATAACAACGAGTCGGGTCCCGACCATGGCGACCGTGGATAGACACTTCCGCTCCAAACAGCGAAGAAGCTGGGCTGGTTCCGACGCGAGAGATCAGATACTCCGGTCGCTCTGAAAAACCGGCAAGCTGTATCATCTCCCAGAGGGCTGCTTGAACAGAACCCTCCAAAATCGCGCTGGTGAAGAAGCACGGCTCCCAGCGACCTGACATTTAAGAATGAAGAAAAGGCATAGTTAGCAAGACCTTAAATGGAAAAGATTCAACCAATCCCTCAGATGAACAACTAACACCCAACAAACACGCCAACCACACCAACTCCTATCTCCTTACCCTAACTTCTATTCAATACGTATCTAGCATTTGAAAGTGGATGAGTCTTCCAAAATTTATCTCGCAAGGAGATCGTTCAGAGAAGGTAAGAAACAAGATCTTTAAATCAATCCTTAGCCCTTCAGGTTTTAACTTTTCTTTTATCAAAATGCCTCAGGTTCCAAAAGTTACTCCCAAATTTTGATTAACGAAAGGAATAGAATAATTCATTTTCGGATCTCTATTCTTTTTCCAGAAAAATCGCTGTTTGAATTTAAGGTATGTCCAAATCATTTCGAAGAATAAATAAGATAAGGAACTACAGATGGATAAGATTAGCAATCTACATTTTCGCAATTAAGATTTCTATAACAAACGTAATTTTTCAGGGAAATACATGTCCTCAGTCTTATCGACCCATCTATCTAAGCCTTCCCTACAGTCGACAACTCAAATCTGCTCTGATACCACCTCTTGTGGGGGCTCCGGTCTTTTTAACAGTGATTTGGGTACTCACTGTTGCGTCGGACTGGACTTAATGCAACCCGTCAGTAAACCGGTCACTAATTACAAACCGTACCCGGTTTGAAGCCAATCGATCGGCACGGCACACTCGGCTCATGGTCATATGCCAAAGGATTGATTCCAATTCGAGCTTCCTCGAGATAAGTGTCTAGTGCTAGTTCCCAGGATCAGTAGCCTAGCACCCACATACTTTCACAATAAGTTGCATCAAAACACTTACATTACAAATGGTTACAGTAGTACAGGTTTGATTACATCGAGATAGTAATTCATGAAAGAAATTTTGTCAAAGGGCTACAAAAGCTAAAGAGAGAAACTTAGAGTACAGCAACGGCAGGAGAGTGCCTTCCCAAAACCCAAAGGCAGCAGCTGAGTTGCGACCGAGAGAAAACCTAATCTACAACTTCGAAACCCGTCGAACTCTGAATCGAAACGATCCTCGTCAAGCTCGCCTTCTTCTCTTCAGACTTCGTCTTCTGAGCTTGAAAATCAGATTTAAAGCAACCGGTGAGTACACGTATGTACTCGCAAGACTTTAGTGTTTGCAAGTATAATAAGGATGCAGGTTAAACAATAAAAGGTCACTAGTCTAATTTAGAGTTGCATAAAGCTGAATTTATTTGCAATAGAATAGTAGACTCAAAACACAGCATAAGTTACAAATGTATTTGAGAAAGAATGTGATTTAGTACATAATTGTATAATTCATTCAATATCCACATTCACCACCTTCCGATTCCAACTACCAAACAATCCGAGAAACGTCTTACAGAAGATATTCAAATCACCATCCAGCAATTCCTCAATTCACATTGATTCACCATCATATTCTCTTCAACTCAACCCAAAAAGGATTTCCAGGTTCAAAACCATTTCCAAAAACAAGACAGAAACGCTATACTTGACAATAATTACCCAAGCTGCTCGTGACCGTGAGCACGGCTAATCGATTAGTTTAATTCTCTGCAGAGATTGTACACTTTACCCACATGACACACTCTAGCAATCATGTCAACCATGCCACGCGATACGAAATGTACCCGTTTTGCTAGACTGTGATGGAACTGTTCCCCTTGCGAGTTTCTAGTCTTGCGTCAGCCCCGGTGAAGTGCACCCCTTGCTATGGCGGGTGATCAGCCCCACACACAAAACAAATACAACTTCCGCGATGGTTTACGATTACCGTCCATCGCCTCACAACCCATAGCAAGGCCCTCACCGTTGTAACGGTACCGTATTGGGACGGTATAATCCAACACCTGTGCGAGATGAGGGAGACCCTTAGACAGCACCAGCACATCGGTGACTGTCCAACTACTTCGACCTACCACGGCGCAAGACCAGTCACTCACTCATGTACTACGTTCAGGTCATCCCATACTAACACATGAGGTTGTACGATTTGACTCAGTTAACACCATCAAGTTCGGTTGTTAGGGTTGCACAAACGAGACCTCCACCCGTCCGTCCGGCATAAAACCACCTTTCACCTTTTTCCTTTTTCTCTTTTTACCAACATAGCTTTTTCCACCAAAACCACCACTTCAAAATCCTATTTAAGTTTCCAAAAGATTTTGATTGACTGAGTCCGCCGATCAACAATCAATTATACTAACGTTGGGCTAAGCGTATTCAATTATTAGACATATAACCCCGTTGACACTTAGTACGGTGTCTACCATTATCCTAGGGATTAACAAGGGTCACAGTGTAACTAATAATCGAGGAAAACCATTCAATCCAGGTTTAACTACCAATGCCCACAATTTATCATTTGTACCAATTCTTAAGCATGCATAATAGTTTTGGCAATTCAAAATAAATTTGCAAATATGGGATCAATATGGTCAAAGGAGGTGCTTGCCTGTTTGCTTTGTACTGATTACACTTCCGGGGAAAGCGATGGAGATCCGCGCCGGCGTCCACCACCGCGTCAACGTCTACGCGAACAAGCGACAACAAAACGACTACAAAATGATCAAACTCGGAACAAACAGGGCGAACAAGAATCAAATAAAAGGATTAAGAAGCAAAACAACAACTAAACCAACCGGAGAAACAACGGAGAAAAGGGACTAAAGGAGACCTAGTTCAGTCAGTGAGTCCGGCAGTACCGGCGGTATAACCCCGGTAGTGCCGCCTCAACTCGGCATCAGTACCGCCACCGGCCCAAAGATAGTGCCGTGGCCGATGACCCAAAAGGGGCGCTTCCCTAGAAAAAGGGTACCGGCGTTAAACACGCGGTAGTAACGACTACCCGGCAGTACAGGCCAAGGAGGGCGGTAGTGCCAGATTTCTAGAAACCGAAGGAGTTGTCCACTGGAAAATAACTACCGGCGTTGTGGTTACGGTAGTGCTGCTTGGGCGGTAGTACCCGCCTTATATCGTCGGTAGTGCCGGCCTTAGGGAGAAATTAGGGTTTTGCAAAATGGGATTTCGCGCAAACAGATTCGAAACTTCACGACGATCGCATGGTTAGGTTTCTAGTGATGCCAGGGACCCATCCATGCAGGTCTCACCAAATTTCGAGTTCGTTTAACCTAATTTCCACTTTTTCGATATCGATAACCCTAATTACCGTTAGAGTTCGACTTTTGATCCAAATCAAGTCCAAACTTGATTCTTTCCACGAGAGTCGACCTCTAACGACATCAGATATATTCTAGAGTCATATCCTCGGCTTTTGGCGCTAAGGTTAAAGGAAAACTCCAAAACTCAAGAATTTGACTCCGCTAGCGAACAAATCCGATAAACTCCGAATCAGGGTTTTCGACTCGACCTTTTTCCAGAACTAGAACCGTTAGGGCACCAAGAACCAATACGAGTCACCCTCGGAATTTTTTATGCTTCGGAAGTAGAAGACACTCCAAAAATCTCGATAATGCACAATTCGCAAATCGAATCGAAATGAAGGATTTGCGACTAACATATTAATTCTTTTTGCACGTAAGGATTCCACAAGGTCTAACTCACACTCAAAAACTCTTTGCACGATGATCGAACCATCCGAACTCAAAACCCACAATTGGAACTAAATTCGATTCCAGATCCGGATAGAGTTCAAACTCAAATCTTTTCACAAGAATCGAACTCAGACAACGTCAGATATATTCGAAGGTCAATTTCCTGACTTTCCGGAGATAGGGTTCAAAGGGACTCCAAAAATTCGGGAAAATGATTTTTGGGCGATAAATCCAACGAATAGCCGATTAGGGTTTTAGATCGAATCGTCCGCTCTAACTGATTCTACTGAGGCCAACCTAAGTCTAGCAACTCCAAAACACGACGATGCACCTCTAGGGTTAGGGTTTCAAGGGCTAAACCAAAAGAGAAAAGAGGAAGGAAAAGAGAGGAACTAGGGTTTGAATCAAACCTTAGGGTTAGGGCTCAAACTTCAATTCCACCAGGAGAGAAACTTCTTGGGGACTTGAGGATGCTTCCTAGCGCCATGAGACTTGCTCCTCTTGCTCCACTTGCACCAGGGAAGAAGAGGGAGAGAGAGCTCACGGGAGGGAGAGAAATGGAGAGGAAGAAGGAGGGAGAGAGCACGGGAGAGTGGGAGAGAGTGAGGAAGTGAGAGAGAGTGAGAGGGTGAGCTGGGGTTAGTAAAGAGAAGAGGAAGAATCGAGAAGGAGCTGAGGTGGCCGGGCAACGGGCAGCGACGGCCGCTCCAACCCCTGCCCGCATGACTCGGCCGGCAGGACCGCTCCTGCCAAGCGGTAGTGCCGCCTGACCGGCAGTACCGGCCTCAGACCGGCGGTACTGCCGCTCCTGCAGCAAAACCCCGAGTTTCTTCGCAAAATTTTCTCCAATCTTCGGGTTTAACCTCGGGAAACTTAAGGGACAATTTTTGGGACCTCAAAGGAAGGTTTTAGGATTCAGGTTCCTATAGATTAAAGAAGATTTCGACCAGCCTCGAAACTCGAAGTTTCGAAACAAAACCAGTCGACGCGATCCGAACGATAAACAACGACGAAACCATAACCAAACTAAGAGCCAAATTAAGATCCAACTGCAATCAACACACTACTAATCACACAATTAGCTTAATTAAGATTAGTTAATCCTAATTAATCTTAACTACAAATTTCAGGATGTTATAACTTCCTAGGAGTATTGTACTCATCTAGCATCGTCTTGGCCATCTCAACCAAGGTCCTGTTCTTCCTCTCCACTTTGCCATTTTGCTGAGGGACGTACAGAGACGAGAACTGATTCTCTATGCCTAACTTCTCACAGAAGCTACTAAAGTAGGAGTTCTTGAACTCTGTGCCATTGTCACTGCGGATCGCTCGTAAGGCACATGGGAGCTCATGAGACAACCTATGAACCAAACCCCTAAAATGAGAGAATGACTCATCCTTGTCGGGACCCGAATTTGCAAATCCGGACCCTCTGTGTATTCAGCACTAGTCCAGGATCACGCTAGTGCACACAGTCTCAACATTGGTAAATATCACAATCATACACATCGATAATAATAAAGTACTTTAGTTAAGATAACCAAACTGGTTGCTCGACCTTATGGTCAAGTTACAAAAGTACGCCTCGCAGGGATAAAGACTTATTCAAATAAAATCTGCAGCGGAATATATAAAGAAAACGCGTGGCGCCAACCAATATGCCATAGGCAACTGACTGGACTCGATCCCTAGTTAGACGGCTCCTCTTGAAACTCCTCCTCCAAGGCTGGTGTAGACTCTTCTTCAACTGATGTTGTATTGTGGCAAGGGTGAGTACTAGGTACTCAGCAAGTCATGCACAGAATGCAAACTAATATACTACATTCATGGCTTAATACAAAGGAATAGCTCATGGTTCATTTGTAGTAACAGCATTTAACAAGTAACATAAGGAGATTCGAAAGCAATAGAAGCATTATAATATCAATAACTTTTCCAGGAGTTAAACACACACCCCTCCCTTTAACAATCCACATTTCCATCTACGTCATTACTTAACCCAAACCCTTTTTCCAAGTCCAGGTTGTTTTCACGAAAGTCTATCCCTTGACTGTAATTCTCGAGCAATGTCCAATGCCGCGGACTCGGCTATTCGAATAGATTTTACACTCTACAGAGGTTATGCACTTTACCCACAAGATACAGCCAAACACCACAAAGGTGTGTGTCTGTAACAAAGTCTTTTGGAAACTTCTAACAGCACAAGTGGTCCTCCCCGGTGATTGCAAACTAACCCTTCCCTTAGCAAAGGCGAAGTCTAGGCCAATCATCCGTTAGATGGGTACCTGGCCGCAGCCCCGGTACGCTCCCCCGTACAACTACGCAAAAAGGCGTAGTTGACACCCCGAGGTCCCACAGGTACGTTATTAGTAACTTAATCAACTAGGTCCGTCCCATTACAGACATGTGGTTGCACGCTTGACTCAGTGAAAGGCTTGCAAGGTTAAGTCCTTAAGGTGACCAGGACAAGACTACCCGAAGAATCAAAACGTCATTCCCGGTGCCACAACTGGCCCACCCGATCATTCTTGCCACATGCCCTGGTCGAAAACTATTTATCAAACCCCCAGTTGATTACCATGCACCACGTGTCATCAACATCATCATCGATAACACATGACACTTCTCAAAACACGTTCCATATCTCATTAAGTCAAAGTTAACATGTAATTATCAAAATCATGTCATGTACTCGTGGCAGGTCTAAGCAATATACTACATGGTCTAAATACCCATGTTGGTAGTTTAATAATGTCCAACTATTTAATCCTCAACTAGGGTGACAAGGGTTCATGGCATACAATTATTTATGTCAAGGTGGCATACAACAACTAGGCAATTAACTAATCACCCAAAATCTATTAAAGCATTTTCTAATTGAACTAGCATGTAATAATTTAAATCAAATTAATTTCAAAATGGGATCAACATGATCAAAGCATAACTTGCCTTCAAAGAGTATTTGATCTTGGTCCTGAGATGGCTCCTGGGTCAACACTTCACCTTTGAAGCCTTCGGGCACTTCAACGTCTACTCGTAATGTGTGCAAATAGCAATAAATAAATAAACAGTCGACAAAAAGTGTCCAAACATCCAAATAAAGTCCATAAATATAGAGAGTATATTTTTATGAATTTTTAGAAATTTGAATCGTAAAATTCGGAGTTGAAATGCAAAAGTTATAATTGTTTAAAGTTTAAAGAAACTAGTAATTAATTAAAAACAGAGAAAATTTCATATTCAAAAATTAATTAAAATTCCTATTTGTGTATATCTCAATTTTATAAAAATTTAGAAACTTGAATCGTTCAAATCGGAGTTAAAATGCAAAAGTTATAAGCGTTTGAAGTTTGAATCTATTTCTAAAATCAATAAACCGAATTAAATAATAATTTCTTTTTCGGAAAATGATTTATTGCGTCAGCATGACACATGGACCAATCAGAGGCCGCCACGTCGCCTCGGGTCCATGGACCCGGCGCACGGCTTGGCTCGGTCCACCGTGGATCCGGTCCTCTAACATGTGGGCCCCTCGGGTGACGTCAGCGTTGACGTCACCGCGCTCGGCTGGGGACGGTTGACAGCTGGGCCCCACCGTGACGTCAGCGGTGACGTCATGGTGCGGTTCGGCTGAGTCGGTCGCCGACGTGGGTCCCACGGCCGGCGTCACGTCTTTGTCGGCGACGGCAAAGTCGGCCGTGCTGACCGCGTCGGTCAGACTTCCGGCCACGTGGCTCGATCCGGACCGTTGATTTGAAAATCAACGGTCCAGATTGGATCTGGGCTCACGCGTTATGGAATAACTTGGTTGATCTGGACCGTTCGATCTCGATCGGACGGTTGAGATCCAATCTAACGCTGATAACATGGCTAACCCTAGCCGTACGATCTAGATCTAACGGCTGAGATTACTCCTAGCACGGTGCGGTTTTGGCTACGTGGCACATTCCTGAGCCGTTGGATCTAGATCCGACGGCTGAGAATAGATCTAAAGGTTAACACGTGAAATTTTACCGTGGTGACGTCGACGAATCCTGGCCGCTGGATCTTGATCGGACAGTGGGTGGAGCTCGCGAGACGGCGATGGCGCGTGGCGGAGCTGGCCGGCCGGAGACGAAGACGGTGACGATCCCAACGGCGTTGCAGGCACGCTCCGACAAAGTGGGTGGTAGTCTTCGACGCGTCTCGTCCTTGCGGTTCTGGATCTGGGCTAGGTGGCGGCGGAGGACGGCGGACGGCGACGGAAACAATGAAGAACCGTGGCGAAAGCCTAACCCAACTACGGTGAGCGATTACGGCGCAACCACGGCGGCTCAGGCGTGATGGTCTAGGGCTACGGGTGCGCACGGAAATCGGCTACACGGTGGTGACGGTGGCGCCTTAAATAGGGGCCTCGGCTTCCGTGAATCTCGCGGAGACCGAGGTCCACCCGGCTGCGACGGCCGAAATGGATTCGGATTGGGTGACGTGGCGCAACGTGAGCCGTTGGATCTCGATCCAACGGTCACGCGGTTTAGGGTTAGGTTGGACTCCGTTCTGGTTCGACCGTGGTTCAAGTCGGACTCGGACCCAGTCGGATGAACAGTAAAACCCGTTCAGCATTTTCCAGCAATTAAATATTTAAAATAATTTCCAGAAATTCATTTAATTCAAGAAAAATAGCAAAACACTCAGAAAAATTCTGGAAAATATTTTAGGGCATTTGGGACCCAAATAAAATATTTCCAACAAAATTTCATTTGCAACTTTTAATTCTTTAATTATTTCAAAAGGGAATAAATTCAAATTAAATCGAAATAAATCCCAGAAAATTCCAAAAATTCACAAAAGTGCCAAATTTCATTTAAATTCATGAAAAGCAAAAATTGGGGTGTTACAAACCTCCCCCCCTTAACAGAATCTCGTCCCCGAGATTCATGACTTACTAATGAATAGGTTTGGAAACTCTTTCTTCAAATTCTCTTCACGCTCCCAAGTTGCTTCACTCTCTGCGTGGTTGCTCCACTGAACTCTGCAGAAACGGGTTGACTTATTCCTTATCTCTCGATCCATGGTGTCCAGAATCTTAACAAGGTGTTCTCTGTAGGTCAGATCTTCTTGCAACTCGATCGACTCCAAGGGAGTTTGCTCATTAGGCACTCGGAGACACTTCTTTAGTTAGGACACATGGAACACATCATGTACACCTGCCAACAACTGTGGTAACTCCAGCTGGTAAGCAACTTCGCCTCTACGGCTCAAAATCTTAAATGGTCCAACATATCGCGGTGCGAGCTTCCCTTTGGCATGGAATCTCTTAACTCCCCTGAGAGGTGTAACTCTAAGGTATACAAAGTCTTCCGGTTCAAAACTTAGATCTCGACGACGGTTATCAGCGTAACTCTTCTGTCTTGACTGAGCTATCTTCAGTCTTTCTCGGATCATGGCAATCTGCTCTTCGGCTTCTTGAAGAATATCTGGTCCAAAAACATGTCGTTCACCCGTCTCATTCCAGTTCAACGGTGTTCGACAGGGTCGACCATACAATGCCTCAAAAGGTGACATCTGTAAACTTGCTTGATAACTGTTGTTGTAGCTGAACTCTGCATACGGCAAACTCTTATCCCAAGAGGTTGCATAAGCTAATGCACAAGCTCTTAACATGTCTTCTAGAATTTGGTTAACCCTTTCAGTCTGTCCATCCGTCTGCGGATGATATGCTGTACTGGAGTTCAAACGGGTCCCCATGGCTTCATGCAGCTTATTCCAGAATCTCGAGGTAAATTGGGTACCTCTGTCCGATACAATCTTCTTTGGCACTCCATGCAAACAAATGATCCTGGTCATATACAACTCTGCTAATTTGTCTCCGGAGTAGGTGGACTTTACGGAAATAAAATGGGCGACCTTGGTCAAGCGGTCCACTATGACCCATATGAAGTCATATCCTCCTTGAGTTTTAGGCAAACCGGTAATGAAGTCCATTCCAATTTCCTCCCACTTCCACTCAGGTATCTTCAGTGGCTGTAGCAATCCTGCTGGCCTCTGATGCATTGCCTTGGCTCTCTGGCATATATCGCATAATGCGACGTGCTCAGCTACTTCTCGTTTCATACTCGGCCACCAGAATCTTACCTTCAAATCCTGGTACATCTTGGCACTTCCCGGATGAATTGAATACTTGGAGTCATGGGCTTCTTCCAGAATCAGCAGTTTCAGCTCCCTCTTGTTCGGCACACAGATGCGATCCTCCATCCACAACGTGCCTTGCTCATCTAGCTTGAAGTCCTTTGCCTTGCCTTCATCCATCTTGGACTTGATTCGCTGGACTTTTTCATCGTCCCTCTGTCCTTCTCGGATCTGGTCTTCCAGGGTAGGCTTTATCTCCAGTGCGGCCAAGAATCCTTCTGGTACCACTTCAATCTGCATTCTCTGAAAATCCTTGCATAGTTCGTCCTAACTCGTGGCTATCAACATGTTCACGGTATGGCTTTTCCGATTCAGAGCATCGGCCACCACGTTGGCCTTTCCGGGATGGTAAAGGATTCCGACATTGTAATCCTTGATATACTTTAGACTCTTATGATCCGTATACACTTCACATCTGTTTCCAATCAAATAATGACGCCATAATTTCAAAGCATGCAATACGGCAGCTAACTCTAAGTCATGCGTTGGATAATTCTCCTCATGCGGTCTCAACTGCCTTGATGCATAAGTGATGACCTTTCCGTTCTACATCAGCACACATCCAAGTCCTTGGCGCGATGCATCACAATAAATATCAAAGCTTTGATTGACGTCCGGTAGAACTAACACCGGGGCTGATGTCAATCGTTTCTTCAATTCTTGAAATCCTTTCTCACATTCCGGCGTCCATGCAAACTTCTTCTCCTTTTTCAGCAATTGCGTAAGAGGTCTCGCAATTATCGAAAAGCCTTCAATGAAACGGCGGTAGTAACCTGTCATCCCAAGAAAACTCTGAATCTGGGTCACGGTCTTCGGCTGCTCCCAATGTAACACAGCTTCTACCTTGCTCGGATCAACGGCAACTCCTTCTGCGGTCAACACATGTCCAAGGAATTCCACTTTGTCTTTCCAAAAATCACACTTACTGAACTTGGCAAATAACTGTTGCTCTCGCAACTTCTCAAGAACTAGCCTCAAATGTTCAGCGTGCTCTTCTCTTGACTTGGAGTAAACGAGAATGTCATCTATGAACACGACGGCAAACTTATCCAAGTACTCCATGAAAACCTTATTCATCAAATTCATGAAATAGGCTGGCGTATTTGTCAGACCGAAGGACATAACAGTAAACTCGTAATGTCCGTATCTTGACGAAAATGCGGTCTTCGGGATATCCTCTGATCGAATCTTCAGCTGGTGGTATCCCGATCTCAGATCAATCTTGGAGAAAACTCCGGCTCCTCTCAGCTGATCGAACAGATCATCGATCCTGGGTAGTGGGTACTTGTTCTTCACAGTGACTTCATTGAGTGCACGATAATCTTTGCACATCCTGAAACTCCCGTCCTTCTTCTTGACGAACAGAACTGGCGCTCCCCACGGCGACAAACTTGGTCGGATGAATCCTTTCTCCATCAACTCTTCAAGCTGTTTCTTCATCTCTACCAGTTCTTCGGTGGACATTCGATAGGATCTCTTGGCTATTGGTGCTGTTCCGGGTACTAACTCGATCACAAACTCTATGTCTCTATCCGATGGCATACCAGGTAAATCTTCAGGAAAAACATCCGGATACTCATTTACCACTGGAACATCTTCTATGTTGATTGCCTCTACACTGTTGACCATCAACTGTCCATCTCTAATGGTGGTGGCTTGAATTTCCACTTTTCTTCCACACGGGCTCTCAATTGATATGACTCTTCGTCTACAGTCCAACACGGCCTTGTGCTGGGATAACCAATCCATTCCTAGGATAACATCTAGGGTCTGGGTTTCCAACATAATAAGGTTCGCTAGGAACTCCACTCCATCTATTAATATTCTTACCCCAGAACATCCTACTTTCGTTCGGAGTTCGGAACCAGGGGTTTGAATTAGAAGCATGGATTTAAGTCTTGCAATCACCAAATCATTTTTAGCAGCAAAACCTTGAGAAACAAACGAATGCGAAGCTCCAGAGTCAAACAAAACTGTTGCAGGTACTCAGTTAACAAGTAACATACCCAGTACGACGTCTGTGGCATTTTGAAGTGCATCTGCAGTCATGTGATTAACTCGGCCTCTCACCACGGTCTGGGGCATGGCTCCTGGCTGTGCTGTCCCTCGGTTTACTCCTGGTGCTGGTGTCCTGGCTGGTGTGGAGCCCATGTTGAAACGAACTAGGGTCACTCCTGCTGTCTTCTTAGGGCAACTGTTGGAGAAGTGCCTTGGCTCATTGCACGTATAGCAGCGCCTCACTGCTCCCTGTTGACTATTCGATGCGGCGTTTCTGGTTGGGGCTGGTGTCTGGCAGTTCTAATTGACGGGTCTCGGTGCTGGTGACTGTGTCCTTGCTGCATTCTGCGGCTGGAACCTGAAAAATTGGTTGGCGCAACCCTCAGACGATGCTGCGTTCCCTGACGTGATCCCTGCTGTTGCATTCTGCGCTTCCGGTTCTCATCCAGTTCTTTGCGCTTGTCCTCAAGAATAAGCGCCTTGTTCACAAGCTCCTGGAAATCTGGAAAGGTGTGGGTGATCAGTCCCACCTGCAGTCCTGAGTTAAGTCCCTTCATGAAACGAGACTGTCTGGCCTTATCTGTCGTTACGTCTTCAGGTGCGTAGCGTGCAAGCTGTGTGAACTTGTTCAGATATTCAAACACCAGTTGATTACCTTGCTTCAATGCCCTAAAATCCTCCTTCTTAAGGTCCATGATCCCTTCTGGCACATGATATTGACGGAACATAGCCGTAAACTCCTCCCATGTGATGTCCTGTGGGTTCTCCCGCGTGGCGCAGAAGTTTTCCCACCATTCAGCGGCGGTCCCTTCCAACTGATGAGAGGCGTAGAGCACCTTCTCATTTCCCATGCATTGGGCAATGTGTAACTTCCTCTCTATTGACCTTAGCCAATCGTCCGCCTCCAGTGGATTGGCATTTCCAGAGAACGTGGGTGGATGAGTCCTCATAAACTCAGACAACATTGCTCATTGATGTTGCCCCTGATTTGCTTGATTTGCGGCAGTCTGAGCGATGACTTGCTGCATCTGTTGCATCATAGCATGCATCAACTAGGTCTGTGCAGCAAGAAAAGCTCCAAAGTTCTGCATATCTACAGGCGGTGCTGGTTGGGGTGCAGGTGCTCCATCATTAGGGTTCCCAGCTGGGCAAGAACCACTGCCGTTGCCTCCAAGGTTTCCACGGGTGTTCACCATTTGTCGATTGCTCCAAGGTTTAAAGACGAGAGGGAACGAGCATAGACAAGTAGTAGGAAAACTTATGCTGGGGAAAAAGGTGTAACTCAAAATCCAACTTTATTAATTATACCATAATAATAACTTGGTATGGTTGCTTACAATGCCTAAGGGCCTTGCAACGCATACTGCACACCCAGCAACCAATGAAAATCCAACGCCTCTAAAGGTGATTCTTTATTCTATAACGCGACTCGACGAAGGAGTCTCAACTTAAAAACCTACGCTCACTCGTCGAGAAAACCTCCGCTGCCTGGGTACGGATGCGGCGGCATAGGCGCGAAATAATCGCCATGCCCTGCAACTGTGGTGGTCGAAGAAGCGGTGTCCTCTGGCTCCTCCGGGTCCGGCTCGTGTAGCTCAAGTACTGGCTCTGGTTCTGGTCCGTACAATGCCATCTCCAACTCGTCAATCCTTCGCAGAAGGTGGGACACATACTCTTGAGTCTCCCGCCATCTGACCTTCTCGAACGTGACCTCCTCGCGAGCCTTCTGTAGCTCCCGGTTCGTATCATCGAGCACATCCTCCTGGGCGATGACAAGTCGTGCCAACTGTGTGACCGTGGCATCCTCATCCTAAATCAGTCTCGGATCAAGAAGGTTGTTGTTGTGTGGGTGGTAGCGGAACACCGTGCTCTCCAGCTCGCTAGCGTAGATGCGGGCAATGTGTCGCATCGCTCATCGTGATGCTTCCTGAATTGCCATCTGCATTGTCGACCTCCTGGTGGTGCAGTATATCGGACGGCTGCCCTTGCCGTTCTTCCTGGCATGCACCGTGATCTTCACATCACAAGCCTTAATCAATCCTGCTTCTCTGATGACGTTCACTTGGTATTGCGGTTTCTCAAAACCTTCGAGAAACTGCAGCATACGTCAAAGTTCCGCGGCGTGGCCAACCTCAAGGTCGACATAGTTGATCTCTCCCTCCATCTGTCACAAAACACTCGCGTAAGGACGCAGCATTTTAAATCAAAGTGGGAGACGAAAAGAATTCAGCAAGGGTTAAGGAAAGAGAGAAGGGGGTAAGTCGAGAGTTCATTCATTATCTTGACAAACTTTTAGCTTTAGAAAATAGGTTTTATCCTCACTACGACCATTCTAACTAAGGGTGAGCCTACAGTTAGTATGGCTTTGATACCACCTCTGTCGGGACCCGAATTTGAAAATCCGGACCCTCTGTGTATTCAGCACTAGTCCAGGATCACGCTAGTGCACACAGTCTCAACATTGGTAAATATCACAATCATACACATCGATAATAATAAAGTACTTTAATTAAGATAACCAAACTGGTTGCTCGACCTTATGGTCAAGTTACAAAAGTACGCCTCGCAGGGATAAAGACTTATTCAAATAAAATCTGCAGCAGAATATATAAAGAAAACGCGTGGCTCCAACCAATATGCCACAAGCAACTGACTGGACTCGATCCCTAGTTACAAATATTGGTAAATATCACAATCATACTCAACGAAAATATAAAATACTTAAAGTAGTTAAGCAAATGGGTTGCTTGGCCTTATGGTCAAGTTACAAATATACGCCTCGTAGGGCGAAACTTATTAAAAGAGAAATAATAGCAGCGAAAAATAAGATAACTTCGTGGCGCCATCTGGTATACCACATGCAACTGACTGGGCTCGCTCCCTAGTTAGACGGTTCCTCCTGGAGCTCCTCCTCCAAAGCTGGCATCGCCTCTTCTTCAACTGGTGTTGTTTTGTGGCAAAGGTGAGTACTTGGTACTCAGCAAGTCATGCACAGAATGCAAGCTAATACACTACATGCATGGCTCAGTACAAAGGAATAGCTCAAGGTATAATTGCGGTAAACAGCATTTGACAAGTATCATAAGTAGATTCGAAAGCGGTAGAAACAAGTATAAGAACGATAACTTTTCCAGGCATTTAAATAAACATCTTTCCCATTCCTACTCCACATTTCCATCAACATCATTATTAAACCAAACCAAACCTTTTAAGTCCAAGTTAACTTCAAGAAAGTCTAACCCTTGACTGTAATTCCCGAGCGATGTCCAGTACCGCGGACATGGCTATTCGAATAGATTTTACACTCTGCAGAGGTTATGCACTTTACCCACAAGATACAGCCAAACACCACAAAGGCGAGTGTCCGTAACAAAGTCTTTCGGAAACTTCTAACAGCACAAGTGGTCCTTCCCGGTTATTGCACACTAACCCTTCCCTTAGCGAAGGCGAAGTTTTAGGCCAATCAACCGTTAGATGGGTACCTGGCCGCAGCCTCGGTACGCTCCCCTGTACAACTACACAAAAG
The DNA here is from genome assembly GCA_036346355.1 of Rhipidocladum racemiflorum. Classification (NCBI taxonomy): domain Eukaryota; kingdom Viridiplantae; phylum Streptophyta; class Magnoliopsida; order Poales; family Poaceae; genus Rhipidocladum; species Rhipidocladum racemiflorum. The sequence goes on along the minus strand of CM070576.1, from coordinate 9,245,809 downwards.
GTATAGTTGACACCCCGAGGTCCCACAGGTACGTTATTAGCAACTTAATCAACTAAGTCCGTCCCATTACAGACATGTGGTTGCACGCTTGACTCAGTTCAAAGGCTTGCAAGGTTAAGTCCTTAGGGTGACCAGGGCAAGACTACCCGAAGAACCAAATCAACGTTCCCGGTGCCACAACTGGCCCACCTGATCATTCTTGCCACATACCCCGGTCGAAAACTATTTATCAAACCCCAGTTGATTACCATGCACCACGTGCCATTGACAATCACAACACATGATACTTCTTTCAAAATAGATTCAATATCTCATGAAGTCAATATTAGCATTTGATTGTCCAAAGCATTTCACGTGGCAAGGCTAAGCATACTACATCGGTCTAACTACCCATGTTGGCAATTTAGTAATGTCCAACTAATAATTCACAACTAGGGTGAAAAGGGGTCATAGCACATATTTAATTAACCAAGGTGTCATACAGCAATTTGGCATTTATCTAATTTCCCATTATTAAGTAAAGCATTTTCTAATTTAAATTAGCATGGAATAATTTAAATCAAATTAATTTCAAAATGGGATCAACATGGTCAAAGCACAACTTGCCTTCAAAAAGCACTTGTTCAGGTTCCTGAGTTGGCTCCTAGGTCAACACTTCTCCTTCGAAGCCTTCGGGCACTTCAACGTCTACTCGTAAAGCGTGCAAATAGCAATAAATAAATAAACAGTAGATAAAAAGTATCCAAACATCCAAATAAAGTCCATAAACAGAGAGAGCATAATTTTATGAATTTTTAGAAATTTGAATCGGCAAAATCGGAGTTAAAACGCAAAAGTTACAAGCGTTTAAAGTTTAAATAATTAATTAAATAATATTACAGAGAAAAACTTTGGTCCAAAAATTAAATAAAATTCACCATTAGGTAGATCTTAATTTTATGAAAATTTAGAAATTTGAATCACCCAAATCGGAGTTAAAACGCAAAAGTTATAAGCATTTGAAGTTTAAATCTAAATTTAAATCAATAAACCGAATTAAATAAATAATTTCTTTTTCGGAAAAAGATTTATTGCGTCAGCATGACACGTGGACCAATCGGGAGCCGCCACGTCGCCTCGGGTCCATGGACTGGCGCGACGGCTGCAGCTCGGTCCCACCGGTGGTCTCGGCCATCGCCAAGACGTGTCACTGACACGCAGGACCCATACTGACGTCAGCGGTGACGTCAGCATGGCTCGGCCGAGGACGGCTGACACGCGGGCCCCATCGTGTCGTCAGCGGTGATGTCATGGTGCGGTTGGCTGTCTCGCTGACACGCGGGCCCCACACTGATGTCACGTGTGACATCAGCGGTGATCGGGCGGCGACCGCGCTGACCGCGGTGGTCAGACTACCGCCCATGTGGCTAGATCTCGGCCATTGATTTGAAAATCAACGGCCCAGATCGAATCTGGTTTCACGTGTTGGAAACCGCTCGGCTGATCTGGACCGTTCGATCTAGATCTAACGGCTGACATTGAGCCTAGCACGGTGCGGTTTTGGCTACGTGGCACAATCTGAACCGTTGGATCTAGATCCAACGGTTGGAAACAGATCTAGGAATTACAACGTGGAATCTCACCGGGGATGACATGGACGATTCTGGGCCCTTGGATCTTGATCGGACGGTTGGTGGAGCTCGAGCAACGGCGATGGCTTGCGGTGGAGCTGGCTCACCAGAGACGAGGACGACGACCACGGCAACGGCATTGCGGGGCCCCTCCGGCGAAGTGAGATATCTCCATGGACGCGGCTCAACCTTGCGGTTCCGGATCTGGGCTCAACGGCAGAGGAGGACGGCGGACGGCGGCGGAAACGACGCTTAACCGCGGCGGAAACCTAATGCAACTACGGCGAGCTCGCGCGGGCAAACGGCGGCGGCTCAGGCAACGTTGTCGAGGGCTACGGGTGCGCAAGGAAACGGAGAACACGATGGCGGCGGTGGCGCATTAAATAGGCCCCTCGGCGTCCGTGAAACTCGCGGAAACCGAGGCCCACACGGCTGCAACGGCGGAATCCGAAATGGTTTCGGATTGGGGTGACGTGTCTCAACGTGGACCGTTGGATCTCGATCCAACGGCATGGGGGTTTGGGCTCGGGTCCGGCTCGGGCGACCTGGCTGGCTCGGTCGGGCTCGGGTTCGGGCGACGTGGCGTGATCGTGGCCGTTGGATCTCGATCCAACGGTCCGCCACGCGCTATGAACATTTGGGTTCAATCGAGCGGTTGGCGCTGGTGGGTCGAAGTCGGTTCGATCGACTCGGACTTGGGTCCGGTCGGATGAACAGTAAAACCAACTCGATTTTCCAGCGATTAAATAATCCAATTAATTCCCAGAAATTCATTTAATTCATTAAAAATAGCAAAATACTCAGAAAAATTCCAGAAAAATTCTAGAAAATATTTTAGGACATTTGGGACTCAAATAAAATATTTCCAACAAAATTTTATTTGTAAAATCAAATTCTTTAATTATTTCAAAAGGGAATAAATTCAAATAAATTCCAAATAAATTCCAGAAAATTCCAAAAATTCACAAAAGTACCAAATCACATTTAAATTCATGAAAAGAAAAAATTGGGGTGTTACAACCACAAAGGCGAGTGTCCGTAACAAAGTCTTTTGGAAACTTCTAACAGCACAAGTGGTCCTCCCCGTTGATTGCACACTAACCCTTCCCTTAGCAAAGGCGAAGTCTAGGCCAATCATCCGTTAGATGGGTACCTGGCCGCGGCCCCGGTACGCTCCACCGTACAACTACGCAAAAAGGTGTAGTTGACACCCCGAGGTCCCACAGGTACGTTATTAGTAACTTAGTCAACTAGGTCTGTCCCATTACAGACATGTGGTTGCACGCTTGACTCAGTTCAAAGGCTTGCAAGGTTAAGTCCTTAAGGTGACCAGGGCAAGACTACCCGAAGAATCAAAACATCATTCCCGGTGCCACAACTGGCCCACCCGATCATTCTTGCCACATGCCCCGGTCGAAAACTATTTATCAAACACACGGTTGATTACCATGCACCACATGCCATCAACATCATCATCGATAACACATGACACTTCTCAAAACACGTTCCATATCTCATTAAGTCAAAGTTAATATGTAATTGTCAAAATCATGTCATGTACTCGTGGCAGGTCTAAGCATTATACTACACGGTCTAAATACCCATGTTGGCAGTTTAATAATATCTAACTATTTAATCCTCAACTAGGGTGACAAGGGTTCATGGCATACAATTATTTATGTCAAGGTGGCATACAAGAACTAGGCAATTAACTAATCCTCCAAAATCTATTAAAGCATTTTCTAATTGAACTAGCATGCAATAATTTAAATCAAATTAATTTCAAAATGGGATCAACATGGTCAAAGCATAACTTGCCGTCAAAGAGTATTTGATCTTGGTCCTGAGATGGCTCCTGGGTCAACACTTCACCTTCGAAGCCTTTGGGCACTTCAACGTCTACTCGTAATGCGTGCAAATAGCAATAAATAAATAAACAGTAGACAAAAAGTGTCCAAACATCCAAATAAAGTCCATAAACAGAGAGAGTATATTTTTATGAATTTTTAGAAATTTGAATCGTAAAATTCGAAGTTGAAATGCAAAAGTTATAATTGTTTAAAGTTTAAAGAAACTAGTAATGAATTAAAAACAGAGAAAAATTCATATTCAAAAATTAATTAAAATTCATATTTGAGTATATCTCAATTTTATAAAAAATTTAGAAACTGGAATTGTTCAAATCGTAGTTAAAATGCAAAAGTTATATGCGTTTGAAGTTTGAATCTATTTCTAAAATCAATAAACCGAATTAAATAATAGTTTCTTTTTCGGAAAATGATTTATTGCGTCAGTATGACACGTGGACCAATCAGAGGCCGCCACATCGCCTCGGGTCCATGGACCCGGCGCACGGCTTGGCTCGGTCCACGGCTCGTGCCTCTGACATGTGGGCCCCTCGGGTAGCGTCGGCCCGACGTCACCGCTCGGCTACCGGGACGGTGACACCGGCCCCACCGTGATGTCGGGCCAGATGTCATGGTGCGGTTCGCTAAGCGGCCCGACGGCGTGGGTCCCATGCGATGTCCGTCTTTGGCGTCGCTGGCTTAGCCGAAGCGGCCGTCTTTGACCGCGTCGGTCAGACTTCCAGCCACGTGGCTCGATCCGGACCGTTGATTTGAAAATCAACGGTCCAGATTGGATCTGGGCTCACGCGTTATGGAATAACGCGGTTGATCTGGTCTGTTCGATCTCGATCGGACGGTTGTGATCCAATCTAACGTTGATAACATGGCTAACCCTAGCCGTACGATCTAGATCTAACGGCTGAGATTACTCTTAGCACGATGCGGTTTTGGCTATGTGGCACATTCCTGAGCCTTTGGATCTAGATCCGACGGCTGAGAATAGATCTAAAGGTTAACACGTGAAATTTTACCATGGTGACATGGACGAATCCTGGCCGCTGGATCTTGATCGGACGGTGGGTGGAGCTCACGAGACGGCGATGGCGCGCGGCAGAGCTGGCCGGCCGGAGACGAAGACGGTGACGATCCCAACGGCGTTGCGGGCACGCTCCGGCGAAGTGGGTGGTAGTCTCCGACGCGTCTCGTCCTTGCGGTTCCGGATCTGGGCTTGGTGGCGACGGAGGACGGCGGCGGAAACAACGAAGAACCGCGGCGGAAGCCTAACCCAACTACGACGAGCGATTGCGGCGCAACCACGACGGCTCAGGCGTGATGGTCTAGGGCTACGGGTGCGCACGGGAATCGGCTACACGGTGGTGGCGGCGACGCCTTAAATAGGGCCCTCGGCTTCCGTGAATCTCGTGGAGACCGAGGTCCACCCGGCTGCGACGGCGGAATCCGAAATGGATTTGGATTGGGTGACGTGGCACAACGTGAGCCGTTGGATCTCGATCCAACGGTCACGCGATTTAGGGTTAGGTTGGACTCGGGTCTGGTTCGACCGTGGTTTGGGTCGGACTCGAGTCTGACTCGGACTCGGACCCGGTCGGATGAACAGTAAAACCCGTTCGGCATTTTCCAGCAATTAAATATTCAAAATAATTTCCAGAAATTCATTTAATTCAAGAAAAATAGCAAAACACTCAGAAAAATTCCAGAAAAATTCTAGAAAATATTTTAGGGCATTTGGGACCCAAATAAAATATTTCCAACAAAATTTCATTTGCAACTTTTAATTCTTTAATAATTTCAAAAGGGAATAATTTCAAATTAAATCCAAATAAATCCCAGAAAATTCCAAAAATTCACAAAAGTGCCAAATTTCATTTAAATTCATGAAAAGCAAAAATTGGGGTGTTACAATCCTTCGAGGCCATGAAGAAGACCCTAGAATACCTCTAAAAGTCGACAATGACAAGAATGTACCACTTCCCTCCAGCTGACTACACTCTAGCTGGACCAACAGTGTCCAGATGCAAAAGCTGTCCTAGTGCATTAGTCATCACTCAGGGTGACTGGGGGATGAGAAGCAGCAACCATCTTGCCATGTCGGCAAGGAGGGCATACTGTAGGGAAACGCAGTATGATACTCTAGCACAAATTAAAATTTCTACCGCAAACCAGAAAAGCAACTCGTAAGAAGGGGATCATATATCTATTACCACTAGACGCGCAGTTGCGGAATCCTTCGCACGTCGTTGTAGTGGATCGTTTTCGGCGTGGATCGTCCTCGCTGCGGATCGTCCTCGCCGTGGATCGTCCTCGCCATAGATCGTCCTCGCTGCGGATCGTCCTCTCCACGCCGCAGTAGCAGCAGCGTCACCACAGCAGTCCACACGTCCGGGGATGGAACACCGTGTGTCGATGTGTAAGCACCGGGTCGCTTGGCAGGGGCAACCAGAGGAGGTGGCTAGGGTTTCTGGCGAAACACCTCTGAAACACATGAAAGTGTGTTATGCGTCCAGCCTCCTCCCCTCCTTATATAGCCACGAGGTGAAACCCTAGGCAGTCAGGGCCCATCTACGCGCTAAGCCCACAAGGTCCATTAATTACGGATCCAATCCGAATTAATGCGTCCCAGCCCGTTAAGTGTGTGACCCTGTAGGTTCATGCACATTTGGACATGGATTCGGAAAACCCTTTTCTAATCCAATAGTTGGTAGCAGCTCCTTGCAGAGCATGCCAACTCCCAAATGCATATGATCAAAGTACTGATGTAATAATCCCTTTGCCAAACTATATGAAGATCGAACTCAAGGCGAGAAGCATGTCATCTTTTGACAGTTCAATCCATCTCTCGTATCCGTGATATATTAATAAGTTGTGATTGACTTCTCAATCACGGCATGGCCATGCACTTCCTTAATCATATCACACGAGTGGCCTAGACATATATCTTCGTTACATTCGAGTGGCAAATTCCATCTTGACTGCTCACTTCCCTTTGCATGTTTCATAGTAAACATAAAATCTACCTTTATAACTATCCGGTTAGGAAATAGTGTTTGATAACCCCAAGGTAAACTATTACACATGTAGGGAATATGACAATCTCAGGTCTAAGGATCATACATCTACTATGTATGAGATACACTGATGACACATAAGAATGTAACATTCTCGCAGTGTCCCATTGTGGGCCTATCTAACCCATGTTCTTCAACATGCGTCCACAACGTATTGATGATATCTCCATATCCCATGATCTATGAAACATGATCATCGAACAATACATGTGCTGATCTATTCATTGTTGTCCTATACGATGATATCCGATCAGAGATATTTATCGAATTATATCAATAAGTAAAGAGCTTCATAAACAAGTCACACACTTGTTGATCAAAACAATGATATACATTCATTGCACCAATAATCATATTATTATAAACATAGTCATGTTACAATCATCCATATGATTGCCTCAAGGGCATAACACTAATACATACTACATCTTTGACCATCTTGAGTTTGGGCAAGCCACGAATGAGATCATGGCTGCTAACTCGAGTCAAATGATCAAAGCCAATGTGACCAAGCCTCCTATGCCCAAATGAGAGATCACAGGACTCTGAAGCAATAAGACAATGGAGAGAGTCTCGAGAAGAAGAAGAAAAATCAGCACGAAAGACTCTCCCAAAACGAGAAATCCCGCAAATCAACACCCCATGAGAATCGAGGATTCTACAACCACTAAACTTGAAGCTTACCTCGATATGGTCATCGATAAGCTGAGTAACAGAAAGCAAATTGAAATGCAACTTACTCACTAAGGCAACGTCCTTAAGAACAAATTGATCATTAATGCGGACAATACCTTTAGCGATGACTCTACCTGAAGAAGCATCCCCAAAATTGATCACCTCATCACTGGGAGCTCGGACTAGGGAAGAAAACCAACGGGAGTCTCCAGTAATATGACGTGAATAGCCGGAGTATACAATCCAAACCTCCCCCTTCCCTGTCCCATGGACCTGAATCAATGAGAGCGAAAGGCAGATGTCTCAGTACTAGGACAGATCAAAGCTGATTTAGGAACCTAATACGGAGTCACCTAAGCAGAAGAAGAAGCAGTCAAAGGAGCAGTAGAATGCAATCTAGGGCCTCTCCTAGACTCAACTCTCATGAACTAAGAGACAGCTCCAGTAGAACGTGTGGGAGCAGGTGCCGGGTTGGTCTGCTGGCGTGTAAAGGCTAGACCATCCACAACATGCTCTCAGACCTCCTGCTGGAGGAAGCAAGCTCACGCCGCTGATATCCACCTCGATGGGAAAAATGAGGAATATCATAAGGACGGCGGAAAGACTGACTCGGAACAGCTCTGGGGCAAAAACCAGAAGAAGCCTAAAAACCAAGCTCCATACGATGTCCAAAAACAGGCAACTGTGAAACCTGCCTAGAAGCCGTGTGTGCCTTAGAAGCACTCAGAGTCTGGGGATGACCCTGAATACCGCTAAGGGCACTAACATGCTCACGCCGAGTGATCTTGGCGTGTCTGAAGCAGAAGTCAACTAGGTGTCCATCCTTGTGATAAAAGGTTCATGTACACTTCGCCTTGGAGGCCGAAGTAGCAGGAGAAGCATCCTTCTCGTCAGAGATCCCATGGACCAGACCTGCTGACCTAAACATAGTGGTGGTCGTCTGAGGAGCAACCACAATCTCTCCACTCTTGGAGGCGCGCACAACAGTAGGCAGATGCACCCGTGCGTGCTCCAAGGAATCAAATCCTAGACCCTAACTGAATCGACTGATTTTGGATTGGTCTAAGATAAGATTGAGCTTCTTCTTGCCTCCAACAAACTTCTCGAGGGTGCTCATAAGGTACTAGCACTCTCGAAAAAGTGAGAAATAAGAAGAGCAAGGGGAAGGAGTAGAAGAAGATCGAGTAAGGCGTGAACATTTCTCCCTATAATGAGCTGCCTCAATCTTGAGGGACTCGCAAGAAACACAAGGAACATCTCTAATTCTACCGATTTGGGCCTCAAGCTTCTTCCTAAGCTCCATGTGGACTCTATCCACATCCTCCTTAACCCTAACACACAGCAAGCAACCAGTTGGTGACTTAACTAGTAAGTCCTTAGCAAATTTAGCACACATGAAAGTCAAAGCATCATTGTCAAGTTTTAGTTGCTTACACCTCTCACATGAGTTGACTGGGTCCTTAGAAGCATATGATTCAAGTTCATCATTTCTAGCAGAAAGCTTCCTAAGATGTGAGCTCATAGCATCAATTTCAGCAAGCAATTTAGGGGAATTATCACAAGATGCAGTCATGTGAGCATGAAGAAAACTAGCATCAGTAGGAATAGGATCAACATAACATGTGCTAGCATCCTTCAACCTAAGAGCCTCAAGATTAGAAACCACACTATCTTGTAAGGTCCTTAGGTTCTCCAACTCCACAAGTAAAGCATTGCAAAGAGTACAGCTATCAGAGTCTTGGGAGGAACAACATCTAAGTGAAGCTATTAGGGTCTGGATGTCGAAGCCATCCTCGTCGAGCTGTCCCAAGCTGACGATGTTCGCAGTGAGGCGCGGGATGTGGTACACCCCGGTAAGAGCTTGGTGCTCCCCGTTCTTGCACGTGAAGAGCACGGTGCCGCGCCCTTCGATGCCGACCACCGACTCGTCGCCGAACTTGACGGAGCCACGCACGCTGGTGTCGAGCTCGGAGAAGGCAGACTTGGCGCCAGTCATGTGGTTGGTGGCGCCCGCGTCGAGGACCCACCTGGTGCAGTCTCCATCGCCCTTCTCCCCCAGCTGGATGAAGAGACGATCCTCCTCGAGCTCCACCGATTCCTTTGTTGCAGTGGCCATCAACAAAGTGGGCTCCTGGTCCTCTTCCGCCTCAGCCACGTGCGCCTGCTCATCGCGCTTCTTCTTGCGACACTCACGGGCCCAATGACCCATTTTGCCGCAGTATCAGCACTGGTCCTTAGCGACCGTGCCATTCTCGCCATTGCCGCCAGCCTTGGATGACTTGTAGTTTCCACGTCCTCCACCGTCCTTGTGGCGCCCGCGCCCGCGACTCCTCCATTGGCCCGAGCCCTTTTCCGATGACCCCTCGCCGGAGAGCTGCAGCCGCAAGGTGATGCGCGCTAACAGCTCGTCCTCGGTGAGGTTGAGCCGGGCGATTGAGTCGCCGTTGGAACTACTGCCACCGCCCAGGTCATGGCGCTCCTCAGCCGCCTTGAGACGCCCGATGTGCTCCTCAACGGAGATCCCGTCAAGGTCCATCAGCGTCTCGATTGCCATGGCAATCTGCGCATACCTCGGCGGTACTGCCTGCAAAAATTTGCGCATAATTTCTTCCTCATTGCACTCGTCTCTAAGCACCGCGAGCTGACTCGCGATCCCGGTGATGCGGACACCGAACTCGTCCACCGTCTCACCGTCGCGAAACTTGAGCGCGTCGAACTCCCAACGGAGCGTGCTCGCCTTCTCCTAGCAACGGCGTGTGCGGCCGCATCGGCTGAGAAGTCGGGAAGTGCCATGGCACCATGAGAAGAAGGTGCTAGGCATGGTGAAGGAGCCGAAAGATCGAAATAACTCGTGATACCATGATAGCGAGATTAACTCAGCGATTGTATATTGAAGAGATGAGTTACACACATATATATACATACTAGTAGGGTGCCCGTGCGTTGCAACGGATTTGAAAAAGTGATATATACCATCTAAACATGATACCAAGCCATACAACGAACATCAATTTTCTCATACATATCAAGCTAATTACATAAAAGAAAGTTCATTGATATCTTCAAAAATTGTCCAACCAATATTCTTAAAAACAGTCTTTAAACAAAAGAGAGTATAATAGGCATGAGACATCTAAGACATTTTTTACAAAAATATATCTACATGTCAAACACCGTCACATCTAGCGACTGGGGTCTTGATTCTGGGTGAGTATCCCAGCTCTGGTCAACACAGAAGAAACATCCTACCCCTAGAGTTTATGTCAAGAGCTGTTAAGATCCTGCAACGGAAACAAAGATCAAAATCATCCACCAGATAGAAGACTAAACAAAAAGAGTGGATCAATCACACGGCATTCTTACTATTACTATAGATGGCCACTATCATTATGAGGCAGCATCTTGACTTCCATTCCCAGATTCTGCAACATTTTTTGGTTAGTCAGCGGACCACAATAAGGGATCATTATGATATCAAGAGCAAGCAAAAGATAATAAATACCATGAATAGCTGCCAAATTGTCGTCGTTGTACACTCCGAGAGGTGAGCCGTGCACAGATAAGAGCATCTCACCATTCTTGGGTAACCTTACAGTTTTCGGTGTCATGCCAAAAGGGAGTCGATTACTCACAGCCCGTTCAGGATTATGTTACAACGCAACAGGTAAGCTCAAAAGGTGATTCAAAATTGAATCATTCATTTGGGGCAACATGATTCTTCAGAGTTATAATGAAATATAGCATTTCACCAAATGTGGAAAGGGTAGAATACAAACCCCAGGTGTCTGTAAAGTATCTGCTGCTCCCGCCATTTGACCTTTGGGTGGCTCACTCCAAGCATTCAAAGCAACAGATAATGGTAAGAGTAGTGCAGGGTAGAGCAGAAATATCTGATATCACTATAAGAACTACAAAGAAATACAAAGTCATTGGAATCAAAACTTGTGCTCTCAAATGAAGTTTTTCTGCACTGCGCGCATCATATAGGATGACAAAACCATTTAAATCGGCTGCTTATTATTCAGTGTCTATAGAAGTAAATCATCAATAGGTAGAGAACGTTCTTGAACCTGAATCCCTTGAGAATTGAAGACGACCAATATTTGGCAATGACGCGATTGAAGCTCACAAAATCGTGTCATCCCTCTGATCTCCAAATATGCGACTTTCCCGTCTTTCCATTTCAACTCAAGCTCATTCTGCTTTTTGTTCCAGACAACCGATAAGTTGGGCAAGTTCTCCTGAAAAAATTACAAGACACACGTCTCTTGTTGCTCCTTGGAAATGTAGGATTGCACCAATCGCAACTGAGAAAGTACGCTCTCAGTTTTTGCTGCTTGAATAGCTTTGATGGCAGCAGTCCGATGTTCAACTATTTATTGAGGACACTGAATTAGCACTGGAATTCTGAATTCCTGATAGTTACATTAAGTAAAATAAACAGTGCATTTATGCCATGCATTCTTGATGTATTAAATACCAGAGAAGACAGCAGGAAAAATAATGTAGTGGCATTCAACAGCAGTAGTCAGAGTTCAATAGAACATAATAAAGCCAAGAGACTTAGAGCTATATATCATAATTTATGTGTCTAGATTTCAAACCTTTCTATTAACATTGGATTTCAAATATCACTAACGGCACTCTCTGTAACGCCTCTCATTGTGAATGTCTTGCCACTGCTGGTCTGGCCATAGGCAAAAATTGTGGCTGCAAAACAAAGATAACAAAATGGATCACTTACTGATCATCGTTCCGCTAGCACCAAGCTACAAAGTGAGCATTAGTCTACCATTAATGCCTGTCAATGCGGACATAGCAACATCCTTGGCTCCCTCTTCGTACACCACCTCTGTATGGCAAGCCGGCCCAAACACCTTATCTGGAAGGGATACAAAGGCATTAATTAGTTAATTAGAAGGTCACTTCTGTCACTACAAAGCGAGAGTTAATTATTGGGGATAGACAGACTGGCAAAATAGCAGTAGCCACAGATACAATTCTCAATCAAAAAGGGCAAGATGTAATATGTGTTTATGTAGCTATCGGTCAAAGAGCATCCTCCGTGGCTCAAGTAGTAACTACTTTCCATGAAGAAGGGGCCATGGAATACACTATTGTAGTAGCTGAAATGGCGAATTGCTCGAGCTATGCAGTCAAGAATTGATCAGTGGATAGTGTACCAAAAGTGTAAGAGGTGGGTGCTGCCCGGTCCTGTGGGGAGCCTTTGTACAAGATTGTCTAGTTTTCAGTGCACTCCCACACCACCTGATCCTTCACAGCCAGCTCCTTCTTGCTCAACGGTCGCACCCTCACAGTGACAAAGATCTTCTCCTCCTTGGCCCTTGAGCTGCCACTAGGGGTAGGGGTTGACATCAGTGTGCGCTCAATCTTTGATGAGGGGGTGCCTGGCGGTCTTGACGCACCCATTTCTTTACCCTCGTTGTCTAATGTAAACAACAAAGTTCCCTAAATTCGAACAGCACCCACAAGGCCGGGAAACACAAAAGAACGCCTTCTCACAAAAATCTTGCAAAGAAGACACCGAGATCTGCCACAATGCAATAATTGTCAAGTTCAAATTCTTATAAAAATATACGAATATCAAATGAAGTAACAGCTAATCATCATCCATCATAAGAAAAATCATGTATCCTAATGCAGGAAAGATAGCACTACAGCAACAAAAATTTAATTTACTAAATCTATCTTTAGATCATTAAACAATTTGTTTCTCCACTCTATCTTTTTGCCATACAACAAAAAATGATGCCTCAGACGAATTATTCCACAAATTGTTCATGTGTCATGGCAATAACACACACAAAAAAACTCCTTTTATGCCACATTGAAGGCAACAATGCTATGTTGGCACCCCAAAATGACATCATGCATACCTTGTGGGAGAAAAACGAGAGGTGCAACATCGGCAACACCTAGCACATATTGTATATCCAAATTTCGAGTTGTAAGTTCAACTACAGGACATATGAATTTGGTGCAGAGTGATATTGCAAGCATATTGGATTGATTAGACTCCCAGTAATAATAATACTATCCTTTGTTATCCTGAGTACCAGAGAAAGCTAGAAACAATTCAACAGATGAATGATAATGTATCAGTCGACATTAAACACACAGCTTATACAAAAACCATCTGAAATTTAGAACATCCTTATGATATAATACTATATGGCCTAATTGAATAGGTGGATGGTGCCCTTAGCATAATCCTTTTAGAGAATAAACCCAGAAATCATAATACAAACCCATGGCAGATTCAGGTACAATGGTGAACTAAAAAATTTCATGGAATCAAATGACTATCATCAAGCTACATATTTTCGTGTATTTATCAGTCAGTTAGAAAGTTTCTGCAGAATGAAGATTCTGCACAATGCAGTTAGCAGGTGAAGTAAGACAAGCATGTGCCTTCCCACAAGGCCATGACAAAAACAATAACACACAATTGGCAAGTATAATAGAAACATACCTTCGGAACAGCACAATCTGCATGAATTGGATCCCAAAGAACTGAACACCAACAATCCCAATTGCTTGATTGAACAACAAACAGTGGTGCCCTGAAAGAGCTCCCATGGTGGTGGCCTTGCTGCACGGGCCGTGGAACTGCATCGGCCGATGTAGTAGGTCCCTGGCGGGAGCACCAGCGTCACTGCGCCAACCGCCGAGCACGCCGCCTTCCATGCTGTCATCAGCGACTGCATGCAGGGCGACCAGCCGTGGCCATGCGCACGTCACCGCGAGAGATAGTGAGTGAAAGAATAGGATGGGAACAAATTAAAGGAAGTCCAATGCGATCGAGTGAAATGATGTGCTACCTTGGTGTCATCATTGGCACCGTTGCCCTTGGCACCGTGGTTCTTCACATTGAAGGTGGTCGTCGCCGGGGCACCATGATACCCTGGCGTCAGTTGCCTCACCGTCACTACTACAAAACCGGGCATCACAAGCGGCCTATTAGAAACGGTTTGATGCGAACCGGTTGTAATGCTCACACCAGAAGCGGTTCGTGGCAACAGGCCGGAGGGGATCTCTAGAAGCGGTTCGTGGCACGAACCCCTTCTAAAGCCCCACCTTTAGAAGGGGTTTGTGGCACGAACCCCTTCTAAAGATCTTTACAAGCGGTTCGTGTCCCCAACCGCTTCTAAAGCTTTAGAAGGGGTTCGTGCCACGAACCGCTTCTGAAGGGGGTCTTTAGAAGCGGTTCGTGACACGAACCGCTTCTAAAGACCCCCTTCAGAAGGGGTTCGTGTTACGAACCGCTTGTAGAAGCCCAGTTTTAGAAATAATAAAAGGAATGCGTGTTCTATTCTATCAAAGAGCACGCGTGGGTGGGTTGGCTAGATGGATGAAGCGGGTCACGAGGATGGAGTGCTGGTCGTGGGTTCGAATCCCATTCCCACGATATTATTGGTAGTCTTTTATCGCTTGGTGTCATACCACCACAAGCGGTTCTAGCAACCGCTTGTGATACCCTTCGGGGTATCACTCGCGGTTGCTTAGAAGCGGTTGTAGAACCGCTTCTGGAAGTGGTTTGGAACCGCTTCTGAAAGCTATTTCTGTAGTAGTGTGTTGTCACTTCCGGAGACGCGACGGCAGCGGTGGACACGGCCTCCATCTCCTAGCCTCCTCACGTGCGCTCAAGACCGTGACGGCAATAGAGCATAAGCCGCTCTCCTTCGTGCTTCCTAGCTTTCTTCCGTTCTTCTTGTTCTTCCCTTCTGCTCTTCTTCTCTGCTATCTTGACCGATTGGAGATAAACTTAGATGCCTAAAACAACATCTTTGAGCTTTAATTCAAGAAAATAAAAAAAGGGACACACACTATAAACACAAAAGAAAATTTGATACTAAACACTATAAAAAAGGTCGCAAATCATATCCTAATAACATAGTCTAGAGTTAGATCTGGGCAATGGGGGAGGAGAAGATGGCACCGAAGCCGGAGGCCCGCGCGACAGTCGAGCTGCTGGGGTTCGTGATGAGCGCCGAGGATGAGGAGCGCGCGGCCGCGGCGGCCGGTGTGAAGACGGTGGAGGACCTGCTGCCGCTGCTAGTGTTGTGAGGGAGCTGCCCAGATCGTCCTCGAGTTGTTGGATGAACAGTTGCTCACGTCGGATTTGGATCCTAGCAACAAATCACCGGAGGTGATCCTGATGCTAGAGCCCAAACCCAATGGGAACAACCCTACGAACGTCCAAACGACTCGACAACAACCCCGGTATTCCCCCGGTATGCGATCCGAAAACTCGCCCAGGATCCCCACATACCGGTTTCCAAGTCATATCACAACAGTTCCCACAAAGGGGCATCGAGCCCAAACTCACTACCAGAGACGCAAAAACAAACGCGGAAGCAACAAACACACACGGCACACGGAAGCCCAACAAACAACCAACGAAACGACCAAGCGAAAAGCAGACGAACACCACTGCAGAGATAAAAGGGTGCAAACGCTTTACAACAAAAGTAATACCGACTATCCTATACAACAAAAGTAAAACACCCCGGAAGTGTCATGCCCACGAACACTCCGGGCGCCGACAACGTCGGCTTGACCTCTACTCGGTGCCCGCTTGGCCACCGGCGATGATGAGGCAGAACTCACACCCCTCACGGATCCTCACCGCAAAACCACAGCGTAAGCCTTGAGTACAAAAGGTACTGCAAGTCTTACCCGTGGTCCATATACGACCGACTCCAAAGGACATGCATTTGGATGAAGCAAGGAACAAGCTGAAGGTAAACTTGCAGAAATGCTCATAATTGTGGTTTAGTTGCTTAACTACTCAATTCACCAAAGTCTTAAGCGGTTGTTACTGCACCTACTTCTAGCATGAGTTGTAGTCAACATTAAATAAAGCAAACACCATCTTTCGAAACAAGGCTCAAGCCCAATGGCGAACCACATGTTCAAGTTATTTACTACGCAGAAGAAGTTCAGATCAAGCTTGCTCATATCCGAGAGCGCGGCAATTCGAATCGCTTAATTAACCCTGCAGGGAAGCATTGATCGCACGACACTTACCACAAGGGCCTAGTGTCAACCCCCTCCCAATCATACCCAATCGCTGAAGCGTCCTCCTGTGGCCCGAAAACCTAGCACCCCCTCGAGCAGCCCCAAGCCCGGCTTGGCGCTCGAGAGTCGGCCTAAGCCTCGCCCTCAACCACGTCCAACCACAGGAAGTTACGGTCCATCGATTCTGTATGAGAGAAAGAGTGGCTTACCGTACCATAATCGGGCATGCGACCAACCGGGGTGTGCTCAAACTGATTCCACTTACGGATCGGTCCTTAACTGACACAGACGGGGCTACACATTTGAGTCTCCATACCCAAATGAACCAACTCCCCGCCCGGTCCACAATTCATTTCTTTTCGAAACCTTTCCCAATTCCAAGTCCAACATAACGTAGTAAGTGTGTAATGACAACAACCACAAGTGACAGAACCCTCCGTCACTTGGCCCAAACCCGACATCTAAGCATTTCTAAGCGTGGCTCAATATATTACCCATAAGCTAGCTTCAAGGACAGGATTAACAACATCAAGGAGTAAATGCAGCAATTAGGATCTAACCTAACCCACAGTTCAATTCCTAATGCAAATACTTAATCAACGAATAAACAATTTATTCTCGAAAGTAAACTTATATAAAGGATCAGATATGCTTAGGGGCTTGCCTTGTTCTTCTGCTGGTGGGTCGGTAACGACTTGCCTCGGCAACTCCTCAACCACGGCCACGTCGATTCTTGTGGATCGTTCTCTACACGAGTACAATGCATAATGAGATGCATGCCATGCAAAGAAACAATTCGAATAAAACCCCGACGCATCAACGCAAAAAATCCCTAACCGAACAGATCAGGTGAACCGGACAGTTGGTTTTTCATCCGGATACCCGGCTAACCCGACACTCCGGCCATGCGTGATCGGATACTCCGGACAACCGGACATTCCGGACCATCTGCCTGGATACTCGCCTAAGCGGACACTCCGGATCAGTCCGGACACTCCGACCCAGGCGCATCTCGCCTAACTAACACGAGGGATCGAGGTACCAACAAGCTCTACGGCACCACGAGACCCCGATCTACGACTTTCCTACACGTGGCTAAGCCGGAGAAGCTCCTAACTAGCTTGACCCACGAGCAAAGACACTAACCCATAGAACAACTAACCAACCCTAATCAACCCTTGGATCGGCATTAATACTACCCGATCTACCACACTAGCACCCACATTTGCCAACCCAAGCTCCACACTAACCCTAGGATCACTACAACCAAAAACCCTAAAGCTCAAGATCCAACTCCAAAACCCCAAATCTAAACCTAAGCTCTAACTCCCACCATTGATGACCCTAGAACCCAAGAATCCCACGAATCAACCCCCAAGAGGAGAAACCTACCTCCAAGGAAGATGGAGGAGAAGCAACACCGGGTGGAGGAATGTCGGGACCCGAATCTGCAAATCCGGACCCTCTGTGCATTCCGTACTAGTCCAGGATCACGCTAGTACACACAGGTAAACAGGTTTTGAATATCACATCCATACACAGCGAAACTATAAATAAGTACTTCGATAATTAAAATAAACTGTTGCAAGACCTTAAGGTCACCTTACATTATTCAGCCACGCAGGGCTTACTTAAATAAGACATAAATAACAGTTCAGAAGCAAAACAGCGGATATAAAAGATAGCCTTGTGGTTCCATCTTCCCAAAGGCAACTTGAGTGCGGATGGTCCCTTAATTGTCTCCGGCGTCGTTGTACTCCTCTTCCCACGCTTGAGCATTGACTCTTCTTCCGATTTGTTTTTGGTTTGCAAGGGTGAGTATACAACATACTCAACAAGTCATGCATGAAAGCGCATGTCTAATAACTATATGCAGGTTTATTCCAAAGGATAGGCTCATTTGGTTCTTTTGCATAAAACAGCATTTTACTTTCAAATACTCATACTAGATTCAAATTGATAAAACCATACTATAATATGAATTTCAAAGTTTTTCATCAGTGGTTTGGCACAAAGCCCTAGTCAAATTCTTCATCGGCACAAAGCCACCCAATTCCACATTTTATTTTTAGAAGATCTATCCCTTGACTGTAATCCCCGAGCTTTGTCCAGTACCGTGGACTCGGCTATTCGAATAGTTTTGACACACTTTGCAGAGGTTGTACACTTTACCCACATGATACAGTCGCACACCACAAAGGCGATTAATCAGAACGAAGCTTTTCGTAAACTTCCGTCTACACCAATGACCCTCTCGGTTTGTGCCATACACCATCCCTTCCTTAGCAAGGCGAAGTATGGGACCGACAACACCGCTGGATAGGGTACCAAGCCGTAGCTCCTGACGCTCCCGCATGATTACTCCAGTAGCCGTCACCCTTAGGTATCAAAGGTAAGACTTTAATCCTACTAACCTAAGACTGTCCCACACCAGCCATGTGGTTGTACGGAATACTCAGTTCAAAGGCTTGCAAGGTTAAGTCCTTAACGCCCAGGGCAAGACATTCATCACTCATCCTCGACTCCAAGACATCTCACATCGCTCATCCCAAGGCCGCAAAGGCTGCTTTCTCAATATCTCGTGCCATAAAGGCCCACACGGCATAAAGCCTCATACCACTTGCCCTGACTAAATCTTTTCCCCACCCTTGTTCAATTATTGTGCAACACATGCCAACAAGAATTTCGCTACTATGTAGAACCACAAAGGTACCTACACTTCACATCTTCCCGTGACAAGTTCACACTTAACATTTCAAAATCATCTCACTCGTCATTAGTCAATATTATTTTGCTTATTTTGAAACAAGGTTCACGTAAGCACAACTAAGCATCTAGTCACGGTCTAGCCTCCCGTGTTGGCACAATCATATTATCCAACATTTTAATCCCAACTTAAGGTAACAAGGAAACATATGACATACAAATAATATTAACAAGGGTGAGTTAACAATTAGGTTGATTAACTAATTACCCAAATTAAATTATTTATTTTATTCAACATAACATGCATACTTTAAATCGAAATATATATTTAAAATGCTAGGATCAAAATGGTCAAAGCACGACTTGCCTTCAAATAGTCGATACTCTGATCTAAGTCTTGAGCTTGGTCTTCGACTTCCACACTCCCGCGAGATCAACGTCTCACGTGTAGCAAACAACTGTAAACACACAATCGAAAAATGCCGCAAATCAAATTAATGCGTAATTTCGAAAACTTCTAGAAAATTAGTTTAGCATATTCTAAGATTTATAAAATTTATTTCGACATTTTGACACGATAGTTTAGTAGTTACAAAATTAAGAAGTTTGGACTTTCTGCAAATAATTTAACAAAGTATAAATTTAATTATAAAATTTCACAAAATTACTGTAGAAAGGTATTAATATTTACTAATTTACAAATTTTGTTGCAAGCGATTCTGACTTAAAATGAATTTGTAGCTAAAAAGAGAAAATTCGCAATTTCAAAATGATCATGTACAACTAATCTTTCTAGCTTTAGATGCATGCAGGTACTGCTCGGCGTGATTGGACTCGTGCACAAACTGGTTTGGCGTGTAAATGTGTTCGTTAGTCTGAATGCTTAGTAACAGAGGGTACCAACAGAGCACCACAACATAAATTTACTACCAACGCATACACGCCTAACGATACCATTTTTACGCATAACTAGTCTTTAGTTCTCCATGCAAGTATTGCTCCTGTCAGATAATGTATATGCTTGAATACGCTAGCTACGAGCGAGGAAGATCGAATCAAAAAAATATATAACCTCATCAGAAACTATGCGCGCACACAAGCTTCCTAATTTATATACGCGGGTCATCTGATTAATATACGTATACATGCCTAATAACCGAATATATCTACGCGCAACTATATCTACACGCGAATCGATCAAGTATATATATATACAAGCACCGAAACAATCTAATATGACATATTAATGCACAAATACACAAAAACTAGGCGCTAATCAGCGGCACAAACCGTTGGGCGCGAGAAGAAGGCGGCGTGGCCGGAAGATGCGCTCGTGACGTAGACGGTGGCGGCGGCGATGAGGGCAGCACGCGGTCGGCCGGACGGGCAGCCGCGGCTAGGCGGTCAGCTGAGTCGGCACGGCAGCGGTGCACGGTGGCGACGTCAAATCAGGGAAATGGCAGGGAGGCAATTGGTATGAGCTATGGGGAAAAAAATGGACTGGAGCAATGGAGAGGTATATATATAGCTAATAGCTACTGGAGGAAGGCGAATGGACAGAGGTTAGTAGGACTCATATGCATGCACACGAGTGGAAAGTAGTAACTACCAAGGAATTAATTCAAATGCGCATGCAGGAGTTCAATCGCTTAGTAACGAGAGGGCAATCATGCAATCCTATGGGAACGGCTGGAGATTGAGGAGACGCCATGCAAAAATGCAAACGGCTGAACTTAATTACTCACTACTCCCTTGCACCACCAACTCCAGTAGAAGCACATGCATGGGAAACGGCCACACTAAAGAATTGGAAACCACTGAACAGTCCATCGCTAATTAAGTCCAAGCATGGTCAAGGCATAAAGCTAGCAATCGGCTACCACTTCTACTTGCTAATAATGTTGCGTGAAACGGCCCCACTAACCTTGCATGCATAGCTCCTCCAAATATACATATACGTTACGTATACACAAGTATATAAACACACACGCATTACGTCACAAACGGATTTAAATTAAAATAGTAAAAAGTTTCTAAATATTTTGAAAAAACCCTCTAAAATACTAGGAATTATTTAGAACTTAACAAAGTTGGTTTCGCGATTTTTCGATGCATAGATTTTCCGTAATAAATCTTTTAGTGAATCGCACACTGCATGTGGTTGGGTAAAATCAACGACTTGCATTATAAAGCATGTTTTTCAAAATCTTTGAAGCGAACACTCGCCTACCAATTATCTTAATTATCCACCAAAATTTTAAATTTTACGCTATTCGAAAACGCCGATCTTTATTTAATACGATTAATTCACTCAACGTGAACTGATTTACTCGCGAGGCTTTCCAAAGAGACTCCGGAAAATTACAAATAATCCTCAAGCACACTATATATATTAAAAGAAATTTTGGGATGTTACAAACCTCCCCTTAATAGCAGAATCTCGCCCCGAGATTCGAAAGCTAGCTAGAGAAAAGGTTCGGAACTCCTTCTTCAAGTCCTCCTCAAGCCCTGTGTCGCTTCGCTTTGAGTGGTTACTCCATGCACTTCGCAAACCGCGTTGACTTGTTCCTCGTCTCGCGATCCTTGGTGTCGAGAACCTTCACCGGATGTTCCTTGTAGGTCGTCTTCTTGTAGATCAATGTCCTCCAACGGTGCTTGTTCCTCGGTACTGCTTAAACACTTCTTCACCGAAGACGTGAAAGACGTCATGCACTCCACCAAAGACTGTGGCAACTCCAACTGATAGGCTACTTCGCCTCTTCTGGCTTAGGATTTTGAAGGGTCCCACATATCTCGGTGCAAGTTTCCCTTTGCGTGAAACCTTCGACTCCTTAAGTGGTGTTACCTCGAGATATACATAGTCTTCGTGTTTAAAGCTTAAATCCCTTCTGCCTCGTTGTCCGCATAGCTCTTCTCGTTTAGACCGAGCAATCTTCGCCTTTCCTCGATTATTGCTATCTTTTCTTCGGCTTCTGCGAGAATGTCCGGTCCAACCACTTGATGTTCACCAATTTCATTCCAATGTAATGGTGTTCGCAAGGCCTTCCGTATAAAGCTTCAAAAGGTGACATCTGCAGCACTAGCTTGATAGCTGTTATTATAACTGAATTCCGCATAGGGCAAACATTTATCCCATGATGTCGCATATGCCAATGCACAGCTCGAGCATATCTTCAAGTATCTCGATTGACCCTTTCACCGACCATCTGCTTATGCGGGTGATATGCGGTAATCAAGTTCAATCGTGTCCCCAAAGCTTCATGTAGCTTACCCCGTAACCTCGAGGTGAATTGGGTACCTCTGGCCTGACACTATCTTCTTGGCACACCGTGTAAACAAAAATTTCGGACATATACGCTCGCCAATCGGTCTCCTCGAATAAGTTGTCTTTACTGGTATGAAGTGTGCAACTTTGGTTAGTCGGTCCACTATAACCCATATTGAATCATAACCGGCTTGTGTTCTAGGCAAACCAAGAATGAAATCCATGCCGATCTCCTCCCACTTCCATTCCGAATCTTCAGGGTTGCAATGTACCTCGCCGGCCTCTCGATGCATAGCTTTGACTACCGACATACATCACATAATGCAACATATCCTCGCGACTTCTCTCTTCATACTCGGCCACCAAAACCTTCCTTCAGATCCTGGTACATCTTTGTACTTCCCGGTGAATTGAATACTTGGAATCATGAGCTTCTTCCAAGTATTAACTACTTCAGCTTCTTTCTTGTCAGTACACAAATACGCTCCTTCATCCACAAGATACCTTGATCATCCAATCAAGTCTTTGGCTAGGCCTTCCTCCATCTTGGATTTGATCTGCCTGATCTTCTCGTCACCCTTTGACCTTCCTTGATCTCGATCCTCTAAAGTAGGCTTTATTTCGAGAGCAAATTTAAGAACCCTTTTGGAACAATTTCGCCTCAATTTCTGAAAATCCTTGCACAACTCGCTTGACTGATTTCTAGTAACATATTTGCGCTTATAGCTCTTTCTGGCTCAAGGCATCTCGCCACCACATTGGCCTTGCTCGGATGATAATGTATTTCTACATTATAATCCTTGATTAATTCCAACCACCTCCTTTGTCTCATATTCAAGTCTCGACTGGGTGAATATATACTTAAGACTCTTATGGTCGGTGTATATCTCACACTGCTTCCAATGAGGTAATGGCGCCACAACTTTAGAGCATGCACGGCGAGATGCTAACTCCAAGTCATGCGTCGGATAATTTTCCTCATGAGGCCTTAACTGCCTTGATGCATAAGCTATTACTTTTCTATTCTCGCATCAAGTACACATCCTAGTCCTTGTCGTGACGCATCACAAGAAATATCAAAACTCCGATGTACATCGGTAGAACCAACATCGTGCCGTTGTCAATCTCTTCTTCACTCTTGGAAACTCTTCTCACATTCGTGTCCATGTAAACTTATTTTCTTTCTTCAACAATTGCGTGAGGGGTTTGGCAATTGTAGAGAAACCTTCTATGAATCGACGGTAATACCCCGCCATTCCGAGAAAACTCCGAACTTGAGTTACCGTCTTCGGCTGTTCCCAGTGTAACACTGCTTCAACCTTACTTGGATCTACAGCCACTCCTTCAGCGGTCATGATATGTCCAAGAAACTCCACTTTACTTTTCCAGAAGTCACATTTGCTAAATTTTGCAAATAACTGTTGTTCTCTTAACTTCTCCAATACCAGTCTGAGATGTTCAGCATGTTCTTCTCTGGTTTTGGAATATACTAGTATATCATCTATGAACACCACTACAAACTTATCGAGATACTCCATAAAAACCTTGTTCATCAAATTCATGAAGTATGCGGGTGCATTTGTCAACCCAAAAGACATCACTGTGAATTCATAGTGTCCATATCTTGATGAAAATGCAGTCTTCGGTACGTCTTCGGATCTGATCTTCAGTTGATGGTAACCCGATCGAAGATCGATCTTGGAGAACACTCGCTTCCTCTTAGCTAATCAAATAAATCATCTATCCTGGTAGCGGATATTTGTTCTTTATCGTCACATCATTGAGTGCACGATAATCGATACACATCCGAAAACTTCCATCCTTCTTCTTGACAAACAGTACTGGTGCTCCCCATGGCGAAGAACTTGGTCTTATAAAACCTTTTTCCATCAGCTCCTCGATCTGCTTCTTCATTTCAATCAGCTCATCCGTAGACATCCGATAGGGTCTCTTAGCTATCGGTGCGGTTCCAGGTACTAGTTCAATCACGAACTCAATATCCCTATCCGGTGGCATTCCAGGTAAATCTTCCGAAACACATCCGGTAGTCGCGCACCACCGCACATCTTCTAGGTTAGTTGCCTTCAAACCGTTAACCATCGCTTGTCCTTCTCGCAGCGCTTGCTTGGAATTCCACCTTTTGCCGTCCTGGACTTTCAATCGAAACTATCCTTCGACTACGCCTAGTACCACTTTGTGTTTGGTTAGCCAATCCATCCCCAATATCACATCTAGGTCCGGGTTATCCAATATAACCAAGTTCGCTAGGAACTCTACTCCATTTATTATTAGTTTCACTCCGTAACACCCTACCTTGGATCGGAGTTCGATCCAGGATTGAACCAAGAGTGTACACTTAAGATTCACGACAGAAATTCATTCTGAATAACAAATTCTCGAGAAACGAATGAATGCGATGCTCCAGAGTCAAATAATACTGTAGCAGGTACGGAGTTAACCAGAAACGTACCTAGCACAACATCTGCAGCTTCTTGCACTTCTTCTGTAGTGACATGATTGACCCCGCCTTGCAATGGATTGAGTCCGATTTCCACCGGTGCATTTCACGCTCGGTTCGGTCTTGGCGTCTTGGTGGGGGTGTTTCCAAGGTTGAGGCGCACTGGTGTCACTCCCCCCTTTTTAGGACAGTTGTTAGCAAAATGCCCTAGCTCCTGACAACTGTAGCAGCGTCTCCCGGCAATTGGTGAATCGCTTCGCTTGGTTTATCTGGGTGCGGGGTCTGAAGGAAAGTCTGTGGCGTAGGCCGAGAATGCGTACGGTGGACGGTTGTTGCTCTGGCGAGAAACCTCATTGGCCGCTGCGGTACCACTCCTAGCTCTCTGCGGTCTTTGGCGACCACTCTGTTGTGCCATTCTGCGTTGGCGAAAGTCATCCAACTCCTGGCGCTTATTCTCCAAAGATCGTGGCCTTGTTGACCACCTCACGGAAGTCCGGAAATGTGTGGGTTATCGGTCCCACTGCGGTCCGGTGTTCAATCCCTTCAAGAAACGGGATTGTCTTGCTTTGTCGATGGTCACGCCTTCTCCGAGCATAACGTGCACCGAGTAAATTTGTTCGTATAGTCGGCCACAGATTGGCCTCCTTGCTTCGTAGATCTGAACTCCTCTTTCTTCAGATCCATGATGCCCTCGGCACATGGTACTGCCGGAATGAAGTAGTAAATTCTTCCCAGGTTATGTCCTGGGGATTCTCCTGTGTCGCACAGTAATTCTCCCACCACTCAGCTGCTGTGCCCTCAAGTTGGTGAGAGGCATAGAGTACCCTCTCATTCCCATTGCACTGAGTAATGTGCAATTTCCTCTCGATTGACCTAAGCCAATCATCAGCCTCCAGTGGGTTAGCATTGCCTGAGAAAGTTGGTGGACGGGTTCTCATGAACTCGGATAGCCTGGTCTGATGCTGAGGCCCCTGGTTGACTGCTGGGTTGACGTTGTTGGCGGCAGCTGGTGGCTATCTCGCTGCATAGTCTGGTGATCATTGTATGCATCAATTGTGTTCGGGCAGCGAGGAAAGCTCCTGTGTTCTGTGGTGTCAATCGGCGGTGCACCCGAGGAGTGGGAGTTTCATCGGTTGCCTCCTGGTGAGATCCACTTCCCCGGCTCTCCAAAGACTTCCGCGAGTGTTCACCATCTGCTGATACTCCAATAGTTTAGAGGAAAGTGGAAGAAAAGAATAGCCAAGTAGAGGAAACTTATGCAGGGGGAATATATTGTAACAAGAACCAGCCACTTTTTATTGAAATAAGTATGGTCGCTTATAAGTGCCTAAGGGCCAATGCAACACATACGGACGCACACAGTCATAACACAAGACAGACAGTCACAAACAAAACAACTCACAACGACTCACACCTAGGCCAACTCTGGAAATTAAAGACGCGACTCGAACAGTTGAGTCCCACACCAAACACTTAACTCTCTCACTCGCCCGTAAATCACGGATGCGCCCTCTGGTGGGTAAACCGGCGGGTGAGCTGGCATTGGGGCAACCGATCCCCATGCCCAACCTCCATCGGCCCCCGCAGACCCAATCGACTGCCGAGTCCAGAGACAGCTGCTCTGTCTTGGCGCCTCTGCCTGGTGCCTCCTGACCGGGTGCCTCTGACCGGTGCCTCCTCCTGGCCGGCACCTCCTGACCTCCTCGGGATCCTCCTCGGCTCTTCTTCCTGATCCGGTCCCGACCATATAGAGCCTCCTCTAGCTCCCGCACCTAGTCACGGCGTGAATAGCGAGCTCCGGCCTCCTGCAAATGAGCCTTTAAAATCTTGACTTCTTCCCGGGTCCCCAAGTTCCTCAACCGTTGCATCCATGGCCTCCTCCTGAGCAATCACAAACCTGGCCATATGAGTAATAGTGATGTCCTCGTCCTCGATCGGCTCCCGATTGGCGCGAGTGTCCCGACGCGGATGATGACGGAAAATCAGGCTCGCAGCTCCCTGGAATACATGCGGGCAATCTTCCTCATGGCCAACCGTGACGCCTCCTGGATCCCAGCCTCAAATGTGGCCCTCCTGACATGAAAGTACATGGGGCGGCTGGCTCTTGCCCCATTCCTAGCGTAAACCATCAACCTGGTCTTCCACTCGCGAACCTGTCCTGCCTCTACCACGGTGGTCCCTGTGTAGATGGGACGATCGTAGCCTCCGAGCACCTGCATCATGCGCCACATCTCGGCGGCGTATCCTCCCAGCTGCTCCGCGGTGGTGTTGTGCCTCCTCATCTGCCAAAACAACTCGTAAGAACACAACATTTTATAAACCTGATGAGCAACGAAATTTTTCAGAGTAAGACAAGGATCAGAAGAGAGGGAATAAGTCAAGAATCCATTTATTCTCTTGGCAAGTTTTAACTTTAGAAAATAATTTTGTCCTTCTAACGACCATTCTAACTAGGGCAATCCTGTTAGTCAAGCATGGCTCGATACCAACTCTGTCGGGACCCGACCGCAAATCCGACCCTCCAGGCATTCCGTACTAGTCCAGGATCACGCTAGTACACACAGGTAAACAGGTTTTGAATATCACATCCATACACAGCGAAACTATAAATAAGTACTTCGATAATTAAAATAAACTGTTGCAAGACCTTAAGGTCACCTTACATTATTCAGCCACGCAGGGCTTACTTAAATAAGACATAAATAACAGTTCAGAAGCAAAACAGCGGATATAAAAGATAGTCTTGTGGTTCCATCTTCCCAAAGGCAACTTGAGTGCGGATGGTCCCTTAATTGTCCTGGCCGTCGTTGTACTCCTCTTCCCACGCAGGCATTGACTCTTCTTCTGATTTGTTTTTGGTTTGCAAGGGTGAGTATACAACATACTCAACAAGTCATGCACAGAAGCGCATGTCTAATAACTATATGCAGGTTTATTCCAAAGGATAGGCTCATTTGGTTCTTTTGCATAAAACAGCATTTTACTTTCAAATACTCATACTAGATTCAAATTGATAAAACCATACTATAATATGAATTTCAAAGTTTTTCATCAGTGGTTTGGCACAAAGCCCTAGTCAAATTCTTCATCGGCACGAAGCCACCCAATTCCACATTTTATTTTTAGAAGATCTATCCCTTGACTGTAATCCCCGAGCTTTGTCGACCGTGGACTCCTGGCTATTCGAATAGTTTTGACACACTTTGCAGAGGTTGTACACTTTACCCACATGATACAAATCGCACACCACAAAGGCGATTAACCGTAATTTAAGCTTTTCAGAAACTTCCGTCTACACCAATGACCCTCTCCGGTTTGTGCCATACACCATCCCTTCCCTTAGCAAGGCGAAGTATGGGACCGACAACACCGTTGGATAGGGTACCAAGCCGTAGCTCCGGTACGCTCCCCCGTACAGTTACCCCAGTGTAGCTGTCACCCTTAGGTATCAAAGGTAAGACTTCAGAATCCTACTAACCTAAGACTGTCCCACACCTGACCATGTGGTTGTACGGAATACTCGGTTCAAAGGCTTGCAAGGTTAAGTCCTTAATCGCCCAGTGGCAAGACATTCATCACTCATCCCCGACCCAAGACATCTCACATCGCTCATCCCAAGGCCGCAAAGGTCAAGCTTCTCAATATCGTGCCATAAAGGCCCACCTGGCATAAAGCCTCATACCACTTGCCCCAGACTAAATCTTTTCCCCACCCTTGTTCAACTATTGTGCAACACATGCCAACAAAGAATTTGATTACCATGTAGAACCACAAAGGTACCTACACTTCACATCTTCCCGTGACAAGTTCACACTTAACATTTCAAAATCATCTCACTCGTCATTAGTCAATATTATTTTGCTTATTTTGAAACAAGGTTCACGTAAGCACAACTAAGCATCTAGTCACGGTCTAGCCTCCCGTGTTGGCACAATCATATTATCCAACATTTTAATCCCAACTTAAGGTAACAAGGAAACATATGACATACAAATAATATTAACAAGGGTGAGTTAACAATTAGGTTGATTAACTAATTACCCAAATTAAATTATTTATTTTATTCAACATAACATGCATACTTTAAATCGAAATATATATTTAAAATGCTAGGATCAAAATGGTCAAAGCACGACTTGCCTTCAAATAGTGATACTCTGATCTAAGTCTTGAGCTTGGTCTTCGACTTCCACACTCCCGCGAGATCAACGCTCACGCTGTAGCAAACAACCAGGTAAACACACAATCGAAAAAATGCCGCAAATCAAATTAATGCGTAATTTCGCGAAAACTTCTAGAAAATTAGTTTAGCATATTCTAAGATTTATAAAATTTATTTCGACATTTTGACACGTATAGTTTAGTAGTTACAAAATTCGCAAGTTTGGACTTTCTGCAAATAATTTAACAGTATAAATTTAATTATAAAATTTCACAAAAATTACTGTAGAAAGGTATTAATATTTACTAATTTACAAATTTTGTTGCAAGCGATTCGGACTTAAAACGAATTTGTAGCGAAAAAGAGAAAATTCGCAATTTCTGAAAATGATCATGTACAACTAATCTTTCTAGCTTTGCATGCATGCAGTGGTACTGCTCGGCGTGGGATTGGACTCGTGCACAAACTGGTTTGGCGTGTAAATGTGTTCGTTAGTCCGAATGCTTAGTAACAGAGGGTACCGAACAGAGCACCACAACATAAATTTACTACCAACATACACGTCTAACGTATACCATTTTTACGCATAACTAGTCTTTAGTTCTCCATGCAAGTATTGCTCCTGTCAGATAATGATATGCTTCGAATACGCTAGCTACGAGCGAGGAAGATCGAATCAAAAAAAAAATATATAACCTCACTGTAAACTATGCGCGCACACAAGCTTCCTAATTTATATACGCGGGTCATCTGATTAATATATGTATACATGCCTAATAACCGAATATATCTACGCGCAACTATATCTACACGCGAATCGATCAAGTATATATATATACAAGCACCGAAACAATCTAATATAACATATTAATGCACAAATACACAAAAACTAGGCGCTAATCAGCGGCACAAACCGTTAGCGCGAGAAGAAGGCGGCGTGGCGGAAGATGCGCTCGTTTAGGACGGTGGCAGTGGCGGCGATGAGGGCAGCACGCTGGCCGTCGGACGGACGGCAGCCGCGGGCTTAGGCGATCACCGAGTCGGCACGGCAGCGGTGCCTGGCGACGTCAAATCAGGGAAATGGCAGGGAGGCAATTGGTATGAGCTATGGGGAAAAAAATGGACTGGAGCAATGGAGAGGTATATATATAGCTAATAGCTACTGGAGGAAGGCGAATGGACAGAGGTTAGTAGGACTCATATGCATGCACACGAGTGGAAAGTAGTAACGGCTGAAGGAATTAATTCAAATGCGTGCGTGTGGAGTTCAATCGCTTAGTAACGAGAGGGCAATCATGCAATCCTATGGGAACGGCTGGAGATTGAGGAGACGCCATGCAAAAATGCAAACGGCTGAACTTAATTACTCACTACTCCCTTGCACCACCAACTCCAGTAGAAGCACATGCATGGGAAACGGCCACACTAAAGAATTGGAAACCAAATTTGAGCAGTCCTTTGCTAATTAAGTCCAAGCATGGTCAAGGCATAAAGCTAGCAATCGGCTACCACTTCTACTTGCTAATAATGTTGCGTGGAAAGCGGCCCCACTAACCTTGCGCATGACTCCTCCAAATATACATATACGTTACGTATACACAAGTATATAAACACACACGCACTGCCGTCTTGAAACGGAGTTTAAATTAAAATAGTAAAAAGTTTCTAAATATTTTGAAAAAAAAAAACTCTAAAATACTAGGAATTATTTAGAACTTAACAAAGATGGGTTCGCGATTTTTAGATGCATAGATTTTCCGTAATAAATCTTTTAGTGAATCAGACACCTGTACAGGGTTGGGTAAAATCAACGACTTGCATTATAAAGCATGTTTTTCGAAAATCTTTGAAGCGAACACTCTCGTCTACCAATTATCTTAATTATCCACCAAAATTTTAAATTTTACGCTTATTCGAAAAGGCCTGATCTTTATTTAATACGATTAATTCACTCAACGTGAATCCGATTTACTCGCGAGGCTTTCCAGTAGACTCCGGAAAATTACAAATAATCCTCGAAGCACACTATATATATTAAAAGAAATTTTTGGGATGTTACAAGGAAGGAGGATGCCGGCGTGAGGACGAGCTAGAGGACGCCGGGGAGGAGCCACGGAGGTCGCCGGCCGATGGGAGCTCGCCGGAGAGGAGCTAGGGTGGTGGAGAGTGCACCCACGGGTGGAGGAGCAAAAGGGAGTAGAGTGAAATGAGGTGGGGGCCAAAGAAACGGGACTTTTATACAAACCCCCCCCCCCGCAGATACCGGACTCTCCGGACGTTCAACCCGGAGACTCCGGGTTGGGGTCTTCGGTAGCACTAACCCGGACACTCCGGACATTCAGTCCGGACACTCCGGATTGGGGCGCTCGGTCAGCCCAATCCGGATACTCCGGACTTTTATCCGGACATTCCGGGTTGGATCCGGATACTCCGGATGTCCCAGAAAATTTGAAAGTTTGGGGCCTTGACAAACCCTCCCCCCTTAAGGGAATCTCGCCCCGAGATTCAGAACAAACGCACAGATCGAAAGGAAACGTTGGGAGACGGTACACCGCACACTGATCGACACGCTTCAATTTGCGAAAAACGACACACGAGTACTTACATGGTACCGAAGAACTCAGGATACTCAGTCTTGAGGCGATCTTCGGATTCCCAAGTAGCCTCATCCTCAGTATGATTACTCCACTGAACTTTGTAGAACTCAAGCGTCCTTCTCCGAGTCTTGCGTTCTGCTTCTTCCAGAATCCGAATTGGATGCTCTTGATAGGATAGATCCGGTTCAGGCGCAACTCCGAGATCATCCACTTCAAGTGACTCGAAAGGAGTACGGAGACACTTCTTTAATTGGGAGACATGAAAGACGTCGTGGACCATCTCGAGTGAGGGAGGTAGCTCCAGCTGATACGCCACTGGGCCTCGCTTCGCAAGGATCCGGAATGGCCCTACATAACGAGGCGCCAGTTTTCCCCTAACTCCAAAACGGCGGGTGCCACGAAGAGGGGACACCTTGAGATAGACAGAGTCACCAATATCGAAGGAGAGGGGTCTCCTACGACGATCAGCATAGCTCTTTTGCCGCGATTGTGCTATCCTCAGATTTTCTTGAACGGTCTTCACTTTCTCTTCGGCCTCCATGACCAGTTCCGGCCCAAGAAATGATCGTTCTCCGCTCTCCGACCAATTAAGAGGTGCCCGGCAGCTACGACCGTACAATGCCTCAAAAGGAGACATCTGGATGCTGGTTTGGTAGCTATTATTGTATGCAAATTCGGCATACGGGAGGCATTCTTCCCACTTTTTCCCATAGGATAGGACACATGCCCTCAACATGTCCTCGAGGATCTGATTGACCCTCTCGGTCTGTCCATCAGTCTGGGGGTGATATGCTGAGCTGTAGAGTAGCTTGGTGCCCATCGCCGCGTGCAGACTCTTCCAGAACTGGGAGACAAATTGTGAGCCCCGGTCTGAAACTATCCTCTTTGGCACTCCATGGAGGCAAAGAATCCGGGAGAGATACAGTTCCGCATACTTCTGGGACTTGTAAGTGGTGCGAACGGCTAGGAAGTGTGCGGACTTGGTCAACCGATCGACAATCACCCAGATCGAGTCGTGGCTCGAAGAGGTCAGAGGTAAGCCGGTAATAAAGTCCATGCTGATGTCTTCCCATTTCCAGCTGGGTATGGGTAGAGGCTGAAGAGTACCAGCTGGCTTGAAGTGTTCAGCCTTCACACGCTTACAGACATCGCACTCAGCCACGTAACGAGCAATCTCGCGCTTCATGCGAGTCCACCAGAATTGCCGCTTCACGTCTTGGTACATTTTGTTGCTGCCCGGATGGATTGTGAGCAACGAGTTATGGGCTTCATCAAGGATTGCCCGCTTCAACCCTTGGGTATCCGGGACAACTATGCGCTGGCCGAACCACAAGGTTCCTTGCTCATCCAGGCGAAACCCAGGGGCCTGACCAGAACTCAAACTATTGCGAATGTTGGTGACACCCGCATCGCCGACTTGTGCTTCCCGAATCTGATCAAGCAACGTGGACTTCAACTCCACATTAGTCAGGAAACCTTCTTCCACCATTTCCAGGTTGAGCTTCTGAAACTCCGCACAAAGGGTAGCACTCCGTGGTGGAAGAGTGAGGCAATGGCATTGTACCTTGCGGCTCAATGCATCCGCCACCACATTAGCCTTCCCAGGGTGGTAATGGACTTCCAAATTGTAGTCCTTAATCAACTCAAGCCATCTCCGCTGCCTCATATTCAGCTCTGCCTGCGTGAAGATGTACTTGAGACTTTTATGATCAGTATAAATATTGCACTTGTTCCCCAGGAGATAGTGGCACCAGATCTTCAAGGCATGTACCACTGCTGCAAGCTCCAAATCGTGGGTGGGGTAGTGCTCCTCATGATGCTTTAACTGCCGAGATGCGTAGGCAACGACTCGGCCTTCTTGCATAAGCATACAACCGAGCCCAATGCCCGACGCATCGCAATACACATCAAACGGCCTGTGGATATCTGGCTGGGTGAGGACAGGAGCCGTAGTCAGACATTGCTTCAGCGTCTGAAAGGCGCTCTCGCAGTTCGCTGACCATCTGAACTCAACTCCCTTCTTGAGCAGCTCAGTCATCGGCTTCGCAATCCTTGAGAAGTCTTGGATGAAACGGCGATAATACCCAGCCAGTCCAAGAAAACTGCGGATGTCCGTGACAGTCTTGGGCTGTTCCCACTTGAGCACATCTCGAACCTTGCTCGGGTCAACTGCCACGCCTCGCTCAGAAAGGACGTGTCCCAAGAATGACACTTCCCTCAGCCAGAACTCGCATTTACTGAATTTCGCGTACAGGCGGTGCTCCCTGAGTCGCCCGAGGACAATGCGAAGATGTTTGGCATGCTCTTCTTCATTGGCTGAATATATCAGGATGTCATCAATGAAGATGACGACAAAAGAATCCAGCTCTTCCATGAAGATAGAGTTCATCAGATACATAAAGTACGCCGGCGCGTTCGTGAGGCCGAACGACATCACGGTATACTCGTAGAGCCCGTATCTGGTGGAGAAAGCAGTCTTCGGGATGTCCTCGGCCCGGATCTTAATCTGATGGTAGCCGAGCCTTAGATCAATCTTGGAAAACACTCGTGCACCGGTCAACTGATCAAACAGGAGGTCGATCCGGGGCAATGGGTACTTGTTCTTGATGGTGACTGCATTCAGGGGACGGTAATCAATGCAGAGGCGCAGAGAACCATCCTTCTTGGTCACAAACAGAGCCGAACAGCCCCAAGGCGAGGAGCTCGGTCGGATGAACCCCTTGTCCATCAATCCTTTCAGCTGGGTTTTCAGTTCAGCCAATTCATTTGGCGGCATCCGATACGGCCGCTTGGATACCGGAGCAGTCCCTGGCTGAAGCTCAACGACAAACTCAATGTCCCGATCAGGTGGCATTCCCGGTAATTCTGCTGGGAACACATCGGGAAACTCAGACACCACGGGAATCGAGTCCAGCTCTTCATCTTTTGTTCCATTTAGTGAACACAAGGTGGCCTTGCTCTCGTTAAGAGGTAGGGTGAGTCGGCCGCCCTTCGGATTCCTGAGCGATAGGGTACGGCTACAAAGAATCCAAAAGCGACTCTTTGTCGCGCCACCAACTCATCCTCAGGATGACATCTATCCCAGAAGGTCTAGAAGCGATGGCGGCGGTGAGCGAAATCACGAATTTGAACTACGGCCTTGAACCATCTCGCCTAACGTGATCTTCGACCCCGGTGCATCGATCAGAAAAGAGGTGACACCGCATCGACCCTCATCCGATGCTTTGCCCGCAAACCCCGTGCGGCGAATAAAAGAATGGGAGGCCCCGAATCAAATAATACTCTAGCCTCATGCCCCTCAACAAGGAACGCGTGCCAGCTAGCACGGTGGAGCCTCGAGAATCGCCTCGGCGTCGACGAAGGAGACGCCGCCTCGGCCGACGCAGTAACGGCGGTGGTGCCGTCGCGCTACTGGCCGTGGAAGCGCCGGCATTGCTGCTCCGACGTGGGAATGGGCGATCCGGATGAAGTGGCCAGCGTCCGCAATTGTAGCACGGACCGACCGGAACTCCGCCGCCGCTCGCCGGGCTGGTGGCGGTAGTGGTGGTCGTGGCCGGAGGCGGCAACCGACGACCGGGCTGTCGCGACCGACAGAGACGGTGCTGGCGCAGACGGCCTCGGCGGCTGATACGAGACCGCCCGAGCCCGCTGTGAGCTGCCGCCCGCCGAGTACGGCGTCGCCCGCTTCCTCTTTTTCTCCTCCTGATGAGCCCGCATCTTGTGCTCAACAGTGATCGCACGACTCACCAGGTCATTGAAGTCGACGAAGTCGCAGACGGACAGCTTATCCTGCATCTTCGCTGTCAGCCCACTCACAAACCGACCCTGCTTCTTCGGGTCGGTGTCGACCTCTTCCAGGGCGTACTGTGCCAGGTAGTTGAATTCTCTTGAGTAATCCACCACTGTCTTTCCTAATTGCTTGAGGGCAAGAAATTGTTGCTTCTTGAGGTCCATGAGTCCTTTCGGGATGTGGTATGCCCGGAAGGCCTCACGGAACTCCGCCCACGTCACCTGGTGACCGGCAGGCTGCATCACCCGGTGGTTGGCCCACCAAGCACCGGCAGGGCCCTGGAGCTGCTGCGCCGCGAAGTGAGCCTTCTGGAGCTCCCCACAATCGATGAGAGCAAACTTCTGCTCTATCGTGCGCAGCCAATCATCGGCCTCCAACGGATCGGTGGCCCGTGAGAAGACCGGTGGCTGCGTGTGCAGGAAGTCAAGATAGCTGGTGGGCCGACCCCGACCGTCACCACGGCCGCCCTGCTGGACCCGATCCTGGACCAGCATCTCCAGGATCCGGTTGGTGGCCTCCTGGTTCTGCTCTGACCGCATCATGATATCCAGCACATTGGGAGGAGGAGGCGGATCACCACGGCCAGGCTGCGATCGCCCAGCACCATCATCACCGCCCATTCCTCCACGCGTCCTCATTCTGTCGGTAACCAAAGCCGACGACAAGAGTTAGACCCCAAAGGAAACGACACACTATACTAGCCTAACAACCTCAACCGACTCCCATCCGACTGCAGCACTCCTCAACGGAGTCCCGCAAGTCTAACACCCCAAACACATTCATAATGCAGATGGCATGGTACATGCATGAAATCATATGAGATGCACGATTCCGACGCAACTCACA
This sequence comes from Rhipidocladum racemiflorum, assembly GCA_036346355.1. NCBI lineage: Eukaryota > Viridiplantae > Streptophyta > Magnoliopsida > Poales > Poaceae > Rhipidocladum > Rhipidocladum racemiflorum. The sequence continues at coordinate 9,209,725 of CM070576.1, read as the reverse complement.
CTCACCACTCATAAGCATAGGGCGGGGATAAGTATTGCCTTCTATCTAATGCATTAATGACAATCCTAAGCAATCTCCTAACTGGTCGTCGAGTTGGGGTCCGTCTTTGTGCGCCTTGCTCTGATACCAACCTGTGAGGGAGCCGCCCAGATCGTCCTCGAGTTGTTGGATGAACAGTTGCTCACGTCGGATTTGGATCCTAGCAACAAATCACCGGAGGTGATCCTGATGCTAGAGCCCAAACCCAATGGGAACAACCCTACGAACGTCCAAACGACTCGACAACAACCCCGGTATTCCCCCGGTATGCGATCCGAAAACTCGCCCAGGATCCCCACATACCGGTTTCCAAGTCATATCACAACAGTTCCCACAAAGGGGCATCGAGCCCAAACTCACTACCAGAGACGCAAAAACAAACGCGGAAGCAACAAACACACACGGCACACGGAAGCCCAACAAACAACCAACGAAACGACCAAGCGAAAAGCAGACGAACACCACTGCAGAGATAAAAGGGTGCAAACGCTTTACAACAAAAGTAATACCGACTATCCTATACAACAAAAGTAAAACACCCCGGAAGTGTCATGCCCTGAACACTCCCGGGCGCACGAGCGTCGACAGCCTCTACTCGGTGCCCCGCCCGGTCACCGACAGGCAGTAGGGGCAGAACTCACACCCCTCTGGATCCTCACCTGCAAAACCACAAAGCAGAAGCCTGAGTACAAAAGGTACTCGCAAGTCTTACCCGTGGTCCATATACGACCGACTCCAAAGGACATGCATTTGGATGAAGCAAGGAACAAGCTGAAGGTAAACTTGCAGAAATGCTCATAATTGTGGTTTAGTTGCTTAACTACTCAATTCACCAAAGTCTTAAGCGGTTGTTACTGCACCTACTTCTAGCATGAGTTGTAGTCAACATTAAATAAAGCAAACACCATCTTTCGAAACAAGGCTCAAGCCCAACGGCGAACCACATGTTCAAGTTATTTACTACGCAGAAGAAGTTCAGATCAAGCTTGCTCATATCCGAGAGCGCGGCAATTCGAATCGCTTAATTAACCCTGCAGGGAAGCATTGATCGCACGACACTTACCACAAGGGCCTAGTGTCAACCCCCTCCCAATCATACCCAATCGCTGAAGCGTCCTCCTGTGGCCCGAAAACCTAGCACCCCCTCGAGCAGCCCCAAGCCCGGCTTGGCGCCGAGTCGGCCTAAGCCTCGCCCTCAACCACGTCCAACCACAGGAAGTTACGGTCCATCGATTCCGTATGAGAGAAAGAGTGGCTTACCGTACCATAATCGGGCATGCGACCAACCGGGGTGTGCTCAAACTGATTCCACTTACGGATCGGTCCTTAACTGACACAGACGGGGCTACACATTTGAGTCTCCATACCCAAATGAACCAACTCCCCGCCCGGTCCACAATTCATTTCTTTTCGAAACCTTTCCCAATTCCAAGTCCAACATAACGTAGTAAGTGTGTAATGACAACAACCACAAGTGACAGAACCCTCCGTCACTTGGCCCAAACCCGACATCTAAGCATTTCTAAGCGTGGCTCAATATATTACCCATAAGCTAGCTTCAAGGACAGGATTAACAACATCAAGGAGTAAATGCAGCAATTAGGATCTAACCTAACCCACAGTTCAATTCCTAATGCAAATACTTAATCAACGAATAAACAATTTATTCTCGAAAGTAAACTTATATAAAGGATCAGATATGCTTAGGGGCTTGCCTTGTTCTTCTGCTGGTGGGTCGGTAACAGCTTGCCCCTCGGCAACTCCCTCAACCACGGCCACGTCAGTTGCCGCGGGATCGTTCTCTACACGAGTACAATGCATAATGAGATGCATGCCATGCAAAGAAACAATTCGAATAAAACCCCGACGCATCAACGCAAAAATCCCCAACCGAACAGATCAGGTGAACCCGGACAGTCCGGGTTTTTCATCCGGACAGTCCGGCTAACCCGGACACTCCGGCCATGCGTGATCGGATACTCCGGACAACCCGGACATTCCGGACCATCTGCCCGGATACTCCGGCCTAAGGCGGACACTCCGGACTGGGGTCCGGACACTCCGACCCAGGCGCATCTCGCCTAACTAACACGAGGGATCGAGGTACCAACAAGCTCTACGGCACCACGAGACCCCGATCTACGACTTTCCTACACGTGGCTAAGCCGGAGAAGCTCCTAACTAGCTTGACCCACGAGCAAAGACACTAACCCATAGAACAACTAACCAACCCTAATCAACCCTTGGATCGGCATTAATACTACCCGATCTACCACACTAGCACCCACATTTGCCAACCCAAGCTCCACACTAACCCTAGGATCACTACAACCAAAAACCCTAAAGCTCAAGATCCAACTCCAAAACCCCAAATCTAAACCTAAGCTCTAACTCCCACCATTGATGACCCTAGAACCCAAGAATCCCACGAATCAACCCCCAAGAGGAGAAACCTACCTCCAAGGAAGATGGAGGAGAAGCAACGCCGGGTGGAGGAAGGAGGATGCCGGCGTGAGGACGAGCTAGAGGACGCCGGGGAGGAGCCACGGAGGTCGCCGGCCGATGGGAGCTCGCCGGAGAGGAGCTAGGGTGGTGGAGAGTGCACCCACGGGTGGAGGAGCAAAAGGGAGTAGAGTGAAATGAGGTGGGGGCCAAAGAAACGGGACTTTTATACAAACCCCCCCCCCCCCCGCAGATACCGGACTCTCCGGACGTTCAACCCGGAGACTCCGGGTTGGGGTCTTCGGTAGCACTAACCTGGACACTCCGGACATTCAGTCCGGACACTCCGGATTGGGGCGCTCGGTCAGCCCAATCCGGATACTCCGGACTTTTATCCGGACATTCCGGGTTGGATCCGGATACTCCGGATGCTGATCCGGATACTCCGGATGTCCCAGAAAATTTGAAAGTTTGGGGCCTTGACAAGTGTCATCGGCGATGAAGCGCGCACGCCCCGATCTCGCGGTTCCCCGTGGGCGCCGTGGGGCTGGGCGCGAGAGGCCGTGTGTACGTCGGCGTCAACCTCGAGTTCCGGGGCCTACCGCTGTCCCATTCTGTCCACGCCGAGCAGTTCCTCGTCGCCAACGCAGCCTCCGCAGGGGAGCCCGCGCTATGCACTGTCACCGTCTCCCACATGCCCTACGACCATTGCCGCCAGTTCCTTCAGGAGATCCGCGGTGCCGCCAGGATCCGCATTGTGGTCACTTCCGACGCCGACAACGGCTGCGCGCCCAAGTGGCGCACGGTGCCATCGCTCCTCCACCGCCCCTTCGGCCCCCACGATCTCCTCCCCAAGCACGCCCCCCTCTTCCTCGAGCCGCACGACAATCCTCTCGGCGACCTCGTCTCCACCGTCGTGCCCGGTGGGGTTCGCGGTGGCGAACAGCGAAAGGAAGGTGTACGCCGGTGGCTGTCTGGAGTCCGCGGCCTACAACCCGACACTGGGCCCCATCCAGGCGGCCCCCCGGGGATGTAGTGGCGACGGAGCTCGTGGAGGAGGAGGGGATGTAGTGGCGGCTGCGCTCGTGGAGGATGGCAGCTGTATAGAGGCGGGGGTGGTGGCTAGGGAGAAGGAGGGTGCGGTGGGGATGGAACCATGGGGGAATGAATAACTGCAGAGTAGACTCCTTCTTTTATTAGTTAAGATATATACATATATCCAACTCTACCGTATGACCATGCGGTTTATAGAAACAGACCTGCCGGGATAGGAAAGCAATGGACAGGATAAGCATGCTATCTATTATGCCAAAGATAGACTAGGAAAGAACATGGCTATCTAAACGTATCATCTAACAGTTATGTCTAATTTGCTTGTGAGCAAGGATGAAGACATTGTGCTAGAAGCTGTTGCGTTATCAAGACGGGAATGCGAGGAGGCACTACGAGGCTATTTACTAGTTTACAAAAAGTAAAGTTGCTGCGTTATACCAAAAATACCTTATTTCAATGATATAATGATAAGACAATCTTTATTTTAATCTACAAATTTCAGATCTAAGGTAGAGCTGGGATCTGGAGCTCTGTCAAACAGAGCCTAAATCTTAGCCATTATAACTATGGCCTGCATAATAGAAATGGCAGTTTTTTTTTTACTTTTCTTCCTTTATAAAAGGATTCCCTTAGTGACTAGTTAGTAGAGATATAGATAGATAGTTGACATACAGACAGACACAAACACAAGGGTATTATATGAATCCGGTTAAAAGATGACATTGTAAGATAATTTTGCCTTGTTACATAAAGATGGCACAAATGTGGAAATGTGATAGCATATATCTAGTTTACCGTAGGATGCAATGATGAATTTGAATCACAACATATAGCAGCTTTGCTCTACTAGTAAGGCCATGTTTGGATCCCTGGACTAATTGTTAGCTGGCTAAAAATTAGTCCTAGTCTATCCAAACAGGAAGACTAATAGGTGGGCTAATTTTTAGCCAACCCCTCAGCTAACAATTAGTCTATTAGCTGGTGGAGGGGAGCTAATTTAGGCTAATAGTAGGTAACACGCTGAAAAAAGTCTGAAATACCACCGCGCTGGCCTTATCCTCACTCCTCACCTGTGCGTCCACTCCCCAGGCCGTTATGAAGGGCAAACATGATTTTTCTAAGAAATTAACCTAACCATTAGCCATGTATCCAAACAGCCTTAGACTAATTTTAGATGGTCTAATTATTAGCTGGCTAACAATTAGCTCTAGCCATTAATCAGCTAACAATTAGTTTTAGCCCATCTAAACATGGCCTAAGACAGTTTCGTTGCTTACGCAGTTATGCTATTTGGTTTTGCAACCCAGTTGAGCTGACATCACTCAATTACCGTTAACTATTGCAGATAATTACGGCAGATAAAGTTGGCGTGGCCGTAGAAAAGATACTGGATTATTTAGTGGATACGAACGAAGCATATGACATCTACTTTGATGGTTGGGAAGGATTGGGGGCATCTGCTGTCCTCAGAGCTGTAGCTGAACGCCTTACATTGGCCAAAATCGCATCTCCAGGATTGAAGTTTGAAAAGATTATATGCATCGATTGCTCAATTTGGAAAAGTAGAAGATCAATGCAGAGGAAAATTGCTGAGGATCTGGAGATTCTCGGGGCAAAGGATAATCTTGATAAGCAGGATGAAGATGATGATTTCAATGGGATAGATGAAAGCTCCAGAGCTGAGACAAAAGAAGTTGCAAGAGCAATTGGTGACTTCCTAATGGGCCAAAGATTTCTAGCGATTTTTCATAATGGGAGTGATAATGAGATTGATATAACTAGCCTTGGTCTGCCCCTATCTCAATTGTTTAAGGGCAACAAAATGTTGTGGACCTTCAGAGGGAGGTTTCGGCTACGTCCCGACATACCAGGAGTGCAAAAGGCAGATGTATTTCTCTCTGCCCAGTTCCAGAATCAAGGTCTCCAGGAGCTATGGTGCGACTTGTTATGTGAGGAGTCTAAAGAAGTTGCTCTGTACACCAGTGCACATGGTGTCAACCTGAACCCAACAACAGTTGCCAAGTGTTGGTTGTATCTATCAAAACTGAACTGTATAGGCTGCAGCGACATTATTGACTACGATTGGAATGTTCATGCTTCTAACTATTGGGTTTGTGATGGGATCATAAACAGTGAAAAGGACAACCAAGAATGGGGTGTTGGTGATATTGTACGTCAAGAGATGCGGCAAGAATGGGATGATCCTGGACTTTACTACTTGATGGGGAACACTGACCGCTGGATTTCAGCTACTTACTTGATTTCCAGTAATTACGTGTTCCTACCAGTCTCGGTAGTGCCTCAAGCAGTGTCATCCTTCTTCTTGGCAGCTCAGCAACTTGATTCTGAAAAACAGTATGCATTTGAAAACTTGGAATATTTTGGTATGGTGAAGCTTGATCGTGCAAGTTTGTTGCGTAATTATAATGACATGTTTCAACATTCAGACAACCTAAGAGTACTAAAACTCTCTCGGTGTGCCTTCAGATTTGCCTCTCCTCCTTTCCTTTGTTGCCGCGGCCTGAGATTCCTTGGTCTTGATTACTGCCAAGACCTAAACATAGATGGAGGAGAGGAGGTGCAGTCCTGGACCTGTTTTCAAGGCCTGTGGGTGCTTGACCTACACTGCACACAGTGGGTCTTATCCCAACAGTTGATTGATGATATGGACAACCTGAGGGAGCTAAATGTAGAGGGTGCCAATCCTCGCACCATGAGTAATGTTCGGAGATGGCAACGCAACATACACAAGCTTCGATTAATCAAACCAACAGAGAACCGCTGTGAGTCCGAGACAACCACAGAAGCAATGGATTCTTTGGCATTCTCATTCTCACATATGGAAAAGATGGAGCTTCTGGACCTATCAGGCAACACTACCATGCAAGCTTTCCCAGACCTATCAAAGGCAAATAATCTTAAGACTGTCATTGTTGATGGTTGTGTTGGTTTGGAGCATGTCAGCGCAGGCAGCCTCCCTGCATCACTCGAGACATTTAGGTTAGTCGCAGAAGCAGATGTCCCGGTTCCATTAAAGAAACCAGAGAATTACAGTTCCAGCAAAAAGTCCTGGGGGCAAGACTCACCCCTGACAACAAAATCTAACACAAAACATTCTCAAGCCACTAAACAGGACCAAAAGACAACCTACATCTCACTACGTGGCTGTTCTCGACTGAACAAGTTACTCTTGAGAGGATTGCCCAAACTGGAGGAGTTGGACCTTTCTGGTACGGCAGTGAAAACACTCGACCTCCATGACATGCAAGTCACACAACTCAAGCGGTTATTTCTACTGGGCTGCCAGCGGCTTCGTGCAATACTGTTCTCGGATGATGGAACGCCACGGTTGGACGAGGTACAGATAGGCACCACTGGAGTAGATCTGAATTCTGTCCGAGTTGATGATAAATTTTGTCAATCGCATATTGCTGTCACAGATGTAAGGCTCCTTCGGAGTCTGCAGCTGTTTGCAAGGCGGATGCACTATCTGCTTATCTGTATATCTTCTACTACCACAGAATATAGGCAAGACGATGTCAGTATCGGCCAGTCTGAGCAAACAATAAATGAACTGCTCGATGGATCAGCTGCAGCGGCGAGCAAGTACAATGACATCTTGGACAGAGTTGCTGCGCTCCCAGTGGTGTGGCCCTGCCGGCGGCTGCCCCTACCGCCAAAGCGGCAAGGAAGCTGCAAGGTGGAAATCATGAGCGGTAGCGAATTACAGGGAGGCGACAATAACTTGGCTTCTTTTGTGGACATTGCAGACTCCCTGTATGTGCACGACGTGTTCTGGAGCACTAGCATTCCTGGGTCAAATTGGGGTTGGGTCAAGTGGTGCCGCGTCGAGAGGTGCCCCAGGCTGGAGTCTGTCTTCAGTGTTGGTGACGATGATGAGCAGATGGTCTTTTGCTGGCTGGAAACTCTGTGGGCTTCCCATCTCCAATCGGCGCTGTACATTTGGAGCAAAGGGGCCAGTCTCCTAAATGTCAATTCCTTCAAGCTATTGCAGTATGTACATCTGTATTCCTGCCCTAGGCTCATCCATGTACTCCCCTTGTCTTCAAACTTGCCTAGATTGGAGACCGTCGAGATCCTATACTGCGACAGCCTCAGACAGGTCTTCCCTTTGGACGCAAAGGGAACAGCAACCAACGGCCGCAGCATCAATTTCCCACAGCTGGGGCACATCCACCTGCACGAGCTGCCAGTGTTGCAACAGATATGTGAGGGCAGAAATAGAATAATGTCCGCACCCAAGCTCAAGACCGTCAAGATCAAGGGCTGCTGGAGTCTCAGGCACCTGCCCGCCGTTGCACGCGAGCGCGAGCGGCGGCCAACGGTGGACTGCGAGGAGGATTGGTGGAACAACCTAGTGTGGGATGCGCAGGAGGATGGCCACGACCCCTCACTGTACGAGCCGCGCTTCTCGCTTTACTCTAAGAAGGCTCTGCCTAGAGGCTCCCTTCTCAGGTCAGCTCTATCCGTTCGTTCACCTCAATTTGTCCTTCTGTAGCAGCCAGCAAGCAGGGTGACCTTGTTTTGCCCCAATATTTCAGCTCTGTTTTTTAGCCATTCGCTTGTTTCAAAATTTATACAACTTGTATTAGAAGAGTAAGCATAGAAGCATGCCTCAATAAATAAATACCCTTAGTTATTTTCTTGAGCATGTCAGCAACTCATGATACCATCCAAAATCTTCATCATCATCCCACTCAACCTATTTCACCACCTCATGAAAAATGTAAGTCCCATAATTTCTATTGTCAGTAATCACCAAAATTCACCACTAATACCTAATGGAGGGTATAAATCCTTCCCACGGTGCTTATCATGTAGGCACCACCCTTAAAGCATCCAATAATAAGAACTCTTCTGTGTCTTCTATCACAGCTGTAGCCCACACTTCATTTCCCTTTTGCCATTTCGTTATCTGCTCTAATGACACTTCTTGGAGTTCAGTCTGCCCCTTTGGTTTCATTCCTTGCAATCTGATCGTTTGCCCTTTGTACTAGAACTCTACCCATTTCTCAGCCCACTCATAATTCATATGACTGAATTGCTCTAACCAATCCATCCCCAACAATCATCATATCCTCCCAATTCCAACACCATCATTGTGTGACAAAAAGTGTCCCTGAACCCACCAAAAGACCAGCTTGATTTCTCCTGAACAATACAAAACTTCACCATTGGCCACTTCAACTGGCATTGGAGCAAAAGTAGTCGGCTGTAACCCCAACGTCTGCTAATTCCAAATTGAGGAAGCTGTGTGAACTACCAGAGTCCAACAACATCAATAATAGATGATTTTGAAGGACCAAACTGGCGGAGGAGGGTGAATGTTCTTAAATAATTTTCTCTCTACCTGCTAGACAAGAGATATCAACCAAAAATCAAGCAAATCAAATAGAAGCAAAACTCGTTAAACTTGGTATGTACTTTTTTATAAATATCATGAACCTATTTCAACCTTCAATTATAAGGATTGATGTCAAAATTCTGACCTTCTTCAAATAAAAGAAGAGTGCACCAAGACTGGGTATATTCCAAAAATCGTTGTTCTAAGCTTGCTTGTGGGCTTTGATGATTAAGATGATCTTGGATACTCTCCCACTTGTCATAGTAAACAAGAACAAGAAAAGAACAAGATCTCATCCATCAATCACACAAAATTCATCATTGTTCAAGCACAATGATTGGTTTCTTGCAAAGATTTACACAAGATTTGCTTATATGATTGGAATATGATCTACAAAAGATTTATCCATCAATCATTTATCCGTAGCAAAAGATCTAAAACCATTTAGAAGGATGGGAGGCGAATCCAAATGTGCGGAAAGTAAATTGCAAGAATTTAAAGTGCAAAAAGTAAATTGTAAGAATTTAAAGTGCAGAAATTCATACATAATGTCAATTGCAGAATAAATAATGAAATTAAACTTTCATTGCTTTGAGAGAAAAGGTTTACAAAACCTCATAACAAGGTTGGCAAAGCTCAAAGGAGCAAAATTAAAATCCTTCTCCAAAGGCTTGAGGGAAGAGGCATACCCCTACCCCTCTATTTATAGCAACCTTAGGGCAATCTCCACCCTTGGATGACCTTTTTGGCCCTCAAGAAACCTCATCAAAAGTTGAGATTTACTCCCTCACTCATACATAGGCTAACCTGCAACCCAATAACATAATGGATTTTACAGGCTTCTCAAAGCAGGCTAACTTGACCGCTACTCCATCCGTGAATCCATCATCCAATGGCTCTGCTTCGTTTGAGTAGGGGCTAAGTTAGCTTCTAGAGCATCCACTTGTCCTCCCGATTTGCAACAACTTCCACGTTAGTCATCTTCGACGCTGCCTGACCGTCTAGACCTTGGCTATCCTAGCCTAGTCTCGGTCTCCTCCGCCTCACCATGACCTAGCTCTGTCATCCTGCAATCATCACAAACAAGTGGACCGTCACGTAGCATTGCTCAACAAAATGTTAATCAACAACAGCATTAATTATTTCGCTTTGGAAAATAAGTACCACTACACAAATGCCGGCAGTACCACCCTTAACAAATCAAATTGCTTAACAACTCATGGTGCAATCTGCATAGCATACTTCCCCTCGATGGATTACATGTTCTACTGTATTTGGCAAGGTCCTCTTCTCTTCTATATAAGACTCACATCTTAATTATATCTGCTTAATTTCCCTCTGCAGGTAAATTCGATACTGCTGCTGTTTTGCTCAGCTAAATCGACAACCATGATAGTGATCCATTTAATGTTAATAAACTGCACCGATCGATCTGCTGCATGGAACCCGGATGAATAACTCACGAATTAGCTTGCAGGATCGGTGGATGTGTATTAAGTTGGGCTCAATCTTGCTAAATATATGATTTATCGAGTATTTTGTGTTGGTTTGCCGTTTTCTACAGTACTGTGCCTACGTGCATAGACTGTTATTTTTGGTTTGTTTGAATGCATACACTTGTATTGTCCGGTGTGTTATTTGATTACCATGGGTTAAGTAACTTAAGCTTAGTAAAGCAAACAAATAAATTTCATGTAATATATCGATATGCTTGTCAATTGCAAACTATTTGACATGCTAGCAACATAAGTGTATATCTCTACTATATAAAGTGAGAGTTTCTTCCCACGTCACATAATTGTCTTGCTTAATTGCCCTACTTAATTGCCCTGCTTAATTGCCCTACGCAAGAAACGAAGCGTTGCTTTAATTAGCCAGCTTTTGCAAGAAACGAAACGTTAAAGATAGATGCTTGATCTTATGAAATAATATTTTTTATTTTTTAATCTTTATTTTTCGTTATCAATTTTGTTTTTCGTAGCAACGCACGGGCATATAACTAGTAATCATCTATGTATGACAATGTTGTGAGATAATTGATTGTGTGGACGCTTTCCTTAAGGATCATTAAGACACAAAAGCTTGTTATACTCCTTAGCTAGTTCTGTCCTATATTGCTTAGCTAAAGTTTAAGACAGTCCTCCTTTCCCTGTAAATATAAGGGCAAGGGCTGGCTATTTCGTACTGTTAGAAATAATATAAGGGCTAAGTCTTTAATCTTGATCTAACCTAGGTCATGATCACAAAATTAAGTCCGGAATAAAACATTAAGTAGACTAACCCGGATTGGAGGAAGTAGCCATTAGTTCGGTTCTGTTCTTGAGTGTCGGCGAGGAAGAGGTGAGACACCGAGATCAACTTGGTGAGGTCGCCGGTCTTCGGTTGCCTTGCGCAATCTTCCCGATCGGATGGGGTTTTGGGAGGGATTAGACTTGACAGTAAAACTGTAAACCTACAAGTCCCGACTTCTCCCCTTTTAAATGTTCGCGCTGACAACCGGGACCGAAACCAATCGTATGGTGCGCTCCCGATCATTGCACAATTAGTGGTGGGTCAAACCCTAAAATCTCGGATCGACAGTTAGCCGAGATCATATCCAACATTCTCCCACTTGATCGTAAGGCTAACATCATAAGTCCATACTCAATAGAACAGCACACCAAAATAAAGTATTACAACGGTTAATAAAGTCATCGCTGAAACCCCAGTATCTATAGTGTACGATTCTATCTTAATAGAATAATTACTTATTCTTAATGGGAGTTTGGTTTTATTCTTATGGTCTTATTTCTAGAATCAGAGGCTTTCCAATAAACCCATGCCGGCAACATGCTCTCGAAAGAGACTGGGTGGTAATTAAGCCTTTAGTAAACGGATCCGTAAGCATAGACTTAGTACTTATATTCTTGACATCAATTGTCTGATCTTGAATTCTATCTTTTACAACATGATACTTAATGTCAATGTGTTTGGCAGCACCACTTGTGTAAAGTTTTATTCTCAAATTTCATAATTTATAAAGTCACATTCTCTAATTTCACCTTTTACGGTGTCTCAACATCCCGTAGTGTCACATTCTCCCCCCCCCCCTTAAACAGGATTCAACCTCGAATCCGAAGAGCGCCAAAATCAACAACAAAGTCCCCAAGGGACAAAAGACTTCTCTGCAGCACAAAACATTCACACAAACACTCAAACCGGAACAAACGACAAGCGAGTTCTCAAAACCAACACTTGGCGAGAAAATGTTGATTTAGCTCAACAGAGTGCAACCTCTCACGGTTCCACCTTCACTTCAATTCCCAAACAGAATCTACGTTTAACCACAAAGGGCTCCATCAACCCAAAACGCCCGAATCCTCACGACAACCACTTCACACTACGATCACAACCAACCTGACTACCACACTTCATTACACTCAACATGACACAATCAAAGCGGGTCACAATTCGTTTAACGACCTCTCTACATTCCCGAGAATTTCCATCGAGAGGAATAACTCATTAAGGCACATTTGCCCTTCCGATACACGATCATGCTAACATTTCATTCCATCCTCTCCCAGGAAAGTCTCAAACCCAGAGACAACTAGTTAAGACAATTGCTCACGGTAGGACAATTATCACCGAACTACCGTCAACTTCACTTCCACCCATCGATACTCGTAATAAAGGTTAAACCCATACATCATCAACCTCCATCACAAACCACCCTTATACCACTAAGGTTCGACACCTAGCCCCAAGTTAGGATCGTAAAACCTTACCAAACCACAATTGGCTCCTTTCTTAAGAGGGTCTCGCCCTCACACAAAAACACTTAGTAATCAAGCCCAAGTGTACACATATTTCGCATACTCAACCATAAACCAAGAACATTCCTATCCTCACTCCCATCTATAGAGCAAAAGAAGTACAATTCTTTTGAACCCAAGTGGACCACATACGACAACTCAAATCTAAAGCGTTAACAACCACTTTGGAATGAATGCGGCAACATCCAAGGAGCATTCATCATTTTTTTCCAAGCTAAATCGCAAACGAAGCACAAACCCCCTACACCACAACCAAAATACCAAAAATTCTTCATTCTTTCTTTTCATACTAAAAAGAAATGGACATCTCGACATAATAAACCGTATTCATGCCTCTCAAGTCCAGGGATCGAGTCCCACTTTTATCTCGATTCATGACATGAATGTAAACTTTTCAAGAGCACTCCGGATTAGTCATATATCCCTATATGACTTACTCACCGACCTGGCTCATCGACTCTTTCATCATTAAGCATCTATAAACAATGTCATGCTTCCTTTTCACCATTCATTCTTCATGTAACAACAATACCAAAAAGTCATTCATCAAAAGGCTTCTTCCTCGGTATCACATGAATGAACACCAATAACACCGATGATTGCACTAAATCATATAACTATGACGGCAACATCGTTAACAGCAAAACACCACGTCGTGTCAAAACCTACCATCCATTTAAAGCTAACCTTGCAAAACTACGGGATGTCGAGACACCGTAAAAGGTGAAATTAGAGAATGTGACTTTATAAATTATGAAATTTGATAATAAAACTTTACAGTTGGTATCAGAGCGGGCTTCAGGTCCGTGGTGTATGAACTTAGTGGAATGCCATAGGGTTAACTAAAATTTTGATGTGGAGTAACCTAGAAACATAGCTTAGGTTACACTTAAAATTTTGTCATAGGATAGCAACATTAAAACTTGCGTAAGTGGAATAACTAATTTAAAATTTGACACACATGGATGCACAGTAGGAAAGGGTATGGGTATCGTTGCTTTACGCTTAAATGTTGTATTTATGCTCTGATGTTAAATGCTGCATATTGATGTTATATTTATGAAAGTATTGATTGAGATGCTATATGTTTGATCAAGTGGGGTTGTGGTGTCGAAGGGTTTCGGTCACCATTTTTTTTTGTTCATAGTAAGGGTGTGGTTTGACGGTGTGGCCGGTTAACGCCATCACTGAAGAATTTTTAACCCCTGTAGGAGAAGAGTGCTTACCTTTTCTGTCGTAGGTCGGGTAGTTGACTGGAGTCAAATAAAAGAGTTTGGTGGTGGATTCCTTCGGAAGTTCTTTACCGTCCCGACGGTTGGTTTTCTTGGTTTTCTTGGTTTTAGTTGATTGAAATCAAAAGAAAAGTGTTTGGTATTGGATTTTCGTGGATTGTTCCGTAAGCGGTTTGTGGTTTTGTCTTCCTTGGTTGAAGACGAAGAAGAAGAGTTTTGAGTTGCGTGTCTTTTGGTCGCCTTTTGGCTTTGACACCGGCTTTGCTGGTTGCTCTGCAAAGAAATCTATAGTTTGGTTCTTGTGTGTCACACTCTGAGTTTAAAAGAAGTTATTGAAGTTGTGTGCAAAAATTTAAGATGTGTCGATTTATGTTTTGTGTCTTTGTCCGTAAAGGTTTACTTGATCAATTGGTTCCCTCCTGTAGGAGTCTTTAAGATTGAAATGTGTTTTGGAGATCTTTTGCATGACCCAGTGTGAGTCATGCCCCATTGCAACTTTGAGAGTCAAGTTCCTTTGTGAATTTTGGTTGAGTTTTAAAAAGAAAATGCTGCAAAGTGAGTAGTCATTTGACTGAAATTATTTGTCGAAAGTGATAATTGTTGTTTAGCATGTTATGTAGTATGTAACAATGTGGTTTATGGAATGACATATTGTTAAGTTAATTTGTGGGTTGAAACAATTCAATGCGATTGTTATCTTTAGCTTGAAACTAAAATAGACTGCTAGTGTTGTATATTACTTTATAGCGAGAATGATTAAAAGTGTTAATGTACATGCGTAGAATATGTTGCTTTGCTTTAAAAGTGCTTATGACCCTCGATAATGTCTAAAGTTTTAAACCCTGATGCATAGTTAGAACATTAAGATGATGTAAACTATTGATATTGTTACAGAAACCTTGTTGGTTGCTTAAAGATGCTCTAATTTAAATATGTTAGTAGAGAAATTTAATCATGCTAGCTTGTGACCTTAACTTGGAAGTTGATTAGAGTTGCTATTCATGTTGTTGCAAAATATTAGCATGATTGGAAGTACGCAGTCGTGTTCCTAAAATGCTAGTATCGAGGCCAATTAGAAAGATATGGGTTTTGTTGTTTGATGATATTGTAAGAGCTTCGTGAAGGTCTAACTTATTAGATTTAATTTAATAGTTGGAGTATGTTTTGTAGTGACAATTTTGTTATAACCTATGTATGGGGTAGCTTAAAGCAATGTCGTTGTTTATAATTATGCTGTTTATTGATATTGATGACTTAGTGGTGGTAATTGTGTAGATTACTTGTTGGAAACCATTGTTAAAATGGAGATTATTGTAACATGACGTGATGGAGTGAACCATGGATAATTAACATGATATAGAATTTTATCCTTAATGAATGTATGTCTTAGAATCATAGTTATGAACTCTGTCTTGTAGAGATAATATTTACATGTTGAAAGTCATTGATTAATTGAACAAGTTCCAATTGTCAAGATGTTGGCGTATAGGTGGTATGAAATTTATAGGTTGATCATGCTGAAAGATTTGTTGAAGTACTATGTTTCAAATTTAGAATAAGATGTATTATGATTTGGTGATCCATGGGGATCATGTCAATATAGTCTTGGTTGGGTGCCTTTTTCATAAGCATCATAAACCTTAATTAGAAGTGTTGGGAATGGTAACTAGAGAAAGAAATTGTTATGTAAATTTTATTAAAAACTGGTTGGACTTTCTCAATGAGTAAGTAGTGAATTTTGAAGTCTTTAATGGAAAGCGTAGTGGAACACTAGAGATGATTGTATTTATGATAAGCTGGTGTTTAAAACCTTCTGGACTAGTTTGGTTGTTTGCCATTTTGGTTGAAGGGTTTCGGTCAAGGTGTTCCATATGTTGTGTTTCAGAGTTTCCCTAAAACTCGTAGAATTTGGTGCAAATATTTGGTTTTGGCTAATTTGTTTAGTGGGTGCTATGAATATGGATTTACACCTAAAGGTTTCGAGTGGATCGCGCTCCTTCGCGTTCACACTGACTTATCTTTGGAATAAATTTTAAAGGGAGTAGATGGACATAGTGGGTTGTGTTGGAAATTCTTGGGACTTAATTTGTAACTCTATTTGACTGGAGCTGGACTTATTTGGAAAGTTTGTGTGGTGTTTGCGAGTGTTTCAAAAGGTGAATTTTATGAATGTTTCATCAGTGATTTTGTTAGTGAAGTGTTCCTTTTTTTTTGGAAATGAGATTCGCTTTCTCTTTGAGAAAATTTGTGGCAGTTATGTGTGCAGATGTTTGACTTTGGAGTTGATGTTCTGTTCCAAAATGTTGATTTTGGTTAGAGCGCGAGGTTTTGCAAGTGTATTGGAATGGGTAGCAGGTTATAGTTTGCTAGATCGGTTGTGATTGAAATTTAATACATGATATGTTCACATGCTATGCTTTAATGATTGCCAATGATATGATGAATATGCTTACTTTGTTATGATGCCATGTGATAATGTACAAGTGATTTATGATGTTGGCATGATTGCATACATGACATGATACATGGCCCGGGCGGTGAGAAAGTCATAACTAGTCCGGGGAAGGTCGGTGAGAAAGTTATGACTATTCCGGAGAGCTAATGAGTAAGTCCTACATCGTGATTCCATCCACCGCGGTGTGGGGAAGCGAGGAGTAGGCACCCTCCATCTTCGGGATGGAAGGGGGGAGAGGGTGCATGTGAAATCATGTGCTGAAAAATTGGCTTAGAATTGAATTTGCAAAATGTGTTTGTGCTTGTGTCTGACAATTTGACAGCAAACAGTGAAGTCATCTTTTGTGCCGGACCAAACTCTCAAACTAGTAAGTTTTGCATGTACGTCGGACCAATTTCCTTGGTCAGTCGTGAACGGCTTTTTGAGGATTGATTTCGCATGTACGACAGACTTATTTCTTTTAGTCTGTCGTGAACGTGTTTTCGCCGGAATGATTTCTTCTTGAAACCGATACTTTCACTTGTACACCGGACCGATTTTGTTGGTCCGTCGTGAATGGCTTCTTGAGTGACTTTTTCATGTGTACGCGGACCATATTTCCTTGTCCGTCGTGGAATGCGTTTTGCTCGATTAGGGTTTTGAGCAAAATTGGAATTGTGTTTGATTCATTTTTGGGATTATGAAATTTGTGAGAATTTCATGATGCTTCTTTTGAAGTGGACTTTATGCAATGCTCGTGTGAGTATTTGCATGGATTGATGTGAGTCAAGTCGTGGACTTGTGCTCGGAATTGTTTTGTGGTTTGTTCATGTGCAGGTATTGCTCGAAGACGAACGTGGTCGATGATGGGACCGGAACTAGGTTCATGGAGGAGCTGAGGTTCAGGACTAGGTTCAGGGAGGAACTGAGGTCTTGGTGGTCAAGGATGTCATGCGGGACGTTCGGGCTAAGAGAATGGTGCACATGAAGAATGGTTAGTCACGTGAGAATGGCAGGAGGTCATTCGCGTGCAAAGTGTTAGTCACGTGAGTATGGCAGGTGTCCATACGCGTGCAAAGTGTTAGTCACGTGAGTATGGTAGGGTTGCCATACGTGTGCAAGAGTTGTATTCGGCCAGGTTGGGCCAAGTAGAGTTGTGTTGGATACAGATTCCTTCTAGGGAATAGGAATCGTATTCAGAACTCCTTGTGGGTTGGTCCTTTAAATAGGAGGGGTGTCTCCTGTTGAAGGGCATCAATCGAACAAAGTAGCATAACATGCGCAAGGGAGCTTGAGCTTGGTTTTAGGGTTTGTACTCTTTTGATGGGAGTACTTTAGACAAAAGAAATAAAGATCAATTCTTCTAGTTCCTTGTGTGCTACAATATTCTCTTTTGGTTCTTGTTTGCATACTTGTTCTAGTTCTAGATTGGTTTTTGTTTTTTGAGTTTCATCTTGATTTGATCCATCAAAAACCTCTCTAGGGTATTGATCTAGTGTTCCTCAATGTTTTGTTGATAAATCTTTTGTTGTTCTTGATCAATCTACAAGTTTCGATTAGATTGATTTTCGTCAAGTTTTGGAACAACAAGCTTGCGAAGCTTATAACTTTTGATCCGTAAGTCCGATCGAGCTGATTCTTTTTGGGTTCGATTCGTACTGGAATCTAGTTTCTTGTGTCCAAATTTCAGATCAATCCTACGGTTGGATCTCCGGGAATTCGTGTTTTATCGAACCTCTATCATTCTGTTTTTGTCGAAAACGAGGCAATTATTTGGTTCTGTTTTGGGGTGAACTTTTAATAGATCAAGAATTTGGTTTTAGCTTCCGCACAATCATTCACCCCCCCCTCTGATTGCTATATTCGTATACTTCGATCCTACAGTGCACACCGACGGGTGTGTACTCAACCATACCGGTATGAGTTTCCAGGAGATATGTGCATCGCATTGCATTGCATTATATGAGGATGATATATGATGATGATATATGATGATGTCAATGATATGCTTACGCTATGAATATGAGATGTGTATGATGTCGTATGTGAAAAGTGGTGATGAAGGTATTAGAATGTATTTTTCTTCTTCCATTGCAATATACTTGCTGAGTGCTGAACTCACGCTTGTGTTTATGTTGTTTTTCTTAGGTACCATGAAACCAGCATGCGGGAAAAGGGCTTTAGCTACACTTCTACACGTAGCTTCACATTATTATACAGTTTAATCAGTGGGAGCCATGATAATAATGATTAGTGCCATGAATCTTGGTGTATGGGCTTGAGTTCATCGTTTGGTTTGTATATTTGTTGGAATGGTTGAATTCCTTATTTTAGACATAAGTGATGCTTTATTCATTGATATTGCTGTTTTAGATGTCTTATGCTATGATATAACTTGCCTTGTTATTACTCTTGCTCCAAATTCATGGAAAAACAAAGGAGATGCTGCCGAAATTTTCGGTTTTAGCATTTACTCCTTTGCTGTAATTTATCTTAGTTTATGGTATTTAGAAGTTGTTTAGTCTATGTTTGGTAGCATTCAGGCATGCTAGATGCCGGGGTGTTACAAGATGCTTCCCATTAGGATATAACTTGTGATATTATTGTTGATGCTCCGTACCATGGAAAAACAAAGGAGATGCTGCCGAATTTTTCGGTTTTGCATGTACTCCTTTGCTGTAGTTTACCTTTAGATGTGGTATTTAGATGTTGTTTAGTCTTTGTTTGGTGACATCCAGGGCATACTAGATGCCGGGGTGTTACAACTTGACTTGTTGTTACTTGAATAGAAAACTGCGGCCTTATTATCGCAGTTAACTGTTAGTGGTTTAGATATACAGTCAACCACTCTTAGTCCGGGAATAAAATTCTTAAGCCATACCGCCTGCCCGGTAGACTCATAACATGCCAGAAACTCAGCCTGCATCGTTGAAGATGTAGTAACTGATTATTTGGAGCTTTTCCACAAAATGGTTCCTCCTGCAAGTGTGAAGATATAACCTGATGTGGATTTTTTAGTATCTACACAACCTGCAAAGTCAGCGTCTAAATAACCCACAACCTCAAGGTTATCAGACTTCTTATATGTGAGCATGTAATGCTTAGTGCCTTGCAAATAACGCAAGACTTTCTTAACGGCTTTCCAATGGTCCAACCCTGAATTTGATTGATATCTGCCAAGCATCCCGGTTACGAATGCTAAATCAGGGCGAATACATACTTGAGCATACATAATGCTTCCGACAGCTGAAGCATAAGGAATCCCCTTCATCTGATCAGTTTCTAATTGATTCCTTGGACGTTGAAATGTTCCAAATTTATCGCCCTTTACGATAGGAACAGGCGTGGCAGAGTAGTTATGCATATTATATCTCTTAAGCACTCTGTCAATATATGCCTTTTGGGATAGGCCTAATATCCCTTTGGACCTATCTTAGTGAATCTCAATGCCCAAAACATAAGAGGCATCACCAAGATACTTCATGTCAAAATTAGCGAAAAGAAATCTTTTGGTCCCATACAACATATCCATATCGCTGCTAGCCAACAAGATATCATCCACATAAAGTACTAAGATAGTGAATTTGCTCCCCTTAATCTTAATGTATATGCAATTGTCCACTTCATTTTCTTTTAAACCGAAATTTCTTATGGTCTCATCGAACTTAAGGTACCATTGTCTAGACGCCTGCTTTAGTCCATAGATGGATTTCTTAAGTCTGCATCCCATATGTTCCTTGCCTTCCATGACAAAACCTTCTGGTTGAACCATGAAAATATCCTCATGCAAGTCACCATTGAGGAACACAGTTTTAACATCCATCTGATGTAGCTTTAAATCATAATGAGAAACAAGCGCCATGACAATTCTTAGTGAATCTTTCTTTGAGACGGGAGAGGAAGTATCAATATTATCAATCCCTTCTCTTTGTGTAAACCTTTTTGCTACAAGCCTTGCCTTGAATCTTTCGACATTACCCTTAGAGTCATGCTTAGTTTTGTAGACCCATCTACAGCCTACAGTTTTGACTCCATCAGGAATTTTTACTAGATCCCAAACGTTATTAATGCTCATAGACTTTATTTCATCCTGCATGGCCTCAAGCCACTTGGATGAATCCTTATCCATCATAGCCTCCTTAAATGATGTAGGATCATCTACCTTCCCTATGTCACATACATTTTCATTCATGTATACAACATAATCATTAGGAATGGCTGATCTTCTTTCCCGCTGTGATCTCCTTAATGGTTCATTAGTTGTCACAGGGGGTTGTTAAGGCTCATCATTAGGTGCTATACTGTTGAAACCTGAATTCTCATATGGGGGCTCAACTCCAGGATTCTCAGCTGGAGGTATAACTATATGAGGTAAAGGAACGATAGTCTCTTGGATTATCGGCAATGGTACATAAGTCTGAACCTCCTCAAGATCTATTTTCCTAGCCTCTGAGCTCCCACTGATTTCATCATTCTCTAAGAATACAACATGTCGGGTTTCCACAAATTTAGTGATATAATTTGGACAATAAAATCGATATACCTTAGACCTTTCAGGATATCCAATAAAATGGCAACTTATTGTCTTAGGATCCAATTTTCCAAGATGTGGATTAAAGACTTTAGCTTCAGTAGGACAACATCACACACGTAAATACTTTAAACTCGGTTTCCTTCCAGTCCATAATTCATAAGGGGTTTTGTAACACCCCAATTTTTGCTTTTCATGAATTTAATTGGAAATTCACACTTTTGAGAATTTTTAGAATTTTCTGAGATTTATTTGGATTTAATTTGAATTTATTCCCTTTTGAAATAAATAAATAATTAAAAGTTATAAATAAAATTTTGTTGAAAATATTTTATTTGCGTCCAAAATGTTTCAAAGTATTTTCCAAATTTTTTCTGGAATTTTTCTGACTATTTTGCTATTTTTCTTGAATTATTTGAATTACTAGAATTAATTTCAAATATTAAATCGCTGGAAAATGCCGAGTAGGTTAGTATTGTTCAAGCGACCGAGCCCGAGTCGGACCAAACCCTAATCGCGTGGCCGTTGGATCAAGATCCAACGGCCAGCATCAAGCCACGTCGCCCACGTGGGGATCAGGCCGAACCCGTTCGCCCCGTGCGATCTCGGCCGTTGATCGCGCGTGTGTGGACGGCCAGGATGCGTCCACGTCACCCTCTCCGTGTCGCCGCCGGACTCTGCCATCGCCCGCGTGTGGGCCTCGGTTTCCACGATTTTCACGGACGTCGAGGGCCCTATTTAATGCGCCGCCGCCGCCGCCGCCATCGTGCTCTCCTTTTCCGTGCGCAACCGTAGCCCTAGGAAGCCGAAGTTAAGTCGCCGTCGTTCGCCCGCAAGAGCTTGCCGAAGTTGGAGGTGAAGCCGGCCGCGGTTTTCCGCCGTTTGCCGCCGCTTCCGCCGTCCTCCGCCGTGATTGAGCCTAGATCCGAAACCGTCGCGACGATCCGCACTTGGGAGTCCCATCCACTTCGCCGGAGCACGCCGGCAACGCAATTCCCCATGTCATCGTCTTCGTCTCCGGCAGCCTCTGCTCTGCCGTGCCATCACCGACCTCGCGAGCTCTGTCAGCCGTTAGATCTTCATCGAACAGCCACGGTGAGTCCACTTCACCCCGTTCGATTTCACGTTTCGGTTTTTAGATCTAATCTCAATCATTGTATCTAGATCCAACGGCTTAGATTAAACCACGTAGACATAGACTGCACCGTGCTAGATCCAATATCAGCCGTTAGATCTAAATCGTATGGTTAGGGTTAACCACGTTGTAGCGTTAGATGCAATCCCTACCGTTCGATCGAGATCGAACGGCGTAGATTGAGCCATGTGTCGTCACCCGGGTCATGCCACGCCACCCCACGGTGAGGCGAAACCCGATCGGATCTGGACCATCCGATCTAAATCGAACAGCCCAGATTAACCACGCGTTCGGCAAATGGCGTTTGAGATCCGAATCGCGCCACGTGCACGTAAGCGCGCACTGCGCGGTGCCCACGCGGACGCGTTCAGCCGTCCGACGCCACGCTGCGGACGCCGGGCGTAGGGGCCCGCGTGTCGGCCGGGCAGCCCACCCATCGGCGGATGTCATCCGTGAAGTCATCGCGGACGCTATCCGCGCGGCCCGCGTGTCGGTCACCGCCCTTCTGGCCAAGCCGCGGCCGACAATGCGATGGCGTCAGTAGTGGGTCCCATGTGTCAGTGACATGTGAACCCGTGGACCGGGTCCATGGTGGACCGTGCCTGTGCCGTGGACCGAGGTCATGGGCCGGCTGACACAATGATGACGTCATAATTCGATTTTTCAATAGAAAAATAATTCGGTGGAAATTCAAATACCATGCTGACGTCATAAATTCGGATTTTCAATAGAAAAATAAGTGGGTTAATTCGGTTTATCGATTTGTTTGAATTTTCAAACTTCAAACGCTTATAACTTTTGCATTTTAACTCCGATTTGAGCGTTTCCAATTTCTAAATTTTAATAAAATAGAGATCTACTTAAATATGAATTTTAATTAATTCTTGAATACGAAATTTTCTCTATTTATATTTAATTAATGAATTCTTTAAACTTTAAACAATTATAACTTTTGCATTTTAACTCCGATTTGGGCGATTCAATTTTCTAAAAATTTACAAAATTATGCTCCTTCTGTTTATGGACTTTACTTGAATTTTTGAGCAAGGTGCATGTACTGTTTTATTTATTTATTGCTATTTGCACGCATTATGAGTAGACGTTGAAGTACCCGAGGGCTTCGAAGGTGAAGTGTTGACCCAGGAGCCATCTCAAGATCAAGAACAAGTACTTTTTGAAGGCAAGTTATGCTTTGACCATATTGATCCCATTTTTGAAGTTAATTTAATTTAAATTATTGCGTAGCTATGTACGTAGCTGACATTAGTTAATTTTGATTCTTTGTGAAAAGGGTCAAATAATTGGAAGAGATGGGATTATGTGTCATGATTGAGTTTGATGGAGTGTGGTAGTCAGGTTGGTTGTGATAGAAGTGCGAAATGTTTGTCGTGAGGATTCGAGCGTTTTGGGTTGACGGAGCCCTTTTGCGGCTGTGAAGCCTTTTGTCCCTTGGGGACTTGGTAGTTGTTTTTGGTGTCCTTCGGATTCGAGGTCGAATCCTGTTGAAGGGGGGAAGAATGTGACACTACGTTATGGTGTGACATTACAAAATGTGAAATTAGAGAAGAAAATCTTACGGCTTGAGATTTACTCGCGTTTTTGGGCCGTTTGAAGTGTTGTGACAC
The DNA here is from genome assembly GCA_036346355.1 of Rhipidocladum racemiflorum. Taxonomy (NCBI): domain Eukaryota; kingdom Viridiplantae; phylum Streptophyta; class Magnoliopsida; order Poales; family Poaceae; genus Rhipidocladum; species Rhipidocladum racemiflorum. The sequence goes on along the minus strand of CM070576.1, from coordinate 9,186,054 downwards.
CACGGAGTGTCGTAACCTTATTTAACGTGCATGATAAGGTTAATAACAGTATGAAATGTGGAATTAAGGTTAAAACTATAGGTTATGGAGGTTAATAGCTTTTCCGGGGCGTTTCCGGGGTTTTGGGCCTTCCCGGGGGAGTTTGGGCCTTGGTGGGCTTTGGTGGGATGGAGTAGGTCTCCGTACGGACTTAAAAGAAGTTGTAGATAATTTAATTGTCTTTCCGTGGACATAAAGCACGTTAAAATCCGATCAGCCGTTTGAAAGTTATGGCCGTTTTACCGAGCGTGTTAAAATCTGTGACGCGATTGGAACAGATCGTAGTAATCTGTAGATTAAACAATTTTAGAGTCCGAATCAGTCTTTCCGTATAACTAGAAAAAGGTAGGAAATTTCCTAAGCTTCGCGATGGTGTACTCGTTTAATCGATTCGGAGTCCCAGAACTCAAGTTATGCCTTTTGCAAGGCTGCTGTCCCGACGGGACAGAACCTCTGTTTTTAGGTTTTGCTAGTAGTGGGCAATGTCGGGTTAGATGGGGGTTTGTGTACTGTTTTGTGGGCATGATTGTGAGTGTGTGATGCCTATGTGCAGGTGGTGTGACACCGGGAGTGCCCTCTACTTCCCGCCAATCCATCGCCCGCGGTTGAGGCAAGTGTGTTGTAATGTATAGCGGAATCGTAGGTTGCTTGTGGAGATTAGATGAAAGATTGAATACTTGCTATGATCACTTGCCATGCTTGCTGTTTTCCAATGATATATTGAGTATGATTATCATGATATGATGCTATGTGTCTATACTTATCATGATTCGATGCCATGTGTTTATGTGTACTATGACATGATGCCATATGTTTATGTACAAATGAGATATGATAATTGGCATAGTTGCATGCATGTCATGAGATAGGGCGAGGGCGGTGAGAAAGTCATAACTAGTCCGGCAAGGTCGGTGAGAAAGTTATGACTAGTCCGGAACGCCATTGAGTAAGTCCTACATCGTGATTCCATCCACGTGGTGTTTGGAAGCGAGGAGTAGGCACCCTCCATCTTCGGGATGGAAGGGGGGAGAGGGTGCACACCGACGGGTGTGTACTCAACCATAGCGGTATGAGTTTCCAAGGAGATATGAGCATAACATTGCATTGCATTGCATTGCATTGCAATACATATTTAATGATGATGATGTTGTTATGTGCTCAAGTATGAGATGTTATATGTGATGTAAGGTATTATTGTCTTGTAAATGATCTTGTTGTCCATTACAATATGCTTGCTGAGTTTTCGAACTCACGCTTGTGTTTTATGTTGTTTTTTGGTACTTTGAGATCGGCATGCGGGAAAAAGGGGTCTAGCTACACTTCTACACGTAGCTTCACCATCATAGTCCATAATTCATCACTTGGAGACATGATATTAAGAGTTGTGCCATAAGCTTAATGTAGGGTTTAATTTAGCATGCTTGTGATTCCTTATTTGCTTGGTTATAGCTTATGAAGTGGTTGAGCATGCTTTTATTGGCATAATTTGATGATATATCCATTTATGTTGTCGTGTGCTATGACATATCTTGCCATGATATTGATATTGTGTTAATTCATGTTAAAACAAAGGAGATGCTGCCGAAATCTCGGTTTTTAGCCTATGCACCTTTGCTGGAATTTTATGTTAAATGTGGTATTTAGATGTTGTTTAGCTTATGTTTGGTAGCATTCAGGCATATTAAATGCCGGGGTGTTACAGTTGGTATCAGAGCGGGCTGTAGGTCCTTGGAATGTGAATTTTTAGTATCATGCTATAGGGTACAACTAAAATGTGATGTGGAATAACTTAGAAACATGGCTTAGGTCTTAACTAAAACTTTGTTATAGGATAGCAACATTAAAACTTGCAAAAGTGGTATAACTAATTTAAAATTTGACACACATGGATGCACAGTAGGAAAGGGTATGGGAATCGTTGCTTTACGCTTAAATGTTGTATTTGAGCCTTGATGTTGAATGCTACATTTGTTTATGTATGTTGCTATGTTTATGAAAGAATTGAATTGAATTGTTCATGTTATTATGTTAAAGTGGGGTTGTGGTGCCGAAGGGTTTCGGTCACCTCTCTTTATTCATAGTAAGGGTGAGGTATGACGGTGTGTCCGGTTAGCGCCATCACCGAAGAACTATTAACCCTTGTAGGAGAAGAGTGCTTACCCTTTCTGTCATAGATCGGGTAGTTGACGGGAGTCAAATAGAAGAGTTTGGTGGTGGATTCCTTCGTATGTTCTTCACCGTTCTGACGGTTGGTTTTGGTTGGTTTTCTTGGTTTTAGTTGATGGAAACCAAAAGAAAAAAAATGTTTGGTATTGGATTTTTCGCGGATCATTCCGTATGCGATTTGTGGTTTTTGGTCTTCCTTGGTTGGAAACGAAGAAGAAGAGATTAGTGTTGCGCCTTTTTTTTAGTCGCCTTTTGCTTTGACAAACCCGGTTTCTTTGGTAATTATGGATTGTCTTAGGAGGAAACATATGGGTTGTTGTTCTCCTATCTCGAGAAAAGAGTTGAAGTTCTCCTAGTGCCGACCTTAGGTTGGGTGGAGCTAAGTTTTGTATCTTTATCGGAAAAGGTTTGGTTGAACATTTTGTTTTCCCTAGTGCATCCTTCTTCCTTCTTGGAAGTATGGATCTTGAGATTTCTTGAAGAGTTTTGTGGGCAAATTTGGGAACTTGAGAGTGGAACTCTCCTGCATTTCTGTTAGTGTTTTGTTTTCTTCCTTGCCTGGAAAAGGAGAAATTGTCTATCAGTGTTCGTTCTGGTTCTTGAGTTGAGGTTGTCCTTAAAAGTGGAGTTGCATCCTGTTTGTCAAAAGTGAAAATGGTTGTTTAGCATGTCATGTAGTATGTAACAATGTGGTTATTGGAAATGATTTGTTCTTAAGTTAATTGGTGAGTTGAATCAGTTAAAAGTAATATTTGTGTTTAGCTTAAGATTAAATGAACTTCTAGTGTTGCAGATTACCCTATAATGAGAATGAATAAATATGTTAATGTACATGCTTAGAATCTGTTGCCTTGCTTTGAAAGTGCCTATGACCCTCGAATATGTTTAAAGTTTTAAACCCTAATGCATAGTTAAAAACATTAAGATGATGTAGACTCATTGCTTTTGTTAAAGAAACTTTCTTTGGTTGTTTAAAGATGTTCTAATCTAATGGATTAATAGAGAGATTTAATCGTGCTGACTAGTGACTTTAATTTGGAAGTTGATTAGAGTTGCTATTTATGTTGTCGCAAACCATTAGTATAATTGGAAGTATGCAATTTGTGTTCCTACGATGCTAGTATCGATGTCAATTGTGAAGACATAGGCTTTGCTGTTTATGGTATTGCTAAAACATTGGGATGGTCTAACCTATTAAATTTATTTTAATAGTTGGAGTATGTTGTATAGTGACAATTTGTTATGGTATATGGATAGTGTAACTAAAAACAATGTAGTTGTTTTTATGATTATGCCTATTTATGGATATTGATGATTTAGTAGTGGTGGTAATTGTTTGGATTACTTTTTGGAAGCCATTGTAAAATAGAGGTTATTATAACATGTGGCGATGAAGTGAACCATGGATATTTTAGCATGATATAGAATTGTATCCTAAAGAAGGTGTATCTTAGGATCATAATTTTCGTCTGTCTTATGGAGATACTATTTGTATGTTTAAGTCATTTGTTAATGGAATAAGTTTTGATTGTCAAGATGTTGGCATATTTATGGTATAAAAATTGATAGGATGATCATGCTTAAGTATCTGTTGAAGTACTACGTTTGAAATATAGAATACATTGTTTTATGATGTGTTGGTTTGTGGGGTTCTTGAGGAGGTAGTATGGATTGATTTAAGATGGGTTTTCTCGATAAGTAAATAGTGAATATGGAATGCTTAAATGTTAAGGATAGTGGGACACTGGTTATGGTGAGTCTCATGCCGAGCTTGTGTATAAAACCTTTTGGTCTGGGTTGGTGGTTTGCTATCTTGGTTAAATGTTTTTTTTTTGGTCAAGGTGTTCTTTATGTTGCATTTTCGAGTTTCCCTAAAACTCGTAGAGGTTGGTGCCCATCTTTGGTTTTGGCTAAGTTGTTCAGTTTATGCTATGAGTTTGATTTTGCACCCAAAAGCCTTTGAGTGGATCGCGCTCCTTCGGCGTTAGATGAAGCATACTTGGAGTAAATCTTAAAAAGGAAGCCGATGGACATAGTGGGCTGTGTTGAAAATTCTTGAGATTTAATTTGTAATTCTATTTGAATGGAATTGGATTTATTTGGAAAAGGTCATGTGGTGTTTGCGAGTGTTTCAAAAGGGTGGATTTTATGAATGTTTATAAGTGATTCGGGTTGGTGAAGTATTCTCATTTTGGGAAAATGAGTCTCCCATTTCTCTTCGAGAATTGATGTTCTCTTTCAAAATGTTGATTTTGGTTAAAACGCGATGCTTTACAAATTTGGCTTTCAATTGTCGACGGGTTATGTATGACGTGGTGTTTTCCTGTTAATGTTGTTCCCCTCATAGTTTTATGATTTGGCGCAATCATCGATGCTATCCGAGTTTTAATCTTGTGATGCAGAGGAAGAAGTTGTCTTGTGAATAACTATTTGGTAGCGTTGTACATGATGAATGAATGGTGAAAAGGAAACATGACATTGTTTATAGATGTCTATTGATAAAAGAGTCGTTGAGCCAGGTCGGTGAGTAAGTCATATAGGGAAATATGACTAATCCGGAGTGCTCTCGAAAAGCTTGGATTCATGTCATGAATCTAGATTTCCATTGCTCTTTAGCATGAAAAGAAAGAGTGAAGAATTCCTGGCATTTGGCTTTGTTGTAAGAGGATTGGGTTTCCTTGTTTCCTTGAGAGTTATTATGGCGGTTGTGGATTCTTTCGATTGATTTGAGAATCGTTTTTTTTTCTCTTCCACAATGTTTTTTTTATGAGATGCTTGGCTGTGGTGAACGTGAGTCGAGTTGTCATTGATTGTTGAGAATTTCTGACAAAGAATTGTGTGGAGTCTCTCTTTTTGTTTGAGTGGTCCCCGATGCGAGATGTATCGCATTGATTTGAGATTGGAGTTTTTCCTTTGCGACTTGACTTAGGAAAAAAGATCGAGTGATCTTTCGAGGTTGTCAAACCTTTGTTCCAAGTGATTTGTTGTGTTTTGGGTTCGAGTTGATGAATGTGGTTCATCCGACTAAGGGAGTTGCTCTTTGTTGGCATTCTCGTTTGAGATGTGAATAGAATTGTCTATGGAATTGTTGAGCATAATGGAGGATTATACTCATGGGTTTGGTAGTTTTTGAGTGAGAAAGTGTGAGGGCGAGACCCTCATAGGAAAAGAACCAGTTGAGGTTTGGTAATAATTTACAGCTCTACCTTGGGCTAGGCGTAGAACTTTGGTTGTGGTTCGAAGGGTGGTAATGTTGGAAGTTGGTGATGTCGGTCCAAACCTTGTTGAGAATATGGTTGGATTGTTAAAAAGTGATGATAATTTGAAATATAGTGATCTCATCGTGAACTTTGTCGTAGCTAGTTGTCCTGGGTGTGTGTTATGCCCGGGAGGGGTAGAATGAAAGTGTAGCGTGGTTTGTGGAAGAAAAGAAAAGTTTTGTCGATGAAGGCTATGTAATGAAATGACATTAGTTAATTTTGATTCTTTGTGAAAAGGGTCAAATAATTGGAAGAGATGTGATTATGTGTCATGATTGAGTTTGATGGAGTGTGGTAGTCAGGTTGGTTGTGATAGAAGTGCGAAATGTTTGTCGTGAGGATTCGAAGCGTTTTGGGTTGATTTGAGCCTTTTGCGGCTGTGAAGCCTTTTGTCCCTTGGGGACTTGGTAGTTGTTTTTGGTGTCCTTCGGATTCGAGGTCGAATCCTGTTGAAGGGGGGAAGAATGTGACACTACGTTATGGTGTGACATTACAAAATGTGAAATTAGAGAAGAAAATCTTACGGCTTGAGATTTACTCGCGTTTTTGGGCCGTTTGAAGTGTTGTGACACCACGGAGTGTCGTAACCTTATTTAACGTGCATGATAAGGTTAATAACAGTATGAAATGTGGAATTAAGGTTAAAACTATAGGTTATGGAGGTTAATAGCTTTTTCGGGGCGTTTCAGGGCCGTTTCCGGGGTTTTGGGCCTTCCCGGGGGAGTTTGGGCCTTGGTGGGCTTTGGTGGGATGGAGTAGGTCTCCGTACGGACTTAAAAGAAGTTGTAGATAATTTAATTATCTTTCCGTGGACATAAAGCATGTTAAAATCCGATCAGCCGTTTGAAAGTTATCGCCGTTTTACCGAGCGTGTTAAAATCTGTGATGCGATTGGAACAGATCGTAGTAATCTGTAGATTAAACAATTTTAGAGTCCGAATCAGTCTTTCCGTATAACTAGAAAAAGGTAGGAAATTTCCTAAGCTTCGCGATGGTGTACTCGTTTAATCGATTTGGAGTCCCAGAACTCAAGTTATGCCTTTTGCAAGGCTGCTGTCCTGACGGGACAGAACCTCTATTTTTAGGTTTTGCGAGTAGTGGGCAATGTCGGGTTAGATGGGGGTTTGTGTACTGTTTTGTGGGCATGATTGTGAGTGTGTGATGCCTATGTGCAGGTGGTGTGACACCGGGAGTGCCCTCTACTTCCCGCCAATCCGTCGCTCGCGGTTGAGGCAAGTGTGTTGTAATGTATAGCGGAATCGTAGGTTGCTTGTGGAGATTAGATGAAAGATTGAATACTTGCTATGATCACTTGCCATGCTTGCTGTTTTCCAATGATATATTGAGTATGATTATCATGATATGATGCTATGTGTCTATACTTATCATGATTCGATGCCATGTGTTTATGTGTACTATGACATGATGCCATATGTTTATGTACAAATGAGATATGATAATTGGCATAGTTGCATGCATGTCATGAGATAGGGCGAGGGCGGTGAGAAAGTCATAACTAGTCCGGCAAGGTCGGTGAGAAAGTTATGACTAGTCTGGAACGCCATTGAGTAAGTCCTACATCGTGATTCCATCCACGTGGTGTTTGGAAGCGAGGAGTAGGCACCCTCCATCTTCGGGATGGAAGGGGGGAGAGGGTGCACACCGACGGGTGTGTACTCAACCATAGCGGTATGAGTTTCCAAGGAGATATGAGCATAACATTGCATTGCATTGCATTGCATTGCAATACATATTTAATGATGATGATGTTGTTATGTGCTCAAGTATGAGATGTTATATGTGATGTAAGGTATTATTGTCTTGTAAATGATCTTGTTGTCCATTACAATATGCTTGCTGAGTTTTCGAACTCACGCTTGTGTTTTATGTTGTTTTTAGGTACTTTGAGATCGGCATGCGGGAAAAAGGGGTCTAGCTACACTTCTACACGTAGCTCCACCATCATAGTCCATAATTAATCACTTGGAGACATGATATTAAGAGTTGTGCCATAAGCTTAATGTAGGGTTTAATTTAGCATGCTTGTGATTCCTTATTTGCTTGGTTATAGCTTATGAAGTGGTTGAGTATGCTTTTATTGGCATAATTTGATGATATATCCATTTATGTTGTCGTGTGCTATGACATATCTTGCCATGATATTGATATTGTGTTAATTCATGTTAAAACAAAGGAGATGCTGCCGAAATCTCGGTTTTTAGCCTATGCACCTTTGCTGGAATTTTATGTTAAATGTGGTATTTAGATGTTGTTTAGCTTATGTTTGGTAGCATTCAGGCATATTAAATGCCAGGGTGTTACAGCAAGTGGCAAGAATGATATGGTGGGCCATGAGTGGCATTGGGGATGTCGTTTTGGTTCTTCGGGTAGTCCTGCCCTGGTCATCCTAAGGACTTAACCTTGCAAGCCTTAGATCTGAGTCAAACGTGCAACCACATGTCTGTAATGGGACGGACCTAGTTGAGTAAGTTACTAATAACTTGCATGTGAAACCTCGGGGTGTCAACTATACCTTTTGTGTATCTTGAAAGGGGAGCGTACCAGTGTTATGGCATGGTGCCCGTTCAACGGTATGTCGGTCTTATACTTCGCCTCTGCTAAGGGAAGGGATGGTGTATGACAAAAGCCGGAGAGGTTCACTTGTATAGTTTGCTGTCTCTGAAATGCTTTGTTATGATCACTCGCCTTTGTGGTGTTTGACTGTATCTTGTGGGTAAATTGCATAACCTCTGCAGAGTGTAAAATCTATTCGAATAGCCGTGTCCGCGGCACTGGACATTGCTCGGTGATTACAGTCAAGGGTTAGACTTTCATGAAAACAACTTGGACTTAGAAAGTTTGGTTGGGTTTAATGATGACGTTGATGGAAATGTGGATTAGGAAAGGAAAAGTGTTTACTTAACCCCTGGAAAAGTTATTGATATTATCTTTACTTTTACTGCTTTCGAATCTACTCATACTACTTGTTAATTGTTGTTTTTCTGCAAATGTACCTGTTAGCCTATCCTTTGTAATAAGCCATGCATATAGAATATTAGCTGTATTCTGTGCATGACTTGCTGAGTACCAAGTACTCACCCTTGCCACAATACAACATCAGTTGAAGGAGAAGCGACGCCAGCTTTGGAGGAAGAACTTCAGGAGGAGCCGTCTACCTAGGGAGCGAGCCCAGTCAGTTGCCTATGGTATACTGGATGGCGCCACGTTGATGCTTTTATTCCGCTGCAATTGATTTCCTTAATAAGTTTTCGCCCTGTGTGGCGTACTCTTGTAACTTGACCATAAGGTCGAGCAACCAGTTTGGTTATTTTAATTAAAGTACTTTATTATTTCGATGAGTATGATTGTGATATTTACCGATGTTGAGACTGTGTGCACTAGCGTGATCCTGGACTAGTGCTGAATACACAGAGGGTCTGGATTTGCAAATTCGGGTCCCGACAGGTTTTAGGGACTGATTTACTGAGAACCCGATTTAGTATGTGTGCAACTGTCATTAATGCTTCCATCCACAAGCTAGTTGGTAAACTAGAGTAACTCATCATGCTACGCACCATATCCATAAGGGTGCGATTGCGTCTTTCAGCTACTCCGTTTTGTTGAGGTTCACAGGTGTGGAATATTGTGCTACTATGCCATTTTCTGAAACAAACTTAGCGAATGGACTGGGAATTTGTCCATAAGAAGCATGCTTGTCAAGGCCCCGAATTCGAGTTCGACTCGTGCGGCTAGCATTAACGCTAATCGATCTTTGTCCGCATTCAAGATCGACTTCCGACTTCAGAGAGTATCCTAAACTGCCACTTAGGAGTATCCCAAACCTAACCGAAAGTTTAGAGCCAGAAAATTTTAGGCTGCAAATGTGATTTTTATCAAAGTTTAGAGTCTCGTAATTAGAGATCTATAATGACCTAGAATGTGCGTGTTGGTTGGTTAAAACTAGAAACTTTTCTCTACCGCATGGTTGAGTTTTGAGCCCAATCTAAAAGCAAACACTAATTTTAAACTTGGCTCAAAGATTGAATCCATGTGCTGAAATTATGGGGACTTAGCCATAACACCTAGTCTCCACTTAGTCACTTGTGGGTGGGCTAATGAACACAAAACAGCAACAAAACAGCAAACACCAATTTTTTTCCCCAACTCACGTAGCAAATCACAAAGCCCTTCTCCCCAAAACGTGGGGCAGCCACCCATTCCCTTTCTCCCCACACGTGCAGCACCAAATCCTCATCTTCCTGGCCGAGCTCCTCCTTGTGGGGGAAGCCTTCTCCTCCATTGCAGCACCTTGGACTCCAGCCTGTAGCTCCTCAAGCCGACGCCCTCCACTCCCACTACACCACAACACCTTTGTTGCAACAGACGGTCTGTTGGCAAAAGCTACATGCAGTGTCACATAGTCTGTCGGCAATATATTTGGCGACAGACATCCCTCTGTAGGTTAAAGTCCAGTCGGCAAAGACTTTTGCCGACCGACTCGGTATTACCGACAGACTAGCTGACTCCACATGTAGCCTTATTGCCGACAGACATAATTTTGCCATCAGGCATAGTTATTACCGACAGATATATAATTACCGACAGACATATAATTACCGACAGATTGTGTGTTGGCAATACACACTTTTACCGACAGATAGTTCGATGGGATGCTTTATCCCGATTTTTTAAAAAAATCAATAATTAGCTTGATCACTATTAGGACAATCATGGTACTTTTATACTTCCATTCACAAAAATAAAGTAGCCTCAACCATGATGACATTATGCAACATTATAACCAAGACAACAAAATAGAGTAGCCTGAATAGCACATTCAACATTACATTCATTAGCATATTTAGGGCCACAATAAAAACATCTAAGACATCAAAATAGAGTAGCCACATCCATAGTGATAGCTTGCAATAGAACAAATGCATTGGCAGTATATTTAGGGCCACGATAAAAACATCAAAACAGCTAGCCATCTTTGTCCAAAAGGTTAAATAAGTATGTGAATTGATATAACCCAAAATGATCACTTGTAATACATCAAACTTAATTCTTAAAACAAATAACATCTTCGAAAGATTTCTTCCAACTTGCCATTGTCTTCCAACTTGCTATGGTCTTACAACTTTATCTGCAAAAAGGAAATATGATCTTTAATCATAGGACACCAAAGTATAATATTTTATCTAGAATTATGCAAGCTTGAAAGTTTCAACATAATAAATACAACAATGCTACCTAGTTTAAATAATTGGACTAAAGGGATAATTCTAGAAGCGCAACGACAAGGACAAAAAGGAAAGATAACAGTAAAGGAAAGTGCGTATTTCAGGATGACATGACTACTCACCACATGGAAGTATGGCAAGTAGTTAGGTCCAACCATGATCTAGAGAATACTACTTACTGTATATATTCAATTTATTTTTCATGCCTAATGTGAACTTTCTTATGCTAACTTTTATGGCAGATAGCAAGCATTCTGTATTCTGGTATTCAACCTCTTCACAATCTTACCATGCTGGTAAGAACTGACTTACTGTGCATTGCTTATAGCTACATATGGTTCTTCGTCTAGAATTTGATTGCTCAGTGCACTTGAGTTGCATATAGGGATTGCTACCGTGTGCATTGTGCAATGATGACATTGTTGTGCTGCAAGTCAATTCTATACTTAGGCAACCCATGCTTTTAAAGCAAAATTATCCATTAGTTAAATACATTAATTGTGTTAGCATGTTCGTAGTTATAGATAATTGTGCTGTATATCCATAAAAATAATTGAGCATCACGTGTTACAAATGACTCTGTTTCACCTAAATTTCTAGTTGAGATAATTATAACTGATTACTATTCATTATAATGCCTCTTTGTGAAACAAGATTAAGTCAAATGCATCAAAATGTGAAAATAGTTTTCACTCTAGACCAAATATTTACAAATTCAATACGATCAACTTTCTGTGCAAAAACAAAAATTACCAACTCTTCCTAGTTTTCACAAACACGCCTATTGATATGTTTCTAAACAAAAAGTAAGTACTTGATATTGGTTTTTCTTCTCTACATCTTTTATTTCATCACAGAATAAATTTAATTATGTGAGTCACATGAATTTTTTAAACATTGTAAAGTTAAGGTCCAATTGAAACTAAATTATTTGGAACTTATTAAGTAACTGGGACTACACGGCTAACGTATAACAGAGGCATATATAAGCATTCTGGTAGCATGTATTTAACTAATGGATAGCTCTTACATGGAAAAACATCAGACATCAGAAGAAGATAGTGAACACTTACAAACTGTGCAACTCCTTGGTAGCAAGTATATGTGTGTGCAAAGGAGGGGCTAACATATATATAGGAGAAAGATTCAACGGTATAACCAGAATAATTAATTATGTAACCAGCATTTATAATTATCTATGCAGTCGGACATGGCAATAGTAAACTATGTGATACCTCTACATGATGTAGTACAAGAACAATAGAAAAATTAGAGCTCATTATTACGCTGAACAATGCAGGGCCACATCACAGAAGACCAACATCAACAAAGACATTATGATGCATGGAAAAGTACACCTCCCACCTCGGTGTTTGGATTAGTTGATGAAATTGTTTCCTTAGCCACAGGATTTTCTGCCAACCTAAGCAACATATTGTATTTCAAAATATGAGTCAACAATTGAGTTCATATTTTGGGGGGAAAACATGTATGAGGAGGTGAGTGATTTACAAGGCTATCATCCTTATTATGAATATATGCAACATGTTAGTTCAAACACCTATAGTTGCAAACACGAAAATAGAGGACCAAAATACAATTTACCTAGGCTCACCCATCCACCTTTTATCCATGTTGAGCCTTTACTATCTATATAAACCAATTGGCTGCTCATAGAAATACAAAGCAATTGGAAAGGATTTTCTTACATACTGATCTCGCTTAATTGATCTAGAGCAGATATTAAGATTGAAATATCTTACAAGTGCTTCGTGTTGATAAGTGTCTGTAAACTTGTTCGAATTCAGTGCCCTAGAGAGAATGTGCCACATAACCAGTTAAATTTGTCTGTCCAATCAAAGAAATGAGGATATCAACTAATTTTGTTGTATGAATAGCAGATCACCTGCTGCAGATGCCGTCCATTCCTGCCAGGCGGAACAACTCGGCCCAGCATACTACAAATGGCGTGCTAACAAGTGTCATGAGACTATGAGAGGGCTGTATATTAGGTTCCCTACAGATTGAAGGATATAAAGTAGTAGTTCGCCGCTTGTATACTCCTCTTGCCTTTATATGTAACTTATTTTTCTAGTTTTTCTTGGCGATCTGATGCCATTGTACAGATGCAATCCCAGTTAAGAGCCAAAATTTTGCACAGGAGAAACAACCGAGCCACATTACCAAAATAATCAAAACTTAAACATGGTAAACTAGAAGCAAAACTCTTCTGACTAGTTCGATATTCTGAATCATCTGAAATGCTATAGCTAGTGTCCAAATTCCAAGCACATGCTCTGTAAATCATGGCAGTTTGCAGCTAGAGATTTCATGGTGGACGAAGTGACTTACAGATAAACAAGCTGGCTGAGCTGGTCGATGCTGTGGCGGATCGTCGTAGGCGGCGAAGACACCGGAGAGGGCAGCGGAGAGGGCGGCAGGCGGAGACGCTAGAAAGGGTAGCGGAGAGGGCTGCAGAACGGTGGCGGGTGGCGATGGGCGGGCGGCGGCGGCAGCGTGGAGACTGGAGAGTGTGGAGACTAATTTAGGGATTTAGGGATTTCTGTGCTCTGCCTGATGCCTGAGGGGAAGCTTGAAGGTGCGTGGCCGCAGAAGCCTGGATTGTGGGCCACATCTACTGGGCTGATACCCGGGTACCCGAACTGTTTTACCCGATGGGTACCCGTATCTGACCCGTTTTTGCCGGATAATTTTGATCCTGTATCCGACCCGTACCCGAGTCGAAATTATCCGGGTACTACCCGAATCTGTACCCGTATCCGATGGGTAATAATACCCGCTTCCGTTTTCGGGTAATCGTGTCCCTGAATATCTACCCATTTTTATTTTTAGTATTAATTGAATTTTTTATATTTATTTGGATACTTTCCGTGCACAGACGACGTTGAATAAAGGCTGTCGCTAACACATTCACCAAGTTTCAAGAAGAACATCTATTTTTAGGCCAAAGTATGTTAGTAACATGCTGATTCTATTCTTTAAAATGATTTGCTAGTCGATTTTGCATGCTAATTGAATTATTATATCACTTGTTTAACTGTTTAGCTCCTATTACATGTTAGCTAGCTATCCATTGCAGTCCTAGAAGTATTTTATGTATTACATAATCTAGAGTTCATTTTATTCTGATAGGTTGCTTAGTTGGTTAGGGTAGCTATAGCTAGGATGATTATGCAATATTGGAGCTAGCAAAATACGTGCAATAGGAGATTGTCAGGCAAGAGGGTATTTAAGATACCCTGAGAAGTGAATGTTTTCATTTGGTTATTTAAGAATATATATATCATTTTTATCATGTACCCAACATTATCGACATTTAATATGTTGCCACACCTTTGCCGTCAAACAGTTTGACCTAGAAAATGAGAATTGCCGACACATAGTATTATTGCCGACACATATCAAAATAATTTCCAATGCACCATCTGACCCTAAAAGTATTATTGCCGACAGTTAGTCCGTCACCAAGTTTTACCGACAGATAGTTGGTCGGTAATTATGTATTATTGCCGACTGATGTCTGACGCTAATTTGGTGTCATGGTGTAGTGTCCATCTCCAAGCCGGCGCCCTTCCTCCATCTCCAACCGAGCTCCTCCTCTTCCTCCCCCATGGCTCCTCCTTGAAGGAGGCTAAGGTAAGCCTCACCATGGTGTGGATTTGTTAGTTTCCAAGTTTGGGGAAGAGTTCTTGCTAATTTAGGGGCCTAGGGTTTGGAGATTGTGGGGGAAATGATTGTCCATTCTAAGCACAACAGTACAACCACATGTCAAAGTGGGCACGACCTGGCTAAATAATTTGTATAGACCTAGCTTTGACTTCACCGGTTGGTTGAATGTGTGTGCCGGATAGAAGCAAGACAGTTTATCTCACACGGCACAAGAGGGGGCTTCTGTACTGGGTGGAGAATTGTTTCGTATGATGTGTTCCTCGGTACGGCTGATTAATTTAGTAGTGGACCACTTGGAAGTTGCTGTTAATTGCATTACCTTTTCGATGTGTATTGGATCTTTTCTGTCGCTGGGTTTTAGTGAGCTGTGTCAACCGAAGTGAATTGTTCGGTTGTTATTATTCTTGCAGGTTTAAGGACCCTGGTTGTAAAGTAGGCTATTCTTTTCGATGGTAATAGTGGGTATTGGTCCATTTGTAAAAGGTCAATCACTTGTAAGAGATAGGAGTCTGTGTTTTGGTTGATTTAGAGACTTTCTTAGAGTGATGTGTCTCTCTTCGTTTGCATCGCTTGAATACGACGAACCACAGTAGAGAGGTTGAGGTGGGAAAACACTTTTGTGCGTGGGAGCTGAAGAGGGATCTAGAGGTTGGTACCTGTGACACCACGGAGTGTCGTAACCTTATAAAAGGTGAATGTTGAGTTCAAAAACATATAAAATATGGTATTGGAGGTTAAAACCATATGGTATGAGGTTTAATCGCGTTTCCGGGCCGTTTCCGGGAGTTTGGGCCTTTCCGGGGGAGTTTGGGCCTAAAAGAAGGGGTTGTGGGCTTTGGTGGGAGGGAGTATGAGTCCATTTAGGACTAGGAAACCTGTTTGGGGCTGGTAAAAGGGGCTCCCCCTGCCCCTTATGCGCCCCACCCCTCCCCTTGTGCGCGCACACCCCCCCATTGCGCCCTAGCCGCCCTCCCTCTCCCCTTTGGCCGTGCGCCCCCTCTCCCTTTGCCCCTTGCCTCCCCACCTCTCCACCACCTCTCCTCCACCCCCTTGCTGCCCTAGGGTAGCCTCCCCACCCCTACACCTCGAGGATCCATCCGTTGGAGCGAGGAGCGAGGAGCGAGGAAATCTGTTGGGGTTTTCGTGCGTCGGGCGAAGGTATGGCCATAGGACTCCTTGGGGTTGGGCTAGGTACTGTTATAAGGATCAATATCATGTTTTTAGATCAATTAGTGGTTCTGTATTTGAGTAGATTAGATGAAATCTAGAAGTTGTCACGTTCTCTGTTTCGGACAGCATGAGCAGTTGACCTAGGGTTCGGTTTTTCGCCAATTTAGGGTCCGAATTTGGACGTCCACCTGTTGAAAAAGTTGTAGGTAATTTCAATACCTTTCAGTGTGTATAAAGAACGTTAAATTCCTATCAGCCGTTTGAAAGTTATGGCTGTTTTACCGAGCGTGTTAAAATCTGTGACGAGTTTGGAACAGATCTCGGTATTTTGTAGATTAAACAACTTTAGAGTCCGAATCAGTCTTTCCTTATACTTAGAAAAAGTTAGGAAATTTCCTAAGATACGCGGGGATGTACTCTTTTAATTGATTCGGAGTCTTAGAACCCGAGTTATGCCTTTTGGAAGTCTGCTGTCCCGGCGGGACAGAAACTCTGTTTTTGGGTATTGCGAGTAGTTGGCTATGTCGGGGTAGATGAGGGTTTGCGTACAGTTTTGTGGACATGATTGTGAGTGTTTGGTACCTATGTGAAGGTGGTGTGACCCTGGGAGTGCCTTCTACTTCCCGCCAATCCGTTGCCCGTGGTTGAGGCAAGTGTATTGTAATGGATAGCGATTTGTAGGTTGCTTGTTGAGACTAGATGAAAATTGATTACATGATACGATCACTTGCCATGGTTTAATGATTGCCAATGATATGATGAGTATGCTTATTATGTTATGATGCCATGTGTTAATGAGCAAGTTAATTATGATGTTGGCATATTTGCAAAAATGGCATGTTACATGGCCCGGGCGGTGAGAAAATCATAACTAGTCCGGGGAAGGTCGGTGAGAAAGTTATGACTAATTCAGAGAGCCAATGAGTAAGTCCTACATCGTGATTCCATCCACCGTGGTGTGGGGAAGCGAGGAGTAGGCACCCTCCATCTTCTGGATGGAAGGGGGGAGAGGGTGCACACCGACGGGTGTGTACTCAACCATACCGGTATGAGTTTCCAAGGAGATATGAGCATCGCATCGTATTGCATACATAATAATGATGATAATGAGTTGTGAACATGATGTGAGATGTTATTGCCATGTCATTGTTCTTGTTGTACCATTGCAATATGCTTGCTGAGTTTTGAACTCACCCTTGTGTTTTCTTATTGTTTTAGGTACCATGAGACCGGCATGCGGGGAAGGGAAATAGTCACACTTCCGCATGTAGCTTCACTCATTTGATTCCACAAGTCATTCATTTAGTCTTTGATAATAAACTGCGTGTGATGATTATTGCTTTAAGGTTTAGCTTTGCTAAATGAAAGTCTTATTGTTCGTTTGACTCTTGGAGACATTAAATGCTTGAAATTAGACTTATATTGCTGTTAAGTCTTTAATTATTGCTGTTTTAGTTGTCTCTCATATTGCCATATATTGCTATACTGTTGTTGCTCCTTCAAATCATGTTAAAACAAAGGAGATGCTGCCGAAATCTCGGGTTTTAGCATTTACTCCTTTGCTGTAATTTACCTTAATTCATGGTATTTAGATGTTGTTTAGCTTATGTTTGGTAGCATTCAGGCATATTAAATGCCGGGGTGTTACAGTACCGTGTTCTTCTGGAGAGTAGCATTGCTTAAAGGGATCGGGCACTTTAGTGCCAAGGAATGTATAGAATGAGGAGTATGAGACCATTTTCTTTCGTTGTTTGTTTGGGAATTTATCCTATCGCTTTGGTCGTTGTGAGGCCTTGTGTGAGTGCTTTGTGTTTCAATGTTGAGTAAAGTTCTTGAAAGATTTTGATCATGAGTTATCGTTACAATTGTGGGTCTTCGATCATAAGCATCTTGCCATCGTGTCTCAATCAGTGTAGTTTCAGTGGCTTTAGTCAGAGAGGGAAGCGACCTGGGAGTTGGAGTCTCGCATGCGCGAGCAATACCCAGGGCTATTCTTATCAGGTATGAAGCGTGAAACTTAGCTTCTTTCATTTGGTTTGCGTAGTGGCGTGTCTCGAATTCGGGGTCGAATCCTGTTAAGGGGGAGAGAATGTGACATTATAGATTGTGGCAATACGGTACGACTTTATATCATGTTTTGGGCCGTTTTCGGGTGTTTGGGCCTTTCCGGGGGAGTTTGGGACTTGGGGGAATTAGTCTGGGCCTTGGGGGACCTAATTGGGCCATAGGTGGAGCTTCCTGGCCCATGCGGGGGAGGAAGTGGGCGGTAAACCTGCCCCATGTGCCCCCCAAAACCCTAGGCGCCCCCTCACTCTTTCCCTCCCATAGCCGTCGGCCTCCCCCTTCCCCTAGCTGCACCCCCTTCCCCCTATGCGCCACCCCCTGCCTCTCCTCCCCACCTCTAGCCAGCCCTAGCTCCACCTCTCGTAGCCCTCCATCTCGCTGTTCGGGAGCTCTCCGTCCAACATGATCAGGTGTTTCCAGCGAGCAGAGGGAAGATTGGATCGTGAGGAGGACCCGTTCGTCGATCGGGTGGTTCGCCAAGGAGAGGTATGATTTGGGGAATTTATTGGTAGAAATTTGGTGCTGGTTAGATGGGAAAGATAATGCTTAAAATTGGTGTTTAGGTGATGTGGTTAGATGGATTTAGGGTGATTGCAATTCTGTCATGCGTTCTGTCCTTGGGCAAATTAGGTCATCGACCTTTGGACGCGAATTAGAGGCATTTCTTGCAAGTCGGGCTGTTACGAAAGTTATAGGTAATCGAATTACCTTTAATTGGGCACTGAAATCGTTAAATTTCATTCATATGCTTAAAAGTTATGGTCATTTTAACGAACGCTGTCCAATATGTGACGTGAATGGTGCAGTCTGTGTTCAACTGTAGATTAGAGGATTTTAGATGCTGAATCAGTTTTCGCGAATACTTTGAAAAAGGTGGGAAATTTCTTGAGGTTCGAGAAAATGTACTCGTTTACCTTATTTGGAGTTGTAGAACTCAAGATATGCTTGTTGGAAACCTACTATCCTGTTGGACAGATTCTCTGTTTTTTGGGGTTTTAGCAGTGGGTTGCGAAATCGATGAAGTTGATTGTTCTTGTGTTGTTTTGTGGGCATGTTTTTGAGTGTATTATACCTATGTGCTAGTGGTGTGACCCCGGGAGTGTCATCAACATCGCGCCAATCCGTCTCGCGTGGTTGAAGGCAAGTGTATTTGGATGGTTTTGGCTTGGGCGGCCATATGGATTCGTAGCGTTGCATTATAACTAAGTGATGTGTTAATTTGCCATGTTTGATCCTTGCATGTGAGATGATGATCATGTGTTTAATTATGGTTATGCAAGTTGTTAAAATGAGTACATTTGCAAGTTAGTCATGTTTATGGCATATATGCATTCATGGCATGAGGACAGGCCAGGTCGTTGAGAAAGTCATAACTAATCCGGTATGGTCGGTGAGAAAGTTATGACTAATCCGGAGCACCACTGAGAAAGACCTACCTCGTAGTTCCATCTATAGTTGTGAATGGAAGCGAGTCAGTAAGAGTAGGCACCTTCCACGGGATGGAAGGGAAAGAGGGTGCACTCCAACGGGTGTGCACTCGGCAATACCGGTATGTGCTAAGCAAAGAGACATGTGCATTGCATTTCATGAATGAAAATGTTAATGAAGAAGCTTTTATGAGTTGTTCCCCATGATTTATGTTTGACATAATGTATGTATGATGACTTTCATTGTTTCATTCCATTGCAATACACTTTGTTGAGTAAAGAACTCACGCTTGTTGTTTGATGTTGTTTTTAGGTACTATGAATTCGGCATACGGGAAAGGGTGCTAGCATCACGTCTCCACTTAGTTTCACTCATCTAGACAACTACACACCCTCATTCGTAGTTGTGATGGTTTATTTATTGCGCTAAACTTGGATTATACTATATCGTGTGCTTGGTTTTATTGTTCACTCCGTATTGGTTCATGGAATGTTTGAATTTATAATCTTGGCTTGAACTAATGCTGTAACTCCTGTTATTCCTATTTTGGATGTTATCTATTATGCTATTGTGATATGATATTATTATTTTTGCTTCAAACCATGGAAAAACAAAGGTTATGCTGCCGAAATTTCGTTTAAGCAATTAATGTAGTTGCTGTAATTTAGTGTCATACCATAGGTTCAACTAAAATGTGATTTGGGATAACCAAGAAACATGGCTTAGGTTCATATTTAAAATTTTGCTATAGGATAGCAACAATAAAATTTGATATAGAATGGCTAATTAATTTAAAACTTGACACACTCTGATGCACAGTAGGAAAAGGGTACGGGTATCGTTGCTTTACGCTTAAATGTTGTATTTAAGCTTTGATGTTGAATGCTACATTTGATAATGTATGTTGCTGTGTTTATGAAAGAATTGATTGAGTTGCTATATTTGTGATTAAGTGAATTGTGGTGCCGAAGGGTTTCGGTCACCTTTTGTTCATTGTAAGTTTGTGGTTTGTCGGTGTGGCTGGTTAGAGCCATCACCGAAGGACTAATAACCTCCCGTGGGGGAGAGTGCTTGACCTTTCTGTCATAGGTCGGAAAGTTGGTTGGAGTTAAATAGAAGAGTTGGTGGTAGACCCTTTCGGATTTTTTCCTTACCGTTCTGACAATCGGTTTTGGTTGGTTTTCTTGGTTTTGGTTGGTTGGGAACCAAGGAAAAGTGTTTGGTTTTGAGTATTCGCTGATTATTCTTTTGGCGGCTTGTGGTTGTCTTCTTTGGGTGAAAACAAAGAAGAAGGGTTTGGTGTTGCGCCTCTTTTGGTCGCCATTTTTTCTTTGACACCCGGTTTTGTTAGTTATTGTGGACTGTCTTGGGGAGGAAACTTTTGTGGTTGTTGTTCTCCCTACTTAAGAAAAGCGTTGGAGTTTTTCCTGGTGCAGATCTTAAGTTGGGTGGAGCTAAGTTTGAATCTTTATCGGAAAAGATTTGGTTGAACATTTGGTCTTCCCTTGTGCACCCATCTTCTTTTGTGGAAGTTGTAGATCTTAAGATTTCTTGAAGAGTTTTTGCTACCGGAGTTGGAAATTTGAGAGTTGAGCTCTCTTGTATTTTCTATTTGGGTTTGGTCTTTCTTTCTTGCCTGGAAAGAAGAAATTTTTATTGGTGTTCGTTCTTGTTCTAGAGCTGTGGTTATCTTTAAAGATTGGGGTTGCATCCTGTTTGTCAAGGGTAGGTGACCCATGAAGGTGTTTAGAAATTCTATGTCTGTGTTATGTAGTATGTAACAATGTGGTTCATGGAATGATGTACTTCTAAATTAATTTGTGAGTTGAATCAATTAAATGTGATTGTTATCTTTAGCTTGAGATTAAATAGACTTCTACTGTTATAGATTACTCTATAGCGAGAATGATTAAATGTGTTAATGTACATGCTTAGAATCTGTTGCTTTGTTTTAAAGTGCCCACGACCATTAACAATGTTTAAAGCTCTAAATCTATATCGTAGTTAGAACATTAAGATGATGTAAACTACTGTTAATGTAATAGTAAATTGGTTGGTTATTTAAAAATATTTTAATATAAGGTCAGTAGAATAATTTAATTGTGATGGTGATCGAACCTAGCACATGATAGTTGACTAGAATATTATGCTTGCTAGTACGAACTATTGGAATAATTGGAAGGATGTAATTGTGTTCTTGAGATGCTAATTCAGATGACAATTGAGAAGGTATAGGATTTGTTATTCGATGATGTTGTTAAGAGCATTGGGATGGTCTAACTTGTTATCTTAAATAGTTGGAGTATGTGGTGTAGTGGCAATTTGTTATAATATAGGGATAGGGTAACTAAAAACAATGTGGTTTTTTTTATGATTATGCAAAGTATTGATATTGATGACTTAGTAGTGTGGTTAATAGTTGAAAACGATCGTTAAAATAGAGAAAATTGTAAAATGTGGTATTATGTCGAGCACCTGTTGTGATTGGATGAACAATGTATAATTATCCAGATGTAAGATTTTATCCTTAATAAATGTATGTCTTAAAGTCCTATTTACGAACTTTGTCTTGTGGAGATAATATTTTCTTGTTGAAGTCATTTATTAATTGAATAAGTTTCGATTGTCGAGATGTTGACATATAGGTGGCATGAAATTTATAGGTTGAACATGCTGAAAGATTTGTTGAAGTACTATGTTTCAAATTTAGAATATGATGTTATATGATATGATGGTCCGTGGGGATCATGATGAGGTAGTCTTGGGTGGATGTCTTTTTGATAAGCACCATAAACTTTATTTATAATTATTGGGAAAGGTAATAAGAGAAAGAATTTATTTTGTAATTGTTGTTAAATCCTAATGGGCCTTCTTAATGAATAAATAGGGAATATTGAAATCTTTAATGGTAAGTGTAGTGGAATACTAGATATGGTGGGAGTTATGCTGAACTTTTGTTTGAAATTTATATGGATTGGTTTGTTTGTTTTTTTGATACTTTGGTTGAACGCTTTTTGTTAAGGTATTCTTTATGTTGTGTTTCAGAGCTTCCATAAAATTAGAGTGATTGTTGCCAAATATGGGTTAATTTCAGGGTTGGGAAATGAGGATAAAAGAATGAATAACCTTGAAGAAATTTGTGGAGGTTTTGGAATGTTTTATTCCATTAAATAACGTCATTCATTCGTCCTTGCTAAGATAATTAGCTTAAGTTATGAATGCGAAATTTATGTTCAAGGATGTATGATTGGATTGCGTCCGTTAGTTTTCAAGGATGAGTTATCGGTTGCATTGTTGGTTAAAAGAAGTAGCTAAATCTAATGTAATGTTTTAGAAGTTCTTGATTTGGAGATTTTTTTTATATCACTAGTTTGTCTGGAGATACATTTGATTAAAATGTTTGAGGTTTTGTGGATATTTCTTAAAGACGATTCTTATGATTGTTTCATAAGTGACTTCTGCCGGTAAAGCCGTTTTTTTGTCGAGAAATGAGTTTTCCTTTTTCCTTAAGAATAAAAAGTTGTTGTGTGAAGGTGTTTGATTCCTTGATCGGTTTCTTCTTTTCGAAATGCTTGGCTTTGGATAAAAGTGGGATGATTTGTTTTGGTAAAAGTGAAATGCATTTGTAGAAGACTTATGCGGTGTTTCTCTTTTAATGGAGTTTTCTCCCTGGGGTAATTTTTTTGGGGTGTTTTTGTTTTATGGAGTTCCTCTTTCAAGTTGAGTTCTCCTATATGTGAATTTTAGCGCTTTGGTTTAAAGGTGGTGATTATCGTTCGTTGTGTTAAAGCGAATGGAGATTTCTTTTGCGTTCAAGCCTGGGATAAGAAAATGAATGCTTATGTTATGGTTGAGTATATTCAAGGATTGTACTCTTTGCCTGGTCCTTGAGTAGTGGAAGAATGTGAAGGCGAAACCTTCTTAGAAAGGCAAATCTAGTGTGGATTGTTAATGACCTAAGTTATTAGGTGTTGCTAGTGGCTAATTGTAAATAGTTTAAGAGTGAAGAGTAAAGGAAGGTTGTGTATGACTCAATTCAAACCTTCTTGGAGAATTGTTTTGTTGATGTGTTCCTCGGTAGGGCTGATTAATTTAGTATTGGACCACTTGGAAGTTGCTGGTAATTGCATTACCTTTTCGATGTGTATCGGATCTTTTCTATCATTGGGTTTGAGCGAGCAATGTCAACTGAAGTGAATTGTTCGGTTGTTATTATTCTTGCGGGTTTAAGGACTCTGGTTGTAAAGTAGGCTATTACTTTCGATGGTAATGGTGGTATTGGTCCTTTTGTAAAAGGTCAATCACTTGTAAGAGATAGGAGTCTATGTTTTGGTTGATTTAGAGACTTTCTTAGAGTGATGTATCTCTCTTGGTTTGCGTCGTCTTGAATACGACGAACCACAGTAGAGAGGTTGAGGTGGGAAAACACTTTTGTGCGTGGGAGCTGAAGAGGGATCTAGAGGTTGGTACCATGTTCTTCTGGAGAGTAGCAATGGTTAAAGGGATCGGGCACTTTAGTGCCAAGGAATGTATAGAATGAGGAGTGTGACACTGTTTTCTTTCGTTGTCTGTTTGGGGATTTATCCTATCGCTCGGGTCGTTCTGAGGCCTTGTGTGAGTGCTTTGTTTCAATGTTGAGTAAAGTTCTTGCAAGACTTTAATCGTGAGTTATCGTTGGAGCCGTGGGTCTTCGAGTCTAAGCATCTTACCATCGAGTCTCGATCAGTGTAGTTTCAGTGGCTTTAGTTAGAGAGAGAAGCGACCTGGGAGTTGGAGTCTCACTTGCGCGAGCAATACCCAGAGCTATTCTTATCAGTTATGAAGCGTGAAACTTAGCTTCTTTCATTTGGTTTGCGTAGTGGCATGTCTCGATTTGGGGTCGAATCCTGTTAAGGGGGAGAGAATGTGACATTATAGATTGTGGCAGGACGGTACGACTTTATATCGTGTTTTGGGCCGTTTCTGGGTGTTTGGGCCTTTCCAGGTGAGTTTCGGCCTTGGGGGACCTAATTGGGTCGTAGGTGGAGGTCCCTGGCTCATGTGTGAGAGGAAGTGGACAGCAAACCTGCCCCATGCGCCCCCCAAAACCATAGGTGCCCCCACTCTTTCCCTCCACTAGCCGCTGGCCTCCCCCCTTCCCCTAGCCGCACTGTAACACCCCAATTTTTGCTTTTCATGAAATTAAATATTATTTTGCACATTTGTGAATTTTTGGAATTTTCTGGAATTTATTTGGATTTATTTGGATTTAATTTGAATTTATTCCATATTGAAATGATTAAAGAAATTAAATTTTCAAATAAAGTTTTGTTGGAAATATTTTATTTGAGTCCCAAATGCCCTAAAATATTTTCCAGAATTTTTCTGGAATTTTTCTGAGTATTTTGCTATTTTTCTTGAATTAAATGAATTACTGGAAATTATTTTAAATATTAAATCGCTGGAAAATCGAGTCGGGTCAAATCTTGTTCATCCGATCGGACCGAAGTCCGAGTCCGACTGAGTCCGAATTCGAGCCACGTGACTTGACCGAACCCCATTCGATCCGAACCGCTGGATCGTAATCCAACGGTTAGGATCCGCGCATTGCTCGATCGGATCCGATCCGGATCCGTCTGTGGCTACTGGCCATCGTGGCGATCGATCGTGCCACGTGGGCGCCGTATCGTCGTCGTCCGTCCGGAAACCGGACGGACTCCTCCGCCGCGTAGCCGCGGCGTCCCCGCTAGGGTTCCGATTCTAGCACGCATCCCAGGGGTATTTAAGGCGTGGGACCTCTCCCGAGGTTGCCCGTTGCCGCGCGCACCTTCCGCCCCTAGTCTTCGAGCTTGAGCCGCCGTCAGCTAGCCGCAATCGCTCGCCGTAGTTAGATCTTACCTCCGCCACGGTTTTTGCCGCGCCCCGCCGTCATCCGTCGCCCTCCGCCGCCGTTAAACCAAGATCCGAGACCCCCAGGTCAAGCCGCATCGGTGAGGACATCTCACTTCGCCGGAGGACCCTCGGAGCGCCGTTCCACGCGTCATCGGCGCGAAGCTTCTCGACCGTCCGATTCTGATCCAACCGCTGCGGTGAGTTCACGTGCTTCCAAGCCTGATTAGATCTGGACCGTTGGATCAAGATCCAACGGCCCATGATCACCACGTGCTGTAGCAGCGTTAACGTAGGGTTAGATCTGGACCGTCTGATCTAGATCGAACGGCCCATGATCACCGTGTAGATTATAACGGAGTTAACCTAGGGTAGATCTAGACCGTTGGATCTAGATCCAACGGCCGTGATCATGCCACGTAGCCGCCGCCGCGCGTTGAGTCATCGACAGACGGCCCGCGCGTGCGCCAAGCTCGGCGTGGCTGCGGCGTCAGCGACATGCGGGCCCGCATGTCGATGTCTCGCCTGAGAGTCGCGACTGCACGTGACTCCATCGACGGGTGGGACGCGTAAGCGACCCGGCCAGAGAACGGGTCCACGGTGAACCGAGCCGCACCGTGCGCCGAGTCCGTGAGCCGGCTGACGTCAGCCGACCAATCAGGAGCCAACGCGTGTCACCCATGACGCAATAATTAATTTCCGAAAAAGAAAATGATTTATTAATTCGAATAATTGATTTCAAATTTTGTTTCAAACTTCAAACGCTTATAACTTTTGCGTTTCAACTCCGATTTGAACGATTCAAATTTCTAAAAATTCATAAAATCTAGATCTACTCAAATATGAATTTTATTTAATTTTTGGACTAAAGTTTTTTCTATAAAATTATTTAATTGATTATTTAAACTTTAAATAATCATAACTCTTGTGTTTTAACTCCGATTTGAGCGATTCCAGTTCCTAAAAATTCATAAAATTATGTTCTCTCTGTTTATGCTTTTTATTTGGATGTTTGGACACTTTTTGCCTATTGTTTATTCGTGTATTGCTATTTGCACGCTTTACGAGTAGACGTTGAAGTGCCGGAAGGATTCGAAGGAGAAGTATTGACTCAGGATCCAACTCAAGACCAAGAACAAGTACTTTTTGAAGGCAAGTTGTGCTTTGACCATGTTGATCCTATTTTGAAACCTATTTTGATTCAAATTATTGCATGCTAGTTTAATTAGAAAATACTTTATTTAGATATGGGAAATTAGATAAATGCCTAATTGCTGTATGACACTTTGGTTAATTAAATATGTGCCATGACCCCTTGTCACCCTAGTTGTGGTTTACTAGTTGGACAGTACTAAATTGCCAACATGGGAGTTTAGGTCGTTGTAGTATACTGCTTAGACCTGCTACGTGCTCATGACATGATTTTGGACAATCAAATATTAATATTGACTTAATGATATATTGAACCTGTTTTGGAAAGGTATCATGTGATGTTGACGGCATGTGGTGCATGGTAATCAACTGGGGTTTGATGAATAGTTTTCGACCGGGGCATGTGGCAAGAATGATCAGGTGGGCCAGTTGTGGCATTGGGAATGTTGTTTTGGTTCTTC
Organism: Rhipidocladum racemiflorum; assembly: GCA_036346355.1. NCBI lineage: Eukaryota > Viridiplantae > Streptophyta > Magnoliopsida > Poales > Poaceae > Rhipidocladum > Rhipidocladum racemiflorum. The sequence goes on along the minus strand of CM070576.1, from coordinate 9,159,513 downwards.
GGGTAGTCTTGCCCTGGTCACCTTAAGGACTTAACCTTGCAAGCCTTTGAACTGGGTCTAACGTGCAACCACATATCTGTAATGGGACGGACCTAGTTGATTAAGTTGCTAATAACGTACCTGTGGGACTGTAGCACCCCGGCATATAATATGCCCGAATGCTACCAAACATAAGCTAAACAACAACTAAATACCATATTTAACATAAAATTCCAGCAAAGGTGCATAGGCTAAAAACCGAGATTTCGGCAGCACCTCCTTTGTTTTATCATGAATTTAAGGAGCAGCAATAATATGGCATTATATGGCAATAAGAGAAACATCTAAAACAGCAATAAATAGAGTCTTAACGACAATAAAAGACTAACATCAAGCTCTTAAAGTTCCAAGTGTCAAACAAACAATAGAACTCTCATTAACCAAGCTAAGACTTAATTTAAAGGCCATCACACGCAATTTATTATCCAACTAAATGAATTGACTTGGGGAAACATTAAGGTGAAGCAGCGTGTGAGCGTGTGACTATTCCCCTTTCCCGCATGCCGTTCTCATGGTACCTAAAACAACAAGAAAACACAAGGGTGAGTTCGAAACTTCGGCAAGCATACCGCAATGGACAACAAGCATAACAACAAGTCAATAACATCTTTCATCATGTATAACATCTCATTCATGAATACTTATCAATATCATCATCAATTTGTATGCGATGTAATGCATTGCTCGACCCTCTGGAACCTCATACCGGTATGGGAAGTACACACCCGTCGGTGTGCACTCCTTTCCCCTTCCATCCCGAAGATGGAGGGTGCCTACACGCTTCCAAACACCACGTGGATGGAATCACGACATAGGACTTACTCAATGGCGTTCGGACTAGTCATAACTTTCTCACCGACCTTGCCGGACTAGCTATGACTTTCTCACCGCCTCGCCTCTATCTCATGACATGCATGCAACCATGCCAAATATCATATTCAATTCACATATTAACACATGGCATCATAATATGTTAAACATGCTCATCATATCATATCAATCATTAAAACATGGCAAGTGGACATATATCATGTAGGCAATTCCATCTAATTTCAACATGCAACCTACAACTTGCTATCCATCACAACACACTTGCCTCAACCACGTGCAACGGATTGGCGGGAAGAAGAGGGAACTCCCGGGGTCACACCACCTGCACATAGGCATCACACACTCACAATCATAACCTCAAAACAGTACACAAACCCTCATCTAACCCGACATTGCCAACTACTCGCAAAACCTAAAACAGAGGTTCTGTCCCGGCGGGACAGCAGCCTTGCAAAAGGCATAACTTGAGTTCTGGGACTCCAAATCGAATAAACGAGTACACCGTCGCGAAGCTTAGGAAATTTCCCAACTTTTTCTAGTTATAGGGAAAGACTGATTCGGACTCTAAAATTGTTTAATCTACAGATTACCACAATCTGTTCCAGTTACGTCACAGATTTTTAGGCGCTCGGTAAAACAGCCATAACTTTCAAACGGCTGATCGGAAATTAACGTGCTTTACGTCCACGGAAAGATAATTAAATTATCTACAACTTCCTAGAAGTCTGTACGGTCTGATTCGGATTCTAAATCGACGGAAACTCGAACCCTAGTTCGACTGCTCAATCTGCCCGAAAACAGAAACGTGGACAAGTTTAGATCTAACCCAAATTACTTCAAACCAGCGCCTCCAATTGATCTAAAAACTTGGTAAACACCTAATAACAGTACCTAGATCATCCCCAAGGATCCCCAAGATCATACCTTGGCCCGATGCACAAAACTCCAATGAATCTCCTCGCGAATCGCTCCTCGCTCCACGCTCCTCGCTCCTCGCTCCACGCTCCTCGCTCCTCGCTCCTCGCTCCACGGGACGACTCCACGAGGTGCAGGGGTGGGAGGCCACCCAAAGGCAGCAAGGGGTGGAGGAGAGGTGGTGGAGAGGTGGGGAGCAATGGGGCAAAGGGGAGGTGGAGGCGCACAAGAGGAGAGAGAGGAGAGGGGAGGGGGCTAGGGCTAGGAGGGAAGGGTGGGGGCGCACCAACAGCAGCATGGGCGCAAGGGGGCTGGGGGGAGCCCCTTTTACCAGCCCTCAACCCAATCCTAGTCCGTTACGGAGTCCTAATCCATCCCACCAAAGCCCACCAAGGCCCAAAACTCCTCCGGGAAGGCCCAAAACCCCGAAAACGGCCCGAAAACGGCCCGGAAACGTTATTAACCCCCGATCCTTATGATTTTAACCTTATTTCCACATCTCATACTGTATTTAACCTTATCATGTTCAAAAATTAAGGATACGACACTCCGAGGTGTCACATTCTTCCCCCCTTCAACGGGATTCGACCTCGAATCTAAACGCACCAATCACGAAACCAGCCAAAACCAAAGGCGACCAGATTTTCACATCACATACCTGAGGTGAAAAGCTCGGGATACTTCTCGCGCATGCGAGATTCCAGCTCCCAAGTCGCTTCTCTCTCGATGCGATGTGACCACAAGACCTTGACAAACTTAAGCGTCCTGTTCTTCATCACTCGCTCTGAAGTCCCAGAATTTCCACAGGGACGGGACTCGAAGGTGAGGTCCTGCTCAAGCACTAATGGTTCCAATGGAACCACCAACTCCGGATCGTGCAAGTATTTCTTCAACATCGAGACATGGAACACATCATGCACACCTTGCATGGATTCCGTAGCTCTAGGCGATAGGCCAACACCTGCCAACTCGGGGCGAGGATAGGAAAAGGCCCAACATACCTTGGATCGAGCTTTCCTTTGGTGCCAAAACGCACCACACCCTTGGTGGGAGATACTGCAAGAGTGCGCTATCACCCACCTCAAACTCCAAGTCTCGCCGCCTCACATCGGCATAGCTCTTACATGCGCTCTGTCTTTGCGAGAAGGTTCTGCCGAACCTCCGACACGCGCGATCAACGATCTGCTGAACCCAATCCGGCCCAAGAATAGCTCTCTCGCCCACGACATCCCAACAAAGTGGCGATCTGCACTTCCGACCATACTGATTACCTCATAAGGAGCAGCCGGATCTTTGGAATGGTAGCTGTTATTGTAAGCAAACTCGCAAGGGGCAAATGGTCTTCCCAGCTACCCTTCCAAGCCATCACACAGGCCCTGAGCATGTCCTCCAAAGTTTGGATGGTGCGCTCAGGAGCCCATCTGTCTGAGGTGAAAAGCGGTACTAAGGCAAAGCTGCGTACCCAAAGCACTCGCAAACTCTCCCGAACTTGGAGGCGAACTTCGCATCCCGATCGAGAGATAATGGTCTTGGGTACACCATGCAATCTCACAATCTCCCGCACATAGATGGGAGCCAACTCGCTCATTGAATTGGTCGTGCGGATGGGAGTGAAATGCGCAGACTTGCCGAGGCAGTCCACCACAACCCAAACAAAGCATCCTTCCTCGTGGAGAACGAGGTAGACCAACCACGAAATCCATGGAGATGTCATCCCATGGCCACACAGAACCTCCAATGGCTGCATGAGGCCGGCGGGACGCTTATGCTCGCCTTTGATCTTCGGCCAGATCCCACAAGACGCCACATACTTGGCAATATCCACTCTCATCCTTTTCCACGAGAAATTCTTCTTCAAGTCCTCGCACATCTTGGTCTCTCCAGGATGGACCGTGCACGGGTGCGATGAGCTTCTCTCGAATGTCTTCTTTCACTTGAGATTTACGGGGCACGCACGCCTGAGCCCTGAAACCTCAAAACTCCCGCATCATCAGCGGTAAAGTCTCCGACTTGCCATCCTCAAGGCGTTTCCTCACTGCTGGAGCAAGCGATCATCTTCTTTGTGCCTCCCGACACGCTCGGGAATCGTGACTCAAGAATCAATTGAGTTTCAGCTTGCACGGTCCCATAAGCGATGAGGAGACTCCCAAGCGCTCAAAATCAGCAACAAGACAATCAACAACGAGGGGCATTGTCTTGCGATCGAGAGCGTCGGCCACCACATTTGCCTTCCGGATGATCTTGGATAGTGAGGTCATAATCCTTTATCAATTCTAGCCACCTCCTCTGCCTCAAGTTCAAATCTTTACGAGTAAAGATGTACTTGAGGCTCTTGTGATCGATAAAAATATCACAAGATTCACTGCATACAAATAATGCCTCCATATCTTCAATGCAAACACCACGGCGGCTAGCTCAAGATCATGGGTGGGATAGTTACGCTCATGCTTTTTCAGCTGCCTCGAAGCATAAGCAATCACCTTGCCATTTTGCATGAGCACACAACCAAGTCCCAACCGAGAAGCATCGGAATAAGCAGTGAAGCGCTTCCCAGGTTCGAAGGGTAAGAACGAGGAGCGATCACTAACTTCTCCTTCAAAGTGCAGAAGTTGTGCTCACACTCTGCAGATCCTTTGGAACTTCATCCCCTTCGAGTCGGTTGTGAAAGTGGCTTGGCAATGATAGAGAAATCCTGCACAAAACGCCGATAGTATCCAGCCAACCCAAGGAAACTACGCACCTCTTTGACATTGGAAGGCCTCTTCCAATCCAAAATCTTTGAGACTTTGCTAGGATCTACCGATATGCCCTCCGGATTGATGATGTGGCCAAGAAAACCCACTTCTGAAATCAGAACTCGCACTTTTCAGCTTAGCAAAGAATTGATTCTCCTTAGGGTACTCAAAGACAAGCCTCAAGTGTCGCTCATGCTCCTCTTCGATTTAGAGTAAATCGAGAATGTCATCGATGAACACTACCACAAACTCATCAAGGTACTTGTGTAGCATCTTGTTCATCGCCTCCATAAAGACAAAGAGCATTAGTTAGTCCAAAAGACATAACTTTAAATTCATAATGCCCATACCTAGTGGAGAAAGCAGTCTTCTCAATGTCCCGCTCCCTCACACGGATCTCGATTATACCCGATCAAGATCAATTTTGGAGAACACCTTTGCTCCTTGAGTTGGTCAAACAGATCCTCGATGCGAGGCAAAGGATACTTGTTTTTAGTATCACTTGGTTAAGAGCACGATAATCAATGCACATACGCCAACTTCCATCCTTCTTCGAGACGAAGAGGACGGGTGCTCCCCATGGCGATACGCTACGCCGAATGAAGCCTTTGGCCATCAGATCCTCCAATCGCTTCTTCAACTCGTCTTGAAAAGGTCGAGCCAGCGGTATGGAGAGATAGAAATAGGTCGAGTGCCGGAGCAAGATCAATACGAAACTCCACATTCCTCACAGGAGGTAGACCAGGCAACTCGTCAGGGAACACATCAACGAACTCCTTCACTACGTAAATCTCCTCAATGGGAATCGAGGAAGATGGTTTCTCGAGACAAAGTCATGAGGAAACCCAACAGCCTCAAACGCCGACGAGAAAACAAACTAGTCAAAGCAAAGACCAGGCTGGAGGGTATACCACCCTGAAAGGTCAACTCTTCCCGGACGGGCCTGCCAAGGCAACTGTCTTCCGAAACAACAGATCTTAGCACGGCATCGATGCAGCCAGTCCATGCCCAAAATGACATCAAAAGGAGCCATTTGGATCACCATGAGATTGGCAAAGAAAACCTCATCATCAATGGCAATGGTGCAACCAGAGGCAAACCAAAGAACTAGCAATCAAACCCCAGGAGAATCGACTAACACGGACTCAGAAATCCATTGAACTCCCAACTTAGCTCTACTAGCAAACTCCGAAGCGACACAAAAGAATAGGATGCTCCGGAATCAAATAGAACAAAGGCATCAACGGAATCCACGAGCGAGTACACGAAACCACCTCTGGATGCCCGGGCCGACTCGGGCGGTCGGCAAAGCGTACACTCTGGTGGCGCCGACGAAGAGCCCGACTCGGTGATGCCCCATCAAGGTTTGGGGCGGAGGAGGCAAGCGAGGAGGAAGCGGGGCAGTGGCACCAAGATCGCTGGTGGCGCCACGCAAAGGGTGGCTGAGAAACAGGGGCAGCCATCAAGTGCACCGATCCTCTGGAAGACGCCCGGAGTGGGAGGAGAAGGCACCGTCTCCCACTTGATGATGCTATCGGGTTCATCCGGCAGACTTCGCCCCAAATGGCCGGAAGGGCTTGCCACGCAGTGGTTGCAACTCCCGGTCCAACCACACTCTGAAGCACGGTGCTCACCACCGCACTCGTAAGCGATCCGCGAAAATCCAATACAAAACACTTTTCTTTTGGTTCAGCTCAACTAAAGCCAAGAAAAGCAATAAACCGACCGGCCGAGCGGCAGAGAACATCAGAAGGGAACCACCATCAACTCTTCTATTTGACTCCAGTCCAACTACCCGATCAAGGGCGAAAGGATAAGCATTCTTCTCCTACAGGGGTTAATAGTTCTTCGGTGATGGCGCTAACCGGCCACACCGTCAAACCTCACCGTTACTATGAACCAAAAAGAGGTGACCGAAACCCTTCGGCACCACAACCCCACTTTTATCACCACAACAGGAACAACCCAATCATTTATACAGACAGACTCCGCAACTCTCTATGAGCCGGCTGACGTCAGCCGACCAATCAGGAGCCAACGCGTGTCACCCATGACGCAATAATTAATTTCCGAAAAAGAAAATGATTTATTAATTCGAATAATTGATTTCAAATTTTGTTTCAAACTTCAAACGCTTATAACTTTTGCGTTTCAACTCCGATTTGAACGATTCAAATTTCTAAAAATTCATAAAATCTAGATCTACTCAAATATGAATTTTATTTAATTTTTGGACTAAAGTTTTTTCTATAAAATTATTTAATTGATTATTTAAACTTTAAATAATCATAACTCTTGTGTTTTAACTCCGATTTGAGCGATTCTAGTTCCTAAAAATTCATAAAATTATGTTCTCTCTGTTTATGCTTTTTATTTGGATGTTTGGACACTTTTTGCCTATTGTTTATTCGTGTATTGCTATTTGCACGCTTTACGAGTAGACGTTGAAGTGCCGGAAGGATTCGAAGGAGAAGTATTGACTCAGGATCCAACTCAAGACCAAGAACAAGTACTTTTTGAAGGCAAGTTGTGCTTTGACCATGTTGATCCTATTTTGAAACCTATTTTGATTCAAATTATTGCATGCTAGTTTAATTAGAAAATACTTTATTTAGATATGGGAAATTAGATAAATGCCTAATTGCTGTATGACACTTTGGTTAATTAAATATGTGCCATGACCCCTTGTCACCCTAGTTGTGGTTTACTAGTTGGACAGTACTAAATTGCCAACATGGGAGTTTAGGTCGTTGTAGTATACTGCTTAGACCTGCTACGTGCTCATGACATGATTTTGGACAATCAAATATTAATATTGACTTAATGATATATTGAACCTGTTTTGGAAAGGTATCATGTGATGTTGACGGCATGTGGTGCATGGTAATCAACTGGGGTTTGATGAATAGTTTTCGACCGGGGCATGTGGCAAGAATGATCAGGTGGGCCAGTTGTGGCATTGGGAATGTTGGTTTGGTTCTTCGGGTAGTCTTGCCCTGGTCACCTTAAGGACTTAACCTTGCAAGCCTTTGAACTGGGTCTAACGTGCAACCACATATCTGTAATGGGACGGACCTAGTTGATTAAGTTGCTAATAACGTACCTGTGGGACTGTAGCACCCCGGCATATAATATGCCCGAATGCTACCAAACATAAGCTAAACAACAACTAAATACCATATTTAACATAAAATTCCAGCAAAGGTGCATAGGCTAAAAACCGAGATTTCGGCAAAGACTCTCCTTTGTTTTATCATGAATTTAAGGAGCAGCAATAATATGGCATTATATGGCAATAAGAGAAACATCTAAAACAGCAATAAATAGAGTCTTAACGACAATAAAAGACTAACATCAAGCTCTTAAAGTTCCAAGTGTCAAACAAACAATAGAACTCTCATTAACCAAGCTAAGACTTAATTTAAAGGCCATCACACGCAATTTATTATCCAACTAAATGAATTGACTTGGGGAAACATTAAGGTGAAGCAACGTGTGAGCGTGTGACTATTCCCCTTTCCCGCATGCCGTTCTCATGGTACCTAAAACAACAAGAAAACACAAGGGTGAGTTCGAAAACTCACCAAGCATACCGCAATGGACAACAAGCATAACAACAAGTCAATAACATCTTTCATCATGTATAACATCTCATTCATGAATACTTATCAATATCATCATCAATTTGTATGCGATGTAATGCATTGCTCGACCCTCTGGAACCTCATACAGGTATGGGAAGTACACACCGTCGGTGTGCACCCTTTCCCCTTCCATCCCGAAGATGGAGGGTGCCTACTCGCTTCCAAACACCACGTGGATGGAATCACGACATAGGACTTACTCAATGGCGTTCGGACTAGTCATAACTTTCTCACCGACCTTGCCGGACTAGCTATGACTTTCTCACCGCCTCGCCCTATCTCATGACATGCATGCAACCATGCCAAATATCATATTCAATTCACATATTAACACATGGCATCATAATATGTTAAACATGCTCATCATATCATATCAATCATTAAAACATGGCAAGTGGACATATATCATGTAGGCAATTCCATCTAATTTCAACATGCAACCTACAACTTGCTATCCATCACAACACACTTGCCTCAACCACGTGCAACGGATTGGCGGGAAGAAGAGGGAACTCCCGGGGTCACACCACCTGCACATAGGCATCACACACTCACAATCATAACCTCAAAACAGTACACAAACCCTCATCTAACCCGACATTTGCCAACTACTCGCAAAACCTAAAACAGAGGTTCTGTCCCGCGGGACAGCAGCCTTGCAAAAGGCATAACTTGAGTTCTGGGACTCCAAATCGAATAAACGAGTACACCGTCGCGAAGCTTAGGAAATTTCCCAACTTTTTCTAGTTATAGGGAAAGACTGATTCGGACTCTAAAATTGTTTAATCTACAGATTACCACAATCTGTTCCAGTTACGTCACAGATTTTAGGCGCTCGGTAAAACAGCCATAACTTTCAAACGGATGATCGGAAATTAACGTGCTTTACGTCCACGGAAAGATAATTAAATTATCTACAACTTCCTAGAAGTCCGTACGGTCTGATTCGGATTCTAAATCGACGGAAACTCGAACCCTAGTTCGACTGCTCAATCTGCCCGAAAACAGAAACGTGGACAAGTTTAGATCTAACCCAAATTACTTCAAACCAGCGCCTCCAATTGATCTAAAAACTTGGTAAACACCTAATAACAGTACCTAGATCATCCCCAAGGATCCCCAAGATCATACCTTGGCCCGATGCACAAAACTCCAATGAATCTCCTCGCGAATCGCTCCTCGCTCCACGCTCCTCGCTCCTCGCTCCACGCTCCTCGCTCCTCGCTCCTCGCTCCACGGGACGACTCCACGAGGTGCAGGGGTGGGGAGGCCACCCAAAGGCAGCAAGGGGTGGAGGAGAGGTGGTGGAGAGGTGGGGAGCAATGGGGCAAAGGGGAGGTGGAGGCGCACAAGAGGGAGAGGGAGAGAGGGGAGGGGCTAGGGCTAGGAGGAAGGGGTGGGGCGCACCAACAGCAGCATGGGCGCAAGGGGGCTGGGGGGAGCCCCTTTTACCAGCCCTCAACCCAATCCTAGTCCGTTACGGAGTCCTAATCCATCCCACCAAAGCCCACCAAGGCCCAAAACTCCTCCGGGAAGGCCCAAAACCCCGAAAACGGCCCGGAAACGGCCCGGAAACGTTATTAACCCCCGATCCTTATGATTTTAACCTTATTTCCACATCTCATACTGTATTTAACCTTATCATGTTCAAAAATTAAGGATACGACACTCCGAGGTGTCACAGGGACCTCAGGAGGTCAACTACACCCTTTGTGTAAGTTGTACGGGGGAGCGTACCGGGGCTGCGGCTAGGTACCCATCTAACGGTTGGTTGGCCTAAACTTCGCCTTAGCTAAGGGAAGGGTTAGTGTGCAACAACCGGGGAGGACCACTTGTATTGTTAGAAGTTTCCGAAAGACTTTGTTACGGGAGCTCGCCTTTGTGGTGTTTGACTGTATCTTGTGGGTAAAGTGCATAAGCTCTGCAGAGTATAAAATCTATTCGAATAGCCGTGTCCGCGGTATTGGACATCGCTCGGGAATTACAGTCAAGGGTTAGACTTTATTGAAAATAACTTGGATTTGAAAGGTTGGGTTTGGTTAAATAATGATGTTGATGGAAATGTGTTTACGAATGGGAAAGATGTTGATTAAACTCCTGGAAAAGTTATCGATGTTATACTTGTTTCTACTGCTTTCGAATCTACTTATGATACATGTTAAAATGCTGTTTACTGCAAATATACCTTGAGCTATTCCTTTGTATCAAGCCATGCATATAGTATATTAGCTTGCATTCTGTGCATGACTTGCTGAGTACCAAGTACTCACCCTTGCCGCAATACAACACCAGTTGAAGAGGAGACTACACCAGCTTTGGAGGAGGAGCTCCCAGAAGACCCGTCTAACTAGGAGTCGAGTCCCAGTCAGTTGCCTGTGGTATACTGGATGGCGCCACGAAGTTATCTTATTTTCTGCTGCTATTATTTCTCTCTTAATAAGTTTCGCCTTGCGAGGCGTATATTTGTAACTTGACCATAAGGTCGAGCAACCAGTTTGATTATTTAATTAAAGTACTTTATTAGTATCGAGTGGTATGATTGTGATATTTACTAATGTTAAGACTGTGTGCACTAGCGCGTTCCTGGACTAGTGCTGAATACACAGAGGGTCCGGATTTGCAAATTCGGGTCCCGACACGCACCCCCTTCCCCCTATGCGCCACCCCTCCCTCTCCTTCCCACCTCTAGCTGGTCCTAGCTCCACATCTCGTAGCCCTCCATCTCGCTATTCGGGAGCTCTCCGTCTAAAAGGATCCGGCGATTTTGGCGTTTCCGGCGAGCGGAGGGAAGATTGGATCGCGGGGAGGAGCCGTTCGTCGATCGGGTGGTTCGCCAAGGAGAGGTATGATTTGGAGAATTTGTTGGTAGATATTTGGTGCTGGTTAGATGGGGAAGATCATGGTTAAAATTGGTGTTTATGTCAGGAGCCGCCCAAACCGTCCTCGGGTTATTGAATGCACGGTCACCCTCATCAGATTTGGAGGCTAGCAACGGATCGCCGATGGCGCTCGCATTGCTAGCACCCAAGCCCAAATGAGACAACTGTGAGACCATTCGAATAACTCGATAACAATCCCGGTATTCCCTCGGTACGCGACCCGAAGCTCGCCCAGGATCGCCCTGCATACCGGTTTCCATTGCCATATCAACTCAATTTGCATAAAGGGGCAACGAACTCAAAACCCCACAACCGGACACACAACGCAGAAGTACAACAACCCATGCTACTCAAGCACAAAGATGAAAACCAGACAACCACACCACTAAAGTATCTTAACTAGCACGCTAGGAGCAAAAACCAACTCAAGACGAGATAGCAAGATAAATAAAAAATCAAAATTTCGGCGGCAGCATTGCAGCACTAAGGAAACAAGGACAGGAGCAGCAATATAGATACATGATATGAAATAGAGGCAACATACTAAACAAGTTATAAACATCACAACGCATTCATGACTCGACCACCGAGTTAGTCTAAGCATTTAAACATCACACGACATGATTTGGAAGCTAACTATACAACAAAAGTAAATTCAACCAACATGTAGGATCGAAGTATACGAATATAGAAATCAGAGGGGGGTGAAAGATTGTGCAGAAGCGAAAACCAAATTTTCAATCTACTAAAAGTTCACCCCAAAACAGAACCAAATAATTACCTCGTATTCGACAAAAACAGAATGACAGAGGTTCGGTAAAATGCAAATTCTTGGAGATCCAACCATTAGATCCATCTGAAACTTAGACACAAGAAATTATATTCCAATACGAATCGAACTCAAAAAGAATCATCTCAATCGGACTTACGGATCAAAAGTTATGAACCTCGCAAGATTGCTGTGGCAAAAGATGACGAGAATTGATCTAACCAAAACATGAAGATTAATCAAGAATGACAAAATATTAATCAACTAATCTTTGAGAAACTCTAAACCAATACCCTAGAAAGGTTTTTTATGGATCAAATCAAGATGAAACTTAAAGAACAAAAACCAATATAGAATTAGAACAAGCATGCAAACAAGAACCAAAACAGAAAACACTGTAGCAACGTGGTTACTGTAGCACGCAAGGATATGGAAGAATTTATCTTTATTTCTTTTGTCTAAAGTACTCCCATAAAAAGAGTACAAACCCTAAAACAAAGCTCAAAGCTCTCAATGTCTGGGTTGATGCTCTAAACAGGAGACAACCCCTCCAATTTAAAGGAGCAACCACAAGGAGTCCTGAATACAATTCCTACAACTAATCCCAAAAGGAGTCCCACTCCTAATCCTAGAAGGAGTATGTATTCAACACAACTCCACTTGGCCCAACCTGGCCAAGTACAACCCTTGCACGCGTATGTCAACCCTACCATACTCACGTGACTAACACTTTGCACGCGCATGGCCACCTGCCATACTCACGTGACTAACCATTCTTCTTGTGCACCATTCTCTTAGCCCGAACATCCCGCATGACATCCTTGACCACCAATACCTTAGTACCTCCCTAAACCTAGTCCCGAACCTCAGTTCCTCCATGAACCTAGTTCCGGTCCCGTCATCGATCACGTTCATCCTCGAGCAACACCTACACATGATCAACCACAAAACGATCCGAGCACAAGTCCACGACTTGACTCAACAATAGTCCATGCAAATACTCACACGAGCATTGCATAAATTCAACTTCAAAACAAGCATCATGAAATTCTCACAAATTTCATAATCTCAAATTCAAACCAAAATTCAATTCGAAAATTGTTCAAAACCCTAATCGAGCAAAAACCATTCACGCCGAACCAAGCCAAAATAGTCCGGCGCACACAAGAATCAAAACCTGCAAAAATGCCATTCACGTCGGACCGAAAAGTTGGTCCGGCGTACACGCGCCACGCTCGGTTTCAAAGCAGCTTGGTCCGACCCAAAACCCTAGAAAAAGTCATTCACGCCGGACCAAACAAAATAGTCCGGCGTACATGGAAATCTTTCTGTTTTTGTGAAACTTGGTCCGGCACAAGTTACCTCGAGAACTCGTCCACGCTGGATTAAAAATTTAGTCTGGCGCAGTAGTGAAAACCGGTCCGGCACCAATGCAACAAGATGGTCCGGCACACAAGCAAAGAAAAAGTCATTTAAAACTAGTCATGCACATGCACAGGCATACTTTGGCAAATTCAATTCTAAACCAAATTCAATACATGATCAAACCAATTTTTCATCACATGATTTCACAATCTCCCCCTTGATGAAAACATTGGCAACACCACTTTAGAATTGAACATTGGCATTCGCTTGTACAAAAGGTTTTGAGATCCAAAGAATTAACACCAAAACCAAAGTGAGAAGGCGCAGAAACTCCCCCTTTGACCAAAATGCAAAACAAAATCTCCCCCTGAGAATGAAAATGTGTGTGAATGTGCAATGTGTCCAAAAATTCCAAAATTCTCCAAACTTCCCCCAAAATTCTCAAATTTCCAAAAACTTCTCCCCCTTTTTCTTTGAACTTCTCAAAGATTCCCAAACTTCTCCCCTTTTGACAATGGATTCATCAAGAGTACAAAAGAGAGAATTTATTCAAAATTTTTCCTATAGCAAAGATTTCACAAGGAGAAACATGGAGTACCAAGATAGGAAAGGATGAGCTCATTCGATCATATAATCTTATATATCACATAATATGCAAAATACATGATCTTAGTGTGATTTTAACAAGTTAGGGAATGACATGCATCTCAACCTCAATTCAGTCAACTATAGCCAAGTACTAAGCAAGACCTTTAGTAGAAAAGCAAAGGCTCAAAATTGAAGCAACTAACAACTCTGGGCGAGCAAGTAGTTTCAACTCCAATCTAGTAGACCAATTTAATCTTTAAACAATAAATTGCATGTGGCATGCTTGAAGCATACTTCTTTTATTTCCTTGGAGTGGCATGCTTGAAGCATACATCTTGTCTTTGAGGGAATGGCATGTTTGAAGCATACATCTTATCTTTTTAGGGAAAGCATGCCTGAGGCACACAACTTGAAGCTTTTGCTTTTAACAACCTTTTTTTATTGATTCCCTTTTCTTTTCTTTTTCTTTGATTGTAAACATGCAAAAGTGATTAAAAGGTCTTATGAAAGAGTAAAGCTGAAAACACACTTGCTCCCATAGCCCAAATTTGTCAAGAAGATTCAATATCAAGCCTAGAAGAGTAAGATATCACAGAGTATTTAGCCATAGGCAATTAGACCAAGGAATTCTGCAAAGTCATTTTTTGTTCAAGTGGAACAATTTTGTCGACGATTGGGGAGCAGGTGTAACACCCCAAAATTTTACTTGTCCTAAATTCATGTGTGATTTGGCACTTTGGTGAATTTTTGGAATTTTCTGGAATTTATTTGGATTTAATTGGAATTTATTTGAATTTATTCCATTTTGAAATAATTAAAGAATTTAATTTTGCACATAAAATTTTGTTGGAAATATTTTATTTGAGTCCAAAATGATCCAAAGTATTTTCCAGAATTTTTCTGGAATTTTTCTGAGTCATTTGCTATTTTTAATGAATTAAATGAATTACTAGGAATTATTTTAAATATTAAATCACTGGAAAATCAAACTCGGGTCACGTATCGTTCATCCGACCGAAGTCGGAACTCGAAGTCGGACTCGAGTCCGACCCGAGCCACGTGACTCGACCGAACCCACTCTAACTCCTAATCAATCCCAACCGTTGGATCAAGATCCAACGGCCGAGATCCGCCACTCGACCCGAGCCGCGAGTGTGCGACCGGACCGTCGCGCCGTCGCGATCGTGGCCGTTGATCGTGCCACGGTACGGCTCTCCGTCGTCGTCTCACTCGAGTCCGGCCGGACTCGCCGCCGTGCGGAAAACTAGGTCTCCGTTTTACGCCGCAGACGCGAAGGCTATTTAAAGCCCGGCATACCGAGGACCGCCGTGATCCCGCGCCCTCCCTTCTCTACTTCACCGAGGCAAAGCCGCCACCGCTTAGCCGCGGCGAAGCTCGCCAGAATTGCGCGCCGCCCGCCACGGTCTTTGCTTCGTTTCGCCGTCGCCGTCCCTGCCGCCGTTGACCTCAGATCCGGACTCACCGCGACGAGACGCACCGAAGGGACATCTCACTACGGAGGAGGCGCAACGCCGTTGGCCGTGTCGCTGCCCCCGCTCCGCCACCGGCCCACAGACGCCATCGCTGCCGCCGAAAGCTTCTCGCCGTCCGATCAAGATCCAACGTCCCAGACAGTTACGCCACCGCACGGTGAGATCCCGCCCAAAATTCCAGATCTAATCTCGACCGGCGGATCTAGATCCAACGGTTCAGATCAAACGCGTTAACTCAAACGGCGTGAAAGCTAATCGACCGGGGCCGTCGATTTTCAAATCAACGGCCAAGATTGGCGCCACGTGCCGGAAGCTCGACCGCCATGGCCAACAGACTCAGCGTAGGACGCCGACACGCCGGCCGCGTGTCGGGCCGATGCGGACGAACCGCACCATGATGTCATGTCGACGCCATGGCGGGCTCGCATGTCACGGGCCGTCGCTCGGGCTCGAGCGCCGACGCCACCCATGACGCCATCGGTGGGACTCCACTGTCAAAGACTGTGGGCCGAGCCCGGCCGACGCCGGCGATGACGCTACCCGAGTGGGCCCACATGTCGGGCCTCACGTGGAGTCGTGGGATCGAGTCCACGGTGGACTCCGAGCCGAGCGTGGACCAAGTCCATGGACTACCGACGCCACCGCCCAATCAGAGGCTGCCACGTGTCCTTGCTGACGCAATAATTAATTTCCGAAAAAGAATATGATTTATTAATTCGAAATATTGATTCAAATTTAGATTCAAACTTCAAACGCTTATAACTTTTGCGTTTCAACTCCGATTTGAGTGATTCAAATTTCTAAATTTGTATAAAATTGAGATCTACCTAAATATAAATTTTATTTAATTTTTGGACTAAAGTTTTTCTCTGTAATATTATTTAATTGATTATTTAAACTTTAATAAATCATAACTTTTATGCTTTTAACTCCAAATTTGACGATTCCAGTTTCTAAAAATCCAGAAAATTATGTTCTCTCTGTTTATGGATTTTATTTGGAGTTTTGGGATGTTTTTGCCTATTTTTTATTGGGTATTTGCTATTTGCACGCTTTACGAGTAGACGTTGAAGTGCCGGAAGGATTCGAGGGAGAAGTGTTGACTCAGGATCCAACTCAAGACCAAGAGCAAGTACTTTTTGAAGGCAAGTTGTGCTTTGACCATATTGATCCTATTTCGAAATCTATTTTGATTTAAACTATTGCATGCTAGTTCCATTAGAAAGATACTTTGTTTAAACATGGGGGTTAGATAAATACCAATTTGCTATATGACACCTTGATTACTTAAGTATGTGCCATGACCCTTTGTCACCCTAGTTGTGGTTTACTAGTTGGACATTATTAAATTGCCAACATGGGTTTAGATCGTTGTAGTATACTGCTTAGACCTGCTACGTGCTCATGACATGATTTTGGATATTCAAATGCTAATATTGACTTAATGATATATTGAACCTGTTTTGGAAAAGTATCATGTGATGTTGATGGCACGTGGTGCATGGTAATCAAGCGGGTTTGATAAACAGATTTCGATCGGGGCATGTGGCAAGAGTAATCAGTGGGCCGATTGTGGCATTGGGGATGTTGATTTGGTTTTTCGGGTAGTCTTGCCCTGGTCACTCTAAGGACTTAACCTTGCAAGCCTTTGAACTGGTCATACTTGCAACCACATGGTCGAATGGGACGGCCCTAGTTGATTAAGTCGCTAAGGACTCACTTGTGGAGCCTCAGTGGTGTCAATTACACCGTTTGTGTGATTGTGCGGGAGGCGTGTCGTGGCTGTGGGCCGATACCCATCTAACGGTGTGTTGGTCCCATACTTCGCCTTGGCTAAGGGAAGGGATGGTGTAGAGCACGAACCGGAGAGGGCCACCTGTGTTGTTTGAGGCTTCCGAAAGGCTTTGTTACGGGAACTCGCCTTTGTGGTGTTTGACTGTATCTTGTGGGTAAAGTGCATAACCTCTGCAGAGTGTAGAATCTATTTGAATAGCCGAGTCCACGATCTTGGACAATGCTCGGAATTACAAATCAAGGGTTAGACTTTCTGAAAATAACTTGGATTTGAAAAGTTGGGTTGGTTTAATAATGAAGATGATGGAAATGTGGTTTAGGATGGGGAAAAATGTTTATTAAATTTCTTGAGAAGTTATTTATGCTTTACTTATTTCTACTGCTTTCGAATCTACTTTTATTACTTGTCAAAGTCAAGCATCGCAAATATACCCTGAGCTATTCCTTTGTACCAAGCCATGCATATAGTATATTAGCTTGCATTCTCAGGTGCATGACTTGCTTGAGTACCAAGTACTCACCCTTGCCTCAACACAATACCCAGTTGAAGAGGAGACTACGCGATTTAGGAGGAGGAGTTCCAAGAGGACCCATCTACTTAGGGATGCGAGCCCGATCGATTGCCTCGTGGTATCTTTGGATGGCGCCACGGAGTTATTTGATTTTCCGCTGCTGTTATTTCTCTTTTAATAAGTTTAGCCTTATGGGCATATATTTGTAACTTGGCCATAAGGTCGAGTAACCCTTTGATTATCTAAATAAAGTACTTTGATAGTATCGTTTGGTATGATTGTGATATATACCGATGTTAAGACTGTGTGCACTAGCTGCGTTCTGGACTAGTGCTGAATACACAGAGGGTCGGATTTGCAAATTCGGGTCCCGACAGAGGTGGTATCGAGCCATACTTATTTGTAGGCTCAACCCTAAGCTAGAATGGTCGTAGTGAGGATAAAACCTATTTTCTAAAGCTAAAAATTTGTGAAGACAAGAAATGACATCTCGACTTATCCCTTCTCTCTTTTCTTGTCTCTTGCTGAAATTTTCCCTTACCTTGTCACAATTTAAAAATTCCGAGTTCTTACGTAAAGCACTCTTGTGACAGATGGAGGAAGAGTTCAACTACGTTGATCTCGGGAGTTAGTCACGCGCGGAACTTTGGCATATGCTCTGAGACTCTCGGAGATTTTGAGAAGCCCCAATACCAAGTAGAAGTGATCGGACAAGCGGGATTGATCAAAGCTTGTGATGTGAAGATTGAGGTACTGCTAGGAAAAGGGCCAGTGCAATCGCCCGATACGCACCTTTGCCGGAGATCTACAATGCAGATGGGTATCCAAGAAGTATCACGACGCGCAATGCGGCACATTACCCGTATCTACGCCGAGAGTTGGAAAGTGCGGTGTTCCGTTACCATCCGCGCCAGCGATAACCTTCTCGACCGAAGGAGATTCGGGATGAGGATGCCACGGTTACACAGGTTGGCACGATTTGTCGTCGCCAGGAGGATGTACTAGATAATACAAGCAAGGAGCTACAGAAGGCCCGCAAGGAGATCACGACAGAGAAGAACAGATGGCGGGAAGCTCAAGAGTATGTGGCACACCTTCTACGAAGGATTGACGAGTTGGAGATGACTTTGTACGGACCCGGACCCGAGCCAAGACTCGAGCTACACGAGCCAGATCCGTAAGAGTCGATCTCGATGAGGACATCGCTTCTTCGACTACCACGGATGACACAGATTCTTTGGACATGGCAATCGTTTGGCGCCTATGCCGCAGCACCGTACCAGGCCGTGGAGGTTTTCTCGATGAGTGAGCATAGGTTCTATAGTGAGACTCCTTCGCCGAGTCGAGTCATAGAATAAAGAGTCACCCTTTAGGCGATAGACTCAGAGTTAGTTCGATTTGGATTTGCTTTGTTTCTTGAGTGTGCGTTATGTGTTGCAAGGCCCTTAGGCATTGTAAGCAGCCATACCAAGTTATTAATAATAAAGTTGGACCTTAAAGTTACCCCTTTAAGCCCCGCATAAGTTCCATACTACTTGTCTATTCTTGTTTCCCTCTCATCTCTAAACCTAGAGCAAATCGGCCAGATGGTGAACACCCGTGGGAACTTTGGAAGCAATGGGAGTGGTTCTCGCCAGAAAACCCCAATGATAGAGCACCAAAGACCGCCATTGATATGCAGAATTTTGGAGCCTTTCTTGCTGCTCGGACTCGGTTGATGCATGCTATGATGCAACAAATGCAGCACGTCCTTTGCCAGGCCACACCAATCAAGTTAATCAGGGACCACGCTTGAGAATACAAGGCTGTCGAGTTCATGAGGACTCACCCACCCACTTTCTCCGGGAATGCCAATCCATTGGAGGCCGATGATTGGTTAAGATCAATCGAGAGGAAGCTACACATAGCTCAATGCATAGGGAATGAGAAGGTACTTTACGCTTCTCATCGCTTGGGAGGAACAATGGCCGAATGGTGGGAGAACTTCATGCCACGCAGAGAACCCTCAAGATATCACTTGGGAAGAGTTCACACCGCATTCGACAAGATCACGTGGCCTGAAGGAATCATGGACCTTAAGAAGGAGGAGTTCAGAGCATCAAGCAAGGTAATCACCAAAGGGTCGACTACGAACAAGTTCACACGGCTAGCACGCTACGCTTTGAGGATGTAGCGGCAGATAAATCCGCAGATCTTCGCTTTTATGAAGGGACTTAACTCGGGATTGCAAGTAGGGTTGATCACCCACACCTTTCCAGATTTCCAAGAGTTGGTGAATAAGGCACTTATTCTTGAGGACAAGCGCAAGGAATCGGATGAGAACAGAAGCGCAGGATGCAACAAAGCAAGGATCACGCCAGGAACGCAATGCGCTTGAGAGTTGCACCAAATCAATTCTTCGATTCCAACCACGAGAATGCAACAAGGACACCATCCTCAAAGACCAAGACCTGCCAATCGTAACTACCAAACCCCAGCGCTAGAAACGCTTACTCTGTGCGATCGGCAAGGAACGGTGAGGCGCCATAATTACAAGCAACGAGCCAGGACACTTTGCCAACAGCTTGTCCGAAGAAGACAGCAGGAGCAACTTGATTCGCTTCAACCTAGGAACCACCTCAGCTAGGGCGCCCGGCACGCAGAGCCACACCAGGCCGTGGTGAGAGGCCGAGTCAACCATGTCACCGCAGATGCACCGCAAAATGCTACTGACGCCGATCTTGGGTAAGTTACTTGTTAACTCGCACTGCAACAGTTTTGTTTGACTCTAGAGCTTCGCATTCGTTTGTTTCGCAAGGCTTTGCTACTAGAAATGATTTAAGGATTGCAAGACTTAAGTGCATGCTTTTAGTGCAAACCCCTGGTTCCGAACTCCGAACGAAAGTAGGATGTTCCGGGGTGAGAATACTAATAGGTGGAATAGAATTCCTAGCAAACCTTTTGATTTTGGAGACCCAGACCTTAGACGTCATATTGGGAATGGATTGGTTATCCAAGCACAAGGCCGTATTGGATTGTGGGCGAAGGACTATCTCGATCGAGAGCCCGTGTGGGAAGAAAGTGGAATTTCAAGCCATCGCGATTAGAGATGGATGTTGATGATTAACAGTACCAAGGCAATCAGCATAGAGGATGTCTCAAGAGTGAATGAGTACCCGAGATGTCTTTCAGAAGATCTACCTGGTATGCCATGCACAGGGGACATAGAGTTTGTGATAGAGCTTGTACGGCACAAGACCGATAGCAAAGAGACCCTATCGGATGTCTACCGAGGAGTTGGTAGAAATGAAGAAACAGCTAGAAGAGTTAATGGAGAAAGGATTTATCGAGACCGAGTTAAATGCGCCGTGGGGAGCACCAGCTTTGTTTGTCAAGAAGAAGGACGGGAGTTTCAGGATGTGCATTGACTACCGTGCACTCAATGAAGTCACCGTGAAGAATAAGTATCCGCTACCCAGATTGATGATTTGTTTGATCGATTAAGAGGAGCCGGAGTTTTCTCCAAGATTGATCTCGAGATCGGGATACCATCGATTGAAGATCCGATCGTAAGATATTCAAGACTGCATTCTCGTCAAGATATGGACATTACGAGTTTACTGATTATGTCCTTTGGATCGATTTAATGCGCCAAATTATTTCATGAATATGATGAATAAGGTGTTCATGGAATATTTGGACAAGTTTGTCGTCGTGTTCATAGACGATATCCTAATCTACTCCAAGACAGGAGGATGAACATGCCGAACACTTAAGGCGAGTTTTGGAAAAAGCCGAGGAACAGCAACTTTTCGCCAAGTTCAGCAAGTGTGATTTTTGGAAGGACAAGGTGGAGTTTCTTGGACATGTAATGATCGCAGTATGAGTCGCCAGTAGATCCAAGCAAAGTAGAAGGCGTGTTACATTGGGAGCACCAAGATCGTGGGCCCAGATTCGGAGTTTCCTTGGAATGGCAGGATACTACCGCTGCTTTCATCGAAGGCTTTTCGACAATTGCAAAACCTCTTACGCAATTGCTGAAGAAGGAAAAGAAGTTTGCATGGGCGCTTGAGAATGTGAGAAAGGATTTCAGAGCTGAAGAAGCGATTGACATCAAGACCGGTGTTAGTTCTACCGGATGTTGCTCAAAGCTTCGATATTTATTGCGACGCGTCGCGCCAAGGACCCAGGATGTGCCGATGCGAGAATGGAAAGGTCGCCGCCTATGCATCAAGGCGATTGAGGCCGCATGAGGAAAATTATCCGACACATGACCTAGAGTTAGCCGAGTAGTGCATGCTTTGAAGATATGGCGTCACTATCGATTGGAAACAGATGTGAAGTATATACGGATCATAAGAGCCTTAAGTACATATTCACCAATCGGATCTGAATATGAGGCAAAGGAGATGGCTAGAGTTGATCAAGGACTATAATGTTGGAATCCATTACCATCCGGGAAGGCCAACGTAGTAGCCGATGCTCGAGTCGGAAAAGCCATACCGTGAGTACGTTGCTAGCCACAAGTCGGGATGAGTTATGTGAGGATTTCGAGAAAATGAAGATTGAGGTTGTACCTAAGCGGATTCTTGGCCGCATTGGAAGTAAAGCCTACTTTAGAGGACCAGATCCGAGAAGGACAGAGGGATGATGACAGGATCCGTGAGGATTAAGTCCAAAAGGAGGAAGGCAAGGCAGAGGACTTCAAGTTGGATGAGCAAGGCACGTTGTGGATGAAGGATCGCATTTGTGTGCCTAACAAAAAGGAGTTAAAGCAACTGATTTTGGAAGAAGCCCATGACTCCAAGTACTCAATTCACCCCGAAGCGCCAAGATGTATCGGGATCTCAAGGAGAGATTCTCGTGGCCGAGTATGAAACGTGAAGTTGCCGAGCATGTTGCATTGTGCGACGATGCCGAGAGGCAAGGCAATGCATCGAGACCAGCAGGATTGCTACAACCGCTGAAAATACCTCGAGTGGAAGTGGGAGGAAATCGGAATGGATTTCATTACCGGTTTGCCGAAGACTCAAGGGGTTATGACTCCATATGGGTTATAGTGGATCGCTTGACTAAGGTAGCCCATTTTATCCCGTGAAGACCACTTACTCGGAGATAAATTAGCGTAATTATACATGATCGGGATTGTTTGTTTGCACGGAGTGCCAAAGAGGATTGTATCGGACAGAGGTACCCAATTTACCTCAAGATTCGGAATAAGTTGCATGAAGCCATGGGAACCCGTTTAAACTTCAAGATCTGACTTATCATCCACGCACGGATGGGCAGACCGAAAGAGTCAACCGTCTCGAGGATATGTTGAGAGCTTGTGCATTGGCTTATGCTACCTCTTGGGATAAGAGTTTGCCGTATGCCGAGTTCGATTACAACAATAGTTATCAGGCTAGTTTACGATGTCACCTTTTGAGGCCTTTGTATGGTCGACCACTGTCGGACGCCATTGAATTGGAATGAGACCGGCGGCGCCGTGTCTTTGGGCCTGATATTCTTCAAGAAGTCGAAGAACAGTCGCCATGATTAGGAAAGGTTGAAGATAGCCCAATCTCGACAGAAGAGTTATGCCGACAATCGTCGCCGAGATTTGAGTTTTGAACCGTAAGACTTTGTATACCTCGAGTTACGCCTCTCGGGGAGTTAAGAGGTTCCATGCCAAAGGGAAACTTGCACCCTGCTATGTTGGACCATTTAAGATTTTGAGCCGCAGAGGCGGTTGCTTATCACCGGAGTTGCCACGATCGTTGGCAAGGTGGTACATGATGTATTCCATGTGTCCCGATTAAAGAAGTGTCTCCGAGTTCCCGAGGAATGCAGAATCAGATTAGAATCAATTGAGTTGCAAGAGGATTTGACTTATAAGGAGTATCCCGTGAGGATTCTAGACACAATGGATCGAGAAACTAGAAACAAGTCAACCCGCTTTTGTAGAGTTCGGTGGAGCAACCATGAAGAAAGCGAAGCGACTTGGGAGTCACAAGAGGATTTGAAGAAAGAATTTCCAAACCTATTCCTTTAGTAAGCCTCGAATCTCTGGGACGAGATTCTATTAAGGGGGAGGTTTGTAACACCCCAAAATTTTACTTGTCCTAAATTCATGTGTGATTTGGCACTTTGGTGAATTTTTGGAATTTTCTCGAATTTATTTGGATTTAATTGGAATTTATTTGAATTTATTCCATTTTGAAATAATTAAAGAATTTAATTTTGCAAATAAAATTTTGTTGGAAATATTTTATTTGAGTCCAAAATGATCCAAAGTATTTTCAGAATTTTTCTGAATTTTTCGAGTCATTTGCTATTTTTAATGAATTAAATGAATTACTAGGAATTATTTTAAATATTAAATCATTGGAAAATCAAACTCGGGTCAAATCGTTTCATCCGATCGAAGTCGGAACCCGAAGTCGGACTCGAAGTCCGACCCGAGCCACGTGACTCGACCGAACCCACTCTAACCCTAATCAATCCCAACCGTTGGATCAAGATCCAACGGCCGAGATCCGCCGACCTCGACCCGAGCCGCGAAACCGACCGGACCCGCCGCGCTTCGCGGCGATCGCGGGCTGCGTGATCGTGCCACGTGTACGGCTCTCCGTCGTCGTCCTCCGCCCGAAGTCCGAAGCCGGACTCGCCGAAATGTCCGCCGCCGTGGAAAACTAGGTCTCCGTTTCGCGACGGACGCCGAGGCTATTTAAAGCCCGGCATACCGAGGACCGCCGTGATCCCGCGCCCTCCTTCTCTACTTCACCGAGGCAAAGCCGCGCCCGTTTAGCCGTGCGAGCTCGCCAGAATTGCGCGCCGCCCGCCACGGTCTTTGCTTAGCCGTTCCGCCGCCGTCCGCCGTCCCCTGCCCGTTGACCTCGATCCGGACTCACCGCGGCGACGAGCGCGCCGAAGGACATCTCGCCGGCGGAGGAGGCCGCAACGCCGTTGGCGTGTCGCCGTCCCGGCTCGGCCAGCCAGCTCCACAAGACGCCATCGCCGTCGCTCGAAGCTTCTCGCCGTCCGATCAAGATCCAACGCCCCAGACAGTTACGCCACCGCACGGTGAGATCCCGCCCAAAATTCCAGATCTAATTCGACCGTCGGATCTAGATCCAACGGTTCAGATCAAACGCGTTAACTCAAACGCGGCGTGAAAGCGATCGACCGGGCGCCGATTTTCAAATCAACGGCCAAGATTGGCGCCACGTGTCGGAAGCCTCGACCGCCGCGGTCGCACTCGCGCGGTAGGACGCTGACACGCCGCCCGCTGGTCGGGCCGGGATGACGTGACCGAACCGCACCATGATGTCATGTCGAC
This sequence comes from Rhipidocladum racemiflorum, assembly GCA_036346355.1. Classification (NCBI taxonomy): domain Eukaryota; kingdom Viridiplantae; phylum Streptophyta; class Magnoliopsida; order Poales; family Poaceae; genus Rhipidocladum; species Rhipidocladum racemiflorum. Next base: position 9,134,649 of record CM070576.1, on the reverse strand, counting down.
GCCATGGCGGGCCCGCGATGTCGGGCCGTGTCTCGGCCGAGCGCCGACGTCACCCATGATGTCATCGGTGGGACCCACTGCCAAGACTGTGGTCGAGCCTCGCCGACGTCGGCCGATGACGTCACCCGAGTGGGCCCACATGTCGGGCCTCACGTGGAGTCGTGGACCGAGTCCACGGTGGACCCGAGCCGAGCGTGGACCAAGTCCATGGACCACCGACGCCACCGCCCAATCAGAGGTCGCCACGTGTTCTTGCTGACACAATAATTAATTTCAAAAAAGAAAATGACTTAGTAATTCGAACTATTGATTCAAATTTAGATTCAACCTTCAAACGCTGATAACTTTGGCGTTTCAACTCCGATTTGGGTGATTCAAATTTCTAAATTTGTATAAAATTGAGATCTACCTAAATATAAATTGTATTTAATGTTTGGACTACAGTTTTTCTCTGTAATATTATTTAATTGATTATTTAAACTTTAATAAATCATAACTTTTATGCTTTTAACTCCAAATTTGATTTATCTCCAGCTTTCTAAAAATCCAGAAAATTATGTTCTCTCTGTTTATGGATTTTATTTGGAGTTTTGGGATGTTTTTGCCTATTGTTTATTGGGTATTTGCTATTTGCACGCTTTTACGAGTAGACGCGTTGAAGTCTTGGAAGGATTCGAGGGAGAAGTGTTGACTCAGATCCAACTCAAGACCAAGAGCAAGTACTTTTTGAAGGCAAGTTGTGCTTTGACCATATTGATCCTATTTCGAAATCTATTTTGATTTAAACTATTGCATGCTAGTTCCATTAGAAAGATACTTTGTTTAAACATGGGGGTTAGATAAGTACCAATTTGCTATATGACACCTTGATTACTTAAGTATGTGCCATGACCCTTTGTCACCCTAGTTGTGGTTTACTAGTTGGACATTATTAAATTGCCAACATGGGTTTAGATCGTTGTAGTATATCGCTTAGACACGCTACGTGCTCATGACATGATTTTGGATATTCAAATGCTAATATTGACTTAATGATATATTGAACCTGTTTTGGAAAAGTATCATGTGATGTTGATGGCACGTGGTGCATGGTAATCAATCGGGTTTGATAAACAGATTTCGATCGGGGCATGTGGCAAGAGTAATCAGGTGGGCCAGTTGTGGCATTGGGGATGTTGATTTGGTTTTTCGGGTAGTCTTGCCCTGGTCACTCTAAGGACTTAACCTTGCAAGCCTTTGAACTGGGTCATACTTGCAACCACATGGCTGGAATGGGACGGCCCTAGTTGATTAAGTCGCTAAGGACTCACTTGTGGAGCCTCAGGTGTCAATTACACCGTTTGTGTGATTGTACTGGGAGCGATCGTGGCTGTGGGCCGATACCCATCTAACGGTGTGTTGGTCCCATACTTCGCCTTGGCTAAGGGAAGGGATGGTGTAGAGCACGAACCTGAGAGGGCCACCTGTGTTGTTTGAGGCTTAGAAAGGCTTTGTTACTGGAACTCGCCTTTGTGGTGTTTGACTGTATCTTGTGGGTAAAGTGCATAACCTCTGCAGAGTGTAGAATCTATTTGAATAGCCGAGTCCACTGTCTTTGGACAATGCTCGGGAATTACAGTCAAGGGTTAGACTTTCTGAAAATAACTTGGATTTGAAAAGTTGGGTTGGTTTAGTAATGAAGTTGATGGAAATGTGGTTTAGGATGGGGAAAAATGTTTATTAAATTTCTTGAGAAGTTATTTATGCTTTACTTATTTCTACTGCTTTCGAATCTACTTTTATTACTTGTCAAAAGCTGTTTACTGCAAATATACCCTGAGCTATTCCTTTGTACCAAGCCATGCATATAGTATATTAGCTTGCATTCAGGCATGACTTGTCGAGTACCAAGTACTCACCCTTGCCTCAACACAATACCAGTTGAAGAGGAGACTACGCCAGTTCGGAGGAGGAGTTCCAAGAGGACCCATCTACTTAGGGATGCGAGCGATCGGTTGCCTGTGGTATCTTGGATGGCGCCACGGAGTTATTTGATTTTCCGCTTTGTTATTTCTCTTTTAATAAGTTTAGCCTTATGGGCATATATTTGTAACTTGGCCATAAGGTCGAGTAACCCTTTGATTATCTAAATAAAGTACTTTGATAGTATCGTTTGGTATGATTGTGATATATACCGATGTTAAGACTGTGTGCACTAGCGCGTTCCTGGACTAGTGCTGAATACACAGAGGGTCCGGATTTGCAAATTCGGGGTCCCGACAGCAGGCCCCCACCGAGCTTACTTGGTTGATGAGGGGACCAACCACAATCCCTTCTTACATGCGGGATTACTCGGAGGTGTGACTCACCAGGCCGGACTAGACAGTGACACGGTGTTTTACCCTGGTTCGGACCTTTCAAGAGGGAGATAATAGCCCTACTCCAGCTCGTGTATATTCAATGTGCCTCCCCCCGCATGGTGGGGATGCTTTTATAGTTTACAAAGGACCGTACTCGTTGAGATCTACTATCCGCACGTTGGACCACGTCCAAACGTGGCAACTAACAGATCCTACAACTCCGCCACGCTCCCGTGGAGGACGCAACGAACGAACGGAGGTTGCGCCGCTGGTGGTTACTTCCACCGACCTCGAGATCACGACAGGTCGGCTAATAGCCAGCTCCGAGCTCGGTTGTCTTACGCGAGCTCGATCTCGCAATCGGCCAGAATACGCGACCTTCTTAGGTCCCGATTAGGTCGTCCTTACGAACGACCTCCTGGTGGCTCGTGCGGGAGCGAGCTCGGCCGTTCGTGGCACCCAAGGTAATTTATGGGAATTACCCAACCCCCGACAGCTAGCCCCCGAGGTTCAAGTGGAAAAAGGCATAAGGAAGGCCTTCCTCTTGGGCCTACCGTCCTACGAGCACGTCGGATTTGCTGCGGCGAACAGCTGCCGCGACCGCCGAGCTATTAACCACTTCCGGGAACGAGCTTTTGCCTCAGTTCGTCGCGCTTCGGGCGGACGGATGTGGCCCCCCCTCAATGGTTCCTTCTCCCGGAAGCTTTTACTCGGGTAGTTCGAACCGTCCTTCCTGGGGAACTGTCTCTTGGCAGGACAGTTTCGATTCGCGTGCCCACGTGTCATTCCCTGGGTGACGAACGCCTCAACTGCCCTCTGCGCCTATAGGGCTTCTTCGACCATAACGGCGGGAAGTCCCTTCGCTTTCCTGTTTCCCGGAGGGATTTTAAACACCGGAGGGAACCCTAGATCCGTACGATCTTCCAGCAAAAAATGCCTCCAACACTCCCCGCTCCAACGCTCGCTCCACCAGACCTCGTGCGCTCGTCTCTCCCCTCGATCGCCTTCCTCCTTCCAATGGCAAAGTTCGGCGCTAGCAGACTCGATAGGCAAAAGCTAGAGATACTTCAACGGGCGAAGTATCTCGATGCTGGCACATGGAGAGCCCCTGGTGCCGAGGAGAGCCCGCAGTCGGAGGAAGGGGAGATCGTCTCCACCGAGCTTTACGCCATGAACGGGCTCCGGACGCCCAAAAGCGAGTTCGTCGAGTCCGTTCTCGCCTTCTGTGAGTGCGAGATCACTCACCTCCATCCAAACTCCATCCTCATAATGGCCATCTTTGCCCATCTCTGTGAAGGGTATGTGGGCATCGAGCCCACTCCCAGCCTCTTCTTCCATTTCTACTGCCTCTCACGCACCGGTACGCCCTCGTCGGCCGGCTGCCTTTATTTCCGCCTCCGACCTACTCATCCGTACGAGTACCCGAGCTTCACGCTCAAGGATTTGGTGTCGGGGTGGGCTGACTCCTGGTTCTACCTGAGGAAGGTAGAAGGCAGCTCGCTTTCCTACACCAGCGCCAGAGCCCGCGCTGTTGAGACACCCCGACCGTCCGTGCAGCCCGAGGAGGAGAAGGTGCTCATGTTGATCAACGAGCTCACATGCTCGGGGCTGACCGGACGGGACGTCGCCCGGGACTACGTGAGGAACCGGGTTTCACCCCTCAGGAGGAGGGTGCACCCTTTCTTCAAGGTCGAGGGGTGGCAGGACATTACTCGGAAGTCGCGCTCAGGTACACCATCGCCCTCGATTTTCTTTTCAAAACAGAAGATACCCGTTCTCACCGCTTCTTCTTGATTGGTATGTAGCTCCGCCAGAGGACTGGGTGGACGTGAGGGTGTCCGAGATGTTCGGCACCCCCAAGGGCAAGGAGATCATAGAGGGCCGCCAGATCCCGAACAACGTCCTTAACCGGACCGAGGCGATAAGTCTCCGACTCGAACCTCTCTCAGAACTTTTATTTGGACCAGATCTCCCCGGGGGTTTCCCGACCTCATTCGAGCTCTTCTTGGCAGGAGAAAGTTGCCCTCGATGTCACCGTGGCCCAACAAGCATCGCAGCTGGGAGGAGCGGGCGCCGGAGGACGAGGTCGCAGGACCAAGAAGCTGGCGAGCCGCAAGCGTCGCGACCGATCTCCCTCAGTCACGCCGTCTCCGCCTAGGCGTTCGAGCAGGCGCCCTAGCTTGGGCGATCGTTCACCCCGTCAACATTTGGAGTACGCCGACCGGAGGGAGGTGAGCGAGTTAAAATTGTGGATGGATGAATACACCAGAAAAAACCCCGAGCTGATGGCTCGTTTACGCCAGCTCGCAGAGCGGGCGAAGAAGGAGGCCGCAGCCGCGGCCAGCCCTACGTGGAAGAAGGAGCTAGCGAGCCAAATCGCGGCCCTCCAGGAGGAGCTCGCGCAGGTGAGTTCGAGCTTGGTTCCACGGGCCGAGGCCGAGGAGGAAGAACTGGATCCCGCCCCGCTAGCCCCGAGGCGCCGCAGGTCGTCCGCCGTGCCCCAGCCGCGTCCAACGCCGACTGTCTCTGAGGTCGGTCGGGAGGAGGTTGACCCCGCGGTCGCAACGGCCGACAAGGCGCACGAGGACATGGCCGCCCTCATCGTTCGCGCCCGCACCCAAATGGAAGATGCCGCGTGAGGTTAGCTTCTCATCTCAGCCTTGTTTGTCTTCTTCCCCGGTGCCACACTAACCCAACATCGTCTATAGTGGGTGTGGCAGCCGGTTCGGAGGTATGGGATTTCGAAGCTATGACTGACGATATTCTTGACCTCGCCTTAAAGAGGGAGCTCGCCCGCGCTGCCGATGCCGTAGTGGGCGTCGAGGTCGAGGAGGGAGTGGCCGAGGCCGCGGAGGCCCAAGCCCCCGAGATCGTGTCTCCTGAAGTGGAAACGCGAAGGAAGATCGCTACCGCCGATGCTCGGGCTGCGAGGGACGGCGTCCCCCACCTCGTAATCGAGTTGGACGACGACGCAGCGGAGCCTGGTGGTGTCGAGCGTGCTGCCGAGGGTCTCCGCAAAGACTCCGCTGACGCCAGCGACATCATCGCCGAGACGCTTCCGGAGATCGCGGAGGGGTCCCCCCGAGAGCGCGATGCTCCAACGGAGACCAACGCCGGCTCGGCGCTGGGAGACTCCAACCCGGACGGAGCTCATCCTGGTGAGGGCGAGCCGGTAGCTCCGCTCGTCATGGAGCCGACCTTGATCGAGGCTGGCGGGACGGACCAGCTCCCAGGCGGGGGGAACCGCCGAGCACCGAGGTCCTCTCGGTCGGCGCCGATCTTCCAGCCGCCGACTCCGCGCCTCGGCCCGAAGATCCCGTACCCTTGGATGCCGAAGGGGCTCAAGCCCAGGAGGAGGTGGAGTCTCCGGGCGCAAGTCCTACCCAGGGAGAAGAAGCGCAGGTGGGGGTCCTTGCCCTTGAGGCCGTCGTCCGCCAGGAGATGGAGGTCGACCCCCAAGACCAGGGCCACGACTCCACGCCCCGTGCCGAAGACTCCGCGTCCTCAGATGCCGAAGGAGCTCGAGCTCCGGAAGCGACAGATTCCCCGGGCGCAACTCCTGCCCGGGGGGAAGAAACGCAGGCGGAGCTACCTGCCCTTGCGGCTATCTTCCCCCAGGTGATGGAGGTGGACCCCCCAAACCAGGGTCTTCCACTCCCGAATAACGAGGGAGTTCGGGCCCGAGAGGAGGTGGAAGGACTCCCGGGCTCCGCGCCCGTTCAAGGAGGAGAGAACAGAGTGGAGGACCCTGCCGAGTTATTCCGGGAAGGGCTGGAGGCTCGGCTTCATTGGGTAAGTTTCCTTGACACTGTCTCTTTTCCTATAAGATCGACAGTAACCCGAGATGCCCCGTCGTTCAGGTGCTAGAGACCACCATGCAGGACTTTCGGGCCGCGACCGTCCCACCAGAAGTCGTTGCAAAGCACCATGCCGAGCAAGATGCGAGGATCGCGGAGCTCGAGCGCCTGGTTGCCGAGCTGAAGGCTTCTGAGGCGGAGATCCGGCACAAGATGGAGGAGTCCTCGCTTGTCCTCAAGGAGCGCCTCGATCAGAGCGAGCATGCGAGGTCGGGCCTTGAGGCAACGGTGGTGAAGCTGCGAGACTCCCTTCAGAGTGCCGAGAAGACGATTGATCAGCACAGGGAGGAGTCCAGACGGCTTCGCCAGGCGGCTAGCGATGGTCGGGAAGCTCGTCGACAGGTGCTCGACCTCGAGTCCGAGCTCGACTCCGTACGGGAGGAGCTCGCCACCCTCCAGGACGAGAAACGCGCCAGCCGCTTTTAGCTATGTTGTTTCCTGCGGGTTTACCTGCAAAACTCGAATCTCATGTAAAAATGACTTGTGCATATTACATGTCCTTATGTTACCGGTCGAAATGCTAACGCGCTTCTAGCGCCTGCTTTGTCCTGTTGTTCCTTATACATTGACGTACGTGAGCAACGAACGATAGAGTAGGAGAAAATCCTTAAGCGCAGGTTGTTCTAGGTCGTAGTCGCACGGTGCCCGTACAGCCCCCCGCCGTCAACGGAGGTCGTGGACGTAGATTGCAAGCGCGACCTTGTTGGCGGGAGAGGCCCGGGATACTACGGACGAAGTAACGCGCCCCGGAGATCGTGTGGCCTCCGGATACGGAATACCCATACCGTGCGTCGGCCGGCCTGTGCTCGGAGACATCCGAGGGGGTGTCCGTGCGATTCGTTGCCCACGGCGGAGACTTGCCACGGAAAGATGATCGTATTACAAGGACGGGGGCCCCTGAGGTTGAGCTTGGCGGCACGGTGTTAGCCGATCGTATTTCCGTCTGTTGGTGCCACGACAATCGAGCTCGCTTTTGTCTTTTGGTCGAGATCGGGCTGGGCCACGGGATCTCTCCCCAGGGTAAAAAGAAACGGAAGCGACCCAAGGTGTTGAATTTTATTAACCGAAGAGGTGAGGGGGACAGTCGTGATTGTAGAAAATAGTAAAGTGGGGTGAATTAAATATAGAACTTATGTAGTTGGTCGATGTTCCAGGTGCTGGCGAGTTCTCGACCATCTTCCATCGCGAGGCGAACAGCCCCCGGGCGTGCTGTCGAGACGACCGTGTAAGGACCCTCCCAACTTGTAGTTAATTTGTTGGCTTTTGACAAGTCTTGAACTCGTCGCAGAACGAGATCACCGACGTGTAAGGTCCTTGGTCGTACTGACTTAGCGTCGTGCCTGCAGAGTGCTTGCAGGTAGACCGTGGATCGCAGCAGAACCCATTCGCGTGTCGCTTCCACGAGGTCGAGGTCGTGGAGGCGCTCGCCCTCTTGGTCGATGTCCCTGGTCAGATTCACACTTGGAGATCCCAGCACGACCTCGGCGGGCAGGACGGCTTCTACACCATACACGAGATGGAAAGGGGTCTCCCCTGTAGCTCGGCTCGTCGTGGTGCGGACCGACCAGAGGACGGGAGGTAGCTCGTCCACCCAAGCCTGTCCGTGCTGGTCGAGATTCCTGAAGACTCTCTTTTTGATTCCTTGGATAATCTGCCCGTTCGCGCGCTCGGCCGTCCCATTGCTCTGCGGGTGGGCGATGGACGCGAAGCATATCTTGGTCCCGATCTCCTTGCAATAAGCCTGAAATAACTCGCTTGTGAATTGAGTGCCGTTGTCTGTGATGAGGCGACTTGGTATGCCGAAGCGAGTCACCACGTTATTGCGGAAGAACCTCTTAGCTGCTTGGGCCGAGATGGTCGACACAGGCTCAGCCTCAATCCATTTGGTGAAAGTGTCGATCGCAACAATCAGGTGTTTACAACCCTTCCTTCCCCGCGGAAATGGACCGAGTATGTCGATGCCCCAAACCGAGAACGGCCAAGTCAGGGGCATGGTCTGTAGTGTATATGCCGGTTGGTGGATTTTGCGAGCGTGGAACTGGCAAGACCGGTAGGAGGTCACTATGGAGCGTGCGTCGGCCAAGGCCATCAGCCAGTAGTAACCCAATCGGAAGGCTTTGCTTACCAAGGTCCTAAAGGAAGAGTGGGCTCCACACATCCCATCGTGGATATCCTTGAGGAGGTATTTGCCTTCCTCCTGAGTGATGCACTTGGAGAGGACCCCCAGCGCACCCTTGCAGTACAAGAAGCCCTCGACCATTTTATATGGAGGGGAGCGTCTTACAAGCCGGGACTTCTCGGCCTCTTCCTCGGGCAGTGTCCCGTGTGCTGGAAATCTTGGATGAATGGCGTCATCCAATTCGCACCATGCTCGAGGAAGGAGACGATACCACCCATCTCGGATGCCTCCCCTTCGGCAGGGATGGAGGGCTTATGAAGGTACTCGACGAGCACCCCCGCCGGAGCGGGAAGTTGGGCAGAACCGACCTTTGATAGATGGTCGGTCAGGGCATTGTCCTTCCTGGGGATGTACAGTACCTCAAAATTTCTGAAATACTTTTCCATCTTCCGTACTTCAGCCAGGTAAAGCGCCATTGAGTCATCGGAACACTGATACTCATTGTTGACCTGGTTGACCACTAGCTGCGAGTCACCCTTCGTAGTTAGTCGTTGGACCCCGAGCGCCTTGCATGCCCGAAGCCCGGCCAGCAGCCCTTCATACTCTGCCGCGTTGTTTGTCGCGGCGAAATGCAATTGGAAGGCGTACTAGATGCGCTCCCCCTGAGGGGATTCCAGGACCACTCTAGCCCTCGAGCAATCGTAAGCTCGGGACCCATCGAAGTGCATGACCCAGCGACCTTGCCTGGCCTGGTCGGGCTCTGGCTGGGATGGGGCGAGATTTGTCCATTCGGCTAGAAAGTTCGCTAGGACCTGAGACTTGATTGCGGTTCTAACCGAGAACTCGATCTCGAATTCGGCGAGCTCCATGGCCCACTTCGTGATCCGCCCGCTTGCGTCCTGATTCCCTAAGATTTCCCTGAGCGGGAAGTTGGTCGGGACTCAGATTTTATGAGCCTGAAAGTAATGTCGTAGTTTCTTGGAGGCCACGAGCAGTGCGTACAGGAGCTTCTGGACCTCAGGGTAGCGCTCCTTGGGCCCATGCAAGACTTAGCTGATGTAGTAGATCGGACGCTGCGCCCCGTCCCTTTCCACTGTTATTACGGTGCTTACCGCCTGGGGCATGGCGGCCAAGTATAACAACAGGACTTCCCCCAGTCTCGGTGTGGTTAGAACCAGGGGGCTCGACAAGTATCGCTTCAGTTCTGCGAATGAGTCGTTCGCCTCTTCTGTCCAGGAGAAACCGTCGTGCTTACGGAGCGCCTTGAAAAAAGGTAGGCCGCGCTCCCCGAGCCGCGAGATGAAATGACTTAGAACCACCATCCTCCCGGTCAGAGACTGCACCTCCCGCATGCAAGTGGGTGGTCGCATGTTTTCGATGGCCTCTATCTTTTTGGGATTGGCCCCGATTCCTTGAGGGCCGATCATGTAGCCGAGAACCTTACCAGCTTTGACTCCGAACACGCATTTTTCAGGGTTCAGCTTTATTCGGTGCTTATTGAGGTTACAGAAAGTTTCCTCAAGGTCGGACACATGAACCGGGGCTATCCTGCTCATGACCACGATGTCATCCACGTACACCTCCAAGTTCCGGCCTATTTGGTCCGAGAAGGTTTTCTGCATGAGGTGCTGGAAGGTTGCTCTGGCGTTTCTTAGACAGAAGGACATGGTCATGTAGCAGAAAGTGCCGAAGGGCGTGATGAAGGAAGTTTTTTCCTCATCGTCAGGTGATATACCGATCTGGTGATAACCTGAATAGGCGTCCAAAAAGCTCATTACCTCGGAGCCGGCCGTTGCGTCGACCAACTGGTCTATCCGTGGCAGCGGGAAATTGTCTTTAGGGAACGCTGCGTTTAGGCCCGTGTGGTCGACACACATGCGCCACTTGCCCCCTTTTTCCTCACGATGACCGGGTTGGCCAACCAATCGGAATGGTCGACATCCCGTATGAAACCAGCCTTGAGGAGCTTATTTAGTTCCTCTCTGATGATAGCTTGCTTCTCCGGGGAGAAGCGCCTGAGCTTCTGTCGCACAGGTCTTTTTTCAGGCCGGACTGCTAGCCTGTGCTCGACGACCTCCCTTGGGACTCCGGGCATGTCGGACGGTTCCCAAGCGAACGTGTCCGCGCTCTTCCGGAGGAAGGTCACGAGCTCGAGTTCCTATTTAGGATCCAGGGAAGCCCCCACGTGTACGACCTTGTCTGGCTCTGCGTCGCACAGTGGAACGGCTTTAGTTTCCCCTCCGGCTTGGAGGGTAGCCTTGGGCCGGGAACTCCTCGGCTCTTGCTCGGGCCCGCGCTGGGGCAGCTGCCCGACTATGTCTAATGCCCTCTCGTCGCAGTTTAGGGCCGCTTTCGGGCTCCCCTTCACCGAGATGGCGCCACCAGGGCCGGGGACCTTCAGGCATTGGTACCCGTGATGCGTGGCGGCCATGAATTTGGCGAGTGCCGGCCGGCCCAGGATAGCGTTGTAGGCGGACTCGAAATCGACCACCTCGAACGTGATCAACTCCGTTCGGAAGTTGCTCGGGCTGCCGAAGGTCACGGGTAGGACGATCTGCCCGAGTGGCTTGACCGAGGTGCCGGGAACTATCCCGTAGAAAGGGACTATGACGCTCTTGACCTTGGACCGAGGGATCTGCATCTCGTCCAGGACCCTGGCGGATATCAGGTCTAGGGAACTCCCATAATCTACAAGTACTCGTCCTACCACTGTGTTGCAGATCGTTGGACTAACGACCATCGGGAGCCTCGTCATCCCCAGGGGGCAGTCGTCCTTGGAGAGGGTGATGGGCAGCTCGGACCACTAGAGCTGCTGGACAGGAGGTTTCCCCTGGGTAACGCGGAGTACCTCGCGCGCGGCTTCCTTCAACTCCCGACGTGACCCATAAGCAGCGGAGCCCCCGAATATCACGGCGATGTGGTTTTTCGGCTCCTGGTATTCCATGTCCACGTCCTCGTCGGCAGGCTTCTTGCCCTTGGCATCTTCTTCCTGCTCTGGAAGCGTGGGCATGGGGCCCTTGCCATTGTAGAATTGTTCCAGGCGGGAGGCCCACGTTCGGCAATTGCGCAGGTCGTGCCCGTACGCCTGGTGGAGCGGGCAAAAGTAGGCGCTTGCTCGTCCGCGTTGATCGCCGCGGCCCTGGTCGTCTCGGCCTTGTTCGCCGTTGCGGTGAGCCGGTCGACCCTTTCCTTTTGCGGCTCCTCCTTTGTATGCTTGCGAGGTCGGCCGCTGGCGTCCCTCGATGGCCGCCACCATGTCGGAGACGGAGGGTTTTTTCTTCTTTTTTATTTTCTTCTCTATCGAGCTCACGCTCTTCCGGCTAGATGCCCCTTCGAGCCCGGGCTGAGGGGGCAGTTTTCCCTCGTCTAGCAGCTTTTTCCACTGTACCGCTTCATCGGCGTTGGCGTATCGGTCGGCCATGCGGAACAGCTTGTTGGCCGTGATGTCCGGGTGAATCTCGAGGTCCTGCGTAAAACGGACGTCTTGGACCCCGAACTTGAAAGCCCGTACGACCGCCTCATCCGAGATGCTTGGGATGGAGTTCCGCACCTTCATGAAACGCTGGACGAATTGGCGTAGAGTCTCGCCGTCCGTCTGTATCAGGCGCTCGAGGTCGCGTTCCTTTCCCGGGCGAACATAACAGCTCTGGAAGTTTGCTCGAAGGGTGTTACTTAGTTGCGCCCAAGACCGGATGGAGCCCTCCTTCTGATTAAAAAGCCACGTCCAAGCCGGTCCATCCAGTACCGTGGGTAAGAAATTTTCCATGACCCCTTCATCCCCGCCGGCAGCCAGGATGGTCGTGGTGTATATCGAGAGGAACTCGTCCGGGTTCTGCGTCCCGTCGAACCTCTCAATGTGGCCTGGTTTGAACCTGACTGGCCACGTCACGCGCCGCAGGGACGCTGCGAACGCTCTGCATCCGAAAATAGGATTATTGTGGCGGTGATCTCGAGCTCGGTTGTCGGGTCGATCCCTGTAGGCCAAGCCTGAAGCTCGTGGGCCTAGGCGGGAGAACACCTCTTTAGGCCGGTACGACGGAGAATGGCCTGAGGAGGAGAGCTCAGATCGGCTCCGCCCACGGTTTGTATCCCGTCGATCTCGAGGGAGAGTCCGGGAATCTCTCCGGGTGTCCTCCCGGGCCGGATCGCGTTCCCGCCGGTCACCCCAAGTACGGCTGCGCGAGTCGCCGGGGTGGAGTCTCACAGACGTCCGGTGGCGGCGTTCCTGGGAAACACTCCGGGTATCTTTTCCTCGAGAGGCTTCCGTCGCTTTTATGTCTGTGGCGATCTTTTCGACGTCGTCGGCCACGGCCGCTCCCATGGCCTCTAGATCGACTTGTTCAGGGAATTCTCTGAGGTTGCGCACTACTGCGGCCAAGGCTTGAAGGTGTTCCCCGCTCGGGGGAACGAGAGACGACGAGCTCGTGTGCCGGCGTACGGGCTCCGGCGTCCCGTACGTGTGGAAGTTCTCACGTGTTCCGGCCCCGATCCTATCATCCATGCCATCACGTATCTGTCGGTGTAAGCTGGCCAGTGTCTGGTTTAGGGATGCCTCTAGGAGATCCTTGGCCGCTTCGTACCGCCGGAGGCGTGCCTCGCCCGGGGATTTGCCCTCAAGATTTCCGCCTTCTTCTGCGACAAAAATGTTGTGGGATTGGGCGGACCGCGAGGGCGACATCATGGTGTCTCCCCGTGACGCGGTCCCCTGGTCGGGCTCGAGATGGTCAGGGATGTCCAAGACATCATAGAGCCCATCGTATTCGTCGTCTAAAAGGGCGTCGAGCTGGGAGCGGAAGAACTGCTCCCGTGCAGCGGCTTCCAGGGAAAAGCTCCTGGAGACGTCGTGTCCTCCAAGGCCAGCGATGCCAGCTGCCTCATTGTCGAAGAACTGCTTCTCATCCTCATCGATCCCGGGGGCGCCTGGGCCCCTGTGATCCCGAGAGTCTGACATCCTCTGGGAATCCTCACGAAAGGGAAAATCGGTGCCCACGGACGGTGCCAGCTGTCGACGATTGGGGAGCAGGCCCCCGCCGAGCTTACTTGGTTGATGAGGGGACCAACCACAATCCCTTCTTACGTGCGGGATTACTCGGAGGTGTGACTCACCAGGCCGGACTAGACAGTGACACGGTGTTTTACCCTGGTTCGGACCTCTCAAGAGGGAGATAATAGCCCTACTCCAGCTCGTGTATATTCAATGTGCCTCCCCCCTCATGGTGGGGATGCTTTTATAGTTTACAAAGGACCGTACTTGTTGAGATCTACTATCCGCACGTTGGACCACGTCCAAACGTGGCAACTAACAGATCCTACAACTCCACCACGCTTCCGTGGAGGTCGCAACGAACGAACGGAGGTTGCGCCGCTGGTGGTTATTTCCACCGACCTCGAGATCACGACAGGTCGGCTAATAGCCAGCTCTGAGCTCGGTTGTCTTACGCGAGCTCGAGCTCGCAATCGGCCAGAATACGCGACCTTCTTAGGTCCCAACTAGGTCGTCCTTACGAATAACCTCCTGGTGGCTCGGGCGGGAGCGAGCTCGGCCGTTCGTGGCACCCGAGGTAATTTATGGGAATTACCCAACCCCCGACAAATTTAGATTATCATATATCAGCTTAATTACATAATATATAAAGAAATATGATAAAGTAAGCTCATCAAGTGAAAGAACTTGGCAAAGAAACTCCCCCTCAAAGTAAACCCATTAGATGAACAATCCCAAGTTCTCCGCGAATAAAAACAAAACGAGAAGAAGACAAGGATTTTGTGAAAATGTCTGCCAATTGATGTTCAGTATCCACATCATGAAGCACAATGTTCCCTTTTTCAACATGATCTCTTAGAAAGTGAAATCTGATGTCAATATGTTTTGTCCTTGAATGTTGCACAGGGTTTTTAGCAATGCAAATTGATCTAGTGTTATAGCACAAAAGAGGAACACTATCCAAATTAACCCCATAATCTTTAAGTGTAGCTACTATCCAAAGAATTTGAGAAGAACAACTAGCAGCAGCCACATATTCAGATTCAGCAGTTGATTGTGCAACAGAAGATTGTTTTCTAGATGACCATGCAATAAGAGAATTGCCCAAGAAATGACATGTACCAGATGTACTTTTTCTATCAATTCTACATCCTCCAAAATCAGCATCAGAAAAAGCTCTTAAACTAATGCATGAGGAAGCAGAAAGCCAAATGCCGAAATCTTGAGTTCCATGAAGATACCTGAAAATTCGCTTGACAGCTTGTCGATGTGAAGCACGTGGGGAAGCTTGAAAACGAGCACACAAGCACACACAAGCACGTGGGAAGAGTCTATCATGTAAACATCCAATTATCTCATCCTCAACAGCATCATCATCATCTTTATGTACAAAGACACTCTCCCCCTGAACATATGCACCTGTACCTGCATCATTTGGACTAGTGCCTTTTGCGAAAACAGAAGTGGAAGAAGCATCTCCAAAGGCAACACTTTCAGCATGAGATGCACGTGTGAAGGAGAAACAAATCTTAACACTGAACATATGAAGTGAGCATCCGAAATTCACTAGCCACTTGTTTTCCCTCCTCGCGTGAGAAGACTACATAGAAGCAGAAAGTGTCAAGGTCTCGGTACTGGGGTTAGAAATAAGATGTTTAGGAATCCAGTACTGAGACACACGATGCACAACAGTAGGCACAACACGAGCATTCTTATGCACAAAAGCAGATTTGTCTTTTCTCGTGTTCTTAGCAACAAGAGGTGTTTGCATCACCTGTGACACCACAGAGTGTCGTAACCTTATATAATGTGATGTTGAGGTCAAAAACATTATAAAATATGGAATTAAGGTTAAAACCCTACGGTATGAGGTTTATTTGCGTTTCCGGGCCGTTTCCAAGGATTGGGCTTTTCCGGGGGAGTTTGGGCCTAGGGGAAAGGGTCATGGGCCTTGGCGGGGGAGAGTTTGAGTCATTTTAGGACTAGGAGACCAGTTTGGGCTGGTAAATAGAGCCCCCCTGCCCTTGCATGCGCCCCCACCCCTTTGGTGCGCCCCTCCCTCCCCCTCCATGCCCTAGCCGCCACCACCCACCTCCCCCTCTCCCTTGCATGCGCCCCCATTGCCCCCATTGCACCACCACCTCTCCTCCACCCCTTGCTGCCCTAGGGTAGCCTCTCCACCCCTGTGCCTCGGAGATCCGTCCATTGGAGCGAGGAGCGATCCGGGAGGAGATCTATTGGGTTTTCGTGCGTCGGGCGAAGGTATGGCCATGGGACTCCTTGGGATTGGGCTAGGTACTGTTCTAAGGATCATTATAATGTTTTTAGATCAATTGGTGGTACTGGAATTGAGTAGATTAGATTAGATCTAGAAGTTGCCACATTCTCTGTTTCGGGCAGCATGAGCAGTCGACCTAGGGTTTGGTTTTTCGCCAATTTAGATTCGGAATTTGGTCGTACGGCTATTGAAGAAGTTGTAGGTAATTTCAATACCTTCCAGTGGGTATAAAGAACTTTAAATTCCGCCCAGCCGTTTTAAAGTTATGCTTCTTTTACCGAGCGTACTAAAATCTGTGATGTGATTGGAACAGATCACGGTATTTTGTAGATTAAACAACTTTAGAGTCCGAATCAGTCTTTCTGTATACTTAGAAAAAGTTAGGAAATTTACTAAGCTACGCGAGGATGTACTCGTTTAATTGATTCGGAGTCGTAGAGCCCAAGTTATGCCTTTTGGAAGGCTGCTGTCCCGACGGGACAGAACCTCTGTTTTTGGGTTTTGCGAGTAGTTGGCAATGTCGGGGTAGATGAGGGTTTGCGTACTATTTTGTGGACATGATTGTGAGTGTGTGGTACCTATGTACAAGTGGTGCGACCCCGGGAGTGCCTTCTACTTCCCGCCAATCCGTTGCCCGTGGTTGAGGCAAGTGTATTGTAATGGATAGCGGTTTGTAGGTTGCTAGTTGAGACTAGATGAACTTGATTATATGATCTGATCACTTGCCATGCTTTAATGATTGCCTATGATATGATGAGTATGCTATGATACCATGTGTTAATGTACAAGTTAATTATGATGTTGGCATATTTGCATACATGGCATGTTACATGGCCCGGGCGGTGAGAAAGTCATAACTAATCGGGGGAAGGTCGGTGAGAAAGTTATGACTATTCCGGAGAGCCAATGAGTAAGTCCTACATCGTGATTCCATTCACCGCGGTGAACGGAAGTGAGGAGTAGCCACCCTCCATCTTCGGGATGGAAGGGGGGAGAGGGTGCATACCGACGGGTGTGCACTCAACCATACCGGTATGAGTTTCCAAGGAGACATGAGCATCGCATCGCATTGCATACATAATGATGATGAAAATGATATGTGATCATGAATGAGATGGTTTACACGATGTGAGATATTATTGCCATGTAATTGTTCTTGTTGTACCATTGCAATATGCTTGCTGAGTTTTGAACTCACGCTTGTGTTTTCTTGTTGTTTTAGGTACCATGAGACCGGCATGCGGGGAAGGGAAATAGTCACACTTCCGCACGTAGCTTCACTCAATTGATTCCACAAGTCATTCAATTAGTTTTTGAGAATAAACTGCGTGTGATGATTATTGCTTAAAAGTTTAGCTTTGCTATATGAGAGTCTTATTGTTCGTTTCACTCTTGGAGACATTAAATGCTTGAAAGTAGACTTATATTGTCGTTAAGTCTTTAATTATTGCTGTTTTAGCTGTCTCTCATATTGCCTTATATTGTTTACTGTTGTTGCTCTTTCAAATCATGTTAAAACAAAGGAGATGCTGCCGAAATCTCGGGTTTTAGCATTTATTCCTTTGCTGTAATTTACCTTAATTCATGGTATTTAGATGTTGTTTAGCTTATGTTTGGTAGCATTCAGGCATATTAAATGCCGGGGTGTTACAGTTGGTATCAGAGCGGGCTGTAGGTCCTTGGAATGTGTATTTTTAGTGTCATGCTATAGGGTACAACTAAAATGTGATGTGGAATAACTTAGAAACATGGCTTAGGTCTTAACTAAAATTTTATCATAGGATAGCAACATTAAAACTTGAAAAAGTGGTATAACTAATCTAAAATTTGACACACACTGGATGCACAGTAGGAAAGGGTATGGGTATCGTTCCTTTACGCTTAAATGTTGTATTTAAGCTATGATGTTGAATGCTTTATTTGATAAAGCATGTTGCTATGTCTATGAGATAAATGATTGAATTGCTCTTATTGTTGTGATAAAGTGGGGTTTTGGTGCCGAAGGGTTTCGGCCACCTCTCTTATTTCATAGTAAGGGTGAGGTTTGACGGAGTGGCCGGTTAGCGCCATCACCGAAGAACTATTAACCCCTGTAGGAGAAGAGTGTTTACCCTTTCTATCGTAAATCGGGTAGTTGACTGGAGTCAAATAGAAGAGTTTGGTGGTGGATTCCTTCATATGCTCTTTACCGTTCTAAGGGTCAGTTTCGGTTGGTTTTCTTGGTTTTAGTTGATTGAAATCAAAAGAAAAGTGGTTGGTCTTGGATTTTCGCGGATTGTTCCGTATGCGGTATGTGGTTTTGTCTTCCTTGGTTGAAGACGAAGAAGAAGAGTCTAGTGTTGCGCTTCTTTTGGTCGCCTTTCCAGCTTTGATGCTTAGTTTGTTGATTGCTTTGTGGGGAGAAGCATTCAATTTATTCCTGTGTTTGTCTTTCTTCAAGCTCAAAAGAGTTATTGCGGCGTTATGCCAGACTTGGTTGTCCGGACTGAAGTTCTATGGCCTTGTAGGAGTAAATGGTGTTTGATTTCGTCATTTTACTGGTTTGAGAAATCATCTTTGAAAGCCCTTCTTGTTTCGTGAAAGTTTGGGGTTTGAGGTTAAGGTTTTATTTGAAATGGATTACTTGATCGCTTGGTTTCCTTTAAGAAAATTGTCTTTCAACCATTTTCCTTTATGGGAGTCTTTGAGATTTAAAAGATTTTGGATAATTCCATTGCATGACCAAGTTTGGGTTTGTCTCATTGCAATTTTGAGAGTCAAGTTTCCTTATGAATTTGGGATGAGTTTTAAAACTAAAATGCTGCAAACAAAGTAAGTAGTCTTTTGACTGAAATCGTTTGTCCCTAGTAAGAATTATTGTTTAGCATGTTATGTAGCATGTACCAATGTGGTTTATGGGATGACGTATTGTTAAGTTAATTTGTGAGTTTAAACAATTCAACGCGGTTGTTATCTCTAGCTTGAGAATAAATAGACTACTAGTGTTGTAGTTTACTCTGTAGCGAGAATGATTAAATGGGTTAAAGTACATGCTTAGAATCTGTTGCCTTGCTTTAAGAGTGCTTATGATCCTTGTTAATGTTAAAAGTTTAAACCTTGATGCATAGTTACAACATTAAAATGATGTAGACTGCTGTTATTGTTAAAGAAACTTTGCTGGTTGTTTAAGGTTGTTCTAATCTAGCGGGTTATAATAGAGAAATTTAATCATGTTGACTAGTGGCTTTAATTTGGAAGTTGATTAGAGTTGCTATTTATGTTGTTGCAAACTACTAGTATATATGGAAGTATGCAGTTGTGTCTCTACAATGCTAGTTTTGATATCAATTGAGAAGACATAAGACTTATTGCTAATGATGTTGTTAAGAACATTGTGCTGATCTAACTTATTAAATCTAATTTAATAGTTGGAGTATGTTGTGTAGTGACAATTTTGTTGCAACCTATGTGTAAGGTAGCTAAAAGCAATGTTGTTGATTGATGATTATACAAAGAATTGATATTGATGCCTTGGTAGTATTGTTAATTGTTGGAAACCATTGATCCAATAGAAGAAAAGTGTAAAACTGTGGTATTATGTCGAGTACATGTTGTGATGGGATGAACAATGGATAATAATCATGATGCAAGATTTTAATCTTAATGATTGCATATCTTAGAATCCTATTTACGAATTTTATCTTGTAGAGATATTACTTATTTGTTGAAGTTATTTTATAGATTGAACAAGTTTCAATTGTCAAGATTTTGACGTATGGATAGTATAAATTGATAGGTTGACCATGCTCAAGTAGCTGTTGAAGTACTATGTTTGAAATATAGAAGACGTGGTTATATGATTTGGTGATCCGTGGGGATCATGTCAATATAGTCTTGGTTGGGTGCCTTTGTGATAAGCATCTTAAACCTTAATTCAAAGTGTTGGGAATGGTAACCAGAGAAAGAAATTGTTATGTAAAACTTTGTTAAATCCGGTTGGACTCTCTTGATGAGTAAATAGTGATTATTGAATGCTTAAATGGTAAGTGTAGTGGAATACAAGTTATGGTGGGATTCATGCTGAGCTGGTGTTTAAAACCTTTTGAACTGGTGTGGTTGTTTGCCATTTTGGTTGAATGCCTTGGGTCAAGGTATTCCTTGTGTTGTGTTTCCGAGTTTCCCTAAAACCCGTAGCTATTGTTGCCAATCTTTGGTTTTGGCTATTTTGTTCAATTTGTGCTATGTGTATGGTTTTACACCCAAAAGTCTTTGAGTGGATCGCGCTCCTTCGGCGTTAGACCGAGTCATCTTTGGAGTAAATTTTAAAGGAAGCAGAAGGTCTTAGTGGGTTGTGTTGAAGACTCTTGAGATTTAAATTGTAACTCTTTTTGACTGGAGATGGATTTATTTGCATAATGTGTGTGATGTTTGCGAGTGCTTCAAAAAGGTGGATTTTATGAATGTTTTATAAAGTGATTTTGTTAGTGAGGTGTTCCATTTTTGAAATGAGTTTCCCCCTCCTTGAGAAAAATTTGTGACGGTTGTGGGAGCAGATGCTCGACTTGAAATTTTTGATGTTCTCTTCCAAAATGTTGAATTTGGATGAAATGCAATGTGTTGCAAGTTCAGTTTTCAATTGATGTGGGACGTGATGCGACATGGTGTTTTACTGTCAACTATGCTGCCGTCATAGTCTATATGAATTTCCGCAACCTTCGATGTTATTTGTGTTTCCATTATTTGATACCGAGGAAGAAGACATTTGGTGAATGACTATTCGGTACCGTTGTTACATGATGAATGAAGGGTGAAAAAGGAAAACGAGACATTATTTATGCATAATTAATCATAAAGGAGTCGATGAGCCAGGTCGGTGAGAAAGTCATATAAGGATATATGACTAATCCGGAGTGCTCTTGAAAAGTGTGCGTGCATGTCATGAATCGAGATGTCCATTTCTTTCTGGTATGAAAAGAAAAGAATGAAGAAATTCTGGTATTTTGGTTGTGGTGTAGGGGATTTATGCTTCCTTTGTGATTTGGCTTGGATGTTGCCGAGTTCTTTCCAAAATGGTTGTTAACGCTTTGGGTTTGAGTTGTCGTGTGTACCCTTGGGCTTGATAACTAAGTATTTTTGTGCGAGGGCGAGACCGTCTTAAGAAAGGAACCAATTGTGGTTTGGTAAGGTTTTACGATCCTACCTTGGGGCTAGGTGTCGAACCTTAGTGGTATAAGGGTGGTTTGTGATGGAGGTTGATGATGTATGGGTTTAACCTTTATTAAGAGTAGCGATGGGTGGAAGTGAAGTTGACAGTAGTTCGGTGATAATTGTCCTACCGTGAGCAATTGTCTTAACTAGTTGTTTTTTTCGGTTTGAGTCTTGCCTGGAAGAGGATGGAATGAAATGTTAACATGATCGTGTATCGGAAGGGCAAGTGTGCCTTAATGAGTTATTCCCCTCGATGGAAAATTTTCGGGAATGTAGAGAGGTCGTTAAAGGAATTGTGACTCGCTTGGATTGTGTCATGTTGAGTTTAATGAAGTGTGGTTGTCAGGTTAGTTGTGATAGTAGTGTGAAAGTTTTGTGTTGCAAAGAAGTCTTTTGTCCCTTGGCGAACTTGTTGTTGATTTTGGCGTTCTTCGGATTCGAGGTCGAATCCTGTTTAAGGGGGGGGAGAATGTGACACCACGGAGTGTCGTAACCTTATATAATGTGATGTTGAGGTCAAAAACATTATAAAATGTGGAATTAAGGTTAAAACCCTACGGTATGAGGTTTATTTGCGTTTTTGGGCCGTTTCCGGGGATTTGGGCCTTTCTGGGGGAGTTTGGGCCTAGGGGAAAGGGTCATGGGCCTTGGTGGGGGAGAGTTTGAGTCCTTTTAGGACTAGGAGACCAGTTTGGGATGGTAAATAGAGTCCCCCCTGCCCTTGCATGCGCCCCCAACCCTTTGGTGCGCCCCTCCCTCCCCCTCCATGCCCTAGCCGCCACCCCCCACCTCCCCCTCTCCCTTGCATGCGCCCCCATTGCCCCCATTGCTCCACCACCTCTCCTCCACCCCTTGCTGCCCTAGGGTAGCATCTCCACCCTTGCGCCTCGGAGATCTGTCCATTGGAGCGAGGAGCGAGGAGCGATTCGGGAGGAGATCTATTGGGTTTTCGTGCGTCGGGCGAAGGTATGGCCATGGGACTCCTTGGGGTTGGGCTAGGTACTTTTCTAAGGATCAATATAATGTTTTTAGATCAATTGGTGGTACTGGAATTGAGTAGATTAGATTAGATCTAGAAGTTGCCACGTTCTCTGTTTCGGGCAGCATGAGCAGTCGACCTAGGGTTTGGTTTTTCGCCAATTTAGAGTCAGCATTTGGTCGTATGGCTGTTGAAGAAGTTGTAGTTAATTTTAATACCTTTCAGTGGGTATAACTAACTTTAAATTCCGCCCAGTCGTTTGAAAGTTATGCTTGTTTTACCGAGCGTATTAAAATCTGTGACGTGATTGGAATAGATCACGGTATTGTGTAGATTAAACAACTTTAGATTCCGAATCAGTCTTTCTGTATACTTAGAAAAAGTTAGGAAATTTCCTAAGCTACGCGAGGATGTACTCGTTTAATTGATTCGGAGTCGTAGAGCCCAAGTTATGCCTTTTGGAAGGCTGCTGTCCCGACGAGACAGAACCTCTGTTTTTGGGTTTTGCGAGTAGTTGGCAATGTCGGGGTAGATGAGTGTTTGCGTACTGTTTTGTGGACATGATTGTGAGTGTGTGGTACCTATGTACAAGTGGTGCGACCCCAGGAGTGCCTTCTACTTCCCGCCAATCCGTTGCCCGTGGTTGAGGCAAGTGTATTGTAATGGATAGCGGTTTGTAGGTTGTTAGTTGAGACTAGATGAACTTGATTATATGATCTGATCACTTGCCATGCTTTAATGATTGCCTATGATATGATGAGTATGCTATGATACCATGTGTTAATGTACAAGTTAATTATGATGTTGGCATATTTGCATACATGGCATGTTACATGGCCCGGGCGGTGAGAAAGTCATAACTAATCCGGGGAAGGTCGGTGAGAAAGTCATTACTATTCCGGAGAGCCAATGAGTAAGTCCTACATCGTGATTCCATTCACCGCGGTGAACGGAAGTGAGGAGTAGCCACCCTCCATCTTCGGGATGGAAGGGGGGAGAGGGTGCATACCGACGGGTGTGCACTCAACCATACCGGTATGAGTTTCCAAGGAGACATGAGCATCGCATCGCATTGCATACATAATGATGATGAAAATGATATGTGATCATGAATGAGATGGTTTACACGATGTGAGATATTATTGCCATGTAATTGTTCTTGTTGTACCATTGCAATATGCTTGCTGAGTTTTGAACTCACGCTTGTGTTTTCTTGTTGTTTTAGGTACCATGAGACCGGCATGCGGGGAAGGGAAATAGTCACACTTCCGCACGTAGCTTCACTCATTTGATTCCACAAGTCATTCAATTAGTTTTTGAGAATAAACTGCGTGGGATGATTATTGCTTAAAGGTTTAGCTTTGCTATATGAGAGTCTTATTGTTCGTTTGACTCTTGGAGACATTAAATGCTTGAAAGTAGACTTATATTGTCGTTAAGTCTTTATTTATTGCTGTTTTAGCTGTCTCTCATATTGCCTTATATTGCTTTACTGTTGTTGCTCCTTCAAATCATGTTAAAACAAAGGAGATGCTGCCGAAATCTCGGGTTTTAGCATTTATTCCTTTGCTGTAATTTACCTTAATTCATGGTATTTAGATGATGTTTAGCTTATGTTTGGTAGCATTCAGGCATATTAAATGCCGGGGTGTTACATCACCCTAGGCACATAATGAGAAATGAAACGTGCCTATCTGAAATTAGACCTAGCATTAAACTTTTCTCTCTTTCGTTGTTTAGCTAGTCTAAAGCAAAAGTCTACTAAATGTTCATCTCCACCACAATAAGTGTAAGTGTACTTAACATGATGTTTTGCTTTAACATTAGAAGCACATTTTGCATTCATCATAGTAGAAGATAAAAGACCAGCAGATTTAAAGACAGTTTTCTTAGGCTCATTAACAATTTCAAATTTTCCACTTTCAAGTGTTTTGACAACAGTGGGAGCATGTGATTTATGATGATCATAAGAATCAAAACCTAAACCTTTGTTCTGAGTGGTGACTTTTGATTGATCTAAAATAATGTTAGGTTTTTCTTGCCATTAGTGAAACGTTCCAAAGAATTTTGCAAGTAATCAACTTTCTTAGCAAGAGTTAAACAATTATTGCAGGGAACATCCACTTTTTCTTTTTGCTTGCGACAAGTTGAGCATGAAAGAACCTCATGTGTAAGCAAAGCATCTGTCATTTGAGAAACCCTAACATTTGCATCATTCAACTTCAATTCTAGTGTGGAGCATTTGGAACATGGAGTTGTATCATGCAAATCAATGGTAGAACAGCTAGCATGTTTAACAAGTTTCTCATTTTTCTCATTTTCAGCATTAATTTGCTCTAACAAGGTAACATGTTCTTTCCTAAGTAAAGTAAGCTCATTGTAAATTAAGTCACATGATTTACAAGCATCATCATCAGGAATCAAGGTCTTAAGTCTAGTAATTTCAGCATTCAATGATTCCACAAGAATATCATGTTTCTTAATTTTTCTATCACGTTTGTCAAGCAATTTTCCAAGACGAGCAACAACAATAGCTAATTCATCATATGAAGGATCTACATCATTGAAGTAGCTGTCATGATCGCCCTCGGTGAAGCTGTCGCTGCTTTTGGCCATGAGACACAACCCCGTCAACTCATGCTTGCTTGGAGTTGCATCATCCTCGCTGCTCTCCGAATCCACAGCGCTCAAATTGACTTGTTCAAGGGCGGAAAGAACTCGATGGACAACTTTGCGGTTGATGAAGTTCTTCTTCTTTCTATCACTTGGAGAGAACTTCTTCTTATCTTTTCTTCTGTCGTTGTCCTTCTCCTCCCTTGATGCTTTACTTGCAAGTTTAGGACAATTTGGACGAATATGGTCGAGATCACCACACTCATAGCATCTTGGAGGACCACCACTACCTTTCTTCCTCATTCTCACATTCTGCAAAGCTTTGTTAAAGCGAGAAGAGAGTATTGACAGGTCTTCTTCTGGAAATTGCTCAATCTGTTCATCGGTTAGTGAAGACAAAAAAGATAGAGCAAAACTTGAAGCAGCACCATTATGAGATATGCTAGATTGAGATGTCAAAGCAATTGATTTATGATCATTCTTTCTAGCAAGAACATCTAATTCATGAGTTTTTAACTTGGAATAAAGAACATCTAATGTAAGTGTACTCATGACAGTAGATTCTCTAATGGATGTAACTTTCATCTCCCAAATAGACATGTCTAATGCACCAAGCAATTGTCTAGCATTAGCAGCATCATTAAAGCTAACTCCAACAACACGCAAATTGCTAATAATTTTATTAAAGCGTGCAAAAAATTTATCTAGTGATTCACCAGGCTTCATCTCAAATCGCATGTATTCTTTCTTATATATATCCTAACAAACCTCTTTGACAGTGTTAGAACCCTCATGATAATCACAAAGAGATTTCTATACCTCATATGCAGACTTGAGATGAATCACGCGGTGGAAGTCACTTCTTCCCAATCCTTGGATGATCAAATTCCGTGCTCTACTGTTTGCTTCAACATGTGCTTGATTGGTTTCATTGACTTCATTAATATTGGGTACTTGATATAGCTTGTACACCTTCTCCCAAATTGCGAACCCTGCGCTTGGATGAACGCCTCCATCTTGGCCTTCCAAAACTGAAAATCAACACCATCGAACACACACGGTTTTGTCGAAAAATGATCCATTAATCTAATCACTGGTTAAGATGGATTAGAAAAACCTTGCTCTGATACCACTTGTAGGATCGAAGTATACGAATATAGCAATTAGATGGGGGTGAATGATTGTGCGGAAGCAAAAACCAAATTTTCAATCTACTAAAAGTTCACCCCAAAACAAAACCAAATAATTGCCTCATATTCGATAAAAATAGAATGATAGAGGTTCGGTAAAATGCAAATTCCTGAATATCCAACCATAAGATCGATCTTAAATTTGGACACAAGAAACTAGATTCCAATATGAATCGAACCCAAAAAGAATCAGCTCGATCGGACTTACGGATCAAAAGTTATGAACCTCGCAAGATTGTTGTGGCAAAAGATGACGAGAATTGATCTAACCAAAACTTAAAGATTAATCAAGAACGACAAAAGATTAATCAACTAACCTTTGAGAAACTCTAAACCAATACCTTAGAAAGGTTTTTGATGTATCAAATCAAGATGAAACTTAAAGAACAAAAACCAATCTAGAATTAGAACAAGCATGCAAACAAGAACCAAAACAGAAAACACTGTAGCAACGTGGTTACTGTAGCACGCAAGGGTATGGAAGAATTTATCTTTATTTCTTTTGTCTAAAGTACTCCCATCAAAAGAGTACAAACTGTAAAACAAAGCTCAAAGCTCTCAATGTCTGGATTGATGCTTTAAACAGGAGACAACCCCTCCTATTTAAAGGAGCAACCATAAGGAGTCCTGAATACAATTCCTACTCCTAATCCTAGAAGGAGTCCCACTTCTAATCCTAGAAGGAGTATGTATTCAACACAACTCCACTTGGCCCAACCTGGCCAAGTACAACTCTTGCACACGTATGGCAACCCTACCATACTCACGTGACTAACACTTTGCACGTGCATGGCCACCTGCCATACTCACGTGACTAACCATTCTTCATGTGCACCATTCTCTTAGCCCGAACGTCCCGCATGACATCCTTGACCACCAAGATCTCAGTTCCTCCCTAAACCTAGTCCTGAACCTCAGTTCCTCTATGAACCTAGTTCCAGTCCCGTCATCGATCACGTTCGTCCTCGAGCAACACCTGCACATGATCAACCACAAAATGATCCGAGCACAAGTCCACGACTTGACTCAACATTAGTCCATGCAAATACTCACACGAGCATTGCATAAATTCAACTTCAAAACAAGCATCATGAAATTCTCACAAATTTCATAATCTCAAATTCAAACCAAAATTCAATTCCAAAATTGTTCAAAACCCTAATCGAGCAAAAACCATTCACGCCAGACCAAGCCAAAATAGTCCGGCGCACACAAGAATCAAAACCTGCAAAAATGCCATTCACGCCGGACCAGAAATTTGGTCCGGCGTACACGCGCCACACTCGGTTTCAAAGCAGCTTGGTCCGACCCGAAACCTTAGAAAAAGTCATTCCCGCCGGACCAAACAAAATAGTCTGGCGTACATGAAAATCTTTCTGTTTTTGTGAAACTTGGTCCGGCACAAGTTACCTCAAGAACTCGTCCATGCCGGACTAAAAATTTAATCCGGCGTAGTAGTGAAAACTGGTCCGGCACCAATGCAACAAGATGGTCCGGCGCACAAGCAAAGCAAAAGTCATTTAAAACTAGTCATGCACATGCACAGGCATACTTTGGCAAATTCCATTCTAAACCAAATTCAATACATGATCAAACCAATTTTTCATCACATGATTTCACACAACACATAAGCAAAATAAAGCATCTCCAGAAGTGTCCTGCCCCTGAACACTCCCGGGCGTTTACCACGCCGAGCTAGCCTCTTCTCGGTGCCCCGCCCGGTCACCGGGAGGCAATATGGACAGAACTCACAACCGTCGGTGTCCTCACCTGAAAACACAAAGCAGAAGCATGAGTACAAAAGGTACTCGCAAGACTTACCCGTGATCCATATATGACCGACTCGAAGGAATATGCATTTGGATGTAGCAAGGAATTAAGCTTAAGGTAGAAGTGCGGAAAAGCTTAACTTTGTTGCATAATGACATTCCACTACTCCATTCATAAATTTTGTAGCACTTATGGACATCACCTATTACTAGAGTGAAATCTGAAACTAAACATTTAAAGTAAAGCAAGTAACATCATGAACAAGTACAATCATCAACCCACCAACTAGCATCAAGTTTAAGTTATTACTACGTTGAATGTGCGATGACCAAGCGTGCTCATATCCGAGAGCGCGGAAATTCGAATCACTTACTCACCCTGCAGGGGACCATCAATCACACGACATAAATCCCACGAAGGAACCTCATGTCAACCCTCCTCCCATCCATACATATTCGTTGAACCATCTTCATGCGGTCCGAGCACCTAGCACCCCCTCGAGCGGCCCAAGCCTCGCTTGGCCCTCGAGAGTCGGCCTAAGCCTTGCCCTCAACCACGTCCAACACATGAGGGCATGATCCATCGAATAGTATGCCATGAAAGGGTGGCTTACCGTACCATTATCCGGCATGCAATCAACAAGGTGTGCTTGATCAAAGGGCAAACAACGGATCGGTCCTCAACCGACATAGGCAAGACTACACATTTGAGTCTCCACACTCAAATGATCCAACTCTCTCGCCCGGTCTCAATTCACATTTCATTTCCTACCCAAATCCATTGTAGCCCAATAGTGTGAAGTAATTATTCTCAAGTGATGGAACCATCCACCACTTGGCCTATACCCGACATCTAAGCAAACTAAGCATGAACACATTATGTTTACCCATAGACTAGCTCCAAGGAGGTGTTCAACAATTTTCAAAGGGTGTATGTGCAGCAAGTAGGTTCTAATACCATTCCCACAATTCAACTCCTAATGCATGACTTAATCATCCAATAAACAATTGATTCACCAAAATACAATTATACATAAGGTGGAATATGCTTAGGTGCTTGCCTTGAGCTTCCGCTGGATTCTCAACCGCAATTTGTTCCTCCAGTTCCCCCTCGGCCACGGCAACGTCAACCTCCACGGGTTCGTTCTCTACACGATAACAATGCATGAAATGAGATGCATGCCGTGCACATGAGATGAAATAACAACTAAAGACCCATGTTAGCTCAAAAAAAATGCAAACATTCATCAATCAAAAATGAAAATGCAAACATTAACACTTCACATTAATAGCCAATCAATATTTTGAAATGCTCTACACTACTTCAAC
The DNA here is from genome assembly GCA_036346355.1 of Rhipidocladum racemiflorum. NCBI lineage: Eukaryota > Viridiplantae > Streptophyta > Magnoliopsida > Poales > Poaceae > Rhipidocladum > Rhipidocladum racemiflorum. The sequence continues at coordinate 9,106,005 of CM070576.1, read as the reverse complement.
CAAATCCTAACTTTTGTAGCATCTTTGAAATCTGAAACAACAATACACTCATATTTTGGTTTCTTAACCACAAACTCTGAATTTTCAGAATAGCATGAACTTCAATTGAACATATCTATTATTCTACTCAATCAAATTGAGTGATTCCAGTTTACAATTGAACATAAGAACAGTACCTACACATACCTCTACCCCCAAATGAGCAACCATTGCTTTAACTTGCCCAAAAACAAAAAGAACAGTACTCTGCACAAATGCAGCAATTTCGGGACAGATTTCACCAAAACGATCATAACTTTCGAAAGTTTATATAAAATCGATTGATTCCAAGTTCTAATGAAGCTTAAGAGGCATATCTACAACTTAGCTTTGTCCAATTATCCATCCATTGCATGTACAACTCCCAGTTTGGCCAGGAACAAAGAGCAAGTTTCAGCATCCACAATATTCAGAGTTGTAGAACAGCTAGCATTCAAATGTGTGTAACTTTTTAATCACTCAACCAAACTGAGCACTCCCAGTTTCTAATTGAGCATAAGAACCCTACCCACAATTCTCACTACCCCCATTTGATCATCAACTAGTTTAACTCTCCCAAAACAGAGTGGAACAGCATCTCTACCGAAATGCTGAAAAATCTGGACAGTCAGTACTAAATCAGCCATAACTTTCAGCTGGATTAACAAAATCGAGCGATTCCAATTGGAAATGAAAGATAACTCTATTATATACAACTAATCCTTCAGCCGTACTGAGAGATAAAGCTTTTAACTTGCTCAAAAACACGAAAAACAGTGGCTATAAAATCTGCTCGAAAATCAGGATTTTGCTCCAAACCCTAGAACTTGGGTTTCCCTCCAAAACTTTCCCCAAATCAGACCTAGGGCACCCAAGATAGCAGGAGGAGACCTTCTAGGACTAGATCTAGCCATAGGGGGGGCTTACCTTGGCCTCCCTCAAGGAGGAGCCATGGGGAAGGAAAGGGAAGCTTGGCTTGAGGAGGAGGGAGGGCGCCACCAAGAGGAGCTGCAATGTAGGAGGCTTCGGCTTGGGCTGCTGGTGGAGGAGCTCCAAGGTGTAGAAATGGAGGAGAGCTCCACCCACAAGGGAGCTTGGCCTTGACCTTGGGAGCTTGCACGATTTGGGGAGGAAGGAAATGGGGTGGCTGCTGTTTTTTTGGTGTGTTGGGGAGATGAGGAGTGGTGCTTTGCTGTTTTGTCTCCAACAGCCAACACACATAGAACCCACACAAGGATACTAAGTGGAGGCTAAATACTATGTCTAAGTCCCCCAAAATTTTAGCACTAGATTCAGTTTTTGAGCCATTTTTAATATTAGTGTTTGATGCTGGATCTTGACTCAGACACAACCAGGTTGTAGAGAAAAGTTTCTAGTTTCCATTTTTCTAACCTGCGCATCCTAGATCATTATAGACCTCAAGTCACAAAGCTCCAAACTTTGATGAAAATCCACATTTGTACACTAGAAATTCTAGCTTTTAGATTTTTGCTAAGTTTGGAAACTCTTGAGTGGCAGTTCAGGATACTCTCTGAAGTCAGAAGTCGATCTCGAATGCGGCCAAAACTTGGTTGGCACTAAAGAAAGGCGGATGAGCCGAATTCGAAGTCGGGGCCACGACAGTTTAGGTGTTGTGGTTAGATGGATTTAGGGTGATTGCAATTCTGTCATGCGTTCTGTCCTCGGGTAGATTAGGTCATCGACCTTTGGATGCGAATTAGATAATTTTATATGCGTTTCCTAGAGGCCCACCTGTTGCAAAAGTTGTAGGTAATTGAATTACCTTTAATTGGCCACCAAAATCATTAAATTTCATTTGACCGTTTAAAAGTTATGGTCATTTTACCGAACGCTATCCAATCTGTGACGTGAATGGTGCAGTCTGTGTTCAACTGTAGATTAGGGGATTTTAGACGTTGAATCAGTTTTCGTGAATACTTAGAGAAAGGTGCGACATTTCTGAGGTTCAAAACAATTTATTCGTTTACCTAATTTAGAGTTGTAGAACTCAAGATATGCATGTTGGAACCCTGCTGTCCCATTGGACAGATTCTCTGTTTTTGGGGTTTTAGGAGTGGGTTGCGAAGTCGATGATGTTGATTGTTCTTGTGTTGTTTTGTGGGCATGTTTTTGAGTGTATTATACCTATGTGCAGGTGGTGTGATCCTGGGAGTGCCATCAACATCCCGCCACTTCGTCTTGCGTGGTTGAAGGTAAGTGTATTGGGATGGTTTTGGCTTGGGAGGCCATTTGGATTAGTAGCGTTGCATTATAACTAAGTGATGTGTTAATTTGCCATGTTTGATCCTTGCATGTGAGATGATGATCATGTGTTTAATTATGATTATGCTAGTTGTTAAAATGAGTACATTTGCAAGTTATTCATGTTTATGGCATATATGCATTCATGGCATGAGGATAGGCCAGGTCGGTGAGAAAGTCATAACTAATCCGGTAAGGTCGGCGAGAAAGTTATGACTAATCCAGAGCTCCACTGAGAAAGACCTACCTCGTAGTTCCATCCACAGTTGTGAATGGGAGCGAGTCAGTAAGAGTAGGCAGCTTCCACGGGATGGAAGGGAAATAGGGTGCACACCGACGGGTGTGCACTCGGTAATACCGGTATGTGCTAAGCAAAGAGACATGTGCATTGCATTGCATGAATAAAGATGTTAATGAAGAAGCTTTTATGAGTTGTTCCCCATGATTTTTGTTTGACATATCGTATGTATGATGACTTTCATTGTTTCATTCCATTGCAATACACTTTGCTGAGTGAAGAACTCACGCTTGTTGTTTGAAGTTGTTTTTAGGCACCATGAATTAGGCATACAGGAAAGGGAGCTAGCATCACATCTCCACTAAGTTTCACTCATCTAGACAACTACAAACCCTCATTCGTAGTTGTGATGGTTTATTTTATTGCGCTAAACTTGAATTATGCTATATCGTGTGCTTGGTTTTATTGTTCACTTCGTATTGGTTCATGGAATGTTTGAATTTATAATCTTGGCTTGAACTGATGCTGTAACTCTTGTTATTCCTATTTTAGATGTTATCTATTATGCTATTGTGATATGATATTATTGTTGTTGCTTCAAACCATGGAAAAACAAAGGATATGCTGTCGAAATTTCGTTTAAGGAATTAACGTTGTTGCTGTAATTTAGTGTTAAATATGTATTTTTGGTTCCTTCTAGAATCGTTTGATTGACATTTGCGGCATACTAGGTGCCGGGGTGTTACAGGGGGCTTTTGTACTGGGTGGATAGAACCCTAACAGCGATGAAACCTCAACGGGTGTTGTTGGGCTTGGTAGATGCATTGTAAAGGCCTTGTCATGATGTCTCTGCCGACACACCAAAGGAAGTGTGTTAATAGCTTGGCATAAGGAGATGATAATGTCTTGCGAAGAATGTTTTCATATTGGTAGACTTGGTTTTTGGTTTTTAAAAACTGATGTTTTGGGATCTAGGAGTGGTTAGAACTCTCAGATGTGATTCTGGTGGCTAGAGCCAGATAGGTGGATTGAACCCTGATCTTTTTGAGATGTGGCGGATAGAGCCTGTTTACTAGTGATTGGTGGCTAGAACCTTCACTAGAGTTATAAATAATTTCAATTGTACAAATAATTGCTAAAACGGCTTTGTGAAAATATTACATGTAAAGTTTATGAAAGTATTGCTTTGTACAAAAGAACCATAATAAGCCATCTTTGGATAGCCCTGCATTATGCATCTTTCCCAGACTTGCGGAGTACTTTATGTACTCACATGATACACTCTAAACATATCTCAGAAGGGAACGAAGCTATCAAAGGAGATTCCAAGGACTAGGACGCTCACCCCACTCGATTGCTGGTGAGCATATGGATGGGTCACCACTTGGTGTTATCATCTTCCGCTGCAGTTATTCAAGTTGTTCTGCCTATAAAGGCAGTAATGGTAAAACTTGACCATAAGGTCTTTGCCTTTACTTGGTGTTATTATTACTTGGTTATATGTAATCATGATATGTTTGTTGATTCATCACTGTTTGACTATATGTACTAGCTACTGATCTGGGACTAGTACAGAAATACACAGGGTGTTCCGGACAGCGAATCCGGGAGCCGACAGAGGTGGTATCAGAGCCATATTGACTGTAGGACGTGTCCCTAGTTAGAATGGTCATTTTTAGGAAGCTTAAAAACTTATGTTAAAGAAAAAAAAATCAAATAATGTGCTATTCTCGCCTTTTCTCTCTTTCTATTCTCATCTTCGTCATGGGAGTTGTTTATTATCTTCACCTTAGTGATTACTTCTTCACCTTTTTGGAATGTAAATTGTACCCTACTTTCCTTAAAAACTTCTATAATAGGTTAATCGAGCTCCCACTCTCGACTTCAAGGCATGATGACTCAAAAGGAGCAATTCAGCAAAAGTTGTTTGTGAAGTTGTGCATCTTCATGGTGAGGATACAACCTTTGATCGATGAAGACCAAAGAAGCAAGTTTGATCTTAGACTAACCCTATAGGCTAAGTTGGTCATGGTTCATTTTGTGTTTGAGCCACCTTGTTCAGTTAGAGTGAGTACTTCAATCGAGTAGACGAGTTGATTTGTTAGGAGTTGTAAAAAAATGTTGCTTTTCGTTTTTGTGCTGTCCTTTGCCTGGGCAGTTGGTTTCAGAGTGTTGTTAGAACCTCCCCTGTTTCCCTCGTCTGTGCTTTTCCCTCGCATCTTGAAGCCATGTTCTACCATTAGATGGTGAAGAATTGCAGTGCTAACCTCAACAAAGAAGCGAAGGCATCAAATCCCAATGCTATGGTCAACATCAATGCTAACACCAGTGAAGTTCTGATTGTCAATGTCAGTGCTGCTGCCAAGCTCAACTGGCAACCCTCCGAGGTGTTAACAACATTTCTTCAAAGTATGAATCAGTTTCTTATGACTCTGACTCAGCTCTTGCAATTGATGATACAACAAATGAACAACCAAGCCTCCATGGTCACTACACCTACAACTCCTCAGCAGTATCCTTTTGATGAGTTACTGAAGACTAAGCCTCCAGAAGTATTATCTGGTGATGGCATTAGCAATACCCCTCCTGTAAACCTCCACTCGCGGAAATATGCCATCTGCTATCAATGTGGTGAAAAAGGACATTTTGCTTATAGATGTCCCCAAAAGGGTAAGGCAAAAGAAGATATCCATTGTAGTAACTGTGATAGAACTAAACACCGATTCAGCAAGTGCCCCCGAAAGAAGGAGATCCAATACAAGGTCTGCAACCTTTGTGGCATGGAAGGGCATTTTGTGAAACAATGTCCCTTAGAAAAACAAAAATTCTTGGCACCACAAGCAGTTCTAGCATCAGAAGTCAGTGTGGAAGTACCTCAAAAGCTGCATCAAGTAGCAATGATTCCTCAAGCTAGCAAAGGCAAAACACTCTCCCTGGAAGACAACTGTCGTCAACAGGATTTCCGCAAAAGAAAGGTCATAAGTCAAGAGCAATATGTTACCAGTAGTTCCCGGCTTCGTGTGAGCCAATCTCAACTCAACCGAGCACAAGTAGTAACCTTAATCAAGACCCCAGGATCAGAAGTACAACTAGTGATGCAAGGATTTCATAACAAGATTAGTCAATCTCAACAAATAAGCTTTCAAAGGCAGATAATTGGTGTTTCAATTGTCTTGCTGTGGGGCATATTGCCAGTCGTTGCCCGCAAGGACGCCAAGCGTCTACTTCAAACCCCAACATTCTAGATGCTATTCTTATCAAGACCATAACTCCAGCAACAGGTGGTAAACGCAATCGAAAATTTCTATCACAACTATTGCGATATAGGACGTTAGGTCTACCTATGCCCCATGAAGATGAAGAAGAGGCACCCGGAATTTGATGTTATCAGTAAATGCTAATGGATGGTACATTCAGTAGCACCATACGTCTTCTAAGGAATAAATAAAAGAGTTTGTGTAATACTTCAATCTGTAAGATGCAGTAGTCAGTATTGCTATCAATAAAAGTTTGAAAGGAGTACAATTGTGGAAGTGGACTTCTGTTGTTAGTTCTTAAAACATATATGTATTTGGGCACCAGTCATGAGTTAATTAAAGGATGGCCGTAGAGCCATAATTCTCATCCTAACCATGGGAAGATTTGTTGAATTCAAAGTTACCGAATTGAAAGGAATCAGTTAGTATAGTCTGAAAACAGCAGCCTCCAAATGTGTGTGGTGTATTTTGATTATGTTTGTCAGAATAACTAAAGTCTCAAGGTACTAGAAGCTCCTGACGTAAATCAAGTGAGTTGAACCCCAGGCAAATACTGAGTACTAGTCTATCCAAACTAGACGTTCAAGATTTGTTCAGTGTCAGGCAGGAAGCAATGTATAATGTTTGGAAAAGATTAGCAGAACATCAGAGACTAGCCAGATTGCTACAACCCTTGCAGATTCCTGTTTGGAAATGGGAAGAAATAGGAATGGACTTCATCATTGGACTCCCTAGAACTAAGTCTGGGTATGATTCCATATGGGTTATTGTGGATCGATTAACAAAAGTTGAACACTTCATTCCTGTGAAGACAACCTATTTGGGCGATAAAATCGCGGAGCTATACATGGCTAAAATTGTGTGTTTGCATTGTGTGCCAAAGAAGATCATGTCAGATCGAGGTTCTCAGTTTACCTCGATGTTTTGGCAGAAGTTGCATGAGGTTTTGGGAAAAACCTAAACTTCAGTACTGCTTACCATCCTCAGACAAATGGTCAAACGGAAAGGATAAATCAAATCCTAGAATATATGTTGAGAGCTTATGCTTTAACTTATAGAGGTTCCTGGGATCAGAATTTGCCTTATGCAGAATTCCCTTACAACAATAGTTATCCGTCAAGCTTGAAGATGGCACCTCTTGAAGCTCTTTACGGAAGAAAATGCCGCACACCACTATATTTGAAAGAGACAGATGGTGGACAAATAATTGGACCTAATATTCTGAAGGAAACCGAAGAGCAAGTTAGAGTGATTCGTGACAATATGAAAACAACCCAGTCAAGGTAGAAAAGTTATGCTGATCATCGCGGACGGGAAATAAGCTTTGCACCTGGTGATCATGTGTATCTGATGGTTTCACCTCTCAAGGAAATGCATCGATTCAGAGTAAGTGGCAAGTTAGCACCCCGCCACAGTGGTCCCTTTCCAGTGGTAGCCAAAAGAGAAGTTGCATACAAGTTGGAACTACCTCCACAACTTTTGGATGTGCACAATGTCTTCCACATGTTCCCCAACTAAAGAAATGCCTCAGAATCCCCGAGCATCAAATGCCATTTGAAGAGATGGAGTTAAAGGAAGATCTTTCGTATCCAAAGTATCTAGTCAAAATCTTGGATAAAGCAGAACGTCGAACCAGATGCCGGGTGATCAAGTTTTGCAAAGTTCAGTGGAACAACCATTCCGAGAGGAAGCAGCCTGGGAGCGAGAAGACCACAGAGCCGAGTTTCCCAATCTTTTTATTTCTCCATCCGAATCTCGGGGACGAGATTCTCTGTGATGCCCTAGAATTTGAGAGCGATCCTAGGGTTTTCTTTCTTGGTTGTTCCGGAAAGAAAGAGGGTTTTGTCGGGGAATGAAATAATTGAAGATTATGCGGCAATTTAATATTAAAAATGGGAGTTTTGGGCTAGTTTCCGCTGAAATTTGAGGCAACTGGGCCTGGGCGGAATTCCTTTTTCCCCCTCTCCTCCCCATGCCTTGGTGGGCCGGCCCACCTCCCCCTTTAAGTGGCGCCCCTCCCCTCAAACCCTAAGGCGCCTCCCTTCCTCCCCCCTAGCAGCCGCACCCCCTCCTCTTTCTCCCCTGCGTGGTGGCTCAAGATCCACCGAAACGCGAAGGAGAAAACGAGAAGAGGATCCGTGGAGGCGAGGAGGACGAACAGATTTCCGTTACGGGGATCGTCGCGCGTTCTTCGTGGGTTCGCAAGGGGGAACTCAAGGTAAAATTCCCAATATTTTAACCCTGTTCTACCTAGGGATTAGGAGTGTATTAGATCTGGTGGTGAGTGGTTTGGAAGGATCTTAATGGGGGAGAAGGGTAGATGTTCATGTGGTGCTGTTTTTGGAAGGGAAGATTGTGCAGCGCGGATTATTTCGCGTTTTACGTGGCATAGATGATTTTTCCTGCAAAAACCTATAACTAGAAAGTTGTAGATAACATCGAGACCTAGCTTCTGTAATTTTTTAAGAATTTTTGGGGCGTCGTTCTGAGAGTTATGGCTGTTGGAAGATGACTAACAGAATCTAGAAACAGATTTCGTCCACTGTGTTGGACGGTTGTTTAGGCATATTTAACAGTGGAATTGATATTTGTAACCTTCATGAAAGTTGTATATCTCGTCAATATATAGCTACTGTAATTTTTTTGTATTTTTATGAACAGTAGAAAAAAAGATACGAAATTGGGAAGAGAGGGTGCTGCTGTTCGATTCGGACAGATCGGGGTTTTTGGCGTTTAAATGGGAACGGGGAGTAGGAAGCGTGTGTTTGAATTGTGTGATGAATTGTGATGTCGCTATGTACTGAAATAATGTCTGTTCAGGTGGTGCCACTGCTGGGCGTAACTAGGTTCATCGTCCACGTCGGTAAAGGCAAGTGGAAGTAGTTGTATTGTTAAGCTATACATTGTTGTTTGCTTCGCCTTCATTATAAACTCCAATTACAGCAATCATACATGGTTTAATCACTTGCTTTGAGGTAAGGTGAAGAAGGATGTTGTTTACCGGATGAATCATCTAAACATTTCATCTCTATGATATTTGTTTTCTATCCATGCTATATGATGATATGCAAACATGTGGACTCAGTGGGAGGAGTTATGAATGAATTCATGCATGAAGCATTAACTGCATAATCATGCATTGGAAGTTTGTCGACGCCATTGCACGCGACGTCGGTACAACACCGTGTGTTCTGAGAAAGGGCACGGTGAGGAGGAACATGGCATAAGCATGTGCATCAATCATATGCATTTCTTGAAGTGGTGTGGACTCTTTGATGTGGTATTGTATATGAGGAATGTGGACTCTTTGATGTGGTATTGTATATGAGGAATGTGGAATGAACATGGCATAAGCATGTGCATCAATCATATGCATTTTACTGAAGTGGTGTGGACTCTTTGATGTGGTATTGTATATGAGGAATGTGGACTCTTTGATGTGGTATTGTATATGAGGAATGTGGAATGAACATGGCATAAGCATGTGCATCAATCATATGCATTTTACTGAAGTGGTGTGGACTCTTTGATGAGGTATTGTATATGAGGAATGTGGACTCTTTGATGTGGTATTGTATATGAGGAATGTGGAATGATAGATATATGGTGGATGTTTTATTTGTATTAGTTGTTCCGCTTGCTGAGATTACCCAATCTCACTACTTGCTGTTTTGATGTTTTCAGGTAGCGCACGTGAGTCGTAAGCATGAAGGGTGGGCTAGCAACACAATAAATTTCCTGTTGTCATCACAACTCACATGATCTAGTGTTTTAAATAATTCATTACTTGGATGCAATTTTATTTCATTTAGACCTATTGTTGTTCCCTTTAAACTTGTTCTCGTTTATGGTTGTCCCTTTATAGATGTGTTTTATTTATGGTTAATACCTGGTTGAATTAGACTCGTTGTCTCTAGTTTTGATGTCGTGATATTATTCCTATTCGAATTGCTTCCGTACTATCCTGTTTTAGGGGAAATGCTGTCGATCTGTTCTTGTACAACAGTTTAGATTTATGGGGTGTTACATTCTCTCTAAGGGGGGTAGGTTTGTAACATCCCTATTTTCGGCTCTTTTGTCAAAAATTAATTTAAATTAATTAATTTAAAGATTTGGATTTACGTGAAGATATGTAGGTAATGCCCCTTCCCGCATGCCGGTGTCATGGTACCTAAAAACAACATAAAACACAAGCGTGAGTTCATCACTCAGCAAGTATATTGCAATGAACCATAAAGAACAATTCAATGTTAACATCACTACATACCATGCTTAACATCATGAACAAATCATAATTTCATATACAACATCATACTCATGTCTCAATATCATTGTACTCATTTCATCATCATCATGTATGCAATGCGATGCTATGCACATGTCTCCTCGAAGCACATACCGGTATTGCCGAGTGCACACCCATCGGCGTGCACCCTCTTCCCCCTTCCATCCCGAAGATGGAGGGTGTCTACTCCTCGCTTCCATTCACCGCGGTGGATGGAATCACGAGGTAGGTCTTACTCAATGGTGCTCCGGACTAGTCATAACTTTCTCACCGACCATACCGGACTAGTTATGATGTTCTCACCGACTGGGCCAGATTTCATGCCATGAATGCAATTATGCCATAAACAGAATCATCTTGCATATAACTGAACTGAGCATTATATAGCATTGTAATATCCATTTTCATCATATCATGGGAAATCACTCAACATGGCAAAATATCATATCATGTAATCCATTTGCATCTAGTCAAGACTAGCAACAAACAACCCGATACCCATTTCAATACACTTGCCTTAACCGCGGGCGACGGATTGGCGAGAGCATGAGGGCACTCCCAGGGTAACACCACCTGCACATAGATACCACGCACTCAAAACGTGCCCACAAAATAGTACCTACTCGCTCATCTACCCCGACTTCGCAATCTACTCCTAAAATTGAAAAACAGAGAATCTATCCCGCCCGGACAGCAGACTTCAAACTATCATAACTTGAGTTCTAGGACTCCAAATCAAGTAAATGAGTACACCATCACGAATCTTAGGAAATTTCCTAGATTTTTCTAAGTATTGGGAAAAGCTGATTCGGACTCTAAAATTGTCTAATCTACAAAACATTATGTTCTGTCCCAATTACATCACAGATTTAAACACGCTCGGTAAAACGATCATAACGTTCAAATGGCTGGGCGAAATTGGACATTCTTGGTGTCCAATTAAAGGTATTGAAGTCATCTACAACTTTCTCTACAGGGGGTCGACCAAATTCGGAATCTGAAAAATTGCGAAAAATCAAACCCTATGTCGTGTGCCCAATCTGCCCGAAACAGAGAACTATGAAATCTCTAGTTTTCATCCAATCTACCCAATCACAGCACCACCTCTTGATCTAAAAGCATCAAAACACCCTCTAGCACAGCACCTAGACCATCCCCAAGATTACCCCTAACCATACCTTCGTCCAATGAAACGATGAACCGACGAACGGCGACGAATCTCCTCCCGGTTCTCCCGATCTCCTTCCTCACGCCGGAACCGCCGGATCTCCTCGTCGTGGAGCTTCCCGATGGAGAGAACAGCGGGTTGGCGAGATGAGGAGCTCTCCTAGGCCAGCAAGGAGGGTGGGGAGGAGAGGGGAGGAGTGGTGGCGCAAGGGGGAAGGGAGGAGGCGCAAGGAGGGGTGGCGGCTAGTAGTGGGAGGAGGAGGAGGTGGGGGGAGCCCTAGGGTTTGGGGGGCACATGGGCAGGCTATGCTGCCCCCCATCATCCCCACATGGCCCAAAAGCCTCCCCCAACGGCCCAAGTTGTTCCCCCAAGGCCCAAACTCCCCCAGAAGGGCCCAAACACCCGGAATCGGCCCAAAAACGCGATTAATCCTCATACCATAAAGTTTTAATCTCCAATTTCATATTTTATAAAGTCACGACACTCCGTAGTGTCACATTCCCCCCCCCCTTAAACAGGATTTGACCTCGAATCCGAAGAACGCCAAAAACAACAACAAAGTCCCCAAGGGACAAAAGACTTCTTTGCAACACAAAACATTCACACAAAGACTCAAACCGGAACAAACAACAAGCAAGTTCTCAAAACCAACACTTAGCGAGAAAGTGTTGATTTAGCTCAACAAAGTGCAACATCTCACGGTTCCACCTTCACTTCAATTCCCAATAAAAATACAAGAGTCAACCGAAGACCTCAATTTCACCCACTAAAAAGGCTTAATCAAATTTTTACGCCCAAATCCTCACATCAAACCTTCATACTACTATCACAACAAACCTGATGAACTCAAAACAACTTCTCTTTTCAACTTCATTCACGAAACCTTAATTTCATTCCTCAACCTGTCTACCACAACTTATTAATCTCAAGATGACCCAATCAAAGCGAATCACATCTCTTTTAACAGCCTCTCTACCAACAAATCACCAACGGTGTCTTATTAATAACTGGGGTTCTAAACGAGAACCACCAAAGAATCAATTACACAAAATCCCATCTCTTCCAATTATTTGACCTTTTTCACAATGAATAAAAATTAACTAATGACATCTACGCACATAGACTTCATCGACAATACTTTCCTTTCGAGCACAAACCACGATACACTTTCATTCTATCCTCTCCCAGACATAATACACACCCAGGGACAACTAGCTAATGCAATGTTCAAGACAGAACACTTTATTTCAAATTACCATCACCTTTTTAACAACCAACCATAATCTCAACAAAATTTGAACGGACATCACCAGCTTCCATCATAAACACCTTTTGAACCACAACCAAGTTCTACGCCTGGCCCAAGCTAGGGTTGTAGATTCTTACCAACCCACAACTGAATTTTTTTTCTATGAGGGTCTTGCCGTCAAGTTTCCTCACTGAAATACTACCAAGCCCATGAGTATAATCTTCCATTATACTCAACAATTTCATAAGCATTTCTGTTCATATCTCAAACGAGAATGCCAATAAAGAGCAACTCCCTTTAGCCGGATGAACCACATTCATCAACTTGAACCCAAAACGCTACAAATCACTTTGGAACAAAGATTCGACAACATCCAAAGACCACTCTTTTTTTCTTGTTTTCCTAAGTCAAGCCGCAAAAGGAAAAACTCAAATCTCAAATCAATGCAATACATTTCGCATCGGGGTGCACTCAAACAAAAGGGAGACTCCACTCAAATCTATGACATAAATTCCTAACAACCAAATACAACTCAACTCACTTTCACCAAAGCCAAACTTGTCATTTTAACCAAAATCATATTTGGAAGAGAAACCAATTCTCAAATCACACCCAAGAATCCACATCTGCCACAATAACTCTCAAAGAGAAAAGGAAACTCAATTATCTTACAACATAACCAAAATACCAGCATTTATCCATTCTTTCTTTTCATGCTAGAGAGCAATGGAAATCTCGATTCATGACATGGATGCAAACTTTTCAAGAGCACTCCGGATTAGTCATATATCCATATATGACTTTCTCACCGACCTGGCTCATCAACTCCTTTATGCTAAAACATCGCATTTTAACCAAAGTAAATTTATTTTTTTTTAGAAGAGAACATCAATTCTCAAATCAAACATCTACACCCAAACCGCTACAAATTCTCTCAAAGAGAAAGGGAGGCTCATTCCCAAAAGAAAACACTTCACCAGCAAAATTACTCATGGAACATTCATAAGATCCACTTTTTAAAGCACTTGCAAACACCGCACACATTTTCCAAATAAAATCAACTCTAAACACAATAGAGTTACAAGTTAAGTGCTTAACTCCATGGTTTCCAACACAACCCACCATGTCCATTTACTTCCTTTACATATGGTTTCCAAAGATAATTTAGTTGAACGTGAAAGAGCACGATCCACTCAAAACTTTTGGGTGAAAATCCATACTCATAGCCCAAGCCAAACGAATTAGCCAAAACCAAAGATTGGCACCAATCACTACAACTTTAGGGAAACTCTGAAATACAACATAAGGAATACCTTGCCCGAAAGCATTCAATCAAACTAGCAAACAACCAAACCAGTCCAAAAAGGTTTTAAACACCAGCTTAGCATAGATACAACCATCTCTAGTGTTCCACTATGCTTTCCATTAAAGACTTCAAAATTCACTACTTACACATTAAGAAAGTCCAACCGGGTTTAACAACATTTACATAACAAATTCTTTCTCTAGTTACCATTCCCAACACTTTTAATTAAAGTTTATGATGCTTATCAAAAAGACACCCAACCAAGACTACATTGACATGATCCCCACGGATCACCATATCATAATACATCTTATTCTAAATTTGAAACCTAGTACTTCAACAATACTTTCAGCATGATCAACCTATAAATTTCATACCACCTATATGTCAACGTCTCGAATATCGAAACTTATTCAGTTAACAAACGGCTTCAACATGTAAATATTATATCTGCAAGACAAAGATCGGAACTATGATTCTAAGACATACATTCATTAAGGATAAAATTCTACATCATGTTAATTATTCATGGTTCACTCCATCACACATGTTACAATAACCTCCATCTTAACAATTGTTTCCAACAAGTAATCTACACAATTACCACAACTACTAAGTCGTCAATATCATTAAATGAGCAAAATCATAAAAACAACTACATTTTTTTAATTACTCTATCCATATGTCATAACCAATTGTCACTACACAACATACTCCAGCTATTAAAATAAATTTAATAAGTTAGACTAGCCCAATGTTCTTACAACAACAACAAAACCTATATTTTCCAAATTGACATCAATACTAGCATTTCAGGAACACAGTTGCGTACTTCCAATTATGCTAATAGCTTGCAACATCATAGATAGCAATCTCTAATCAACTTCTCAGTTAAGGTCACAAGCCAACATGATTAAATTTCTTTACCAACAAAGTTTCTTTAACAAAATCAGTAGTTTACATCATCTTAATGTTCTCACTACGCATCAAGGTTTAAATCTTTAAGCACTATCAATGGTCATCTTCTCATGAAGTAAAAGCAGTGTGCTACCACATTTTTTACATAAAGGTACAAATTCTAAGCAAGTACAATCACACATTTAATCATTCTCGCTATGGAGCAATCTACAACACTTGAAGTTTATTTAATCTCAAGCTAAAGATAACAATTACATTTAATTGATTCAACTCCCCAATTTACTTAGAAGGGCATCATTTCCATAAATCACATTGTTACATACTACATAACATGCTAAAAAACAATTTTCACTTTTGACAAATAATTTTAGTAAAATAAATACCTACTTTAATTGCAGCATTTTTTGTTTAAAACTCACCCAAAGTTCACAAAGAAACTTGACTCTCAAAGTTGCAATGGGACATGACTCACACTGGATCATGCAAAAGATCTCCAAAACACACTTCAATCTTAAAGACTCCCACAGAAGGGAATCAAGCGATCAAGTAAACCTTTACGGACAAAGCCACAAAACATAAATCGACACATCTTAAGTTTCTGCACACCACTTCAATAACTTCCTTCAGAGTAAGACACACAAGAACCAAAACTATACTTTTCTTTGCAAAGCAACCAACAAACCAGTGTCAAAGCCAAAAGGCGACCAAAAAGGCGCAACACTAAACTCTTCTTCTTCGTCTTCAGCCAAGGAAGACAAAACCACAACCCGCCGAAGGATCAATCCGCGAAAAACCAAATACCTAACATTTTTCTTTTGATTTCAATCAACTAAAACCATGAAAAATCAACCACACCGATAGTCAGAACGGTAAAAGAAATCCGAAGGAACCCTCCTACAAATTCTTCTATGCGACTCCAATTAACTACCCGATCTACGACAGAAAGGGTAAGCACTCTTCTCCCACAGGGGTTAATAGTTCTTCGGTGATGGCTCTAACCGGCCACACCGTCAAACCACACCCTTACTATGAACAAAAAGAGGTGACCGAAACCCTTCGGCACCACAACCCCACTTTATCACAATACCAAGAACAATTCAGTTCAATTCTTTCATAAATATAGCAACATACATTATGAAAGATAGCATTCAACATCAAGGCTTAAATACAACATTTAAGCATAAAACAACGATACCCATACCCTTTCCTACTGTGCATCCATGTGTGTCAAATTTTAAATTAGTTATACCACCTACACAAATTTTAATGTTGCTATCCTAAGGCAAAATTTTAGGCATAACATAAGCCATGTTTCTAAGTTATTCCACATTAAAATTTTAGTTAACCCTATGGTATTTCACTAAATTCATACACCACGGACCTAAAAGCCCGCTCTGATACCAACTGTAACACCCCGGCATCTAATATGCCTGAATGTCACCAAACAAAGACTAAACAACATCTAAATACCACAATCTAAGATAAATTACAGCAAAGGCACAAAAGTTAAAAGTGAAAATTTCGGCACCATCTCCTTTGTTTATCATGATTTGAAGCAATAGCAATAACAAGGCAAGTCATATCATAACATAAGACATCTAAAGCAGCAATATAAATGGATATAGCATCAACATAAGTCAATAATACCAAATTCAACCACTCCATAAACTATAGCGAAACAAATAAGGAACACAAGCACACGATTTAATCCATACACCAAGTTTCATGGCACTTATTATGATCATGACTCAAGTTGATAAATCTGCCTATAGGTGTGGAGCTACGTGAAGATGTGTAGCTAATGCCCCTTCCCACATGCCGGTGTCATGGTACCTAAAAACAACATAAAACACAAGCGTGAGTTCATCACTCAGCAAGTATATTGCAATGGACCGTAAAGAACAATTCAATGTTAACATTACTTGTAACATCCTTAGTTTCGCTTTCTGGGAAACGGTCTTTTCCATTGAATCCGTAATGACGAGGTCTTTTCCATTCCCCATGCTCGTTAGCCCTTAATCTCGCCGGAAACGGTCTCCTTAAGAAAAATCCAAAAACGCTACCATTACCCATAACTCTGCCATTCCTACTTCGATTCGCACACTTCCACCTCCTTTATCTTCGTGAAGGAGTTCCCTAGCCCGTGCACTAACCCTTCCATTGTCTCTCTAACTCCATTGCCCGGAAGATCAAGAAAACCGACAAGAACGCGCCGTTCGTCGTGTTCTTCGCGTTCCTCGCCATAACTTCGTCTTCGATGGGTCAATCGTCACACCGGTTGTTTCCTTGTGCTTGTGAGGTTGTGGTGCTCAGTTTCCCGCAACCAATTTCCGGTTCCATCCCTTTTTTGCGACGAAGTTCGTGGTTGAATCCTTCCGGTCGAACCGCCGTTTGTCGCCGATTTCTCCGTCTCCGGTGAGTTAGAGTTCAATTCCTTGTAGTCTTGGGCTCCTCTAGGGATGGTCAAGGTGATGTAATCGTTATTCGGTAGTGTGCTATTCAATTTTGTTGCAAAATTTCAAATTTGGAGGAATTTGGGGGGTGCTCTGCCTCTGCCGCATGAGCTGCCGTGGTCGACGCACTGCCGTCGTTGCGCCGGCCGGCCACGCTTACCGCCGCAGCGACGTCGCCGCCGCCGGAGCTGCCGCGCCGCTCACTGCCATCGCCGAGCCTCCTAGTGCAGCCGCGGCCGCTGCCGCGCCCGCCTCGGGCGTGCCGTGGCGCCATCGTCCCGGCTGCCTCGGTTGCCGCTGCCGGCTGCTGGCTCGCCGCGCTAGCCCGGTCTGCGCCGGCGCCCGGCCCTACCGTCGGATGTACCGGCCGACGCCCGATGCTACCGCCACCGTGATAGCGCTGCCGACCGGCGCCCTGCGCGTCGCCATTGCCCACGACACCCCGGTCGCCGGCTGCCGCCCGCTGCCGCTTGCGGCGGTGGAGTCTGCCATTGCCTCGCCGTGCGCAATAGCAGCCTCCCCTTTCCTCTGTTCTTGCCATGGCAAGCATTGGGGAAGAAGGCCTTGTGCCAATGACAGCTAGGGCCCACCTGCCATGGAGAGAAGGAGTGGAAAATGCAGCCAAAAATAAAGATTCCGAGGAATATTCCTCGTTTTCTTATTTTCCAGATTTTCCAAACTTCGAACGATCATATCTTTCCCGTCCGAACTCCGGTTGACTCCGTTCAAATTCCTAAATTCATCTAAAATCAATACCTACCTGCCAGTACTACTACTTTAGTAATTTTTGGATTTTATTTATTTTCTTGTATTTATTTGTTGTCTCGTTTTGCGTGTAGCCGCCGATCCATCCGAGACCGCCGACCCCGCCGCCGGACGTCAAGCGTTCGACGACCTCGTTGTGACCAAAGGCAAGTTTCCTTGACGCACGTTGACCCTACGTTTACAAATGTGTTTTAAAGGTTTTCTAAACTTGCATGCTATGTTTACCATCGTATGTCAAATATAAGGGAATAGTTAATCTGAATTGTGAATACCTCCTTTGTTATCGATATCCATGCTTACTTGTAACCCTAGGACATTTGCTATGCCATTTTTACCCTATATGATGCCCTTTGTTGAATAGTACGGTAGATTTGCTTAGGACCAATATTGATGAAAATGACCCATGGGTGGGATTATACAAAAATGATGATTTAAAGTGTGAATTGGAAATGATTAAAAAGATTTTGGTACTGTTTTTATAAATTTAAAAGAAAAGGGAAAATGGTTTGGACTTGGGCGGAATGGAATGTCGGGTGGGTGCGGATTGAGGACTAGTTTGCATTGTGCAAGTGCCGCCCCAAGTCAATTAAGGACCGACGCTTATGATTGTCCACTCTAAGCATAACCTTACTACCACATGTCTATAATGGTACGATCTGGCTAAATAATTTGTAGAAACCTAACTTAGACTCACCAAATGGTGGAATGTGAGTGCCGGATAGAGGCAAGACTGTTTTTCTCACACGGCGCAAGAGGGGGCTTCTGTACTGGGTGGCTAGAACCCTAACAGCGGTGAAACCTTAGTGGGTGGGTCGGGTTAGGCGTATACATTGTAAAGGGCTTGCCATGATATCTCTGCCGACACACCAAAGGAAGTGTGTTAATTGCATGGCATGAAGAGTCGATCATGTCTTGTGGGTAAAGTTGTACACCTCTGTAGAGTTAAAACTATTCGAATAACCATGCCTACGGTCAAGGGCAAAGCAAAGAATGCTTTCATATTGGTAGACTTTGGTTTTGGTTTTAAAATTAAACGGTGTTGGTTTTGGGATTCGGGAGTGGTTAGAAATCTCGGTGTTTAATGGCGGATTGAGCCGACAAGGTGGAAAGAACCTGTTTTATGCCTTGACAGACAGAGTCATATGTGATTAAACTTAATCTTTTTAAATTGTGGCGGTTAGAGCCTTATACTAGTGATGGTGGATAGAACCTTCACTGAAATATTAAATAATTCAATTGTTAAAAAGAATTGCTAAAACATGCTTTATGAAACTTATTAGCTAGTATGGTTTAATGAAATTTGGCTTTATGCAAAAGAACCCTATTAAGCTTCCTTTGGAAAGCCCCACATACACATACTTTCCCAGACTTGCTGAGTACTTTTATACTCATATGCTACACATCTTGTCATCATCAGAGAACTACCAGGACGCAGCTGAAGACGGTGAGTTCTACACTGAAGACTTCGAGGGAGATTGCCAGGATAGCTAGTCGCGCTTCTTGTCATCGCCTGTGGTGTTTTTGGTGTTCGCTTGTTGTCGCTTTTGCTTTCGCTGTCGTGTCTCCAGTCTCGTGACCGAGTATTGTAATAAGTGGCCATGTGGCCCATACTTTATTATTTATGTTACAATTTTGTTATGTTCGGCAATGAAGTATCACTATTGACTGTGTGTACTAGCTACTGATCTGGGACTAGTACGGAAATACACAGGAGATTTCGGATAGCTGATCCGGGGTCTCACAGCGGTGGTATCAGGTCGGGCATCGTAGAGGGCATGACCTAGTTAGAATGGCAAAGCCTTAAGGACTGATATTTTTATAAAAACATAGTTACAAAGTCTTAAGTTCCATTGCTTCTATCTCCCCTATCTTAGTGTCTTGAGCTTATCTTATCTGTTGTTTAAAATTTGTTT
This sequence comes from Rhipidocladum racemiflorum, assembly GCA_036346355.1. Lineage (NCBI taxonomy): Eukaryota > Viridiplantae > Streptophyta > Magnoliopsida > Poales > Poaceae > Rhipidocladum > Rhipidocladum racemiflorum. The sequence goes on along the minus strand of CM070576.1, from coordinate 9,086,173 downwards.
ACTAATCCCAACTTGTTTCAAAATTTGTAGATGCCTACCGTCACCACTTTGGCCGCGCAGGCGGGAGGCTTCTGTGAGGAGCTGTCGCTGATGCTTCAGGAGTTGGGGTTTCCCATCGTCCAGAGTATCACTACGCGTTCGTACTCGGCTGTGACCAGGATGTGTGGCAGGTCCGCTTGCTGGTCTTCGCGAGGAGCCGAGTCCGCGCCGAGGACCGACCGTTCTACTTTACGGCGGAGAGGATGGTCCTCGCGCATGCGCTCCAGGATGCTGCCAGAAAGGCTATCCTCCAGTTGGGGGAAAGCTATTGCGATCGGCTTGAGGACTCCCCATACCGCCTTTTTCCCTGCTTCTAGGTCGGGATGGTTTGAAACCAGTTTGGGAGTCTGGAGCAGGAGGCCGACCCGACAGTTGTGCACATGGGGTCCCTCATCCAGGCTCAGGATGAGGCCTACGTGCGGACCACCGGCGAGCTGCAGGATTTGCGCCAGGCGTTGACTGCAGTGAGAGAGGAGAACCGTCAGCTCCTGGGGAGAGGAGGGACGCCCGTTCACTTCCACCACCGGCTCTTGTGCAGGTGGCACAGCCAGTAGCCCCACCACCACTAATGCTTGTTCTGGAGGACCCACCTACCCGCGACGTGCCGATCGACGCCCCGCCAGCCAAGCGTCATCAAGGCCTGAGGCTTCGTACCACCGCGCGCAAGTCAGTTCGGCGCCAGTCACCTTTGGGGGTGTCTCTGAGTTTCTTGGCTGCCCCTGGAGGTGCAGGACCTTCTTCTTCAGCTACACCTTCCCGCAGCAGGAGCGAGGAGGAAGAGGAGGACCCATCCCCGCGTGTCTACGAGAGTGACGCGAGCGTCTAGTTGTTCTAGTCTGGAGGGCTTTTATTTTTGTTTTGATTAGAACGTTGAATAATTGCTTGTTGGATTGTATCGTGCCCTTAGGCATTTGTGATATAGCCATCCCCAAAACTATTTTGTTTTAATTGGAGTTCAGTTGGTTTTTCCCTTTTGTTGTGTGCTTTGGTCGTTGTGGATGTTCCTAGTCCCCTGTTTCTTATCTTTGCTCTTCCTTTCTTCCTTGTGCTTTTCTCGTTAGTAGTTCAGATGGAGCACCCAGGCCGTGGTCGTGGAAGAGGAAGAGGCCGTGGTAGAGGCCGTGGATGCGGTCGTGGGCAGGTACACTTTTCGGAGGAGGACTTTGTGGAGCCACAGCAGCAACATGAGCAGGAGTATGTCCAACACCTAGCAGCCCAGCAAGAGCCGATACCACCTCCACCCCCGAATCAGCCGCCAAATCTGGAACAGATGATGGCGATGCAACTTCAACTTCTTCAAGCACTAGCCTAGAATGTCCTCAACCAACCGCAGGTTGCACCAGCTCAGGCAGAAGAGCCGCCCCAATCCAAATTTGGGGAGTTTATGAGGACGAGACCTCCCACCTTTGCGGGAGCAGTGGATCCGCTAGAAGCGGATGACTGGCTGAAGGAGGTGGAAAGGTGTGATACTACGGAATGACGGTATGAGTCATTTTCGATCTCGGCCATAAGGTACGACTCTTGTAACATGATTTTGCACTGTTTCAGCAAGTGTGGGCCTTTCCGGGGGATTTTGGGCCTTTCCGGCGGGGAATTGGGCCTTCCGGGGGAGTTCGGGCCTTGGGGGGGTCCATGTGGGCCGAAGGTGGGACATATTTGGGCCTTTTGGAGGTGGTCTAGGATAGAAAAACTGCTGCCCTAGCCCTACCTGCGCCCCAAACAAGTCCCCTCCCTAGCCCTAGCCCCCACTTGTTTCCCCTCCACCCCATTGCCTCCTCCTCCCTAGCCGCCACCCCCCTTAGCCTTTTGCGCCCTCCCCCATCCCTCTCCACCATCCTTGCTTCCCAAGGAAGCCTCCCCGCATTGCCATCCCGCAGATCCATCCATTGGAGCACTCCGCAACGAGGAGAACCGGTGGATTTGGAGCGAGGAGGGAGATCGCGCGATCCGGGAGGAGATCCGTTGGGTTTTCGGGCGTCGGGCGAAGGTATGGCCATGGGGATCCTTGGGGTTGATCTAGGTACTGTTATTAGGGTGTTTATGAAGTTTTTATATCAATTGGTGGTGCTGGATTGGAGTAATTTGGATTAGATCTAGATGTTGTCACGTTACTGTTTTGGGACAGCTTGAGCAGTCGGGCTAGGGTTTGAGTTTTTGTCGATGTAGAATCCGAGTCTGTCCGTACGGATGTTGCAGAAGTTGTAGATAATTTTATTATCTTTCAGTGGGTATAAAGCACGTTAAATTCCGCCCAGCCGTTTGAAAGTTATGGCTATTTTACCGAGCGTGATAAAATCTGTGACGTAATTGGAACAGATCACGGTAATCTGTAGATTAAACAACTTTAGAGTCCGAATCAGTCTTTCCATATACCTAGAGAAAGTTGGGAAATTTCCTAATCTACGCGGGGATGTACTCGTTTAATTGATTCGGAGTCCCAGAACTCAAGTTATGCCTTTTGCAAGGCTGCTGTCCCGACGGGACAGAACCTCTGTTTTTAGGTTTTGCGAGTAGTTGGCAATGTCGGGGTAGATGTGGGTTTGCGTACTGTTTTGTGGACATGATTGTGAGCGTGTGGTACCTATGTGCAGGTGGTGCGACCCCGGGAGTGCCCTCTACTTCCCGCCAATCCGTTGCCCGTGGTTGAGGCAAGTGTGTTGTGATGGATAGCGATTTGTAGGTTGCTTGTTGAGAATAAATGGAATTGACTGCATGATATATGATCACTTGCCATGCTTTTATGATTGCCAATGATATGATGAGCATGTTTAATATGTTATGATGCCATGTGTTAATATGTGAGTTAAATATGATGTTGGCATAAATGCATACATGGCATGTTACATGGCTCGGGCGGTGAGAAAGTCATAACTAGCTCGGGAAGGTCGGTGAGAAAGTTATGACTAATCCAGAAAGCCAATGAGTAAGTCCTACATCGTGATTCCATTCACCGCGGTGAGCAGGCGAGGAGTAGAGCACCCTCCATCTTCGGGATGGAAGGGGAGAGGGTGCACACCGGCCAGTGCGTACTCAACCATACCGGTATGAGTTTCCAAGGAGACATGAACATTGCATTACATTGCATACATAATGATGATGATATTGTTAAGTGTTCATGAATGAGATGATATACATGATGGGAGATGTTATTGCCATGATATTGTTATTGTTGTCCATTGCAATATGCTTCTTTGAGTTTGAACTCACGCTTGTGTTTTCTTGTTGTTTTAGGTACCATGAGAGCGGCATGCGGGAAGAGGAATAGTCACACGCCCACACGTAGCTTCACCATATTGATTCCCAAGTCATTCTATTAGTTTGATAATAAATTGCGTGTAATGATCATTGATTTAAGGCTTAGCTGTGTTTATGAGAGTTTTATTGTTCGGTTGACACTTGGAGACTTTAAGTGCTTGATGATAGTCTTATATTGTCGTTAAGACTCTATTTATTGCTGTTTTAGATGTCTCTCATATTGCCTTATAATGCTATACTGTTGTTGCTCCTTAAATTCATGTTAAAACAAAGGAGGTGCTGCCGAAATCTTGGTTTTTAGCCTATGCGCCTTTGCTGGAATTTTATGTTAAATGTGGTATTTAGATATTGTTTAGCTTATGTTTGGTAGCATTCAGGCATATTAAATGCCGAGGGTGTTCTGATTAGTATCGAGCGGGCTTGAGTCCGTGGTGTATGAATTTAGTGAAATACCATAGGGTTAACTAAAATTTTGATGTGGAACAACCTAGAAACATGGCTTAGGTTATACTTAAAACTTTGTCATAGGATAGCAACATTAAAACTTGTGTAAGTGGAATAACTAATCTAAAATTTGACACACATGGATGCACAGTAGGAAAGGGTATGGGTATCGCTTCCTTACGCTTAAATGTTATATTTAAGCTTTGATGTTGAATGCTTCATTTGATGATGCATGTGCTATGTTATGAGATAATCGATTGAATTGTTCTTGTGGTTGTGATAAATTGGGGTTGTGGTGCCGAAGGGTTTCGGTCACCTCTTTTTGTTCATAGTAAGGGTGTGGTTTGTGGTGTGGCGATTAAGCGCCATCAGAAGAACGATTAACCCCTGTGGGAGAAGAGTGCTTACCCTTTCTATCGTAGATCGGGTAGTTGATTAGAGTCAAAGAGAAGAGCCAGTGGTGGATTCCTTCGTATGTTCTTTACCGTTCTGCCGGTCGATTTTTGTTGTTTTTCTTGGCTTTAGTTGTTTGAAATCAAATGAAAAGTGTTGGGTTTACGTGAATTGTTCCGTAGGCTATTCGTGGTTTTGTCGTCCTTGGTTGAAGACGAAGAAAAAGGATTTTGTGTTGCGCGTCTTTTTGTCGCAATTTTGCTTTGACATCCGATTTGCGGGTTATGGTGGATTGTCTTGGGGAGGAAACGTTTGTCTCCCTATCTCAGAAAAGAGTTGAAGTTTCTCCTAGTGCCGACCTTAGGTTGGGTGGAGCTAAGTTTTGAATCTTTATCGGAAAAGATTTGGTTGAACATTTGGTTTTTCCCTGGTGCATCCTTCTTCCTTCTTGGAAGTATAGATCTTGAGATTTCCTGAAGAGTTTTGGGTTATCAAAGTCGGGAATTTGAGAGTTGAGCTCTCCTGCATTCCTGTTGGAGTTTTGTTTTTCTTCCTTGCCTGGAAAGGAGAAACTGTTTATCGGTGTTCGTTCTTGATCTTGAGTTGTGGTTATCTTTAAAGTTGAGTTGCATCCTGTTTGTCCAAAGTGAAAATGGTTGTTTAGCACTTTACGTAGTATGTAATAATGTGGTTTATGGAATTAGTGTACTCCTAAGTTAATTGGTGAGTTGAATCAATTAAATGTAATTGTTTATCTTTAGCTTAAGATTAAATGAATTCCTCGTGTTGTAGATTACTCTATAGCAAGAATGAGTAAATGTGTGACTGTTCATGCTTATAATTTGTAGCTTTATGTTAAATATGAGGTAGCATGCTGCTTTTACTTAATGAGAAGATGACCATTGATAGTGTTTGAAGTTTCAAACCTTGACGCGTAGTGAGAACATTAAGATGATGTATACTACTGAAATTGTTAAAGAAACTTTACCGGTTGTTTAAAGATGTTCTAATGTAAAGTGTTAATAGAGAAATTTAATCGTGTTGGCTAGTGACTTTAACTTAGAAGTTGATTAAAGTTGTTATTTATTATGTTGCAAACTATTAGTATACTTGGAAGTGCAGTTGTGTTCCTATAATGCTAGTATCGATGTCAATTGTGAAGACATAGGATTTGCTGTTTATGACATTGCTAAAGCATTGGAATGGTCTAACCTATTAAATTTATTTTTAATAGTTGGAGTATGTTGTGTAGTGACAATTTGTTATGATATATGGATAGTGTAACTAAAAACAATGTAGTTGTTTTTATGATTATGCCCATTTATTGATATTGATGACTTAGTAGTGGTGGTAATTGTTTAGATTACTTCTTGGAAGCCATTGTTAAAATGGAGGTTATTATTAACATGTGATGGAGTGAACCATGGATAATTAACATGATGTAGAATTTAATCCTTAATGAGTGTATACCTTAGAATCATGTTTACGATTTTTTTTTTGTCTTGTGAAGATGATATTCACTTGTTGAAATCATTGATTAATTGATTAAGTTTCGAATGCTGAGAAATTGATGTATGCATGGTATAAAAATTAATAGGTTGATCAGGCTAAAGTAGTTGTTCAAGTAGTATGCTTTAAATTGAGAACATGATGTTAATTGTTAAGTGTGTGTCTGTGGAGATTAGGATGAGGTAGTGTTGGTTCGATGTCTTGTTGATAAGCATCATAAACTTTATTTATAAGTGTTGGGAAAGGTAATTAGAGAAAGAACCTGTTGTGTAGTTTTGGTTGAATCATGATGGGGCTCCTCAAGGAGTAATTAGTGATTATTGAAGTCTTTAATGGAAAGCGTAGTTGAATACCAGAGATGGTTCTTTTTATGCTGAGCTTGTGTTTAAAAGCTTTTAAACTGGTTTGGTTGTTTGCCATTTTTGGTTGAATGCGTTCGGTCAACATATTCCTTATGTTGTGTTTCAGAGTTTCCCTAAACTTGTAGAGATTGGTGCCAACCTTTGGATTTGGCTAACTTGTTTAGTTTGTGCTATGAGTATGGATTTACACCCAAAAGTTCTTGAGTGGATCGCGCTCCTTCGCGTTCGCACTAAATTACCTTTGGAATAAATATTTAAAAGGAAGCAGTTGGTCATAACGGGTTGTGTTGGAAAACTTTTTGAGTTAAGCCCTTGATGTGTAACTCTATTTGGCTATAGCTGGAGTTATTTGGAAAATGCGTCTAAGTGTTTGCGTGTGCTTCAAAAAGATGGATTTCAGGGATATTTCATCAGTGTTTTTTGTTGGTAAAGTGTTCTTTTTGGAAATGAGTTTCCCTTTCTCTTTGAGAAAATTTGTGGCAGTTATGTGTGCAGATGCTTGACTTTGGAGTCGATGTTCTTTTCCAAAATGCTGATTTTGGTTAAAATGCGAGGTTTTGGAAGTTTATCTTTCAAGTAATGGAGACTTATGTTATGACGTGGTGTTTTCCTGCTAACGGTGTTGCAGTCATGGTCTATATGAATTTCCACAACCTTCGATGTTAATGGTGTTTCAATTCTTTGATACCGAAGAAGTCGTTTGGTGAATGACTATTCGGTACTAGCTGTTACATGATGAATGAATGGTGAAAAGGGAAACATGACATCGTATATCGATGTTTAATGATAAAAGAGTCGTTGAGCCAGGTCGGTGAGAAAGTCATATAAGGATATATGACTATTCCGGAGTGCTCTTGAAGAATGTGCATTCATGTCATGAAACGAGATTTCCCTTGCTTTCTAGTATGAAAAGAAAGAATGAAGAAATTATGGTATTTTGGTTGTGGTGTAGGGGATTTATGCTCCCTTTGTGATTTGGTTTGGAGGTTGCCGAATTCTTTCGAAAATGATTGTTAATGCTTTGGGTTTGAGTTGTCGTGTGTGCACTTGGGCTTGATAGCTAAGTGTTTTTGTGTGAGGGCGAGACCCTCTTAAGAAAGGAACCAATTGTGGTTTGGTAAGGTTTTCGATCCTAGCTTGGGCTAGGTGTCGAACCTTAGTGGTATAAGGGTGCCAACCTTTGGATTTGGCTAACTTGTTTAGTTTGTGCTATGAGTATGGATTTACACCCAAAAGTTCTTGAGTGGATCGCGCTCCTTCGCGTTCGCACTAAATTACCTTTGGAATAAATATTTAAAAGGAAGCAGTTGGTCATAACAGGTTGTGTTGGAAAACTTTTTGAGTTAAGCCCTTGATGTGTAACTCTATTTGGCTATAGCTGGAGTTATTTGGAAAATGCGTCTAAGTGTTTGCGTGTGCTTCAAAAAGATGGATTTCAGGGATATTTCATCAGTGCTTTTTTTGTTGGTAAAGTGTTCTTTTTGGAAATGAGTTTCCCTTTCTCTTTGAGAAAATTTGTGGCGGTTGTGTGTGCAGATGTTTGACTTTGGAATCGTTGCTCTTTTCCAAAATGTTGATGTTGGTTAGAATGTGAGGTTGCAAATTTAGCTTCCAATTGTTGGAGGGTTATGATATGACATGGTGCTTTTCCTGCTAACGATGAGGCCGTCACAGTCCATATGAATTTCCGCAATCATCGATGTTATTTGTGTTTTAATCATGTGATACCGAGGAAGAAGTCTTTTGGTGAATGACTATTCAGTACTGGCTGTTACATGATGAATGAATGGTGAAAAAGGAAACATGACATCGTTTATCGATGTCTAATGATAAAGGAGTCATTGAGCCAGGTCGGTGAGAAAGTCATATATGGATACATGACTAATCCGGAGTGCTCTTGAAAAGTTTGCATTCATGTTATGAATCGAGATATCCATTTCTTTCTAGTATGAAAAGAAACAATGAAGAATTTTTGGTATGTTGGTTGTGGTGTAGGAGATTTGTGTTTCCTTTGCATCTTGGATTAGAAAGTTAAAACTGAATGCTCTTTGGTTGTTGTCGAATCCTTTCCAAAGTGATTGTAGTGCATTGGATTCAAAGTTAAGCATGGAGATCAATTGGGTTCATGGTTTGTGGTTGAGTTTATCCAATGGTTGTAATCTTTGTTCTAGTCCTTTGAGTGGAAGAGCCTGAGGGCGAGACTTTCTTAGAGAGAGAAATCCAGTGTGGGTGGTTAATGACCTCAGTTATTAAGTGTTACTAGTAGTTGATCGAAAATAGTTTAAAAGTGAAGAGCAAAGGAAGGTTGTGTTGGACTCAATGCAAACCTTCTTGGGGTATTGTGTCGTTGATGTGTTCCTCGGTAGGGTTGATTAAGTTACTAGTGGACCACTTGGTGGTTGCTAGTAATTGCTTTTCCTTTTCGAAGTGTATTGGATCTTTTGTCACTGATCTATGAGCGAGTTGAGTCAACCGTAGCGATTTTCTTCGGTTGTTACTGTTCTTGCGGGTTTTAAGAACCTTGGTTTTAAAGAAAGCTTTCCCCTTTTGATGTTAGTGGTGGGTATTGGTCTTTTGTAAAAGATCAATCTTTTGCATGGTTTTAACCCCGTTTGTTCAAACAGTGGGTTGTCTTGGAGTGTAGTGTCTCGCCTGGTTCATCGTTGTCTTGAATACGGCAAACCACAGTAGAGAGGCTTCTAGAGGCTGGTACCGTGGTCTTTTGGAGAGTAGTTTGGATTAAAGGGATTGGGCACGTTAGTGCCAAGTAATGTATCGAATGAGGAGTGTGAGACCGTTTTCTTTCGTGGTCTTTTTGGCAATTGAAGTGAAGGTGGAACCGTGAGAGGTTGCACCCTATTGAGCTAAATCAACATTTTTTTCTCGCCAAGTGTTGGTTTTCAGAACTCGTTGATCGTTTGTTTCGGTTTAAATCTTTGTGTGAATGTTTTGGTGTTGCAAGGAAGTCTTTTGTCCCTTGGGGACTTTGTTGTTGATTTTGGCGTTCTTCGGATTCGAGGTCGAATCCTATTTAACGGGGGAGAATGTGATACTACGGAATGACGGTATGAGTCATTTTCGATCTCGGCCATAAGGTACGACTCTTGTAACATGATTTTTGCACCGTTTCAGCAAGTGTGGGCCTTTCCGGGGGATTTTGGGCCTTTCCGGAGGGGAATTGGGCCTTCCGGGGGAGTTCGGGCCTTGGGGGGTCCATGTGGGCCGAAGGTGGGACATATTTGGGCCTTTTGGAGGTGGTCTAGGACAGCAAAACTGCTGCCCTAGCCCTACCTGCGCCCCAAACAAGTCCCCTCCCTAGCCCTAGCCCTAGCCCCCACTTGTTTCCCCTCCACCCCATTGCCTCCTCCTCCCTAGCCGCCACCCCCCTTAGCCTTTTGCGCCCTCCCCCATCCCTCTCCACCATCCTTGCTGCCCAAGGAAGCCTCCCCACGTTGCCATCCCGTAGATCCATCCATTGGAGCGCTCCGCAACGAGGAGAACCGGTGGATTTGGAGCGAGGAGGCAGATCGCGCGATCCGGGAGGAGATCCGTTGGGTTTTCGGGCGTCGGGCGAAGGTATGGCCATGGGGATCCTTGGGGTTGATCTAGGTACTGTTCTTAGGGTGTTTATGAAGTTTTTAGATCAATTGGTGGTGCTGGATTGGAGTAATTTGGATTAGATCTAGATGTTGCCACGTTACTGTTTTGGGACAGCTTGAGCAGTCGGGCTAGGGTTCGAGTTTTCGTCGATTTAGATTCCGAGTCTGTCCGTACGGATGTTGAAGAAGTTGTAGATAATTTCATTATCTTTCAGTGGGTATAAAGCACGTTAAATTCCGCCCAGCCGTTTGAAAGTTATGGCTATTTTACCAAGCGTGATAAAATCTGTGACGTAATTGGAACAGATCACGGTAATCTGTAGATTAAACAACTTTAGAGTCCGAATCAGTCTTTCCATATACCTAGACAAAGTTGGGAAATTTCCTAAGCTACGCGAGGATGTACTAGTTTAATTGATTCGGAGTCCCAGAACTCAAGTTATGCCTTTTGCAAGGCTGCTGTCCCGACGGGACAGAACCTCTGTTTTTAGGTTTTGCGAGTAGTTGGCAATGTCGGGGTAGATCAGGGTTTGCGTACTATTTTGTGGACATGATTGTGAGCATGTGGTACCTATGTGCAGGTGGTGCGACCCTGGGAGTGTCCTCTACTTCCCTCCAATCCGTTGCCCGTGGTTGAGGCAAGTGTGTTGTGATGGATAGCGATTTGTAGGTTGCTTGTTGAGAATAGATGGAATTGACTACATGATATATGATCACTTGCCATGCTTTTATGATTGCCAATGATATGATGAGCATGTTTAATATGTTATGATGCCATGTGTTAATACGTGAGTTAAATATGATGTTGGCATAAATGCATACATGGCATGTTACATGGCTCGGGCGGTGAGAAAGTCATAACTCGTCCGGGAAGGTCGGTGAGAAAGTTATGACTAATCCGGAAAGCCAATGAGTAAGTCCTACATCGTGATTCCATTCAACTCGGTGAACGGAAGCGAGGAGTAGGCACCCTCCATCTTCGGGATGGAAGGGGGGAGAGGGTGCACACCGACGGGTGTGTACTCAACCATACCGGTATGAGTTTCCAAGGAGACATGAGCATTGCATTACATTGCATACATAATGATGATGATATTGTTAAGTGTTCATGAATGAGATGATATACATGATGGGAGATGTTATTGCCATGATATTGTTATTGTTGTCCATTGCAATATGCTTGCTGAGTTTCAAACTCACGCTTGTGTTTTCTTGTTGTTTTAGGTACCATGAGAACGGCATGCGGGAAAGGGGAATAGTCACACGCCCACACATAGCTTCACCATATTGATTCCCCAAGTCATTCTATTAGTTTGATAATAAATTCCGTGTGATGATCATTGATTTAAGGCTTAGCTTTGTTTATGAGAGTTTTATTGTTCGTTTGACACTTGGAGACTTTAAGTGCTTGATGATAGTCTTATATTGTCGTTAAGACTCTATTTATTGCTGTTTTAGATGTCTCTCATATTGCCTTATAATGCTATACTGTTGTTGCTCCTTAAATTCATGTTAAAACAAAGGAGGTGCTGCCGAAATCTCGGTTTTTAGCCTATGCGCCTTTGCTGGAATTTTATGTTAAATGTGGTATTTAGATGTTGTTTAGCTTATGTTTGGTAGCATTCAGGCATATTAAATGCCGGGGTGTTACAAAAGGAAGCTCCACCTGGCTCAATGTGATGATCTTGAGAGTGTCCGGTTTGCTTTGCACCAGCTGAAGGGCACCGCAGCTAATTGGTGGGAAAACTACTGCGCCGCCCATGCAGAATCGCAGAACATTGGTTGGGATGAATTCGTTGAAGCTTTTCAGGCCACCCATATTCCTAAGGGGATTATGGAGATGAAGCGATGTGAGTTCCACAAGCTGCAACAGGGGAACTTATCTGTGTCGGAGTATCTAAATCGCTTTACCCAGCTGTCCCGCTATGCGGCTGCTGATGTCGCAACTGATGAAGCGAAGATCTGGAGGTTCATGGAGGGTCTTGACCCCAATATGAAGGTCCAGCTGGTAGCAAACGACTTCCCGTCGTTCCAACATATGGTGAATAAAGCTTTGATTCAGGAGGATGCTCAACGCTAGCTGTTTGAGTCACGGAAGAGAAAGATGCTATTTCAGAATCAGCGAGGGGCCAGTAGCTCTAGGCCCCGCACTTTTCTGCCGCAGCAGCCCTGCAGGCCAGCAGTTCCCAACCCAGCTAGGACCCCAATGTCTACCCCTCGCCCAGTTGGTCAAGCCCCTACCAGCAATGCAGGCAATTAAGCCCAGAAGAGCGATACGGTAATGGCAGGAGTTCAATGCTTCAACTGTAGAGAGATGGGACACTATGGCAACAACTGCCTACAGAAGCGCCAACCCGTCACCCCAGTGAGGTTCAACCAAGGATCGACACCAGCCCGTGCTCCAGCACAGGCGCAAGGAAGAGGTACCCCGCAGACCCCGCGCACGCCAAGGACTGCTGGATGAGGGCGCGTGAATCACATCACTGCTGAGGAGGCTCAAGATGCGCCAGATGTGGTCTATGGTAAGTTTCATGTCAACTTAGTACCTGCTTTAGTTCTGTTCGATTCTGGTGCAACACATTACTTCATATCAGAATACTTGGTTAAAAAGCATGCTTGGGATACCGTTCAGCTAAGAAACCCTTTACTAGTTCAATCCCGAGGTAAAGAATTAAGAACAACTGCAGTTTGTCCGAAAATGGTAATAAAAGGGGTAAAGTTCCTAGCAAACTTAATACTATTGGATACTAAGGGTATAGAAGTAATCCTTAGAATGGATTGGTTAACCAAGTATAAGGGTCAGATAGACTGTGCTAGTAGAGCTATCTCTCTTACCAGCCCTGAGGGGATTAGAGTGGAGTTCTTGTCTAATCTTTCCTCTAAGGGCGGTAGTACCCTGAATCGTTTGAAGGGGACGTCTTTGGAAAGTGTGCCGATAGTTAATGAGTACCCGGATGTATTCCCAAAGGAGTTGCCTGGTATGCCACCAGACCGAGATGTCGAGTTTGTGATTGAGCTTGTATCTGGTACCGCTCCAATCTCAAAAAGACCTTACCGGCTACCTTCCAATGAGTTAGTCGAGATGAAGAAGCAGATTGGGGAACTGCAGGAAAAAGGATTCATCAGGCCCAGTTCGTCGCCTTGGGGATCACCCGTGATCTTTGTCATGAAAAAAGATGGTAGTCTAAGGATGTGCAAAGACTACAGGTCTTTGAATGAGGTGACAATCAAGAACAAGTATCCGTTGCCTCGGATAGATGACTTATTTGATCAGTTGAAAGGAGCCCAAGTCTTCTCCAAAATAGATTTGAGATCCGGATATCATCAGTTGAAGATCAGGAAAGAAGATATTCCGAAGACTGCTTTCACTACCCGGTATGGACTGTATGAGTTTACAGTGATGTCTTTTGGATTAACAAATGCTCCTTCCTATTTCATGAATCTGATGAATAAGGTGTTCATGGAATATTTAGACAAATTTGTTGTAATCTTCATTGACGACATTCTTGTTTATTCCAAGAGTCGAAAAGAACATGAAGATCATTTGAGGGTAGTCTTGGAAAAGTTAAGGAAACATCAGTTGTATGCTAAGTTCAGTAAGTGTGACTTTTGGTTGAAAGAAGTTTCTTTCCTAGGTCATATCATTTCCGCTGAAGGAGTAGCGGTGGATCCAACGAAAGTGAAAGATGTGTTAGATTGGGCACAGCCCAAGTCAGTCCCGGACATCAGAAGTTTTCTGGGATTAGCAGGTTATTATCGAAGATTCATTGAGGGTTTCTCGAAAATAGCCAGACCTCTTACTCAGCTTCTAAAGAAAGAGAAGAAGTTTGAATGGATTAAATTTTGTGAGCAGAGTTTTCAGGAGTTGAAGGAGAGATTAACTTCAGCCCTAGTGCTTGTTCTGCCAGATATCCATAAGGATTTTGAGGTTTACTGTGATGCTTCAAAGCAAGGTTTTGGATGTGTTTTGATGCAAGAAGGAAAAGTTATAGCTTATGCTTCAAGACAACTGCGACCTCATGAAGAAAACTACCCCGCTCATGACTTGGAGTTAGCCGCAGCTGTGCATGCACTCAAGATTTGGAGGCATTACCTGATCGGCAATAGATGTGAGATCTATACGGATCATAAAAGTTTGAAGTACATCTTCACCCAGTCAGATCTCAACCTGAGGCAAAGAAGATGGTTGGAATTGGTAAAAGATTATAATGTTGGAATCCATTATCACCCCGGGAAAGCTAATGTTGTTTCGGATGCCTTAAGCAGGAAGAACTGTTGCAACAACGTTATGGTATAGGAAAGCCAGCCAGCTCTTCATGAAGAATTCCGGCGTCTTAACTTGGAATTGGTGAATGAAGGCTGCATTTACAATGTTGAGGTAAAATCGACCTTAAAAGACCAGATCAGAGAGGCTCAGAAGAATGATAAGGGTATTGCGGACCTAAAAGATGGATTGAAGAAAGGGAAACACCCAGGATTTTCGGAAGATGAAAAATGTACGATTTGGTTCGGGAAAAGAATAGTAGTCCCCAACCAAGAAGAAATCAAGGATGTGGTCTTGAAGGAAGCTCATGATTCAGTATATTCCGTTCATCCAGGAGGTACCAAGATGTATGCGGATCTGAAAGAAAAATATTGGTGGCCCAATATGAAGAAAGAAGTTGCTGACTTCGTGGCACGTTGTGATGTTTGCCAGTTGGTTAAAGCCGAACATCGGAGGCCAGCCGGTCTATTGCAGCCTTTGCAAGTTCCTGTCTGGAAATGGGAAGAAATTGGAATGGACTTTATAACTGGACTCCCCAAGACTAAATCTGGATATGATTCCATCTGGGTCATTGTGGACAGATTAACCAAAATAGCTCATTTCATTCCTGTGAAGACGACTTATTCTGGTGACAAGCTTGCAGAACTTTACATGGCTAAGATAGTGTGTTTGCATGGTGTGCCGAAGAAGATCGTCTCTGATCGAGGTTCTTAGTTCACCTCGAGGTTTTGGCAGAGATTACATGAGGTTTTGGGCACGAATTTGAATTTCAGTACTGCTTACCATCCCCAGACCGATGGTCAGACGGAAAGAGTAAATCAAATTTTGGAAGATATGTTGAGAGCCTATGCTTTGACTTATAAAGGTTCTTGGGATCAGAATTTGCCCTATGCGGAGTTTTCGTATAATAACAGTTATCAAGCCAGTTTGAAGATGGCACTGTTTGAAGCCCTATACGGAAGAAAGTGCAGAACACCCTTGTATTGGAAAGAGTCCGAGGGAGGACAAATTGTCGGACCTGATATTCTTAAAGAAGCTGAAGAGCAAGTCCGACAGATCCGTGCAAATCTGAAGATAGCCCAGTCGAGACAGAAAAGTTATGCTGATAACCGTCGCAGAGAATTAAGCTTTGTACCTAGTGATCATGTGTATCTAAAAGTTTCACCTCTGAAGGGTATGCATCGGTTCAGAGTTAGTGGAAAGTTAGCTCCCCGCTACATCGGACCATTCCCAGTGGTTGCCAGAAGAGGAGAAGTGGCTTACAAATTGGAATTACCTCCACAACTATTAGGGGTACATGACGTCTTCCATGTGTCTCCGTTGAGGAAGTGTCTCAGAGTACCCGAGCAATAGATGCCTTTGGAAGAGATGGAGTTGAAAGAAGACCTATCGTATCCGGAGTATCCAGTCAAGATTTTTGATGAAGCCGAGCGTCGAACCCGAAGCCGAGTGATCAAATTCTGCAAGGTTCAGTGGAGCAATCATTCTGAGAATGAAGCTACCTGGGAGCGTGAAGAAGATCTTCGAGCAGAGTTTCCCGACTTTTTTCCTTCTCCGTCCGAATCTCGGGGACGAGATTCTCTCTAAGGGGGTAAGTTTGTAACATCCTCAGTTTCGCTTTCTGCGAAAAATCTAATTTAAATTAAAAAATTGGAGTTTCCTTGGTGTTTATGTTAACCTGGCATCCTTTCCCATCCAAAATCGGGATTCAATTCCCTTCCGTTCGGAAAATTGAATTTCTTGGTTCCCGCCGGTACCCGAAATTTCACCCGGGGTCCAAAAATGCTCCAAAAATCCCGAAATCACTTCAAATAGGTCCCAAATATTCCAAAATGATTTTTGGAATTATTCCCAAGATTTTTGGAAGCTCTTTGGTATTTTATCTCGCGCGGCTTTCGTTTAATGCCCGTTATTCGCGTCTGAATATTCAAATCCATAAATTTCATCCAAATTCCGTAAAACCAATTTTATTGGGTTCCAAATATTTCAAAATGGTTCTAGGAATTTTTCCGGAATTTTTAGACCATTTTTGCTAATTTTTCTCTAAGGCGGTTCATTTGCGTAATCATCAGCCAATAGGAAGCTGCCATATGGCATGCTACAGTGCATCATCTTCAACCTTTGGAACGCACGTCCAGAGGGCATGAACTCAAACTTCCAACCATGGCAACTTTGCTTCAAATTTCCATAACTCTCTATTTATTGCCCCAAATCACTCCCGGCCGGATCTGTTGAATCCGTAATGACGAGGTCTTTCCATTCCCCATGCTCGTTAGTCCTTAATCTCGTCGGAAACGGTCTCCTTAAGCAAAATCCGAAAACGCCTCCATTACCCATAACTCGGCCGTTCCTACTTCGATTCGCGCACTTCCACCTCCTTTATCTTCATGAAGGAGTCCCCTAGCCCGTGCACTAACCCTTCCATTTTCTCTCTAACTCCATTGCCCGGAAGATCAAGAAAACTGATGAGAACGCACCGTTCGTCGTGTTCTTCACGTTCCTTGCCATAACTTCCTCTCCGGTGGGTATATCGTCACACCGGTTGTTTCCTTGTGCTCGTGAGGTTGTGGTGCTCAGTGTCCCTCAACCAATTTAAGGTTCCATCCCTTTCTGGCGACGAAGTTCGTGGTTGAATCCTTCCGGTCAAACCGCCGTTCGTCGCCGATTTCTCCATCTCCGGTGAGTTAGAGTTCAATTCCTTGTAGTCTTGGGCTCCTCTAGGGATGGTCAAGGTGATGTAATTGTTACTCGGCAGTGTGCTATTCAATTTTGTTGCAAAATTTCAAATTTGGAGGAATTTGGGGCGTGCTCTGCCTCTGCCGCATGAGCTGTCGTGGTCGACGGCACCGCCGTGCCGTCGCCGGCCGGCCACCGCCGCTGCCGCGACCCCGTCACCCGGCCCGGAGCTGCGCGCGCGCTCCTGCCGCTGCCGGGCCTCCTAGTGCGGCAGCTGCCGCCGCCGCCTCGGGCGTCCGTGGTGCCGTCGTCCGCTGCCTCGGCCGCCCGCTAGCTCGCCGCACTAGCCGGTGCTATCGCACCGTCGCTCGATCTGCCGTCGGCTGTGCCGGCCGGCCTCGATTGCCGCACCGTCGCCCCAGCCTGCCGTCGCCATTGCCGCGACACCGGTCGCCAGCGCCGCCACGCTGCGCCCGGCGCGGTGGGTCTGCCAGCGCCGCCCGGCTGCAGCGTGTGCTGCCAGCGCGCTGCCGTGCCTCGGCCGAGCCAGCCTACCTTCCACGTCGCGCGGCACCTGCAGTGCGGTAGAGCGCCGCCGTGGCGGCTCGCATTGCCTCGCCCGTCGCAGCGACCTCCTTTCCTCTATTCTTGCCATGGCAAGCATTGGGGAAGAAGGCCTTGTGCCAATGATAGCTAGGGCCCACCTGCCATGGAGAGAAGGAGTGGAAAATGCTGCCAAAAATAAAGATTGCAAGGAATATTCCTCATTTTCTTATTTTCCATATTTTCCAAACTTCGGACGATCATATCTTTCCCGTCCGAACTCCGATTGACTCCGTTCAAATTCCTAAATTCATCTAAAATCAGTAACTACCTGGTAGTACTACTTTGGTAATTTTTGGATTTTATTTATTTTCTTGTATTTATTTGTTGTCTCGTTTTGCGTGTAGCCGTCGATCCGTTCGAGACCGCCGACCCCGCCGCCGGACTTCAACCGTTCGACGACCTCACTGTGACCAAAGGCAAGTCTCCTTGACGCATGTTGACCCTATGTTTACAAATGTGTTTTAAAGGGTTTTCTAAACTTGCATGCTATGTTTATCATCGTATGTCAAATATAAGGGAATAGTTAATCCGAATTGTGAATACCTCCTTCGTTATCGATATCCATGCTTACTTGTAACCCTAGGACATTTGCTATGCCATGTTTACCCTATATGATGCCCTTTGTTGAATAGTACGGTAGATTTGCTTAGGACCAATATTGATGAAAATGACCCGTGGGTGGGATTATACAAAAATGATGATTTAAAGTGTGAATTGGAAATGATTAAAAAGATTTTGGTACTGTTTTTACAAACTAAAAAGAAAAGGGAAAATGGTTTGGACTTTGGCGGAATGGAATGTCGGGTGGGTGCGGATTGAGCACTAGTTTGCATTGTGCAAGTGCCACCCCAAGTCAATTAAGGACTGACGCTTATGATTGTCCATTCTAAGCATAACCGTACTACGACATGTCTATAATGGTACGACCTGGCTAAATAATTTGTAGAAACCTAACTTAGACTCAACAAATGGTGGAATGTGAGTGCCGGATAGAGGCAAGACTGTTTTTCTCACACGGCGCAAGAGGGGGCTTCTGTACTGGGTGGCTAGAACCCTAACAGCGGTGAAACCTCAGCGGGTGGGTCGGGTTAGGCGTATACATTGTAAAGGCCTTGTCATGATCTCTCTGCCGACACACCAAAGGAAGTGTGTTAATTGCATGGCATCAAGAGTCGATCATGTCTTGTAGGTAAAGTTGTACACCTCTGTAGAGTCAAAACTATTCGAATAGCCGTGCCTACGGTCAAGGGCAAAGCAAAGAATGCTTTCATATTGGTAGACTTTGGTTTTGGTTTTAAAATTAAACGGTGTTGGTTTTGGGATTCGGGAGTGGTTAGAACTCTCGGGTGTTTAATGGCGGATTGAGCCGACGAGGTGGAAAGAACCTGTTTTATGCCTTGACGGATAGAGTCATATGTGATTAAACTTAATCTTTTAAATTGTGGCGGTTAGAGCCTTATACTAGTGATGGTGGATAGAACCTTCACTGAAATATTAAATAATTCAATTGTTAAAAAGAATTGCTAAAACATGCTTTATGAAACTTATAAGCAAGTATGGTTTAAAGAAATTTGGCTTTATGCAAAAGAACCCTATTAAGCTTCCTTTGGAAAGCCCCGCATACACATACTTTCCCAGAATCGTTGAGTACTTTTGTACTCACGTGCTACACATCTTGTCATCATCAGAGAACTACCAGGACGCAGCTGAAGACGGTGAGTTCTACACCGAAGACTTCGAGGGAGATTGCCAGGATAGCTAGTCGCGCTTCTTGTCATCGCCTATGGTGTTTTTGGTGTTCGCTTGTTGTCGCTTTTGCTTCCGCTGTCGTGTCTCCGGTCTCGTGACCTAGTATTGTAATAAATGGCCATGTGGCCCATACTTTATTATTTATGTTACAATTTTTTTATGTTCGGCAATGAAGTATCACTGTTGACTGTGTGTACTAGCTACTGATCTGGGACTAGTACGGAAATACACAGGAGATTTCGGATAGTTGATTTGGGGTCTCACATTACTACATACCATGCTTAATATCATGAACAAGTCATAATTTCATATACAACATCATACTCATGTCTCAATATCATTGTACTCATTTCATCATCATCATCATGTATGCAATGCGATGCAATGCACATGTCTCCTCAAAGCACATAACGGTATTGCTGAGTGCACACCCGTCGGCGTGCACCCTCTTCCCCCTTCCATCCCGAAGATGGAGGGTGCCTACTCCTCGCTTCCATTCACCGCAGTGGATGGAATTACAAGGTAGGTCTTACTCAATGGCGCTCCGGACTAGTCATAACTTTCTCACCGACCATACCGGACTAGTTATGACGTCCTCACCGGCCAGGCCAGATTTCATGCCATGAATGCAATTATGCCATAAACAGAATCATCTTGCATATAACTGAACTGAGCATTATATAGCATCGTAATAGCCATTTTCATCATGTAATGGGAAATCACTCAACAAGGCAAAATATCATATCATGTAATCCATTTGCATCTAGTCAAGACTAGCAACAAACAACCCGATACCCATTTCAATACACTTGCCTTAACCGCGGGCGACGGATTGGCGAGAGGATGAGGGCACTCCCAGGGTCACACCACCTACACATAGATACCACACACTCAAAACGTTCCCACAAAACAGTAACCACTCGCTCATCTACCCCGACTTCGCAAACTACTCCCAAAATTGAAAAACAGAGAATCTGTCCCACCCGGACAACAGACTTCAAACTATCATAACTTGAGTTCCAGGAATCCAAATGAGAGGAGCCGCCCAGATCATCCTCGAGTTGTTGGATGAACGGTTACTCCCATCGGATTTGGGTCCTAGCAACAATCACCGGAGGTGATTTCGGTGCTAATACCCAAGCCCAATCGAGACAACTCCAAGAGCATCCAAACAATTCGACAACCATCCCGGTATTCCCCCGGTATGCGATCCAACACTCGCCCAGGATCCCCACATACCGGTTCCCAATGCCATATCAATCAATTCGCACAAAGGGGCATCGAGCCCCCAAGCTCACTACCAGAGACGCAAAAACGCGGAAGCAAACGAACACACCACACGGCACAAAGAGGCCCAACAGAGACAACCAACAAAGACGACCGACGAAAAGCAAACGTGTTCCAATACAGAATTAAAGGTACAACTGTTCACAAAAGCATCTCCTACTAAACTATACAACAAAAGTAAAACACCCCGGTAGTGTCATGCCCTAACACTACAGGCACACTCATGAGATGGCCTCTACTCGGTGCCCCGCCTGGCCACCGATAGGCGATGGAGTGCAAAACTCACACCCCGCGGGATCCTCACCTGCAAAACCACAAAGCAGAAGCCTGAGTACAAAAGGTACTCGCAAGTATTACCCGTGGTCCATATACGACCGACTCCAAAGGATTATGCATTTGGATGTAGCAAGGAATAAGCTGAAAGTAGAACAGTTGCGAAATGCTTAACACTTATTGTTTAGTTACTTAAACTACTCAATTCTCAATTTTTGTGCGGTTGTTAATGCACCTACCACTAGGTGAAGTTAACAATTAACAAACCACATCAATTAACCACATTCATTTCGAGCTCAAGCCCAAGGCGAACTTCAATTCAAGTTATTTACTACGTGTAACAGCAGTGACCAAGCGTGCTCATATCCGAGAGCGCGGCAATTCGAATCGCTTAATTAACCCTGCAGGGAAGCATTGATCACACGACATGTGCCACGAAGGAACCTCATGTCAACCCCCTCCCATCCATACTTACTCGCCGAAGTACCCTCATGGGTCCGAAAACCTAGCACCCTCTCGAGTAGCCCAAGCCCGGCTTGGTCACTCGAGAGCCGGCCTAGGCCTCGCCCTCATCATCACGCCCAACCGCATGAGGTCGTAGTCCTTCGAGTAAGCATGCGATAAAACAGGGCTTACCATACCATAATCAGGCATGTGACCAACCAGTTGGTGCCAAGCCATGGTGCCACATCGGATCGGTCCTTAGCCGACTCAGGCGGGACTACCACATTTGGGTCTCCTTACCCAAATGCCCCAATTCTCCCGCCCAGTCTCCAATCATACCTTTTTCCACAACACAACCACTTCAAACAGTTCCAGAGACTAGAATGCGTAAACCACAAGCAGTGGAACCATCCACTACTTGGCCCGAACCCGACTCCTAAGCATACTAAGCACGACACAATTAATACCCATAATCTAGCCCCAAGGGAGGTGTCTTCAAGTAACAAGGAAAAGGGTACATGCAGCAAGTAGGATCTAGCCTATCCCACACTTCAATTCCTAATGCAACACCTAACATCCAATAAGCAGTTAATTCAAGAAAATAGATTACACATAAGGTTCAGGATGCATAGGTGCTTGCCTTGTTCTTCTGCTTGCGGACCGACAGCGACTTGCCCCTCGGCACTTCCCTCAACCACGACCACGTCAGTCGCCGCGGGATCGTTCTCTACACGGATACAATGCATAATGAGATGCATGCCATGCGAAAGAAACAAATACAATGCAACAAGAACGCGAAACTCCCACCCGAACAAACCAGGTGAACCCGGACAGTCCGGGTTTTTAATCCGGACAGTCCGGCTAACCCGGACATTCCGGCCATATGCGTCCGGATACTCCGGCCTGGGCGGACACTCCGGACTGGGGTCCGGACACTCCGGCCCTGGCGCAACTTGCCCAACTAACACGAGGGATCGAAGTACCACAAAGCCCTACGGCACCATGAGGGCTCGATCTACGACTTCTCTACACCTTGCAAGCCGGGAGAAGTTCCAAGCTAGCTCAACCCACGACGAACGGATCTCACTCTTTGCAACTCCAACCAAAACTCAACCCAACTCTAGGGATGACATTATCTACCCCCGATCTACCACCCTAACATCCAACATTGCCCAAAACAACCCCCAAACCAACCACCCACCAAAACCCTAACATCCCCAACGTTCAACCCAAACCTCAGACTTGCAACCCAACCTCAAATCCAACCCCAAGGGAACCCTAGAACTCAAGGGCACTAGATAGGGGGTCCAAGAAGGGAGCTTACCTTCAAGGAGGAGGAACGAGAAGGAGAGGAAGCCGGGTAGGGGAAGGAAGACGCTGGCTTGAAGGAGAGTTTAAGGTCACCGGGATGGGGAAGCCATCAAGGAGGAGCCACGGGAGGTCACCGGCCGGTGGGGAGCTCGCCGTGGAGGAGCCCAAGGTGGGGAGCACGGAAGGAGGGAGCAAGTAGGAAGAAATGAATGGAGAGGGGACCACAAAAATCAGACTTTTATACAAAACCCCCACACGATCCGGACTCTCCGGACGTTCAACCCGGAGACTCCGGGTTGGGGTCTTCGGTACGGTGAACCCGGACACTCCGGGTTGGGGTGCTCGGTCAGGGAAATCCGGATACTCCGGACAATATATCCGGACATTCCGGGTTGAGTCCAGACATTCCGGATGTTGATCCGGACACTCCGGATGTCCCAGAAAATTTAAAACTTGGGGCCTTGACAAACCCTCCCCCCTTAAGGGAATCTCGCCCCGAGATTCAGGACAAACGTATACACGGATTAAAACCCCGACAGACACGTCCTAAACCTTAGGAATTGTACGCCTGCACTTACAGGGCATCGAAGAATTCCGGGTACTCGGTCTTTAGACGATCTTCGGACTCCCAAGTAGCCTCATCCTCAGTATGATTACTCCACTGAATTTTATAGAACTTGAGAGTTCTCCGTCGAGTCTTGCGTTCCGCTTCACCCAGAACCCTAATTGGATGCTCTCGATAGGATAGATCCGGTTCAGGTGCAACTCCGAGGTCATTTACTTCAAGCGATTCGAAAGGAGTACGGAGACACTTCTTTAATTGTGAGACATGGAAGACATTGTGAACCATCTCGAGTGAGGGAGGTAGCTCCAGCTGATATGCAACCTGACCCTGCTTCTCAAGGACTCGGAATGGCCCTATGTAACGTGGCGCCAGTTTCCTTTTGATTCCAAACCGACGAGTGCCTCGAAGAGGAGATACCTTCAGATAGACGAAGTCGCCAATATCGAAGGAGAGGGGTCTTCTACGGCGATCGGCATAGCTCTTCTGTCGCGACTGTGCTACCCTCAGGTTCTCTTGAATGACCCTCACTTTTTCTTCTGCCTCCACGACCAATTCAGGCCCATGGAGTGATCGTTCCCCACTCTCAGACCAATTGAGAGGTGCTCTGCAGCTACGACCATGAAGTGTCTCAAAAGGGGACATTTGAATGCTGGTCTGATAGCTATTGTTGTACGCAAATTCAGCATAGGGGATACATTCTTCCCATTTCTTCTCGTAAGACAGCACACACGCCCTTAGCATATCCTCGAGGATCTGATTAACTCTCTCGGTCTCCCCATCAGTCTGGGGGTGGTATGCTGAGCTGTAGAGTAGTTTCGTGCCCAGTGCTCCATGCAGACTCTTCAGGCCCAGGAGACAAACTGTGAGCCCCGATCTGAAACTATCTGCTTTGGCACTCCATGCAGACACACAATTCGAGATATGTACAGCTCCGCATATCTCGTGGCTCGATAGGTGGTGCGAACGGCTAGGAAATGTGCAGACTTTGTTAGCTGGTCGACAATCACCCATATCGAGTCATGACTCAAAGAAGTCAGAGGCAGGCCGGTAATAAAGTCCATGCTGATGTCTTCCCACTTCCAACTCGGAATGGGTAGCGGCTGAAGAGTACCAGCTGGCTTAAAGTGTTCAGCCTTCGCCCGCTTGCAGACATCGCACTCAGCCACGTAACGAGCAATCTCGCGCTTCATGCGAGTCCACCAGAATTGCCGCTTCAGGTCTTGGTACATTTTGTTGCTGCCCGGATGGATTGTGAGCAACGAGTTATGGGCTTCATCAAGGATCGCCCATTTCAACTCTTGGGTATCCGGGACAACTATCTGTTGGCGAACCACAAGGTTCCTTGCTCATCCAGATTTAAAACCAGGGCCTGACCAGAACTCAAGCTATTGCGAATGTTGGTGACACCCGCATCCCTGCCTTGTGCTTCTCGAATCTGACCAAGCAATGTGGACTTCAACTCCATGTTAGTCAGGAAACTTTCTTCCACCATTTCCAAGTTGAGCTTCTGGAACTCAGCACAAAGGGTGGCACTCCGTGGTGGAAGAGTGAGGCAATGGCATTGCACCTTGTGACTCAATGCGTCAGCCACCACATTGGCCTTCCCAGGGTGGTAATGGACTTCCAAATTGTAGTCCTTAATCAACTCAAGCCACCGTCTTTGCCTCATATTCAAGTCTGCCTGCGTGAAGATGTACTTGAGGCTTTTGTGATCGGTGTAGATGTGACACTTGTTCCCCAGGAGATAGTGGCGCCAAATCTTCAAAGCATGGAACACTGCTGCAAGCTCCAGATCATGGGTGGGGTAGTGCTCCTCATGACGTTTCAGTTGCCGAGATGCATAAGCGACAACTCGGCTGTCCTGCATAAGCACGCAGCCAAGTCCGATGCTAGATGCATCGCAATACACGTCAAACGGCTTGTGAATGTCGGGCTGGGTGAGGACTGGAGCTGTAGTGAGGCGCTGCTTAAGAGTCTGAAATGCCTGCTCACAGTCCACTGACCATTTGAACTCAATGCCCTTCTTCAACAACTCTGTCATGGGCTTGGCTATCTTGGAAAGGTCCCGAATGAAACGGCGGTAATAGCCAGCCAGCCCAAGAAAACTGCGAATCTCGGTAGCGATGACTTGGGCTGTTCCCACTTGAGCACATCCGCACTTTGCTCGGTCGACGGCCACGCCTTGCTCGGAAAGAACGTGCCCCAAGAGCGACACCTCTTTCAGCCGAACTTCGCACTTGCTGAACCGCATACAAGCGGTGTTCGAGAGTCTTAGAGGACGATATGAAAGTGCTTGGCATGATCTTCCTCGTTGGCGGAATAGACGAGGATGTCATCGATGAAGATGACGACAAAGGAATCCAGCTCTTCCATGAAGATGGAGTTCACGAGGTACATGAAATGCGCCGGCGCGTTCGTCAAGCCGAACGACATAACGGTGTACTCATACAACCCATACCGGGTGGAGAAAGCAGTTTTCGGGATATCCTCAGCTCGGATTTTAATCTGATGGTACCCGAGCCTTAGATCAATCTTGGAGAATACCCGTGCACCAGTAAGCTGATCGAACAGGAGATCAATCTGAGGCAGAGGGTACTTGTTCTTGACAGTGACAACATTCAAGGGGCGGTAATCCACGCAGAGGCGCAGAGAACCGTCCTTCTTGGTCACGAATAGAGCCGAGCAACCCCAAGGTGAGGAGCTCGGGCGAATGAAGCCCTTGTCCATCAACTCCTTCAATTGAGTCTTCAGTTCAGCCAATTCGTTGGGCGGCATTCGAAATCTGACCACTTGGAGATCGGAGGCGGTCCCAGTGCGGCTCCACTACAAACTCAATGGCCCGATCAGGTGGCATCACGGCAATTCCGGGAACACATCGGGGTACTCTGACACCACAGGGACAGTATCTAGTGTCTCGACTTCGGCGCCATTCAAGGAGCAAAGTGTGGCCTTGCCCTCGTCGAAGAGTAAGGTCAACCGGCTGCCCTTCAGTCCCTTGAGTGAGATGGAGCGGCGAGAACAATCGATGATGGCCTGCCGCGGCGTGAGCCAGTTCATACCCAAAATGACATCCAATCCACGCAATTCAAGGAGTAGCAGGTTGGCAAGGAAAGGAATCCCCTGAACCAGCACTGACGCCTTCAGAACAGCTTGGTTGGTTACCATCTCTGAACCGACTGCCTTAATGAGAAAAGAGGTACCGCTGCTACTCACACTCATCTGGTGTTGCGAGGCAAAGTCTTTGCTAATGAAAGAGTGCGATGCCCCTGAGTCAAACAGAACCCTAGCAGCATAACCATTGACAAACAACATACCTGCCAGAACCGTGCCACCCTCAGGGATCGCCTCGGTGTCGACGTAGCGGACGTGACCCGGGTGCTGAACTGGAGGTGGAGGTAGTGCTGAGGTACCCGAAGGTCGAGGAGCAGCTGCAATACCGCCCCTCCTTGGGAAGGGACAATCTCTGATGAAGTGTCCAGCCCGCCCGCAGTTGTAGCATGGGCCCGGTCCAGAGCCTGTCATCACTCGCACTCCCGACTGTGGCTGGGGAGGACGAGGAGCAGCAACAGTAGATCGAGCCACTCCAGCAGGCAGGGGAGGCGCAGGGACAGGAGCCTTCGGTGGTGGAAAGGCACCCCGGGCCCGCTGTGAACTGCCACCCACTGGATATTGCACTGCCCTCTTCCGCTTCTTCTCCTCTTGATGACTCTTCATCTTGTGTTCCACAGTGATCGCCCGACTCACCAAAGCATTGAAGTCGGGGAAATCACACACAGAGAGTCGGTCTTGCATCTTTGCCGTCAACCCGCTCATGAAGCGGTTCTGCTTCTTCTCCTCGGTATCAACCTCCTCCGGCGCATACTGAGCCAGGTAGTTGAACTCTCGTGAATAGTCCACCACAGTCTTGTTCAGCTGTCGAAGCGCAAGGAACTGCTGCTTCTTGATGTCCATTAGGCCCTTGGGAATATGATAGGCCCGGAAAGCCTCCCGGAACTCTGCCCAAGTAACCTGATGCCCCACTGGCTGCATCACCAGGAAATTGGCCCACCATGCTCCAGCAGGGCCTTGTAGCTGCTGCGCTGCGTAGGGAGCCTTCTGAAGATCCCCGCACTGGATAAGAGCGAACTTCTGCTCCATCGTGCGTAGCCAGTCGTCTGCCTCCAAGGGATCACTGGCCCGGGAGAATACTGGCGGCTGAGTGTGGAGGAAGTCCAAATAGCCATTTGGGCGGGCTCGCCCTTCGCCGCGGCCACCCGGAGCAGCCTGATTCTGGACCAGCATCTCCAGAATCCGGTTGGTAGTCTCCTGGTTCCTTTCTGACCGTAGCATGATATCCAGCACATTGGGAGGAGGAGGCGGATCACCACGGCCAGGCTGTGACCGTCCAGCGCCGTCATCCTCACCTCCCAAACCACCGCGGGTCCTCATTCTGTTATCAACGAAATCCAGATGACAAGAGTTAGACACCACGGGAAGGATAAGCCTTAGATTCGCTAAACCCGTGAACCACTCCAAAGTCAGACTGTAGCACTCCACGCTGGAGTTCAACGAGTCCAACACGCTAAAACAACATAATTCATGATGCGTGATGACATGCACATGCATGAGATGATACGACATGCACGATTCCAACGCAACTCACATTCACCCCTATAACCTAGGGCGGGGATAAATATTACTTCCGACCTAATGCATTATGACAGTCCTAACCAATCCCTAACTGGTCGTCAAGTTGGGGTCCGTCTTTGTGCGCCTTGCTCTGATACCAGCCCTGAGAGGAGCCGCCCAGATCGTCCTCGAGTTGTTGGATGAACGGTTACTCCCATCGGATTTGGATCCTAGCAACAAATCACCGGAGGTGATTTCGGTGCTAATACCCAAGCCCAATCGAGACAACTCCAAGAGCATCCAAACAATTCGACAACCATCCCGGTATTCCCCCGGTATGCGATCCAACACTCGCCCAGGATCCCCACATACCGGTTCCCAATGCCATATCAATCAATTCACACAAAGGGGCATCGAGCCCCCAAGCTCACTACCAGAGACGCAAAAACGCGGAAGCAAACGAACACACCACACGGCACAAAGAGGCCCAACAGAGAAAACCAACAAAGACGACCGACGAAAAGCAAACGGGTTCCAATACAGAATTAAAGGTACAGCTGTTCACAAAAGCATCTCCTACTAAACTATACAACAAAAGTAAAACACCCTGGTAGTGTCATGCCCTAACACTACTGGGCGCACACTCGCAGATGGCCTCTACTTGGTGCCCTTGGCCACCGATAGGCGATGAGGGGCAAAACTCACACCCATTGGATCCTCACCTGCAAAACCACACAGTAGAAGCCTGAGTACAAAAGGTACTCGCAAGTCTTACCCGTGGTCCATATACGACCGACTCCAAAGGATTATGCATTTGGATGTAGCAAGGAATAAGCTGAAAGTAGAAACGATTCTGAAATGCTTAACACTTATTGTTTAGTTACTTAAACTACTCAATTCTCAATTTTTGTGCGGTTGTTAATGCACCTACCACTAGGTGAAGTTAACAATTAACAAACCACATCAATTAACCACATTCATTTCGAGCTCAAGCCCAAGGCGAACTTCTATTCAAGTTATTTACTACGTGTAACAGCAGTGACCAAGCGTGCTCATATCCGAGAGCGCGGCAATTCGAATCGCTTAATTAACCCTGCAGGGAAGCATTGATCACACGACATGTGCCACGAAGGAACCTCATGTCAACCCCCTCCCATCCATACTTACTCGCCGAAGTACCCTCATGGGTCCGAAAACCTAGCACCCTCTCGAGTAGCCCAAGCCCGGCTTGGCCACTCGAGAGCCGGCCTAGGCCTCGCCCTCATCATCACGCCCAACCGCATGAGGTCGTAGTCCTTCGAGTAAGCATGCGATAAAACAGGGCTTACCCTACCATAATCAGGCATGTGACCAACCAGTTGGTGCCAAGCCATGGTGCCACATCGGATCGGTCCTTAGCAGACTCAGGCGGGACTACCACATTTGGATCTCCTTACCCAAATGCCCCAATTCTCCCGCCCGGTCTCCAATTATACCTTTTTCCACAACACAACCACTTCAAACAGTTCCAGAGACTAGAATGCGTAAACCACAAGCAGTGGAACCATCCACTACTTGGCCCGAACCCGACTCCTAAGCATACTAAGCACGACACAATTAATACCCATAATCTAGCTCCAAGGGAGGTGTCTTCAAGTAACAAGGAAAAGGGTATATGCAGCAAGTAGGATCTAGCCTATCCCACACTTCAATTCCTAATGCAACACCTAACATCCAATAAGCAGTTAATTCACGAAAATAGATTACACATAAGGTTCAAGATGCATAGGTGCTTGCCTTGTTCTTCTGCTTGCAGACCGACAGTGACTTGCCCCTCGGCACTTCCCTCAACCATGACCACGTCAGTCGCCGCGGGATCGTTCTCTACACGGATACAATGCATAATGAGATGCATGCCATGCGAAAGAAACAAATACAATGCAACAAGAACGCGAAACTCCCACCCGAACAGACCAGGTGAACCCGGACAGTCCGGGTTTTTAATCCGGACAGTCCGGCTAACCCGGACATTCCGGCCATATGCGTCCGGATACTCCGGCCTGGGTGGACACTCCGGACTGGGGTCCGGACACTCCGGCCCTGGCGCAACTTGCCCAACTAACACGAGGGATCGAAGTTCCACCAAGCCCTACGGCACCATGAGGGCCCGATCTACGACTTCTCTACACCTTGCAAGCCGGGAGAAGTTCCAAGCTAGCTCAACCCACAACGAACGGATCTCACTCTTTGCAACTCCAACCAAAACTCAACCCAACTCTAGGGATGACATTATCTACCCCCGATCTACCACCCTAACATCCAACATTGCCCAAAACAACCCCCAAACCAACCACCCACCAAAACCCTAACATCCCCAACGTTCAACCCAAACCTCAAACTTGCAACCCAACCTCAAATCCAACCCCAAGGGAACCCTAGAACTCAAGGGCACTAGATAGGGGGTCCAAGAAGGGAGCTTACCTTCAAGGAGGAGGAACGAGAAGGAGAGGAAGCCGGGTAGGGGAAGGAAGACGCCGGCTTGAAGGAGAGCTTAAGGTCACCGGGATGGGGAAGCCATCAAGGAGGAGCCACGGGAGGTCACCGGCCGGTGGGGAGCTCGCCGTGGAGGAGCCCAAGGTGGGGAGCACGGAAGGAGGGAGCAAGTAGGAAGAAATGAATGGAGAGGGGACCACAAAAATCAGACTTTTATACAAAACCCCCACATGATCCGGACTCTCCGGACGTTCAACCCGGAGACTCCGGGTTGGGGTCTTCGGTACAGTCAACCCGGACACTCCGGACATTCAGTCCGGACACTCCGGGTTGGGGTGCTCGGTCAGGGCAATCCGGATACTCCGGACAATATATCCGGACATTCCGGGTTGAGTCCGGACATTCCGGATGTTGATCCGGACACTCCGGATGTCCCAGAAAATTTAAAACTTGGGGCGTTGACACCAAATCAAGTAAACGAGTACACCATCACGAATCTTAGGAAATTTCCTAGATGTTTCTAAGTATTGGGAAAAGCTGATTCGGACTCTAAAATTGTCTAATCTACAAAACATTACGTTCTGTCCCAATTACATCACAGATTTGAACACGCTCGGTAAAACGATCATAAATTTCAAATGTATGGGTGGAATTGGACGTTCTTGGTGTCCAATTAAAGGTATTGAAGTCATCTACAACTTTCTCTACAGGCGGTCGACCAAATTCGGAATCTAAAATTACGAAAACTCAAACCCTAGGTCGTGTTGCCAATCTGCCCGAAACAGAGAACTATGAAATCTCTAGTTTTCATCCAATCTACCCAATCACAGCACCACCTCTTGATATAAAAGCATCAAACCATCCCCAAGGATTGCCCCTAACCATACCTTCGTCCGATGAAACGATGAACTGACGAACGGCGACGAATCTCCTCCCGGTTCTCCCGATCTCCTTCCTCACGCTGGAACCGCCGGATCTCCTGATCGCGGAGCTTCCCGATGGAGAGAACAGCGGGTTGGCGAGATGAGGAGCTCTCCTAGGCCTGCAAGGAGGGTGGGGAGGAGAGGGGAGGAGTGGTGGCGCAAGGGGGAAGGGAGGAGGCGCAAGGAGGGGTGGCGTCTAGGAGTGGGAGGAGGAGGAGGTGGGGGCGCCCTAGGGTTTGGGGGGGCACATGAGCAGGCTATGCTGCCCCCCCATCATCCCCACATGGCCCAAAAGCCTCCCCCAACGGCCCAAGTTGTTCCCCCAAGGCCTAAACTCCCCAGGAAGGGCCCAAACACCCGGAATCGGCCCGAAAACGCGATTAATCCTCATACCGTAAAGTTTTAATCTCTAATTTCATATTTTATAAAGTCACGACACTCCGTCCAAAAGGATCCGGTGTTTTCGGCGAGCGGAGGGAAGATTGGATAGCGTGGAGGAGCCGTTCGTCGATCGGGTGGTTCGCCAAGCAGAGGTATGATTTGGAGAATTTGTTGGTAAAGGTTTGGTGCTGGTTATATGGGGAAGATCATGGTTAAAATTGGTTTTTAGGTGCTGTGGTTAGATGGTTTTAGGGTGATTGTGTAACACCCCAGCATCTAGTATGCATAAATGCTACCAAACATAGACTAAACAACACCTAAATACCACAAATTAACATAAATTACAGCAAAGGAGCAAATGCTAAAACCGAAAATTTCGGCTGCATCTCCTTTGTTTCTCATGCTTCGAAGCAACAACAATAGTAAGACAAGATATAGCTTGGTCAATGACAACTAAAACAACAATAACAATTGATATGGCAACACTTATATCTACAAACAGCGAATTCAACCATTTCACCAATTATAGTGAAGCAAAAGATGAACTTAAGCTCAAAACCAAGCCGAGCACCAGGTTTCATGGCACAAATCTTATTATCATGTCTCCAAGTGATTAAACATAGACTATGAATGTGGAGCTACGTGTAGAAGTGTAGCTAAACCCCTTTCCCGCATGCCGGTCTCAAAGTACCTAAAAACAACATAAAACACAAGCGTGAGTTCATCACTCAGCAAGTATATTGCAATGGGCCAAAAAAAAAAAACAATTCAATGTAACATCACTACATACCATGCTCAACTTCATGGTCAAGTCATAATCTCATATTCAACATCATATTCATGCCTCAAAATCATTGTTCACATATCATCATCATCATGTATGCAATGCGATGCAATGCAATGCTCATATCTCCTGGAAGCTTATACCGGTATAGCTGAGTGCACACCCGTCGGTGTGCACCCTCTCCCCCCTTCCATCCCGTAGATGGAGGGTGCCTAATCCTCGTTTCCATTCACCACGTGGATGGAATCACGATGTAGGTCTTACTCAATGGCGTTCCGGACTAGTCATAACTTTCTCACCGACCTTACCGGACTAGTTATGACTTTCTCACCGCCCTCGCCATGTCTCATACCCTGAATGCAAAGATGCCAACATCATAAAATAATTTGCACATTTACT
Organism: Rhipidocladum racemiflorum; assembly: GCA_036346355.1. NCBI lineage: Eukaryota > Viridiplantae > Streptophyta > Magnoliopsida > Poales > Poaceae > Rhipidocladum > Rhipidocladum racemiflorum. The sequence goes on along the minus strand of CM070576.1, from coordinate 9,053,830 downwards.
TAAACCAATCATGGCATAGAATCATAATGGATCATTTTCATCATACCAATAGCAAGCATTAAAGCATGGCATGTTATCGCATCATAAATTCAATTTCAACTCATCAAAACTAGCGATCTACAACTCGCTACCCATTCCAATACACTTGCCTTAACCTCCGGCGACGGATTGATGAGGAGTAGTGGGCACTCCCGGGGTCACACCACCTGCACATAGGCATCACACACTCACAAACATGCCCACAAAACATTACACAACATTCATCTAACCCGACTTCGCACCTTACTTGCAAAACCCAAAAACAGAGGCTCTGTCCCGCTGGGACAGCAGACTTCCAACGGCCATAACTTGAGTTCTAAGACTCTAAATCAATTAAACGAGTACATCCTCGCGTAGCTTAGGAAATTTCCCAACTTTTTCTAGTTATAGGGAAAGATTGATTCGGAATCTAAAGTTGTTTAATCTACAAAATACCGTGATCTGTTCCAATCACGTCACAGATTTTAACACGCTCGGTAAAACAGTCATAACTTTCAAACGGCTGATCGGAATTTAACGTTCTTTATGTCCACGGAAAGATAATTAAATTACCTACAACTGCTTCAACGTCCGTACGACCAGATTCGGAATCTAAATTGGCGAAAAACTAAACCCTAGGTCGAATGCTCATGCTGTCCAAAACAGAGAACGTGGCAACATCTAGATCTAATCCAATCTACTCAATTACAACACCACCAATTGATCTAAAAACATGATATTCACCCTTATAACAGATCCTAGACCAACCCCAAGGATTCCCATGGCCATACCTTCGCCCGACGACCGAAAACCCAACGGATCTCCTCCCGGTTCGCGCGATCTCCTTCCTCGCTCCAAATCCACCGGATCTCCTCGTCACGGAGCGCTCCAATGGATGGATCTTCGAGGTGTTGAGGTGGAGAACTCCCCTAGGGGCAGCAAGGGAGGTGGATAGGGGAGGAGAGTGGTGGTGGCGCCATGGGGGATGATGGAGAGGAAGGGGAAGGGTGGAGGCGCATGGGGGGGCTATGGGGTGGTGGCTAGGGTTGGGAGAGGAAGTTTGGGGCGCACCCAGGGGTGGGGGCCAGATTTGGCTGCCCAAAAGTCCCCCCCTTGGGCCCAAACACTTCCACCGGAGGCCCAACTCAACCCCCAAGGCCCAAAGTCCCCCGGAGAGGCCCAAACACCCGAAAACGGCCCAAAAACACGCTATAAACGGCATAACGTAAAGTTTTAACCTCCATTTACATATTTTATAATGTTTTGACCTCAACATCCACATTTTATAAGATTACGACACTCCGTGGGGTCACATCACTTCATAAGGCCCAAAAACGCGAGTAAACCTCAAGCCGTAAAGTTTTATTCTCTAATTTCACATTTTATAATGTCACACCATACCGTAGTGTCACAGATTGCAATTCTGTCATGCGTTCTGTCCTCGGGCAGATTAGGTCGTCGACATTTGGATGTGAATTAGATAATTTTATATGCATTTCATGGAGGCCTAGCTGTTGCAAAAGTTGTAGGTAATCGAATTACCTATAATTGGGCACCAAAATTGTTAAATTTTGATCGTCCGTTTAAAAGTTATGGTCATTTTGCTGAACGCTGTTCAATCTAAGACGTGAATGGTGCAGTCTGTGTTCAATTGTAGATTAGGGGATTTTAGACGCCGAATCAGTTTTCGCGAATACTTAGATAAATGTGGTAAATTTCCTGAGGTTCGAGAAAATGTGCTCGTTTACCTAATTTGGAGTTGTAGAACTCAAGATATGCATGTTGGAACCCTGCTGTCCCGTTGAACAGATTCTTTGTTTTTGGGTTTTTAGGAGTGGGTTGCGAAGTCGATGAAGTTGATTGTTCTTGTGTTGATTTGTGGGCATGTTTTTGAGTGTATTATACCTATGTGCAATTGGTGTGACCCCGGGAGTGCCATCAACATCCCCCACTCCGTCTCTCGTGGTTGGAGGCAAGTGTATTGGGATAGTTTTGGCTTAGGAGGCCATAGGCATTCCTGATGGTTTATTTTATTGTGCTAATCTTGAATTATGCTATATCGTGTGCTTGATTTTATTGTTCACTCTGTATTGGTTCATGAAATGTTTGAATTTATAATCTTAGCTTGAACTGATGCTGTAACTCCTGTTATTCCTGTTTTAGATATTATCTATTATGCTGTTGTGATATGATATTATTATTGTTGCTTCAAACCATGGAAAAACAAAGGATATGCTGCCGAAATTTCGTTTTAGCAATTAACGTAGTTGCTGTAATTTAGTGTTAATTATATATTTTTGGTTGCTTCTAGAATCGTTTGGGTGACATTCGCAGCTTCTGTACTGGGTGGATAGAACCCTAACAGCGGTGAAACCTCAGCGGGTGGTGTCGGGCTTGGTAGATGCATTGTAAAGGCCTTGTCATGATGTCTCCCGACACACCAAAGGAAGTGTGTTAATAGCTTGGCATAAGGAGATGATCATGTCTTGTGGGTAAAGTTGTACACCTCTGCATAGTGAAAAACTATTCGAATAGCTGTGCCTACGGTCAAGGGCACGCAAAGAATGTTTTCATATTGGTAGACTTGGTTTTTGGTTTTTAAAAACTGATGTTTTGGGATCTGGGAGTCGCTAGAACTCCCAGATGTTGTCGGGACCCGAATGTGCAAATCTAGACCCTCTATGTATTCAACACTAGTCCAGGATCATGCTAGTGCACAAAGTCTCAACATAGATGAATATCACAATCATCCACAGGGGAATAATAAAAATAACACAAATATAGAATATAAACTATTGAACAACCTTAAGGTCAACCTTACACTTGTGAGGCCATGATGGCTTCAACTCCAATTAAATAAGCAGCAGCAGAACAAAGAACATCAGTGAATCCCATCAATACTCCACAGGCAACTAACGGGGTTCAACTCCTAGATATTCGCCTTCTCTCGAAATTTCTTCTTCTTCGACGAAGTAGTCTTCTTCTCAACTGGTGATTGTTTGTTGCAAGGGGTGAGTACATAAGCACTTAGCAAGTAATGCACAGAATGCAGGACTAATAACTACACGCATGGCTTATTCCAAATGACAGGCTAAATGGTTATTTTGCGAAAAAGCAACATTCAAGAATAATCATAATAGATTGTAAAGCAGTAAAACAAATAATAATAGTAATAGATTTCACAGGTGTTTCACAAGTAAAACATACCACCTCCTTAACCACCTATCACTTTTCCACAGGAAAAATGCCTCCAAGCCCAACTTTCACTTTTAAGAAAAGCTAACCCTTGATTCTAATCCCCGAGCATTGTCTAGTACCGCGGACATGGCTATTCGAATAGGTTTTACACTCTGCAGAGGTTATACACTTTACCCACAAGATACAATTAACTCATCACGTCAACCGTGAATCGCCATACAAGTGTATGCGAATGAGTGATCATAACAAAGCCTTTCGAAAACTTCTATCTTAACAAGTGAACCTCTCCGGTTGTTGCACACTAACCCTTCCCTTAGCAAAGGTGAAGTCTAGGACAACCAACAGTTAGATGGGTACCTAGTTGTAGCCCCGGTATGCTCCCCCGTGCAGCTACACCTATGTGTAGCTATCACCCTGAGGTACCACATGCAAGATATCAGTAACTTACTCAACTAGGTTTGTCCCATTCCAGACATGTGGTTGTATATTTGGCCCAGTTCAAAGGCTTGCAAGGTTAAGTCCTTAGCGTGACCAGGGCAAGACATACATCAATAATCTCATAGAAAATCCATCACTCATATATATATCATGTTTCATACAATCCCAACCGCCAAAGCTGGCCCAGCATAATTCTTGCCACTTACCCCAGTCCAAAACATTTTATCACCCCAGGTGATTATTGCGCAACACAAGGCCAACAACAACTCAACATCCTTGAAGAAGCACGAAGGCCTCTGCATATCAACATCATCGCGTCAGCAACACGTCACACCATTTTCAAAATACATTGCATAGGGAAACCAAGGGAGGCGACGACGTGCGTGCATAGTGGCCGGCATGGCCTCCGATACCCGCGCGCTAACCAGTCTGTCGGCAGTACCGCTCGAGCTTCCCGGTACTGCCGCCCGCCCGGTAGTACCGGGCTTACACCAGTGGTACTGCCGCTCCAGGGCTAGGAACTTTGGGTCTTTCGCAGCTTTGCTTCGGCGCTTGACTAATTGGCTTTGGGACTTTTGGAAAATGTCCGGGGCATCTTAAGGAAGGTTTAGGAACTTACGATTATGTTCTAATCTACATGATTCATGATTTTGCCCGAAATCAAATCCAGGGGCTCCGATCGGGGAAAATGACCGAACGAAAGGACAAAAAGGATTTCGAAAGTGAATAACTTCAAATTAAGATCCTAAAATCAAATCTAAGCACAATTAAACACTCAATTAGCTTAATTAACCCTATTTATTCTTAATTAAAAATTCAGGGTGCTACACTTTCTTCTATCAGCTAAGCAATTGAGATTTTCCACCAAGTGATTTCTTTTGCTATAGAGAAGCCGACAATTTTCCTCACCTATCATTCATTCACTAGGTGTCGGATAGTATTGGCATGCCAGATGAAACAATCGAGCTATTCAAGCAATTCATTTCTCCAAGTACAATGTTAGTCGGCATTCATAGGAAGAATCAAACTTTCCACCCTTCTTATGAGTTATATCACCCATCAGTTTTGGACAAGTGATTTCGAGCCTCAATTTACTAAGTCAGCTTAGTCCTAGGGAATGGATACACAAAGCTTCCACTACTTCCATAGTTTTTAGCATGGCCGACGACCTCTAACTCCAGAGTCTACATCGCTTTTTGCTCAACAGCTGATGAGGACATCACTAACATGGATACAGCCATACCTACAAACCCAATGGAAACCAACAATATCATACAAGGGCCAATTACTCGAGCTCGCGCAGTCAATTCAATTACCAGGTGAATGCGTTCCTCGGGTTGCATACAAATAATTTAATGAATGGTATGCTATTTAATCCTTGTAATGATTTTATTGTCCTTAGGAACCAAGGAGAAGGACTCCCAAACGTCAAGCATGAGGCCAATTCTTCCGGTGCACAAGTTATACTCGGATTCGGCCTCCGGGATAGCACCAACTTAAAACGACCATAACTTTTGATCTACAAGGGTGTTTGGGGTCTATGAGTACTGGTTTGAAAGGTTTCGACGTCCTCTTTCCAACGAATCCGACCCCATCCCCAAATTCCTTCCGAGTCAACGGGAATCTGCAAAACAATTGGCATCACTTTTCCAAACCGAGAAGACTTGGGCTTTGGGCCTTGTAATAGAGTTGTAGTTGGTATCCTACTGCTTTGGACGTGATTCCCACGCCCCTAGTTTTCATAAATAGCCAGACATCGGCTCCTTAGGGTTTTGGGTTTTATTTGATTAGTTTAGCCAAATGCAAACTTCATCTTGCGAGTTGTGCTGGACAGCCACCTTGTCGAGATCGTCAATAAGTGTCCACTTTGTTTCGCTTCCACTTTTATCCACAATTTCAGATTGCTTATCCTATTGTTCTCGCTTGTTCTTCAGTTGCTTGCAGGAATTCAACCTCGTGTTCAGGTTGATCGTGCCTACGGCAAGATCAATAACCCGCCGGAGTTGGTTTAGCGATTGCTAAGGCGCATCGTCGTCGTACGGTGCAGTCGGATCGTCAAAGTCGACTCCAACAAATCGATCGTGTGTTTCTCATCAAAAGATCGGGACACCCTTAGTGCCATCACGGCGCCATCAAGTGGTATCAGAGCAAACCAGGTTGCTCGGTGAGAATTCTTTACCCTAGATTAGTAGATTGATATCTTTCCTATAGTCCAGAGAAGCGCCATCAGATTGGATCTCCCCATACCAAAACAATTTGAGCCTCGCAATTTCCTTTCCAGTGCACTGTGTTATTGAATTTTTGGTTACATCGTTGTGTCGAGTTGCTGAATTCTAGTTCTAGTTGGAGTCCAAGTGAGAAGAATTTTTGTCTCCCACGCCGGTTTCGAGTTGTGTTCGGTTTCGGTCCCGAACTGTTGACAAAAAAAGGTGTTCGGACCGAAGCTTCTTTTCACCCGACTGGTCGCCCACTTGGTCGCCCGACCGGTCGCCCTCCTGTTAGCCGACTGGTCGCCGCGCTTGTCACCCGACTGGTCGCACACCTGATAGCTGACTGATCGCCCGACTGGTCGCCCACTTGGTCGCCCGACCGGTCGCCCTCCTGTTAGCCGACTGGTCGCCGCCTGACTAGTCGTCGCGGTTGTCACCCGACTGGTCGCACACTATAGCCCATTGGTCACCCACTTGGTCGCCCGACTGCCGCTCGTTAGCCGATCGTCGCCACCTGGTCGTCCATTGGTCACACGACTAGTCTTCCTTTGCATAGCACTTGAAAGAAAAGCGACTCGGATCGTTCCGCAAAAAAAGAGTCCGGAACAGATCCAAAAATTTTACGTGCCAAACCTGTTTCACAAGATCCCGATCTTTTGAGATAGTTCCCTTCTTCGCAAATTTTTTAGCGTTGATTTTCATCTGTTGTGGAACTGTCTGTCGCCGATCATGATTTTGAGTCACCAGTCCTTGCTAGCCTAGAGTCGACAACTAGTGACTAGACGTTGAACAATTCTTCAATTTTGCATTCACCGATTGGATTATTGCTAACCTTTTGCTACTAAATTAAGCCTGTCGGCTTCACTTTCTACCGTCTGAGCGTTCGATCCCTTGGCAATCGCTCTACACAAACTTCGGAGAACCTTTGACAAACGCTAACGGCCGACAACGCCTCTTTGCATTGTAAGAACTTGTAAGAACTTGGGTCATAGGCTTGAGCGCTGAGAGACTTGCCACCTAGTAGTTGATAGGAACATTATACTTGTGATTTTTGTTTCCTTGTCATCAACTAACCATGTCGGTGACGAGTTCACTTCATCACTCTCCACGAACCAAGGGCATCATTGCTCACTTCCAAAAGATGACGAGGAAACCACCGATGGTCTTAGCGAGGATGTACGGCTCACTAATGAGCGTATGTCAATGCAAGAAGACCGTCTCAGATCCATCGAGGCCGCACAAGGGATTGCTAACACTACTCTTGCTACTATTTTGGCTAGACTTGATACTTTTGCAGCCCTTGCATCTCGGTGCTTCCAATCCACCACCCGTCGTCCAAGCAACAATTCAGCTCCACGGGAGAGGTCCCGGCAGATTTAGAAGAGCGAGCGAAGAACACGAATATGATAAAACCAGCGATGTGGAGGAGGTCAACCCTGTCCGTTACGATAATGATCGTGACCATCATCGGCTACGCTTCAATCAGCAAGGTATGCGACGTGATCCTCCACGACCAAGGGAACGAGAACGAGATGATGTTTTCCCTAAGGTAAATTTCAATATGCCACCTTTTGAAGGTAAATATGACCCTGATGGTTACCTTAGTTGGGAATTACTTGTTGATCAAAAATTTGCGTGCCATGATTTCCCTGAGAATAGAAGAGTTAGGGCTGCCACAAGTGAGTTCACTGATTTTGCTTCTGTTTGGTGGAGAGAACATTGCCGTGCTCATCCAAATAATATACCCACCACTTGGGAAGCCATGAAATTGCTAATGAGGCATAGATTTGTTCCTTCATACTATGCTAGCGATTTATTGAATAAATTGCAGCGCCTACACCAAGGTAAAAATTCGGTGGAAGAATATTACCAAGAATTGCAAATTGGCATGTTGCGTTGTGGATTAATTGAGAATGAGGAAGCTTCTATGGCTCGTTTCTTAGGTGGTTTAACTCGAGAAATCCAGGATATTCTAGACTATAAGGATTATAATTCGATGACTCGGTTGTTTCATCTTGCTTGCAAAGCTGAACGTGAAGTGCAGGGTCATCAATCAAGGGCAAAGACTAACTTTTCTGCAGGTCAAACTACTTCGTGGATACCGCGGACCCCTGCTGCCCCTGCCGGCCGTACTACCACGCCGACCTCATCTATCAACATAACGGCGTCCGCCACCGCAAATTCGGCACCACGACCAACGCCGACGAAAAGTGCCACACAAGCTACTACAAATAGTTCGTCGTCGTCGGTCAAATCAATGGGACGCACCAAAGATGTTCAGTGCCATCGCTGCAAGGGTTTCGGTCACATGATAAAGGAGTGTCCGAACAAACGTGTGCTAATAATCCGTGAAGACGGCGAGTATGATTCAGCAAGTGATCTTGATGATGAAACATATGCTTTGCTCGCTGAACATGAAGACGGCGATCCAAATGCCGAGCATGACGAGGTGCACGTGAGCGCTGGAGATGCTGACCAATATTTGAGTATTATTGCACAATGTGTGCTTAGTGCTTAGATTGCTCGCGCCGATCCAAATCAACGCCACAACTTGTTTTACACAAAAGGCGTCGTCAAGGAGCGATCCATTCGAATAATCATTGATGGTGGGAGTTGCAATAATCTAGCCAGCATGGACATGGTGGAGAAGCTAGCACTCTCCACTAGACCACACCCTCAGCCCTACCACATTCAATGATTCACCAACAGCGGCAAACTCAAGGTAACTCGCATGGTAAGAGTACTTTTCGCTTTAGGTTCCTATCATGATTATGTTGATTGCGATGTCGTACCTATGCAAGCATGTTCTATGTTATTAGGTAGACCATGGCAATATGATAAGGATTGTTTACATCATGGTGGAACAAATCAATACTCTTTTGTGCATAAAAAAAGAAAATTGTGCTACACCCAATGTCGCCTGATGCCATTGTAAAGGATGAAATTGCTAGATCTAGCAAAGAGAAAAATCGAGAGAATTCTAAGAGTGAAAATCAGATTGTCGCCAAAGGACTTGAACAACATAAACAGAGAGAATCTAACCTTGATTGTGCCAAGCAGAATGAGATTAAATTGAAAGGTGCTTGTTTTCTTGCGACAAAATCTTATTTGAATGAGTTGGATGTTTGTAGGTATACATGCTATGCTTTGGTCTGCAAAGAAACTTTGTTTTCACTAGAGGAGATGTCTCTCTCTTTGCCTCCTGTTGTCACTAACCTTTTGCAGGAATACACTGACATCTTTCCAAAGGACATCCCCTCAGAGCTGCCGCCAATTAGAGGGATTGAGCATCAAATTGATCTCATTCCAGGGGCATCCTTGCCCAACCGAGCACCTTACAGAACCAACCCTGAAGAGACACAAGAGATACAGCGCCAAGTTCAAGAATTGCTTGATAAAGGGTACGTACGTGAATCTCTTAGTCCTTGTGCTGTACCAGTCATTTTAGTACCTAAGAAAGATGGAACATGGCGCATGTGTGTGGATTGTAGAGCAATTAATAATATCACCATTAGATATCGCCATCCTATTCCTCGGTTAGACGATATGCTTGATGAATTAAGTGGCTCTACTATGTTCTCTAAAGTGGATTTGCGTAGTGGGTATCACCAGATTCGCATGAATTTAGGATATGAATTGAAAACAACATTTAAAACTAAGTTCGGGTTATATGAGTGGTTAGTAATGCCTTTCGGGTTGACTAATGCTCCTAGCACTTTCATGAGATTGATGAACGAGGTTTTACGTGCTTTCATTGGAAAATTTGTGGTAGTTTACTTCGATGATATCTTGATTTATAGCAAATCTTTAGAGGCTCATCTTGAACATCTACGTGCTATTTTTAATGCTTTACGCGATGCACGCTTATTTGGTAACCTTGAGAAGTGCACCTTTTGCACGGATTGAGTATCTTTTCTTGGCTATGTTGTTACTCCACAGGGCATTGAAGTTGACCAAGCCAAGATTGAAGCGATATAGAGTTGGCCGACTCCTAACACGGTCACATAGGTGCGAAGTTTTCTAGGACTTGCTGGATTCTATCGTCGTTTTGTGAAGGACTTCAGCACCATCGCTGCACCCATGAATGAGCTCACCAAGAAGGGTGTACCTTTTGCTTGGGGCAAGTCACAGGAAGATGCCTTCAACATTCTGAATGCTAAGTTAACCCATGCACCCTTACTCCAGCTTCCAGACTTTTCTAAGACTTTTGAACTAGAATGTGATGCTAGTGGAATTGGTTTGGGTGGTGTTCTGTTACAAGAAGGAAAACTTGTTGCTTATTTTAGTGAGAAGTTGAGTGGGCCAAGTTTGAATTATTCTACTTATGATAAGGAGTTATATGCGCTAGTTCGAACTTTAGAAACATGGCAACATTATTTATGGCCCAAGGAATTTGTTATACATTTTGATCATGAATCGTTAAAACATATTAGAAGTCAAGGTAAACTGAACCGTAGACATGCAAAGTGGGTTGAATTCATTGAGTCATTTCCTTATGTCATCAAACACAAAAAGGGAAAGGATAATGTCATTGCTGATGCCTTGTCTAGGAGATATACCATGCTCTCACAACTTGACTTCAAAATTTTTGGTTTGGAAACAATTAAAGAGCAATATGTGCATGATGATGATTTTAAAAATGTGTTGCTCAATTGTAAAGAGGGAAAAACTTGGAACAAATTTGTCCTCAATAATGGGTTTGTGTTTAGAGCAAACAAACTATGTATTCCAGCTAGTTATGTTCATTTGTTATTGCTATAGGAAGCGCATGGAGGAGGATTGATGGGACACTTTGGTGTGAAGAGGACGGAGGACATACTCGCTAGCCATTTCTTTTGGCCCAAGATGAGACGAGACGTGGAACGTTTCATCGCTCGCCGCTCTACATGTCAAAAAGCTAAGTCACGACTTAATCCACAAGGTTTATACATGCCTCTGCCTGTTCCTAACCTGCCTTGGGAGGATATTTCTATGGACTTTGTGTTAGGACTTCCTAGAACAAAGAAGGGGAGGGATAGTATCTTTGTTGTTGTGGATAGATTTTCTAAAATGGCACACTTCATACCTTGTCACAAAAGCGATGACGCTACCAACATTGCTGACTTATTCTTTCGTGAAATTGTTCGCTTACATGGTGTGACAAACACAATAGTTTCAGATCGTGACACTAAATTCTTAAGCCACTTTTGGAGAACTTCATGGCCTAAATTGGGAACTAAACTTTTATTTTCTACTACTTGTCATCCCCAAACTGATGGACAAATTGAGGTCGTTAATCGAACTTTATCTACCATGCTTAGGGCTGTTTTGAAAAAGAACATTAAATTGTGGGAAGAATGCTTGCCTCATATTGAGTTTGCTTATAATCGGTCTATGCATTCTACTACTAAGATGTGCCCTTCTGAGATTGTATATGGTTTTGTACCTCATGCTCCAATTGATTTGTTACCTCTGCCATCTTCGGAAAAATTGAATCTTGATGCTAAACAACGTGCTGATTTGATTATGAAAATGCATGAGACAACTAAAGAAAACAAAGAGCGCATGAATGCTAAATATAAACTTGCTGGTAGTAAGGGAAGGAAACATGTAACTTTTGAACCAGGCGATTTAGTTTAGTTGCATTTGCGAAAAGATCGATTCCCAAAACTAAGAAAATCTAAGTTGATGCCGCGAGCTGAAGGTCCTTTCAAAGTATTGGCAAAGATTAATGATAATTCATACAAGCTTGAATTGCCTGCAGATTTCTGGGTTAGTCCCACATTCAACATTGCCGATTTGAAACCATACTTGGGAGAAGATGATGAACTTGAGTCGAGGACGACTCAAATGCAAGAAGGGGAGGATGATGAGGACATCACTAACATGGATACGGCCATACCTACAAACCCAATCAAAACCAACAATATCATACAAGGGCCAATTACTCGAGCTCGCGCACATCAATTCAATTACCAGGTGAATGCGTTCCTCGGGTTGCATACAAATAATTTAATGAATGGAATGCTATTTAATCCTTGTAATGATTTTATTGTCCTTAGGAACCAAGGAGAAGGACTCCCAAACGTCAAGCATGAGGCCAATTCTTCCGGTGCACAAGTTATACTCGGATTCGGCCTCCGGGACAGGACCAACTTAAAATGACCATAACTTTTGATCTACAAGGGTGTTTGGGGTGTATGAGTACTGGTTTGAAAGGTTTCGACGTGCTCTTTCCAACGGATCCGACCCCATCCCCAAATTCCTTCCGAGTCAACGGGAATCTGCAAAACAATTGGTGTCACATTTCCAAACCAAGAAGACTTGGGCTTTGGGCCTTGTAATAGAGTTGTAGTTGGTATCCTACTGCTTTGGACGTGATTCCCACACCCCTAGTTTTCATAAATAGCCAGACATCGGCTCCTTAGGGTTTTGGGTTTTATTTGATTAGTTTAGCCAAGTGCAAACTTCATCTTGCGAGTTGTGCTGGACAGCCACATTGTCGAAATCATCAATAAGACTCCACTTTGTTTCGCTTCCACTTTTATCCGCAATTTCAGATTGCTTATCCTATTGTTCTTGCTTGTTCTTCGGTTGCTTGCAGGAATTGAACCTCGTGTTCAGGTTGACCGTGCCTACGGCAAGATCAATAACCCGCCGGAGTTGGTTTAGCGATTACTAAGGCGCATCGTCGTTGTACGGTGTAGTCGGATCGTCAAAGTCAACTCCAACAAATCGATCGTGTGTTTCTCATCGAAAGATCGGGACACCCTTAGTGCCATCACGGCGCCATCAACAGCCGATACTCGTTAAACATCACCCCCTGGTGGTCTGAAATATCAACAGAAATGTAACCCAAAAAACTGACACTATCTGTACTTATAGCTGTAACACCCCAATTTTTGCTTTTCTTGCATTTAATGTGTATTTGGAATTTTTGAGGATTTTTGGAATTTCTTTGGAATTAATTTGAATTGAGTCATTTGTCGAATTATTTAATTATGGAAAAAGTTTATATAAAGTTTTGTTGAAAATAATTTCTTTTAGTTCAAAAAGTCTCAAAATATTTTCAGGAATTTTTTTAGAATTGTTTTGGTTTTTTGATTGCCTTAAATGAATTAAATAAATTTTAGGAATTATTTTAATTTTGGAAAAGATCAAAAAAATCTTAGTGAACAATGTTGGGCCAGGCCCAGCACTGTGCCGCATCGTCGGTCCAGCAACTGTAATCCCAATGATCAACCCGTTGGATCTCGATTCAACAACTAGGATAAAGCTGCGTTGTTGCCATGTGTGAACCCTCGGATTAGCGTCGCGTGTATGCTCCAGATTAACCCACGTCGGTCTCTCCGTATCGCCACTGGACCGTCGTTGCACAACTGTCACCATTGATACCATGCCCAACACGGTCATCTAGACAATATAAATACCCTAGCTGTGACCACTGTCTCTGGTTTCGTGCGTTTCCTAGGTTTCGTCCTTTGAGCCGCCACCATTCGTGCTTGATTGTTCTCCGTGGTTCCAGTGGAGTGTCATCAACTTCTTTGCAAGTTTCTGCAGCCGGTGAGCCATTCCGGTTGCGCATGAGCCCGGTTCCAGAACCACCATGGTGAGACGCACCTTGGAGCATAACTCACTTCGACGGAGAAGCGCTACATCGCCGTGCCCTATGTCATCTTCAACCTCTTTGGTCAGAGCTGTTCACCGCGCCATTGCTGGGATTCTCAAGCTCTGACGACCGTCCGATCTGCATCTGAGGGTTCAGGTACTGCCACGTTGTCTTGGATTACAGTGAACTAGATCTAGACCAGACCGTTAGATTAGATCCAAGGGCCCAAATTTTGCCACGTAGATGCATTCCAGTATCGTAGAATAGATCCAACCTAGGCCGTTAGATTTAGAGATGAGGGGTTAAGATTGAAACACGTAGGTGCACAAATAGATCTCCACGTGTCCCTACATCTGCTGTGTTCAGATCTATTTGTAGTCGTTCGATCGGGACTGAATGGTCCGAATTTTCTCGCGTAGTCTCAGTTTGGATCCGTTCTTAACTGTTGGATCTTTAGTCTGCAGTTTAGATGTCTCCTCATGTTGCACGCCGGGGCATGCCACGTGTCCAGGCCGTAACGTAGATGGGAGCTAATCTCGACCGTAGGTTTTTAAATGTGCGGCCTAGATCGATATGTGAATTTGCTGACCTAGTTAAACCCTGGCCGTTAGATCTAGAATGGAATGTTTAGATGGATCCACGTGTTGGCAACCAGGATATGCCATGTCACCTCAGAATCGCGCCAGGTTGATTAGATCTAGACTGTCGGATTTCAAATAAACGGTTCAGATCTACCGCACGTTTAGCCAAATGGGCACTACTGCTGGATGTGCTGATGTCAGCATGACGTCATCCGAAGCGGACCAACGCATCTGCCAAAGTTGACGCCGTAAACCAAGTCTACTGTAGACCAGAGTGGGTCTGTGGACCCTGTCCATGCGCCGAGTCGACGTGGCGAGTGTCGATTGGGCCACGTGTCCCGATGACACAATCCGACACAATAATTCGATTTTCGATGATAAAAATAATTCATTTAATTTAGTTTAATCTTTTTAATTTATTGTCAAACTTCAAATTGCTCGTTCTTGCTCATATGAACTCCGATTGGGGTGATTCTTGAGCCTACAAATGTATAAAATTGCGCACTAATGAATTTTTGGTGTTACATTGTTCTCTATTTTTGGATAATTATTGTTTATTTATCCACTACACATAAACGTTGAGTTGCACAAAAATTTCGAGGGAGAGTGTAACACCCCAAAATTTTGCTTTTCTTAAATTCATGTGTGGTTTGGCACTTTGGTGAATTTTTGGAATTTTCTGGAATTTATTTGGATTTATTTGGAATTTATTTGAATTTATTCCATTTTGAAATAATTGAAGAATTTAATTTTGCAAATAAAATTTTGTTGGAAATATTTTATTTGAGTCCAAAATGATCCAAAGTATTTTCGAATTTTTGGAATTTTTACGAGTCATTTGCTATTTTTAATGAATTAAATGAATTCTTGGGAATTATTTTAAATATTAAATCGCTGGAAATTCAACTCGGGTCAAATCTTGTTCATCCGATCGAAGTCGGAACCGAGTCGGACTCGAGTCCGACCAGCGCCCGATTGACTCGATCAAACGGCTCAAAACCCTAATTAATCCCAACCGTTGGATCAAGATCCAGCGGTGAGATCCGCCCGTGCGGTTCGAGCCGTATCCGGCCGGATCCGATCGCGCCCGTCGCGATCGTGGCGTTGATCGTGCCACGTGGGCGGCTGGCGTCATCGTCTCCGCCAGTCCGGCCGGACTCGCGCCGCCGCGCCCGCCGTGTAGAACTAGGTTTCCGTCTCGCACGAACGCCGAGGCTATTTAAAGCGTGAGACGTCCCCGAGGTTGCCCTCATCTTTGCGCACCCGTTCCCCGAGCCATCTACGCCGAGCCACCGCCGTTTGCCGTCTGAGCTCGCGGAGTTGGAATTCCGTTCGCGCGGTTAACGCCCGATCTGCCGCCGTCCGTCGTCCTCGCCGTCATCAAGCCAGATCCGGATTCCCAAGGCGAGGCGGCGTTCGGGAGTACCCTTCACTTCGCGGAGAAGCCCGGCGCCGTTGGACTCGTCGTCGTCTTCATCTCCGGTGGCCTCTGCTCCGCTGCGTCGCCATCGCCGTCCGCGAAGCTACGCTAGCCGTCCGATCAGAATCCAAGGGCTCGAGATCGCGCCCACGTCACACCGCGGTGAGATCTCACGTGCAACCTCACGGATCTATTTTCAGCTTCGGATCTAGATCCAACGGCTTAGATTGTGCCACGTAGCTAGAAGCGCACCAGGATAGATTGGATCTTGACCGTCCGATCAAGATCGAGCAGTGCGGATCGGCGAGTTGTTTTTCCAAAGCACTACGCTAGATCTAATCCGCGCCGTTGATTCTCAAACCAACGGGCAAGATCGCGCCACGTGGCGGGAAAATTTGGACGCGCGGTCGGCGTCGTCTGCAGCCAGCGTCGCGTGGCCAGCGACACGCGGGGCCAGCGTGTCGGCCGACGCACCGTGGACGTCACCCATGGCGTCACAGTGGGTCCCACATGTCGGCCGTGAAATTTGAGTCCCGTGACGTCGGCGATAGCGTCACCCGAGTGGGCCCACATGTCGGGCCGATACGTGAAGTCGTGGACCGAGTCCACGGTAGACCAGTGGCGTGGACCAAGTCCATGGACCGGCTGACGTCGGCCGCCCAATCGAAGGCTGCCACGTGTCCATCTTTGGCGCTTAATAATTAATTTCGAAAAGAAAATGATTTATTAATTCGAAATAATGATTTCAGATTTTGTTTCAAACTTCAAACGCTTATAACTTTTGCGTTTCAACTCCGATTTGAGTGATTCAAATTTCTAAATTTGTATAAAATTAAGATCTACCTAAATATAAATTTTATTTGATTTTTGGACTAAAGTTTTTCTCTGTAATATTATTTAATTGATTATTTAAACTTTAATAAATCATAACTTTTGCATTTTAACTCCGATTTGAACGATTCCAGTTCCTAAAAATCCAGAAAATTATGTTCTCTCTGTTTATGGATTTTATTTGGAGTTTTGGGATGTTTTTGCCTAGTGTTTATTTGTGTATTTGCTATTTGCACGCTTTTACGAGTAGACGTTGAAGTGCCTGGGAAGGATTCGAAGGAGAACTGTTGACTCAGGATCCAACTCAAGACCAAGAGCAAGTACTTTTTGAAGGCAAGTTGTGCTTTGACCATGTTGATCCTATTTCGAAATCTATTTTGATTTAAACTATTGCATGCTAGTTCAATTAGAAAGATACTTTGTTTAAACATGGGGATAGATAAATACCAATTTCTTTGTATGACACCTTGATTATTTAAGTATGTGCCATGACCCTTGTCACCCTAGTTGTGGTTTACTAGTTGGACATTATTAAATTGCCAACATGGGTTTAGACCGTTGTAGTATAACGCTTAGACACCTACGTGCTCATGACATGATTTTGGATAATCAAATGCTAATATTGACTTAATGATATATTGAACCTGTTTTGGAAAAGTATCATGTGATGTTGATGGCACGTGGTGCATGGTAATCAAGCGGGGTTTGATAAAGATTTCGGCCAGGGGCATGTGGCAAGAGTAATCAGTGGGCAGTTGTGGCATTGGGGATGTTGATTTGGTTCTTGGGTAGTCTTGCCCTGGTCACTCTAAGGACTTAACCTTGCAAGCCTTTGAACTGGGTCATACTTGCAACCACATGGCTGGAATGGGACGGCCCTAGTTGACTAAGTCGCTAAGGACTCACTTGTGGAGCCTCAGGGTGTCAGTTACACCGTTTGTGTGATTGTACGGGGGAGCGTATCGTGGCTGTGGCCAGATACCCATCTAACGGTGTGTTGGTCCCATACTTCGCCTTGGCTAAGGGAAGGGATGGTGTAGAGCACGAACCGGAGAGGACCACCTGTGTTGTTTGAGGCTTCCGAAAGGCTTTATTCTGAGGAACTCGCCTTTGTGGTGTTTGACTGTATCTTGTGGGTAAAGTGCATAACCTCTGCAGAGTTTAGAATCTATTTAAATAGCCGAGTCCACGGTACTGGACAATGCTCGGGAATTACAGTCAAGGGTTAGACTTTCTGAAAATAACTTGGATCTGAAAGGTTGGTCTGGTTTAATGATGAAATTGATGGAAATGTGGTTTAGGATGGGGAAAAATGTTTATTAAACTTCTTGAAAAGTTATTTACGCTTTATTGCTTTCGAATCTACTTATATTATTTGTCAAATGCTGTTTTCTGCAAATGTACCTTGTGCTATTCCTTTGTACCAAGCCATGCATATAGTATATTAGCTTGCATTCTGTGCATGACTTGCTGAGTACCAAGTACTCACCCTTGCCTCAACACAATACCAGTTGAAGAGGAGACTACACCAGCTTTGGAGGAGGAATTCCAAGAGGATCCGTCTACTTAGGGAAGCGAGCCCGATCGGTTGCTGTGGTATCTTGGATGGCGCCACGGGTTATTTGATTTTCATTGCTATTATTTCTCTTTTAATAAGTTTAGCCTTGCGAGGCATACCTTTTGTAACTTGACCTAAGGTCGAGTAACGATTTAGTTATTTAAATAAAGTACTTTATTGGTATCGAGTGGTATGATTGTGATATTTACCAATGTTAAGGCTGTGTGCACTAGCTGCGTTCTGGACTAGTCTTTGAATACCTGAGGGTCGGATTTGCAAATTCGGGGTCCCGACAG
The DNA here is from genome assembly GCA_036346355.1 of Rhipidocladum racemiflorum. Taxonomy (NCBI): domain Eukaryota; kingdom Viridiplantae; phylum Streptophyta; class Magnoliopsida; order Poales; family Poaceae; genus Rhipidocladum; species Rhipidocladum racemiflorum. Next base: position 9,035,692 of record CM070576.1, on the reverse strand, counting down.
AGGTGGTATCGAGCCATACTTATTTGTAGAGCCCAACCCTAGCTAGAATGGTCGTAGTGAGGATAAAACCTATTTTCTAAAAGCTAAAAGTTTGTCAAGATAAGAAATGACATCTCGACTTATCCCCTTCTCTCTTTTCTTGTCTCTTGCTGAAATTTTCCCTTACCTTGTCACAATTTAAAAGAAATTCCGAGTTCTTACGTAAAGCACTCTTGTGACAGATGGAGGAAGAGTTCAACTACGTTGATCTGGGAGTTGGTCACGGAACTTTGGCATATGCTACAAATTCTCGGAGATTTTGAGAAACCGCAATACCAAGTGGAAGTGATCAGACAAGCGGGATTGATCAAGGCTTGTGACGTGAAGATTGAGGTACCTGCTAGGAAAAAGGGCCCAGGCAATCGCCCGATACAGCTGACCTTTGCGGAGATCTACAATGCGAGATGGGTATCCAAGAAGTATCACGACGAGCAATGCGGCACATTACCCGTATCTACGCCAGAGAATTGGAAAGCACGGTGTTATTATCATCCGCGCAGCGATAACCTTCTTGACCGAAGGAGATTCAGGATGAGGATGCCCGCGGTTACACGGTTAGCACGATTTGTCGTCGCCAGGAGGATGTACTAGATAATACAAGCAAGGAGCTACAGAAGGCCCGCAAGGAGATCACGACAGAGAAGAACAGATGGCGGGACGCTCAAGAGTATGTGGCACACCTTCTACGAAGGATTGACGAGGTGGAGATGACCTTGTACGCACCAGACCGAGCGATTGACCGAGCTACGAGCCCGATCCAGGAGTCGAGATCTCGATGAGGACACCGCTTCTTCGACTACCACAGAGGACACGATTCTTTGGACATGGCAATCGTTACGCCTATGCCACAAAGACCCGTACCCAGGCCGTGGAGGTTTTCTCGATGAGTGAGCATAGGTTCTATAGTGAGACTCCTTCGCCGAGTCGCGTCATAGAATAAAGAGTCACCCTTTAGGCGTTAGACTCCAGAGTTAGTTCGATTTGGTTTTGCTTTGTTTGCTGAGTGTGCAGTATGTGTTGCAAGGCCCTTAGGCATTGTAAGCAGCCATACCAAGTTATTAATAATAAAGTTGGACCTTAAGGTTACACCTTTCGCCCCGAACAAGTTCCATATTACTTGTCTATTCTTGTTTCCCTCTCATCTCTGAACCTAGAGCAAATCGACAGATGGTGAATACCCGTGGAAACTTTGGAAGCAATGGGAGTGGTTCTCGCCCAGCAGAAAACCCCAATGAGGGAGCACCAGCACCGCCACTGGATATGCAGAATTTCGGAGCTTTTCTTGCTGCCCAGACTCAGTTGATGCATGCTATGATGCAACAGATGCAGCACGTCACTGCTCAAGCCACTGCTAATCAAGTTAATCATGGACAACGCCAGAATACAAGACTATCAGAGTTCATGAGAACTCACCCACCCACTTTCTCTGGAAATGCCAATCCATTGGAGGCCGATGATTGGTTAAGATCAATCGAGAGGAAGCTACACATAGCTCAATGCATAGGAAATGAGAAGGTACTCTACGCTTCTCATCACCGAAGGAACAAATTACCGAATGGTGGGAGAACTTACATGCCACGCAAGAGAACCCTCAAGATATCACTTGGGAAGAGTTCACATTGCATTCCGAAGCGATTATCACGTGCCTGAAGGGATCATGGACCTTAAGAAGGAGGAGTTCGTGAGCACTGAAGCAAGGTAATCACCAGTGGCCGACTACGAACAAGTTCACACAGCCTAGCACGCTACGCACTCGAGGATGTAGCGACGGATAAATCCAGGCAGTCTCGTTTTATGAAGGGACTTAACTCGGGATTGCAAGTAGGGTTGATCACCCACACCTTTCCAGATTTCCAAGAGTTGGTGAACAAGGCGCTTATTCTTGAGGACAAGCGCAAGGAACCGGATGAGAACCGGAAGCGCAGGATGCAACAAAGAAGGATCACGTCGAGAACGCATAGCAGCGCTGAGTTGCACCAAATCAATTCTTCGATTCCAACCACGAGTGCGACAAGGACACCACCCAGACACAAGACCTGTCAATCAGAACTACTGCACCCAGCCCCGCTAGAAACACTACTCCAGGCAACAAGAGGAACAGCCGAGACGCTGCTACAATCAAGAACGAGCCCTGACACTTTGCCAACAATTGTCCAAAGAAGACAGCAGGAGTGACCCCGTTCGCTTCAACCTAGGAACCACCCAGCTAGGACGCCAAAGACAGGAGCCACACCCAGGCCGTGGTGAGAGGCCGAGTCAACCATGTCACCGCAGATGCGCGCTCTGAATGCTACGGACGTCGTCTTGGGTAAGTTACTTGTTAACTCAAGACTGCAGCAATGCTTTGTTTGACTCTGGAGCTTCAGATTCGTTTGTTTCGCAAGGCTTTGCTACTAGAAATGATTTGAGAATTGCAAGACTTAAGTGCATGCTTTTAGTTCAAACCCTGGTTCAGAACTCCGAACGAAAGTAGGATGTTCCGGGTGAGAATACTAATAGGTGGAATAGAATTCCTAGCGAACCTTATAATTTTGGAGACCCGGACCTAGGCGTTATATTGGGAATGGATTGGTTATCCAAGCACAAGGCCGTATTGGATTGTGGACGAAGGACTATCTCAGTTGAGAGCCCGTGTGGGAAGAAAGTGGAATTTCAAGCCCCTGCAGTTAGAGATGGACAGTTGATGGTTAACAGTACCAAGGCAATCAGCATAGAGGATGTCCCAAGAGTGAATGAGTACCCGATGTTTTTCCCGAAGATCTACGGTGTGCCGCAGACGAGGACATAGAGTTTGTGATAGAGCTTGTACAGTACAAAGACCGATAGCAAAGAGACCCTATCGGATGTCCACCGAGGAGTTGGTAGAAATGAAGAAACAGCTAGAAGAGTTAATGGAGGAAGGATTTATCGACCGAGTTCGTGCGTGGGGAGCACCAGTTATGTTAGTCAAGAAGAAGGACGGGAGTATCAGTATGTGCATTGACTAAAGTGCAAACAATTAAGTCACCGTGAAGAATAAGTATCCGCTACCAGGATTGATGATTTGTTTGATCAGTTGAGAGGAGCGGAGTTTTCTCCAAGATTGATCTGAGATCGGGATACCATCGATTGAAGATCCGATCAGAGGATATTCAAGACTGCATTCTCATCGAGATATGGACATTACGAGTTCTGATTATGTCCTTTGGGCTGACGAATGCGCCACTTATTTCATGAATATGATGAATAAGGTGTTCATGGAATATTTGGACAAGTTTGTCGTCGTGTTCATAGACGATATCCTAATCTACTCCAAGGCAGGAGAGTGAACATGCCGAACACTTAAGGCGAGTTTTGGAAAAGCTGAGGGAACGACAACTTTTCGCCAAGTTCAGCAAGTGTGATTTTTGGAAGGACAAGGTGGAGTTTCTTGGACATGTAATGACCGCATGAAGGAGTCGCCGTAGATCCAAGCAAAGTAGAAGCGGTGTTACATTGGGAGGCACCGAAGATCGTGACCCAGATTCGAGTTTCCTTGGAATGGCAGGATACTACCGCCGCTTCATCGAAGGCTTCTCGACAATTGCGAAACCTCTTACGCGAATCGCTGAAGAAGGAAAAGAAGTTTGCATGGACGCCAGAATGTGAGAAAGGATTTGGGAGCTGAAGAAGCGATTGGCGTCGGCACCGGTGTTAGTTCTACCGGATGTTGCTCAAAGCTTCGATATTTATTGTGACGATCGCGCCAAGGACTTGGATGTGTGCCGATGCAGAACGGAAAGGTCATCGCTTATGCATCAAGGCGATTGAGGCCGCATGAGGAAAATTATCCGACACATGACCTAGAGTTAGGCTGCCGTAGTGCATGCTTTGAAGATATGGCGTCATTATCGATTGGAAGCAGATGTGAAGTGTATACGGATCATAAGAGCCTTAAGTACATATTCACCCAATCGGATCTGAATATGAGGCAGAGGAGATGGTTAGAGTTGATCAAGGACTATAATGTTGGAATCCATTACCATCCGGGAAGGCCAACGTAGTAGCCGACGCTCGAGTCGGAAAAGCCATACCGTGAGTACGTTGCTAGCCATAAGTCAGGATGAGTTGTGTGAGGATTTTGGAAAATGAAGATTGAGGTAGTACCTAGCGGATTCTTGGCCGCATTAGAAGTAAAGCCTACCCTAGAGGATCAGATCCGAGAAGGACAGAAGGATGATGACAAGATCCGCAGGATTAAGTCCATCAAGGAAGAAGGCAAGGCAGAGGACTTCAAGTTGGATGAGCAAGGCACGTTGTGGATGAAGGATCGCATTTGTGTGCCTAACAAAAAGGAGTTAAAGCAACTGATTTTGGAAGAAGCCCATGACTCTAAGTACTCAATTCATCCTGGAAGCGCCAAGATGTATCAGGATCTGAAGGAGAGATTCTGGTGGCCGAGTATGAAACATGAAGTTGCCGAGCATGTTGCCTTGTGCGATGTATGGCAGAGAGTCAAGGCAATGCATCAGAGACCAGCAGGATTGCTACAACCGCTGAAAATACCCGAGTGGAAGTGGGAGGAAATCGGAATGGATTTCATTACCGGTTTGCCGAAGACTCAAGGAGGTTATGACTCCATATGGGTTATAGTGGATCGCTTGACTAAAGTAGCCCATTTTATCCCCGTGAAGACCACTTACTCGGAGATAAATTAGCGTAATTGTACATGATCGATTGTCTGTTTGCACGGAGTGCCAAAGAGGATTGTATCGGACAGAGGTACCCAATTTACCTCAAGGTTACGGAATAAGTTGCATGAAGCCATGGGAACCCGTTTGAACTTCAAGATCTGACTTATCATCCACAGGCGGATGGACAGGCCAGAAAGAGTCAACCAGATTCCGGAGGACATGTTGAGAGCTTGTGCATTAGCTTATGCTACCTCTTGGGATAAGAGTTTGCCGTATCTTGAGTTCGATTACAACAATAGTTATCGAGGCTAGTTTACAGATGTCACCTTTTGAGGCCTTGTATGGTCGACCTCGTCGGACGCCATTGAATTGGAATGAGACCGGCGAGCGCCGTGTCTTCGGACCTGATATTCTTCAAGAGGCTGAAGAGCAGATCGCCATGATTAGGGAAAGATTGAAGATCGCCCAATCTCGGCAGAAGAGTTATGCTGACAATCGTCGCCGAGATTTGAGTTTTGAACCAGAAGACTTTGTATACCTCAGAGTTACGCCTCTCAGGGGAGTTAAGAGGTTCCATGCCAAAGGGAAACTTGCACCCCGTTATGTTGGACCATTTAAGATTTTGAGTCGCAGGGGCGAAGTTGCTTATCAGCTAAAGTTGCCACAGTCGTTGGCAGGAGTGCATGATGTATTCCATGTGTCCCAGTTGAAGAAGTGCCTCCGAGTTCCTGAGGAACAGACACCGCTAGAGTTAATTGAATTGCAAGAGGACTTGACTTATAAGGAGCATCCCGTGAGGATTCTGGACACAATGGATCGAGAAACTAGAAACAAGTCAACCCGTTTCTGTAGAGTTCAGTGGAGCAACCATGAAGAAAGCGAAGCGACTTGGGAGCGCGAAGAGGATTTGAAGAAAGAGTTTCCAAACCTATTCTGTAGTGAGCCCTGAATCTCGGGGACGAGATTCTATTAAGGGGGGGAGGTTTGTAACACCCCAAAATTTTGCTTTTCTTAAATTCATGTGTGGTTTGGCACTTTGGTGAATTTTTGGAATTTTTTGGAATTTATTTGAATTTATTCCATTTTGAAATAATTGAAGAATTTAATTTTGCAAATAAAATTTTGTTGGAAATATTTTATTTGAGTCCAAAATGATCCAAAGTATTTTTCGAATTTTTGGAATTTTAAGAGTCATTTGCTATTTTTAATGAATTAAATGAATTACTGGGAATTATTTTAAATATTAAATCGCTGGAAATTCAACTCGGGTCGAGTACTGTTCATCCGACCGAGTCGGAACCCGAGTCGGACTCGAGTCCGACCCGAGCCAGTTGACTCGATCAAACCAGCTCAAAACCCTAATCACTCCCAACCGTTGGATCAAGATCCAACGGCTGAGATCCGCCCGTACCGGTTCGAGCCGTATCCGGCCCGGATCCGATCGCGCCCGTGCGATCGTGGCCGTTGATCGTGCCACGTGGACGGCTGAGCGTCATCGTCTCCGCCGAGTCCGAGCCGGACTCCGCCGCCGCGCCGTAGTGTAGAACTAGGTTTCCGTCTCGGCACGAACGCCGAGGCTATTTAAAGCGTGAGACGTCCCGAGGTTGCCCTCATCTTTGCGCACCGTTCCTCGAGCCATCTCGCTGAGCCGCCGCCCGTTTGCCGTCACGAGCTCGCCGAGTTGGAATTCCGTTCCGCGCGGTTAACGCCGATCTTGCCGCCGTCCGTCGTCCTCCGCCGTCATCAAGCCCGAATCCGGATTCCCCAAGGCGAGACGCGTTCGGGAGTACCCTGCACTTCACCGGAGAAGCCCCGAAGCGCCATTGGACTCATCGTCGTCTTCATCTCCGGTGGCCACTGCTCCGCCGCGTCGCCATCGCCGTCCACGAGCTACGCCAGCCGTCCGATCAGAATCCAAGGGCTTAGATCGCGCCACGTCACATCGCGGTGAGATCTCACGTGCAACCTCACGGATCTATTTTCAACCGTCGGATCTAGATCCAACGGCTTAGATTGTGCCACGTAGCTAGAATCGCACCAGGATAGATTGGATCTTGACCGTCCGATCAAGATCGAACAGTCTGGATCAGCGGAGTTGTTTTTCCAAAGCACTACGCTAGATCTAATCCGCGCCGTTGATTCTCAAACCAACGGGCAAGATCGCGCCACGTGGCGGGGAAGTCGACCGCGTGATCGGCGTCGTCGCTGTAGCGTCGCGTGGCCACTGACACGCGGGGCCCGCGTGTCAGCGACTGCACCGTGACGTCACCCATGACGTCACAGTGGGTCCCACATGTCAGCACCGTGGGCTGAGTCCCCGCTGACGTCAGCGATGACGTCACCCGAGTGGGCCCACATGTCAGCGATACGTAGAGTCGTGGACCGAGTCCACGGTAGACCCGAGCTGAGCGTGGACCAAGTCCATGGACCGGCTGACGTCAGCCGCCCAATCAGAGGCTGCCACGTGTCCATGCTGACGCAATAATTAATTTCCGAAAAAGAAAATGATTTATTAATTCGAAATAATGATTTCAGATTTTGTTTCAAACTTCAAACGCTTATAACTTTTGCGTTTCAACTCCGATTTGAGTGATTCAAATTTCTAAATTTGTATAAAATTAAGATCTACCTAAATATAAATTTTATTTGATTTTTGGACTAAAGTTTTTCTCTGTAATATTATTTAATTGATTATTTAAACTTTAATAAATCATAACTTTTGCATTTTAACTCCGATTTGAACGATTCCAGTTCCTAAAAATCCAGAAAATTATGTTCTCTCTGTTTATGGATTTTATTTGGAGTTTTGGGATGTTTTGCCCTAGTGTTTATTTGTGTATTTGCTATTTGCACGCTTTACGAGTAGACGTTGAAGTGCCGGAAGGATTCGAAGGAGAAGTATTGACTCAGGATCCAACTCAAGACCAAGAGCAAGTACTTTTTGAAGGCAAGTTGTGCTTTGACCATGTTGATCCTATTTCGAAATCTATTTTGATTTAAACTATTGCATGCTAGTTCAATTAGAAAGATACTTTGTTTAAACATGGGGGATAGATAAATACCAATTTCTTTGTATGACACCTTGATTATTTAAGTATGTGCCATGACCCTTGTCACCCTAGTTGTGGTTTACTAGTTGGACATTATTAAATTGCCAACCTGGGTTTAGACCGTTGTGGTATACTGCTTAGACCTGCTACGTGCTCATGACATGATTTTGGACAATCAAATGTTAATATTGACTTAATGATATATTGAACCTGTTTTGGAAAAGTATCATGTGATGTTGATGGCACGTGGTGCATGGTAATCAACTAGGGTTTGATAAACAGATTTCGGCCAGGGCATGTGGCCAGAGGAATCCGGTGGGCCAGTTGGGGCATGGGGGATGTTGATTTGGTTCTTCGGGTAGTCTTGCCCTGGTCACTCTAAGGACTTAACCTTGCAAGCCTTTGAACTGGGTCATACTTGCAACCACATGGCTGGAATGGGACGGCCCTAGTTGACTAAGTCGCTAAGGACTCGCTTGTGGAGCCTCAGGGTGTCGATTACACCGTTTGTGTGATTATGCGGGGAGCGTATCGTGGCTGTGGCCAGATACCCATCTAACGGTGTGGTGGTCCCATACTTCGCCTGGGCTCAGGGAAGGGATGGTGGAGAGCACGACCCGGAGAGGACCACCTGTGTTGTTTGAGGCTTAGAAAGGCTTTATTACTGGGGAACTCGCCTTTGTGGTGTTTGACTGTATCTTGTGGGTAAAGTGCATAACCTCTGCAGAGTGTAGAATCTATTTAAATAGCCGAGTCCACGGTACTGGACAATGCTCGGGAATTACAGTCAAGGGTTAGACTTTCTGAAAATAACTTGGATTTGAAAGGTTGGTCTGGTTTAATGATGAAATTGATGGAAATGTGGTTTAGGATGGGGAAAAATGTTTATTAAACTTCTTGAAAAGTTATTTACGCTTTATTGCTTTCGAATCTACTTTTATTACTTGTCAAAAGCTGTTTACTGCAAATATACCTTGAGCTATTCCTTTGTACCAAGCCATGCATATAGTATATTAGCTTGCATTCTGTGCATGACTTGCTGAGTACCAAGTACTCACCCTTGCCTCAACACAATACCAGTTGAAGAGGAGACTACACGGCTTTGGAGGAGGAATTCCAAGAGGATCCGTCTACTTAGGGATGCGAGCCCGATCAGTTACTGTGGTATACTGGATGGCGCCACGAAGTTATTTGATTTTCCGCTGCTATTATTTCTCTTTTAATAAGTTTCGCCTTGCGAGGCATACCTTTTGTAACTTGACCCTAAGGTCGAGTAACCAGTTTGGTTATTTAAATAAAGTACTTTATTGGTATCGAGTGGTATGATTATGATATTTACCAATGTTAAGACTGTGTGCACTAGCGCGTTCCTGGACTAGTGCTGAATACACAGAGGGTCCGGATTTGCAAATTCGGGGTCCCGACAGAGAGCTGCTCACTCAAGAAGAAGGTCCAAAGCTTAACCAAGACCTTTTCCAAGGCAAGTTGTGCTTTGACCATGTTGATCCTGCTTTTGAATTTTTTGTTGTTTTAAATAATGCATGCTCGATTTAATTAAAATGCTTTCAATTATTTTGGGAATAGTCAAACACCCATTTGAATTATGTCGCCTTGTCTTTAATAATTGTATGCCCTAATTCATTTTGTCACCCTAAGTTGTGGAATAATAGTGGGACATAAATACTTTGCCAACATGGGTTAATTAGACTGTAAATAGTCTGCTTAGCCAGGCATCATGTTATTGATACAATTTTGGAATGTTGAAAATTAATCATGACTTAATGGGATATGGAACATATTTAAGAGAATGTGACATGTGTTGTTGATGATATGATAGCACGTGGTGTATGGTAATCAACTGGGTGAGAAAATGATTTAGACGGGGGCAAGTGGCAAGGAAATGGTGGCCTGTATAGCAATGGGTGATGATGGTTGTGCGCGATGTGTGCCATTGAGTGTTGGAAGTCTTGCCTCGGTCATCTATGGACTTTACCTTACAAGAATTTGAATTGAGTATAGCATACAACCACATGTCTGGAATGTGACAGACCTAGTTGAGTAGGTTACTGATATCGTGCATGTGGTACCTCAGGGTGATTGTTACACAGGGGAGAGTACCTATGCTGCGGCTTGGTGCCCATCCAATGGTGTCTGTCGGTCCTATACTTTAGCTCTGTGTGAGGGGATGATAGTGAAGGCAGTATCGGAGAGGTTCACATGTTAAGCTAGAAGTTTCTGAAAGGCTTTTTTACGGTAATTCGCCTGTGTGGTGAGTGATTGTATCTTTTCGGTAATGTGTATAACCTCTTCAGAGTATAAAACCTATTTGAATAGCCGTGTCCATGGTATTGGACATTACTCGGGGATTACAGTCAAGGGTTAGACTTTCATAAATTGAACTTGCGATAATGGTTATGAAACTGAAGAAATTGATTAAGGATGATAAATGCTTTACTTGAAAAATAATTGTGAGAGTTATTATTGTTATTTTGGCTTTACTGCTTTTCAGTCTATTATGATTATTTGTGAATGTTGCTTTACTACAAAACAACTATTCAGCCTGTCATTTGGAATAAGTCTTGCATGTAGTAATAGCTTGCATTTTGTGCACAACTTGTTGAGTGCTTTAAGTACTCACCTCTTGCAACAACACAAACATGAGCTGATGAAGAGTCAATGCCAGCCTTGGAGGAGGAGTTCTAGGAGGAGCTGATGAACTAGGGAGTGAGCCCAGTCAGTTGCCTATGGCACATTGATTGGACACTACAAGTATTCTTTACTTTTTTCACTGCATTTTATCTATTTGAGACTTTGGCCTGCGGGGCCTATCTTTGTAAGTTGACCATAAGGTTAACTCAATAGGTTATATTTCAAATAAACACTTTATTTATTATTCTGCTGTGTATGATTGTGATATTCAGCTATGTTGAGATAGTGTGCACTAGCATGATCTTGGACTAGTGTGGAATACACGGAGGGTCCAGGTTTGCACATTCGGGTCCCGACAGAGGTGGTATTAAAGCTATACCGACTGTAGGACTAGCCCTTAGTTAGAATGGTCGTTAGCAAGGATAAAACTATTTTCTAAAGTTAAAAATTGCCAAGATAATGAAAGAATTCTCAACTCACGAGACCAGTCTTTTGGCAGATGAGGATGACCCACACCTATGGTGGCATGAGAGAGGATACACCGCGGAGCTGTTCAGGATGCTTCAAGTGTTGGAAGGTTTTGACCAGCCGATCTATAGGGCCAACACTTGGGTGGTGAACGAGAAGGCTCGGGGTATGATCATCAATGTTACTATATATGCCTAGGACAACGGGAAGGCGAGTCGCCCCATCAACATCACCGTGAGGAGGGCCACCTTTGACGTCGGCATCCAGGAGTCAGCACGACTTGCTTTGAGGAGGATTTTTGCTAACTATGATGACGAGCTGAGGGAGTCTATCTTTCGTCTTCACCCCCATGGGAAGGAGTCACCAGTGCTCCGATAGACCTGGAGAGCGACGTTGTAGTCGTGCACCTTGCCCAGTTTGCTGCCGCGCAGAATGCGATGATGGATCGTACCGTGCAGGAGCTGGAGGAGACCTACAGTGCTTTGGAGGTTGCAGAACTAAGACTACCAGAGGCCAGAGTCTTGGCAGCACAGAGGATTAGGGAGTTGAGGGGGTCCTATATGTCAGGGAGCAGGAGGCCGAGTTGGAGCTCGATGAGGAGGACCCTGAGGAGGTGCAACCTGAGACGGAACCAGAGCAAGTGCCCGAGCTAGAGCAGCAACCAGCATAGGAGGCAGAGGACGTGGCTTCTTCCACCAAGGCAGTTCTGTTAGTGTTATGCCCTTGAGGCAATCATATGGATGGTTGTAACATGACTATGTTTATGAATAAAAATATGATTATTGGTCCAATGAATGTATATCATTGTTTTGATCAACACGTGTGTGACTTGTTTATGAAGCTCTTTACTTATTGATATAATTCGATAAATATCTCTGATCAGATATCATCGTATAGGACAACGATGAATAGATCAGCACATGTATTGTTCGATGATCATGTTTCATAGATCATGGGATATGGAGATGTCATCAATACATTGTGGACGCATGTTGAAGAACATGTGTTAGATAGACCCACAATAGGACACTGCGAGAATGTTACATTCTTATGTGTCATCAGTGTATCTCAAACATAGTAGATGTATGATCCTTAGACCTGAGATTGTCATATTCCCTACATGTGTAATAGTTTACCTTGGGGTTACCAAACACTATTTCCTAACCGGATAGTTATAAAGGTAGCTTTCATGTTTACTATGAAACATGCAGAGGGAAGCGAGCAGTCAAGATGGAATTTGCCACTCCAATGTAACGGAGATATATGTCTAAGCCACTCGTGTGATATGATTAAGGAAGTGCATGGCCATGCCGTGATTGAGAAGTCAATCACAACTTATTAATATATCACGGATACGCGAGATGGATTGAATTGTCAAAGGATGACATGCTTCTCGCCTTGAGTTCGATCTTCATATAGTTTGGCAAAGGGATTATTACATCAGTACTTTAATCATATGCGTTTGGGAGTTGGCATGCTCTGCAAGGAGCCGCTACCGACTAATGGATTAGAAAAAGGGTTTTCCGAATCCATGTCCAAATACGCATGAACCTACAAGGTCACACACTTAACAGGCTAGGACGCATTAATTCGGATTGGATCCGTAATCAATGGACCTCGTGGGCTTAGCGCGTATATGGGCCCTAACTGCCCAGGATTTCACCTCGTGGCTATATAAGGAGGGGAGGAGGCTAGACGCACATACACTTTCGTGCGGTTTAGAGGTGTTTCGCCATAAACCCTAGCCACCTCCTGTCATTGCCCCTGCCGAGCGACCCGGTGCTTGCACACCGACGCACGGCGTTCCATCCCCGGACGTGTGGACTGCTGTGGTGACGCTGCTGCTACTGCGGCGTGGAGAGGACGATCCGTGGCGAGGACGATCCGCGGCGAGGACGATCCGCGGCGAGAACGATCCACGGCGAGGACGATCCACACCGAGAACGATCCACTACAACGACGTGCGAAGGATTCCGCAACTGCACGTCTAGTGGTAATAGATCTATGATTCCCTTCTTGCGAGTAGCTTTTCTGGTTTGCGGTAGAAATTTTAATTTGTGCTACTGTAGCATACCGCGTTCCCCAACAGGTTCGAGGTCACAGAGATCAGTTTGTGCTATGCCACCGCACCCGCTAGTGTGCTCGCCAGGAGGTCCCCAGCTAGGTTGGCTGGATGAGTGAGAGTAGGATTAGTAGTTGAGACTTGAGTGTTGAGTCGCATCTTAGAGTAATAAGTGTTGCCCTATAGGTGTTAGACTTCAGTGTGTTAGCTTAATTTGGATTTTCATGATTGCTAAATGCGCAGTGTAGGTTGCAAAGCCCTTAGGCATTGTGAGCAACCATGCTGAGTTATTATTAAATAATTAATAAAAATTTGGATTTTGAGTTACATACGTTGCCCCCGCATAAGTTTCTCTACTACTTTTCTATTCTTGTTTCCCCCTCATCTCTAAACCTTGGAGTAATCAATAGATGGTGAACACTCGTGGCAACAATGGAGGGAATGGAAGTGTTTCTCGCCCTAGTGAGAACCCAAATGATGGAAGACCTGTTCCACAGCATGCACCTCAAGTCGACATGCAAAACTTTGGAGCTTTCCTTGTTGCACAGAAGTAGTTGATGCACACCATGATGCAACAGATGCAGCACATCACTTCTCAAACCACTGCCAACCAGGCCAATCATGCTAATCAGGGACAGCGGCCGTACTCCAAGCTGTTAGAATTCATGAGGACCCATCCGCCCACATTCTCTGGCAATGCCAATCCACTGCAGGCGGATGATTGGATGAGGTCCATTGAGAGGAATCTGCACATTACACAATGTAATGGGAATGAGAGATCTTGTATGCATCTCATTAGTGGAAGGGACATAACCGAATGGTGTGAGAATTTCTGCGCTTCGCATGAGAACCCATAGGAGATCTGTTGGGAGGAGTTCACTACTGCATTTTGTCAGTAACATGTACTTGAGGGAATCATGGAGCTAAAGAAGGAAGAATTCAGAGCTCTGTAGCAAGGCAGCCAGCCAGTGACCGATTACCTGAACAAGTTCACCCAGCTAGTTGGCTATGCACATGAAGACGTAATGATAGATAAAGCAAGACAGTCTCGTTTCATGAAGGGGCTGAACTCAGCGCTGCAGGTGGGACTGATCACACACACATTTCTAGATTTTTAAGAGCTAGTGAATAAGGCATTTATTCTGGAGGACAAGCACAAAGAGCTGGAGGATAACCGGAAGTGCCGAATGGCACAACAGGGAGCTTTCCAAGGAGCAGAACGGTTGAGGGTTGCGCCCAATCAATTTTTCAAGTTCCAAGCAAAGAATACCGTCAATACATCGTTATCTGCACCGTGTCCAACTGGTTAGAGTTTGCAGACCCCTGCCCAAACTTGTGATCAGATCGGAGGAAATCCACAAATGGCAGGAAGACGATGTTACAATTGCAATAAGCCAGAGCACTTCACTAACAATTGCCCTAAGAGAAGAGGTGTTACGCCAGTTCGCATCAACTTAGGGAATACACCTACAAGGATGCCCACACCAGGAAGGAACTGTGGAGCTACTCAAGTTGGAGCCACACCTCAAGCAACAGTGAGAGGCCGAGTTAACCACATCCCCACTGATGGAGTTCAGAATGCAACGGATGTCGTACTGGGTAAGTTCCTAGTGAACTCAGTACCTGCAATAGTCTTGTTTGACTCTGGAGCTTCCCATTCGTTTGTTTCTCGAGATTTTGCTGTTAAGAAATGACTTAGAAATTTTGAATCTTAAGTGCATGCTTTTAGTTCAATTCCCTATATCAGAACTTCGAACTAAAGTACGATGTTCGGGGGTAAGGTTACTAATAAATAGGGTAGAGTTTCTATCGAACATTATTATATTGGTACGATAAATGTCAATTTGGAAATGGATTGGTTGTCCAAACAGAAGGTTGTGTTAGATTGTGGACGAAAAGTCGTATCGGTTGAGAGCCCAGGTGGGAGAAAAGTTGAGTTTCAGGAAATCACAGTTGATGGTTAACAGTGTGAAGACTGTCAGCATAGAAGATGTACTAGTGGTTACTGAATGCCCAGATGTTTTTTCGAAAGATTTACCCGGTATGCCACCGAATAGAGATATGGATTTTGTGATCGAGCTTGTACCTAGTACATCCCCAATAGCTAAGAGACCTTATCGGATGTCTACCGATGAGTTGGTGGAAATGAAGAAGCAGTGTTAGTCTTACCTGATGTTCACCAAAGCTTTGATATTTATTGTGATGCATCATGCTAAGAACTTGGATGTGTGTTGATACAGAATAGAAAGGTAGTTGCTTATGCTTCGAGGCAGTTAAGGCTGCACGAAGAGAATTATCCGACGCATGACTTGGAGTTGGTTGCCGTAGTGCATGTCTTGAAGCTATGGCGTCATTATCTCATTGGAAACAGATGTGAAGTATATATAGACCATAAGAGTCTAAGTACATCTTCACTCAGTCGTACTTGAATATGTGGCAGAGGAGATGGTTGGCATTGATTAAGGACTATAACGTGAGAATTCACTACCATCCCAGTAAAGCTAATGAGGTAGTCGATGCCTTGAGCTGGAAGAGCCATAGAGTGAATATGCTGATAGAGGTGAGTTAGGGCGAGTTATGCAAAGATTTTTTGAAGCTGAAAATTTTGGGAGTAGCTAGCATTCTCAAAATTTTGGGGTGCGGGTAACCATATAAAGTTAGAGAGAGATTATTAATAAAATATTATTAAAAATAGATTATTTAATAAAAAAATTCATTAATAGAAAACTCGCGCCACCTCTGAAATTCTTTTCGCATCCGATGTTCTTTTCCCTGGTCAGGACAACACCAAAGAGGTAATTGATAAAGTTCGGGTGTTCAAAGCGCGTGGATTCCCATAAGCTTCACGATCAAGCTACCTATCCATTTTCCAGCTATATTCTCTTTTGGACGGGAATATATGGTTGTCTGCTTAGCAATTGCTACACCGGCATCCGCAGCATCACCATCCAGCACTCGGCTTGGACGGCATGCCTCAACCGTCCAAGCACGCACAGGGCGGCTAGCCTGCATACGTACGTGCAAGCAAGCACTAATTAAGCAATGTTAGCTTGATGAATAATTAAGAGCTTCAAATGCCTGTTTCCAAGTGTATCCTGGTGGGTCTGTAGTTACACCATTCCACCCGCACACGTTCTTAATTACAGTGTACTTGTCATCAACCCGTGCGAAATATGTTTCAATTGATATTTTTGGGTAAAATTATATTGTCAAATTATCGTCTATTCTTAATTTCTATATTCTGCTGCCAGTTCTTTTTAGATGTTGTGCCCACTTTTATCACAGAATTTCCAGTTACATATATTTATATATGTTTGGACATTATAACTTTTAGAATACAAAACTGAAAAATATTATATACTAACTGAATGTCTAGTATAAAAAATATAATAATGCCTTAGCATGTCGAGTTCACATCATTACAATCGGACTGCTCACGACCTCGGCTTCGTATCCATGTTGGTCGAGCTCCAATAAAGCTTGCCACCATCCACCATTGCATCTCTCTATGTGTTAAGGGTGTGTTTGCTCGATGAGATGATGTTGAATAGGATGGGATGGTCCTGAACTATTTGGTTCTATTGGTTTAGCATCTAAAGGGAATATTTTTCAAATTTGTATCACTTAGTCCAGGATGAAATTGTTCCATTCAAGCAACCAAACACATAGATAACCTATTTTTTTGATGAATCATTACATACGTGTACCATTTGATACATGCAACCGAATACACCCTAAGCCCGGAATGGTGATCCAAGCCTCCAGCACCCCTGATCTGGAAGGGGAATGAAGCGGTAACAGTGAAGGAGGTAGTGCAGCAGAGGAGAAGGGGGAAGCAGGGGAGCAACTGGAATAGCAAGGGGAGAAGGGAGCGCGTGCACAGCACCACCATGGCACAGACCGGCAACAAGGTGCTCGTCGCTTTCCATTCCTAATGCCTTGTCCAATTGCAATCCAACGCATGCCAACACTAGGAACCCCAATGTGCCAACATCACTATCGAGATTACTGACAAAGCACATATTGCAGTAGAAAAGCCAATTGAACAACAATCAATTTGCCAATTCAGTAACAACTGAAAAGCATCAACTATTGAAATGGGAATTTAGGGCCAGCAGCAGTACTTGACAGAGGCGAGTAGGATGGAGTTGTGGGTAGCTAGAGGAACACAATGTGAAGGAGCGTGCGGCGGGGAGATTTGAGGGAGGTGAGAGGAAATGGGAACAATGGGAATGAGCCTGGTAAGGTGTAGCCATCCAATAAAATTACAAGGAAAAACAAAGGAAAGAGGACAAAAAAAATTATAAAAATTCTAGAGAAGATAATAAGCACAGACTGAGGTTTTCACAACCTTAGACATGGTTTCGTCTTGTAATTTGATTATTTGACTCGATAATAGATATTTGGCTATAATTGATAATTCACATTTAGATGGACTAAAGAACACGATAAATAATTAAGAATTCACAAGTAGATATACTAAAGAACACAATAAAGTGTATAGCATGCACAATTCTTGTGAGATCATGTAGAGGTTAACCTATGGATGTACGATGATTATTTGACAATTTGTTAAGTTTGTATCGATTTGTGTGACTTTGTTTTGGGCTTGGAAAACTAAATTTAAAATTTTAGGCTGTTGTCGATGTGTTGTCGGTCTGACCACCCTTGTGCTGGTGGACAATCTGGCCCAATGAGTTTGAGTGATAAACTTAATTAGGAATTAATATTGGTGTTGATTACATATTGCATATTATGTTAAACAATGCTATGTGATGCTTTGCTTGTCTGAGTTGGTTGCAGGTTTTCGAAGCTAGGTCATGATGAGGCGAAGGAGACTGAGATTAGGCTAGGAGAGTTGAGGTCTAGATGGCCAAGGTGACACCGGAAGATGACTAAAGTCGGAGAGTTGCTGCAAGTCGGGATGATAAGTGGATGGGAGATGCTAATTTAAGCCCTACTCAAGCGAAGAAGGATCATTGGATCCAAGGTTCACGGGTGGAGTAGAGGCCAAGTTAATGTTAAAAGCTTATTGGATCTTCAACTTAAGTGGCGCTTTGAGAAGCATGCAAGTGTATGGTTAAAACCTGTTATGTTGTTGGATTGTGGGTAACACTACTACAGAAAGGTCTATATAAGGCACCTCATCACAGACAGTTTTCAAAAACCATTTGTGTTAAAGCTAATTACAGACGGTTTTGCCACCATGACCGTCAAAGTTACACGATGTGCTAAGAACTATTCGTGATAAGCTAATATCACAGATGGTTAATGGGCCAAACCGTATGTAAAGTATCACATATGGTTTTTTAATGGAACTGTATGTAATATTATCTTATCAAAGACGTTTTTTAATAGAACCGTCTGTGATAAAAAAAAACTATCAGTGATAAAAAAACTATGATAACAGTTCCCAATTATATATATTGTTGTAGGTTTTGTGCCCACCGCACTCGTCAGCCAAACGAAATTGAAAACTATTTGCCTCCTTCCTCGCCCATCATCCACACCCCTCGGCATCCTCCCCTACAGCGACCTCTCCCTCAGTATCCTCCCCCTTGGCGACCTCCCCTCGGTGTCCTCCCCCTTGGCGTTTGCTTGGTAATACCATTTGCTTACCCAACTAACATGGTTTTCCTACATGGTTTTGCATCTGTGGCATGATATGATGGCTGATACTTCTGCATGCAGTGGATATGTAAAGTGTGCTCATCTCAGTACAGAACTAGAAATTCATGAAGAAAACTAATTAACCATGATGGATCACGTTCGTAGTGGTGGAAACCTGGGGATGCATGCATATATATCTTGGCCATCTGATCTCCTGGCTAGGTTTGATCCCCAACAAGCAGGGGTGATTATTAAACTCCTAGAACAGCTGAGGAAGCATGAGTGTGCGCAACGTTTGATCCAGTTTAATCTAGTTCCCAGAAAAATATAAGACTTCATCATACTAGCTTGCATAGCTGCATAACATATGTATGCTCCTGCCTTCATCGATCATACCCTAATTACTTGTAGAGGGCGCATATGGCAGTTCAATGTATGTGTATATATTGAAAGTTCATCCTTTAAAATAGATCAACTCGTAAGATTGGAGACAAAAAGATGCCCTTAACTTAATAGTGATCAAATAGACCTACAAAGTGTGGTATTCGTCTACTCAACTATCCTATGACTTGATGATTTGTCACTACTGCAGGAATATACATCACAATCGGTTCTTTTTTGTCATCATAATCGGTTTTCGTGGCGATACAATGTCTTTAGATAGTGATAAGTAGCTTCTATCTCAGTCAGTTTTTGCGCGATACTAGAACCGATTATGATGACCATATTATCATTGTACACCATCCGAAAATAGCCCCATATTCACCATTCACAATAATTCACAGTACATTAATTCACAATACACAATATCACATAACATTCACAATACATAATATATTGTTTACATAGCACATAATATTCACAACATAAGCATATAACATTCACAGTTGACATATCATATTTATGTGATATAATATTGTTTACCACATATGGACTAGTAGGAGGCTATCGGGTCTTTATACCTACCATCCTTCGCTATAACTTATGTCCAGTACCACTAGCATAAGTGGTCTCATAATTTGTTGAGATATTTGGTTTCTAAGCTCTTGTGGGGGATATCGATCTTATTCAAAATAGAAATGAGTGCACTAATTTAAATTTTAAAATTTGTATGTAAAAAGTTGAATGTATTATGCATGTACATATACCATAGGGAAAATGTATGAGCTACCGACCAAGATCAGCATGTGATGCATGATGTAGAAGCCGAACAATTCGTTGCACCCCTGTTGATGATGCTGTGAACAAAGAAAATCAAATTAGGAAATGAAAAATCCTATGCTTGGCACTTGTACCTTGAAGCGCTTCCACTCCAGCTGGTTGCCTCGTAAGTCATCGTGTACCCCTCCTTTAACAACGTAAGGCACGAAAGCCATATATAAATTGTAGAGATGTCATTGAGGCAACTAAAAATGAATGTAGTTAAATACAAAAGGTGTTACTTTAGAGGAATGTACTTACTTATGTAAAAAAAAGTTTAATCACGTAGGCCATTGATCTGTTCTCAGTGAGTTAAAAGTGTAGACTTTGTTTTCACTCGGAGCGACCAAGGGTAGAACCCAATGATTGCTTATAAAATGGTATGCATTTGTTGATGCCAAAAATATGACGAAGGGTTGATCGCAGTCAACACACGCAAACACCGGGTTTAATTTTGGATGCAGACATGTCAGCTGATTTGATTCTACAATCAGTTAGAAGATAATAGATAATTCAATCGGCCGCTAAGCCGATCTAATATTTCAATGAAAATTGAGTCCGATCGGCTTGTTTAAGCCGATTTAGACAAAAGTAACCGATAGATCTTATCAACCTGATTGAGTCGATTATATGGGGGTAAAGGTTGTTTTCCCAAGAAGGCGATGCGTTGCAAAATTAGAGAAAAAGTGAACCTAACTTGGTGTAAGTTGACGGAATCAATAATTGGTGATGCGCAACTTTACTGGCTGAGTGAATTATAGGGGAAAGATTACAATGTTAAAAACAACTCCTAGTAATGTAAAAGTAGAATGAGTTGTTTGGTTGATTGGTTGTTGATTATTTCTTCCGATGTTGCCCATTGCTTCCTTTTGTAGCATCGGGTCCGATCGTGTTCTCCTTGGCCGCTTCACAAAATTATCCGTATCAGCCTCAGCTTTTCTGACAATATTTTCCTTTTGAGATTAACATTGACCAATCATTCCATATCGGCTTATGACTTTGTTAACTCAGTACTTTCCACAACAAATCAACCATACTAAACCGATTCTTACCAAATTGGCCACGCGGCAAATTTTGGAGTCAACTTTGATGCAAACCTAATCCAATTGTTAACTCTATTCATTTTTCCAAATTAGCTAAAATTTACCAATTCGGTCACACCCATCCAATCAGTTGAAACTGCAAGGTCTTAGTGTCAACATATGCCCCTCATTTTTTGGAAGATAATATAATCTTTCAAAAAAATCTCTTTTGCCGATACTTAGGTTATCGGCTTTAACACACATTTCTGTTAGTAACCGCTACTTTTTTGGCGCAGTAAAATCCTAACACGCATATCTTTTTTCACCATCCGTTCACATCCTGCCAAAAATCTTCATGTCTTTTAAATTCTGTTACCTAGCTATAAACATGGGACCCATTCACATGTCATTTTCATGCCCTCAAGCTTTCATCTCATTCACAATCAGCTTCAAGTGCTCCTCTTCATCTTGTCAGCTTCTCCCATCGGCATGTCATCAATGGACCCTAACTAGGTACTTGTTCCTAAACCCGATAGGGATAACTAGTACTGCTTAGGCCCAATTGGTAGTCTAGAGCCAATGGTTATTATAAACAAAGAGATCCCTAGGCTTCCCCTGTTGGCTCCTGAGTACAATATAGAAGGATGGAGCAAAAATTTCTAGTCTTCGTTGACAGCACTCGAAGGGTGGAGAAACTGGTATATTAGAGTTGTTACCGAAAAAATTCCATTGGGAGCAAATTGGAATAGCTGAATGTCTCCCACTCTCTCTAACCGATCCTCAAGCTAACGAGTCGATGATTGCTATGGCTGTTACTTCTGGTCAGATACCTTCAATTAATTTATGCTAAGACCAGGTCTCGACGACCCAACCCTATTGGATGTGGCCATATTATGCTGCCTTAGGCCTGACAGAGCACAGCTATCATCCTTTAGTGCTAAGCCAGAGTACAAACTAATTTTCACCAAGGGAGAAGGATGGAGTCAGTACTTGAATGAGAATAAGGGAACATGGCCAATGTCAAAAATGGAACATATTGCTTTCCTTAATATGTGGCTTGACCGATATCTCTTCTGTGGAGCTTCCTTGGGGCTAACACAAGTATATCAAGCCTTTGTAGAGTAGCTAGTAAAAGGTCATCGGCTAGCCTTAGGTAAAATGTTTCTTGGGGCCTTTTATTAGATGATGCACATTATCAAAAGCCAATTATTCACATGATAAGGACAATACTCAGTCGGCGAAGTGGGTGGTCCTCTATGGTTTCTTCAGAGCTGGCTATACTGCATTTTTAGCCTACAATTCAACATTGACACCACAATAATCACTGGCTTTCCCAGCAAAGAAGTACAGGAAGATCAAGGCCCTTAGTTTAGGAGCAGTTGATCTTTTGGAGAAAAATATAACTTGTGTGACAGTGAAGAATATAAGATGTTGAATCCCATCGGAGTAAAGAGATTCATTGCTTCTGTGGGGGCCCCGGTCTTTGTAATAGTAACTCGGTTACTTACTGTTGCGTCGGACTGGTATTGACGCAACCCATCAGTAATCCAATCACTAATCACAAACCGTACCCAGATTGAGGCCAATCAATCGGCATGACACACTCTGCTTGTGATCATATGCCAATTGATTGATTGCAACCCGAGCTTCCCCGAGATATGTGTCTAGTGCTAGTTCCCAAGATCTGTAGCCAAGCACCCACATATTTCACAATAAGTCGCATCAAAACACTCGAGCCAACGCAATGGTTACAATAATATTAGTTTGGTTACAACTAGTTGAGATACAAAATCTAAAACCCAGCCAAACGGTTGTACCAGCAAGATAAGAAACTAAAAACTACAATAATGGCAGCGGTGTGTGTAACACCCCAATTTTTGCTTTCCTTGTATTTAAATGGTATTTGGTATTTTTGAGAATTTTCTGGGATTTATTTGATTTATTTAGATTTAATTTGAATTTATTCCCTTTTGAGATAATTAAATAATTAAAAATTTTAAATAAATTTTTTGTTGAAAATATTTTATTTGAATCAAAAATGTCTTAAAGTATTTTCCAGAATTGTTCTGGAATTTTTCTGATTATTTTGCTATTTTTCCCGATTTAAACGAATTTCTAAAATTAATTTAAATATTAAATCGCTGAAAAACCCAACCGAGTTTCACTATTCCTCCGACCGACCGGGCCGAACCCCATCCGCGCGGACCGTTGGATTAAGATCCAACGGCCATGATTGAGCCATATGGGCATGCACGTTGAACCGTTGGATCAAGATCTGGTGTCTGTGGTTGTGCCCGCGTGTGCGCGTGACGCGAGCCATCGGATCGTGCTGCATGGACGGTCAGGATTGCGCCACATCACCCGACCGTATCCGAGCCGGACTATGCCGCCCAGTACCGGCCTCACCGTGGAATCCGCGCGTATCTCGACGTCCGAGCCGGTATTTAATGCGTGGGTGCATGCTTGTGGTTCGCCTTCACCTTGCGCAGCTTTTGCCCTAGCGGCCGCCCATAGAGCTGCATCGTGCCCACGATTGCTCGCCGTAGTTAATTAGGGTTAGCTTTCGGTTTTGGCAAGTATCCTCCGCCGTCCGCCGTCCTCCGCCGTGTTGGTGCCCATATCCGAGACCATCACGACGAGGCGCGCCTGGGAGTACCGCTCACTTCGCTGGAGAGCCACAGAAACGTTGTTTGGTTGGTCGCTGTCTTCGTCTCCGGCCACCTCTGCTCCGCCGCGACATCGTCGGGTTCGCAAGCTCTACCAGCCGTCCGATCAAGTTCCGACCGCCCAGGTTCGTCCACGTCATCACACCGTGCAAATCCCTCGGATTAGATCGTAGCCGTTAGCTCTAGATCGTACGGTTTGCGTTAGATCCAGTGTTACTATTTAGATCTATTTGCAACCGTTGGATCTAGATCCAACGCATTTGATTAAGTCACGTAGCTCCTTAAACCGCACCGTGTTAGATTAGATCTCAGCCGTTAGAGCTAGATTGTAGGGTTAGATTTAACCCACGTTGTAGCGCTAGATTAGATCTCGTCCGTCCGATCAAGATTGTACAGTGTAGATCGTGCCACGCGTCAGCCACCAGGTCATGCCACATCACCCCCAGCGACGCGGTGAACCAGATCCAATCCTAACCGTCCGATTTGAATCGTACGGTCCAAATCAACCACATTAACCCAAACGTCCGGGATCCAGATCCAATCTCGACCGTCGAATTTCAAGCTGACAGCCCAGATCGTGCCACATGTGCGGGAGCCGAACCATCGCGGTCCACGTGGCTGACGCCCGGTCGTCGCTGACGTCACGCGTGACGTCAACGTGGGGCCCGCATGTCAGCAGCATGGCCAACCGCACGATGACGTCATCCGTGACGTCATGGTGGGGCCCAACTGTCAGGTCGTCCGGCCGAGTATGATGACGTCAGTAGTTGACATCATCCGAGTGGGACCCACATGTCAGTGACACTGTTCCTGTGGACCGGGTCCACGATGGACTGAACCCGAACCGTGGACCAGGTCTATACACCGAATGAAGCAAGCATGATGTCATAATTCGATTTTTCTTTAGAAAAATAATTCGGTGGAAATTCAAAATCCCCGCTGACGTTAGCTATCATCATAATTCCGATTTTCGCGTATAAAAATAAATGAGTTAATTCGATTTATTCTTTTAATTGATTTTTCAAACTTCAAACGGCTATAACTTTTACGTTTTAGCTCCGATTGAGGCGATTCTAGTTCCTAAATTTTTGTAAAATTGAGCTCTATTTAATGGTGAATTTTATTTAATTTTTGGGCGTGAGGTTTTTTCTGTTTTTATTTATTTGGTGTTTATTTATCCAATTCGCTTAGACGTTGAAGTGTCCGAGGGCTTCGAAGGTGAAGTTTTGACCTAGGAGCAAGCTCAAGACCAAGAACAAGTACTTTTTGAAGGCAAGTTATGCTTTGATCATGTTGATCCTATTTTTGAAAATTATTTAGATTCAAATTATTGCATGCTAAATTGATTAGAAAATGCTTTAAATATTTCTGGGAATTAGATAATTGCCTACTTGCTGTAAGACACCTTGATTATTTAATTATGTTCCATGAACCCTTTGTCACCCTAGTTGTGGATTAAATAGTTGGACATTATTAAATTGCCAACAAGGGTAATTAGACCACTGTAGTATAATGCTTAGCCCAGCCACGTAGTCATGACATGATTTTGGATGATCAATTATTAATGTTGACTTAATGAGATATGGAACACATTTTGGAAAGGGTCATGTGTTGTTGATGATGATGTTGATGGCACGCGGTGCATGGTAATCAACTGGGGGTTGATAAAATGGTTTAGACCGGGGCAAGTGGCAAGAATTGTTTCTAGTGGGCCAAGAGTGGTAACTGGGCGATCGATTTGGTTTTTGATGATATGAAATATTTGTGGACACTTTGGTAGTCTTGCCATGGTCACCCTAAGGTCTTAACCTTGCAAGCCTTTGAACTGAGTTCATCATACAACCACAAGTCTGGAATGGGACATACATAGCTGAGTAAACTATGATGTCTAGGCTTTGGTACTGTCATGGTGGTGTGGGTTCCGGGTGTACGGGTGGTAACCAGTCCCTTCAGTGTTGAAACCTCGTTGAGACGATCTGGGTCTAGAAGTAGCTTTGGAAAGGCTTTGTTACGGGCACTCACCTTTGTGGTGTTTGGCTGTATCTTATGGGTAAAGTGTATAACCTCTGCAGAGTGTAAAATATATTCGAATTGCCGAGTCCGCGGTATTGGACACTACTCGGGAATTACAGTTCAAGAAAATAACTTGGACTTTGGAAAATGGTTGGGGTGGAGATGTGAACTGAATGTATGGTGTGAAATGCTTTACTTGTGCAATTATTGTGAAAGTTATCATCCTTATTAATGTTTTTATTGCTATGCAATCTATTACTGTATTTACAATTGTTGCTTTAGTGCAAATGAACTTGCCATCCATCCTTTGAAATAAGCCATGCATGTACAATATTAGTTTGCATTCTGTGCATGATTTGCTGAGTACCAAGTACTCACCCCTTGCAACATCACAACATCAGTTCAAGAAGAGGCGACGCTAGCTACGGAAGAAGAACTTCAGGAGGAGCCGTCTACCTAGGGAGCGAGCCCAGTCAGTTGCCTGTGGTATACTAGATGGTGCCATGTTGATGTTTATTTTTCCGCTACAGATACTTCTTTTAATAAGTTTCCATACTGCCAGTAGGCCTTTGTAACTCGACCATAAGGCCGAGCCACCAGTTTGGTATATTTAAATAAAGTACTATACTATTTCGTCGAGTATGATTGTGATATTTACCAATGTTGAGACTGTATGCACTAGCGTGATCCTAGACTAGTGTTGAATACATAGAGGGTCCGGACTTACATATTCGGGTCCCGACAATGTGCTTTCCCATACCCATAGGCAACCGACTGCGGTGAAAGCCTAGATATCCGCTTCTAACTCGTGGAAAACCCATCTCGTGGAACTCGTCGGGGACGTCTTCGTTGCCTTTGATGCCATCTTCTATGCATGATGTTAATATAGAGCAAACGGTGAGTACACATGTGTACTCGCAAGACTTTAGTGTATGAAAATGATAATATAAATGCAGGTTTAGAACAAAGGATACAGGTTTCTACACTAAGTTTGCTTGAGCACAAAGCAAGATTTATTTGCAATAACATAATAGGTTCTAAATCATTCGCAATTTGTAAAGCAGTTGCAAAGAGATCATTTAACGAGAACAATAAACACAACCATTTGATCCATAAACCAAGTTTTCTAACAATTCCATTCCCATGAACCATTGACCATACCAACCCACCATGCCAAGCTTATTTCCCAAAACTAACTTCCAAAACAACCCTTTTACCATTTTCCAAACCGTTCCATTGAACAAGATCATAACCGAACCAAAACTGAAATGAAACCGAAACCAAACCCAAAACTCAAAACTTGATAGTACTTCCCAAGCTGCTCATGACCGTGAGCACGGCTAATCGATTAGTTTATTTATATCTCTGCAGAGATTGCACACTTTACCCGCATGACACGTTTTAGCAATCATGTCATCCATGCCACGCGATACTCATCATATCTGTTTTGCTAGACTGTGATAAGACCTTTCGATAGGTTAGGATTTAAACCTTGCACCAGCCTGGTAATGTGCATCCCTTGCTATGGTCCCAGAGGATGGCCACTAGTGGTCCCTACGGGCTCCCACTAGCCCATAACCTCTCCATAGAAGGCATTACCATTGTATTGGGCAAACTCCCCCTCGATGCCTCGATAAGGGAGTCCCTAGAACACTCCGACACCGCAGGTGTGTCCATACTCTCTCGCCTCCTAATGATGCAAGACCAAATCCTTCCCAATTTACTAAGTCAAGGCTATCCCATAACTAGCACATGTGGTTGCACTGTTTGGCTTAGTAATAGCATCAAGTTCAGTCCTTAGGGTGACTCAGGCGAGATCTTCCAAACCACTTGCTATGGCCAAAGAGGATCGGCACTAGTGGCCCAACGGAGCTCCCACTAGCCCGCAACCTCCCCATAGCAAGGAACCAACCGAAACCAAGCCTCAGACATGAAAATAAGTCCAACTCCAATTCCAACCAAGCCAACCAAACCATTCCAAACCACCAACCACCACACATCTCGCCCGTGTCTAAATACTCCTTTTCCATTTTCCACCAATACTCACACAACCATTTCCCAAACCAATAAAAACCAATTCCAAAAGTCCTTAATAAATTTTCCGATCCAAGACCCAATCCAAACAAATAATTTTCCACAGGAGTTGCAATTGTTTAACACACGACCTCTTGTATCATTCACTACTGCATAACTAAGCTTGTGCAAGTATTATTCAATATTACCCTTTTGACATTTATTACTATGTCTAATGTGGGTCTAGAGTTTACCAAGGTTCACAATTCAAATGAGATTAAAGGAAATCCACCAAATCTAGGTTTAACTACCAATACCCACAACTAGCATCGTTATTCAACATACACCCATGCATAACAGTTTTGACAAATGAAAATAGAACTTTGAAAATATAGGATCAAAATGGTCAAAGGAGATGCTTGCATGTTTGCTCTTTAACAAGGCCTGACTATGGAATGAAGTTGGGATCGTCGTCTATCGAATCTGGAATGTCAACGCCTACGGAAAAGCGACAAGAACGATTAACAATGAATCAAAAAAAGGCGATTAAGAACCAACTATAAAGCGAATAAAATCAGAAAAGCTAAGATCGAAAGGGCTTGAAAAGGGTTTGAACTTCTCAGTTCACGCCAGCGATATCAACACCCAATTCCCAGTAGTACCATTCCATCAGTAGTACCAACCTTACGGCAGTACTGCTAACCTTTGGTAGTACCATACCCTCGGGACGATAATGTCGACTGCCGAGAATCAACATGGGGCGCCCTGAAAAACAACTATCAGAGTGTTGCTCACGGTACCACCACTCGAGCAACAGGATTGGCCCCAAACTCTCCGTAGTGTCGGGGTTCCGAAGGCCACAATTAGCACTCTCTGGAAAATAGCTATCGGAGTGTGGCTCACAATACTACCACTAGAGTGGTAGTGCCGGCCCCAAACACCGGCAGCGCCGTGGCTCCAGAGGCCAAATGCAGCTCACTCTGGGGAAACAACCACCGACAAAATTAACCATGGTGGTAATGCTCGAATAGCAGTACCAGGGTTCCCTCATGTCAACGGCTAACAGAAAGCAAAACCTACAACATTGAATCAAATAGGGGAAGGGAAGGACCCAATACAAATCCGAGAAAACGAGAACTCAATGAGTAAAGGAAATCCAAACTTTTCCCTTAAATCCGACAGTATCAGAGGCTAATGTGTGGTAGTACCACCCTAGGTCGGTAGTACCGTACTTCAATCCCGGTAGTGCCGCTGGCTGGAGTCGAGGAAGGGGTGCTATCTGGAAAATAAGTACCGGGATGCTACCTCCGGTACTACTACTGGCGTGGCAGTATCGGCCCCACGGACCGGTAGTGCTAGTCGCCAGAGACCAAATTGGTGCCCCTCTGGAATTTAACTACCGGTAGTGTGCGAGCAGTACTGCCGCTGGGGTGGTAGTACCAGCCTCATAACGTCGGTAGTGCCGGCTTTCCAGGAGACAGTTTTGCAAAAAGGGGCATTTTGCATAGTTCAGTCCAGAACTTCAGCACAAGTGTATGACTAGGTTCCTAGCGACACTAGGAACCCACTCATGCTAACCCTTTCGAGTTTCGGGCTCGATTGCTCGAATTCTCACCTTTTTTTTAACCTTTCGAACCCCAAAAACGATGCGAACACGGATTTTGACTCAACTTGGGTCCAAATCCGATTCTTGTTGCGGCAATGGGATCTCTACGGCATTAGGGACCCATACGCGTTGGTTTCGAGAATTTTGGGACTTCAGAACGTGAAATTGCTCCGAATGCCCAAAATGCATCTTTTTGCAAATCGGCCAAAACAGCGGATTTGCAACTCGTGTATCAATTCCAATATAGCAATATGGTCCCATGCGACCGAGAGTTTGACTACGATTTCGATGCACGGTGATCGAACTCCTAGAACTCGAAAACCCTAATTAATCCCAAATTAGATTCTGGACCCGAATCGAGTCCAAACTCGATTCTTCTGCGAGAATCGACCTTCCCGGCGTGGGATATATTCGTGAGTCGTCATCTCGACTTGTCCGTGGCTAGGGTTTCAAAGGAAGGTCTCCGAAAATTCAAGGAATGACTTTTTGGGCGAATAAATCCAACGAGAGGTATATCAGGGTTTCCGCAACGAATCGATCACGCAAAATGATTCTTCTAACCTTAACCTAGGTTTAGCAACTCAAAGAATCAACGATCTACTACTAGAATTAGGTTTTCTAGGGTTTAACCAAAGGGAAAAGAAAAGAGAAAAGGGAGATGACGCTAGGGTTTAAGATTTATCTTAGGGATTGAGCTCAAACCTTGAATCCACTGAGCAAGAAGCTTCTTGGGGGCTTGACTATGCTTCCTAGGGGCTTGCTCTTGCCTCTCCTTGCTCCACACGGGCTCCACACGGCCGGAATAGAGGCGTCAAGGGCGAGCTTGGGTGGAGGGGAAGGAAATGGGGGAGGAGAGCAAGGGAGAGAGGGTGATGTGGTGAATGAGGGAAGGGGGAAAAGAGGAGGCCCTCCCCTGGCTTCTTGATGGGGCACGACGTCGTGGGAGGCGAGGAAACCAAGGGAGGCGACGACGTGCGTGCATAGTGGCTGGCATGGCCTCCGATACCCGCGCGCTAACCAGTCTGTCGGCAGTACCGCTCGAGCTTCCTGATCGCCGCTTTCCGCCCGGCAAGACCGGCTTACACGATGTCTTGCCGCTCCAGGGCTAGGAACTTTGGGTCTTTCGCAGCTTTGCTTCGACGCTTGACCAATTGGCTTTGGGACTTTTGGAAAATGTCCGGGGGATCTTAAGGAAGGTTTAGGAACTTACGATTAGGTTCTAATCTACATGATTCATGATATCGCCCGAAATCAAATCCAGGGGCTCCGATCGGGGAAGATGACCGAACGAAAGGACAAAAAGGATTTCGAAAGTGAATAACTCCAAATTAAGATCCAAAAATCAAATCTAAGCACAATTAAACACTCAATTAGCTTAATTAACCCTATTTGTTCTTAATTAAAAATTCAGGGTGTTACACTTTCTTCTGTTAGCTAAGCAATTGAGATTTTCCACCAAGTGATTTCTTTTGCTATAGAGAAGCCGACAATTTTCCTCACCTATCATTCATTCACTTGGTGTCGGATAGTATTGGCATGCCAGATGAAACAATCGAGCTATTCAAGCAATTCATTTCTCCAAGTACAATGTTAGTCGGCTTTCACAGGAAGAATCAAACTTTCCACCCTTCTTATGAGTTATATCACCCATCAGTTTTGGACAAGTGATTTCGAGCCTCAATTTACTAAGTCAGCTTAGTCCTAGGGAATGGATACACAAAGCTTCCACTACTTCCATAGTTTTTAGCATGGCCGACGACCTCTAACTCCAGAGTCTACATCGCTTTTTGCTCCACAGCCGATGCTCGTTAGACTTCACCCCCTGGTGGTCTGAAATATCAACAGAAATGTAACTCGAAAAACTGACACTATCTGTACTTATAGCTGGAACACCCCAATTTTTGCTTTTCTTGCATTTAATGTGTATTTGGAATTTTTGAGGATTTTTGGAATTTCTTTGGAATTAATTTGAATTGAGTCATTTGTCGAATTATTTAATTATTGAAAAAGTTTATATAAAGTTTTGTTGAAAATAATTTCTTTTATTTCAAAATGTCTCAATATATTTTCTGGAATTTTTTCGGAATTGTTTTTGTATTTTTGTTGCCTTAAATGAATTAAATAAATTTTAGGAATTATTTTAATTTGGAAAAGATCAAAAAATCTTAGTGAACAGTGTTGGGCCAGGGCCCGGCCTTGTCTTGCATCAGCCGATCCCGGCAAGCTGTAATCCCAATGATCAACCCGTTGGATCTCGTTCCAACAACTAGGATAAAGCTGCGTTGTTGCCATGTGTGAACCCTCGGATTAGCGCCGCGTGTATGCTCCAGATTAACCCACGTCGCTCTCTCCGTATCGCCACTGGACCGCCGTTGCACAACTATCGCCATTGATACCATGCCCAACACGATCATCTAGACAATATAAATACCCTAGCTGTGACCACCGTCTCTGGTTTCGTGCGTTTCCTAGGTTTCGTCCTTTGAGCCCCCACCATTCATGCTTGATTGTTCTCCGTGGTTCCAGTGGAGTGCTGTCGACTTCTTTGTAAGTTTCTGCAGCCGGTGAGCCATTCCGGTTGCGCATGAGCCCGGTTCCAGAACCGCCATGGTGAGATGCACCTTGGAGCATAACTCACTTCGCTGGAGAAGCGCTACATCGCCGTGCCCTATGTCATCTTCAACCTCTTTTGTCAGAGATGTTCACCGCGCCATTGCTGGAATTCTCAAGCTCTGACGACCGTCCGATCTGCATCTGAGGGTCCAGGTACTGCCACGTTGTCTTGGATTACAGTGAACTAGATCTAGACCAGATCGTTAGATTAGATCCAAGGGCCCAAATTTTGCCATGTAGATGCATTCCAGTATCATAGAATAGATCCAACCTAGGCCGTTAGATTTAGAGATGAGGGGCTAAGATTGAAACACGTAGGTGCACAAATAGATCTCCACGTGTCCCTACATCTGCTGTGTTCAGATCTATTTGTAGCTGTTCGATCGGGACTAAATGGTCTGAATTTTCTCGCGTAGTCTCAGTTTGGATCCGTTCTTAACTGTTGGATCTTTAGTGTGCAGTTTAGATGTCTCCTCATGTTGCACGCCGGGGCATGCCACGTGTCCAGGCCGTAACGTAGATTGGAGCTAATCTTGATGGTAGGTTTTTAAATGTGCGGCCTAGATCGATATGTGAATTCGTTGACCTAGTTAAACCCTGGCCGTTAGATCTGGAATGGAATGTTTAGATGCATCCACGTGTCGGCAACCAGGATATGCCATGTCACCTCAGAATCGCGCCGGGTTGATTAGATCTAGACCGTCGGATTTCAAATAAACAGTTCAGATCTACCGCACGTTTAGCCAAATGGGCACTACTGCTGGATGTGCTGATGTCAGCATGACGTCATCCGAAGCGGACCCACGCATCAGCCAAAGTCGACGCCAGAGACCGAGTCCCATCAGAGACCAGAGTGGGTCCGTGGACCCTGTCCATGCGCCGAGTCGACGTGGCGAGTGCCGATTGGGCCACGTGTCCCGATGACACAATCCGACACAATAATTCAATTTTCAAGGATAAAAATAATTCATTTAATTTGGTTTAATCTTTTTAATTTATTGTCAAACTTCAAATTGCTCGTTCTTGCTCATACGAATTCCGATTGTGGTGATTCCTGAGCCTAAAAATGTATAAAATTGCGCTCTAATGAATTTTTGGTGTTACGTTGTTCTCTATTTTTGGATAATTATTGTTTATTTATCCACTACACATAAACGTTGAGTTGCCCGAAAATTTCGAGGGAGAGCTGCTCACTCAAGAAGAAGGTCCAAAGCTTAACCAAGACCTTTTCCAAGGCAAGTTGTGCTTTGACCATGTTGATCCTGCTTTTGAAATTTTTGTTGTTTTAAATAATGCATGCTCGATTTAATTAAAATGCTTTCAATTATTTTGGGAATAGTCAAACACCCATTTGAATTATGCCGCCTTGTCTTTAATAATTGTATGCCCTAATTCATTTTGTCACCCTAAGTTGTGGAATAATAGTGGGACACAAATACTTTGCCAACATGGGTTAATTAGACTGTAAATAGTCTGCTTAGCCAGGCATCATGTTATTGATACAATTTTGGAATGTTGAAAATTAATCATGACTTAATGGGATATGGAACATATTTAAGAGAATGTGACATGTGTTGTTGATGATATGATGGCACGTGGTGTATGGTAATCAACCGGGAGAGAAAATGATTTAGACGGGGGCAAGTGGCAAGGAAATGGTGGGCCTGTGTGGCAATGGGTGATGATGGTTGTGTTGGATGTGTGCCATTGAGTGTTGGAAGTCTTGCATCGGTCATCTAAGGACTTTACCTTACAAGAATTTGAACTGAGTATAGCATACAACCACAAGTCTGGAATGCGACAGACCTAGTTGAGTAGGTTACTGATATCGTGCATGTGGTACCTCAGGGTGATTGTTACACGAGGGGCGTACTGTCTTTGCGGCTTGGTGCCCATCCAATGGTATGTGTCGGTCCTATACTTTAGCTCTGTGTGAGGGGATGATAGTGAAGGCAGTATCGGAGAGGTTCACATGTTAAGCTAGAAGTTGCTGAAAGGCTTTTTTTACGGTAATTCGCTTGTGTGGTGAGTGATTGTATCTTTTCGGTAATGTGTATAACCTCTTCAGAGTATAAAACCTATTTGAATAGCCGTGTCCATGGTATTGGACATTACTCGGGGATTACAGTCATGGGTTAGACTTTCATAAATTGAACTTGAGATAATGGTTATGAAACTGAATAAATTGATGAAGGATGATAAATGCTTTACTTGAAAAATAATTGTGAGAGTTATTATTGTTATTTTGGTTTTACTGCTTTTCAGTCTATTATGATTATTTGTGAATGTTGCTTTACTGCAAAACAACTATTCAGCCTGTCATTTGGAATAAGTCATGCATGTAGTAATAGCTTGCATTTTGTGCACAACTTGTTGAGTGCTTTAAGTATTCACCTCTTGAAACAACACAAACATGAGCTGATGAAGAGTCAATGCCAGCCTTGGAGGAGGAGTTCCAGGAGGAGCCGATGAACTAGGGAGCGAGCCCAGTTAGTTGCCTATGGCACATTGATTGGACACTACAAGTATTCTTTACTTTTTTCACTGCATTTTATCTATTTGAGACTTTGGCCTGCGGGGCCTATCTTTTTAAGTTGACCATAAGGTTAACTCAACAGGTTATATTTCAAATAAACACTTTATTTATTATTTTGCTGTATATGATTGTGATATTCATCTATGTTGAGATAGTGTGCACTAGCATGATCTTGGACTAGTGTGGAATACACGGAGGGTCCAGGTTTGCACATTCGGGTCCCGACAGAGGTGGTATTAAAGCTATACTGATTGTAGGACTAGCCCTTAGTTAGAATGGTCGTTAGCAAGGATAAAACTATTTTCTAAAGTTAAAAATTGCCAAGATAATGAAAGAATTCTCAACTCACGAGACCAGTCTTTTGGCAGATGAGGATGACCCACACCTATAGGGAGCATGAGAGAGGATACACCGCGGAGCTGTTCCGGATGCTTCAAGTGTTGGAAAGTTTTGACCGGCCGATCTATAGGGCCAACACTTGGGTGGTGAACGAGAAGGCTCGGGGTATGATCATCAAAGTTACTATATATGCCTAGGACAACGGGAAGGCGAGTCGCCCCATCAACATCACCGTGAGGAGGGCCACCTTTGACGTCGGCATCCAGGAGTCAGCACGACTTGCTTTGAGGAGGATTTTTGCTGACTATGATGATGAGTTGAGGGAGTCTATCTTTCGTCTTCACCCCCAGGGGAAGGAGTCACCAGTGCTCCGATAGACCTAGAGAGCGACGTTGTAGTCGTGCACCTTGCCCAGTTTGCTACCGCGCAAAATGCGATTATGGATCGTACCGTGCAGGAGCTGGAGGAGACCTACAATGCTTTGGAGGTTGTAGAACTAAGACTACCAGAGGCCAGAGTCTTGGCAGCACAGAGGATCAGGGAGTTGACGGGGCCCTGTATGTCAAGGAGCAGGAGGCCGAGTTGGAGCTCGATGAGGAGGACCCTGAGGAGGTGCAACCTGAGACGGAACCAGAGCCAGTGCCCGAGCTAGAGAAGCAGCCAGCATAGGAGGCAGAGGACGTGGCTTCTTCCACCACGGCAGTAGATGTATGATCCTTAGACCTGAGATTGTCATATTCCCTACATGTGTAATAGTTTACCTTGGGGTTACCAAACACTATTTCCTAATCGGATAGTTATAAAAGTAGCTTTCATGTTTACTATGAAACATGCAGAGGGAAGTGAGCAGTCAAGATGGAATTTGCCACTCCAATGTAACGGAGATATATGTCTAGGCCACTCGTGTGATATGATTAAGGAAGTGCATGGCCATTCCGTGATTGAGAAGTCAATCACAACTTATTAATATATCACCGATACGAGAGATGGATTGAACTGTCAAAGGATGACATGCTTCGCGCCTTGAGTTCGATCTTCATATAGTTTGGCAAAGGGATTATTACATTAGTACTTTAATCATATGCGTTTGGGAGTTGGCATGCTCTGCAAGGAGCCGCTACCGACTATTGGATTAGAAAAAGGGTTTTCCGAATCCATGTCCAAATGCACATGAACCTACAGGGTCACACACTTAACAGGCTGGGACGCATTAATTCGGATTGGATCCATAATTAATGGACCTCGTGGGCTTAGCGCGTAGATGGGCCCTAACTGCCTAGGATTTCACCTCGTGGCTATATAAGGAGGGGAGGAGGCTAGACGCACATACACTTTCGTGCGGTTTAGAGGTGTTTCGCCAGAAACCCTAGCCACCTCCTGTCGTTGCCCCTACCGAGCGACCCGGTGCTTGCACACCGACGCACGGCGTTCCATCCCCGCACGTGTGGACTGCTGTGGTGACGCTGCTGCTACTACGGCGTGGAGAGGACGATCCGCCGCGA
This sequence comes from Rhipidocladum racemiflorum, assembly GCA_036346355.1. Taxonomy (NCBI): domain Eukaryota; kingdom Viridiplantae; phylum Streptophyta; class Magnoliopsida; order Poales; family Poaceae; genus Rhipidocladum; species Rhipidocladum racemiflorum. The sequence goes on along the minus strand of CM070576.1, from coordinate 8,999,652 downwards.
GGACGATCCGTGGCGAGGACGATCCGCGGCGAGGACGATCCGCGGTGAGGACGATCCACTACAACGACGTGCGAAGGATTCCGCAACTGCGCGTCTAGTGGTAATAGGTCTATGATCCCCTTCTTGCGAGTAGCTTTTCTGGTTTGCGGTAGAAATTTTAATTTGTGCTAGTGTAGCATACCGCGTTCCCCAACAAGTTCGATGTCACAGAGATCAGTTTGTGCTATGCCACTGCACCCGCTAGTGTGCTCGCCAGGAGGTCCCCAGCTAGGTTGGCTGGATGAGTGAGAGTAGGATTAGTAGTTGAGACTTGAGTGTTGAGTCGCGTCTTAGAGTAATAAGTGTCGCCCTATAGGTGTTAGACTCCAGTGTGTTAGCTTAATTTGGATTTTCATGATTGCTAAATGCGTAGTATGGGTTGCAAAGCCCTTAGGCATTGTGAGCAACCATGCTGAGTTATTATTAAATAATTAATAACAATTTGGATTTTGAGTTACATACGTTGCCCCCGCATAAGTTTCTCTACTACTTTTCTATTCTTGTTTCCCCCTCATCTCTAAACCTTGGAGTAATCAATAGATGGTGAACACTCGTGGCAACAATGGAGGGAATGGAAGTGGTTCTCGCCCTAGTGAGAACCCAAATGATGGAAGACCTGTTCCACAGCCTGCACCTCAAGTCGACATGCAAAACTTTGGAGCTTTCCTTGTTGCACAGATTGTGACACCACGGAGTGTCGTAACCTTATTTAATGTGCTTCATGAGGTTAAAAACATTATGAAATATGGAATTGGAGGTTAGAACCATATGGTATGAGGTTTAATCGCGTTTCCGGGCCGTTTCCGGGAGTTTGGGCCTTTCCGGGGGAGTTTGGGCCTAAAAGAAGGGGTTGTGGGCTTTGGTGGGATGGAGTATGAGTCCATTTAGGACTAGGATTCCTGTTTGGGCTGGTAAATAGGGGCCCCCCTTGCCCTAGCTTGCATCCCCACCAGCCCCTTGTGCCCTAGCCGCCCCACCTCCCTCTCCCTCTTGGTCGTGCGCCTCCCCCATTGCTCCCCACCTCTCCACCACCTCTCCTCCACCCCTTGCTGCCCTAGGGGAGCCTCTTCACCCCTGCACCTCGAAGATCCGTCCATTGGAGCGAGGAGCGAGGAGCGATCCGGGAGGAGATCTATTGTGATGCCTTAGAATTTGGGAGTGACTGTAGGGGGGTTTTCTCTCTTCTTTCGGTTTCGGAAGGAATGAAGGAAATGTTGGGAGATGAAACAATTGAGTTTTATGCTGCTTTTTAATATTAAAAATTGGAGTTTTGGGTAGTTTTGGCTGGGCTGAGGCAACCTGGGCCTGGGCCGGGAATTCCCTTCCCACCTCCTCCTCCCCATGCCTTGGTGGGCCGGCCCACCTTCCCCTTTAGGTGGCGCCGCCCCTCCCTTGGCAGGCCACCTCCCCAAAACCCTAGGGCGCCACCCCTCCTCCCCCTTGGTAGTCGCCCCCTCCCCTTCTCCTTCCCGGCATGGTGGTTCATGGATCCACCGCGGTTTGCGAAGAAAATTCGAGAGGAGGATCCGAGGGGCGAGTAGGAGGGACATATTTTCGTTTTTTGGGGTTCGTCGCGCGTTCTTCGTGGGTTCACAAGGGAGAACTCAAGGTAAAATTCCCGATCTTTTACCCCCTATTCTACCTAGGATTAGGAGTGTATTAGATCTGGTGGTGTTTGATTTGGATGGATTTTGGTAGGGTAGAAGGGTAGTTGTTCACGTGATGCTGTTTCTGAAAGGGGAGATTGTGTAGTGCGGATTGTTTCATGGTTTACGTGGCATAGATTATTTTTCCTGCAAAAACCTATAACTAGAAAGTTGTAGACAACGTCGAGACATAGCTTCTATAATTTTTTCAGAATTTTTGGGGCGTCAGTATGAGAGTTATCGCAGTTGGAAGATGACGAACAGAATCGGAAACAGATTTCGTCCACTGTGTTGGACGGTTGTTTAGGCACGTTTAACTGCGGAATTGAAATTTTTGACCTTCATGAAAGTTGTAGATCTAGTCAATATCTAGCTACTATAATTTTTTTGTATTTTTATGAATAGTAGAAAAAAGATACGAAATTGGGAAGAGAGGGTGCTGCTGTTCGATCCGGACAGATCGGGGTTTTTTGGTGTTTAAATGGGAACGGGGAGTAGGAAGCATGTGTTTGAATTGTGTGGTTAATTGTGATGTCGCTATGTACTGAAATAATGTTTGTTCAGGTGGTGCCACTGCTGGGCGCAACTAGGTTCATCATCCACGTCGGTAAAGGCAAGTGGAAGTAGTTGTATTGTTAAGCTATGCATCGTTGTTTGCTTCGTCTTCATTATAATCTCCAATTACAGCAATCATACATGGTTTAATTGCTTGCTTATAGGATTGCTATATTCTGACTAGCATTGTGATATTGTGGTTTGGCTATGAATCATGAGTATGGTGAAGAATGATGTTGTTTACCTGATGAATTGTCTAAATACTTCATCTCGATGTTATTTGCTTTCTATCCATGCTATAAGATGGTAGGCAAACATGTGAACTCAGTGTAGGAAATTTTGAATGAATTCATGCATGAAGCATTAACTACATTATCATGCATTGGAAGTTTTGTCGACGCCAGCGTGTGCGACCGTACCGGTACAACACCGTGTGTTCCTGAGAAAGGGCATGGTGAGGAGGAACATGGCATAAGCATGTGCATCAATCATATGCATTTTACTGAAGAGGTGTGGACTCTTTGATGTGGTATTGGACATGAGGAATGTGGAATGCTAGATATATGGTGGATGTGTTATTTGTATTAGTTGTTCCGCTTGCTGAGATTACCCAATCTCACTACTTGCTGTTTTGATGTTTCCAGGTAGCGCACGTGAGTCGTAAGCATGAAGGGTGGGCTAGCAACACAATAAATCTTCTGGTGTCATCACGACTCACATGAACTAGTGCTTTAAATAATTCATTAGTTGGATGAAATTTTATTACATATAGACCCATTGTTGTTCCCTTTAAACTTGTTCTCGTTTATGGTTGTCCCATTAGAGAGGTGTTATATTTATGGTTGATACCTGGTGGAATTATACTCGTTGTCTCTAGTATTGATGTCGTGATATTATTCCTATTTGAATTGCTTCCGTATTGTCCTGTTTTAGGGGAAATGCTGTCGAATTGTTCTTGTACAACAGTTGAGATTTATGGGGTGTTACAGTTGGTATCAGAGCGGGCTTTAGGTCCATGGTGTATGAATTTAGGAAAAGATTCTAGCATGAACTAAAATTTTGATGTGTGAAATTAGTAACATTGCTTAGGTTTAAGTTAAAATTGCCATAGGATAATAAACTTTAAAATTGACACACTTGCACTATTAGGATGGGATGGGCTGTATTGCATGGCATGCGTAGGTTCGACTATATTTATGGTTTGATTGTTGGTGATTTTGATTATGTTTTTGTTGGCGTGATTGTTTGTTTGCGGCTTGTTTGGGTACAGTATGCCACCAAGGACGCGCGCGACAGATCATTCTGGAGGGAACACTCCCGAGCCGTCGGAGGCAGCCGAACCTATCCAGGCTGAGGGTGGTGTTTCGGCGGAACTAGTGGCCGCCATGAGAGCGATGTAGGAGGAGTTGCGGGGGCTGAGGAAGGGCGCACAGGTTGCCTCTGCTGTGGGTGCGGCTGTAGCACCTGTGCCAGATGTGGGCGCGGAAGGCGGTGGCATCAAGCTGCGAGAGTGGGTTGGACTGAGGCTGGACAGCTTTGATGGTGCGGGCACTCCGATCCAAGCGGCGGATTGGCTGTCCTTTATGGAGTTGCAGCTGGATGCTTTTGAGGTGGCGGCGCAAGATCGTGTCCGCTTTGTAGCACAGCTCTTGAAGGGAGAAGCCCAAATCTGGTGGAGGGGTGTGCTGTCCTCGAGGGGCACGCCGGGGGACTTCTCTTGGGAGGAGTTTGTTTGGCAATTTGGGCGGCGGTTCTTTTCCGCCACCTTCCTCGACAAGATGCAGATTGACTTGGGATAGTACACCCAAGACAAGAAGACTGTGGTGGAGTACGAGATTGGCTTCAACCAGATCGTACGTTTTGTGCCCCATGTGGCACGTGATGAGGTGGAGAAGGCCAGGCGGTTCAGGCAGGGACTCCGTCCTGCCATTCGTCATATGCTGGGCGCTTTTCCCATTGTTGATTTTCGGACAATGGTTGAACAAGCTCTTGGTGTAGAGCTGCAGCTGAACTACACCGAAGAGCATCACAAACCTGCCATGGGAGAGCAGGTTAGGGGCCCTCCAGAAAAGAATGGCCAATCCTCTGGTACTTGGAGCAAGAAGGGGAAGAACTATCGTCACCAGCCCTATGGTTGCCGTCCTGCTCAGCAGCACACCTCAGGGGGAGGTGCGCCCCAATACCGTGCCATCGTCACTCCTGGCATGGGAATGGTATGTTTTCGTTGTGGCGATTCCCATCGCCGTAGCGAGTGCTCATGGAAGGGAAGGTGCACCATCTGTGGTCGGGAGGATCACAAGGATGCGGTGTGCAGGAAGAACCCCAACGGCAAGCTGCGTTGGGAGCCGATGACATCCTCACAAGGCGGACAGCGTCAGGGAGGCGTGATGCATATGTTGCCATCAGCCCCTACCCCACAGTACCTCCCGGTGCCTACTTCGACTCCTTCGTTCTACCATGCACCATCCCCAGGGACTTACTGGATGCCCCAGTTTCCACCACCGTCTTCTTCCGGGGCTTCGCCGTGGGTCCCTGCGCTGACTTATCCAGAGGCGAGGGCTACTCCATCTCAGATTACCTCGGGAGTCCACGCTTTGCCCTCTTCGGGGGAAGTGGATCGTGGCAATGTGGTGACAGGTACTATTTCTGTTAATTCTGTGGTTGCCAATGTGTTGTTCGACTCTGGCGCTAGCTACTCGTTTGTCTCTGTGGATTTTGTTTTTCGGGCTGGTCTGTCAGTACAGAGCTTGGGTGATGCCGTGGTGGTTAGTGCACCGCAAGGCTTGATTTCTAGTTCGAGGGTCTGTCAGGGCTGTCACTTTCTGCTAGCTGAAGAGGAGTTCGTGGCGAATTTGGTGGTGATTTCTTTGGAGCCGTTCGATGTCATCCTTGGCATGGACTGGCTATCTCAGTACCAAGCGGTGATTGATTGTGCTTGAAGGACAGTTACTTTGCATGCTCCTTCTAGGCAAGAGTTAATTTTCCAAGGGAGCGCTATGCGGTACTCCCTCTCCTTTTTGTGTCAGCTATTCCCAAGCTCCCAGATGTTGAAATCAGGGGTCCTCTGGTCCATGGTTGAGGGTCGAGAGGAAGAGAAGAGTTTGGAGGGCATTGCTATAGTTTGCCGTTATCCAGATGTGTTTCCCAGTGAGCTTAAGGATTGCCCCCAGAGCGGGAGACTATTTTCCGCATTGATCTTGTTCCTGGTACGAGGCCAATCTATAAAACCCCGTACCGGATGGCTCCAATAGAACAAGTTGAGTTGAAGAGGCAATTGGATGAACTCCTAGCTAAGGGGTTTATTAGAGTGAGCTCGTCTCCTTGGGCGGCCCCGGTCTTGTTCGTGGAGAAGAAAGATGGCACCAAGCGGCTATGTGTGGACTACAGGCGCTCAATCAATTTACCATTAAGAACAAGTACCCATTGCCTGCGTATTGATGATCTTTTGATCAATTGAGGGTGCCAAAGTATTCTCCAAGATCGATCTGCAATCTGGGTATCATCAGTTGCGGATTAAGGAGGAGGATATTGAAAAGACGGCTTTCAACACGAGGTACGGGCATTTTGAGTTCGTAGTCATGTCTTTTGGACTAACGAATGCTCCTGCCGTCTTTATGGAAGCCATGAACAGGATGCTCCATGAATATCTTGATGTCTTTATCGTCGTCTTCATTGACGACATTCTTGTCTACTCGAAGTCCGAGGAGGAGCACGCCGTACATCTCGGTCTAGTTTTGGAAGCTCTTCGTAGAAATCAATTCTATGCCAAACTCAAGAAGTGCGCCTTCTGGTTGTCGGAGGTGAGTTTCCTTGGGCATGTCATTAACCAAAGTGGTATCACAGTTGACCCAAAGAAGGTTGCTGCTGTGGTTGAATGGCGGAGCTAGTGTGACGGAAATCAGGAGTTTCCTTGGGTTGGCAGGTTATTATCGGCGCTTTGTGCATAATTTTTCCATCATTGCTAAACCGATGTCAAGGCTCACACAGAAGGGGGTTCCTTTCATCTGGTCAGGGGAATGTGAGGCTAGTTTCCAGACGCTAAAGAGCAAACTGGTCAATGCACATATTTTATCCTTACCTGTGAGTGGCAAGCGTTATACAGTGTATGCAGATGCCTCCAGGATTGGTTTGGGTTGTGTGCTCATGCAAGAAGGCTGTGTCATCGCTTATGCTTCAAGACAGTTGAAGACTCATGAGCAGAATTATCCCACCCATGACCTCGAGTTAGCCATTTGTGGTTTTTGCCTTGAAATTGTGGAGACACTATCTTTATGGGGAGTCTTGTGATATTTTCAGCGATCATAAGAGCCTCAAATATATATTCACCAGCGGGAGCTGAATGCTGCGGCGTAGGTGGTTGGAATTGATAAAGGACTTTGATGTGTCGATCCAGTATCATCCCGGCAAGGCAAATGTCGTGGTGATGCCTTGAGTAGAGCAGGTGTCCCCAAGACTGCTTTGCCCTTGGTTGCAGAGTTGGAAAGAGGACAGGTCACTTCTTTGTTTCTTTGAGGTTGCGCAAGATGAGACTCAGATGATCATTCAGTCTTGCATACCCGAGCGAGTGCATGAGGCTCAGTTGCAGGATCGTTTGCTTCAGGAGGTTCGGCGGAGGATTTCAGAGGGGAAACCTCGGGAATTCAGTATAGATGAGCTTGGTTCTATTCGGTTTAGAGGCCGTCTTTGTGTGCCTCAGAAATCGGATGTGAAGATGGACATTCTAAGGGAAGCCCATAGGACTCCGTATTCCGTTCATCCTGGCGAGACCAAGATGTATCGGGATCTGAAACAGAGTTTCTGGTGGAAGAGGATGAGGGTGGATATTGCCAAGTATGTGGCTTCTTGCGGAGTGTGCCAACAGGTAAAAGCTGAGCATAAGAGACCTGTTGGTCTGTTACAGCCATTGGAAATTTCGGAATGGAAGTGGGAACACATCACTATGGACTTTGTGATTGGGTTACCCCGCTCACCGCGAGGTAGAGATGCCATTTGGGTGGTTGTGGATAGACTCACTAAGTCCACACATTTTATTCCAATGAAGACGACCAATTCGGCACCAGATCTAGTTCCCTTGTACATGAAGGAAGTGCTTAGACTCCATGGTGTGTCTAAATCGATTGTCTCCGATCGAGACACTAGATTTGTGTCCCTGTTTTGGCAGAGCTTGCATAGTGTTTTGGGAACAAAACTCTCTCTCAGCACATCTTTTCATCCTCAGACAGATGGCCAGTCTGAGCGGACCATCCAGACTCTAGAGGACATGCTTCGAGCGTGTGTTCTTTCTTGGAAGGGATGTTGGGAGGATCACTTGGCCTTGGTAGAGTTTGCCTACAATAACAGTTACCAGGCTAGTATTCGAATGGCTCCATTCGAGGCGCTTTATGGTCGAAGATGTGTTTGTCCGCTTTGCTGGGATACAGTCGGTGAAAAATCATTGCAGGGTCCGGATTGGGTTCAACAGACCTTTGAGAAGGTGCAAAAGATACGGCGGAACCTCCTGGCCGCCCAGAGCCGTCAGAAGAGTTATGCCGATAACAGAAGGCGAGATTTGGAATTTTCAGTGGGTGATCAAGTTCTCCTCAAGGTATCTCCATCAAAGGGTGTTGTTCATTTTGGTACCACTGGCAAACTTAGCCCGAGGTACATTGGTCCATTCCCAGTGGTAGCTCGAGTGGGCAGTTTGGCATACCGTCTGGAGTTGCCAAACTCTTTGAGGGGAGTGCATGATGTCTTCCATGTCTCTATGCTACCGAAGTATCTCCACGACCCGGAGCATAAGATTGATCTGGAGCCAATTACGGTTGAGCAAGATTTAACTTTGGAGTGCCATCCACTTCGAATTTTGGATTCTTCAGAACGAGTCATGAGGAGGAGAACCATCAGATATGTGAAAGTTCTGTGGACCAATCAATCTGAGCGGGAGGCAACTTGGGAACTTGAGGACCAGATGCGGAAGAAGTATCCTATACTCTTTGAGGATGCTGGGGGTAAGATGTATTTATCTTTTGCCTTCCTTTCACCTGTTTAAAATCGGTAGTTAAAGGAGGAAGATTAGGGGACGAATCCTTTTAAGGAGGGGAGAGTGTGATGCCTTAGAATTTGGGAGTGACCGTAGGGGTTTTTTCTCTCTTCTTTCGGTTTCGGAAGGAATGAAGGAAATGTTGGGAGATGAAACAATTGAGTTTTATGCTGCTTTTTAATATTAAAAATTGGAGTTTTGGGCTAGTTTTAGCTGGGCTGATGCAACCTGGGCCTGGGCCAGGAATTCCCTTCCCACCTGCTCCTCCCCATGCCTTGGTGGGCCGGCCCACCTTCCACTTTAGGTGGCGCCCCCCCTCCCTTGGCCGGCCACTTCCCCCAAAACCCTAGGGCGCCAACCCTCCTCCCCCTTGGCAGACGCCCCCTCCCCTTCTCCTTCCTGGCGTGGTGGTTCGTGGATCCACCGCGGTTTGCGAAGAAAATCCGAGAGGAGGATCCGAGGGGCAAGTAGGAGGGACATATTTTCGTTTTTTGGGGTTCGTCGCGCGTTCTTCGTGGGTTCACAAGGGAGAACTCAAGGTAAAATTTCCGATCTTTTACCCCCTGTTCTACCTAGGATTAGGAGTGTATTAGATCTGGTGATGTTTGATTTCGATGGATTTTGATAGGGTAGAAGGGTAGTTGTTCACGTGTTGCTGTTTCTAAAAGGGGAGATTGTATATCGCGGATTGTTTCATGGTTTACGTGGCATAGATGATTTTTCCTGCAAAAACCTATAACCAGAAAGTTGTAGACAACGTCGAGAACTAGCTTCTTTAATTTTTGCAGAATTTTTGGGGCGTCGGTCTGAGAGTTATCTCTGTTGGAAGATGACGAACAGAATCTGGAAACAGATTTCGTCCACTGTGTTGGACGGTTGTTTAGGCATGTTTAACAGCGGAATTGAAATTTTTGACCTTCATGAAAATTGTAGATCTCGTCAATATATAGCTACTGTAATTTTTTTGTATTTTTATGAATAGTAGAAAAAAGATACGAAATTGGGAAGAGAGGGTGCTGCTGTTCGATCCGGACAGAACGGGTAGTTGGAAGCGTGTGTTTGAATTGTGTGATCAATTGTGATGTCGCTATGTACTGAAATAATGTTTGTTCTGGTGGTGCCACTGCTGGGCGCAACTAGGTTCATCGTCCACGCCGGTAAAGGCAAGTGGAAGTAGTTGTATTGTTAAGCTATGCATCGTTGTTTGCTTCGTCTTCATTATAATCTCCAATTACAGCAATCATACATGGTTTAATTGCTTGCTTATAGGATTGCTATATTCTGACTAGCATTGTGATATTGTGGTTTGGCTATGAATCATGAGTATGGTGAAGAATGATGTTGTTTACCTGATGAATTGTCTAATTACTTCATCTAGATGTTATTTGCTTTCTATCCATGCTATAAGATGGTAGGCAAACATGTGAACTCAGTGTAGGAAATTTTGAATGAATTCATGCATGAAGCATTAACTGCATTATCATGCATTGGAAGTTTTGTCGACGCCCAGCAGGCGCGATCAAATGCCGTACAACACCGTGTGTTCCTTAGAAAGGGCACGGTGAGGAGGAACATGGCATAAGCATGTGCATCAATCATATGCATTTTACTGAAGAGGTGTGGACTCTTTGATGTGGTATTGGACATGAGGAATGTGGAATGCTAGATATATGGTGGATGTGTTATTTGTATTAGTTGTTCCGCTTGCTGAGATTACCCAATCTCACTACTTGCTGTTTTGATGTTTCCAGGTAGCGCACGTGAGTCGTAAGCATGATGGGTGGGCTAGCAACACAATAAATGTTCTGGTGTCATCACGACTCACATGAACTAGTGCTTTAAATAATTCATTAGTTGGATGAAATTTTATTACATATAGACCCATTGTTGTTCCCTTTAAACTTGTTCTCGTTTATGGTTGTCCCATTAGAGAGGTGTTATATTTATGGTTGATACCTGGTTGAATTAGACTCATTGTCTCTAGTATTGATGTCGTGATATTATTCCTATTTGAATTGCTTCCGTATTGTCCTGTTTTAGGGGAAATGCTGTCGAATTGTTCTTGTACAACAGTTGAGATTTATGGGGTGTTACATCTATTGGGTTTTTGTGCGTCGGGCGAAGGTATGGCCATGGGATTCTTTGGGGTTTGTCTAGGTACTGTTCTAAGGGTGATTATCAAGTTTTTAGATCAATTGGTGGTGCTGGAATTGAGTAGATTAGACGAAATCTAGAAGTTGTCACGTTCTCTGTTTCGGGCAGCTTGAGCAGTCGACCTTGGATTTGGGTTTTCACCAAATTAGGGTCGGAATTTGGTCGTACGGCTGTTGAAGAAGTTGTAGGTAACTTCAATACCTTTCAGTGGGTATAAAGAACTTTAAATTCCTATCAGCCGTTTGAAAGTTATGCCTGTTTTACCGAGCGTGTTAAAATATGTGATGTGATTGGAACAGATCACGGTATTTTGTAGATTAAACAACTTTAGAGTCCGAATCAGTTTTTCCATATACTTAGAAAAAGTTAGGAAATTTCCTAAGCTACGCGACGATGTACTCATTTCATTGATTCCGAGTCTTAGAACCCGAGTTATGCCTTTTGGAAGGCTGCTGTCCCAACGGGACAGAACCCCTGTTTTTGGGTTTTACGAGTAGTTGGCAATGTCGAGGTAGATGAGGGTTTGCATACTGTTTTGTGGACATGATTGTGAGTGTGTGGTACCTATGTGCAGGTGGTGTGACCCCGGGAGTGCCTTCTACTTCTCGCCAATCCGTTGCCCGTGGTTGAGGCAAGTGTATTGTAATGGACAGCGGTTGTAGGTTGCTAGTTGAGGCTAGATGAAATTGATTACATGATTTGATCACTTGCCATGATTTAATGATTGCCAATGATATGATGAGTATGTTGATTACGTTATGATGCCATGTGTTAGATGTACAATTTATTTATGATGTTGGCTTGATTGCATACATGGCATGATACATGGCCCAGGCGGTGAGAAAGTCATAACTAGTCCGGGGAAGGTCGGTGAGAAAGTTATGACTATTCCGGAGAGCCAATGAGTAAGTCTTACATCGTGATTCCATCCACCGTGGTGTTTGGAAGCGAGGAGTAGGCACCCTCCATCTTCGGGATGGAAGGGGGGAGAGGGTGCACGCCGACGGGTGTGTACTCAACCATACCGGTATGAGTTTCCAAGGAGACATGAGCATAGCATCGCATTGCATACATAATGATGATGATAATGAAATGTGATCATGAATGAGATGATTTACATGATGTTAGTTGTTATAGCCATGTAATTGTTCTTTTTGTACCATTGCAATATGCTTGCTGAGTTTTGAACTCACGCTTGTGTTTTCTTGTTGTTTTAGGTACCATGAGACCGGCATGCGGGGAAGGGAAATAGTCACACTTCTACACGTAGTTTCACTCATTCGTCTCACAAGTCAGTCAATTGGGTTTCGATAATAAACTAAGTGTGATGCTTATTGTTCTATGGTTTAGCTTTGCGTTATAAGAGTCTTATTGTCCGTTTGGCTCATGGAGACATTTAATGTTTGGAATTAGACTTATTGTGTTGTCAAGTCTTTAATTATTGCTATTTTAGTTGTCTCTCATAATGCCTTATATTGCTATGCTATTGTGTTTCCTTCTATTCATGTTAAAACAAAGGAGATGCTGCCGAAATTTTGGGTTTTAGCATTTTCTCTTTTGCTGTAATTTACCTTAATTTATGGTATTTAGTTGTTGTTCAGCTTATGTTTGGTAGCATTCGGGCATACTAGATGCTGGGGTGTTACACAGATGTAGTTGATGCACACCATGATGCAACAGATGCAGCACATCACTTCTCAAACCACTGCCAACCAGGCCAATCATGCTAATCAGGGACAGCGGCCGTACTCCAAGCTGTTAGAATTCATGAGGACCCATCCGCCCACATTCTCTGGCAATGCCAATCCACTGCAGGCGGATGATTGGATGAAGTCCATTGAGAGGAATCTGCACATTACACAATGTAATGGGAATGAGAGGGTACTGTATGCATCTCATTAGCTGGAAGGGACCGTAATCGAATGGTGTGAGAATTTCTGCGCTTCGCATGAGAACCCATAGGAGATCTCTTGGGAGGAGTTCACTACTGCATTTTGTCAGTAACATGTACTTGAGGGAATCATGGAGCTAAAGAAGGAAGAATTCAGAGCTCTGTAGCAAGGCAGCCAGCCAGTGACCGATTATCTGAACAAGTTCACCCAGCTAGTTGGCTATGCACATGAAGACGTAATGATAGATAAAGCAAGACAGTCTTGTTTCATGAAGGGGCTGAACTCAGCGCTGCAGGTGGGACTGATCACACACACATTTCTAGATTTTTAAGAGCTAGTGAATAAGGCATTTATTCTGGAGGACAAGCACAAAGAGCTGGAGGATAACCGGAAGCGCCGAATGGCACAACAGGGAGCTTTCCAAGGAGCAGAACGGTTGAGGGTTGCGCCCAATCAATTTTTCAAGTTCCAACCGAAGAATACCGTCAATACATCGTTGTCTGCACCGTGTCCAACTGGTTAGAGTTTGCAGACCCCCGCCCAAACTTGTGATCAGACCGGAGGAAATCCACAAATGGCAGGAAGACGATGTTACAATTGCAATAAGCAAGGGCACTTCACTAACAATTGCCCTAAGAGAAGAGGTGTTACGCCAGTTCGCATCAACTTAGGGACTACACCTACAAGGATGCCCACACCAGGAAGGAACTGTGGAGCTACTCAAGTTGGAGCCACACCTCAAGCAACATTGAGAGGCCGAGTTAACCACATCCCCACTGATGGAGTTCAGAATGCAACGGATGTCGTACTGGGTAAGTTCCAAGTTAACTCAGTACCTGCAATAGTCTTGTTTGACTCTGGAGCTTCCCATTCGTTTGTTTCTCGAGATTTTGCTGTTAAGAAATGACTTAGAAATTTTGAATCTTAAGTGCATGCTTTTAGTTCAATTCCCTGTATCAGAACTTCGAACTAAAGTACGATGTTCGGGGGTAAAGTTACTAATAAATAGGGTAGAGTTTCTATCAAACATTATTATATTGGTACGATAAATGTCATTTTGGAAATGGATTGGTTGTCCAAACAGAAGGTTGTGTTAGATTGTGGACGAAGAGTCGTATCGGTTGAGAGCCCAGGTGGGAGAAAAGTTGAGTTTCAGGAAATCACAGTTGATGGTTAACAGTGTGAAGACTGTCAGCATAGAAGATGTACCAGTGGTTACTGAATGCCCAGATGTTTTTTTCAAAAGATTTACCCGGTATGCCACCGAATAGAGATATGGATTTTGTGATCGAGCTAGTACCTAGTATAGCCCCAATAGCTAAGAGACTTTATCGGATGTCTACCGATGAGTTGGTGGAAATGAAGAAGCAGTGTTAGTCTTACCTGATATTCACCAAAGCTTTGATATTTATTTTGATGCATCATGCTAAGAACTTGGATGTTTGTTGATACAGAATAGAAAGGAAGTTGCTTATGCTTCGAGGCAGTTAAGGCTGCACGAAGAGAATTATCCGACGCATGACTTGGAGTTGGTTGCCGTAGTGCATGCCTTGAAGTTATGGCGTCATTATCTCATTGGAAACAGATGTGAAGTATATATAGACCATAAGAGTCTAAGTACATCTTCACTCAGTCGTACTTGAATATGTGGCAGAGGAGATGGTTGGAATTGATTAAGGACTATAACGTGAGAATTCACTACCATCCCAGTAAAGCTAATGCGGTAGCCGTTGCCTTAAGCTGGAAGAGCCATAGAGTGAATATGCTGATAGAGGTGAGTTAGGCTGAGTTATGCAAAGATTTTTTGAAGCTGAAAATTTTGGGAGTAGCTAGCATTCTCAAAATTTTGGGGTGCGGGTCACCATATAAAGTTAGAGAGAGATTATTAATAAAATATTATTAAAAATAGATTATTTAATAAAAAAATTCATTATTAGAAAACTCGCGCCACCTCTGAAATTCTTTTCGCATCCGATGTTCTTTTCCCTGGTCAGGACAACACCAAAGAGGTAATTGATAAAGTTCGGGTGTTCAAAGCGCGTGGATTCCCATAAGCTTCACGATCAAGCTACCTATCCATTTTCCAGCTATATTCTCTTTTGGAGGGGAATATATGGTTGTCTGCTTAGCAATTGCGTACGGAGACATCAAAATCTGTTCTCCATGTATCGACACATGTATTTATTGCTCATGCCACATAGCTCTCGAGATACCGCTGAATACATACATATTACAAAGATGGTTCCCTCAAGCAGCAGCAGTGTTGTGAAGCTGGGCCCATGGGGATTAACAGGCACCGACCACCACCTGTGGGACGACGGCGGCGGCTACACCGGCATCCGCAGCATCACCATCCAGCACTCGGCTTGGACGGCATGCCTCGAAGGTCTATATAAGGCACCTCATCACAGACAGTTTTCAAAAACCATTTGTGTTAAAGCTAATTACAGACGGTTTTACCACCATGACCGTCAAAGTTACACGATGTGCTAAGAACTATTTGTGATAAGCTAATATCACAGATGGTTAATGGGCCAAACTGTCTGTAAAGTATCACATATGGTTTTTTAATGGAACTGTATGTAATATTATCTTATCATAGACGTTTTTTATAGAACCGTCTGTGATAAAAAAAACTATCAGTGATAAAAAACTGTCTATGATAACAGTTCCCAATTATATATATTGTTGTAGGTTTTGTGCCCACCGCACTCGTCAGCCAAACGAAATTGAAAACTAATTGCCTCCTTCCTCGCCCATCATCCACACCCCTCGGCATCCTCCCCTACAGCGACCTCCCCTCAGTATCCTTCCCCGTGGCGACCTCCCCTCGGTGTCCTCCCCCTTGGTGTTTGCTTGGTAATACCATTTGCTTACCCAACTAACATGGTTTTCCTACATGATTTTGCATATGTGGCATGATATGATGGCTGATACTTCTGCATGCAGTGGATATGTAAAGTGTGCTCTTCTGAGTACAGAACTAGAAATTCATGAAGAAAACTAATTAACCATGATGGATCACGTTCGTAGTGGTGGAAACCTGGGGATGCATGCATATATATCTTGGCCATCTGATCTCCTAGCTAGGTTTGATCCCCAACAAGCAGGGGTGATTATTAAACTCCTAGAACAGCTGACGAAGCATGAGTGTGCGCAACGTTTGATCCAGTTTAATCTAGTCCCCAGAAAAATATAAGACTTCATCATACTAGCTTGCATAGCTGCATAACATATATATGCTCCTGCCTTCATCGATCATACCCTAATTACTTGTAGAGGGCGCATATGGCAGTTCAATGTATGTGTATATATTGAAAGTTCATCCTTTAAAATAGATCAACTCGTAAGATTGGAGACAAAAAGATGCCCTTAACTTAATAGTGATCAAATAGACCTACAGAGTGTGGTATTCGTCTACTCAACTATCATATGACTTGATGATTTGTCACTACTGCAGGAATATACATCACAATCGGTTTTCGTGGCGATACAATGTCTTTAGATAGTGATAAGTAGCTTCTATCTCAGTCAGTTTTTGCGTGATACTAGAACCGATTATGATGACCATATTATCATTGTAGACCATCCGAAAATAGCCCCATATTCACCATTCACAATAATTCACAGTACATTAATTAACAATACACAATATCACATAACATTCACAATACATAATATTGTTTACATAGCACATAATATTCACAACATAAGCATATAACATTCACAGTTGACATATCATATTTATGTGATATAATATTGTTTACCACATATGGATTAGTAGGAGGCTATCAGGTCTTTATACCTACCATCCTTCGCTATAACTTATGTCCAGTACCACTAGCATAAGTGGTCTCATAATTTGTTGAGATATTTGGTTTCTAAGCTCTTGTGGGGGATATCGATCTTATTCAAAATAGAAATGAGTGCACTAATTTAAATTTTAAAATTTGTATGTAAAAGGTTGAATGTATTATGCATGTACATATACCATAGGGAAAATGTATGAGCTGCCGACCAAGATCAGCATGTGATGCATGATGTAGAAGCCGAACAATTAGTTGCACCCCTGTTGATGATGCTGTGAACAGAGAAAATCAAATTAGGAAATGAAAAATCCTATGCTTGCCAATTGTACCTTGAAGCGCTTCCACTCCAGCTGGTCTCCTCGTAAGTCATCGTGTACCCCTCCTTTAACAACGTAAGGCACGAAAGCCATATATAAATTGTAGAGATGTCATTGAGGCAACTAAAAATGAATGTAGTTAAATACAAAAGGTGTTACTTTAGAGGAATGTACTTACTTTTGTAAAAAAAGTTTAATCACGTAGGCCATTGATCTGTTCTCAGTGAGTTAAAAGTGTAGACTTTGTTTTCACTCGGAGCGACCAAGAGTAGAACCCAATGATTGCTTATAAAATGGTATGCATTTGTTGATGCCAAAAATATGACGAAGGGTTGATCGCAGTCAACACACGCAAACACCGGGTTTAATTTTGGATGCAGACATGTCAGTTGATTTGATCCTACAATCAGTAAGAAGATAATAGATAATTCAATCGGCCGCTAAGCCGATCTAATATTTCAATGAAAATTTAGTCTGATCGGCTTGTTTAAGCCAATTTAGACAAAAGTAACCGATAGATCTTATCAACCTGATTGAGTCGATTATATGGGGGTAAAGGTTGTTTTCCCAAGAAGGCGATGTGTTGCAAAATTAGAGAAAAAGTGAACCTAACTTGGTGTAAGTTGACGGAATCAATAATTGGTGATGCGCAACTTTATTGGTTGAGTGAATTATAGGGGAAAGATTACAATGTTAAAAACAACTCCTAGTAATGTAAAAGTAGAATGAGTTGTTTGGTTGATTGGTTGTTGATTATTTCTTCCGATGTTGCCCATTGCTTCCTTTTGTAACATCAGGTCCGATCGTGTTCTCCTTGGCCGCTTCACAAAATTATCCGTATCAGCCTCAGCTTTTCTGACAATATTTTCCTTTTGAGATTAACATTGACCAATCATTCCATATCGGCTTATGACTTTATTAACTCAGTACTTTCCACAACAAATCAACCATACTAAACCGATTCTTACCAAATTGGCCACATGGCAAATTCTGGAGTCAACTTTGATGCAAACCCAATCCAATTGTTAACTCTATTCATTTTTCCAAATTAGCTAAAATTTAGCAATTCGGTCACACCCATCCAATCAGTTGAAACTGCAAGGTCTTAGTGTCAACATATGCCCCTCATTTTTTGGAAGATAATATAATCTTTCAAAAAAATCTCTTTTGCCGATACTTAGGTTATCGGCTTTAACACACATTTCTGTTAGTAACCGCTACTTTTTTGGCGCAGTAAAATCCTAACACACGTATCTTTTTTCACCATCCGTTCACATCCAGCCAAAAATCTTCATGTCTTTTAAATTCTGTTACCTAGCTATAAATATGGGACCCATTCACCTGTCATTTTCATGCCCTCAAGCTTTCATCTCATTCACAATCAGCTTCAAGTGCTCCTCTTCATCTTGTCAGCTTCTCCCATCGGCATGTCATCAATGGACCCTAACCAGGTACTTGTTCCTAAACCCGATAGGGATAACTAGTACTGCTTTGGCCCAATCGGTAGTCTAGAGCCAATGGTTATTATAAACAAAGAGATCCCTAGGCTTCCCCTGTTGGCTCCTGAGTACAATATAGAAGGATGGGGCAAAAATTTCTAGTCTTGGTTGACAGCACTCGAAGGGTGGAGAAACAGGTATATTAGAGTTGTTACCGAAAAATTCAATTGGGAGCAAATTGGAATAGCAGATTGTCTCCCCCTCTCTCTAACCAATCCTCAAGCTAACGAGTCGATGATTGCTATGGTTGTTACTTCTGGTCAGATACCTTCAATTAATTTATGCTAAGACCAGGTCTCGACGACTCAACCCTATTGGATGTGGCCATATTATGCTGCCTTAGGCCTGACAGAGCACAGCTATCAGCCTTTAGTGCTAAGCCAGAGTACAAACTAATTTTCACCAAGGGAGAAGGATGGAGTCAGTACTTGAATGAGAATAAGGGAACATGGCCAATGTCAAAAATGGAACATATTGCTTTCCTTAATATGTGGCTTGACCGATCTCTCTTCTGTGGAGCTTCCTTGGGGCCAACACAAGTATATCAAGCCTTTGTAGAGTAGCTAGTAAAAGGTCATCGGCTAGCCTTAGGTAAAATGTTTCTTGGGGCCTTTTATTAGATGATGCACATTATCAGAAGCCAATTATTCACATGATAAGGACAATACTCAGTCGGCGAAGTGGGTGGTCCTCCATGGTTTCTTCAGAGCTGGCTATACTGCATTTTTAGCCTACAATTCAACATTGACACCACAATAATCACTGGCTTTCCCAGCAAAGAAGTACAGGAAGATCAAGGCCCTTAGTTTAGGAGCAGTTGATCTTTTGGAGAAAAATATAACTTGTGTGACAGTGAAGAATATACGATGTTGAATCCCATCGGAGTAAAGAGATTCATTGCTTCTGTGGGGGCCCCGGTCTTTGTAATAGTAACTCGGTTACTTACTGTTGCGTCGGACTGGTATTGACGCAACCCGTCAGTAATCCAATCACTAATCACAAACCGTACCCAGATTGAGGCCAATCAATCGGCATGACACACTCTGCTTGTGATCATATGCCAATTGATTGATTGCAACCCGAGCTTCCCCGAGATATGTGTCTAGTGCTAGTTCCCTAGATCTGTAGCCAAGCACCCACATATTTCACAATAAGTCGCATCAAAACACTCGAGCCAACGCAATGGTTACAATAATATTAGTTTGGTTACAACTAGTTGAGATACAAAATCTAAAACCCAACCAAACGGCTGTACCAGCAGGATAAGAAAATAAAAACTACAATAATGGCAGTGGTGTGTGTAACACCCCAATTTTCGCTTTCCTTGTATTTAAATGGTATTTGGTATTTTTGAGAATTTTTGGAATTTTCTGGGATTTATTTGATTTATTTAGATTTAATTTGAATTTATTCCCTTTTGAGATAACTAAATAATTAAAAAAATTAAATAAATTTTTTGTTAAAAATATTTTATTTGAATAAAAAATGTCTCAAAGTATTTTCCAGAATTGTTCTGGAATTTTTCTGATTATTTTGCTATTTTTCCCGATTTAAACGAATTTCTAAAATTAATTTAAATATTAAATCGCTGAAAAACCCAACCGAGTTTCACTATTCCTCCGACCCGAGTCAGACCCAAGCCAGACTCGAGTCCGACTCGAGTCCGACCGACCAGGCCGAACCCCATCCGCGCGGACCGTTGGATTAAGATCCAACGGCCAGGATTGAGCCATATGGGCATGCACGTTGAACTGTTGGATCAAGATCTGGTGGCTGTGGTTGTGCCCGCGTGTGCGCGTGACGCGAGCCATCGGATCATGCTGCATGGACGGTCAGGATTGCGCCACGTCACCCGACCGTATCCGAGCCGGACTCTACCGCCCAGTACCGGCCTCACCGCGGAATCCGCGCGTATCTCGACGTCCGAGACGGTATTTAATGCGTGGGTGCATGCTTGTGGTTCGCCTTCACCTTGCGCAGCTTTTGCCCTAGCAGCCGCCCATAGAGCTCCATCGTGCCTACGATTGCTCGCCGTAGTTAATTAGGGTTACCTTTCGGTTTTGGCAAGTATCCGCCGCCGTTCGGCGTCCTCCGCCGTGTTGGTGCCCATATCCGAGACCATCACGACGAGGCGCGCCTGGGAGTACCACTCACTTCGGTGGAGAGCCACGGAAACGTTGTTCGGTTGGTCGCTGTCTTCATCTCCGGCCACCTCTACTCCGCCGCGACATCGTCGGGTTCGCGAGCTCTACCAGCCGTCCGATCAAGATCCGACCGCCCAGGTTCATCCACGTCATCACACCGTGCAAATCCCTCAGATTAGATCATAGCCGTTAGCTCTAGATCGTACGGCTTGCGTTAGATCCAGTGTTACTATTTAGATCTATTTGCAACCGTTGGATCTAGATCCAACGCATTAGATTAAGCCACGTAGCTCCTTAAACCGCACCGTGCTATATTAGATCTCAGCCGTTAGAGCTAGATTTTAGGGTTAGATTTAACCCACGTTGTAGCGCTAGATTAGATCTCGACCGTCCGATCAAGATTGTACAGCGTAGATCGTGCCACGCGTCAGCCACCAGGTCATGCCACGTCACCCCCAGCGACGCGGTGAACCAGATCCAATCCTAACCGTCCGATTTGAATCGTACGGTCCAAATCAACCACATTAACCCAAACGTCCGGGATCCAGATCCAATCTCGACCGTCGAATTTCAAGCTGACGGCCCAGATCGTGCCACGTGTGCGGGAGCCGAACCATCAAGGTCCACGTGGGTGACGCCCGGTCGTCGCTGACGTCACGCGTGACGTCAACGTGGGGCCCGCATGTTAGCGGCATGGCCAACCGCACGATGACGTCATTCTTGACGTCATGATGACGTCATGGTGGGGCCCAACTGTTAGGCCGTCCGGCCGAGTGTGATGACATCAGTAGTTGACATCATCCGAGTGGCACCCACGTGTCAGTGACACTGTTCCTGTGGACCCGGTCCACGGTGGACCAAACCCGAACCGTGGACTGGGTCTATAGACCGAATGAAGCAAGCATGATGTCAGAATTCGATTTTTCTTTAGAAAAATAATTTGGTGGAAATTCAAAATCCCCGCTGACGTTAGCTAACATCATAATTCCGATTTTCGCGTATAAAAATAAATGAGTTAATTCGATTTATTCTTTTAATTGATTTTTCAAACTTGAAACGGCTATAACTTTTGCGTTTTAGCTCCGATTGAGGTGATTCTAGTTCCTAAATTTTTGTAAAATTGAGCTCTATTTAATGGTGAATTTTATTTAATTTTTGGGCATGAGGTTTTCTCTGTTTTTATTTATTTGGTGTTTATTTATCCGATTCGCTTAGACGTTGAAGTGTCCGAGGGCTTCGAAGGTGAAGTTTTGACCCAGGAGCCAGCTCAAGACCAAGAACAAGTACTTTTTGAAGGCAAGTTATGATTTGATCATGTTGATCCTATTTTTGAAAATTATTTAGATTCAAATTATTGCATGCTAAATTGATTAGAAAATGCTTTAAATATTTCTGGGAATTAGATAATTGCCTAGTTGCTGTAAGACACCTTGATTATTTAATTATGTTCCATGAACCCTTTGTCACCCTAGTTGTGGATTAAATAGTTGGACATTATTAAATTGCCAACAAGGGTAATTAGACCACTGTAGTATAATGCTTAGCCCAGCCACGTAGTCATGACATGATTTTTGATGATCAATTATTAATGTTGACTTAATGAGATATGGAACAAAATTTTGGAAAGGGTCATGTGTTGTTGATGATTATGTTGATGGCACGCGGTGCATGGTAATCAACTGGGGGTTGATAAAATGGTTTAGACCGGGGCAAGTGGCAAGAATTGTTTCCAGTGGGCCAAGAGTGGTAACTGGGCGATCGATTTGGTTTTTGATGATATGAAATATTTGTGGACACTTTTGTAGTCTTGCCTTGGTCACCCTAAGGTCTTAACCTTGCAAGCCTTTGAACTGAGTTCATCATACAACCACAAGTCTGGAATGGGACATACATAGCTGAGTAAACTGTGATGTCTAGGCTTTGGTACTGTCATGGTGGTGTGGGTTCCGGGTGTACGGGTGGTAACCAGTCCCTTCAGTGTTGAAACCTCAGCGGACAGTACCGGGTCTAGAAGTAGCTTTGGAAAGGCTTTGTTACGGGCACTCACCTTTGTGGTGTTTGGCTGTATCTTATGGGTAAAGTGTATAACCTCTGCAGAGTGTAAAATATATTCGAATAGCCGAGTCCGCGGTATTGGACACTACTCGGGAATTACAGTTCAAGAAAATAACTTGGACTTTGGAAAATGGTTGGGGTGGAGATGTGAACTGAATGTATGGTGTGAAATGCTTTAGTTGTGCAATTATTGTGAAAGTTATCATCCTTATTAATGTTTTATTGCTTTGCAATCTATTACTATATTTACAATTGCTGCTTTAGTGCAAATGAACTTGCCATCCATCCTTTGAAATAAGCCATGCATGTACAATATTAGTTTGCATTCTGTGCATGATTTGCTGAGTACCAAGTACTCACCCCTTGCAACATCACAACATCAGTTGAAGAAGAGGCGATGCTAGGTACAGAAGAAGAACTTCAGGAGGAGCTGTCTACCTTGGGAGCGAGCCCAGTCAGTTGCCTGTGGTATACTAGATGGTGCCATGTTGATGTTTATTTTTCCGCTGCAGATACTTCTTTTAATAAGTTTCCGCCCTACGAGGCGTACCTTTGTAACTCGACCATAAGGCCGAGCCACCAGTTTGGTATATTTAAATAAAGTACTATACTATTTCGTCGAGTATGATTGTGATATTTACCAATGTTGAGACTGTGTGCACTAGCGTGATCCTGGACTAGTGCTGAATACATAGAGGGTCCGGACTTGCATATTCGGGTCCCGACAGTGTGCTTTCCCATACCCATAGGCAACCGACTGCGGTGAAAGCCTAGATATCCGCTTCTAAGTCGTGGAAAACCCATCTCGTGGAACTCGTTGGGGACGTCTTCGTTGTCTTTGATGCCATCATCTATGCATGATGTTAATATAGAGCAAACGGTGAGTACACATGTGTACTCGCAAGACTTTAGTGTATGAAAATGATAATATAAATGCAGGTTTAGAACAAAGGATACAGGTTTCTACCCTAAGTTTGCTTGAGCACAAAGCAAGATTTATTTGTAATAACATAATAGGTTCTAAATCATTCGCAATTTGTAAAGCAGTTGCAAAGAGATCATTTAACGAGAACAATAAACACAACCATTTGATCCATAAACCAAGTTTTCTAACAATTCCATTCCCATGAACCATTGACCATACCAACCCACCATGCCAAGCTTATTTCCCAAAACCAACTTCCAAAACAACCCTTTTACCATTTTCCAAACCGTTCCATTGAAAAAGATCATAACCGAACCAAAACCGAAATGAAACCGAAACCAAACCCAAAACTCAAAACTTGATAGTACTTCCCAAGCTTCTCATGACCGTGAGCACGCACTACTACAGATCCGTACATCACAATCGGTTCTTTTTGGTCATCACAGCCGGTTTTGGTGGCG
This sequence comes from Rhipidocladum racemiflorum, assembly GCA_036346355.1. NCBI lineage: Eukaryota > Viridiplantae > Streptophyta > Magnoliopsida > Poales > Poaceae > Rhipidocladum > Rhipidocladum racemiflorum. The sequence continues at coordinate 8,976,137 of CM070576.1, read as the reverse complement.
ATACAAAGTCCAACGACAGTGATAAGGTAGATATATCACAGTCGGTTTTTAACCGACACTAATAATACATTATCACTGTCGGTTCTTTTTAGGAACCGACTGTGATATTACACATATCACAATCGGTTTCCTCTTACAACCGATTGCGATAAGTGTAATATCACAATCGGTTCTTTTTTAGACCGATATAAATGATTACATTATCACAATCGGTTTTTTGTTGAAACCGATGGGGATAAGTATAATATCACAATCGGTTCTTTTTTAGAACCGATTCAAATTATTACATTATCACAATCGGTTTTTTATTGATACCGATGGGGGTAATAATATTATCAAAATCGGTTCTTTATGCAAACCGATTGCGATAATAAAGATATCCCAATCGGTTCCAGTAAGAACCGATTGTGATACTGTACCTATCCCAATCGGTTCCAACAAAGAACCGATTGTGATGATGTTACTGTCCATCGTCCGAAAATGGCCTCGCATTGACAATATGACACATTCATCACAATCCACAATATCACAGAACATATACATCACAATCTACACACATTACATTAAAATTAATATTGTTTACAATCTGCAATGCATCACATTCACATTCAGATAAATTTTGTTTACACTTTATGGACTAGTATTTGCTTGAATGGTCTCTATATCTACCATCATCCGTTATAACTTCTGTCTAGTACCACTGGCATAAATGGTCTCGTAATTTCTTGAGATCAGCGTTGGTTAGGCTCTTCCGGATGATATCAAGGTCCTGCAAAATAGATAGTAGTGCACTAATATATTTAAGTCTTAAATTGGAACTAAAACATGCTGATAGTATTATGCTTGTAAACAAATATCACATAGAAAGTAGTGCAAATAATCTGCTCTATACCTTAGGAAAAAGATGTGAGCGACCAACCAAAATCAGCATGTGATGCATCACGTAAAAGCCGCACAGATCATCGCACCCTTGTTGATGACACTGTGAACAAAGAAACTTAAATTAGGAGACGAATTAAAAATAGATGTCAGGAAAAAAATCCTATGATAGACACTTGTACCTTGAAGCGCTTCCACTCGAGTTTGGTGTCTTGTTTATCATTGTGTCGGCCACGTTCAGCAACGTAAGACATGAAAGCCCTATACATTGGGAGAGATGCCATTGAGGTTAAAAATACCTAACGTAGTTCAATATGTAAAGTGTTAGGTTAGAGGAATTTACTTACTTCTGCAAAACAGGCTCGATCGCATAGTCCATCGGTCTATTTTCGAGTGAGTTCAACGTGTAGACCTTGTTTTGACTCGGAACAACCACAAGTAGAACCCAATGGTTGCTTATTAAACGGTACACAATGCAAGAGAATAAGTTAATACATGGTTGAAGTGTGTACATGTAATTGAATTGTATAGTAGTACATACTCCTGGTGGTATGGGAAGAGAATGAAGTCCTTTTTTGCCTCGTCATGCAATGCCTGCTTGATGTATCCTGCAAGGAACTCCGATTGATACTTAGCCATGGTCGCAGACACCATCTCGGGGTCGACAAACCCGACAGGGTGTCGACCCGTCACGGCTCGCTGCCTCATGATCCTGCAATTCATGTCAATTGTTAAAAAATATAATAGAAAATCAGTAAATAGTCAAATGATTGAGTATGGTGCGAGACTCATAGCGTCCAGGATCGTATGGTAGAAATATCGACGGCTTTCAAGCTGTACATAAAGTACAGATCGTCAAAACTGACTGGGAAGGTCCCATCCTCGTTGCGGTGGAATTGGCCCGCTCGATACTTCACTACGAAATCGTGGCGAGGCTCGTCCTCATGTGACCTATCGATGTACCATCCATGTAGGTGGCGATTGAACAAGCCCAAAGAATTCAATTCTTGGCTTGGGAGAAAGGGCTTTCCATGTATGTACCGCTTGTGATCATCAGGGTGCTCTGTGTCCCCTGACAACTTTGCCTTCTTCACGGATGGACTCTCTGAACTCTGCTTTGTATCTTTCGTCAGCGTGGTAGAAGTCCTTTATGCACCACCTGCGCACCAAAGATTTGTAGCCGCAGCGTTGGTGCAGATGCAGCCGCAGCGTAGGTGCAGTTGTGTAGCAAAGGGGGAGCATGTGCAAAGAGAGGGAGTAGGAGCAAAGAGCAGCAGCAGCAGAGTAGCAGAGCAGGTGCAGCAGCAGCAGGAGCAGGTGCATCAACAATAGTAGCAGGAGCAAAGGCACCAAGAGCTGATACTAGCAAGATGAGCAAATGTGCCAGCAGTAGGAGTAGGAGCAGCAGCAGCAGCAGGAGTAGTAGCAGGAGAAGGAGCAGCAGCAGCAGTAGCAGTAACAGGAGCAGGTGCATCAACAATAGTAGCAGGAGCAGGTGCAAGACTAAGAGCGCATCAGCAAGATTCAGCAAAGAGCAAAGAGTGTGCAGTGAGTACCAGCAGAAGAGCGTGAGTGGTAGCGTGAGCGCCAGTGAGGAGGAGGTGCTTGCACTACGACACCCGTCGCGGGCCACTTGATGAACGACATCCGTGCTTGCCCGAGAGTGGTGATATCTTCGTTCGGGGGGAACTCCAGGGCATGAGACATGTAAACATCGTGGACGTAGTCCACCTGCACCCTCATGTAGCCGATCCCCAAAGGTATACCATGCACCGTGTCATCCTCCTTGCTTGGAAATGTAACCCCGCACGCAGCCTCAATGTGTATTCCGTCGTCGATCAGGACTAGCTGGCACTTGGCAGGACCCTGCAAGAAGTGATCAGCATCTTCATTATAATCTTTGTTAAGCTTACTCATCTACCTTTTGGTCCGAAACAGTTATTACCTTGAGGTGTGGAATGTACAGTTCCTTATTGGAAGCGCAGCTGCTACGGCGTAGCATAGGCGATGGTTGAGGAATCTGATTCTGGGAGAACATCGCCATCATCTCAGCCATCATCTCAGCCTTTAACTCGTCCTTCAACTCCTCCTTCATCTGCGCCCTAATCCGCGCCTCACGTGCTTCCCATGATCTTGCCCTGGCACTGGAAGCGCTCTCCTCTACAAAGAAGGACCTCTTCGTGATACCCCGCACTCGCAGCAAGCACCCGCCTTATGATCGGTGTTCCCGATTGCCGAACACAGGATGTCCCTTGACCCTTGGCTTTCAAATGCTCCTTGCTCTTTCGCAGTGCTTACCTCCTCCTCGCAGTCGCAAATATAAATTATTGCTAAAATACAATGGGAATATAATATGCAATTAATGTACTATGTTAGATATCTTACGATGGTCGTGACGATCCAGGCGGTCGCGGGGTTTGGAATGACAATCTGACCGCCGAGGTTTTCTTCGCCCTCGCTTAATACCTGGGCCAAGGCGTGCCCGCTCCTCACATATGTGGGAGTAAGGCATCGTTGTCCTGCAGGTTGCACACTCCTCCGCTAGTCGCGCCCACTCGCCTTCTTCCCGACATACCCACCGGAACCGAGGTGATGCGGCGTGTGTGTTACGCCTCAGTATAGCGATATTCTTCTCTCTCACTCATCCGCCTCGGCGTATTCCTCATCCTTGTGAACTCCTCCCAAACCTCTGTAACAAATGGATACCTTTGGAAGGGAGTACGGTTTTTCAACACGAACTCGGCATGCATGGTGACCCTAAAATGCCTCAAAGCCACACCCATTCTCTTCAAGGCGCACTGCCTCGCATTGATTTCATTTTCCTCTGGTATAATCCATTTTCCCTTAACTTCGCCCCACAATGATTCTTCCGCTGTCGCTTACTTCCTTCCTCCAGTCCTTAATTGTGATCGGCACTCAGCTCCCTCACCAATTGGCCGAGAAAAGAGGAGTAGCGCCTTAAACTTGCTAGGACCCGTGCAAACCCCCATGGCATTGAAGTGGAGCACTTGCGGCGTTCTCCCTGTGGCTCCTTTATTCGGTCCTCTGCCCTTTCTAACCTTCCTCGATGGGGTAGCAGGACCTTCTTCTCTCTCTTGCGTTGAGCCGGTGCTCTCTCTTTGCGACATTTCGAAGTAAGTACGTATATGTCAAACCTAAACTTCATGAGAGAAAGCAATTCACATGTCTATCTGTAGACCGACTAAGTACGTACGTACCAATGATGACTCCTAATCTCTAATTAGGTTAGGTCCTAATCCCATTCGAGGATATGTGGTTCGAGCAAGTTCCTAAGCTGTTGTACAACTCTAGAGAAAATTTGGCAAAGATCTTCGCTGTTCTCCAAATACACGTCTCGACAACAGGTCAAGAGGGTGTGTATTCGAAGAACACCAGGGAGATGCTGCCGAAACTATCTCTAGAGTTTGTACAACAGCTTAGGAACTTGCCCGAGCCACATATCCTCGAACTGTCCAAAAAACGTGGACAATTCGAGACTGCTTATTTATAAATATGCCATTTTAGCATACTTATAAACAAGCACCCTCGAACGGGAGACGCATAGGTTACGCAACTAAACTCGATAATAAAGTGCGATAATATAGCATGTGTTACAGGTTTCAAATTGCAATGAGAATATAATGCAAAGAAATTACTATAGAAGGGTTGCTAAATTAATTAGACGAGGTGGATTGCTCTCAGATTGCTATAGAAGGGTTGCTAAATTAATTAGCCGTCCAACTTCTAGATGGCCAATATATCACCGGCTATTACATCTAAAAATTTCAGGATTACAACCCTAGAACAACACTGCTCTAGCACTGAAAACAACAAGTACAGCATAGCACAGAATGAATATAGCACTACTCTAACCCTACCACAATGCATTAAGAGCAAGTGCCACCAAATTGTCAGCTAAGAGCATAAAGGAATAAGCACAAGATCAAGCTCGACCTAGAACAATGCATTAAGAGCAAGTGGCACCAAATTGTCAGCTAAGAGCAGTGTTGTTCTAGGTCTAGCAAGTTCCTTTAATGATCAGATTAATCAAGCCTCATTTTGAAGCAATCATCATCGAGCTATTTACAACCAGGACAAATCACAGTCCGAAATGCATCTTACAGTGCGCCGAACCGAGTCGGCAATGGGGGAGGAGCCGATGGGGGACGCGCCGATGGGGGGGAGGAGCCGGAGGGGGAGGCGCCGGAGGGGGAGGAGCCGATGGGGGAGGCGCCGATGGGGGGGAGGAGCCGATGGGGGGGAGGAGCCGATGGGGGGGAGGAGCCGGAGGGGGAGGCGCCGGGGGGGGAGGCGCCCACGGGGTACCCGCCAATGGGGGAGGAGCCGGAGGGGGAGGCGCCGGTGGGGGAGGTGGTCGAGCAAGGGTGTGGGAGGAGCCGGAGGGGGAGGCGCCCACGGGGAGGAGCCGATGGGGGAGGCGCCGGGGGGGAGGGGCCGGAGGGGGAGGAGCCGGAGGGGGAGGAGCCGGTGGGGGAGGTGGTCGATCTAGGGTTGTGGAATGAATTGAAACGAAATCAGTGCGCGACGAAATGAAGTGAGTGTGCGCGCCGAAATGAAAATGTTCTGGGATTTATCACGGTGTCGGTTCTGTGTGGAGTATCTGTGTCGGTTCTATAAAAACATCGACCGCAATATGGAGTATCTGTGTCGGTTCTATAAAAACACCGACCACAATATGTGTAGTATCTGTGTCGGTTCTTTAAAAAAACCGATCGCAATTAAACTATCTTTGTCGGTTTCCTAAACGAACCGATTGTGATTACTATGATCCAATTTATAATTTTTTTAAAACAGAGTCTTCATTCAAAAGAGTCGAAAAGTCAAATCTTTTTCAAATTTGCTATACTATAAGATCCATTTCACATATATATTCTACAAAATGCTACATTATACAGGGAATTCTTACAACTTAATTTATTTAAAATACAACCCTTCTTGATGATCTACACGCATGTAATGTGTTCCATTTGTGCTGTCGTCACCGCTAAGACATGCCCCATCTGCAAATGGAGGTGTTTCATCAAATTGGTTGTACTCTTCTTCATCTACGACATTTTCAACTCCAACAATCCTCCTCTTGCCATGAAGTATGACGTGCAACCTCGGATTGGCCGGATCACGACGAGAAAACTTGAGTTGCTTGCTTTGCGAGGACGAACGGTTCATCTCTCAGTAGGCCGCCTATTCAGATCAACAATTGTAAAACCTATCTTGTCGACCTTAACTCCGTGAGGAAGTCTCACCCACTTACATCTAACAATGGAACTTGGTATATTCCATAGTCGAGCTCCCATATTTCTTCGATCATCCCGTAGTAACAGCTTCATTGCAGTTGACGATCCTCTAATTAAGTGATCATCGGACAAAGCATCTATGCTCACACCACTGCTTTTACCTTTGTACTCTTTGCATCTTGACTTTCAAGATAAAATGTGTAGCCATTAATATCGTGAACCTTGCCATGTCTGTATATTAAATCTTGGTCCGTCAGCCAACCATTTGACATCCTCGGTACTAACGGAGACCTTCACCTTTTCTTTGAACCATGTGAGGAATCGATCGTTGTGTTCTCGTGTGATGGAAAGCTCATCCATAAGTGGATTCTCTTCCCGTAATATCAACTTATGCTGTTGGATGTATGGATGAACTTCTACGCTGTGTTGCAAGACTGTGAAATGCGCTTTACAGTACATATCAAATTGTGGGCTCATTAGATTTGACCCAATGGTTCCTTTGCCACCAAGTCTGCCCTCATGACGAGATATAGGAACACCAATCGGTTGTCTTTTACCTAGATAGTCCACGCAGTAACTCAATAACCTCTTCACCCCATAACCTTCAATAATACTACCCTCAGGCTTCGACCTATTCCTCACGCTTGACTTTAATATACCCATGTACCTCTCGAACGGATACATGTAACGCAGAATGCGGGTCCACAAATCTTAATCTCTCTAACAAGGTGAACAACGAGGTGGACTCATGACGTCGAAGAACGACGGGGAAATGCATCTCAAGCCGACAAAGAGTCTGCACCACCTCACTGTAAGTTGTCCAAGATATCGATCAATAACCTTGCATGAAATCGCATTGAAGAAATAGCATAGCTTCGTGATTGCCAACCTGACGTCATCTGGTAGGATATTTCTGATTGCAACAGGGAGCATTTGGGTCATCAAGACATGATAGTCGTGGGACTTCATACCGAACAACTTCAAATCATCCATAGACACAAGCTTCTTAATGTTTGCGGAGTAGCCCGATGGAACTTTAATATCGTGGAGACACTTGCAAAGGTCTTCTTTCTCTTTCTTGGATAAGGAGTAGCATGCAGCGGGGATGTACGGCCCTTTTCCATCCTCCTCCATCACTACAAGCTTGGGCCTGATCCCCATGTAGGTCATATCGCGGCGAGCATTCACACCATCCTTGGTCTTCCCAGGTATGTTCAGCAGGATGCCTACCAAATTATCACAAACATTTTTCTCAACGTGCATGACATCAATACATTGACGGACATCTAACTCCTTCCAATATGGTAAGTCCCAAAATATCGACCTCTTTTTCCAAATGGTCCTAGGACGAACAGATTTACGGCTCTTACCATACTGAACATCGATATCCTCTACGCTTGAATATACTTGCCTTCCAGTCATAGGCTGCGGGGCTACACGAACTTCCCTCTTTCCATCAAATTTGTCATCCATCTTACGATATCGATGACTTCGGGGTAGAAACCTTCTAAGTGACCCATGTACACCGCTTTTCCTCGAATCGCAGACCACAAGCTATCGCTGTCCTCTTCACAAATTGGACAAGCTTTGGCTCCTTCGTGCTATAGCCCGCCAAATTACCAAGGGCTGGAAAATCATTTATGGTGCAAAATATCATAGCCCGTAGGGTGAAGTTCTCCCTTTTGTATGCATCACACACCTCAACCCCCACATTCCACAATTTTACCAAATCCTCAATTAGTGGTGATAGGTACACATCAATATCATTACCCGCTGTTTGGGTCCCGAGATTAGCAACGACATCATGATATACTTCCGCTTCATGCATAACCAAGGAGGCAAATTGTAGATACACAACAAAACCGGCCAAGCATCAGGTGTCGATTGCTTCATATTACCAAACGGATTCATACCATCCGTACTCAATCCAAATCTTATGTTCCTCATCTCGCACCAAACTCCTCATGTTGCCAATTAATGTTTCTCCATTGAGCCGAATCAGCGGGATGTCTCAACTTGCCATCTTCCTTTCGAGATTCATAATGCCAACGCAACAATTTTGCCTCTTTAGGATTTGCAAATAACCGCTCTAAACGGGAATGATGGGCAAATACCACAACACCTTGGTGGTGCCCTTTTTCACATCTTCACCGTCGTCAATTCGGTTCTTACGCTTCTTGTCATTACGCTTCTCATTTTGTTTGTATCGGGGTACACCACAAACAGGACAAATGCGCAGATCCTTATGGACGTTGCGGTATAGTATGCAATCATTTGGACATGCATGTATCCTTTCTATTTCCATTCCCATGGGACATAATAGCTTCTTCGCTTCATAAATACTTGTTGGCAACTCGTTTCCCTCTGGAAGCATATCCGATAGAAGTATTTGAAGGACCATGTGGAGGTCCATCCATATTTGTGATGAGTATTTGACTTTGTTTGAGCAAGGTGTGCTCAGGTTTGAGTTTGATTTGACTTGGCATTGCATGTTTGAATTAATGATAATGTTGGACTAACATGCAGAAAAGAAAAAGGTATGTGCATTGTGGTATGTGCAAAATGGTTTGTTCCTTGTGGTATAGGTTCTTGAGGCAGCTATGGTCGTTGGTGAGTACCGGGACTAGGTTGGGAGAACCGAGGTCCAGAGCGGTCGAGGATGCCGACGAGATGGTTGGGCTCAAACCGGGTTCACTTGGACGTCAAGGAAATGGACTTGAGGTGGCTCAAGGTTTCCGGTTCGGGTTGGAGGCTCGAAGAGGAGGAAACTGAGCGGTCAAGTCCGGCGGATGAAGGCCCGTTGCATCGGGTTGATCGGGTTTTGTTTAAAACCCGAGTATGGCCAATGTGGCCCATGTAAAGCCCATGTGTGGGGTGAAATGAGAGGGTTAATCCTAGCCCTTGGTGGAGTGCCCTAGGGTTTGGGACTCATCCAAGGGTGGTAGGTGGCCCTAGAGTAGTATAAATAGAGGGGGAGGGGTGTCCTCCCTCACTTGAAGGTTTGAGTTGCTCCTTTGAGCTTTGCCCACATGAAGTGAGGCTTTGTAAACCTTCCAACCAGAAAATACAAAGATTTTCTTTACATTCTTGTGAATTTAAATTCCGCATTTACATTATGTCTTTACTTTACGCAATTTAAATTCAGCATTTACTTTCCCGCATGTAAATTCTCGCAATTTACTTTCTCGCAATTTGGATTTGCCTCCTCTCCTTCTACATGCTGTTGATCAAGGATGTCTTGAGGGTGTTCATGTGGTTTTACATCTTTCTTGCACCCTAGGATAGACTAGAGATCAAGTTTCTATCAAGATTGCAAATCTGTCCTGAACTTGTTCTTCGTGCAGCAGTCAGTCTTTGATTTTTAGAAAAATCTAGAAAAATCCTTTTTGAGTAATTCTTTTTGGAGAAGGTGCTTGACTCATATATACATCTGTGGAAAAATTTTGGAGTCCACTGGATGTACCGTTTGGGATATGTGAGGTGAAAACCGAGCCCCCAAATTCCTGATTGAAGATCCTGACTGTTCGTAGTCCTTGATTTTTTCTGATTTTTCTAAAAGGTTTTTGGTGGTGATTTTTGGTGGAGTGCTTCACGACTCATATGCTCACAGGGTGAAAAATTCCCAAAAATGTTGTAGCAACATAAGTCCACCATCCATCTGCTCTAAGTGAGGACAATTCCTGAAAAATCTGCTTTTGCTTTTCTAAAAGAGGCTTTTGTGTTTTGGCTTGATCTCTTTTAGAAAAGAAGTATTTGAATTGATCCCTCTTTGCTTTGGACACTTGACAACCAGGATTGTGATTTGAAAATCCCTCACATGATTCATGGTTCTCATCCATGTAAGCTAGGGATACACATAGTTGTCTAGTCGTTCCCGATTTTATGGTTTTGCGATTTTGAGGAGCACCCAGTTTCGTATGGATTATTTGGAGTACGCTGAGTAGGGGATAATTTTATTTGGGATCATTCACCCCTCCGACGCCATCTCGGTCTTTCAATTGGTATCGAGCCGGTTTTGCTCTTTCATAGATCTTGACCGGTCTCAAGAGCCATGGCGACGGACAAGTACTCAACTAAGCCTCCAATTTTGCTGGAGTTGATTATCCGCTGGAAGGTTCGGATGGAGACATACATCACTGCCAGGGCTTTTCTTTATGGCAGAAGGTGAAGCACCCGTATGAGGTTCGGCCGATGAGAACGCCAACGCCGCAAACATGGTCGACGTTGAGGCAAACGCTTAAGGCCAAGAACCTCCTCATACAGGACTTAGCCGCGGTGAGTATGATCGCTGCCTCTCACCTCATTTATCGGCTCACGAGATCCGGGTGACCCTCAATGCTTACCATGAGGGCACCACTCGATCAAGTCCGTGAGACAGATCAATTTAAGCGTGACTACAACAAGTTTGAGCAGACGCCGGTGAGAGCCTTGATGAGTGCTTTGCTCGTTTTGCAAAGATTCTCAAGAATCTTCGGTCGATGGGTTGTTCATACATCGATTCGGAGAATGCGAGGCATTTTCTTCGAAAGCACTCGATCTAAGGATTTGGGAGATGAAGGTAACCACCATCACGGACCATACGGACTTGTCGACCTTGACTCTTGACGGGTTGTATTCCCGCCAAGACTCATGAGCTCGACATCGCCGCCGCAGGATCTAAGTCCCAAACGATGGCATTGGTTACCGATCCCACCGGTCTTCCTCTTCGACCCCCTCTTGACTTCTCTTCGGTTTTTCTCTCCGCTCTTGCGACGTAGCGATGACGCTCGAACAATTTGAAGATTTCCAGCTTGTTCTTGTCGCTCGAAAATTTTCGAACATTTACAAGAGGGTGAGAGATAGGAAGAGGAGTGGCAAGTTCACTTGCTTTGAGTGTGGTGGCCCCAACCACATTCGGGCAAACTGCCCCAAGCTGGAGAAGGGCAATAATGAACAAGGCGGTGTGGGCAAGAATGACTACATCAACAAGAACCGCAACAAGAAGCCTCTAGCTCGCGAGCCGGCGCAAGAGAAGAAACACCGCAAGTTCGCCAAGGGCAAGAATCTCTTTCACCGCATCCTCGCCGCGCTAGACGACCTTGACCTCTTCGACATGGAGACATGGAGTGACGAGGACGAGGATGAACCGCAAGAGAAGGTGAAGGGCGGCGATGACTTCTCCTAAGCATGTGCTTCATGGCCTCCAATGCCATGGAAGTACCCGACACCGAGCCAGACAAATGACACGGATGAGGTACCTTCTTATGACTAGCTCCATGATGCTTTTATCAAACTAGGAAAATTTCATTCCAAGTCTAGAGCTAAGTGTTTGGATCTAGAGAAGGAAGTAGGTACCTTATCTCGGGAGTTAGCTTCACTTAGATCTTGTTCCTCCCGAGACTCTGATAGCTGTACTTTGTGTGATGCTTTGCTTGTGGAGTTGGAGAACCTAATGTAACACCCTACAAATCTAAACTGTCGTACAAGAAAATTTCGACAGCATCTCTCCTAAAATTAGGACAAAACGGAAGCGACAACAAGATTCATAATAACCATTATAAACAGGAATAACATAAAAGCATCAATACTAGAGATAACAAGTCTAAATCAACCAGAAAACAAACATAAACGTAAAACAGCTCCAAAGAGGACATCAACAGGTCTATGATTAATAAAATTTCAGCAAGCTAATGAATTATTAAATGCACTAGTCCATGTGATTCGTGATGACCCCTGAGGGTTGAATGTGCTACTAAGCCCACCCTTCAAGCTTACGACTCGCGAGAACTACCTGAAAACAACAAAATAACAAGGGGTGAGATTGGGTAATCTCAAAGAAGCGGAACAACTTCTAACGAATAACACAGCCACAAAGAAACTAGCATACCAAATTCCTCATGTCCAATACCACATTATAGAGTCCACACAACCTCAGTGAAATGCATATGATTGTGCACATGCTTATGCCATGATCCTCCTCACCGTGCCCTTTCTCAGGAACACACGGTGTTGTGCACTCTTGATCGGTCGCAAGCAAGGCGTCGACAAACTTCCAATGCATGATTATGCAGTTAATGCTTCATGCATAAATACATTCATAACTTCCCACTCTGAATTCACATGCTTGCATACCATCAAATAACATGGATAGAATGCGAACATCATTGAGATAGAATATCTCCACAATTCATCCTGCAAACAACATCTTTCTTCATTCGTACTCATGATTCAAAAGCCAAACAACCACATCACAATGCAGGATAGGATATTGTAATCTCATAAACAAGTAGTTAAACCATGTAGGTGTGCTGCAATTAAGGTTTATATTGAAGATGAAACAAATAGCGAGTTATAGTTTAGCAAGACCGCTACTTCCACTTGCCTTTACCAACGTGGATGACGAACCTAGTTGCGTCCAGAAGGGGCACCACCTGTACAAGTATTATTTCAGTACATAGCGACATCACAAATGATCACACAACTCGAACACACGCTTCCTAATCCCCGTTCCCTTCTTAAGCGCCAAAAACCCCAATCTGTCCGGGTCAAACAGCAGCACCCTCTCTTCACAATTTCGTATCTTTTTTTATACAGATCATAAAAATACAAAAAAACAGTAGCTAGATATTGACGAGATCTACAACTTTCATGAAGATCACAAATTTCAATTCCACTGTTAAATATGCCTAAACAAACGTCCAACACAATGGACAAAATCTGTTTCCAGATTATGTCTGTCATCTTGAAACAGCGATAACTCTCAGACCGACGCCCCAAAAATTCTGAAAAAATTACAGAAGCTAGATCTCGACGTTATATACAACTTTCTAGTTATAGGTTTTTGCAGGAAAAATCTTCTATGCCGCGTAAAACGCGAAACAATCCGCGCTACAATCTCCCCTTCCAAAAACAGCACCACGTGAACATCTACCCTTCTCCCCCATCAAGATCCATCTAAATCACTCACCACCAAATCTAATACTCCTAATCCCTAGGTAGAACAGGGGTAAAATATTGGGAATTTTACCTTGAGTTCTCCCTTGAGAACCCACGAAAAACGCGCGACGATTCCCGAAACGGAAATCTGCTCGTCCTCCACGCCTCCACGGATCCTCTTCTCGCTTGCTCCTTCGCGTTTCGCGGTGGATCTTGAGCCACCACGCACGGGGAGGAAGCGGCGGGGTGGTGTGGCGGCTCGGGGCGGACGGGGGGCGCCCTAGGGCTTTTGGGGGGGGTGACACCCCTTTTATATGGTGGGCCGGCCCACTAGGGGAAAAGAGAGAGAGGTGGGGAGGGGATTCGCAGCCTGTGCCCAGTTTTCCTCGGCCCACTGCTTTCTAGCCCGACAACTCCAAATTTAATATTAATACGCCGGATAAACTTGAATTATTTCATCCTCGACAAATCCTTCATTCCTCTCCAAAACAAAACCAGGAAAAGGAACCCTAGAATCGCTCCGACGCTCTAAGGCATCACATTCTCCCTCCTTAAAAGGATTCGCCCCCGAATCTACTCCTCTTGCTACGGAACCTTAAAAAGGAAGGCAAAATGGTAATCAACACTTTACCTTCAAAGATCCTCAAAGAGTGTAGGATACTTCTTCTCAGATCCGGTCCTCAAGTTCCCAAGTTGCATCCCTCAGACTAATTGGTCCACAAATCTTTCATTGGACACTAACACGAACTATTCCCTATTAAATAAAGGACACCTATTAGGTGAATCTGGTATCGATCTGGAATCTCAACTCCCACTTCTCTCTTCAACCCGATCGCGAAACTCGTGATTCCAATCTCAACTCCTCTACCACAGTTCGTCAGATTCGACGACGCGAACCATGTGAGACACAACGCTCTAGGTAAGTCTCTAAATCAACCCAAACACAAACTCCTATCTCCTACAAGTGATTGATCTTTTACAAAAGAACCAATATCCACCCTTACCAACGACAGAGATAGCCTACTTTACAACCAGGGTCCGTAAATCACATGAAACAATAACAACCGAACACAATCACTACGGTTGACACAAACTCGCCGAACTCCAATGACAAAAGTTCCAAAAAATTAATGTAATTACCTGCAACTTCCAAGTTGTCCACTACTAAATTAAGCAACCCCACCGAGGAACACATCAATGAAAACAATTCTCCAAAAAACGTTTGAATTGAGTCATAGACAACCTTCCTTTACTCTTCACTTTTAAACTACTTACGATCAGCGACCCACACTAGTTTTCCCTTGTAAGAAGGTTTTGCCTTCACATTCTTCCACCCAAGGACCAGGGCAAGGAGTACAATCCTTGAATATACTCAACCATAACATAAACATTCATTTTCTTACCCCCAAGCTTCAACGTAAAAGAAATCTTAATTCTCACTAACACAACGAACGACAATCACCACCTTTAAACCAAAGGGCTGAAATTCACATACACGGGAACTCAACTTGGAAGAGGAACTCCATAGAACCAAAACCACCAAAAAATTTCTTCGGGAGAAGCTCTATTCAAAAGAGAAACACCGCGAAAGTCTTCTCGCGAATGCATTTCACTTTACCAAAACAAATCATCTCACTTTTACCCAAGGCCAAGCCATTCGGAAAAAGAAACCGATCAAGGAATTAAATGCTTCCACACAACCACCATCTCTTTTTCCTTAAAAAGGAACCAAACTCACTTCCCAACAGAAAAATTGTTTCAACCACGAATATCATTCATGTCACAACCAGAAGAATCATCTCTTAAACAAAAACTGTCAAACACCTCACACCACAACACAACTCTAGCCCAAAATAGAAATACAAATATTTCCAGATCATGAAGTTCCAAATCTTACATTGGATTAGCTACTTCGTTTGATCAACAATGCAACCGATAACTCGACCTTGAAAACTACGGACACAGTCAAAGCATACATCTGTAACACCCCAAAATTTTGCTTTTCTTGAATTCATGTGTGATTTGGCACTTTGGTGAATTTTTGGAATTTTCTGGAATTTATTTGGATTTATTTGGAATTTATTTGAATTTATTCCATTTTGAAATAATTAAAGAATTTAATTTTGCAAATAAAATTTTGTTGGAAATATTTTATTTGAGTCCAAAATGATCCAAAATATTTTCCGTAATTTTTCGAATTTTTCTCGAGTATTTTGCTATTTTTAATGAATTAAATGAATTATCGAATTATTTTAAATATTAAATCGCTGGAAAATCAACTCGGTCAAGTAATCGTTTCATCCGATCGAGCCCGAGTCAGACTCGAGTTCGAGTTCGAGTCCGACCGAACCCGACCGAGCCGCTTGACTCGATCAAACCAAATTAAAACTCCTAATCAATCCCAACCGCTGGATCAAGATCCAACGGCCGAGATCCGCCTGCACGGTTCGAGCCGTATCCGCCCGGATCCGATCGCGCCCGGCGATCGTGGCGCTGATCGTGCTAATGTGGATCGGCTGAGCGTCATCGTCCCCGCCGAGTCCGAAGCCGGACTCGCGCCGCGCCGCGCCGTAGAATTAGGTTTCCGCCTCGCACGAACGCCGAGGCTATTTAAAGCCCTGGTCACGCCCGAGGTTGTCTCATCTTTGCGCACTCCGTTCTCGAGCCATCTCGCCGAGCCGTCGCCATTTGCCCGCATTTAGTTCGGGCCGGAGTTGGAACTCTGCGCCGCGTTTGCGCCGATTCTCCGCCGTCCGTCGCCTTCCGCCGAGAAGGAGCCTGTGATCCGAATCCCGTGACGAGATGCACCCGGGAGGACTCATCTCGCCGGAGCAACCCCGAACGCCCGTCGGGCTCGCTATCGCTTCATCTCCGGTGGTCTTGCTCCGCTGCCGCCATCGACCTCGCGAAGCCAGGACCGTCCGATCTTGATCGTACGGTTGAGGTGAGTTCACGTGTTCCAAACCCGATTAGATCTGGACCGTTGGATCAAGATCCAACGGTTCACAATCGCCACGTGCCGTGGTAGTGATTATTATAGGATTAGATCTGGACCGTCCGATCTAGATCGAACGGCCCACGATCATCGAGTAGATTCAACGTGTTAACCCTGGATCTAATCGCGGCCGTCGAATTTCAAATCAACGGCCGCGATTGCGCCACGTGTCGGGGAGATGGACCGACGCGGTCAGCACCGTACGCGTGTGAGCGTGTGTCCCTGACACGCGGGCCTCGCATGTCGAGGGCCCACACGATACCGCTTGCGTGAGACTCGCACCGACAGTGGGTCCCACTGCTTGCCTCACGTGGAGCCGTGGACCGGTCCACCGTGGACCGAACCGCGCCGTGAGTCGAGCCCATGAGCGGTACCGACGCCAGCCAGCCAATCAGGAGCTGACACGTGTCCATGATGACGCAATAATTAATTTCCGAAAAAGAAAATGATTTGTTAAATTGAAATAATGATTTCAGATTTTGTTTCAAACTTCAAACGCTTATAACTTTTATGCTTTCAACTCCGATTTGAGTGATTCAAATTTCTAAATTTGTATAAAATTCAGATCTACCTAAATATGAATTTTATTTAATTTTTGGACTAAAGTTTTTCTCTGTAATATTATTTAATTGATTATTTAAACTTTAATAAATCATAACTTTTATGCTTTAACTCCGAATTTGATTTATTCCAGTTTCTAAAAATCCAGAAAATTATGTTCTCTCTGTTTATGGATTTTATTTGGAGTTTTGGGATGTTTTTGCCTATTGTTTATTTGTGTATCGCTATTTGCACGCTTTACGAGTAGACGTTGAAGTGCCGGAAGGATTCGAAGGAGAAGTATTGACTCAGGATCCAACTCAAGACCAAGAGCAAGTACTTTTTGAAGGCAAGTTGTGCTTTGACCATGTTGATCCTATTTCGAAATCTATTTTGATTTTAAACTATTGCATGCTAGTTCAATTAGAAAAAATACTTTGTTTAAACCTGGGGGTTAGATAAATACCAATTTGCTATATGACACCTTGATTACTTAAGTATGTGCCATGACCCTTTGTCACCCTAGTTGTGGTTTACTAGTTGGACATTATTAAATTGCCAACATGGGTTTAGACCGTTGTAGTATAACGCTTAGACTCACTACGTGCTCATGACATGATTTTGGATAATCAAATGTTAATATTGACTTAATGATATATTGAACCTGTTTTGGGAAAAGTATCATGTGATGTTGATGGCACGTGGTGCATGGTAATCAATCGGGTTTGATAAATGCTTTTGACCGGGCATGTGGCAAGAGTAATCGTGGGCCAGTTGTGGCATTGGGAGTGTTGATTTGGTTTTTCGGGTAGTCTTGCCCTGGTCACTCTAAGGACTTAACCTTGCAAGCCTTTGAACTGGGTCATACTTGCAACCACATGGCTGGAATGGGACGGCCCTAGTTGACTAAGTCGCTAAGGACTCACTTGTGGAGCCTCAGGGTGTCAATTACACCGCTTGTGTGATTGTGACGGGAGCGATCGTGGTCGTGGGCCGATACCCATCTAACGGTGTGTTGGTCCCATACTTCGCCTTGGCTAAGGGAAGGGATGGTGTAGAGCACGAACCTGAGAGGACCACCTGTGTTGTTTGAGGCTTCCAAAGGCTTTGTTACTGAACTCGCCTTTGTGGTGTTTGACTGTATCTTGTGGGTAAAGTGCATAACCTCTGCAGAGTTTAGAATCTATTCGAATAGCCGAGTCCACGGTACTGGACAATGCTCGGGAATTACAGTCAAGGGTTAGACTTTCTGAAAATAACTTGGATTTGAAAGGTGGGTTGGTTTAGTAATGAAGATGATGGAAATATGGTTTAGGATGGGGAAAATGTTTATTAAACTTCTTGAAAAGTTATTTATGCTTTACTTATTTCTACTGCTTTCGAATCTACTTATATTACTTTTCAAATGCTGTTTACTTCAAAAATACCTTGTGCTATTCCTTTGTACCAAGCCATGCATATGGTATATTAGCTTGCATTCTGTGCATGACTTGCTGAGTACCAAGTACTCACCCTTGCCTCAACACAATATCAGTTGAAGAGGAGATTACGCCAGCTTTGGAGGAGGAACTCCAAGAAGATCCGTCTACTTAGGGAAGCGAGCCCAGTCAGTTGCCTGTGGTATACTGGATGGCGCCACGAAGTTATCTTATTTTCCGCTGCTATTCTTTCTCTTTTAATAAGTTTCGCCTTGCGAGGCATACATTTTGTAACTTGGCCATAAGGTCGAGTAACCAGTTTGGTTATTTAAATAAAGTACTTTTATGATATCGCATGGTATGATTGTGATATTTACCGATGTTAAGACTGTGTGCACTAGCGCGTTCCTGGACTGGTGCTGAATACACAGAGGGTCCGGATTTGCAAATTCGGGGTCCCGACAACATCCTTGAGCATAAATGTCACATTCATAACTTAAGCTAGTTTTCTTATCAAAGATGAATGAATGACGATATTTAATAGAATAACATTCCAAAATCTCCACAAATTACTTCAAGGTTAATCATTCTTTTATCCTTGTTTTAAGCCTCAAAATTAACCCACATTTGGCAGAATCATTCTAAGTTTAGGGAAACTCTGAAACACAACACAAAGAATACTTTGACCGAAAGTATTCAACCCAAATATCAAACAAACAAACCAATCCATATGAATTTTTAAACATAAGTTCAGCATAACTCCCGCCATCTATAGCATTCCACTACCCTTACCATTTAGATTTCAATATTCCCTATTTACTCATTGAGAAGGCCCATCAGGATTTAACAACAACTACACAACAAATTCTTACTCTTATTACCTTTTCCACAATTATAAATAAAGTTCACAAAGTGCTTATCAAAACACATCCAACCAACACTACCTCATCAAGATCCCCACAGAGCACCCTAACCTATATCATCATATTCTAAATTTGAAAGGCAAGGCTTCAACAAGTCTTTCAAAGATGATGAACCTATAAATTCCATACCACATACGCGCCAACATCTCGACAATGGAAATTTATTCACCTAAAAGATGACTCAACAAGTAAATATTATCTCAACAAGGCACCAATCGTAAATAGAAGTTTAAAACATACATTTATTAAGGACAAAATCACGCTGGCCATGCTAACTATCCCTGGTTCACTCCATCACAACATGTTACAATTTCCACCATTTTAACAAAGGTTTTCAACAATTAATCTAATCGATTACCACCACTACTAAGTCATCAATATCAATAATTGGCATAATTGTAAAACAACAACATTGCTTTTAGTTACCCTATCCATAGGCTATGACAAACTGTCACTACACAACATACTCCAACTATGTAAAATAGATTGAATAATTTAAGCCATCCAAAGCTCTTATAACAACAACGCTAAATTAAATTTAAATTTTTTTAATTTTTTTAGCTACCCTATACACGGGTTATAGCAAAATTGCCACTCCAAGACATACTCCAAATTTTTTTAAAAGTGAACTGAATAGGTGAAATCATCACAAAGCTCTTACGGCAATGGCAAAACGTATGTCTTCCCAATTGATATCGATACTAGCATTATTGGAACACAACCGCATACTTCCGAATCTACTAATAGTTTGCAACGTCATAAATATCAACTCTAATCAATTTCCAAGTTAAAGTCACTAGCCAACACGATTAAATTAGAACATCTTTAAACAACCAAAGCATGGTTTCTTTAACAATATCGGTAGTCCACCATTACAATTAAATTGTTCTACCGACCTTATATTAAAATGTCTCTAAATAACCCACTAATTTTCTATTACCTTCACAAAGTAGTTTACATCATCGTGAATGTTCTAACTACTCATCAAGATTTAAAGCTTTAAACATTGTCCATGGTCAAGGGCACATTAAAATAATGCAATAAATCCTAAGCATGCACATTAACACATTCAATCATTATCGCTTATAGAGCAATCTACAATACTAGAAGTTTATTTAATCTCAAGCTAAAGATAACAATTACATTTTAATTGATTCAACTCACAAATTAACTTAGAAGTACATCATTCCATAAACCACATTGTTACATACTACGAATACGGACATAAAATTTCTAAACACCGTCATGGGTCACCTACCCTTGACAAACAGGAGGCAATCCCAAACATTAAAAAAAAACATTTCTAGATCAAGAACAAACACCGATAAAAATTTCTTCTTTTCGTGTAAGGGAGAAAAGCAAAATCCAAACATAAATGCAAGAGAGCTCGACCCTCAAATGTCCAATCATAGTAGCCAAAACTCTTCAAGAAATCCAAAACCTACACTTTCCACAAAGGAAGACGGATGCAAAAGGGAAGACCAAATGTCCAACTAAAATTTTCCGATAAAGATTCAAACTTAGCTCCATCCAGCCTTGATCTGCAAAAGTAGAAACTCCAACCCCATTCTTTTTTTAAAAAAAAAAAAATCGGGGAAACAACAACCACATAAATTTCCTCCCAACGACAGTCCATCACAATAAATCAGGTGCCAAAGCAAAATTGTGACCAAAATACGCATAACGTAGAACTCTTCTTCTCGTGTCTTCACTCAAAGGAGACAAAACCACAAACCGCCAAAAGGACAAATCAGCGATTGCTCAAAACTAAGCATTTTCCTCGGTTTCGAACCAACCACATACCAGGAAAAACCAACCAAAACCGACCATCAAAGACGGTAAAGAACATCCGAAGGAATCCATCACCAACCTCTTCTATTTGACTCCAGTCACTACCCGATCTACGACAGACACGGATAAGTACTCTTTCCCTACAGGGTTTAATAGTTCTTCTGGTGGTGACTCTACCCGCCACACCACAAACCACAGCCTCACTACAAACAAAAGGTGACCGAAACCCTTCTGCACCACAACCACGCTTTATCACAAATGAAGCAACTCAATCAAATCTATCATAAATATAGCATTATACATCATCAAAAGTAGCATTCAACAACAAAGCTTAAATTCAACCTTTAAGCATAAGGCAACGATACCCATACCCTTTCCTACTGCGGCATCCATGTGTGTCAAATTTTAAATTAGTGATTCCACTTACACAAGTTTTAATGTTGCTATCCTATGACAAAATTTTAGTTAAAACCTAGGCCATGTTTCTAAGTTATTCCATATCACATTTTAGTTCTATCCTATAGTATGACACTAAAAATAGACATTCCAAGGACCTACAGCCGCCTCGATACCAACTGTAACACCCTTACAAATCTAAACTGTCAGACAAGAAAATTTCGACAAGATCTCTCCTAAAATTAGGACAAAACGGAAGCGACAAAGAAGATTCATAATAACCATTATAAACAGGAATAACATAAAAGCATCAATACTAGAGATAACAAGTCTAAATCAACCGTAAAACAAACATAAACGTAAACAGCTCCAAAGAGGACATCAACAGGTCTATGATTAATAAAATTTCAGCAAGCTAATGAATTATTAAATGCACTAGTCCATGTGATTCGTGATGACCCGGAGGGTTGAATGTGCTACTAAGCCCACCCTTCAAGCTTACGACTCGCGAGAACTACCCGAAAACAACAAAATAACAAGGGGTGAGATTGGGTAATCTCAAAGAAGCGGAACAACTTCTAACGAATAACACAAACAGCCACAATAAAACTAGCATACCAAATTCCTCATGTCCAATACCACATTATAGAGTCCACACAACCTCAGAAATGCATATGATTGTGCACATGCTTATGCCATGATCCTCCTCACCGCGTTCTTTCTCAGAACACACGGTGTTGTACGGCTCTTGATCGCGCAAGACGCCAAGGCGTCGACAAACTTCCAATGCATGATTATGCAGTTAATGCTTCATGCATAAATACATTCATAACTTCCCACTCTGAATTCACATGCTTGCATACCATCAAATAACATGGATAGAATGCGAACATCATTGAGATAGAATATCTCCACAATTCATCCTGCAAACAACATCTTTCTTCATTCTTACTCATGATTCAAAAGCCAAACAACCACATCACAATGCACGATAGGATATTGTAATCTCATAAACAAGTAGTTAAACCATGTAGGTGTGCTGCAATTAAGGTTTATATTGAAGACGAAACAAATAGCGAGTTATAGTTTAGCAAGACCGCTACTTCCACTTGCCTTTACCAACGTGGATGACGAACCTAGTTGCGTCCAGAAGGGGCACCACCTGTACAAGTATTATTTCAGTACATAGCGACATCACAAATGATCACACAACTCGAACACACGCTTCCTAATCCCCGTTCCCTTCTTAAGCGCCAAAAACCCCAATCTGTCCGGGTCAAACAGCACACCCTCTCTTCACAATTTTGTATCTTTTTTTATACAGATCATAAAAATACAAAAAAATAGTAGCTAGATATTGACGAGATCTACAACTTTCATGAAGATCACAAATTTCAATTCCACTGTTAAATATGCCTAAACAAACGTCCAACACAGTGGACAAAATCTGTTTCCAGATTATGTCTGTCATCTTGAAACAGCGATAAATCTCAGACCGACGCCCCAAAAATTCTGAAAAAATTACAGAAGCTAGATCTCGACGTTATATACAACTTTCTAGTTATAGGTTTTTGCAGGAAAAATCTTCTATGCCACGTAAAACGCGAAACAATCCGCGCTGCACAATCTCCCCTTCCAAAAACAGCACCACGTGAACATCTACCCTTCTCCCCCATCAAGATCCATCTAAATCACTCACCACCAAATCTAATACACTCCTAATCCCTAGGTAGAACAGGGGTAAAAGATTGGGAATTTTACCTTGAGTTTTCCCTTGAGAACCCACGAAAAACGCGCGACGATTCCCGAAACGGAAATCTGCTCATCCTCCACGCCTCCACGGATCCTCTTCTCGCTTGCTCCTACGCGTTTCGCGGTGGATCTTGAGCCACCACGCAAGGGGAGGAAGAGGAGGGGTGGTGTGGCTGCTAGGGGAGGAAGGGGGCGCCCTAGGGCTTTTGGGGGGGGTGACACCCCTTTTATATGGTGGGCCGGCCCACTAGGGGAAAAGAGAGAGAGGTGGGGAGGGATTCGCAGCCTGTGCCCAGTTTCCCTCGGCCCACTGTTTCTAGCCCGACAACTCCAAATTTAATATTAATACGTCGGATAAACTTCAATTATTTCATCCCCCGACAAATCCTTCATTCCTCTCCCGAAACAAAACCAGGAAAAGGAACCCTAGAATCGCTCTGACGCTCTAAGGCATCACACCTAAGGACTCTACATGATAGTGTGGTTTCTGATCTTGAGTCACTTAGGTCGAAGGATGCTAGCACATGTCCAGTAGATTCTATTCCTGTTGATGCTAGTTTTCTTCACACTCACACAAATGCTTCATGTGCTAATTGCCCTAAGCTTCTCGCTGAAATTGATGCCATGAGTTGTCACCTTAGGAAGCTATCTGCTAGAAATGATGAACTTGAAAAGCATGCTTCTAAGGACCCAATCAGCTCATGTGAGGGCTGTATGCAACTAAAAAATGCTTATGATGACTTGGTGCTTGAAAACTCAAAATATGCTAAGGATCTACTAGCTAAGTCACAAAATGGTTGCATCTTTGTGTGTTGGGTAGCAGAGGACATGAATCAAATTCATGTAGAGCTTAGGAAGAAGCTCAAAGCCTGTGGGTAGGATTAGAGACTCTCCATGTGTTTCTTAAGTAGTCCCTCAAGATTGAGGCTGCTCTTTATAGGGAGAAATTTGATCGCTTAGTTCGCTCTTCTCCATCCTGCTCTTCCCTACTACTCCTTCCCCTTGCTCTTCTTGTGCCTCACTTTTTCGAGAGTGTCGCACTTATGAGCACTCTCGAGAAGTTTGTTGAAGGTAAGAAGAAGCTCAATCTTATCCTAGATCACCCAAGATTAGCGATTCAATCAAGGTCTAGGGTTTGATGCCTTGGAGCATACACGGCGCATCCGCCATCAGCAGCGTGCCTCCAAGAGCGGAGAGATAGTGGTGGCTCCACAGGTGAGCACCACTGTGTTTAGATCAGCAGGGATTGTCCACGGGACGTCTGACGAGAAGGGTGCTTCTCATGCTGCTTCACCCCCCAAGGCGAAGTATACATGCACCTTCTGTCAGAAGGATGGACATATAGCTGATTTCTGCTTCAGACGCGCCAAGATTTCTCGGCGTGAGCGTGTCCATGCTCTGGGGTATTCGTGGTCATCCTCAGACTCGACGAGTGCGCCTAAGGCACACACATTTTCTAGACAGGATAGACAAGCTAGAGAGTCTCCTGGTTTTGGACAGCGCATGGGGCTTGGTTTTCGTGCTTCTACTGGTTTTCGCCCAGAGCTGTCCCGAGTCAGTCTTTTCCGCTGCCCTCGTGATATTCCTCGCTTTTCCCATCGAGGTAGATATCGCCGGCGTGAGTTTGCTTTCCCACGGGAGGTGCAGGCAAAGCATTGGGATGGTCCGGCCTTTGTACCTCGGGCGACCAACCCGGCAGCTGCTCCCGTGACGTCCGATCGAGCGAGTCTGAGTTTGTGAGAGTCGAGTCACGGAGAGGTGCCGATTGCATTCTTCTACTCCGCTGATCAAGCTTGCTTCATCGCACAGCTTGACTCAAGATTGGGTTCCTAGATCTGCATTGATCTATCCTGGCATCGAGACATCTGCCGCTCTCCTTGATTCAGTCCGTAGGACAGGAAGGGGGAGGTTTGGATCGTAGACTCGGCTGTTCTCGCCACATGACCGAGACTCTCGTTGGTTTTCTTCCTGGATCGAGATCCCGTGATGAAGTGATCACCTTTGGGGATGCTTGCGTCGGGTAGAGTCATCGCTAAAGGTACCGCCTGCATTAACGATCATTTCATTCTTAAGGACGTTGCCTTAGTCAAGAAGCTGCATTTCAACTTGCTTTCGCCTCTCGCCTTCTTGATGATGAATTCGAGGTCAATTTTAAGAGGAGCTCTTGTAGGATCCTCGATTCTTCCGGGAGTTTGTTTATGGATTTCTCGCTTTGGGAGAGTCTTTCGTGCTGATTTTTCTTCTTCCTCTAAAGGCTCTCTCCATTGCCTTATTACTTCGAGTCCCGTGATCTCCTTTTGGCATAGGAGACTTGGTCACATTGGCTTTGATCATTTGACTCGAGTTAGCGGCCATGATCTCATTCGAGGCCTGCCTAAACTCAAGATGGTCAAAGATGTTGTATGTTCTCATTGCCGACATGGAAAGATGGTTGTCGCCAGCATCCTCCAAATACCCGAGTGATGACTGATGCACCAGGACAGCTGCTACACATGGACATTGTTGGCCCAGATCGAGTGCAGTCAGCAGGTGGGAAGTGGTATATTCTTGTCATTGTCGATGATTTTTCGAGGTACTCTTGGGTGTTTTTCATGGCCTCGAAGGATGAGTCTTTTCTCACTTCAGGGGTTTGGTCCGTAGGTTGTCCTGTTGAGCTCCTGTGTGCCTTACGAGCGATCCGCAAGTGACAATGGCACGGAGTTCAAGAACTCCTACTTTAGCAAATTTCTCTGTGAGGAGTTAGGCTTAGAGCATCGCTTCTCCTCTCCATACGCCCCTCAAAGAAATGGCGAGTGGAAAGGAAGAACAGGACCCTCGGTTGAGATGGCCAGGACAATGCTAGACGAGTACAAGACTCCTAGGAAGTTTTGGGTCGAGGTCAGAGCTACTGCATGCCATGTTGCCAACAGAGTTTTTCTTAGGGCACACTTGCACCGCACTTCTTATGAGTTGAGATATGGGCGAAAGCCCAATGTGTCTCATTTTCGTGTTTTCGGCTGCAAGTGCTTCTTCTTGAAGTCTGGGAACCTAGATAAGTTCGAGTCACGCTCAGCTGACGGAATCTTTCTGGGTTACTCGACTTCTGCCCGTAGCTACAGGATTTGGGCTGTAGACTTGGGTAGGATCATAGAGACCTGTGAGGTGACCTTTGATGAGGCTAGTCCCGGTGCTAGACCAGACATTTCAGGCTCTTCTCCTCTTTCCCAGTCTATCTTCTCAGAGGAAGTTGATGACGGAGATGAAGGCGCCTTGCCTGATCCAGTTACCATTCCTATTCCCAAGGTGCCTCCCATTTCCATATCTGCACCTCAGGGAGATCAGCCCTTACCCTCAGACTCTTCAGCAGCTAGTGGCTCTGTTCCTACTTCTCCCACGCGAGGAGTAGAGGTCACTTCTGCTTCTGGACCTCCCCGCCACATTCAGCAGGCTCATCCACCTGACCAGATCATTGGAGATCTGTTTGAGCGAGTCACTCGCTCTAAGTCACTCGCCCACTTTCTGCCTCCACTCTGCCTTTGTTGCCTCTTTCGAGCCGAAGGATGTTTCTCATGCATTATCTAATGAGTCATGGATTAATGCCATGCATGAGGAGATTGAAAACTTCGAGAGGAACAAAGTTTGGAAGCTTGTCGAGCCCCCTTCTGGTCACAACATCATCGGGACCAAATGGGTGTTCAAAAACAAGCAGAGTGAGGATGGGGTTGTAGTTCAAACAAGGCTAGGCTAGTCGCCAGGGTTTCTCTCGTGTCGAGGGTCTCGACTTCGAGGAGACTTTTGCCCTCAGAGCTGCACTCGAGGCCATCCGGATCCTGCCGCATTCGCGCATCCAAGGGCTTCAAGCTTTTGAAATGGATGTCAAGAGTGCATTCCTCAATGGCTTCATTGAGGAAGAGGTGTATGTTAGACAACCTCCAGGATTTGAGAACCCCAAGTACCCAAACCATGTCTTCAAGCTTTCCAAAGCTTTGTATGGACTTAAGCAAACTCCACGAGCTTGGTATGAGAGGCTTAAGTCCTACCTCTTGAGTCATGGTTTTCATATGGGTCAAGTGGACAAGACTGCTCGTCGACATTCTCGATTCGGATTTTCTCCTAGTCCAAATCTATGTCGACGACATCATTTTCTGGTGGTTCCTCGCATTCGCTCGTTACTCGCCTCGGATGTGATGAGTACCGAGTTCGAGATGAGCATGATGGGCGAGTTGATCTACTTCCTTGGCTTCCAGATTAAGCACTCGGAGGGTACATTCTTGCATCAAGGCAAGTACACTCGAGACCTCCTCAAGCGCTTTGATATGTCCGATGGAAAGCCGCTTATGACTCCTATGGCCACCACCGCTGTCCTCGAGCCTCGATGAGGATGGTGAGCCGCTTGATCGTAAGGAGTTCCTGAGCATGATCGGCTCCTCTTGTATCTCAACGCCTCGAGACCGACATACATTTCTCTTTATGTCTTTGTGCTCGGTTTCGAGGCTTCTCCTCGCGTCTCTCACCGTCGCGGTGAAGCGCATCTTCAGTACCTTTGAGCTACCATTGACTATGGTATCTGGTACTCTTCTTCCTCCTGTCTATCTCTAAGAGCCTTCTCCGATGCAGACTTTGCCGGTAGGATAGATAGGAAGAGCACTTTCGCACTTGCCAATTCATTGGCACTTCTCTTGTTTCTTGGTCGTCTAGGAAGCAACATCCGGTGTTGCATACCCACCGAGGCCGAGTATGTTGCCGCAGCCTGGCTGTCGTAGCTGTGTTCTCTGGATGAGATTGACCTTGCGGGACTTTGGGTTAGTAGCTGATTGTGTTCCACTTTTCTCGTGATAACACGCCCGCCATTCACATTGCTAAGAACTCAGGCAAAGACTCTCGGACCAAGCACATTGACATTCGCTATCACTTCCTTAGAGACCATGTGGAGAAGGGTGATATAGTGCTTCAGATTTGTGGAGAGTGACCACCGGTTGGTGATCGACATTTTCACCAAGCCTTTGGATAGCTCCGTGTTTGTTGCCCTGAGAGGAGAGCTTGGGATTATGAGCCCATATGGCATATCTTGAGGGGGAGCTGGTTTGTATTATATGTTCATATGTTTATTCAGCTTTCATTTCTCTTTCTGGGTATCTTTGGGATGGTTTTCATTTGGTTGAGTCCTCTTCACCTAGACTTCTGGCATGCCTCGGCATGGACCTCTCACCTTATGCTTTAGGGTGCTATTCCTCTCTTCTTCTCGGTTGAGCTCACTCACAGTCTTTTAGGTCTAGCAGGTGTTGGGCCCCCTGGGTAGACAGGGTCTGTGTTTGCTCCTGGGTTGGAGTTGGAGTTGTAGCTTTCCTATATAAGTCATATGGGGAAGGTGAGAGCGAGTCTGAGTGCTAGTGTTTCTCTTCATGTTATCTTTGCTCCTAGACTACCCATGTGTCAGTTGCTTGATTCCTTCTCATCATTTCTGTCTTTCTGGTTTCAGTTGAGTTCAATTCATCCTTTTGAATCTAAAATTGCTAATAACTCAACTTCAATCAGATTTTGTGCTTAATCGACTCACTTGTTGAGGGGGAGCTTGGAATTGATTCTTTTGCATTGCATATAGACTTGTTTTTCATTTACGAGCTTTGTCTATTATGCAATTGATAAAATTGAGATATGTTGCACCTAGCTACTTTTCTGAAGATATTTGCTAATCTAGGTCATATCCAATTTGGTATATCATGTGAAACTAGCCAACATTTTAAAATTGAGCTTTCCTGAAAAGTTGATGAAACATGGCTTTTAATTGCTATATTTCTTCACTAGATGCTTATGCCATGCTTATTGAAATAGTGGGTTTCTACTAGAGTCCCTAGAGCAACTTGGGTTAGCTACATTGTTTCATTTTAGAATCCTCAATAATGCTCATGAATCTAAGTGCTGAAAATATAAATTAACTCTTTTGTGCTAAAATTGAACTCAACACTATTCATTCACGAGACTGCTTCCCATTGCACTTGGGATGAACTTGGAATGAAGTGTGTATGACCAAAACCACTCTTTTAAGCTTCTTGCTTGAGATGGTTGCTAATGGCTTGAGTCAATACAATCTAAAAATGCAAAAATAACTAGAGGAAGAGAGTGATGCCTAGGAGACCTATGTCGATGGCTCCTAGTCGAGGTTGTGTTTCTCTAGGATAAACTCTCTAAACCCTGAAAGGTTTGTGGAGGAGAGTGAAGCTTAGGAGGCCTTTGTCGATGGCTCCTAGTCGAGGATGTGCTTCACTAAGCCTAACTCTCTCATACCGCTTTATGAGCTGTAATCTAAAAATTTGCATTTAAAGAGATGATTGAGCATGAGGCTTCTCTTATGGACTTGTAGTTTCCCAAAGTGTTGACTAGGTTGAACTCTAGTATATCCATTTGCTCGTTTGGTTGGCTTTGCTTCTAGTATTGAAGTTATGCTAAGTGTTGCTATTGTTGGAATCATACCAAAGTATTATAACTTCTTTTGAGCTAGTTAGCAAAAATTGAAATATGCCATTGGATATGACTTAGGATGACATAATTTGAACTTGAGTAGCTTGGTGTCTGTGATGCCCTAGAACTTTAGAGCGATCCTAGGGTTTTTCTTTCTCTATTGTTTCGAAAAGAATGAGGGAAATTGTTGGGGAATTAATTAATTGAAGTTTATGCAGCGTTTTAATATTAAATTTGGAGTTTACGGGCTAGAAAAAGTGGGCCGAGGAAAACTTGGGCCTGGGCCGGGAATTCTTCTCCCACCTCCCCCTCCCCACGCCCTAAGTGGGCCGTCCCACCTCCCCCTAAAGGGGTGGCGCCTCCCCATGTGGCCGGCCACCCCACCCCAAGCCCTAGGGCGCCTCCCCCTCTCCCCCTAGCAGCCCCCACTCCACCTCTTCCTCCCCTTGCGTGGTGGCTCAAGATCCACCGCGAAACGCGAAGGAGAAAATGAGAAGAGGATCAGTGGAGGCGAGGAGGACTAACAGATTTCCGTTACGGAGATCGTCGTGCGTTCTTCGTGGGTTCGCAATGGGGAACTCAAGGTAAAATTCCCAATCTTTTACCCCTGTTCTACCTAGGGATTAGGAGTGTATTAGATCTGGTGGTGAGTGGTTTGGTTGGATCTTGATGGGGGAGAAGGGTAGATGTTCACGTGGTGCTGTTTTTGGAAGGGGAGATTGTGCAGCGCGGATTATTTCACGTTCTACGTGACCTAGACGATTTTTCCTGCCAAAACCTATAACTAGAAAGTTCTAGATAACGTCGATATCTAGCTTCTGTTAGTTTTTCAGAATTTTTGGGACGACGGTCTGAGAGTTATAGCTGTTGGAAGTTGACGAACAGAATCTGGAAACAGATTTCGTCTACTGTGTTGGACGTCTGTTTAGGCATAGTTAACAATGGAATTGAAATTTATGATCTTCATGAAAGTTGTAGATCCCGTCAATATCTAGGTCCTATAATTTGTTTTATATTTTTATGATCTGTATAAAAAAAGATACGAAATTGTGAAGAGAGGGTGCTGCTGTTTGATCCGGACAGATCGGGGTTTCGGTGTTTTAAAAGGGGAACGGGTTGTAGGAAACGCGTGTTTGAATTGTGTGATCAATTGTGATGTTATTATATACTGAAATAATGCTTGTTCAGGTGGTGCCCCTTCCGGACGCAACTAGGTTCGTCATCCACGTTGGTAAAGGCAAGTGGAAGTAGCGGTCTTGCTAAACTATAATCCGCTATTTGTTTTGTCTTCAATATAAACCTTAATTGCAGCACACCTACATGGTTTAACTACTTGTTTATGAGATTGCAATATCCTATCCTGCATTGTGATGTGGTTGTTTGGCTGTTGAATCATGAGTAAGAATGAAGAAAGATGTTGTTTGCAAGATGAATTGTTGAGGTATTCTATCTCAATGATGTTCGCATTCTATCCATGTTATTTGATGGTATGCAAGCATGTGGAATCAGAGTGGGAAGTTATGAATGTATTTATGCATGAAGCATTAACTGCATAATCATGCATTGGAAGTTTGTCGACGCCAGCGTGCGTGGATCAAGACCGTACAACACCGTGTGTTCCCGAGAAAGGGCACGGTGAGGAGGATCATGGCATAAGCATGTGCACAATCATATGCATTCTACTGAGGTTGTGTGGACTCTGTAATGTGGTATTGGACATGAGGAATGTGGTATGCTAGTTTTACTGTGGCTGTGTTATTTGTTAGAAGTTGTTCCGCTTGCTGAGATGACCCAATCTCACCCTTGTTATTTTGTTGTTTTCGTGTAGTTCTCGCGAGTCGTAAGCTTGAAGGGTGGGCTTAGTAGCACAATCAACTCCTCCGGGTCATCACGAATCACATGGACTAGTGCATTTAATAATTCATTAGCTTGCTGAAATTTTATTAATCATAGACCTGTTGATGTCCTCTTTGGAGCCGTTTTTACATTTATGTTTGTTTTCTCGGTTGATTTAGACTTGTTATCTCTAGTATTGATGCTTTTATGTTATTCCTGCTTTGTAATGTTTATTATGAATCTTGTTGTCGCTTCCGCTTTTGTCCTAATTTTAGGGGAGATGCTTGTCGAAATTTTCTTGTACGACGCTTTAGATTTGTAGGGTGTTACTGATTGGTATCGAGCGGGTTGTAGGTCCTTGGAATGTCTATTTTTAGTGTCATACTATAGGATACAACTAAAATGTGATGTGGAATAACTTAGAAACATGGCCTAGGTTTTAACTAAAATTTTGTCATAGGATAGCAACATTAAAACTTGTGTAAGTGGAATCACTAATTTAAAATTTGACACACATGGATGCACAGTAGGAAAGGATATGGGTATCGTTGCCTTATGCTTAAAGGTTGAATTTAAGCTTTGTTGTTGAATGCTACTTTTGATGATGTATAATGCTATATTTATGATAGATTTGATTGAGTTGCTTCATTTGTGATAAGGGAGGTTGTGGTGCCGAAGGGTTTCGGTCACCTTTTGTTTGTAGTGAGGCTGTGGTTTGACGGTGTGGCCGGGTAGAGTCACCACCGAAGAACTATTAAACCCCTGTAGGGAAAGAGTACTTATCCGTGTCTGTCGTAGATCGGGTAGTGACTGGAGTCAAATAGAAGAGGTTGGTGATGGATTCCTTCGGATGTTCTTTACCGTGCTGACGGTCGGTTTTGGTTGGTTTTCTGGATATGTGGTTGGTTCGAAACCGAGGAAAATGCTTAGTTTTGAGCACTCACTGATTGTCCTTTTGGCGGTTTGTGGTTTTGTCTCCTTTGAGTGAAGACACAGAAGAAGAGTTCTACGTTGCGCGTCTTTTGGTCACAATTTTGCTTTGGCACCTGATTTATTGTTATGGACTGTCGTTGGGAGGAAATTTCTGTGGTTGTTGTTTCCCCGATTTTTTTTTAAAAAAAGAAGGGGGTTGGAGTTTCTCCTGTTGCAGATCAAGCTGGATGGAGCTAAGTTTGAATCTTTATCGGAAAAAAAAAATTTGGTTGGACATTTGGTCTTCCCTTATGCATTCGTCTTCCTTTGTGGAAAGTGTAGGTTTTGGATTTCTTTAAGAGTTTTGGCTACTAGGATTGAACATTTGAGGGTCGAACTCTCTTGCATTTATGTTTGGATTTTGCTTTTCTTCCTTGCCTGAAAAGAAGAAATTTTTTTATCGGTGTTTGTTCTTGATCTAGAATTGTGTTTGTTTTTTTTAAAGTTTGGGTTTGCCTCCTGTTTGTCAAGGGTAGGTGACCCATGACGGTGTTTAGAAATTTTATGTCTGTGTTACGTAGTATGTAACAATGTGGTTTATGGAATGATGTACTTCTAAGTTAATTTGTGAGTTGAATCAATTAAGATGTAATTGTTATCTTTAGCTTGAGATTAAATAAACTTCTAGTATTGTAGATTGCTCTATAGCGATAATGATTGAATGTGTTAATGTGCATGCTTAGGATTTATTGCATTATTTTAATGTGCCCTTGACCATGGACAATGTTTAAAGCTTTAAATCTTGATGCGTAGTTAGAACATTACGATGATGTAAACTACTGTGAAGGTAATAGAAAATTAGTGGGTTATTTAGAGACATTTTAATATAAGGTCGGTAGAACAATTTAATTGTAATGGTGGACTACCGATATTGTTAAAGAAACCATGCTGGTTGTTTAAAGATGTTCTAATTTAATCGTGTTGGCTAGTGACTTTAACTTGGAAATTGATTAGAGTTGATATTTATGACGTTGCAAACTATTAGTAGATTCGGAAGTATGCAGTTGTGTTCCAATAATGCTAGTATCGATATCAATTGGGAAGACATAAGTTTTTGCCATTGCCGTAAGAGCTTTTGATGGCTTAAATTGTTCAATCTATTTTACATAGTTGGAGTATGTTGTGTAGTGACAGTTTGTCATAGCCTATGGATAGGGTAACTAAAAGCAATGTTGTTGTTTTACAATTATGCCAATTATTGATATTGATGACTTAGTAGTGGTGGTAACTGTTTAGATTAATTGTTGAAAACCTTTGTTAAAATGGGGGAAATTGTAACATGTGATGGAGTGAACCATGGATAGTTAGCATGATGCGTGATTTTGTCCTTAATAAATGTATGTTTTAAAGTTCTATTTACGATTTGTGCCTTGTTGAGATAATATTTACTTGTTGAGTCATCTTTTAGGTGAATAAATTTTCATTGTCGAGATGTTGACGCGTATGTGGTATGGAATTTATAGGTTCATCATGCTGAAAGACTTGTTGAAGCACTACCTTTCAAATTTAGAATATGATGTTATAGGTTAGGCTGCTCCGTGGGGATCTTGATGAGGTAGTGTTGGTTGGATGTGTTTTTGATAAGCACCGTGAACTTTATTTATAATTGTGGAAAAAGTAATAAGAGTAAGAATTTGTTGTGTAGTTGTTGTTAAATCCTGATGGGCCTTCTCAATGAGTAAATAGGGAATATTGAAATCTAAATGGTAAGGGTAGTGGAATGCTATAGATGGCGGGAGTTATGCTGAACTTATGTTTAAAAATTCATATGGATTGGTTTGTTTGTTTGATATTTGGGTTGAATACTTTTGGTCAAAGTATTCTTTGTCTTGTGTTTGAGTTTCCTAAACTTAGAATGATTCTGACAAATGTGGGTTAATTTCGAGGCTTAAAACAAGGATAAAAGAATGATTAACCTTGAAGTAATTTGTGGAGATTTTGGAATGTTATTCTATTAAATATCGTCATTCATTCATCTTTGATAAGAAAACTAGCTTAAGTTATGAATGCGACATTTATGCTCAAGGATGTATGCTTTGACTGTGTCCGTAGTTTTCAAGGTCGAGTTATCGGTTGCATTGTTGATTAAAAGAAGTAGCTAATCCAATGTAAGTTTTGGAACTTCATGATCTGGAAATATTTGTATTTCTATTTTGGGCTAGAGTTGTGTTGTGGTGTGAGGTGTTTGACAGTTTTTGTTTAAGAGACGATTCTTCTGGTTGTGACATGAAAGAAATTCGTGGTTGAAACAATTTTTTTCTGTTGGGAAGTGAGTTTGGTTCCTTTTTAAGGAAAAAGAGATGGTGGTTGTGTGGAAGCATTTAATTCCTTGATCGGTTTCTTTTTTCTGAATTGCTTGGCCTTGGATAAAAGTGAGATGATTTGTTTTGGTAAAAGTGAAATGCATTTGCAGAAGACTTTCGCGGTGTTTCTCTTTTGAATAGAGCTTCTCCCCGAAGAATTTTTTTTTTGTGTTTTTGGTTCTATGGAGTTCCTCTTCCAAGTTGAGTTCCCGTGTATGTGAATTTCAGCCCTTTGGTTTAAAGGTGGTGATTGTCGTTCGTTGTGTTAGTGAGAATTAAGATTTCTTTTACGTTCAAGCTTGGGGGTAAGAAAATGAATGTTTATGTTATGGTTGAGTATATTCAAGGATTGTACTCCTTGCCCTGGTCCTTGGGTGGAAGAATGTGAAGGCGAAACCTTCTTACAAGGGAAAACTAATGTGGGTCATTGATCGTAAGTAGTTTAAAAGTAAAGAGTAAAGGAAGGTTGTGTATGACTCAATTCAAATTTTTTTGGAGAATTGTTTTCATTGATGTGTTCCTCGGTGGGGTTGCTTAATTTAGTAGTGGACAACTTGGAAGTTGCAGGTAATTACATTAATTTTTGGAACTTTTGTCATTTGGGTTCGGCGAGTTTGTGTCAACCGTAGTGATTGTGTTCGGTTGTTATTGTTTCTCGGATTTACTGGACCCTGGTTGTAAAGTAGGCTATCTCTGTCGTTGGTAAGGGTGGATATTGGTTCTTTTGTAAAAGATCAATCACTTGTAGGAGATAGGAGTTTGTGTTTGGGTTGATTTAGAGACTTACCTAGAGTGTTGTGTCTCACATGGTTCGCGTCCCGTAATGCATTTAACTGTGGTAGAGGAGTTGAGATTGGAATGCGGAGTTTCGCGATCGGGTTGTAGAGAGAAGTGGGAGTTGAGATTCCAGATCGATACCAGATTCACCTAATAGGTGTCCTTTATTTAATAGGGGAATAGTTCGTGTTAGTGTCCAATGAAAGATTTGTGGACCAATCAGTCTGAGCGGGAGGCAACTTGGGAACCTGAAGACCAGATGCGGAAGAAGTACCCTACGCTTTTTGAGGACGCTGGGGGTAAGTCGTGGTTTACCTTTTGCCTTCCTTTTTCCTTTTAGGTCTGTAGCTAAAAGAAGAAGATTCGGGGACGAATCCTTTTAAGGAGGGGAGAATGTGATGCCCTAGAACTTTAGAGCGATCCTAGGGTTTTTCTTTCTCTATTGTTTCGAAAAGAATGAGGGAAATTGTTGGGGAATTAATTAATTGAAGTTTATGCAGCTTTTTAATATTAAATTTGGAGTTTACGGGCTAGAAAAAGTGGGCCGAGGAAAACTTGGGCCTGGGCCGGGAATTCTTCTCCCACCTCCCCCTCCCCACGCCCTAAGTGGGCCGTCCCACCTCCCCCTAAAGGGGTGGCGCCTCCCCATGTGGCCGGCCACCCCACCCCAAGCCCTAGGGCGCCTCCCCCTCTCCCCCTAGCAGCCCCCACTCCACCTCTTCCTCCCCTTGCGTGGTGGCTCAAGATCCACCGCGAAACGCGAAGGAGAAAACGAGAAGAGGATCAGTGGAGGCGAGGAGGACTAACAGATTTCCGTTACGGAGATCGTCGTGCGTTCTTCGTGGGTTCGCAATGGGGAACTCAAGGTAAAATTCCCAATCTTTTACCCCTGTTCTACCTAGGGATTAGGAGTGTATTAGATCTGGTGGTGAGTGGTTTGGTTGGATCTTGATGGGGGAGAAGGGTAGATGTTCACGTGGTGCTGTTTTTGGAAGGGGAGATTGTGCAGCGCGGATTATTTCACGTTCTACGTGACCTAGACGATTTTTCCTGCCAAAACCTATAACTAGAAAGTTCTAGATAACGTCGATATCTAGCTTCTTTAGTTTTTCAGAATTTTTGGGACGACGGTCTGAGAGTTATAGCTGTTGGAAGTTGACGAACAGAATCTGGAAACAGATTTCGTCTACTGTGTTGGACGTCTGTTTAGGCATAGTTAACAATGGAATTGAAATTTATGATCTTCATGAAAGTTGTAGATCCCGTCAATATCTAGGTCCTGTAATTTGTTTTATATTTTTATGATCTGTATAAAAAAAGATACGAAATTGTGAAGAGAGGGTGCTGCTGTTTGATCCGGACAGATCGGGGTTTCGGTGTTTTAAAAGGGGAACGGGTTGTAGGAAACGCGTGTTTGAATTGTGTGATCAATTGTGATGTTATTATATACTGAAATAATGCTTGTTCAGGTGGTGCCCCTTCTGGACGCAACTAGGTTCGTCATCCACGTTGGTAAAGGCAAGTGGAAGTAGCGGTCTTGCTAAACTATAATCCGCTATTTGTTTTGTCTTCAATATAAACCTTAATTGCAGCACACCTACATGGTTTAACTACTTGTTTATGAGATTGCAATATCCTATCCTGCATTGTGATGTGGTTGTTTGGCTGTTGAATCATGAGTAAGAATGAAGAAAGATGTTGTTTGCAAGATGAATTGTTGAGGTATTCTATCTCAATGATGTTCGCATTCTATCCATGTTATTTGATGGTATGCAAGCATGTGGAATCAGAGTGGGAAGTTATGAATGTATTTATGCATGAAGCATTAACTGCATAATCATGCATTGGAAGTTTGTCGACGCCAGCGTGCGTGACCGTACCGGTACAACACCGTGTGTTCCTGAGAAAGGGCACGGTGAGGAGGATCATGGCATAAGCATGTGCACAATCATATGCATTCTACTGAGGTTGTGTGGACTCTGTAATGTGGTATTGGACATGAGGAATGTGGTATGCTAGTTTTACTGTGGCTGTGTTATTTGTTAGAAGTTGTTCCGCTTGCTGAGATTACCCAATCTCACCCCTTGTTATTTTGTTGTTTTCAGGTAGTTCTCGCGAGTCGTAAGCTTGAAGGGTGGGCTTAGTAGCACAATCAACCCTCCGGGGTCATCACGAATCACATGGACTAGTGCATTTAATAATTCATTAGCTTGCTGAAATTTTATTAATCATAGACCTGTTGATGTCCTCTTTGGAGCTGTTTTACATTTATGTTTGTTTTCTGGTTGATTTAGACTTGTTATCTCTAGTATTGATGCTTTTATGTTATTCCTGTTTGTAATGTTTATTATGAATCTTGTTGTCGCTTCCGTTTTGTCCTAATTTTAGGGGAGATGCTGTCGAAATTTTCTTGTACGACAGTTTAGATTTGTAGGGTGTTACAGTGTCATACTTTGTCTAAGTGGTCACTTGCATAATCCTCAAAGCTCTTCTAGGTTGCATTTCATGCAAAAATTGTTCTCTTGATGCCTATATTGCCAAAAGGGGGAGAAAACATAGAAAAGGCATTTTTTTTAAAAAAAAATGTTTTCTCATGATCAGGTTGAACAATTGTCCTTGCATTTGGATCATGAACAATTTTGAGCTTCTTGGAGGATTTCTTGGTTTTTGGAGCTTTTGTGGAAAAATTGTTCTTTCTTGTGTTGAGCTCCGAAAATATTTTCATCTATTTGGTCATGATCTATCTTTCTCTTTCAATTGGACCAAATATGATTTTGCAATCAAATTGCCTTTTCTTCTTTTGTTTTCAAACTCAAATTTATTCCTTTTTGTGTGGTTTATCAATATACTCATCAAGGGGGAGATTGAAGGACCATGTGGAGGTCCATCCATATTTGTGATGAGTATTTGACTTTGTTTGAGCAAGGTGTGCTCAGGTTTGAGTTTGATTTGACTTGGCATTGCATGTTTGAATTAATGATAATGTTGGACTAACATGCAGAAAAGAAAAAGGTATGTGCATTGTGGTATGTGCAAAATGGTTTGTTCCTTGTGGTACAGGTTCTTGAGGCAGCTATGGTCGTTGGTGAGTACCGGGACTAGGTTGGGAGAACCGAGGTCCAGAGAGGTCGAGGATGCCGACGAGATGGTTGGGCTCAAACCGGGTTCACTTGGACGTCAAGGAAATGGACTTGAGGTGGCTCAAGGTTTTCGGTTCGGGTTGGAGGCTCGAAGAGGAGGAAACTGAGCGGTCAAGTCCGGCGGATGAAGGCCCGTTGCATCGGGTTGATCGGGTTTTGTTTAAAACCCGAGTATGGCCAATGTGGCCCATGTAAAGCCCATGTGTGGGGTGAAATGAGAGGGTTAATCCTAGCCCTTGGTGGAGTGCCCTAGGGTTTGGGACTCATCCAAGGGTGGTAGGTGGCCCTAGAGTAGTATAAATAGAGGGGGAGGGGTGTCCTCCCTCACTTGAAGGTTTGAGTTGCTCCTTTGAGCTTTGCCCACATGAAGTGAGGCTTTGTAAACCTTCCAACCAGAAAATACAAAGATTTTCTTTACATTCTTGTGAATTTAAATTCCGCATTTACATTATGTCTTTACTTTACGCAATTTAAATTCAGCATTTACTTTCCCGCATGTAAATTCTCGCAATTTACTTTCTCGCAATTTGGATTTGCCTCCTCTCCTTCTACATGCTGTTGATCAAGGATGTATTGAGGGTGTTCATGTGGTTTTACATCTTTCTTGCACCCTAGGATAGACTAGAGATCAAGTTTCTATCAAGATTGCAAATCTGTCCTGAACTTGTTCTTCGTGCAGCAGTCAGTCTTTGATTTTTAGAAAAATCTAGAAAAATCCTTTTTGAGTAATTCTTTTTGGAGAAGGTGCTTGACTCATATATCCATCTGTGTAAAAATTTTGGAGTCCACTGGATGCACCGTTTGGGATATGTGAGGTGAAAACCGAGCCCCCAAATTCCTGATTGAAGATCCTGACTGTTCGTAGTCCTTGATTTTTCCTGATTTTTGTAAAAGGTTTTTGGTGGTGATTTTTGGTGGAGTGGTTGACGACTCATATGCTCACAGGGTGAAAAATTCCCAAAAATGTTGGAGCAACATAAGTCCACCATCCATCTGCTCTAAGTGAGGACAATTCCTGAAAAATCTGCTTTTGCTTTTCTAAAAGAGGCTTTTGTGTTTTGGCTTGATCTCTTTTAGAAAAGAAGTATTTGAATTGATCCCTCTTTGCTTTGGACACTTGACAACCAGGATTGTGATTTGAAAATCCCTCACATGATTCATGGTTCTCATGCATGTAAGCTAGGGATACACATAGTTGTCTAGTCGTTCCCGATTTTGCGGGTTTTGCGATTTTGAGGAGCACCCAGTTTCGTTGCGGGATTATTTGGAGTACGTTGAGTAGGGGATAATTTTATTTGGGATCATTCACCCCCCCTCTGATCGCCATCTCGGTCTTTCAGTATTAAAAGTGCATTGAAACTTGTATCTGTCCAACGGTGTTTTGCCTTCAGTTCAAACAATGCAAGGACCGAACCCAACTTGGTGTATTCCCCTTTGCAACCTGAAAACAATGGTTTGGCATCGTCATCCATCAAGCTTTTAAATTTTTTGAACTCTCTTTCTGTGTAATTTCGCTCCACATCCCGCAACATTTGATCTAAATTATCGTCATCAAACATATCACGCTCCGACTCGTGATCGGCTTCCAAAGATGTCTTCGCTATGTGAGCACAGAGGTACTACCTATCTCCCCATGATGGATCCAACACGTGTAATTCCTCACGAAGCCACGTCGAATCAAATGCCCTTCAATTTGAGCTGAGTTGTTAAATCTCCTGAGATTGGTGCAATCAATACAAGGACAATATATGAACTTTACACCCCTCATAACCATATCTTCTTCTGCAATTCTTATGAACTCCTTAACTCCCCTCTGAAATTCAGCACTCACACGGCTTTTGTGATACATCCATTCTTCACGGTCCATCTACAAGTAAACCGCAAACAATAAATTAATAATGCCCTAATCAATGAAATAAAAGAAGGGTTGAACTCGAAAACAAAGTTTTTTGTTGAATGATCTTAAAGAAACGTATATCTCAGAGACCGACTAAGCACGCACGTACCAACGATGACTCCTAATCTCTAAGTAGGTTAGGTCCTAATCCCATTCGAGGATATGTGGTTCGAGCAAGTTCCTAAGATGTTGTACAAACTTTAGAAAATTTGGCTGATCTTCTCTCGCTGTTCTCCAAATACACGTATCGACAACATGTCAAGAGGATGTGTATTCGGAGAACACTGCCAGGAGATGCCGACTTAAACTTTCACTACCATTTGTACAACAGCCTAGAACTTGCCCGAGCCACATATCCTCGAATCGCCCAAAAACGTGGACAATTCGAGATCGCTTATTTATAAATATGCCATTTTAGCATACTTATAAACAAGCACCCTCAAACGGAGACGCATAGGTTACGCAGCCTAATTAACTGTTATATATAATTGATCATATTAATTATATTAAAACAATTATGACATGTAATATACACATTCACCAAATAAAAAAATTTAATTTAAGTCCTACTGCAATATTGAAGAGATTTCTAAGAATTAATCTTTGGTCACCTTTCGAGGAAAACCACAAGCGAGGAAATCTAGCTCTGATCAAGCTAGCTAGGGTTTCAATTAACGGAGACCTTCAACGCACCGATCTCCTCCACCATACACTCTGCTAATGAGACCAAATCAAAATCAAATAATGTACGTTAATACAACATTGAAGGGATTCGAAGGAATGGGGCCCACCTTTTGAATAAAGCCATAGGTAAGATAGGCTGGAAAATAGAGAAATCGCCTAGCGAACTAACTCGACGAGAGTTAATAAGTTCATTCCCGAGTCCAGACGGTACATATAAAACCTAGCGAGCCTCATCACAATCGCTTCTATAGAAGAACCGTTTGTGATTAATTAGTTATCACCGTCGCTTATATGTAAAACCGACTGTGATAATTTGATTCTCAACACTGTCGGTTTCTTTATAGAACCGACACAGATAATGTATCTGTGTCGGTTCTCAAGAAGAACCGACTGCAATAACTTAAGTCAAAACAGTCGGTTCGGGATATGAACCAACACGGATATTAATCGACCCCCTCGGCTTCCCCACCAATTTGACCGTTCAAACATATAACTCCTTTCAAATAGCTCCTTTCTGATCATCGGTAGTACTCGGGCAAGGTCTGATCGCGTTCCATTCCTCCGGCAAGGTCTGATCGCGTTTTCTTCTCTGCTACAAGGTCTGACTCCTTCGGCAATGGCAGCAATGGCTCCATTCTTCTCTTTCATATAGCTCTCCATGCATATAGCTCCTTTCTACTCTTTCATGTAGCTCCTTTCTTCTCTGCAAGGTCTGACTTCTCCTTTCGACCG
Source organism: Rhipidocladum racemiflorum (assembly GCA_036346355.1). Taxonomy (NCBI): domain Eukaryota; kingdom Viridiplantae; phylum Streptophyta; class Magnoliopsida; order Poales; family Poaceae; genus Rhipidocladum; species Rhipidocladum racemiflorum. The sequence continues at coordinate 8,934,494 of CM070576.1, read as the reverse complement.
CAGCAATGGCAGCGCCGCCTCCTTCTCCGGCAAGGTCTGACTCCACGGTGGAGTCACTGTACGATCCTCCACCGCCGCCGGCAGTGCCGCCTCAGCCTTCGGCGCCTCACTCCGGCGTGGCGCCAGCGCCCCACCTGTCTCCCGTCGTCCCTCCCGGCGCCTCACCCCATCCGGGCGCCTCCAAAGGCAGCAGGAAGCGCCCCAGAGATGACGACGACGAGGAGGACGACGACGACGACTACGAGGGGGACGACGACGACGAGGACGAGGAGGAGGACGACGAGAAGGAGGAGGAGGAGGAGGAGAAGGAGGAGGAGTACTACGTGCCGATCACCATAGGGACCGGCCCGTCGTCTAGATCGGGTTCATCATCGGAGGATGAACCATCACTAGTCCGCGTAGTCTCCAGCGACTCTGGCGACTCGGGTGACTCGGGTCACTCGGATGACTCGGGTTACTCGGGCCAGAGCCGTGAGTCGTAAATTTAATATATTAGGTGTAATGCAGTCCCCCTTTATATGTTTATTAATTATAAACGATGGATGTGGTGATATATTGTAATGAAATACAGCTTGTTTAATATATTAGGGTTGTTGGCCTAGTGCAGATGAAGTCTATTCGGCTGCCTTTACACTCTATTTTGAATCTCTTTTATATTTTTGTGCATTGTATCTTTCTAATGTTCTGTTGTTCCAAGTCAAAATGTTTCATGTCCTATTGATAAAAAAAAACAAGTATAATGTGTGGAATGGTATATATATTATTATTATCTGCTGCATGCATGCTACTATAATGTTATATATAATTTGCATCACTACATGTGTCTATATAAATTGTCTGAGAGTTGAACCGCGAGTTGGGATTCTAGCAGATCAGTGCTTGTTCATCGTCCAGAAAATACAAGTTTTGCACAAATATTAAAGCATGAATGAAGGGTACAAGAGGTCTGTGTTGGGATTCTAGCAGAGCGAATTTGTGTTGGAGTTTGTTTTTCTCCTTCCCCGAAGGTGAAATGTGTGAGTGGAGGAACTCACACAAACTATGTTTCTAATGAACAGGTCTTGGTTGCACCTAATGGTGTTGCCAAAAAATCATCTGTCGGTTGGAAAAGAATCGATTGTGATAACCTATGCTCATCACAATCGGTTTCTTCCCAAAACCGATTATGATAATACCTTATCATTACAATCGGTTCTGGAAAAGAACTGATTGTGATAACCCCTGTGCTCAGGACAATCGGTTTCTTCCCAAAACCGATTGTGCTAATACCTACTTATTACAATCGGTTTTAGATAAAAACCGATTGTGATAACAAAATTATTATCACAATCGGTTCTTATCTAGAACCGATTGGGATTATTATCGTATCACAATCGGTTCTATCTCAGAACCGATTGTGATAACCTCTTACCAAGATTTCCAAATGGAATATGCTTATCACAATCGGTTCTGAAGTCAAAAGTTTAGAACCGACACAGATGAAGCGATAGTAATGTGTCATTCTGTAGTAGTGACGGCTAATCGATTAGTTTATTTATATCTCTGCAGAGATTGCACACTTTACCCGCATGACATGTTTTAGCAATCATGTCATCCATGCCACACGATACTCATCATATCCGTTTTGCTAGACTGTGATAAGACCTTTTGATAGGTTAGGATTTAAACCTTGCACCAGCCTGGTAATGTGCATCCCTTGCTATGGTCCCAGAGGATGGCCACTAGTGGTCCCTACGGGCTCCCACTAGCCCATAACCTCCCCATAGAAGGCATTACCATTGTATTGGGCAAACTCCCCCTCGATGCCTCGACAAGGGAGTCCCTAGAACACTCCGACACCACAGGTGTGTCTATACTCTCCCGCCTCCTAATGATGCAAGACCAAATCCTTCCCAATTTACTAAGTCAAGGCTATCCCATAACTAGCACATGTGGTTGCACTGTTTGGCCTAGTAATAGCATCAAGTTCAGTCCTTAGGGTGCCTCAGGCGAGATCTTCCAAACCACTTGCTATGGCCAAAGAGGATCGGCACTAGTTGTGGCGGTGTTGAACCACTGAGTCTCTCTTTCTCTTCTTTGTGGGATTTTTTCTTGTTTTTCGGGGAACCCCCCTTTCTCTTCCTTCTTCTCCTCTTTATAGGGCAGGCTTGGGAACATGCACGTACTTGTCGGCCCTCTTTTTCCTTCCTGTCTCTAGCCGAGGGCTAGCTTGACTCTTCATTGAGTCATTTCAGTCGTATATTCGGTTTTTACCCTCTACTCGTACACCTTTTATAGGGGTTCGACGGGGATTTCACTTATGTTGGGGTCCCAGGTTAGTCTGACACGTCCTTGCGTGCTCGGGAGGGGTTGTTGGGGGGTGTCAGACCTTGGTAGTTCGTGCTATGTTTGCGCTGGTAAGAGACGAAGCCGAGGGGAGTTTTCTCTGTTTTCCTCCCTCGCTACGGAGGGAAGCGTCCCTTCGTCGCGGAGGGGAGTTGTCCTTATTCTTTTTAACCTTTTTCCGAGGGGAGGACTCCCAGGGTTTGTGCTCATTGCTTCGTCAATGGGAGGGATTGACTGTCACAGACACATTTATATGAGTCGCAAGGTAGTGTAAGCCTCGCTTTGTTGGTCGGGGGAAGATGGGTCCGTTTGGTCCACAACACTAGCCCCGCATGTCAGCGGGTAGACGTCGTTCTGCCTGCTGGGATGTTATATCAAATGTCCAAATCCCCCCCCTTTTCTTTTGTCTTACTTACTCGGCAAGTGAAGGGAGGCTTGTTTTTCTGAAGTAGTAGCATTGATCCACAAAGTTTTTCTTCCTTTTGTGTATATTCGGTGGGGACAAGGTTTTCCGACTTTTGGATGCCCTATTTGCTTCGTGTTTCTTCACCTCTTTTACTCGTTCGTGTTCTCCTCTGGTATCGTCTCCCTGATTCACCACTGATTTAGATCTCCATGGGGCCTCGGCGCGCTCCTAAGATAAAGCCGGTTTTGAGTAGGGAGGATGCTGCGGGATTATCCCCCGTTTTAGGGCGGTCGACCTTGAGCTCTGCCGACCTCGACATATTAGCAAGGGACTTTGGGGTGATGCGCCCTTCCATGCATCTTCCTGGTGATGAGGAAACCCCTCGGCCCCAAGAAAATGAAGCAGTGGTATTTGCGGTGTTTCTTGAAGTGGGTCTTCGTTTTCCGTCCGCTCCTCTATTAGCATCAGTACTTCGGGTTTTCCAGGCGGAGCTTTCGCAACTTACCCCCAATGCTATTGTGCGATTAGCAGTACTGGAATGGGCATTTCGTCCGGCCGGGATCAAATTGACAGGGAGTTTGTTTTCCCTTATAGAAGATGCATTCTGGCAACCGAAGCAACAGAAAGCAGGGAGCGAAGGCCGCAGATCGTGTTTTGGTTCTTTGAATTTTCAGACGAAGAGGTCCCTTGTAAAAGAAATCCCAGTAGTGGCTGCCAAGGGGAAATGGGATTCGGGGTGGATGTTACGATGGTATTATCAAATTCTCGAGGGTCCAGACTCTCCCCTTCATACTTCGATGAGCCCAGTTCGTGCAATCCGATCCCCTAATTGGAGCGCAACTGCGGAAGAAATTGGGTGTCTTGATTATCTGAAGGCTCTTCGCGCTCAGAGTACGATGCGGGACTTGGTTGAAGAATATTGTTTGTGTCGTATAGACCCTTTAGCAAGGAGCTCTGCTGTTATTCTGGAGCGATCGTCGGGAGGTACGGTATCCGTGGTTCGGCCTGAGGGGGTACAAGATCTGGGGCGCGGGGCAGCTGAAAAATTGGCTCGCAGACTTCTTGGTCCTTGCCAGACAGTTGAGTACGAGGACGCTATGAGTGCTATTGGGGCCACACGATGTTCTCGTTTCACTGATTGGGGGTGCCGAGCGGTCCCTCATCCTAGAGGGTCAATCGGTTCTCCTCGCCCTACTAAACTGGCGAGGTTGGCTCGGGTGGCTCCGCCCCAGGCTGCAGCTACTTCTGGCGGGAGCGAAGATCTGGAAGGTGACGACGATGAGGATGAAGATTGGGATGAGGAGGAATCCAACGACGAAGGTGATTCTTCCGGCTCCATTGCGGCTACGTCTCTCCTGCCGCCGCCCCTTTCTGATCCTGCTGACGCTGTGGGGTCTTTCTGAAGCACTACCCTCAGCTGTCGCGGATGAACCCTCATGTGTGCCTATTGTTTCTGAGGCGGGTCTGCCCGAGGCTACTCCGGTCCCAATTTCAACGGAGGTGGCTGCCTCAGCCCTTATACTTGATTCCTCCGTGGATACACATGTTGGCGGGGGGCAATCCCCAGGATACTCGTTTTTAGCGATTCTTGGAGTGGAAACTATTGATTTGGGCGATGGAGATGACAATGATTCTCTAGCCTCGGGGGGCGTGCAGGAGCTGCCTGGAGGCATGGTCGGCCCCGTGATAGGGGAGACGCGCGGTCTTCGACTAAACGTTTCCACTCCTGATACCCCCATCGGGGCAGAAGGTCGTACTCCTGACACCTTTCCTGCCAGCTCGTTAGGATGTGATGTCCTTTCAGGTTTTGACGAAGTCGATGCAGGAGGTGATAATGCGGAGGCGGCGAAGGCATTAAAACCATTGGAGCAGGTCCAAACTGGAACGTCTGCTGCTCCTCCGCCTGTCGCGGAGGAGGGGGGTCAGGGGCCTCCGATTCTTATTCCTCAAGTTGTTTCCCTTCGGGCGGGGGAGCTTTGCCTTCGGGCCAGAAGACTCCCGCAGATGGCGCTGGTTCCTCTTTCGTCCGGTTTGATTTGTTAGATTTCTCAACTTCAGATTTTGAGAGGGGGGCCGCTGCAGCCCCGACTTTAAGAAAAATGCGCGTAGCCTTTTCTCCCTATAGCAAATATGTGGCTCTGTTCGAGGAAGTTAATGATCTTTCTCTTTGTGAGATCGCCATGGATCATTATTTGAAGGTATTTCCTCTTTCGAGCTTATATTACTGATCTCTTTGTCTTTCAACATTTTTCTTCTTCTTTTTTAGGGGGCTGTCGTTGCTACGGAAGTATCCCGCCGATTTCGGGAGTATTTTGACAAGTTTAACAAGGGTGTCCAGGATTGTGAGGCAGCGAAGGAACGGGTGGCGGAATTAGAGACAGAAAAAGCTAATCTTTCAGAGGCGCTCCGAAACTCTAATAAATCATTGGCTAAGGTACAGGCCGAAGCATCTCAGAGTCAAGATTTAGCAGCAAAAAATGCAGAGCTTGAGGGGGTAGTTTCCTTGATGAGGAACCGTCTTGCCGAAGAGGAACGGGCTCGCATAGTAGCTGAGCGAAATGAGAAGAAGAAAGATGACCATATAGAGCAATTGAAAAACCTATTGGCGGTGGCAGAGGAGGGTAAGAATATATTGAAGAAGCAAGTGGAAGAATTCCCTTTTCAAATTGCAACGGCGCGGAGCGAGGTTCAAATGCATCTTCGTAATACTCAACGAGCGGAGGAGCGTTACGAAACGGTCCAGAAGGAATTAGAATCCATTGTCTCTGGGTTCACGGAGCTACGGAGGCCTTTCTGCAGCAGCTCCCTCGGTTTGGTATTGATGCAGCCCCGAGTCGTATTCCTTCATCCAGCTTGGAAGCTGTCTCCTTTCTTGAGAAATCAACTAAGATATTTGGGGATTCGGCGTTGACCTTCGGTGATTACTGCGCGAGACTAGGCTCCGTTAAAATTGCTCAATTGTTGGAGGCGAAGGGATGTACACACATTCGCGAGCACTTCGGTTTTTCTTCTGGTGCTCCATCGCTACCAGGGTTTGGAGACATTCCCCCATCTAGGAAGCCTTCCTCCGCCGCATCCCGATTATCATCAAGCTTCATGTCAGATTTCTGGAAGCAACACGATGATTCTACTGCGAGGGAGTCAGTGCGTCGAGCTCGTGCCGTAATGCGTGACTAAGCGAAGGGGAAAGAGAAGCCGCCCTCTTCTTAGCTCGTTTATTTTTGTACATGGAATCCTTATGAGCACCTGAATTGGATTATCCATTCTGTTGAATGCTTATGTACATCTGTTCACCCTGTGTGTCTTTTAGTCTGAGGAATGTTCAGATGCTCCTGACGGGGGCCAGGTTGTCAGTGGCGAGTATTGGGGGGATTAAGGATCTAACTAACTTCTCGGGGGACGCGGGGACACCTTGGCTTCCCGCGTCCGTATTTAACCCAGGACCTTCGCCTTCCTTGCTTTGACATATGTCAACGTTCCTGGTTTCAGAGTAAGCGGTTGCTCTCCAACTTTATTTTCTCTTGTTTCTTCGATGGCCAACATACCGTGGGACTTCCCGGAGGAAGACATCTTCTTCGCTGACCTCGGTGAGGAGCCGCTTATGGTGGAGGCCCCGCCGATGCTGGGTGAGGAAGAAGCCCCGGTCTTGGTCTTTGACTTCCAAGATGACGCCCCCGCTCTCGAAGACCTTCCAGTACCCGATGATCATGAGGCCTTTATCGAGGAGTTGTGGGCAGACTTCGACATGGTTATGGCCGAGGAAGAAGCAGCGTATATTTTAAGCATCAAAATCTATAGAGATACATCGAGACGCTTGATTGGGTTATCGCAAAGTACATACCTTGACAAGATTCTAAAGAAGTTTAGAATGGACGAAAGTAAGAAAGGGTTCTTACCTATGTTGCAAGGCAAGACGTTGAGTAAGACTCAGAGTCCAGCTATAGCAGAAGATAGAGAAGTAATGAATAAGATTCCCTATGCTTCAGCCATAGGCTCTATCATGTATGCTATGTTGTGTACAAGACCGGATGTGGTACATGCTATTAGTTTGACTAGCAGGTACCAATCTGATCCAGGTTTGGAACACTGGACAGCGGTCAAGAATATCTTTAAGTACTTAAGAAGAACTAAGGATATGTTTCTCATATATGGTGGTGAAGAAGAGCTCGTCGCAAAAGGTTACGTCGACGCTAGTTTCGACAATGATCCGGATGACTAGTCACAAACCGGGTATATTTTTGAAATGAATGGAGGAGCAGTGAGCTGGAGGAGTTCCAAGCAATCTGTGGTGGCGGGATCTTCAACAGAGGCGGAATATGTTGCTGCTTTAGAAGCGTAGAAGCGATTTGGATGAAGATGTTCATATCCAAAGCCGGGTGTGGTTCGGAAAGTGCGTTGGACCCAACGGTTATCTATTGTGACAACAATGGTGCCATAGCCAATGCTAAAGAACCAAGGTCACACAAGAATTCCAAGCATATTAAGCGCCGGTTTCACTCCATCCGTGAACATGTCAAGGATGGCGATGTAAAGATTTGCAAAGTGCACACGGATCTGAATGTGGCGGCAGCGTTGACTAAAGCTCTCCCAAGGGCAAAACATGATCGACACGAGAACTCAATGGGTGTTAGATTCATAACAATGTAAACTAGATTATTGACTCTAGTGCAGAGTGGGAGCTGAAGGAATATGCGAGAGGCAATAATAAATTGTTTATTATCTTATTCCATGTTTATAATAGATGTTTATTTCTCATGCTAAAATTGTATTAGCAGGAAAGCGTTGATACATGTGTGTTTAATAAACAAAAAGGTTCCTAGTAAAGCCTCTCTTTTAAAACTAGCTCGTTGATTAACTGATGATCAAGGTTTCCTGATCATGAACATTGGATGTTGTTAATAACGGGGTCAAATTATTAGAAGAATGATGTGATGAACACACACCCAAGTTGGTATATCAAATTCGATCAAGTAATTAAAGTTTGTTGCTTTATCTTGAACATATACAAAATAGCTCTTTTCCTTAGACCATGAGATGATGTCAATCACTAACTCCGGAAGAGTACTTTGATGACATCAAACGTCACTCCGTAACACGGTGACTATAAAGGTGGAATTGGGTACTATGAAAGTATTAGTTGAGGCTCATGCATCAAGAGTGGGATTTGTCCATCCAGATGACGGAGAGATATACTCTGGGCCCTCTCGGTGATATCACATTGACATCGCTTGCAAGCACGTGACTAGGTCACAAGAATGTCATATCACGGAACGAGTAAAGAGTACTTGTCGGTAACGGGATCGAACTAGGTATAGTTGATACCAATGATCGGATCCCGGATAAGTAATATATCGCGAGACAAAAGGAATTGGTTATGTTGTTTTTGGTTCACACGGTCAATAGTTCATCGTTGAGTAAGTGGGAGTCATTATGGATCTCCAGATCCCGCTGATGATTATTGATCAGAGAGGTGTCTTGATCATGTCCATTTTATTCACGAACCGTAGGGTGACACACTTAAGGTTAATCGACGCTTTTGAGTGGGTACGGAACACCGAAGAAAAGTTTGGACAGCACCTGAATAGTTTCGGGATATCGGAATAGTTCAAGGGGGTATGTGTTAATTTTTGTTAATTAAAAGAATTAACAAATATTAAAATAACAGAAATAAAATTGTTTATTTATGAGTCCATTCACATGGAGAGAATGGAGGGTCCATTCACATGGAGAGAATGGAGGGTCCATTCACATGGAGAGAATGGAGGGTCCATTCACATGGAGAGAGTGGAGGGTCCACTCACTCCTATAAAAGGGAGGGTGGAGCTCCTCTCTCAGGGACTAATCTCCATAACCCTTTGGTTGGTCCTTTCTCCCTCCTCCTGCTGTTCCACCTTTCAAGCAGTAGCTTAAGCGGCATTTGCTGAAATAGTTTCTCCACCACCACCACTAAGTCGTAGTGTTGTTGGAGTTTCCCGTGGATCCTCTACTTCCGCTGCCCCGCTGGATCGAGGGATTGGAGGTCGTCATTGTTCCGTACGTGTGACCAAGTATAGAGGCGCTGCCATTTGTGGCGCTCATCTTCGCGACTTTGAAGTCGGGCGTGTACCTCTACTTCAACCACGTTTGTTTGCAGGAACGCTATTCCCGCTTTCGGTCTACGAGGGTGAGTCCTTCTGAAACCGTTTGCATGCATCTCCTAGATATGATCTTGGTGTTTGGTTGCATTCGTAGGAAAAATTTTGTTTTCCATGCTTAGAACCCTTCAATGGTATCAGAGCCGTGTCTATGCGTAGATGTTATGTACGGTTAAAACACATATGGATGTGGGCGTTGATGATCATGTTATTGCATACTTTCGTGTTTTTTTGGATCATGGTGGCATAGTGGGATTTGAAGCGGTCCGGACTAACCTTACATGTCCTCGCACATGAGACTTGTTCCACGCTCGACATGCAACTTGCTTTGCATAAGTGGCTTTGCGGGTGTCAGTTTCTCCTACTATAGTCATGATCTAATTTACAACGGTTTGCTAATAATGTTTTTATCACTGTTGTGGTTCTTGTTCGAGGGTAAGAACGGTTCTTTCCTAGAAAGCCCAAAACCGCGTAAAATATGAAAAAAAAATTAGAGGCGTCTAACTTGTTTTTGCAGGGCATGTGATGTGATATGGTCATTGATACAAAGATTGTTGTATGAAATAAGATTTATTGTAAATTTAAACAACCGGCGGGAGCCATTTGGTTGTCTTTTCTTTTATGGCCTGCGTGCTAAGTATATGTCCATGTGATATATTGTAATGGAGGAAGACAATCAAGATGGAAGCACCATGGACCTTGGTGCCACGCCGGTGGAATGATGGAGATCATACCATGATGCACAAGATGGAGATCAAGGGCTAGAAGGACCATATCATATCACATTATTCATGCATGTGATGTTAATCCTTTTTATGCATCTTATTTTGCTTGGATGTGATCGCGTCGTTAGCACTATAAGATGATCCCTTCAACTTAATATCAAGATAATAATGTGTTCTTCCATAGTATGCACCGTTAAGAAAGTTCGTCATTTCGAAGCACCACATGATGACCGGGTGTGATAAGCTCTACGTTCACATACAACGGGTGTAAGCGGATTTACACAAGCAAATACTTTGGTTCTACTTGGCGAGCCTAGCATGTACAGATATGGCCTCGGAACACGAACCGAAAGGTAAAGCATGAGTCATATGGATGATATGATGAACATATTGATGTTCGCCTTTGAAACTATGCCGTCTCACGTGATGATCGGTTTCGGTATAGTGAATTTGGTTCGTGTAATCACTAAAGATGACTAGAGGGATGTTGTTTTTGAGTGGGAGTTCTCGTAGTAATTTTGAATTAAAATTGAACTTAATCTATTATGAACTTAGTCTAAGTAACTTTGCAAATATGTTGTAGATGGCACCACCTACTTTCAATTTCAATCTGTTCATGGAGAAAGAGAAACTAGCCACCAACGGTAGCAACTTTACCAATCGGGCCCTTAACACGAGGATTCTCCTCGGCTGCTCAAAGGAGCTATGTGCTTGATGCACCGCTGGGTGCCCCGCCGTGATGATGCCCCGAGGAGGAGAAAAATGTTTTCTTGACTGCAAGGAGGACCACAGTTTAGTTCACTGCGGCATTTTGTATGGCCTTGAGCACGAGCTGCAGCGTTTGAGCACAAAGCAATGCTTTTGATACAATGGGAGAGTTGAAAATGATTTTCGACACCCATGCTGCGATGAGAGTTATGAAGCTTGAGAAAAGTTCTTTAGCTGCATGATGGAGGAAAACAGCTCCGTTAGTGAGCACGTACTCAAAATGTGCAGATGCGCCGATAAACTCATAGCTTTGGGAATAACGATCCCCATTGAGCTAGGAATTCATCGTGTTCTCCAGTCTACCGCCACCAAGCTATAAGAGCTTTGTGATGAACTACAACATGCAGGGCATGAAGAAGTCTCTCCTCGAAGCTTCATCAATCTTTGGCTTCTTGCTGAAGTAGAGATCAAGAAGGAACATCAAGTGTTGATGGTCCATAAGACCACCAGTTTCAAGAAGAATGGCAAGAAAGGCAAGGCTAATGGTAACTTCAAGAAGAAGGGCAAGTCTGTTGCCACATCTGAGAAGAAGACCAAGGCTGGCCCTAAGTTAGATACTGAATGTTTTTACTACAAGGGCACTGGGCCTTTGGAGCGAAGCGCCCAAAATATCTGGCTGATAAGAAGGACGGGAATGTGAACAAAGGTATATATGATATACATGTTATTGATGTGTACCTTACTAGTACTTGCAGTAGCGCCTGGGTATTTGATACCGGTTCGGTTGCTAACATATGTAACTCGAAACAGGAGCTAAGGAACAGGGGACAACTAGCAAGGGATGAAGTGATGATGCGCGTCAGCAATGGATCAAAGGTTGATGTGATCGCCGTCGGGACACTACCTATCCAATTACCATCAGGATTAGTTATGAACCTAAATAATTGTTATTTGGTGCCTGCGTTGAGCATGAACATCATATCTGGATCTTGTTTAATGCGAGACGGTTATTCATTCAAGTCTGAGAACAATGGTTGTTCAATTTATATGAATAATATCTTTTATGGTCATGCACCTGAGAAGAATGGTTTTTTTATTTTGAATCTTGATAATAATAGTACACATGTTCATAATGTGAATGCCAAAAGAATTAAGTTGAATGATGATATTGCTGCATATATGTGGCATTGCCGCTTATGTCATATTGGTGTTAAACGCATGAAGAAGCTCCATTCTGATGGACTACTAGAATCACTTGATTATGAATCATTTGAGACATGTGAACCATGCCTCATGGGCAAGATGACTAGAACCCCGTTTTCCGATACAATGGAGCGGGCAACCGACTTATTGGAAATCATACATACCGATGTGTGTGGTCCAATGAGTGTGTCAGCGCGTGGTGGATATCGTTACTTCGTTACTTTCACGTATGATTTGAGTAGATATGGATATATTTACTTAATGAAACACAAGTTTGAAACATTTGAAAAGTTCAAAGAATTTCAGAGTGAAGTAGAAAATCATCGTAATAGAAAGATCAAATTCCTATGATCCGATCGTGGAGGAGAGTATCTTAGTTACGAGTTTGGCACACACATGAGACAATGTGGAATAGTTTCACAACTCACTCCTGCTGGAACACCACAGCGTAATGGTGTATCCGAGCGTCGTAATCGTACTTTATTGGATATGGTTCGATCTATGATGTCCCTTACAGATTTGCCACTATCATTTTGGGGTCATGCACTAGAAACAGCTGCATTCACTTTAAATAGGGCACAATCTAAATCCGTTGAAACGACACCGTATGAATTATGGTTTGGCAACAAACGTAAGCTGTCATTTCTAAAAGTTTGGGGATGCGATGTTTATGTGAAGAAACTTCAACCTGATAAACTCGAACCCAAAGCGGAAAAATGCGTCTTCATAGGATACCCTAAAGAAACAATTGGGTACACCTTCTATCACAGATCCGAGGGCAAGGTTTTCGTTGCCAAGAATGGATCCTTTTTGGAGAAAGAGTTTCTCTCGAAAGGTGTGAGTAGTAGGAAGGTAGAACTCAACGAGGTTTTTGAACCTTCTCTTCATAGAATGGCAAGTGCAGTAGCGCCGGAAGTTGTTTCGGAGTTGACTTCACCAGATGAAGAGGGAACTAATGATGAGGATCATGAAACTCCGAAAGAGAACACTACCACACCTCGCAAGTCAACAAGAGCGCGTAATGCTCCTGATTTTTATGTTTCTACTATGAATGTCATGGTAATTGAGAATGATGACCCTGCGACGTATGATGAAGCGATGATGAGCCCAGATTCCGACAAATGGCTAGAAGCCATGAAATCCGAAATGGGATCCATGTATGAAAACCAAGTATGGACTTTGGTGGACCTACCCATTGACCGTAAGGCCGTTGAGAACAAATGGATTTTCAAAAAGAAAATAGACGCTGATGGTAATGTGACCGTCTATAAAGCTCGACTTGTCGCAAAGGGTTTTCGACAAATTCAAGGAGTTGACTACGATGAGACTTTCTCACCCGTTGCGATGCTAAAGTCTGTTAGCATTATGTTAGCAATTGCTGCATTTTTCGATTATGAAATCTGGCAGATGGATGTAAAAACCGCGTTCCTTAATGGAAACATTGAGGAAGAGTTGTATATGATACAACCCAAAGGTTTTGTTGATCCCAAGGATGCTGATAAGGTATGCAAACTTCAGCGATCCATTTATGGACTGAAGCAAGCATCACGAAGTTGGAATCTCCGTTTTGATGAGGTAATCAAAGGTTTTGGATTTGTCCAAACTTACGGAGAAGCTTGTATTTACAAGAAAGTGAGTGGGAGCTCTATAGCATTTCTGATATTATATGTGGCGACATATTGTTGATTGGAAATGATATAGAACTTTTGAAAAGCGTAAAAGATTACTTAAACAATAAGTTTTCAATGAAGGACCTTGGTGAAGCAGCGTATATTTTAGGCATCAAAATCTATAGAGATAGATCGAGACGCTTGATTGGGTTATCGCAAAGTACATACCTTGACAAGATTCTAAAGAAGTTTAGAATGGACGAAAGTAAGAAAGGGTTCTTACCTATGTTGCAAGGCAAGACGTTGAGTAAGACTCAGAGTCCAGCTATAGCAGAAGATAGAGAAGTAATGAATAAGATTCCCTATGCTTGACCATAGGCTCTATCATGTATGCTATGTTGTGTACAAGACCGGATGTGGTACATGCTATTCGTTTGACTAGCGGTACCAATCTGATCCAGGTTTGGAACAACTGGACACGATCAAGAATATCTTTAAGTACTTAAGAAGAACTAAGGATATGTTTCTCATATATGGTGGTGAAGAAGAGCTCGTCGCAAAAGGTTACGTCGACGCTAGTTTCGACACTGATCCGGATGACTCTAAGTCACAAACCGGGTATATTTTTGAAATGAATGGAGGAGCAGTGAGCTGGAGGAGTTCCAAGCAATCTGTGGTGGCGGGATCTTCAACAGAGGCGGAATATGTTGCTGCTTGTAAGCAGTAGAGGAAGCGATTTGGATGAAGATGTTCATATCCGAATCGGGTGTGGTTCCGAGTGCGTTGGACCCAATGGTTATCTATTGTGACAACAATGGTGCCATAGCCAATGCTAAAGAACCAAGGTCACACAAGAATTCCAAGCATATTAAGCGTCGGTTTCACTCCATCCGTGAACATGTCAAGGATGGCGATGTAAAGATTTGCAAAGTGCACACGGATCTGAATGTGGCAGACGCGTTGACTAAAGCTCTCCCAAGGGCAAAACATGATCAGCACCAGAACTCAATGGGTGTTAGATTCATAACAATGTAAACTAGATTATTGACTCTAGTGCAAGTGGGAGATCAAGGGAATATGCAGAGAGGCAATAATAAATTGTTTATTATCTTATTTCATGTTTATAATAGATGTTTATTTCTCATGCTAAAATTGTATTAACAGGAAACGTTGATACATGTGTGTTTAATAAACAAAAGGTTCCTAATAAAGCCTCTCTTTTAAAACTAGCTCGTTGATTAGCGATGATCAAGGTTTCACGATCATGAACATTGGATGTTGTTAATAACGGGTCAAATTATTAGAAGAATGATGTGATGAACACACACCCAAGTTGGTATAGCAAATTCGATCAAGTCATTAAAGTTTGTTCTCAGATCTTGAACATATACAAAATAGCTCTTTTCCTTAGACCATGAGATGATGTCAATCACTAACTCCGGAAGAGTACTTTGATGACATCAAACGTCACTCCGTAACACGGTGACTATAAAGATGGATTTGGGTACTATGAAAGTATTAGTTGAGGCTCATGCATCAAGAGTGGGATTTGTCCATCCAGATGACGGAGAGATATACTCTGGGCCCTCTCGGTGATATCACATTGACATCGCTTGCAAGCACGTGACTAGGTCACAAGAATGTCATATCACGGAACTAGTAAAGAGTACTTGTCGGTAACGGGATTGAACTAGGTATAGTTGATACCAATGATCGGATCCCGGATAAGTAATATATCGCGAGACAAAAGGAATTGGTTATGTTGTTTTTGGTTCACACGATCACTAGTTCATCGTTGAGTAAGTGGGAGTCATTATGGATCTCAAGATCCCGCTGATGATTATTGATCAGAGAGGTGTCTTGATCATGTCCATTTTATTCACGAACCGTAGGGTGACACACTTAAGGTTCATCGACGCTTTTGAGTGGGTACGGAACACCGGAGAAAAGTTTGGACAGCACCGGAATAGTTTCGGGATATCGGAATAGTTCAAGGGGGTATGTGTTAATTTTTGTTAATTAAAAGAATTAACAAATATTAAAATAACAGAAATAAAATTGTTTATTTATGAGTCCATTCACATGGAGAGAATGGAGAGTCCATTCACATGGAGAGAATGGAGAGTCCATTCACATGGAGAGAGTGGAGGGTCCACTCACTCCTATAAAAGGGAGGGTGGAGCTCCATAACCCTTTGGTTGGTCCTTTCTCCCTCCTCCTGTTGTTCCACCTTTCAAGCAGTAGCTTAAGCGAAGCGCTGCTGAAATAGTTTCTCCACCACCACCACTAAGTAGTAGTGTTGTTGGAGTTTCCCGTGGATCCTCTACTTCCGCTGCCCCGCTGGATCGAGGGATTGGAGGTTGTCGTTGTTCCGTACGTGTGACCAAGTACGGAGACGCTGTCGTTTGTGGCGCTCATCTTCGCGACTTTGAAGTCGGGCGTGTACCTCTACTTCAACCACGTTTGTTTGCAGGAACGTTATTCCCGCTTTCGGTCTACGAGGGTGAGTCCTTCTGAAACCGTTTGCATGCATCTCCTAGATATGATCTTGGTGTTTGGTTGCATTCGTAGGAAAAAATTTGTTTTCCATGCATAGAACCCTTCATGACCTACAGAGGCGAAGCAAATGTTTGTCCCGATATTTTCACAATAATCGGGGAATCTCCTGGAGTCGAATTGGGACCCATTGTCGGTCACGATCTGAAAAGGGACCCCATATCTACAAATGATCATTTTCCACAGGTACTTGATGGCAGCGTCAGCGGTTATCTTTGCTACCGGCTCTGCTTCGATCCAGCGGGAGAAGTAGTCGATGGCGATGATTACAAATTGAAGGTTTGCCCGGGCTTTGGGAAGTGCTCCGACAATGTCCATCCCCCATTTGGCGAAGGGCCAAACTGGGGGCACTGCGTGCAGTTCGTTGGGCGGGGCCTTTTTTTGTTTGGTCATCCACTGGCATGCATGATAGTGCCGAACCATCTGCTCGTCATCTTGCAATGCCGTGGGCCAGTAATGTCCCATTCGGAATACTTTTCCGGTAAGATTCCCGGGGGCCTGATGTTCTCCGCACTCTCCCTGGTGTGCTTCGTGCAGAGCATGCGTCCCCTCCTCTCGTGAAATGCAGCGGAGCCACGGAGCGCATAGGCCGCTGCGGAATAGGAATCCATCAATGATGGCATATTTTTTCGCTCACCTTTCGAGGCGTCTTGCTTGAGCTTCATCATCTGGTAAAGTCCCCTCAAGAAGATAGCTGTATATCTCGCTCCTCCAGTCTTCGCTAGTCGCCCGAGAAATAAGATTTATACGGGCGGGGACGAAGGCCGTACGAAGCACCTCGAAAAATACTGTCGAAGGTAGACATCCCCCGGTGGCGGTGATCCTCACCAGCTCGTCGGCTCGTTCGTTCTGGGATCTGGGTATTGCATTAATGGTGAACCCGATGAAGCCCTTCTCCATTGTTCAGACCACCTCGACATACTTCTGGAGCTGTTCATCCTTCACCTGGTATTCTTTGGTGATATGCCCCTGAATAAGCTTCGAGTCGGTGTATAAGATTGCCCTTCTCGCTCCCATGGTTTTCGCTTTCCTGAGCCCCAACAGGAGCGCTTCATATTCGGCTATATTGTTAGTTGAGGGAAACTCCAGCCTTGCTGCGAACTCAACCTTTTCGCCACTAGGCGCTTGTATCACTGCGGCTATTCCCACTCAGCTCGCTCCCCATGACCCGTCGGAATTGATGGACCATATCACTGAAGTTTCGTTATCCCCAGAGATTGGAGAAGTCCATTCCACCATAAAATCGGCGAGGGCTTGGCTCTTGATGGCAGTGCGAGGCATTATAGTTAACTCGAAGGGGGCTAGCTCGACCGCCCACTTCCTGATGCGGCCAGTGTTTTCCTTGTTGGATAGCATGGATCCAAGAGGGTACGTAGTTGGTACTTTGATGTGGTTGGCCTGAAAATAATGTCGGAGCTTTCGGGAGGCCATTAACAGAGCGTAAGCCAACTTTTCCACTTCCGAGTATCGTAGCTTCGCTCCTTGGAGAGCTTCAGAGACGAAGTAAATCGGCTGTTGTTTAACGCCTTGTGGTCGCACTAGTACAGCACTGACAGCCGAGGGGCTGGCTGCCAGGTATAGCAGAAGCTCCTCGCCTTGCCTCGGACTTTGCAGAACATGGATCTCCATAAGGCTTTGCTTCAGGTCATCGAAGGCGCGTTGGCACTCCTTTGTCCAGACGAAAACATCATTTGAGCGTAAGGCTTTGAAGACCGGCAAACTTCGCTCTGCGGATTTTGCCAGGAATCGACTAAGCGCTGCTATCCGCCCTGCCAGCCGTTGTACTTCTTTTAGATTTCTTGGTGGAGCCATGTCTTGGATAGCTCTTATCTTTTCCGGATTCGCCTCTATGCCTCGTTGGGAGACCAGGAAGCCTAGCAGCTTTCCCGCGTTTACACCGAAGACGCATTTGGATGGGTTGAGTTTCACTTTCCCCTTTATCAAGTTCTCGAAGGTTTCCCGGAGGTCCCCGACATGGTCATCTTTCTTTTTGCTTTTAACAATGATATCATCGACATAGGCTTCCACGTTTCTTCCTAATTGGCCGGCGAAGATCTTCGTGATGAGCCGCGCGAATGTAGCGCCCGCGTTTTTGAGCTCGAAGGGCATCCGCATGAAGCAATAGGTACCGAAGGGAGTAATAAACGCCGTCTTGTCTTCGTCTTCTTTTTGCATGTATACCTGGTGATAGCCAGAGTATGCGTCGAGGAAACTCATCCTTTCTGACCCGGAGGTAGAGTCGACAAGTTGGTCAATGCGGGGCAGGGGGAAGTCATCTTTTGGGCATGCTTTGTTTAAGTCAGTAAAGTCGATGCACATCCTCCACGCCCCGCTGGCCTTCTTGACTAGGACGATATTGGCCAACCACTCCGTGTGTCGAGCTTCGCAGATGATCCCCGCGTGAAGCAGTTTGGTCACCTCCGTCTTCGCGGCTTCTTGTCTTTCTATCGCAAGTTTTTTTAGTTTTTGCTTCTTAGGCTTCGCATCGGGGCTAATGGCAAGGACGTGTTCGATGGTTTCCCTTGGGACTCCAGGGAGGTCTTCAGGCCCCCAGGCGAACACAATCTCATACTCTTGGAGGAGCAGCATCATGCGTTTCTCCTCCTCGAGGGACAGCATGGTACCGAGGATCACTGCCTTACTACCTCCTAGCCTGAGCAATACTCGCTGGGTTTCTCCCTGAGGCTGTGGTTTAGGTAGCCACCGACTACGATTCATGGGTACAACGGGGTCCAACTCCGTGGTGCAGACATGCTTGACCTGGGGTGGGTTTTCCATGTCTATCTTCCTTTCCAGGGCTTGATCTCCTCGCACCGTGACGACACCATCTGCGGAGGGAATCTTCATACATAAGAACCCGTGATGAATTATGGCCCCCATGGTGGTCAACGAGCCCCTGCCCAGGATCGCATTGTATTGAAACGGCGTGTCTACCACGTCGAATGTTACACGACTCATGACGCTGGCTTGTGGCATTGCGAATGTGACTTCTAGCTCCAATTGCCCCAGGGTGTTGACCATGCTTCCTTCAAAACCCATCAGTGGCACCTCTGATTTTTTCAATCGGTCTTGTGGGATCATCATTTGCCGGAAAGCTTTCATGGACAGAATGTCCGCCGCACTTCCCCCATCTATCAATACGTGACGTACTTCGCAATCGGCGATTATAGCGGTTACTACTAAGGAGTCTTGATGCAGGAAGTGCACCCCCGTGGAATCCTCTGATGTAAAGGTGATTGGCTCAAACTTTATCGGAGGAGGGGTAGTGGGGTTAATTGCAATGTGGTTAATTTGCCGGGCATAAGCCTTTCTCTGCCTTTTCGACGAGAGATGCGACGAGGAGCCCCCCGCAATGACGTTGATGATGTGACGAAGATAATTTATTCCCACCCGAGGGGGGGTATTGTTGTTCGACTGAGGGTGCCTCCGGCGGTGTAGGGTGCATCCCAACTTCTCTTTGTTTAGCCTCGAACCGTTGATATCCATTAATCACTTTGCACTGGGTAGTGCCGTGGGTGATATTTTCTCCATGATATTCAAAAAAGTACCGCCGGGGTTCTGTCCTTTCCCTTTTGTTAACTCGACTTCCTTCATCTTGCCTTCCTCGGCTTGGGGGTGGTCCTCGTGTCTGTTGCTCCGCTCGCCTGTCGCCCATGACTTGCCAATTTCTTGGTTCGTCAATGTGATGAATTCTCCTCCTTTCATCTCTTCTTCCGGGCTCTGGGTATCGTTCCTTCGTTTTAGTGTTAGGTGGGGGATCTTTCCCTCGCCCTCTCTTGCGTGGGATGAATTCTTGGTTCTCTTGCTGGAGCTTATCTTCTCTTCGGAGGTTGTCTTCCTCCGCTCGAACATATTCTCTCATCTTCGCAAAGAGTTCTTCCACTGTACGCACCTCATTACGAGCAAGCCTTTCTGCCAACGATCCCCTGCGCAGGCCACAGCGTGCCGCGTTGATGATAGTGGTATCGCTAACCCCTCGTATTTGGCACTTAACCCGGGAGAAGCGTTGGAAATAACTCTTAAGGGTTTCTCCTTCGCGTTGCCTGACCACAAATAGGTCACTTTCCTCTTTCATCCCATCGAAGTTGCCCTGGAAATTACCTTCAAGCTTGCGGTGGAGTTGCGACCAACAGGTGATCGATCGGGACTCCAGCGAAGAGTACCAGGACAGGGCTATACCTTCAAGTGCCAGTAGGAGCCCCTTCGCCTTGATATCATCATCTCCTCCCGCAGCTTCAATCGCCGTGTCGTAAACGCAGAGGAACTCCCTTGGGTCTGTCCGACCATCGTACGGCTTAATGGTGGGAAATTTGAAGCTTCCAGGGGAGGGCCATTTTTTAGCCCGTAGACGGGTGCTGAGGGGGCTTGGATCATTGTCCTCCCTTTGTACCGTCGTAATCGCTGGGGATAGCACCTCGCGGCTCGGGCTTTCGTCTTGTGACTCGTATTGCTCCCCATCTTGTCGTCCTTGCAGGCGCTTCAACTCCGCCCTGAGTTGCTCGTTGGCTTCCATCAGCGCTCGCACGTTGGGGTCGAGCTCCCCCTGAGTCCTGGTCCCTTCTCCAAGGGTCTCTTCATTCCCATGGATCTCTTGGCGATGGGTCGGATGTATCGACGCTTCTGCCACATCTCCTCCCGGTGTCGAAATCGTTCGGCCTGTCGCCGGAGGCCGTCGTTTGGGGGCTCGCTTGCGCATGGCTGCCGGGGTCTGTGGAGGTAAAGTCCCCACCATGTCTCGGGCTTCTGTTGTGGCTGGCAGCCGCGTCTCATCATCCACAAGTCGAGGTGGGTCTCCGGATTGACTCCTCGCGAGTCGTCTTGATTCTTCTGCTCCTGCCGTCGTTGCCGCCCCCTTGGATACTGTCGCCTTTCCCTTCTTTGGTGGCATGGCTACAGAAAACTTACCCTTAGTCTTGATCGGTGGGCGGCGGTTTCACCTTGCGGATAGGGTTCCCCACGGACGGCACCAGTGTGGCGATGTTGAACCACCGAGTCTCTCTTTCTCTTCTTTGTGGGATTTTTTCTTGTTTTTCGAGAACCCCCCCTTCTCTTCCTTCTTCTCCTCTTTATAGGGCAGGCTTGGGAACACGCATGTACTTGTCGGCCCTCTTTTTCCTTCCTGTCTCTAGCCGACGGCTAGCTTGATTCTTCATTGAGTCATTTCAGTCGTATATTCGGTTTTTACCCTCTACTCGTACACCTTTTATAGGGGTTCGGCGGGGATTTCACTTATGTTGGGGTCCCAGGTTAGTCTAACACGTCCTTGCGTGCTCGGGAGGGGTTGTTGGGGGGTGTTAGACCTTGGTAGTTCGTGCTATGTTTGCGCTGGTAAGAGACGAAGCCGAGGGGAGTTTTCTCTGTTTTCCTCCCTCGCTACGGAGGGAAGCGTCGCTTCGTCACGGAGGGGAGTGGTTTTTATTCTTTTTAACCTTTTTCCGAGGGGAGGACTCCCAGGGTTTGTGCTCATTGCTTCGTCAATGGGAGGGATTGACTGTCACAGACACATTTATATGAGTCGCAAGGTAGTGTAAGCCTCGCTTCGTTGGCCGGGGGAAGATGGGTCCGTTTGGTCCACAACACTAGTGGCCCAGCGGAGCTCCCACTAGCCCGCAACCTCCCCATAGCAAGGAACCAACCGAAACCAAGCCTCAGACATGAAAATAAGTCCAACTCCAATTCCAACCAAGCCAACCAAACCATTCCATACCAACCATTCCAAACCACCAACCACCACACATCTCGCCCGTGTCTAAATACTCCTTTTCCATTTTCCACCAATACTCACACAACCATTTCCCAAACCAACAAAAACCAATTCCAAAAGTCCTTAATAAATTTTCCGATCCAAGACCCAATCCAAACCAATAATTTTCCAGAGGAGTTGCAATTGTTTAACACACGACCTCTTGTATCATTCACTACTGCATAACTAAGCTTGTGTAAGTATTATTCAATATTACCCTTTTGACATTTATTACTATGTCTAATGTGGGTCTAGAGTTTACCAAGGTTCACAATTCAAATGAGATTAAAGAAAATCCACCAAATCTAGGTTTAACTACCAATACCCACAACTAGCATCTTTATTCAACATACACCCATGCATAACAGTTTTGACAAATGAAAATAGAACTTTGAAAATATAGGATCAAAATGGTCAAAGGAGATGCTTGCATGTTTCCTCTTTAACAAGGCCTGACTTTGGAATGAAGTTGGGATCGTCGTCTACCGAATCTGGAATGTCAACGCCTACGGAAAAGCGATAAGAACGATTAACAACGAATCAAAACAAGGCGATTAAGAACCAACTATAAAGCGAATAAAATCAGAAAAGCTAAGATCGAAAGGGTTTGAACTTCTCAGTTCACGCCGGCGATATTGACACCCAATTCCCGGTAGTACCGTTCCATCAGTAGTACCAACCTTACGGCAGTACTGCTGACCTTCGGTAGTACCATACCCTCGGGACGATAATGTCGACTGCCGAGAATCAACATGGGGCGCCCTGAAAAACAACTATCAGAGTGTTGCTCACGGTACCACCACTCGAACAACAGGATTGGCCCCAAACTCTTAGTAGTGTCGGGGTTCCAAAGGCCACAATTAGCACTCTCTGGAAAATAGCTATCAGAGTGTGGCTCACAATACTACCACTAGAGTGGTAGTGCCGGCCCCAAACACCGGCAGCGCCGTGGCTCCAGAGGCCAAATGCAGCTCACTCTGGGGAAACAACCACTAACAAAATTAACCATGGTGGTAATGCTCGAATAGTAGTACCAGGGTTCCCTCATGTCAACGACTAACAGAAAGCAAAACCTACAACATTGAATCAAATAGGAAAGGGAAGGACCCAATACAAATCCGAGAAAATGAGAACTCAATGAGTAAAGGAAATCCGAACTTTTCCCTTAAGTCCGACAGTATCAGAGGCTAATGTGTGGTAGTACCGCCCTAGGTCGGTAGTACCGTACTTCAATCCCGGTAGTGCCGCTGGCTGGAGTCGAGGAAGGGGTGCTATCTGGAAAATAAGTACCGGGATGCTACCTCGATTACTCTTCTTTGGTGTGGCGATGCTCGGCCCCACGGACCGGTAGTGTTAGTCGCCAGAGACCAAATTGGTGCCCCTCTGGAATTTAACTACCGGTAGTGTGCGAGCAGTACTGCCGCTGGAGCGGTAGTACCAGCCTCATAACGTCGGTAGTGCCGGCTTTCCAGGAGACAGTTTTGCAAAAAGGGGAATTTTGCATAGTTCAGTCCAGAACTTCAACACAAGTGTATGACTAGGTTCCTAGCGACACGAGGAACCCACTCATGCTAACCCTTTCGAGTTTCGGGCTCGATTGCTCGAATTCTCACCTTTTTTTTAACCTTTCGAACCCCAAAAATGATGCGAACACGGATTTTGACTCAACATGGGTCCAAATCCGATTCTTGTTGCGGCAATGCGATCTCTACGGCATTACGGACCCATACGCGTTGGTTTCGAGAATTTTGGGACTTCAGAACGTGAAATTGCTCCGAATGCCCAAAATGCATCTTTTTGCAAATCGGCCAAAACAGCGGATTTGCAACTCGTGTATCAATTCCAATATAGCAATATGGTCCCATGCGACCGAGAGTTTGACTACGATTTCGATGCACGGTGATCGAACTCCTAGAACTCGAAAACCCTAATTAATCCCAAATTCGATTCTGGACCCGAATCGAGTTCAAACTCTATTCTACCATGAGAATCGACCTTCCCAGCGTGGGATATATTCACGAGTCGTCATCTCGACTTGTCCGTGGCTAGGGTTTCAAAGGAAGGTCTCCCAAAATTCGAGGAATGACTTTTTGGGCGAATAAATCCAACGAGAGGTATATCATGGTTTCCACAACGAATCGATCACGCAAAATGATTCTTCTAACCATAACCTAGGTTTAGCAACTCAAAGAATCAATGATCTACTACTAGAATTAGGTTTTCTAGGGTTTAACCAAAGCGAAAAGAAAAGAGAAAAGGGAGATGACGCTAGGGTTTATGATTTATCTTAGGGATTGAGCTCAAACCTTGAATCCACTGAGCAAGAAGCTTCTTGGGGGCTTGACTATGCTTCCTAGGGGCTTGCTCTTGCCTCTCCTTGCTCCATACGGGCTCCACACGGCCAGAACAGAGGCGGCAAGGGCGAGCTTGTGTGGAGGGGAAGGAAATGGGGGAGGAGAGCAAGGGAGAGAGGGTGATGAGGTGAATGAGGGAAGGGGGAAAAGAGGAGGCCCTCCCCTGGCTTCTTGATGGGAACACGACGTCGTGGGAGGTGGGGAAACCAAGGGAGGTGACGACGTGCGCGTGCCTGATGGCGGCATGGCCTCCGCTACCAGCGCTAACGATCTGTCGGCGATGCCGCTCGAGCTTCGATCGCTGCCGCCGCTGGCAAGATCTGGGCTTACACCAGTGGTACTGCCGCTACAGGGCTAGGAACTCTGGGTCTTTCGCAGCTTTGCTTCGGTGCTTGACCAATTGGCTTTGGGACTTTTGGAAAATGTCCCGGGGATCTTAAGGAAGGTTTAGGAACTTACGATTAGGTTCTAATCTATATGATTCATGATTTAGCCCGAAATCAAATCCAGGGGCTCCGATCGGGGAAAATGACCGAACGAATGGACAAAAAGGATTTCAAAAGTGAATAACTCCAAATTAAGATCCAAAAATCAAATCTAAGCACAATTAAACAATCAATTAGCTTAATTAACCCTATTTATTCTTAATTAAAATTTCAGGGTGTTACACTTTCTTCTGTCAGCTAAGCAATTGAGATTTTCCACCAAGTGATTTCTTTTGCTATAGAGAAGCCGACAATTTTCCTCACCTATCATTCATTCACTTGGTGTCGGATAGTATTGGCATGCCAGATGAAACAATCGAGCTATTCAAGCAATTCATTTCTCCAAGTACAATGTTAGTCGGCTTTCACAGGAAGAATTGGACTTTCCACCCTTCTTATGAGTTATATCACCCATCAGTTTTGGACAAGTGATTTCGAGCCTCAATTTACTAAGTCAGCTTAGTCCTAGGGAATGGATACACAAAGCTTCCACTACTGCCATAGTTTTTAGCATGGCCGACGACCTCTAACTCCAGAGTCTACATCGCTTTTTGCTCCACAGCCGATGCTCGTTAGACTTCACCCCCTGGTGGTCTGAAATATCAACAGAAATGTAACCCAAAAAACTGACACTATCTGTACTTATAGCTATAACACCCCAATTTTTGCTTTTCTTGCATTTAATGTGTATTTGGAATTTTTGAGGATTTTTGGAATTTCTTTGGAATTAATTTGAATTGAGTCATTTGTCGAATTATTTAATTATTGAAAAAGTTTATATAAAGTTTTGTTGAAAATAATTTCTTTTATTTCAAAAAGTCTCAAAATATTTTTTGGAATTTTTTCAGAATTGTTTTGGTATTTTTATTGCCTTAAATGAATTAAATAAATTTTAGGAATTATTTTAATTTGGAAAAGATCAAAAAATCTGAGTGAACAGTGTTGGGCAAGGCCCAAAGATCGTGTCGCATCGCCGTCCAAAGAATCGTAATCCCAATGATCAACCCGTTGGATCTCGATCCAACAACTAGGATAAAGCTGCGTTGTTGCCATGTGTGAACCCTCGGATTAGCGCCGCGTGTATGCTCCAGATTAACCCACGTCGCTCTCTCCGTATCGCCACTGGACCGCTGTTGCACAACTGTCGCCATTGATACCATGCCCAACACGGTCATCTAGAGAATATAAATACCCTAGCTGTGACCACCATCTCTGGTTTCGTGCGTTTCCTAGGTTTCATCCTTTGAGCCGCCACCATTCGTGCTTGATTCTTCTTCGTCGTTCCAATGGAGTGCCATCGACTTCTTTGCAAGTTTCTGCAGCCGGTGAGCCATTCCGGTTGCGCATGAGCCCGGTTCCAGAACCGCCATGGTGAGATGCAACTTGGAGCATAACTCACTTCGCCGGAGAAGCGCTACATCGCCGTGCCCTATGTCATCTTCAACCTCTTTGGTCAGAGATGTTCACCACGCCATTGCTGGGATTCTCAAGCTCTGACGACCGTCCGATCTGCATCTGAGGGTCCAGGTACTGCCACGTTGTCTTGGATTACAGTGAACTAGATCTAGACCAGACCGTTAGATTAGATCCAAGGGCCAAAATTTTGCCACGTAGATGTATTCCAGTATCGTAGAATAGATCCAACCTAGGCGTTGTAGCTGTTCGATCGGGACTGAATGGTCCAAATTTTATCGCGTAGTCTCAGTTTGGATCCGTTCTTAACTGTTGGATCTTTAGTGTGCAGTTTAGATGTCTCCTCATGTTGCACGCCGGGGCATGCCACGTGTCCAGGCCGTAACGTAGATTGGAGCTAATCTTGACCGTAGGTTTTTAAATGTGCGGCCTAGATCGATATGTGAATTCGCTGACCTATTTAAACCCTGGCCGTTAGATCTGGAATGGAATGTTTAGATGCATCCACGTGTTGGCAACCAGGATATTCCATGTCACCTCAGAATCGCACCGGGTTGATTAGATCTAGACCGTCGGATTTCAAATAAACAGTTCAGATCTACCGCATGTTTAGCCAAATGGGCACTACTGCTGGATGTGCTGATGTCTGCATGACGTCATCCAAATTGGACCCACGCATCATCCAAAGTCGACGCCGTAGACCGAGTCTACTGTAGACCAGAGTGGGTCCGTGGACCCTGTCCATGCGCCGAGTCGACGTGGCGAGTGCCGATTGGGCCACGTGTCCTGATGACACAATCCGACACAATAATTCGATTTTCGAGGATAAAAATAATTCATTTAATTTGGTTTAATCTTTTTAATTTATTGTCAAACTTCAAATTGCTCGTTCTTGCTCATACGAACTTCGATTGGGGTGATTCCTGAGCCTAAAAATGTATAAAATTGCGCTCTAATGAATTTTTGGTGTTACGTTGCTGTCTATTTTTGGATAATTATTGTTTATTTATCCACTACACATAAACGTTGAGTTGCCCGAAAATTTCGAGGGAGAGCTGCTCACTCAAGAAGAAGGTCCAAAGCTTAACCAAGACGTTTTCCAAGGCAAGTTGTGCTTTAACCATGTTGATCCTGCTTTTGAATGTTTTGTTGTTTTAAATAATGCATGCTTGATTTAATTAAAATGCTTTTAATTATTTTGGGAATAGTCAAACACCCATTTGAATTATGCCGCCTTGTCTTTAATAATTGTATGC
Organism: Rhipidocladum racemiflorum; assembly: GCA_036346355.1. Taxonomy (NCBI): domain Eukaryota; kingdom Viridiplantae; phylum Streptophyta; class Magnoliopsida; order Poales; family Poaceae; genus Rhipidocladum; species Rhipidocladum racemiflorum. Next base: position 8,907,576 of record CM070576.1, on the reverse strand, counting down.
CCTAATTCATTTTGTCACCCTAAGTTGTGGAATAATAGTGGGACATAAATACTTTGCCAACATGGGTTAATTAGACTGTAAATAGTCTGCTTAGCCGGGCATCATGTTATTGATACAATTTTGGAATGTTGAAAATTAATCATGACTTAATGGGATATGGAACATATTTAAGGGAATGTGACATGTGTTGTTGATGATATGATGGCACGTGGTGTATGGTAATCAACCGGGTGAGAAAATGATTTAGACGGGGGCAAGTGGCAAGGAAATGGTGGGCATGTGTGGCAATGGGTGATGATGGTTGTGCGGGATGTGTGCCATTGAGTGTTGGAAGTCTTGCCTCGGTCATCTAAGGACTTTACCTTACAAGAATTTGAATTGAGTATAGCATACAACCACATGTCTGGAATGTGACAGACCTAGTTGAATAGGTTACTGATATCGTGCATGTGGTACCTCAGGGTGATTGTTACACAGGGGAGCGTACCTGTGCTGCGGCTTGGTGCCCATCCAATGGTGTGTGTCGGTCCTATACTTTAGCTCTATGTGAGGGGATGATAGTGAAGGCAATATCGGAGAGGTTCACTTGTTAAGATAGAAGTTTCTGAAAGGCTTTTTTACGGTAATTCGCCTGTGTGGTGAGTGATTGTATCTTTTCGGTAATGTGTATAACCTCTTCAGAGTATAAAACCTATTTGAATAGCTGTGTCCATGGTATTGGACATTACTCGGGGATTAAAGTCAAGGGTTAGACTTTCATAAATTGAACCTGCGATAATGGTTATGAAACTGAAGAAACTGATTAAGGATGATAAATGCTTTACTTGAAAAATAATTGTGAGAGTTATTATTGTTATTTTGGCTTTACTGCTTTTCAGTCTATTATGATTATTTGTGAATGTTGCTTTAGTGCAAAACAACTATTCAGCCTGTCATTTGGAATAAGTCATGCATGTAGTAATAGCTTGCATTTTGTGCACAACTTGTTGAGTGCTTTAAGTACTCACCTCTTGCAACAACACAAACATGAGCTGATGAAGAGTCAATGCCAGCCTTGGAGGAGGAGTTCCAGGAGGAGCCGATGAACTAGGGAGCGAGCCCAGTCAGTTGCCTATGACACATTGATTGGACACTACATGTATTCTTTACTTTTTTCACTGCATTTTATCAATTTGAGACTTTGGCCTGCAGGGCCTATCTTTGTACGTTGACCATAAGGTTAACTCAACAGGTTATATTTCAAATAAACACTTTATTTATTATTCTGCTGTATATGATTATGATATTCATCTATGTTGAGATAGTGTGCACTAGCATGATCTTGGACTAGTGTGGAATACACGGAGGGTCCAGGTTTGCACATTCGGGTCTCGACAGAGGTGGTATTAAAGCTATACTGACTGTAGGACTAGCCCTTAGTTAGAATGGTCGTTAGCAAGGATTAAACTATTTTCTAAAGTTAAAAATTGCCGAGATAATGAAGGAATTCTCAACTCACGAGAGCAGTCTTTTTGCAGATGAGGATGACCCACACCTATAGGGAGCATGAGAGAGGATACACCGCGGAGCTGTTCAGGATGCTTCAAGTGTTGGAAGGTTTTGACCGGCCGATCTATAGGGCCAACACTTGGGTGGTGAACGAGAAGGCTCGGGGTATGATCATCAAAGTTACTATATATGCCTAGGACAACGGGAAGGCGAGTCGCCCCATCAACATCATCGTGAGGAGGGCCACCTTTGACGTCGGCATCCAGGAGTCAGCACGACTTGCTTTGAGGAGGATTTTTGCTGACTATGATGACGAGCTGAGGGAGTCTATCTTTCGTCTTCACCCCCAGGGGAAGGAGTCACCAGTGCTCCGATAGACCTGGAGAGTGACGTTGTAGTCGTGCACCTTGCCCAGTTTGCTACCGCGCAAAATGCGATGATGGATCGTACCGTGCAGGAGCTAGAGGAGACCTACAATGCTTTGGAGGTTGTAGAACTAAGACTACCAGAGGCCAGAGTCTTGGCAGCACAGAGGATCAGGGAGTTGAGGGGGCCCTGTATGTCAAGGAGCAAGAGGCCGAGTTGGAGCTCGATGAGGAGGACCCTGAGGAGGTGCAACCTGAGACGGAACCAGAGCCAGTGCCCGAGCTAGAGCAGCAGCCAGCATAGGAGGCAAAGGACATGGCTTCTTCCACCACGACAGTTCTGTTAGTGTTATGCCCTTGAGGAAATCATATGGATGGTTGTAACATGACTATGTTTATGAATAATAATATGATTATTGGTCCAATGAATGTATATCATTGTTTTGATCAACAAGTGTGTGACTTGTTTATGAAGCTCTTTACTTATTGATATAATTCGATAAATATCTCTGATCGGATATCATCATATAGGACAACGATGAATAGATCAGCACATGTATTGTTCGATGATTATGTTTCATAGATCATGGGATATGGAGATGTCATCAATACATTGTGGACGCATGTTGAAGAACATGTGTTAGATAGACCCACAATGGGACACTGCGAGAATGTTACATTCTTATGTGTCATCAGTGTATATCATACATAGTAGATGTATGATCCTTAGACCTGAGATTGTCATATTCCCGACATGTGTAATAGTTTACCTTGGGGTTACCAAACACTATTTCCTAATCGGATAGTTATAAAGGTAGCTTTCATGTTTACTATGAAACATGCAGAGGGAAGTGAGCAGTCAAGATGGAATTTGCCACTCTAATGTAACGGAGATATATGTCTAGGCCACTCGTGTGATATAATTAAGGAAGTGCATGGCCATGCCGTGATTGAGAAGTCAATCACAACTTATTAATATATCACAGATACGAGAGATGGATTGAACTGTCAAAGGATGACATGCTTCTCGCCTTGAGTTCGATCTTCATATAGTTTGGCAAAGGGATTATTACATCAGTACTTTAATCATATGCGTTTGGGAGTTGGCATGCTCTGCAAGGAGCCGGTACCTACTATTGGATTAGAAAAAGGGTTTTCCGAATCCATGTCCAAATGCGCATGAACCTACAGGGTCACACACTTAACAGGCTGGGACGCATTAATTCGGATTGGATCCGTAATTAATGGACCTCGTGGACTTAGCGCGTAGATGGGCCCTAACTGCCTAGGATTTCACCTCGTGGCTATATGAGGGGAGGAGGCTAGATGCACATACACTTTCGTGCGGTTTAGAGGTGTTTCGCCAGAAACCCTAGCCACCTACTATCGTTGCCCCTGCCGAGCGACCCGGTGCTTGCACACCGACGCACGGCGTTCCATCCCGGGACGTGTGGACTGCTGTGGTGACGCTGCTGCTACTGCGGCGTGGAGAGGACGATCCGCAGCGAGGACGATCCGCGGCGAGGACGATCCACGCCGAGAACGATCCACTACAACAACGTGCGAAGGATTCCGCAACTGCGCGTCTAGTGGTAATAGATCTTTGATCCCCTTCTTGCGAGTAGCTTTTCTGGTTTGCGGTAGAAATTTTAATTTGTGCTAGTGTAGCATACCGCGTTCCCCAACAAGTTCGATGTCACAGAGATCAGTTTGTGCTATGCCACCGCACCGCTAGTGTGCTCGCCAGGAGGTCCCCAGCTAGGTTGGCTGGATGAGTGAGAGTAGGATTAGTAGTTGAGACTTGAGTGTTGAGTCGCGTCTTAGAGTAATAAGTGTCGCCCTATAGGTGTTAGACTCCAGTGTGTTAGCTTAATTTGGATTTTCATGATTGCTAAATGCGCAGTATGGGTTGCACAACCCTTAGGCATTGTGAGCAACCATGCTGAGTTATTATTAAATAATTAATAAAAATTTGGATTTTGAGTTACATACGTTGCTCTCGCATAAGTTTCTCTACTACTTTTCTATTCTTGTTTCCCTCTCATCTCTAAACCTTGGAGTAATCAATAGATGATGAACACTCGTGGCAACAATGGAGGGAATGGAAGTGGTTCTCGCCCTAGTGAGAACCCAAATGATGGAAGACCTGTTCCACAGCCTGCACCTCAAGTCGACATGCAAAACTTTGGAGCTTTCCTTGTTGCACAAATTGTGACACCACGGAGTGTCGTAACCTTATTTAATGTGCTAGATGAGGTAAAAAAACATTATGAAATATGGAATTGGAGGTTAGAACCATATGGTATGAGGTTTAATCGCGTTTCCGGGCCGTTTCCGGGAGTTTGGGCCTTTCCAGGGGAGTTTGGGCCTAAAAGAAGGGGTTGTGGGCTTTGGGGGCATGGAGTATGAGTCCACTTAGGACTAGGATTCCTATTTGGGCTGGTAAATAGGGGTCCCCCTGCCCTAGCTTGCGCCCCCACCAGCCCCTTGTGCGCCCCCCTCCCCTTGTGCCCTAGCCGCCCCACCTCCCACTCCCTCTTGGCCGTGCGCCTCCCCCCATTGCTCCCCACCTCTCCACCACCCCTTGCTACCCTAGGGTAGCCTCTCCACCCATGCACCTCAAAGATCCGTCCATTGGAGCGAGGAGCGAGGAGTGATCCAGGAGGAGATCTATTGGGTTTTCGTGCGTCGGACGAAGGTATGGCCATGAGACTCTTTGGGGTTGGTCTAGGTACTATTCTAAGGGTGATTATCAAGTTTTTAGATCAATTGGAGGTGTTGGAATTGAGTAGATTAGACAAAATCTAGAAGTTGTCACGTTCTCTGTTTCGGGCAGCTTGAGCAGTCGACCTAGGGTTTGGGTTTTCGCCAATTTAGAATCCGAATTTGGTCGTACGGCTGTTGAAGAAGTTGTAGGTAACTTCAATACCTTTCAGAGGGTATAAAGAACTTTAAATTCCGATCCGCCGTTTGAAAGTTATGGCTGTTTTACCGAGCGTATTAAAATCTGTGACGTGATTGGAACAGATCACGGTATTTTGTAGATTAAACAACTTTAGAGTCCGAATCAGTTTTTCCATATACTTAGAAAAAGTTAGGAAATTTCCTAAGCTACGCGAGGATGTACTCGTTTAATTGATTCCGAGTCTTAGAACCCGAGTTATGCCTTTTGGATGGCTGCTGTCCCAACGGGACAGAACCCCTGTTTTTGTGTTTTGCGAGTAGTTGGCAATGTCGGGGTAGATGAGGGTTTGCGTACTGTTTTGTGGACATGATTGTGAGTGTGTGGTACCTATGTGCAGGTGGTGTGACCCCGGGAGTGCCTTCTACTTCTCACCAATCCGTTGCCCATGGTTGAGGCAAGTGTATTGTAATGGACAGCGGTTGTAGGTTGCTAGTTGAGACTAGATGAAATTGATTACATGATTTGATCACTTGCCATGCTTTAATGATTGCCAATGATATGATGAGTATGTTTATTACGTTATGATGGCATTTGTTAGATGTACAAGTTATTTATGATGTTGGCATGATTGCAAACATGGCATGATACATGGCCCGGGCGGTGAGAATGTCATAACTAGTCCGGGGAAGGTCGGTGAGAAAGTTATGACTATTCTAGAGAGCCAATGAGTAAGTCCTACATCGTGATTCCATCCACCGCGGTGTTTGGAAGCGAGGAGTAGGCACCCTCCATCTTCGGGATGGAAGGGGGGAGAGGGTGCACACCGACGGGTGTGTACTCAACCATACCGGTATGAGTTTCCAAGGAGACATGAGCATAGCATCCATTGCATATATAATGCTGATGATAATGAAATGTGATCATGAATGAGATTATTTACATGATGTTAGTTGTTATAGCCATGTAATTGTTCTTTTTGTACCATTGCAATGTGCTTGCTGAGTTTTGAACTCACACTTGTGTTTTCTTGTTGTTTTAGGTACCATGAGACCGGCATGCAGGGAAGGGAAATAGTCACACTTCTACACGTAGTTTCACTCATTCGTCTCACAAGTCATTCAATTGGGTTTCGATAATAAACTAAGTGTGGTGCTTATTGTTCTATGGTTTATCTTTGCGTTATAAGAGTCTTATTGTCCGTTTGGCTCATGGAGACATTTAATGTTTGGAATTAGACTTATATTGTTGTCAAGTCTTTAATTATTGCTATTTTAGTTGTCTCTCATAATGCCTTATATTGCTATGCTATTGTGTTTCCTTCTATTCATGTTAAAACAAAGGAGATGCTGCCGAAATTTCGGGTTTTAGCATTTACTCATTTGCTGTAATTTACCTTAATTTATGGTATTTAGTTGTTGTTCAGCTTATGTTTGGTAGCATTCGGGCATACTAGATGCCGGGGTGTTACAGTTGGTATCAGAGCGGCCTGTAGGTCCTTGGAATGTGTATTTTTAGTGTCATACCTTAGGTTGCAACTAAAATGTGATGTGGAATAACTTAGAAACATGGCTTAGGTTCTAACTAAAACTTTGTCATAGGATAGCAACATTAAAACTTGTAAAAGTGGAATAAGTAATTTAAAATTTGACACACTTGGTTGCACAGTAGGATGGGGTTTTGGTTCATCATTGCATTGCGCTTGATTATTTAATGAAGATTATGTCTATGATAATGTTTGATCTTTGTTCATGGTTTTATGATGTTGTGCTTATGGTTATGTGATCGGACGGTTGTCTGTCTGTAGCAGCCATGCCAAGGGGTAGAGGCCGTGGACGCCGAGGCCGTGAAGGCCAGGGGCGAGGTTCCCAGGGAGTTGCTGTGTCCGTAGCTGAGGGTAGCGCTTCGCTCAATGCTCATGGGCTAGCACAGGAGGAGCTTCCGGCGGCACAGTCAGGGGCTGAGGTACCCACCGCCAATGCGGATTTAGTCCAGGCTCTGCAGAGGGAGATTCAGGAGTTGTGCCAGCAGTTGCAGGCAGCCCCTGTTGTTGTGCCTCCCCCTGCAGCGGCCTCAGTTGCTGCCCCCGTTGTGCTGGAGCGGAGGATGAGTCTCCGGGAGTGGATGTCCCTCCGTCTTGACACTCTTGACGGAGCGGGCACGCCGATCCAGTCCGCAAATTGGCTGAGGTACATGGAGAGGCAATTTGAGGTCCTAGAGTTGACCTTGGTTCAGAGGGCTCGCTTTGTGGCTTTTCAACTGAAGGACCAAGCTGATATCTGGTGGGAGGGGGTTCTGGCTGCTAGAGCCCCCGATCTTGGTCCGATCACCTGGGAGGACTTTATGGCTCGCTTCCGAGCCAAGTTCTACCCAGAGTCTTTCCTTGAGCGGATGGAGCATACTCTGACGACTCTTTCCCAGGGAAAGAGGTCGGTGGCAGAGTATGAGGCGGAGTTCAACAGCGTGGTGCGCTTCGTGCCAGCTATGGCAGCCGACGACAGGGAGAATGCGAGGAGGTTCCGTAGAGGCCTCAACCAGGAGTTCAGAGTTGTCATGGGGGCGACTGTCCCTCGTGACTTCTGCTCTGTGGTGGAGCAGGCGAAAGGCATGGAGCTCGAGTTGGAGCTCTCCCGGGATAGGCAAAACCCGGGTGGTTCAGGGGTTCCTGCGGCCCCAGGCGGGGGCCAGAAGAGGACCTTTGGTGGAGGAGGTGGGTCTTCTCAGCGACCCACCTTCAAGAAGTTCAAGGGGGGACAGGGTTCTTCCTCAGGGGCTAAGATGAGGCCGCCCCAGTCGTCTTCCTCGCGAGCGGCTGTTCATCCTGTGCCCGGGCAGGGTATGATGTGTTTCAAGTGCGGTGGTGAGCACCATGCTTCAGAGTGTGGTTGGACCGGGAGTTGCAACCACTGTGGCAAGCCTGGACACATGGGATGAGTTTGCCGGATGAATCCCGGTAGCATCATCAAGTGGGAGACGGTTCCTTCTCCTCCCACTCCAATGGCGTCTTCCAGAGGTTCAGTGCACATGATGGCGGCTCCTACTCCTCAGCCGCCCTTTGCGTGGGCACCACCAGCAGCTTACTGGTGCCCGCAGCCGTCTGCTCCTCCTCAGTTGCCTCCTCCGCCCCCAGCTTTGTTGGGGCATCAGCCAGGAGTCGGGGCTCCTCCTGTCCCGGCGACACTAGGAGTGTACGCCTTGCCGACCGCCAAGTCAGCCGGGCATCTAGAGGTGGTTTCAGGTACTCTGCTCGTGGATTCCATTGATGCCTTTGTTCTGTTTGATTCCAGAGCATCCTATTCCTTTGTGTCGTCTGAGTTTGCTAGTAGAGCTAAGTTGGGAGTTCAGCGGATTTCTGAGTCCGTGATAGTCCGTTCTCCTGGGGGTTTGATTGCTAGTTTTTTGGTTTGCCCGGGTTGCACCATTGCCTTTGATGATGAGGTTTTCTTTGCCAATCTTATGGTGATCCAGTTGGCTCCTTTTGATGTCATTTTGGGCATGGACTGGTTCAATCAGTACCGTGCCAAGATCTATTGCTTTTGGAGGACGGTTACCCTGCAGGCTCCGTCAGGGGTAGAGTTGACCTTTCAGGGTGGTATACCATCCAGTTCCGTCTTTGCTTTGGCTAGTCTGTTTTCTGGTCGCCGTTTGAGGCTGTTGGGTTTCCTCATGACCTTGTCTGAAAAGCCATCTTCTTCAGTTTCCATTGAGGAGATTCCTGTAGTGAAGGAGTTTGTTGATGTGTTCCCTGACGAGTTGCCTGGTTTACCTCCTGTGAGGAATGTGGAGTTTCGTATTGATCTTATCCCTGGCACTCACCTATTTCTATCTCTCCTTACCGCTTGGCTCGTCCTTTTCAAGACGAGTTGAAAAAGCAGTTGGAGGATGTGTTGGCCAAGGGCTTTATTCGGCGTAGCATTTCGCCATGGGGAGCACCCGTTCTCTTCGTCTCGAAGAAGGATGGAAGTTGGCGCATGTGCATTGATTATCGTGCTCTTAATCAAGTGACAGTCAAGAACAAGTATCATTTGCCTCGCATTGAGCATCTATTTGACCAACTGAAGGGAGCAAAGGTGTTCTCCAAGATTGATCTTCAGTCGGGGTACAATCAGATCCGTGTGAGGGAGCAGGACATTGAGAAGACTGCTTTCTCCACTAAGTATGGGCATTATGAATTTAAAGTTATGTCTTTTGGACTAACTAATGCTCCTGCTGTCTTTATGGAGGCGATGAACAGTATGCTACACAAGTACCTTGATGAGTTTGTGGTAGTGTTCATCAATGACATTCTGGTTTATTCTAAATCAGAAGAGGAGCATGAGCGGCATTTGTGGCTTGTGCTGAGCACCTTGATGGAGAATCAGTTCTTTGCTAAGCTGAACAAGTGCGAATTCTGGATTTCAGAAGTGGGTTTTCTTGGCCACATCATCAATCCAGAGGGCATATCCGTAGATCCTAGCAAAGTCTCAGCAGTTTTGGATTGGAAGAGGCCTTCCAATGTCAAAGAGGTGCGTAGTTTCCTGGGGTTAGCTGGCTACTATCGGCATTTTGTGCACGATTTCTCTATCATTGCCAAGCCACTTTCGCAGATGACTCAGAAGGGGATGAAATTCCAGTGGACTGCAGAGTGTGAGCACAGTTTCTGCACTTTGAAGGAGAAGTTAGTGACTGCTCCTGTTCTTACCCTTCCCGAGCCTGGGAAGCGCTTCACTGTTTATTCAGATGCTTCTCATTTGGGACTTGGTTGTGTGCTCATGCAAGATGTCAAGGTGATTGCTTATGCATCGAGTCAGTTGAAAAAGCATGAGCAGAACTATCCCACACATGATCTTGAGCTAGCCGCTGTGGTGTTTGCATTGAAGATATGGAGGCACTATCTGTATGGTGAGTCTTGTGATATCTTCACTGATCACAAGAGCCTCAAGTACATCTTTACTCAGAAAGATTTGAACTTGAGGCAGAGGAGGTGGCTGGAATTGATAAAGGATTATGACCTCACGAGCAGTACCATCCGGGTAAGGCAAATGTGGTGGCTGACGCCCTCAGTCGCAAGACAATGCCTCCTGTCGTTGATTGTCTTGTTGCTGATTTTGAGCGATTGGGAGTCTCCTATTACTTTGCGGGGACCGTGCAAGCTGAAACTCAATTGATTCTTGAGTCAGCGATTCCCGAGCGTGTGCGATAGGCACAATGACATGATCGTTGCTCCAGCAGTGAGGAACGCCTTGAGGATGGCAAGTCTGTAGACTTTACCGTTGATGATGTGGGAGCTTTGAGGTTTCAGTGGTCGTGCAGGCGCACTCGTAAATCCCAAGTGAAAGAGGATATTCTGAAGGAGGCTCATCGCACCCCGTACACGGTCCATCCTGGGGAGACCAAGATGTACAGGGATTTGAAAAAGAATTTCTGGTGGAAAAGGATGAGAGTGGATATTGCCAAGTATGTGGCGTTTTGTGGGATTTGTCAGAAGATCAAGGCCGAACACAAGCATCCTGCTGGTCTGTTGCAGCCATTGGAGATTCCTGTGTGGCCTTGGGATGACATTAACATGGATTTCATGGTTGGCCTACCTCGTACTCCACGAGGGAAGGATGCTGTTTGGGTTGTGGTGGACCGTCTCAGCAAATCCGCGCATTTCATTCCTATCCGCACTACCAACTCAGCGAGCGATTTGGCTCCCATCTATGTGCGGGAGATTGTGAGACTGCATGGTGTACCCAAGACCATTATATCTGATCGGGATGCGAAATTTGTTTCAAAATTTTGGGAGATTTTGCAGAGTGCTTTGGGTACACAGCTTCGCCTTAGTACCGCTTTCCACCCTCAGACAGATGGGTAGTCTGAGCGTACCATTCAGACTTTGGAGGACATGCTCAGGGCCTGTGTGATGGCTTGGAAAGGTAGCTGGGAAGATCATTTGCCATTGGCAGAGTTTGCTTATAATAACAGCTATCATTCCAGCATCCGGGCTGCTCCTTATGAGGTGATGTATGGCCGGAAGTGCAGACCGCCACTTTGTTGGGATGCTGTTGGTGAGAGAGCAGTTCTTGGACCGGATTGGGTTCAGTAGACTGTTGATCACGTGGCGGAGGAACGACAGAACCTTCTTGCAGCGCAGAGCCGATAGAAAAGCTATGCTGATGTGAGGAAGTGAGATTTGGAGTTTGAGGTGGGTGATAGCGTACTCTTGCGAGTATCTCCCACCAAGGGTGTGGTGCATTTTGGCACCAAGGGAAAGCTCAGTACGAGGTATGTTGGGCCTTTTCCTATCATCGCCCGAGTTGGTAAGCTGGCTTATCATCTGGAGCTACCGGAGTCGATGCTAGGTGTGCACAATGTGTTCCATGTCTCGATGTTGAGGAAATACTTGCATGATCCGGAGTTGGTGGTTCCGTTGGAACCATTAGTGCTTGAGTAGGACCTCACCTTCGATTCCCGTCCTGTGGAAATTCTGGGGACTTCGGAGCGAGTGATGAAGAACAGGACGCTTAAGTTTGTCAAGGTCCCGTGGTCACATCAGACCGAGAGAGAAGCGACTTTGGAGCTGGAGTCTCGCATGCGCGAGAAGTATCCCGAGCTCTTCGCCTCAGGTATGTGATGTGAAACCTAGCTATCTTCGGTTTTGCTGGGTTGCGTTTTGGTGCGTTTTAGATTCGAGGTCGAATCCTGTTGAAGGGGGGAAGAATGTGACACCACGGAGTGTCGTAACCTTATTTAATGTGCTTGGTGAGGTCAAAAACATTATGAAATATGGAATTGGAGGTTAGAACCATATGGTATGAGGTTTAATCGCATTTCCGGGCCGTTTCCAGGAGTTTGGACCTTTCCAGGGGAGTTTGGGCCTAAAAGAAGGGGTTGTGGGCTTTGGTGGTATGGAGTATGAGTCCATTTAGGACTAGGATTCCTGTTTGGATGGTAAATAGGGGTCCCCCTTGCCATAGCTTGCGTCCCCACCAGCCCCTTGTGCGCCCCCCTCCCCTTGTGCCCTAGCCGCCCCACCTCCCTCTCCCTCTTGGCCGTGCGCCTCCCCCCATTGCTCCCCACCTCTCCACCACCTCTCCTCCACCCCTTGCTGCCCTAGGGTAGCCTCTCCACCCCTGCACCTCGAAGATCCGTCCATTGGAGCGAGGAGCGATCCGGGAGGAGATCTATTGGGTTTTCGTGCGTCGGGCCAAGGTATGGCCATAGGACTCTTTGGGGTTGGTCTAGGTACTGTTCTAAGGGTGATTATCAAGTTTTTAGATCAATTGGTGGTGTTGGAATTGAGTAGATTAGATGAAATCTAGAAGTTGTCACGTTCTCTGTTTCGGGCAGCTTCAGCAGTCGACCTATGGTTTGGGTTTTCGCCAATTTAGAGTCAGAATTTGGTCGTACGGCTGTTGAAGAAGTTGTAGGTAACTTCAATACCTTTCAGTGGGTGTAAAGAACTTTAAATTCCGATCAGCCGTTTGAAAGTTATGGCTGTTTTACCGAGCGTATTAAAATCTGTGACGTGATTGGAACAGATCACGGTATTTTGTAGATTAAACAAGTTTAGACTCCGAATTAGTTTTTCCATATACTTAGAAAAAGTTAGGAAATTTCCTAAGCTACGCGAGGATGTACTCGTTTAATTGATTCCGAGTCTTAGAACCCGAGTTATGCCTTTTGGAAGGCTGCTATCCCAACGGGACAGAACCCCTGTTTTTGGGTTTTGCGAGTAGTTGGCAATGCCGGGGTAGATGAGGGTTTGCGTACTGTTTTGTGGACATGATTGTGAGTGTGTGGTACCTATGTGCAGGTGGTGTGACCCCGGGAGTGCCTTCTACTTCTCACCAATCCGTTGCCCGTGGTTGAGGCAAGTGTATTGTAATGGACAGCGGTTGTAGGTTGCTAGTTGAGACTAGATGAAATTGATTACATGATTTGATCACTTGCCATGCTTTAATGATTGCCAATGATATGATGAGTATGTTTATTACGTTATGATGGCATGTGTTAGATATACAAGTTATTTATGATGTTGGCATGATTGCAAACATGGCATGATACATGGCCCGGGCGGTGAGAATGTCATAACTAGTCCGGGGAAGGTCGGTGAGAAAGTTATGACTATTCCAGAGAGCCAATGAGTAAGTCCTACATCGTGATTCCATCCACCGCGGTGTTTGGAAGCGAGGAGTAGGCACCCTCCATCTTCGGGATAGAAGGGGGGAGAGGGTGCACACCGACGGGTGTATACTCAACCATACCGGTATGAGTTTCCAAGGAGACATGAGCATAGCATCCATTGCATACATAATGCTGATGATAATGAAATGTGATCATGAATGAGATTATTTACATGATGTTAGTTGTTATAGCCATGTAATTGTTCTTTTTGTACCATTGCAATATGCTTGCTGAGTTTTGAACTCACACTTGTGTTTTCTTGTTGTTTTAGGTACCATGAGACCGGCATGTGGGGAAGGCAAATAGTCACACTTCTACACGTAGTTTCACTCATTCGTCTCACAAGTCGTTCAATTGGGTTTCGATAATAAACTAAGTGTGATGCTTATTGTTCTATGGTTTAGCTTTGCGTTATAAGAGTCTTATTGTCTGTTTAGCTCATAAAGACATTTAATGTTTGGAATTAGACTTATATTGTTGTCAAGTCTTTAATTATTGCTATTTTAGTTGTCTCTCATAATGCCTTATATTGCTATGCTATTGTGTTTCCTTCTATTCATGTTAAAACAAAGGAGATGCTGCCGAAATTTCGGGTTTTAGCATTTACTCCTTTGCTGTAATTTACCTTAATTTATGGTATTTAGTTGTTGTTCAGCTTATGTTTGGTAGCATTCGGGCATACTAGATGCCGGGGTGTTACACAGATGTAGTTGATGCACACCATGATGCAATAGATGCAGCACATCACTTCTCAAACCACTGCCAACCAGGCCAATCGTGCTAATCAGGGACAGCGGCCGTACTCCAAGCTGTTAGAATTCATGAGGACCCATCCGCCCACATTCTCTGGCAATGCCAATCCACTGAAGGCGGATGATTGGATGAGGTCCATTGAGAGGAATCTGCACATTACATAATGTAATGGGAATGAGAGGGTACTGTATGCATCTCATTAGCTGGAAGGGACCGCAACCGAATGGTGTGAGAATTTCTGCGCTTCGCATGAGAACCCATAGGAGATCTCTTGGGAGGAGTTCACTACTGCATTTTGTCAGTAACATGTACTTGAGGGAATCATGGAGCTAAAGAAGGAAGAATTCAGAGCTCTGTAGCAAGGCAGCCAGCAAGTGACCGATTACCTGAACAAGTTCATCCAGCTAGTTGGCTATGAACATGAAGACGTAATGATAGATAAAGCAAGACAGTCTCGTTTCATGAAGGGGCTGAACTCAGCGCTGCAGGTGGGACTGATCACACACACATTTCTAGATTTTTAAGAGCTAGTGAATAAGGCATTTATTCTGGAGGACAAGCAAAAAGAGCTGGAGGATAACCAGAAGTGCCGAGTGGCACAACAGGGAGCTTTCCAAGGAGCAGAACGGTTGAGGGTTGCGCCCAATCAATTTTTCAAGTTCCAACCGAAGAATACCGTCAATACATCGTTATCTACACCGTGTCCAACTGGTTAGAGTTTGCAGACCCCCGCCCAAACTTGTGATCAGACCGGAGGAAATCCACAAATGGCAGGAAGACGATGTTACAATTGCAATAAGCCAGAGCACTTCACTAACAATTGCCCAAAGAGAAGAGGTGTTACGCCAGTTCGCATCAACTTAGGGACTACACCTACAAGGATGCCCACACCAGGAAGGAACTATGGAGCTACTCAAGTGTAACACCCCAAAATTTTGCTTTTCTTAAATTCATGTGTGATTTGGCACTTTTGTGAATTTTTGGAATTTTCTGGAATTTATTTGGATTTATTTGGAATTTATTCCATTTTGAAATAATTAAAGAATTAAACTTTGCAAATAAAATTTTGTTGGAAATATTTTATTTGAGTCCCAAATACCCTAAAATATTTTCCAGAATTTTTCTGGAATTTTTCTGAGTATTTTACTATTTTTAATGAATTAAATGAATTACTGGAAATTATTTTAATTATTAAATCGTTGGAAATTCGAGTTGGGTCAAGTACTATTCATCCGACCGAGTCGGAACCCGAGTCGGACTCGAGTCCGACCCTAGCCAGTTGACTCGACCAAACCGGCTCCCAACCCCAATCGATCCCGACCGTTGGATCGGGATCCAACGGCCGAGATCCGCCCGTACCGGTTCGAGCCGTCGACCGAACCCGATTCGCCGCGATCGTGGCCGTTGATCGTGCCACGTGGACGGTCCTCCGTCATCGTCTCCGCCCGAGTCCGAGCCGGATTCCTCCGCCGCGCCCGCCGCCGTGTGAACCTAGGTCTCCGTTTTCCGCACGGACGCCGAGGCTATTTAAGGCCCGGGTCACACCCCGAGGTCGGCCCTGATCTTGCGCACCCGTAGCCCCTACTCACCAAGGCAGAACCGCCGCCGTTTAGCCGCGATTGCTCGCTGTAGTTGCGCGCCGCTCCGCCACGGTTTTTGCTTCGTTCCGCCGCCGTCCGCCGTTCCCCGCCGCCGTTGACCTCAGATCCGGACTCACCGCGACGAGACGCACCGAAGGACCTCTCACCTCGCCGAGGAGCCCGCAAACGCCGCGTTCGTGTCGCCGTCCCGGCTCCGGCCGACCAACTCCGCGCCGCGCCATCGCGTCGCGCCGAAGCTTCTCGGCCGTCCGATCAAGATCCAACGTTCAGATTGCGCCACGTCATCTCACGGTGAGATTTCGTCCAAAACCACTAGATCCAATCTTGACCGTCCGATCTAGATTTAACGGTCCAGATCAAGCGCGTTAACCCAAGCGGCGTGAGAGCGAGATCTAATCTGGGCGTTCAAATTCAAATCAACGGCGAGATTGCGCCACGTGTCGGGAAGTCGACCGCCGCGGCCGCTTCCGTCGGCGTAGACGCCGACACGCCGGGCCCGCGTGTCGGCGACGTGATTAAACCGCACCATGACGTCACGCCGACGTCATGGCGGGCCAAGCATGTTAGAGGTCGTTTCAGCCGAGCGCCGACGTCGACAATGGCGTCACCAATGGGACCCACACAGCCACCGTGGTGAGCCTCGCCGACGTCGACAATGGCGTCACGAGGGGGACCCACATGTCGATGACACGTTGAGTCGTGGACCGAGTCCACGGTAGACCCGAGCCGGCGTGGGCGGAGTCCATGGACCGGCTGACGTCGGCAGACCAATCGAGGCTGCCACGTGTCACGGTGACGCAATAATTAATTTCCGAAAAAGAAAATGATTTATTAATTCGAAATAATGATTTCAAATTTTGATTCAAACTTCAAACGCTTATAACTTTTGCGTTTCAACTCCGATTTGAGTGATTCAAATTTCTAAATTTGTATAAAATTGAGATCTACCTAAATATGAATTTTAGTTAATTTTTGGACTAAAGTTTTTCTCTGTAAAATTATTTAATTGCTTATTTAAACTTTAAATAATCATAACTTTTGCATTTTAACTCCAAATTTGACAATTCCAGTTTCTAAAAATCCAGAAAATTATGTTCTCTCTGTTTATGGATTTTATTTGGATGTTTGGACACTTTTTGTCCACTGTTTTATTCGTTTGTTGCTATTTGCACGCGTAACGAGTAGACGTTGAAGTGCCGGAAGGATTCGAAGGAGAAGTGTTGACTCAGGATTCAACTCAAGACCAAGAACAAGTACTTTTTGAAGGCAAGTTATGCTTTGACCATGTTGATCCCATTTTGAAATCTATTTTGGTTCAAATTATTGCATGCTAGTTCAATTAGAAAATACTTTATTTAAATATGGGAGATTAGATAAATACCAATTTGCTGTATGACACCTTGATTAATTAAATATGTGCCATGACCCCTTGTCACCCTAGTTGTGGTTTACTAGTTGGACATAATCAAATTGCCAACATGGGTTTTAGACCGTAGTAGTATATTGCTTAGACCTGCTACGTGCTCATGACATGATTTTGGACAATCAAATGTTAATATTGACTTAATGATATATTGAACCTGTTTTGGAAAGGTATCATGTGATGTTGATAAGCACGTGGTGCATGGTAATCAACTGGGGTTTTGATAAATAGTTTTGGTAGGGGCATGTGGCAAGAATGATCGGAGTGGGCCGGTGTGGCCTTTGGGATGTTGATTTGGTTCTTCGGGTAGTCTTGCCCTGGTCACTCTAAGGACTTAACCTTGCAAGCCTTTGAACTGAGTCATACTTGCAACCACATGGCTGGAATGGGACGGCCCTAGTTGACTAAGTCGCTAAGGACTCACTTGTGGAGCCTCAGGGTGTCAATTACACCGTTTGTGTGATTGTGCGGGGGAGCGTATCGTGGCTGTGGCCAGATACCCATCTAACAGTGTGTTGGTCCCATACTTCGCCTTGGTTAAGGGAAGGGATGGTGTAGAGCACGAACCGGAGAGGACCACCTGTGTTGTTTGAGGCTTCTGAAAGGCTTTGTTACGGGAACTCGCCTTTGTGGTGTTTGACTGTATCTTGTGGGTAAAGTGCATACCCTCTGCAGAGTATAGAATCTATTCGAATAGCCGAGTCCGCGGTATTGGACATCGCTCGGGGATTACAGTCAAGGGTTAGATTTTCTGAAAATAACTCGGATTTGAAAGGTTGGTTTGGATTAAAGAATGATGTTAATGGAAATGTGGATTAGGATGGGAAAGATGTTTATTAAACTCCTTGAGCGATTACTTATGCTATACTGCTTTCTCGCTTTGAATCTACTTATGATACTTGTCAAATCTTGTTTCTTTGCAAATATACCTTGAGCTATTCCTTTGTACCAAGCCATGCATATAGTATATTAGCTTGCATTCTGTGCATGACTTGCTGAGTACCAAGTACTCACCCTTGCCACAATACAACACCAGTTGAAGAGGAGACTACACCATCTTTGGAGGAGGAGCTCCACGAGGAACCGTCTAGTTAGGGAGCGAGCCCAGTCAGTTGCCTGTGGTATACTGGATGGCGCCACGAAGTTATCTTATTTTCCGCTGCTATTATCTCTCTTATAATAAGTTCCGCCCTGCGAGGCGTACATTTGTAACTTGACCTTAAGGTCGGGTAACCAGTTTGATTATTTAATTAAAGTACTTTATTAGTATCGAGTGGTATGATTGTGATATTTACCGATGTTAAGACTGTGTGCACTAGCGCGTTCCTGGACTAGTGCTGAATACACAGAGGGTCCGGATTTGCAAATTCGGGGTCCCGACATCAAGTTGGAGCCACACCTCAAGCAACAGTGAGAGGCCGAGTTAACCACATCCCCACTGATGGAGTTCAGAATGCAACGGATGTCGTACTGGGTATGTTCCTAGTTAACTCAGTACCTGCAATAGTCTTGTTTGACTCTGGAGCTTCCCATTCGTTTGTTTCTCGAGATTTTGCTGTTAAGAAATGACTTAGAAATTTTGAATCTTAAGTGCATGCTTTTAGTTCAATTCCCTATATCAGAACTTCGAACTAAAGTACGATGTTCGGGGGTAAAGTTACTAATAAATTGGGTAGAGTTTCTATCGAACATTATTATATTGGTACGATAAATGTCAATTTAGAAATGGATTGGTTGTCCAAACAGAAGGTTGTGTTAGATTGTGGACGAAGAGTCGTATCGGTTGAGAGCCCAGGTGGGAGAAAAGTTGAGTTTCAGGAAATCACAGTTGATGGTTAACAGTGTGAAGACTGTCAGCATAGAAGATGTATCAGTGGTTACTGAATGCCCAGATGTTTTTTCGAAAGATTTACCCGGTATGCCACCGAATAGAGATATGGATTTTGTGATCGAGCTTGTACCTAGTACAGCCCCAATAGCTAAGAGACCTTATCGGATGTCTACCGATGAGTTGGTGGAAATGAAGAAGCAGTGTTAGTCTTACCTGATGTTCACCACAGCTTTGATATTTATTGTGATGCATCATGCTAAGAACTTGGATGTGTGTTGATACAGAATAGAAAGGTAGTTGCTTATGCTTCGAGGCAGTTAAGGCTGCACGAAGAGAATTATCCGACGCATGACTTGGAGTTGGTTGCCGTAGTGCATGTCTTGAAGCTATAGCGTCATTATCTCATTGGAAACAGATGTGAAGTATATATAGACTATAAGAGTCTAAGTACATCTTCACTCGATCATTTGAATATGTGGCAGAGGAGATGGTTGGCATTGATTAAGGACTATAACGTGAGAATTCACTACCATCGATAAAGCTAATGCGGTAGCCGATGCCTTGAGTGGAAGAGCCATACAGTGAATATGCTTTGATAGAGGTGAGTTAGGCCGAGTTATGCAAAGATTTTTTGAAGCTGAAAATTTTGGGAGTAGCTAGCATTCTCAAAATTTTGGGGTGCGGGTCACCATATAAAGTTAGAGAGAGATTATTAATAAAATATTATTAAAAATAGATTATTTAATAAAAAAAATTCATTATTAGAAAACTCGCGCCACCTCTGAAATTCTTTTCGCATCCGATGTTCTTTTCCCTGGTCAGGACAGCACCAAAGAGGTAATTGATAAAGTTCGGGT
Organism: Rhipidocladum racemiflorum; assembly: GCA_036346355.1. Lineage (NCBI taxonomy): Eukaryota > Viridiplantae > Streptophyta > Magnoliopsida > Poales > Poaceae > Rhipidocladum > Rhipidocladum racemiflorum. The sequence continues at coordinate 8,888,208 of CM070576.1, read as the reverse complement.
GTTCAAAGCGCGTGGATTCCCATAAGCTTCACGATCAAGCTACCTATCCATTTTCCAGCTATATTCTCTTTTGGAGGGGAATATATGGTTGTCTGCTTAGCAATTGCGTACGGAGACATCAAAATCTGTTCTCCATGTATCGACACATGTATTTATTGCTCATGCCACATAGCTCTCGAGATACCGCTGAATACATACATATTACAAAGATGGTTCCCTCAAGCAGCAGCAGTGTTGTGAAGCTGGGCCCATGGGGATTAACAGGCACCGACCACCACCCGTGGGACGACGGCGGCGGCTACACCGGCATCCGCAGCATCACCATCCAGCACTCGGCTTGGGGGGTCGAGACGATTCAGGTGGAGTACGACCTGTTCGGGGAGTCTGTGCTGAGCAAGAAACAAGGAGGAGGAGCCCAGAAAATGGAGCCCGAAACCGAAAAGGTACGTAGGATACGATTATATATACACACACTAATATAATATCTAAATAAATATGTTGTGTACTCCTTTATCATTTTTAATATACTCTAATAATAATTTTAAGATACTCTAATGCGATATGGTTGAAAATAATTTACAGAACCCTTTTTTTATGTATACCTTTTTCCATATGTAAAAGGAGTAATATAAACAAATTATGTTATAAAGAGTACATTTTAATAAAAAAAATTTATGTAATTCACTTTGGAGTATCTTATAATCAGTATGAAGTATATATATATGAAAATTATTCCGTACTTTTGGGAGTACGTACTCCCAGCTTCAATGTACCACCTAAATGATATTGTTATACATCTTTATCATTTTAAGTATACTCTAATATTGATTACAATATACTTCATAGTGATTTTCATAAATAATTTTATCAAAGTTCACTTTTTATAGCATAATTAATATGCATACTCTTTTTCTATATGGAAAGGCTATATAAAAAAAAAAGGAGTTTCAATGAAAAATTTTCATATATAAACACACAAAAGCACGCATGCACAGTCACACTGCTCAGGCTAACTGAATTAGACAAAATTAACATGTATGGACGTAGATCGATCTGGAATTTCCGGACGAGTTCTTGACCGCCTTGCACGGCATCTACGACGAGAAGCGTGGGCATTCCATCGGGTATACGAGTCCAATCACGTGGCTGACTTTTTGGACCAACCGGAACAAGAAGTTCGGACCGTTTGGCCGAGTTCGGAACGTGCAGGTGCCAAGTGAGTTCAAATGCTCAGTGGAAGGACTAGGTAGCATCATTGGTTTCAGCGGGAGGAGCAGCTTGTACCTCGACTCCATGTCGATCTACGTCGCCGTGCTGCGCCCTGCTGGCGAGTTCTTCGACAAGATGCAGGAGAAGGAGCTCGTCGCTTATCGGATGTCGCCGCTATGCATGCCTCGACCGTCCAAGCACGCACAGGGCGGCTAGCCTGCATACGTACGTGCAAGCAAGCACTAATTAAGCAATGTTAGCTTGATGAATAATTAAGAGCTTCAAATGCCTGTTTCCAAGTGTATCCTGGTGGGGTCTGTAGTTACACCATTCCACCCGCACACGTTCTTAATTACAGTGTACTTGTCATCAACCCGTGCGAAATATGTTTCAATTGATATTTTTGGGTAAAATTATATTGTCAAATTATCGTATATTCTTAATTTCTATATTCTGCTGCCAGTTCTTTTTAGATTTTGTGCCCACTTTTATCACAGAATTTCCAGTTACATATATTTATATATGTTTGGACATTATAACTTTTAGAATACAAAACTGAAAAATATTATATACTAACTGAATGTCCGTACTATATCATGTATAAAAAATATAATAATACCTTAGCATGTCGAGTTCACATCATTACAATCGGACTGCTCACGACCTCGGCTTCGTATCCATGTTGATCGAGCTCCAATAAAGCTTGCCACCATCCACCATTGCATCTCTCTATGTGTTAAGGGTGTGTTTGCTCGATGAGATGATGTTGAATAGGATGGGATGGTCCTGAACTATTTGGTTCTATTGGTTTAGCATCTAAAGGGGATATTTTTCAAATTTGTATCACTTAGTCCAGGATGAAATGGTTCCATTCAAGCAACCAAACACATAGATAACCTATTTTTTTGATGAATCATTACATATGTGTACCATTTGATACATGCAACCGAATACACCCTAAGCCCGGAATGGTGATCCAAGCCTCCAGCACCCCTGATCTGGAAGGGGAATGAAGCGGTAACAGTGAAGGAGGTAGTGCAGCAGAGGAGAAGGGGGAAGCAGGGGAGCAACTGGAATAGCAAGGGGAGAAGGGAGCGCGTGCACAGCACCACCATGGCACAGACCGGCAACAAGGTGCCCGTCGCTTTCCATTCCTAACGCCTTGTCCAATTGCAATCCAACGCATGCCAACACTAGGAACCCCAATGTGCCAACATCACTATCGAGATTACTGACAAAGCACATATTGTAGTAGAAAAGCCAATTGAACAACAATCAATTTGCCAATTCAGTAACAACTGAAAAGCATCAACTATTGAAATGGGGAATTTAGGGCCAGCAGCAGTACTTGACAGAGGCGAGTAGGATGGAGTTGTGGGTAGCTAGAGGAACACAATGTGAAGGAGCGTGCGGCGGGGGGATTTGAGGGAGGTGAGAGGAAATGGGAACAATGGGAATGAGCCTAGTAAGGTGTAGCCATCCAATAAAATTACAAGGAAAAACAAAGGAAAGAGGACAAAAAAAATTATAAAAATTCTAGAGAAGATAATAAGCACAGACTGAGGTTTTCACAACCTTAGACATGGTTTAAATCTTGTAATTTGATTATTTGACTCGATAATAGATATTTGGCTATAATTGATAATTCACATTTAGATGGACTAAAGAACACGATAAATAATTAAGAATTCACAAGTAGATATACTAAAGAACACAATAAAGTGTATAGCATGCACAATTCTTGTGAGATCATGTAGAGGTTAACCTATGGATGTACGATGATTATTTGACAATTTGTTATGTTTGTATCGATTTGTGTGACTTTGTTTTGGGCTTGGAAAACTAAATTTAAAATTTTAGGCTATTGTCGATGTGTTGTCGGTCGACCACCCTTGTCTTTGGTGTACAATCTGGCCCAATGAGTTTGAGTGATAAACTTAATTAGGAATTAATACTGGTGTTGATTACATATTGCATATTATGTTAAACAATGCTATGTGATGCTTTGCTTGTCTGAGTTGGTTGCAGGTTTTCGAAGCTAGGTCATGATGAGGCGAAGGAGACTGAGATTAGGCTAGGAGAGTTGAGGTCTAGATGGCCAAGGTGACACCGGAAGATGACTAAAGTCGGAGAGTTGCTGCAAGTCGGGATGATAAGTGGATGGGAGATGCTAATTTAAGCCCTACTCAAGCGAAGAAGGATCATTGGATCCAAGGTTCACGGGTGGAGTAGAGGCCAAGTTAATGTTAAAAGCTTGTTGGATCTTCAACTTAAGTGGCGCTTTGAGAAGCATGCAAGTGTATGGTTAAAACCTGTTATGTTGTTGGATTGTGGGTAACACTACTACAGAAAGGTCTATATAAGGCACCTCATCACAGACAGTTTTCAAAAACCATTTGTGTTAAAGCTAATTACAGACGGTTTTGCCACCATGACCATCAAAGTTACACGATGTGCTAAGAACTATTTGTGATAAGCTAATATCACAGATGGTTAATGGGCCAAACCGTCTGTAAAGTATCACATATGGTTTTTAATGGAACTGTATGTAATATTATCTTATCATAGACGTTTTTTAATAGAACCGTCTGTGATAAAAAAACTATCAGTGATAAAAAACTGTCTATGATAACAGTTCCCAATTATATATATTGTTGTAGGTTTTGTGCCCACCGCACTCGTCAGCCAAACAAAATTGAAAACTATTTGCCTCCTTCCTCGCCCATCATCCACACCCCTCGGCATCCTCCCCTACAGCGACCTCCCCCTCAGTATCCTCCCCCGTGGCGACCTCCCCTCGGTGTCCTCCCCCTTGGCGTTTGCTTGGTAATACCATTTGCTTACCCAACTAACATGGTTTTCCTACATGGGTTTGCATCTGTGGCATGATATGATGGCTGATACTTCTGCATGCAGTGGATATGTAAAGTGTGCTCATCTCAGTACAGAACTAGAAATTCATGAAGAAAACTAATTAACCATGATGGATCACGTTCGTAGTGGTGGAAACCTGGGGATGCATGCATATATATCTTGACCATCTGATCTCCTGGCTAGGTTTGATCCACAACAAGCAGGGGTGATTATTAGCATGAGTGTGCGCAACGTTTGATCCAGTTTAATCTTGTCCCCAGAAAAATATAAGACTTCATCATACTAGCTTGCATAGCTGCATAACATATGTATGCTCCTGCCTTCATCGATCATACCCTAATTACTTGTAGAGGGCGCATATGGCAGTTCAATGTATGTGTATATATTGAAAGTTCATCCTTTAAAATAGATCAACTCGTAAGATTGGAGACAAAAAGATGCCCTTAACTTAATAGTGATCAAATAGACCTACAAAGTGTGGTATTCGTCTAGTCAACTATCCTATGACTTGATGATTTGTCACTACTGCAGGAATATACATCACAATCGGTTCTTTTTTGTCATCATAATCGGTTTTCGTGGCGATACAATGTCTTTAGATAGTGATAAGTAGCTTCTATCTCAGTCAGTTTTTGCGCGATACTAGAACCGATTATGATGACCATATTATCATTGTACACCATCCGAAAACAGCCCCATATTCACCATTCACAATAATTCACAGTACATTAATTCACAATACACAATATCACATAACATTCACAATACATAATATATTGTTTACATAGCACATAATATTCACAACATAAGCATATAACATTCACAGTTGACATATCATATTTATGTGATATAATATTGTTTACCACATATGGACTAGTAGGAGGCTATCGGGTCTTTATACCTACCATCCTTCGCTATAACTTATGTCCAGTACCACTAGCATAAGTGGTCTCATAATTTGTTGAGGTATTTGGTTTCTAAGCTCTTGTGGGGGATATCGATCTTATTCAAAAAAGAAATGAGTGCACTAATTTAAATTTTAAAATTTGTATGTAAAAAGTTGAATGTATTATGCATGTACATATACCATAGGGAAAATGTATGAGCTGCCGACCAAGATCAGCATGTGATGCATGATGTAGAAGCCGAACAATTCGTTGCACCCCTGTTGATGATGCTGTGAACAAAGAAAATCAAATTAGGAAATGAAAAATCCTATGCTTGGCACTTGTACCTTGAAGCGCTTCCACTCCAGCTGGTCGCCTCGTAAGTCATCATGTACCCCTCCTTTAACAACGTAAGGCACGAAAGCCATATATAAATTGTAGAGATGTCATTGAGGCAACTAAAAATGAATGTAGTTAAATACAAAAGGTGTTACTTTAGAGGAATGTACTTACTTATGTAAAAAAAAAGTTTAATCACGTAGGCCATTGATCTGTTCTCAGTGAGTTAAAAGTGTAGACTTTGTTTTCACTCGGAGCGACCAAGAGTAGAACCCAATGATTGCTTATAAAATGGTATGCATTTGTTGATGCCAAAAATATGACGAAGGGTTGATCATGATCCAACACTGCATAAACACCGTGTTTAATTTTGGATGCAGACATGTCAGCTGATTTGATCCTACAATTAGTAAGAAGATAATAGATAATTCAATTGGCCGCTAAGCCGATCTAATATTTCAATGATAATTGAGTCCGATTGGCTTGTTTAAGCCGATTTAGACAAAAGTAACCGATAGATCTTATCAACCTGATTGAGTCGATTATATGGGGGTAAAGGTTGTTTTCCCAAGAAGGCGATGCGTTGCAAAATTAGAGAAAAAGTGAACCTAACTTGGTGTAAGTTGACGAAATCAATAATTGGTGATGCGCAACTTTACTGGTTGAGTGAATTATAGGGGAAATATTACAATGTTAAAAACAACTCCTAGTAATGTAAAAGTAGAATGAGTTGTTTGGTTGATTGGTTGTTGATTATTTCTTCCGATGTTGCCCATTGCTTCCTATTGTAGCATCGGGTCCGATCGTGTTCTCCTTGGCCGCTTCACAAAATTATCCGTATCAGCCTCAGCTTTTCTGACAATATTTTCCTTTCGAGATTAACATTGACCAATCATTCCATATCGGCTTATGACTTTCTTAACTCAGTACTTTCCACAACAAATCAACCATACTAAACCGATTCTTACCAAATTGGCCACACGGCAAATTCTGGAGTCAACTTTGATGCAAACCTAATCCAATTGTTAACTCTATTCATTTTTCAAAATTAGCTAAAATTTACCAATTCGGTCACACCCATCCAATCAGTTGAAACAGCAAGGTCTTAGTGTCAACATATGCCCCTCATTTTTTGGAAGATAATATAATCTTTCAAAAAAATCTCTTTTGCCGATACTTAGGTTATCGGCTTTAACACACATTTCTGTTAGTAACCGCTACTTTTTTGGCGCAGTAAAATCCTAACACGCATATCTTTTTTCACCATCCGTTCACATCCTGCCAAAAATCTTCATGTCTTTTAAATTCTGTTACCTAGCTATAAATATGGGACCCATTCACCTGTCATTTTCATGCCCTCAAGCTTTCATCTCATTCACAATCAGCTTCAAGTGCTCCTCTTCATCTTGTCAGCTTCTCCCATCGGCATGTCATCAATGGACCCTAACCAGGTACTTGTTCCTAAACCCGATAGGGATAACTAGTACTGCTTAGGCCCAATTGGTAGTCTAGAGCCAATGGTTATTATAAACAAAGAGATCCCTAGGCTTCCCCTGTTGGCTCCTGAGTACAATATAGAAGGATGGAGCAAAAATTTCTAGTCTTGGTTGACAGCACTCGAAGGGTGGAGAAACTGGCATATTAGAGTTGTTACCGAAAAAATTCCATTGGGAGCAAATTGGAATAGCTGAATGTCTCCCCCTCTCTCTAACCGATCCTCAAGCTAACGAGTCGATGATTGCTATGGCTGTTACTTCTGGTCAGATACCTTAAATTAATTTATGCTAAGACCAGGTCTCGATGACCCAACCCTATTGGATGTGGCCATATTATGCTGCCTTAGGCCTGACAGAGCACAGCTATCAGCCTTTAGTGCTAAGCCAGAGTACAAACTAATTTTCACCAAGGGAGAAGGATGGAGTCAGTACTTGAATGAGAATAAGGGAATAGGGCCAATGTCAAAAATGGAACATATTGCTTTCCTTAATATGTGGCTTGACTGATATCTCTTCTGTGGAGCTTCCTTGGGGCTAACACAAGTATATCAAGCCTTTGTAGAGTAGCTAGTAAAAGGTCATCGGCTAGCCTTAGGTAAAATGTTTCTTGGGGCCTTTTATTAGATGATGCACATTATCAGAAGCCAATTATTCACATGATAAGGACAATACTCAGTCGGCGAAGTGGTTGGTCCTCCATGGTTTCTTCAGAGCTGGCTATACTGCATTTTTAGCCTACAATTCAACATTGACACCACAATAATCACTGGCTTTCCCAGCAAAGAAGTACAGGAAGATCAAGGCCCTTAGTTTAGGAGCAGTTGATCTTTTGGAGAAAAATATAACTTGTGTGACAGTGAAGAATATACGATGTTGAATCCCATCGGAGTAAAGAGATTCATTGCTTCTGTGGGGGCCCCGATCTTTGTAATAGTAACTCGGTTACTTACTGTTGCGTCAGACTGGTATTGATGCAACCCGTCAGTAATCCAATCACTAATCACAAACCGTACCCAGATTGAGGCCAATCAATCGGCATGACACACTCTGCTTGTGATCATATGCCAATTGATTGATTGCAACCCGAGCTTCCCCGAGATATGTGTCTAGTGCTAGTTCCCTAGATCTATAGCCAAGAACCCACATATTTCACAATAAGTCGCATCAAAACACTCGAGCCAACGCAATGGTTAAAATAATATTAGTTTGGTTACAACTAGTTGAGATACAAAATCTAAAACCGACCAAGCAATTTGTACACCAAGATAAGAAACTAAAAACTACAATAATGGCAGCGGTGTGTGTAACACCCCAATTTTTGCTTTCCTTGTATTTAAATGGTATTTGGTATTTTTGAGAATTTTTGGAATTTTCTAGGATTTATTTGATTTATTTAGATATAATTTGAATTTATTCCCTTTTGAGATAATTAAATAATTAAAAATTTTAAATAAATTTTTGTTGAAAATATTTTATTTGAATAAAAAATGTCTCAAAGTATTTTCCAGAATTGTTCTGGAATTTTTCTGATTATTTTGCTATTTTTCCCGATTTAAACGAATTTCTAAAATTAATTTAAATATTAAATCGCTGAAAAACCCAACCGAGTTTCACTATTCCTCCGACCCGAGCCAGACTCGAGTCCGACCGACCGGGCCGAATCCCACCCGCGCGGACCGTTGGATTAAGATCCAACAGCCATGATTGAGCCATATGGGCATGCACGTTGAACCGTTGGATCAAGATCTGGTGGATGTGGTTGTGCCCGCGTGTGTGTAACACCCCAGCTTTTACTAAACCCAGAATGTCACCAAACATAGATCATGACACATTTAATACCATAATTTAAGGTAAATTACAGCAAGTAATCATTTGGAATAATTGGAAATTTTGACAGCATCTCCTTTGTTTTTGCATGAAACTTAACAACATAGCATCATATCAATATGTAAGACAAACGAGATATCCATACGCAGCGATAAGGATAGCTAATCATCAACTAAAACATCAATAAGCATCGATAGCAAAATAATAAGCATCAATTTAACTCTAGGAAGCTAAAACAACTCCTCCATAGCCCCACATGATATACATGAAAACAACTAAACATCTGAGACCATACACTAATGATTATTGTAATACTTATTGTCGTGTCTCCAAAGCAGGTGAATTAGCTAGATTATGATACTACGTGGAGGAGTGTAGCTAGATCCCTTTCCATACGCCGATTTCATTGTACCTAAATAAACAAACAACATAAAACACAAGCGTGAGTTCGAAAACTTCGGCAAGCATATTGTAATGGACAACAAGATCATTTACAAGACAATAATACCTCACATCACATATAACATCTCATACTTGAGCACATAACAACATCATCATCATTAAATATGTATTGCAATGCAATGTTATGCTCATATCTCCTTGGAAACTCATACCGGTATGGTTGAGTACACACCCGTCGGTGTGCACCCTCTCCCCCCTTCCATCCCGAAGATGGAGGGTGCCTACTCCTCGCTTCCACCACCCACGGTAGATGGAATCACGATGTAGGACTTACTCTAATGGCTCTCCGGATTAGTCATAACTTTCTCACCGACCTTCCCGGATTAGTTAATGACTTTCTCACCGCCCGGGCCATGTAACATGTCATGTATGCAAGCATGCCAACAATATATAAAACTCATATATTAACACATGGCATCATAACATCTTAAACATGCTCATCATATCATAGCAATCATTAAAACATGGCAAGTGATCATAATCGTATAGACAATTCCATCTAATTTCAACATGCAACCTACAACTCGCTATCCATCACAACACACTTGCCTTCAACCATGGGCAACGGAGTGACGAGAGGTTGAGGGCACTCCTGGAGGCACACCACCTGCAAACACGTGCCACACACTCAAATCGAGTCCACAAAACAGCACACATATATCCCACTACCCCGACTTAAACACAACTCCTAAAATCAGAAAACAGCAAATCTGTCCCTTCGAGACAGCAGTCTTCCAACGGGCATAACTTCTGTTCTAGGACTCCAAATTGAATAAACGAGTACATCCTCGCGTAGCTTATGAAATTTCCCAACTTTTTCTAGTTATATGGAAAGACTGATTCGGACTCTAATGTTGTTTAATCTAACGTTGAACACGAACTGTCTCAATCTCATCACAGATTTGACAGCGCTCGGTAAAATGGCCATAACATCCAAACGGCTGGGCGGAATTTCAATTTCTTTATATGCACTGAAAGGTATTGAAATTATCTACAACTTCCTAGAAGTTCGTACGGTCAGATTCGAACTCTAAAATAGTTTAATCTAATGTTGAACACAGACTATCCCAACCTCGACACAGATTGGACAGCACCCACCAAAACGGCCATAACTTTCAGACCGTAACTCCAACAATTCTCAAAAAAATACAAAAAATAGGTCTTGACGATACCTACAACTTCTTCAACAGGAGATCGGCCAAATTCCGGTTCTAAAATTGCAAAATCGCACGCCCTAACACGGACTCCAAATCTGCCCGAAACTGAGTACAATACGAACTCTAGTTCTTTTCAGATCTACTCCATGGCAGCACGTCCTCTTGATCTAAAAACTCCAAATCTACCATGAGAACAGCATCTAGACCTTCCCCAAGGTTTCCCCATGGACATACCTTAGTCCGACGAACGACGAACACGAAGAATGTCTCTCGATCACCCGATCTCGCTCCCACGCGCCAAATCCTTCGGGATCCCGCGTCGCGGTTCTTCCAAACAGTGAGGGCAGCATGTAGACGTGTCGTGGCAGCGAGGGGGCGTCCTTGGGGGCGCAAGGAGGAGGGGGGTGGCGCGGCTTGAGGTGGAGGTGGAGGAAGAGGACTAGAGGAGGAGGGGTGGTGGAGGCGCAAGGGGAGGTGGAGGCGTGTGGGGAGGCGGCTAGGGCAGGGAGGCGCCCCTAGCCCCTTTACCCACGTTCTCCCCCTCCATGGGCCAATCTCTCTCCACAAAAGCCCACGGTTCTTCCTCTTGGGCCCAAACTCCCGGAATGGCCCAATCTCCCAAAATCGGCCGGAACGCGATTAAGCGGCATAACGTAAAGTTTTAACCTCCAATTTCATATTTTATAAAGTTTTTGACCTCATCAAGCAAATTAAATAAGGTTACGACACTCAGTGGTGTCATATCACTTAATCCCCCAAGACCAAAACGCAAATAAACCTCGAGCCGTAAGGTTTTATCCTCTAAACTCACATTTTATAATGTCACACCAATCCTTGATGTCACATTCTTCCCCCTTCAACGAGATTCGACCTCGAATCCGAGACCACTCATTTTCGCAAACAACCAAATCAAAGGAGGCGATGGTTCACGCCTCGAGAACCGGCTTAAAAGCCCCTACGATTTGCACCAGCCTTCGAGAACAAGGAGCTAAGGCTCGGTAGCGACGGCTCTAAAGACAACTTCACATTCAAAACTTGCCGAATTCTTACTCAATCATTGAAACACAAATGCACTCACATACGGCCTCGGCATGACCCAAGCGGTAGGGTAAAGTCCCAATCGAACACGAAATAAAACAATCTCACACTCCTCATTCCATGCATTCCTTGGCACTAAAGTGCCCGATCCCTTTAACTAATGCTCTTGTCCGAGAAGAACACGGTACCAACCTCCCTTACGAGGTTCCTTGTACTCAAGGCGACGCGAAGCAGGAGAGACATAACGCTCTAAGATTACCACGGAAGGAACAACCTACTTTATATCCAGGATCCTTAAGACTCGCTCAACAGAAAAGACCGAATGTTCCTCTGCGGTTGACACAACTCGCTCCTTGCCCAACGACAAAAGATCCAATACACTTCAAAAGGAAAAGCGATCACTAGCAACCACCAAGTGGTCCCCTAATAATTTAATCAACCCTACCGAGGAACATCTCAACAACACAATTCTCCAAGAAAGTTTGAATTGGGCCATACCCAACCTTCCTTAACTCTTCACTTCCAAACTAGTCACGATCAACCACTAGCAACGCCACAAACCATGAACCCAAATGATCCCCATGCACAACTTTGAATCCCATGCACCACAATCACTTTGGAAAGGATTTGTCAACAGCCAAAGAGCATTCATTTTAACTTCCTAAGCCAAGACGCAAAGGAATCACAAATCTCCTACACCACAACCAACATACCATAATTTCTTCATTCGTTTCTTTTCATATTAGAAAGCAAGGGAAATCTCGTTTCATGACATAAATGCACACTCTTCAAGAGCACTCCGGATTAGTCATATCTCCATATATGACTTTCTCACCGACCTGGCTCAACGACTCTTTTATTAATTAACATCTAAAAACGGTGTCATGTTTACTTTTCACCATTCATTCTTCATGTAACACAATACCGAATAATCATTCACATAACGACTTCTTTCTCGGTATCACATGAATAAATCTCGAATAACATCGAGAGTTGCGCTAATTCATATACACTATGTCGGCAACATAGTTAACAGTTAAGGCACCACATCATATCAGAACCCACCAACGATAGATAACTAAACTTGCAAACATCGCATTTTAACCAAAATCACCATTTTGGAAAAGAACATCGACTCCAAAGTCAAATATCTGCACAAGCAACCGCCATAAGTTTTCTCAATGAGAAGGGGAAACTTATTTTCAAAAGAGAACACCTCACTAACGGCATCGCCAATGAAACATTCACAAAAACCACTTTTTTGAAACACTTGCAAACTCTACACAGACTTTTCCAAATAACTCCAACTCTAGCAAAGAAAAGATTACAAACTAAATCTCGTGAGTTTTCCCACATAGCCCTCTATGCCATTGGTTTCCTTTAAAATTCATTCCAAAGATAATTCAGCGTGGACGCGAAGGAGCGCGATCCACTCAAAAAATTTTGGAATGCGAATTCAAACTCACAACACGAACTAAACAATTTTGCCAAAACCAAAGGCCGACAACAAACGCTACGAGTTTTGGGGAAACTCTGAAACTCAACATAAGGAACACCTCAATCGAAAGCATTCAACCAAAATGGCAAACAACCAAACCAGTCCAGAAGGTTTTAAACACCAGCTCAGCATAAAAAGAACCATCTCTAGTACTCCACTACGCTTTCCATAAAAGACTTCAATAATCACTATCTACTCCCTGAGGAGCCCCAACACAATTCAACCAAAAGCTTCACGACAAATTCTTCCTCTAGTTACCATTCCCAACACTTTTAATTAGGGTTTATGATTCTTATCGAAAAGGCACCCAACCAAGACTATAATGACATGATCCCCACGGATCACCGAATCATAATACTTCTTAGTCTAACTTTGAAACATAGTACTTCAACAAAACTTTCAGCGAAATCAACATATAAATTTCATACCACCTATATATTCACGTCTCGACAACCGAACCTTATTCAGTTAAACAACGACTTCAACATGTAAATATTATCTCTACAAGACAAAGTTCATAACTAGGATTCCAAGGCATTCATTCATTAAGGATAAAACTCTACGAGATAAAATTCGAAAACATGATTCGAAGGTATACACTCATTAAGGATTAAATTCTACATCATGTTAATTATCCATGGTTCACTCCATCATAACATGTGATAATAACCTCCACTTTAACAATGGCTTCCAAGAAGTAATCTAAACAATTACCACCACTACTAAGTCATCAATATCAAAAATTTGATTATCATCAATCAACACATTGCTTTTAGCTATCCTATACATAGGTGATAACCAAATTACCACCACACAACATACCCCAACTATTTAAAATAGAGTGAATACTAGCATTAACACTGCCCTTAACAATATCATTAAGAATAAGTCTTATGTCTTCTCAATTGATATCAATACAAGCATTTATAGGAACACATACGCATACTTCCAAATATACTAATGGTTTGCAACAACATAAATAGCAATTCTAATCAACTTCCAAATTAAAGTCACTAGGCAATACGATTAAATTCCTCTATTACTCCATTAGATTAGAACGTCTTTAAACAACCAGCAAAATTTCTTCAACGGTAACAGCATTCTACATCACCTTAATGTTTTAACTATGCATCAGGGTTTAAAACTTTTAAACATTATCGGGGGGTCATAAGCACTTTTATAACAAAGCAACATATTCTAAGCATGTACATTAACACATTTAATCATTCTCGCTAAGAGTAAACTACAACACTGGTAGTCTATTTATTCTCAAGCTAGAGATATTAATCACATTGAATTGATTCAACTCAAAATGTAACTTAGCAACACATCAATCCATAAACCACATTGTTACCTACTACATAACATGCTAAACAACAATTCTTACTAGGGACAAACGATTTCAGTCAAAAGACTACTTACTTTGTTTGCAGCATTTTAGTTTTAAAACTCATCCCAAATTCATAAGGAAACTTGACTCTCAAAATTACAAAGAGACAAATCCAAACATGGTCATACAAAGGAATTCTCCAAAACACTTTTAAATCTCGAAGACTCCCACAGGGGAACCAACCGATCAAATAAACCTTTGCAAATAAAACCTTAACTCCAAACTTTCACAAAACAGGAAGGGTTCTTCAAGGATGATTTTCTTAAACCAGCAAAATAACGAAATCAAACACCACTTACTCCTACAAAGCCACAGAACTTCAGCCACGACAACCAGTGCGGCATAACTCATAATAACTCCTTTAACCTCGGAGAAAGACAAACACAGGAATAAATTTGAATGCTTCCTCTTCCCCATAAAGCCATCAACAAACTAATCATTAAAACTGGAAAGGCGCCCAAAAGAAGCGCAACACTAGACTCCTCTTCTTCGTCTTCAACCAAGGAAGACAACCCACACACCGCATACGGAACGATCCGCGAAAAACCAACACTTTTCCTTTGATTCAAATCAACTAAAGCCAAGAAAAGCAACGAAAACCGACCGTTAGAACGGCAAAGAACATACGAAGGAATCCACCACCAAACTCTTCTATTTGACTCCAGTCAACCACCCGATCTCTGACGAAAGGGTAAGCACTATTCTCCTACAGGGGTTAATAGTTCTTCGGTGATGGCGCTAACCGGCCACACCATCAATCCTCACCCTTACTATGAAATAAGAGAGGTGGCCGAAACCCTTCGGCACCACAACCCACTTTATCACCACAACAAGCACAATTCAATCATCTATGTCATAGACATAGCAACATGCATTGTCAAATGAAGCATTCAACAACAAGCTTAAATACAACATTTAAGTGTAAAGAAACGATTCCCATACCCTTTCCTACTGTGCATCCATTGTGTGTCAAATTTTAGATTAGTTATACCACTTTTGCAAGTTTTAATGTTGCTATCCTATAACAAAATTTTAGTTAAGACCTAAGCCATGTTTCTAAGTTATTCCACATGACATTTTAGTTGTACCCTATAGTATGTCACTAGAAATTCACATTCCAAGGACCTACAGCCCGCTCTGATACCAACTGTAACACCCCAGCTTTTACTAAGCCCAGAATGTCACCAAACATAGATCATGACACATTTAATACCATAATTTAAGGTAAATTACAGCAAGTAATCATTTGGAATAATTGGAAATTTTGACAGCATCTCCTTTGTTTTTGCATGAAACTTAACAACATAGCATCATATCAATATGTAAGACAAACGAGATATCCATACGCAGCGATAAGGATAGCTAATCATCAACTAAAACATCAATAAGCATCGATAGCAAAATAATAATCATCAATTTAACTCTAGGAAGTTAAAACAACTCCCTCCATAGCCCCACATGATATACATGAGGGAAACAACCAAACATACAGACCATACACTAATGATTATTGTAATACTTATTGTCGTGTCTCCAAAAGCAGGTGAATTAAGCTAGATTATGATACTACGTGGAGGAGTGTAGCTAGATCCCTTTCCCATACGCCCGATTTCATTGTACCTAAATAAACAAACAACATAAAATACAAGCGTGAGTTCGAAAACTCAGCAAGCATATTGTAATGGACAACAAGATCATTTACAAGACAATAATACCTCACATCACATATAACATCTCATACTTGAGCACATAACAACATCATCATCATTAAATATGTATTGCAATGCAATGCAATGCAATGTTATGCTCATATCTCCGTGGAAACTCATACAGGTATGGTTGAGTACACACCGTCGGTGTGCACCCTCTCCCCCTTCCATCCCGAAGATGGAGGGTGCCTACTCCTCGCTTCCACCACCCACGGTAGATGGAATCACGATGTAGGACTTACTCTAATGGCTCTCGGATTAGTCATAACTTTCTCACCGACTTTCCGGATTAGTTAATGACTTTCTCCTTTGCCGGGCCATGTAACATGTCATGTATGCAAGCATGCCAACAATATATAAAACTCATATATTAACACATGGCATCATAACATCTTAAACATGCTCATCATATCATAGCAATCATTAAAACATGGCAAGTGATCATAATCGTATAGACAATTCCATCTAATTTCAACATGCAACCTACAACTCGCTATCCATCACAACACACTTGCCTTCAACCATGGGCAACGGAGTGACGAGAGGTTGAGGGCACTCCTGGAGGCACACCACCTGCAAACACGTGCCACACACTCAAATCGAGTCCACAAAACAGCACATATATATCCCACTACCCCGACTTCGCTTACAACTCCTAAAATCAGAAAACAGCAAATCTGTCCCTTCGAGACAGCAGCCTTCCAACGGGCATAACTTCTGTTCTAGTACTCCAAATTGAATAAACGAGTACATCCTCGCGTAGCTTAGGAAATTTCCCAACTTTTTCTAGTTATAGGGAAAGACTGATTCGGACTCTAATGTTGTTTAATCTAACGTTAAACACGAACTGTCTCAATCTCATCACAGATTTGACAGCGCTCGGTAAAACGGCCATAACTTCCTAACGGCTGGGCGGAATTTCAATTTCTTTATATACACTGAAAGGTATTGAAATTATCTACAACTTCCTAGAAGTCCGTACGGTCATATTCGAACTCTAAATTAGCTTAATCTAATGTTGAACACAGACTGTCCCAACCTCGACACAGATTGGACAGCGCCCACCAAAACGGCCATAACTTTCAGACCGTAACTCCAACAATTCTCAAAAAAATAAAAAAAATAGGTCTTGACGATACCTACAACTTATTCAACAGGAGGTCGGCCAAATTCCGGTTCTAAAATTGCAAAATCGCACACCCTAACACGGACTCCAAATCTGCCCGAAACTGAGTACAATACGAACTCTAGTTCTTTTCAGATCTACTCCATGGCAGCACGTCCTCTTGATCTAAAAACTCCAAATCTACCATGAGAACAGCATCTAGACCTTCCCCAAGGTTTCCCCATGGACATACCTTAGTCCGACGAACGACGAACACGAAGAATGTCTCTCGATCACCCGATCTCGCTCCCACGCGCCAAATCCATCGGGATCCCTCGTCGCGGTTCTTCCAAACAGCGAGGGCAGCATGTAGACGTGTCGTGGCAGCGAGGGGGCGTCCTTGGGGGCGCAAGGAGGAGGGGGGTGGCGCGGCTTGAGGTGGAGGTGGAGGAAGAGGACTAGTGGGAGGAGGGAATTGGTGGAGGCGCAAGGGGGAGGTGGAGGCGTGTGGGGAGGCGGCTAGGGCAGGGAGGAGGCGCCCCTAGCCCCTTTACCCATGTTCTCCCCCTCCATGGGCCAATCTCTCTCCACAAAAGCCCACGGTTCTTCCCCCCTTGGGCCCAAACTCCCCCGGAAAGGCCCAATCTCCCAAAATCGGCCCGGAAACGAGATTAAACGGCATAACGTAAAGTTTTAACCTCCAATTTCATATTTTATAATGTTTTTGACCTCATCAAGCAAATTAAATAAGGTTACGACACTCCGTGGTGTCATATCACTTAATCCCCCCCAAGACCCGAAAACGCAAATAAACCTCGAGCCGTAAGGTTTTATCCTCTAAACTCACATTTTATAATGTCACACCAATCCGCAGTGTCACAGTGTGCGCGTGACGCGAGCCATCGGATCGTGCTGCATGGACAGTTAGGATTGCGCCACGTCACCCGACCGTATCCGAGCCGGACTCTGCCGCCCAGTACCGGCCTCACCGTGGAATCCGCGCATATCTGGACGTCCGAGCCGGTATTTAATGCGTGGGTGCATGCTAGTGGTTCGCCTTCACCTTGCGCAGCTTTTGCCCTAGCGGCCGCCCATAGAGCTCCATCGTGCCCACGATTGCTCGCCGTAGTTAATTAGGGTTAGCTTTCGGTTTTGGCAAGTATCCGCCGCCGTCCGCCGTCCTCCGCCGTGTTGGTGCCCATATCCGAGACCATCACGACGAGGCGTGCCTGGGAGTAGGGCTGGAAAAAAAGCTCGTTGAGCTAGCTCGGTGGCTCGTTTCAAAATTGCTCTGATTACATTCATTTTTCTTTTAAAATAAAATTTAGTTGATTTGGAACCAGAGTCAACTTCGGCTCGGCTCGTTAGGCTCGGCTCGTTAAGCTCGGTTCGAAGTTGGGTCTCAAACAATACAGGAGACTATAATAAATAAGAATAAATCAGTGTCGAAGAAAGCTCGAAAAAAAGTTCAACTAGCTCGTTATCCACCCCTACCTGGGAGTACCACTCACTTTGCTGGAGAGCCACGGAAACGTTGTTCGGTTGGTCGCTGTCTTCGTCTCCGGCCACCTCTGCTCCGCCGCGACATCGTCGGGTTCGCAAGCTCTACCAGCCGTCCGATCAAGATCCGACCGCCCAGGTTCGTCCACGTCATCACACCGTGCAAATCCCTCGGATTAGATCGTAGCCGTTAGCTCTAGATCGTACGGTTTGCGTTAGATCCAGTGTTACTATTTAGATCTATTTGCAACCGTTGGATCTAGATCCAACGCATTTGATTAAGCCACGTAGCTCCTTAAACCGCACCGTGCTAGATTAGATCTCAGCCGTTAGAGCTAGATTGTAGGGTTAGATTTAACCCACATTGTAGCGCTAGATTAGATCTCGGCCGTCCGATCAAGATTGTACAGTGTAGATCGTGCCACGCGTCAGCCACCAGGTCATGCCACGTCACCCCCAGGGACGCGGTGAACCAGATCCAATCTTAACCGTCCGATTTGAATCGTACGGTCCAAATCAACCACATTAACCCAAACGTCCGGGATCCAGATCCAATCTCGACCGTCGAATTTCAAGCTGACAGCCCAGATCGTGCCACATGTGCGGGAGCCGAACCATCGCGGTCCACGTGGGCGGCGCCGGTTGCCGTCGACGCCACGTCACGCGTGACGTCAACGTGGGGCCCGCATGTCAGCGGCATGGCCAACAGCACGATGACGTCATCCGTGACGTCATGGTGGGGCCTAACTGTCAGGCCGTCCGGCCGAGTGTGATGACGTCAGTAGTTGACATCATCCGAGTGGGACCCATGTGTCAGCGACACTGTTCCTGTGGACCGGGTCCACGGTGGACCGAACCCGAACCATGGACCGGGTCTATACACCGAATGAAGCAAGCATGATGTCATAATTCGATTTTTCTTTAGAAAAATAATTCGGTGGAAATTCAAAATCTCCGCTGACGTTAGCTAACATCATAATTCCGATTTTCGCGTATAAAAATAAATGAGTTAATTCGATTTATTCTTTTAATTGATTTTTCAAACTTCAAACGGCTATAACTTTTGCGTTTTAGCTCCGATTGAGGCGATTCTAGTTCCTAAATTTTTGTAAAATTGTGCTATATTTAATGGTGAATTTTATTTAATTTTTGGGTGTGAGGTTTTCTCTGTTTTTATTTATTTGGTGTTTATTTATCCGATTCGCTTAGACGTTGAAGTGTCCGAGGGCTTCGAAAGTGAAGTTTTGACCTAGGAGCCAGCTCAAGACCAAGAACAAGTACTTTTTGAAGGCAAGTTATGCTTTGATCATGTTGATCCTATTTTTGAAAATTATTTAGATTCAAATTATTGCATGCTAAATTGATTAGAAAATGCTTTAAATATTTCTGGGAATTAGATAATTGCCTACTTGCTGTAAGACACCTTGATTATTTAATTATGTTCCATGAACCCTTTGTCACCCTAGTTGTGGATTAAATAGTTGGACATTATTAAATTGCCAACAAGGGTAATTAGACCACTGTAGTATAATGCTTAGCCCAGCCACGTAGTCATGACATGATTTTGGATGTTCAATTATTAATGTTGACTTAATGAGATATGGAACACATTTTGGAAAGGGTCAGGTGTTGTTGATGATGATGTTGATGGCACGCGGTGCTTGGTAATCAACTGGGGGTTGATAAAATGGTTTAGACCGGGGCAAGTGGCAAGAATTGTTTCCAGTGGGCCAAGAGTGGTAACTGGGCGATCGATTTGGTTTTTGATGATATGAAATATTTGTGGACACATTGGTAGTCTTGCCATGGTCACCCTAAGGTCTTAACCTTGCAAGCCTTTGAACTGAGTTCATCATACAACCACAAGTCTGGAATGGGACATACATAGCTGAGTAAACTGTGATGTCTAGGCTTTGGTACTGTCATGGTGGTGTGGGTTCCGGGTGTACGGGTGGTAACCAGTCCCTTCAGTGTTGAAACCTCAGCGGACAGTACCGGGTGTAGAAGTAGCTTTGGAAAGGTTTTGTTACGGACACTCACCTTTGTGGTGTTTGGCTGTATCTTATGGGTAAAGTGTATAACCTCTGCAGAGTGTAAAATATATTCGAATAGCCGAGTCCGCGGTATTGGACGCTACTCGGGAATTACAGTTCAAGAAAATAACTTGGACTTTGGAAAATGGTTGGGGTGGAGATGTGAACTGAATGTATGGTGTGAAATGCTTTACTTGTGCAATTATTGTGAAAGTTATCATCCTTATTAATGTTTTTATTGCTTTGCAATCTATTACTGTATTTACAATTGCTGCTTTAGTGCAAATGAACTTGCCATCCATCCTTTGAAATAAGCCATGCATGTACAATATTAGTTTGCATTCTGTGCATGATTTGCTGAGTACCAAGTACTCACCCCTTGCAACATCACAACATCAGTTGAAGAAGAGGCGACGCTAGCTACGGAAGAAGAACTTCAGGAGGAGCCGTCTACCTAGGGAGCGAGCCCAGTCAGTTGCTTGTGGTATACTAGATGGTGCCATGTTGATGTTTATTTTTCCGCTACAGATACTTCTTTTAATAAGTTTCCGCCCTGCGAGGCGTACCTTTGTAACTCGACCATAAGGCCGAGCCACAAGTTTGGTATATTTAAATAAAGTACTATACTATTTCGTCGAGTATGATTGTGATATTTACCAATGTTGAGACTTTGTGCACTAGCGTGATCCTGGACTAGTGCTGAATACATAGAGGGTCCGGACTTGCATATTCGGGTCCCGACAATGTGCTTTCCCATACCCATAGGCAACCGACTGCGGTGAAAGCCTAGATATCCGCTTCTAACTCGTGGAAAACCCATCTCGTGGAACTTGTCGGGGACGTCTTCGTTGCCTTTGATGCCATCTTCTATGCATGATGTTAATATAGAGCAAACGGTGAGTACACAAGTGTACTCGCAAGACTTTAGTGTATGAAAATGATAATATAAATGCAGGTTTAGAACAAAGTATACAGGTTTCTACACTAAGTTTGCTTGAGCACAAAGCAAGATTTATTTGCAATAACATAATAGGTTCTAAATCATTCACAATTTGTAAAGCAGTTGCAAAGAGATCATTTAACGAGAATAATAAACACAACCATTTGATCCATAAACCAAGTTTTCTAACAATTCCATTCCCATGAACCATTGACCATACCAACCCACCATGCCAAGCTTATTTCCCAAAACTAACTTCCAAAACAACCCTTTTACCATTTTCCAAACCGTTCCATTGAACAAGATCATAACCGAACCAAAACTGAAATGAAACCGAAACCAAACCCAAAACTCAAAACTTGATAGTACTTCCCAAGCTGCTCATGACCGTAGTGTGCATCCCTTGCTATGGTCCCAGAGGATGGCCACTAGTGGTCCCTACGGGCTCCCACTAGCCCATAACCTCCCCATAGAAGGCATTACCATTGTATTGGGCAAACTCCCCCTCGATGCCTCGACAAGGGAGTCCCTAGAACACTCCGACACCGCAGGTGTGTCCATACTCTCCCGCCTCCTAATGATGCAAGACCAAATCCTTCCCAATTTACTAAGTCAAGGCTATCCCATAACTAGCACATATGGTTGCACTGTTTGGCCTAGTAATAGCATCAAGTTCAGTCCTTAGGGTGACTCAGGCGAGATCTTCCAAACCACTTGCTATGGCCAAAGAGGATCGGCACTAGTGGCCCAGCGGAGCTCCCACTAGCCCGCAACCTCCCCATAGCAAGGAACCAACCGAAACCAAGCCTCAGACATGAAATAAGTCCAACTCCAATTCCAACCAAGCCAACCAAACCATTCCATACCAACCATTCCAAACCACCAACCACCACACATCTCGCCCGTGTCTAAATACTCCTTTTCCATTTTCCACCAATACTCACACAACCATTTCCCAAACCAATAAAAACCAATTCCAAAAGTCCTTAATAAATTTTCCGATCCAAGACCCAATCCAAACAAATAATTTTCCACATGAGTTGCAATTGTTTAACACACGACCTCTTGTATCATTCACTACTGCATAACTAAGCTTGTGCAAGTATTATTCAATATTACCCTTTTGACATTTATTACTATGTCTAATGTGGGTCTAGAGTTTACCAAGGTTCACAATTCAAATGAGATTAAAGGAAATCCACCAAATCTAGGTTTAACTACCAATACCCACAACTAGCATCTTTATTCAACATACACCCATGCATAACAGTTTTGACAAATGAAAATAGAACTTTGAAAATATAGGATCAAAATGGTCAAAGGAGATGCTTGTATGTTTGCTCTTTAACAAGGCCTGACTCTGGAATGAAGTTGGGATCGTCGTCTACCGAATCTGGAATGTCAACGCCTACGGAAAAGCGATAAGAACGATTAACAACGAATCCAAAAAAGGCGATTAAGAACCAACTATAAAGCGAATAAAATCAGAAAAGCTAAGATCGAAAGGGCTTGAAAAGGGTTTGAACTTCTCAGTTCACGCCGGCGATATCGACACCCAATTCCCGGTAGTACCGTTCCATCAGTAGTACCAACCTTACGGCAGTACTGCTGACCTTCGGTAGTACCATACCCTCGGGACGATAATGTCGACTGCCGAGAATTAACATGGGGCGCCCTGAAAAACAACTATCAGAGTGTTGCTCACGGTACCACCACTCGAGCAACAGGATTGGCCCCAAACTCTCAGTAGTGTCGGAGTTCCGAAGGCCACAATTAGCACTCTCTGGAAAATAGCTATCGGAGTGTGGCTCACAATACTACCACTAGAGTGGTAGTGCCGGCCCCAAACACCGGCAGCGCCGTGGCTCCAGAGGCCAAATGCAGCTCACTCTGGGGAAACAACCACTGACAAAATTAATCATGGTGGTAATGCTTGAATAGCAGTACCAGGGTTCCCTCATGTCAACAGCTAACATAAAGCAAAACCTACAACATTGAATCAAATAGGGAAGGGAAGGACCTAATACAAATCCGAGAAAATGAGAACTCAATGAGCAAAGGAAATCCAGACTTTTCCCTTAAATCCGACAGTATCAGAGGCTAATGTGTGGTAGTACCGCCCTAGGTCGGTAGTACCGTACTTCAATCCCGGTAGTGCCGCTGGCTGGAGTCGAGGAAGGGGTGCTATCTGGAAAATAAGTACCAGGATGCTACCTCCGGTACTACTGCTGGCGTGTGGCAGTATCGGCCCCACGGACCGGTAGTGCTAGTCGCCAGAAACCAAATTGGTGCCCCTCTGGAATTTAACTACCGGTAGTGTGCGAGCAGTACTGCCGCTGGGGCGGTAGTACCAGCCTCATAACGTCGGTAGTGCCGGCTTTCCAGGAGACAGTTTTGCAAAAAGGGGAATTTAGCATAGTTCAGTCCAGAACTTCAACACAAGTGTATGACTAGGTTCCTAGCGACACTAGGAACCCACTCATGCTAACCCTTTCGAGTTTCGGGCTCGATTGCTCGAATTCTCACCTTTTTTTAACCTTTCGAACCCTAAAAACGATGCGAACACGGATTTTGACTCAACTTGGGTCCAAATCCGATTCTTGTTGCGGCAATGGGATCTCTACGGCATTAGGGACCCATACGCGTTGGTTTCGATAATTTTGGGACTTCAGAACGTGAAATTGCTCCGAATGCCCAAAATGCATCTTTTTGCAAATCGGCCAAAACAGCGGATTTGCAACTCGTGTATCAATTCCAATATAGCAATATGGTCCCATGCGACCGAGAGTTTGACTACGATTTCGATGCACGGTGATCGAACTCCTAGAACTCGAAAACCCTAATTAATCCCAAATTAGATTCTAGACCCGAATCGAGTTCAAACTCGATTCTTCTGCGAGAATCGACCTTCCCGACGTGGGATATATTCGTGAGTCATCATCTCGACATGTCCGTGGCTAGGGTTTCAAAGGAAGGTCTCCGAAAATTTGAGGAATGACTTTTTGGGTGAATAAATCCAACGAGAGGTATATCAGGGTTTCCGCAACGAATCGATCACGCAAAATGATTCTTCTAACCATAACCTAGGTTTAGCAACTCAAAGAATCAACGATCTACTACTAGAATTAGGTTTTCTAGGGTTTAACCAAAGCGAAAAGAAAAGAGAAAAGGGAGATGACGCTAGGGTTTAAGATTTATCTTAGGGATTGAGCTCAAACCTTGAATCCACTGAGCAAGAAGCTTCTTGGGGGCTTGACTATGCTTCCTAGGGGCTTCCTCTTGCCTCTCCTTGCTCCACACGGGCTCCACACGGCCGGAACAGAGGCGTCAAGGGCAAGCTTGGGTGGAGGGGAAGGAAATGGGGGAGGAGAGCAAGGGAGAGAGGGTGATGAGGTGAATGAGGGAAGGGGGAAGAGTGGAGGCCCTCCCCTGGCTTCTTGATGGGGCACGACGTCGTGGGAGGCGGGGAAACAAAGGGAGGCGACGACGTGCATGCATATTGGCTGGCATGGCCTCCGATACCCACGCGCTAACTAGTGCATCGGCGATCGCTCGAGCTTCCGGTCTGCTTTGCCGCCCCGGCGAAGCACGGGCTTACACCAGTGGTACTGCCGCTCCAGGGCTAGGAACTTTGGGTCTTTCGCAGCTTTGCTTCGGCGCTTGACCAATTGGCTTTTGGACTTTTGGAAAATGTCCGGGGGATCTTAAGGAAGGTTTAGGAACTTACGATTAGGTTCTAATCTACATGATTCATGATATCGCCCAAAATCAAATCCAGGGGCTCCGATCGGGGAAGATGACCGAACGAAAGGACAAAAAGGATTTCGAAAGTGAATAACTCCAAATTAAGATCCAAAAATCAAATCTAAGCACAATTAAACACTCAATTAGCTTAATTAACCCTATTTATTCTTAATTAAAAATTCAGGGTGTTACACTTTCTTCTGTCAGCTAAGCAATTGAGATTTTCCACCAAGTGATTTCTTTTGCTATAGAGAAGCCGACAATTTTCCTCACCTATCATTCATTCACTTGGTGTCAGATAGTATTGGCATGCCAGATGAAACAATCAAGCTATTCAAGCAATTCATTTCTCCAAGTACAATGTTAGTCGTCTTTCACAGGAAGAATCAAACTTTCCACCCTTCTTATGAGTTATATCACCCATCAGTTTTGGACAAGTGATTTCGAGCCTCAATTTACTAAGTCAGCTTAGTCCTAGGGAATGGATACACAAAGCTTCCACTACTTCCATAGTTTTTAGCATGGCCGAAGCTGACCTCTAACTCCGAGTCTACATCGCTTTTTGCTCCATACCGATGCTCGTTAGACTTCACCCCTGGTGATGCGAAATATCAATGAAATGTAACTCAAAAAGCGACACTATCTGTACTTATAAATTGGAACACCCCAATTTTTGCTTTTCTTGCATTTAATGTGTATTTGGAATTTTTGAGGATTTTTGGAATTTCTTTGGAATTAATTTGAATTGAGTCATTTGTCGAATTATTTAATTATTGAAAAAGTTTATATAAAGTTTTGTTGAAAATAATTTCTTTTATTTCAAAATGTCTCAAAATATTTTCTGGAATTTTTTCAGAATTGTTTTGGTATTTTTATTGCCTTAAATGAATTAAATAAATTTTAGGAATTATTTTAATTTGGAAAAGATCAAAAAATCTGAGTGAACAGTGTTGGGCCAGGCCCAGCACTGTGCCGCATCGCCGGTCCAGCAACTGTAATCCCAATGATCAACCCGTTGGATCTCGTTCCAACAACTAGGATAAAGCTACGTTGTTGCCATGTGTGAACCCTCGGATTAGCGCCTCGTGTATGCTCCAGATTTACCCATGTCGCTCTCTCCGTATCGCCACTGGACCGCCGTTGCACAACTGTCGCCATTGATACCATGCCCAACACGGTCATCTAGACAATATAAATACCCTAGCTGTGACCACCGTCTCTGGTTTCGTGCGTTTCCTGGGTTTTGTCCTTTGAGCCGCCACCATTCGTGCTTGATTGTTCTCCGTGGTTCCAGTGGAGTGCTGTCGACTTCTTTGCAAGTTTCTGCAGCCGGTGAGCCATTCCGGTTGGGCATGAGCCCGGTTCCAGAACTGCCATGGTGAGATGCACCTTGGAGCATAACTCACCTCGCCGGAGAAGCGCTACATCGCCGTGCCCTATGTCATCTTCAACCTCTTTTGTCAGAGATATTCACCACGCCATTGCTGGGATTCTCAAGATCTGACGACCGTCCGATCTGCATCTGAGGGTCCAGGTACTGCCACGTTGTCTTGGATTACAGTGAACTAGATCTAGACCAGATCGTTAGATTAGATCCAAGGGCCCAAATTTTGCCATGTAGATGCATTCCAGTATCGTAGAATAGATCCAACCTAGGTCGTTAGATTTAGAGATGAGGGGCTAAGATTGAAACACGTAGGTGCATAAATAGATCTCCACGTGTCCCTACATCTGCTGTGTTCAGATCTATTTGTAGCTGTTCGATCGGGACTGAATGGTCCGAATTTTCTCGCGTAGTCTCAGTTTGGATCCGTTCTTAACTGTTGGATCTTTAGTGTGCAGTTTAGATGTCTCCTCATGTTGCACGCCAGGGCATGCCACGTGTCCAGGCCGTAACGTAGATTGGAGCTAATCTTGACGGTAGGTTTTTAAATGTGCGGCCTAGATCAATATGTGAATTCGCTAACCTAGTTAAACCCTGGCCGTTATATCTGGAATGGAATGTTTAGATGCATCCACGTGTTGGCAACCAGGATATGCCATGTCACCTCAGAATCACGCCGGGTTGATTAGATCTAGACCGTCGAATTTCAAATAAACAGTTCAGATCTACCGCACGTTTAGCCAAATGGGCACTACTGCTGGATGTGCTGATGTCAGCATGACGTCATCCGAAGCGGACCCACGCATCAGCCAAAGTCGACGCCGTAGACCGAGTCTATTGTAGACCAGAGTGGGTCCGTGGACCCTGTCCATGCACCGAGTCGACATGGCGAGTGCCGATTGGGCCACGTGTCCCGATGACACAATCCGACACAATAATTCGATTTTCGAGGATAAAAATAATTAATTTAATTTGGTTTAATCTTTTTAATTTATAGTCAAACTTCAAATTGCTCGTTCTTGCTCATACGAACTCCGATTGGGGTGATTCCTGAGCCTAAAAATGTATAAAATTGCGCTCTAATGAATTTTTGGTGTTACGTTGTTCTCTGTTTTTGGATAATTATTGTTTATTTATCCACTACACATAAACGTTGAGTTGCCCGAAAATTTCGAGGGAGAGCTGCTCACTCAAGAAGAAGGTCCAAAGCTTAACCAAGACCTTTTCCAAGGCAAGTTGTGCTTTGACCATGTTGATCCTGCTTTTGAAATTTTTGTTGTTTTAAATAATTAATGCTCGATTTAATTAAAATGCTTTCAATTATTTTGGGAATAGTCAAACACCCATTTGAATTATGCCGCCTTGTCTTTAATAATTGTATGCCCTAATTCATTTTGTCACCCTAAGTTGCGGAATAATAGTGGGACATAAATACTTTGCCAACATGGGTTAATTAGACTGTAAATAGTCTGCCTAGCCAGGCATCATGTTATAGATACAATTTTGGAATGTTGAAAATTAATCATGACTTAATGGGATATGGAACATATTTAAGAGAATGTGACATGTGTTGTTGATGATATGATGGCACGTGGTGTATGGTAATCAACCGGGTGAGAAAATGATTTAAACGGGGGTAAGTGGCAAGGAAATGGTGGGCCTGTGTGGCAAGGGGTGATGATGGTTGTGTGGGATGTGTGCCATTGAGTGTTGGAAGTCTTGCCTCGGTCATCTAAGGACTTTACCTTACAAGAATTTGAACTGAGTATAGCATACAACCACATGTCTGGAATGTGACAGACCTAGTTGAGTAGGTTACTGATATCGTGCATGTGGTACCTCAGGGTGATTGTTACACAGGGGAGCGTACCTGTGCTGCGGCTTGGTGCCCATCCAATCGTGTGTGTCGGTCCTATACTTTAGCTCTGTGTGAGGGGATGATAGTGAAGGCAGTATCGGAGAGGTTCACATGTTAAGCTAGAAGTTTATGAAAGGCTTTTTTACGGTAATTCGCCTGTGTGGTGAGTGATTGTATCTTTTCGGTAATGTGTATAACCTCTTCAGAGTATAAAACCTATTTGAATAGCCGTGTCCATGGTATTGGACATTACTCGGGGATTACAGTCATGGGTTAGACTTTCATAAATTGAACTTGCGATAATGGTTATGAAACTGAATAAATTGATTAAGGATGATAAATGCTTCACTTGAAAAATAATTGTGAGATTTATTATTGTTATTTTGGTTTTACTGCTTTTCAGTCTATTATGATTATTTGTGAATGTTGCTTTACTGCAAAACAACTATTCAGCCTGTCATTTGGAATAAGTCATGCATGTAGTAATAACTTGCATTTTGTGCACAACTTGTTGAGTGCTTTAAGTATTCACCTCTTGCAACAACACAAACATGAGCTGATGAAGAGTCAATGCCAGCCTTGGAGGAGGAGTTCCAGGAGGAGCCGATGAACTAGGGAGCGAGCCCAGTTAGTTGCCTATGGCACATTGATTGGACACTACAAGTATTCTTTACTTTTTTCACTTCATTTTATCTATTTGAGACTTTGGCCTGCGGGGCCTATCTTTGTAAGTTGACCATAAGGTTAACTCAACAGGTTATATTTCAAATAAACACTTTATTTATTATTTTGTTGTATATGATTGTGATATTCATCTATGTTGAGATAGTGTGCACTAGCATGATCTTGGACTAGTGTGGAATACACGGAGGGTCCAGGTTTGCACATTCGGGTCCCGACAGAGGTGGTATTAAATCTATACTGACTGTAGGACTAGCCCTTAGTTAGAATGGTCGTTAGCAAGGATAAAACTATTTTCTAAAGTTAAAAATTGCCAAAATAATGAAAGAATTCTCAACTCACGAGACCAGTCTTTTGGCAGATGAGGATGACCCACACCTATAGGGAGCATGAGAGAGGATACACCGCGGAGCTGTTCAGGATGCTTCAAGTGTTGGAAGGTTTTGACCGGCCGATCTATAGGGCCAACACTTGGGTGGTGAACGAGAAGGCTCGGGGTATGATCATCAAAGTTACTATATATGCCTAGGACAACGGGAAGGCGAGTCGCCCCATCAACATCACCGTGAGGAGGGCCACCTTTGACGTCGGCATCCAGGAGTCAGCACGACTTGCTTTGAGGAGGATTTTTGCTGACTATGATGACGAGTTGAGGGAGTCTATCTTTCGTCTTCACCCCCAGGAGAAGGAGTCACCAGTGCTCCGATAGACCTGGAGAGCGACGTTGTAGTCATGCACCTTGCCCAGTTTGCTACCGCGCAAAATGCGATTATGGATCGTACCGTGCAGGAGCTGGAGGAGACCTACAGTGCTTTGGAGGTTGTAGAACTAAAACTACCAGAGGCCAGAGTCTTGGCAGCACAGTGGATCAGGGAGTTGAGGGGGCCCTGTATGTCAAGGAGCAGGAGGCCGAGTTGGAGCTCGATGAGGAGGACCCTGAGGAGGTGCAACCTGAGACAGAACCAGAGCCAGTGCCCGAGCTAGAGCAGCAGCCAGCATAGGAGGCAGAGGACGTGGCTTCTTCCACCACGGCAGTAGATGTATGATCCTTAGACCTGAGATTGTCATATTCCCTACATGTGTAATAGTTCACCTTGGGGTTACCAAACACTATTTCCTAATCGGATAGTTATAAAGGTAGCTTTCATGTTTACTATGAAACATGCGAGAGGAAGTGGCGATCAAGATGGAATTTGCCACTCCAATGTAACGGAGATATATGTCTAGGCCACTCGTGTGATATGATTAAGGAAGTGCATGGCCATGCCGTGATTGAGAAGTCAATCACAACTTATTAATATATCACGGATACGAGAGATGGATTGAACTGTCAAAGGATGACATGCTTCGCGCCTTGAGTTCGATCTTCAAATAGTTTGGCAAAGGGATTATTACATCAGTACTTTAATCATATGCCTTTGGGAGTTGGCATGCTCTGCAAGGAGCCGCTACCGACTATTGGATTAGAAAAAGGGTTTTTCGAATCCATGTCCAAATGCGCATGAACCTACAGGGTCACACACCTAACAGGCTGGGACGCATTAATTCGGATTGCATCCATAATTAATGGACCTCGTGGGCTTAGCGCGTAGATGGGACCTAACTGCCTAGGATTTCACCTCGTGGCTATATAAGGAGGGGAGGAGGCTAGACGCACATACACTTTCGTGCGGTTTAGAGGTGTTTTGCCAGAAACCCTAGCCACCTCCTGTCGTTGCCCTGCCCGGCGACCGGTGCTTGCACACCGACGCGGCGTTCCATCCAGGACGTGTGGACTGGCGTGGTGATGCTTTGCTGCTCTGCGGTGTGGAGAGGGCGATCCGCGGCGAGGACGATCCACTACAACGACGTCGCGAAGGATTCATGGCTAACGGCGTCTAGTGGTAATAGGTCTATGATCCCCTTCTTGCGAGTAGCTTTTCTGGTTTGCGATAGAAATTTTAATTTGTGCTAGTGTAGCATACAGCGTTCCCCAACAAGTTCGATGTCACAGAGATCAGTTTGTGCTATGCCACCGCACCCGCTAGTGTGCTCGCCAGGAGGTCCCCAGCTAGGTTGGCTGGATGAGTGAGAGTAGGATTAGTAGTTGAGACTTGAGTGTTGAGTCGCGTCTTAGAGTAATAAGTGTCGCCCTATAGGTGTTAGACTCCAGTGTGTTAGCTTAATTTGGATTTTCATGATTGCTAAATGCGCAATATGGGTTGCAAAGCCCTTAGGCATTGTGAGCAACCATGCTGAGTTATTATTAAATAATTAATAAAAATTTGGATTTTGAGTTACATACGTTGCCCCCGCATAAGTTTCTCTACTACTTTTCTATTCTTGTTTCCCCCTCATCTCTAAACCTTGGAGTAATCAATAGATGGTGAACACTCGTGGCAACAATGGAGGGAATGGAAGTGGTTCTCGCCCTAGTGAGAACCCAAATGATGGAAGACCTGTTCCACAGCCTGCACCTCAAGTCGACATGCAAAACTTTGGAGCTTTCCTTGTTGCACAGATTGTGACACCACGGAGTGTCGTAACCTTATTTAATGTGCTTGATGAGGTCAAAAACATTATGAAATATGGAATTGGAGGTTAGAACCATATGGTATGAGGTTTAATCGCGTTTCCGGGCCATTTCCGGGAGTTTGGGCCTTTTCGGGGGAGTTTGGGCCTAAAAGAAGGGGTTGTGGGCTTTGGTGGGATGGAGTATGAGTCCATTTAGGACTAGGATTCCTGTTTGGGCAGGTAAATAGGGCCCCCCCTTGCCCTAGCTTGCGTCCCCACCAGCCCCTTGTGCCCTAGCCGCCCCACCTCCCTCTCCCTCTTGGCCGTGCGCCTCCCCCCATTGCTCCCCACCTCTCCACCACCTCTCCTCCACCCCTTGCTGCCCTAGGGTAGCCTCTTCACCCCTGCACCTCGAAGATCCGTCCATTGGAGATGTTGGGATGAGATCTATTGTGATCCGGGAGGAGATCTATTGTGATGCCTTAGAATATGGGAGTGACCGTAGGGGGTTTTTCTCTCTTCTTTCGGTTTCGGAAGGAATGAAGGAAATGTTGGGAGATGAAACAATTGAGTTTTATGCTGCTTTTTAATATTAAAAATTGGAGTTTTGGGCTAGTTGTAGCTGGGCTGAGGAAACCTGGGCCTGGGCCGGGAATTCCCTTCCCACCTCCTCCTCCCCATGCCTTGGTGGGTCGGCCCACCTTCCCCTTTAGGTGGCGCCCCCCCTCCCTTGGCCGGCCACCTCCCCCAAAACCCTAGGGCGCCACCCCTCCTCCCCCTTGGTAGCCGCCCCCTCCCCTTCTCCTTCCCGGCGTGGTGGTTCGTGGATCCACCGCGGTTTGCGAAGAAAATTCGAGAGGAGGATCCGAGGGGCGAGTAGGAGGGACATATTTTCGTTTTTTGGGGTTCGTCGTGCGTTCTTCGTGGGTTCACAAGGGAGAACTCAAGGTAAAATTCCCGATCTTTTACCCCCTGTTCTACCTAGGATTAGGAGTGTATTAGATCTGGTGGTGTTTCATTTGGATGGATTTTGATAGGGTAGAAGGGTAGTTGTTCACGTGTTGCTGTTTCTGAAAGGGGAGATTGTGTAGCGCGGATTGTTTCGAGGTTTATGTGGCATAGATGATTTTTCCTGCAAAAACCTATAACTAGAAAGTTGTAGACAACGTCGAGACCTAGCTTCTGTAATTGTTTCAGAATTTTTGGGGCGTCGGTCTGAGAGTTATCTCTGTTGGAAGATGACGAACAGAATCTGGAAACAGATTTCGTCCACTGTGTTGGACGGTTGTTTAGGCATCTTTAACTGCGGAATTGAAATTTTTGACCTTCATGAAAATTGTAGATATCGTCAATATATAGCTACTGTAATTTTTTTGTATTTTTATGAACAGTAGAAAAAAAAACGAAATTGGGAAAATAGGGTGCTGCTGTTCGATCCGGACAGATCGGGGTTTTTTGGAGTTTAAACGGGAACGGGGAGTAGGTAGCGTGTGTTTGAATTGTGTGATCAATTGTGATGTCGCTATGTACTGAAATAATGTTTGTTCAGGTGGTGCCACTGCTGGGCGCAACTAGGTTCATCGTCCACGTCGGTAAAGGCAAGTGGAAGTAGTTGTATTGTTAAGCTATGCAACGTTGTTTGCTTC
The DNA here is from genome assembly GCA_036346355.1 of Rhipidocladum racemiflorum. NCBI lineage: Eukaryota > Viridiplantae > Streptophyta > Magnoliopsida > Poales > Poaceae > Rhipidocladum > Rhipidocladum racemiflorum. Next base: position 8,854,938 of record CM070576.1, on the reverse strand, counting down.
GCCTTCATTATAATCTCCAATTACAGCAATCATACATGGTTTAATTGCTTGCTTATATGATTGCTATATTCTGACTAGCATTGTGATATTGTTGTTTGGCTATGAATCATGAGTATGGTGAAGAATGATGTTGTTTACCTGATGAATTGTCTAATTACTTCATCTCGATGTTATTTGCTTTCTATCCATGCTATAAGATGGTAGGCAAACATGTGAACTCAGTGTAGGAAATTTTGAATGAATTCATGCTTGAAGCATTAACTGCATTATCATGCATTGGAAGTTTTGTCGACGCCTTGACGTCTTGGCGCGATCAATGCCGTACAACACCGTGTGTTCCTGAGAAAGGGCACGGTGAGGAGGAACATGGCATAAGCATGTGCATCAATCATATGCATTTTACTGAAGAGGTGTGGACTCTTTGATGTGGTATTGGACATGAGGAATGTGGAATACTAGATATATGGTGGATGTGTTATTTGTATTAGTTGTTCCGCTTGCTGAGATTACCCAATCTCACTACTTGTTGTTTTGATGTTTCCAGGTAGCGCACGTGAGTCGTAAGCATGAAGGGTGGGCTAGCAACACAATAAATCTTGTGGTGTCATCACGACTCACATGAACTAGTGCTTTAAATAATTCATTAGTTGGATGAAATTTTATTACATATAGACCCATTGTTGTTCCCTTTAAACTTGTTCTCGTTTATGGTTGTCCCATTAGAGAGGTGTTATATTTATGGTTGATACCTGGTTGAATTAGACTCGTTGTCTCTAGTATTGATGTCGTGATATTATTCCTATTTGAATTGCTTCCGTATTGTCCTGTTTTAGGGGAAATGCTGTCGAATTGTTCTTGTACAACAGTTGAGATTTATGGGGTGTTACATCTATTGGGTTTTTGTGCGTCGGGCGAAGGTATGGCCATGGGACTCTTTGGGGTTGGTCTAGGTACTGTTCTAAGGGTGATTATCAAGTTTTTAGATCAATTGGTGGTGCTGGAAGTGAGTAGATTAGACGAAATCTAGAAGTTGTCACGTTCTCTGTTTCGGGCAGCTTGAGCAGTCGACCTAGGGTTTAGGTTTTCACCAAATTAGGGTCGGAATTTGGTCGTACGGCTGTTGAATAAGTTGTAGGTAACTTCAATACCTTTCAGTGGGTATAAAAAACTTTAAATTCCGATCAGCCGTTTGAAAGTTATGGCTGTTTTACCGAGCGTGTTAAAATCTGTGACATGATTGGAACATATCACGGTATTTTGTAGATTAAACAACTTTAAATTCCGAATCAGTTTTTCCATATACTTAGAAAAAGTTAGGAAATTTCCTAAGCTACGCGAGGATGTACTCGTTTAATTGATTCCGAGTCTTAGAACCCGAGTTATGCCTTTTGTAGGTTGCTAGTTGAGACTAGATGAAATTGATTACATGATTTGATCACTTACCATGCTTTAATGATTGCCAATGATATGATGAGTATGTTTATTACGTTATTATGCCATGTGTTAGATGTACAAGTTATTTATGATGTTGGCATGTGTCGGGACCCCGAATTTGCAAATCCGGACCCTCTGTGTATTCAGCACTAGTCCAGGAACGCGCTAGTGCACACAGTCTTAACATCGGTATATATCACAATCATACCAAACGATACTATCAAAGTACTTTATTTAAATAATCAAAGGGTTACTCGACCTTATGGCCAAGTTACAAATATATGCCTCGCAAGGCGAAACTTATTAAAAGAGAAATAACAGCAGCGGAAAATCAAATAACTTCGTGGCGCCATCCAGTATACCACAGGCAATGGCCGGGCTCGCATCCCCTAAGTAGACGGGTCTTCTTGGAAATCCTCCTCAGCTGGCGTAATCTCCTCTTCAACTGGTATTGTGTTGAGGCAAGGGTGAGTACTTGGTACTCGACAAGTCATGCAGAATGCAAGCTAATATACTATATGCATGGCTTGGTACAAAGGAATAGCTCAAGGTATATTTGCGATATGACTTTTGACAAGTAATAAAAGTAGATTCGAAAGCAGTAGAAATAGGTAAAGCATAAATAACTTCTCAAGAAATTTAATAAACATTTTCCCCATCCTAAACCATATTTCCATCAACCTTATTACTAAACCAACCCAACTTTTCAAATCCAAGTTATTTTCAGAAAGTCTAATCCTTGACTGTAATTCCCGAGCATTGTCCAGTACCGTGGACTCGGCTATTCAAATAGATTCTACACTCTGCAGAGGTTATGCACTTTACCCACAAGATACAGTCAAACACCACAAAGGCGAGTTCCCGTAACAAAGCCTTTCGGAAGCCTCAAACAACACAGGTGGTCCTCTCCGGTTCGTGCTCTACACCATCCCTTCCCTTAGCCAAGGCGAAGTATGGGACCAACACACCGTTAGATGGGTATCTGGCCACGACCACGATCGCTCCCCGCACAATCACACAAGCGGTGTAATTGACACCACTGAGGCTCCACAAGTGAGTCCTTAGCGACTTAATCAACTAGGGCCGTCCCATTCCAGCCATGTGGTTGCAAGTATGACCAGATTCAAAGGCTTGCAAGGTTAAGTCCTTAGAGTGACCAGGGCAAGACTACCCGAAGAACCAAATCAACATCCCCAGTGCCACACTGGCCCACCTGATTACTCTTGCCACATGCCCCGGTCGAAAACTGTTTATCAAACCCCAGTTGATTACCATGCACCACGTGCCATCAACATCACATGATACTTTTCCAAAACAGGTTCAATATATCATTAAGTCAATATTAGCATTTGATTATCCAAAATCATGTCATGAGCACGTAAGCGAGTCTAAGCAGTATACTACAACGATCTAAACCCATGTTGGCAATTTAATAATGTCCAACTAGTAAACCACAACTAGGGTGACAAAGGGTCATGGCACATACTTAAGTAATCAAGGTGTCATATAGCAAATTGGTATTTATCTAACCCCCATGTTTAATCAAAGTATCTTTCTACTTGAACTAGCATGCAATAGTTTAAATCAAAATAGATTTCGAAATAGGATCAATATGGTCAAAGCACAACTTGCCTTCAAAAAGTACTTGCTCTTGGTCTTGAGTTGGATCTGAGTCAACACTTCTCCCTCGAATCCTTCCCAAGCACTTCAACGTCTACTCGTAAAGCGTGCAAATAGCAAATACACAAATAAACACTAGGCAAAAACATCCCAAAACTCCAAATAAAATCCATAAACAGAGAGAACATAATTTTCTGGATTTTTAGAAACTGGAATCGTCAAATTTGGAGTTAAAACGCAAAAGTTATGATTTATTAAAGTTTAAATAATCAATTAAATAATATTACAGAGAAAAACTTTAGTCCAAAAATTAAATAAAATTCATATTTGAGTAGATCTGAATTTTATACAAATTTAGAAATTTGAACCACTCAAATCGGAGTTGAAACGCAAAAGTTATAAGCGTTTGAAGTTTGAATCTAAATTTGAATCAATATTTCGAATTAATAAATCATTTTCTTTTTTGGAAATTAATTGTGCGTCGGCAAGGACACGTGGCAGCCTTCGATTGGGCGGTGGCGTCGGCCGCTCATGGGCTCGGCTCACGGCGGCGGTTCGGTCCACAGTGGACCCGGTCCACGGCTCCACGTGAAGGCGACATGTGGGACCCACTGTCGGTCAGGTGGTCTCACGCAAACGCGGTGGCGTGTGGGCCCTCGACATGCGGGGCCAGCGTGTCGAGGACAGCGCTTACACGGCGTCTGGCGCTGACCGCGTCGGTCCATCTCCTCGACACGTGGCGCCAATCGCGACCGTTGGTTTGAAAATCAGCGGCGCGGATTAGATCCAGGGTTAACACGTTAAACTACTCGATGATCGTGGGCGTTCGATCTAGATCGGACGGTCCAGATCTAATCCTATAATCGCATCGCTACAGACGCGTGGCGATTGTGAACCGTTGGATCTTGATCCAGCGGTCCGAATCTACTCGGGTTTATAACACGTGAACTCACCTCAACCGTCCGTCTGGATCGGCGGTCCTCGAGCTTCGCGAGTCCGGCGATGGCACGGGCGAAGCTTGGGCACCGAGGCGAACGACGGCGAGCCCGACGGCGTTCGGGGTTGCTCGGCGAGATGAAGGGTCCTTCGGGTGCGTCTCGGCGAGGACTCGGATCTGGGCTCCTTCGGCGGAAGACGGCAGACGGCGGCGAATCGAGCAAAACCGCGGCGGTCACTTCCTCCAACTTCTGGCCCGAGCTCGCACGCGAATAAGCAGCCAGCGGCTCGGGCGAGATGGCTCGGGAACAGTGCGCAAGGATGAGGGCAACCTCGGGGACATCTCACGCTTTAAATAGCCTCGGCGTTCGTGCCCTGAGCGGAAACCTAGTTCTTTCTGGCGGCGGGCGCGGCGGAGTCCGGCTTCGGACTCGGCGGGGACGATGAAGCTTCGGCCGTCCACGTGGCACGATCAACGGCCACGATCGCGACGGCGCGATCGGATCCGGGCGGATACGGCTCGAACCGTCTGGCGGATCTCACCGTTGGATCTTGATCCAACGGTTGGGATTGATTAGGTTTAGAGTGGGTTTGGTCGAGTCACGTGGCTCGGTCGGACTCGAGTCCGACTTCGGGTTCGACTTCGGTCGGATGAACGATACTTGACCCGAGTTGAATTTCCAGCGATTTTAATATTTAAAATAATTCCCGATAATTCATTTAATTCATTAAAAATAGCAAATGACTCAGAGAAAAATTCGAGAAAAATTACGGAAAATACTTTGGATCATTTTGGACTCAAATAAAATATTTCCAACAAAATTTTATTTGCAAAATTAAATTCTTTAATTATTTCAAAATGGAATAAATTCAAATAAATTCCAAATAAATCCAAATAAATTTCAGAAAATTCCAAAAATTCACCAAAGTGCCAAATCACACATGAATTTAAGAAAAGCAAAATTTTGGGGTGTTACAAACCTCCCCCCCTTAATAGAATCTCGTCCCCGAGATTCAGGGCTTACTAAAGGAATAGGTTTGGAAATTCTTTCTTCAAATCCTCTTCGCTCCCAAGTCGCTTCGCTTTCTTCATGGTTGCTCCAATCGAACTCTCTGAAGCGGGTTGACTTGTTTCTAGTTTCTCGATCCATTGTGTCTAGAATCCTCACGGGATACTCCTTATAAGTCAAATCCTCTTGCAACTCAATTGATTCTAACGGTCTGCATTCCTCGGGAACTCGGAGACACTTCTTTAATCGGGACACATGGAATACATCATGTACTCCACCTTAGCTGTGGCAACTCGGTGATAAGCAACCGCCTCTGCGGCTCAAAATCTTAAATGGTCCAACATAGCAGGTGCAAGTTTCCCTTTGGCATGGAACCTCTTAACTCCCTGAGAGGCGTAACTCTGAGGTATACAAAGTCTTACGGTTCAAAACTCAAATCTCGGCGACGATTGTCGGCATAACTCTTACGTCGAGATTGGGCTATCTTCAACCTTTCCCTAATCATGGCGACTGTTCTTGACTTCTTGAAGAATATCAGGCCCAAAGACACGGCGCTCGCCGGTCTCATTCCAATTCAATGGCGTCCGATGGTCGACCATACAAAGGCCTCAAAAGGTGACATCTCAGAACTAGCACGATAACTATTGTTGTAATCCGAACTCGGCATACGGCAAACTTTTATCCCAAGAGGTAGCATAAGCCAATGCACAAGCTCTCAACATATCCTCCGAATCTGGTTGACTCTTTCGGTCTGTCCATCCGTGCATGGATGATAAGTCACATCTTGAAGTTTAAACGGGTTCCCATGGCTTCATGCAACTTATTCCGAGAATCTTGAGGTAAATTGGGTACCTCGTCCGATACAATCCTCTTTGGCACTCCGTGCAAACAAACAATCCCGATCATGTACAACTCGCTAACTTATCTCCGAGTAGGTGGTCTTCACGGGGATAAAATGGGCTACTTTGGTCAAGCGATCCACTATAACCCATATGGAGTCATAACCCCCTTGAGTCTTGACAAGAACCGGTAATGAAATCCATTCCGATTTCCTCCCACTTCCACTCGAGGTATCTTCGGTAATTTGTAGCAATCCTGGGTCTCTCGATGCATTGCCTTGACTCTGCGGCATACGTCGCACAATGCAACATGCTCGGCAACTTCACGTTTCATACTCGGCCACCAGAATCTCTCCTTGAGATCTGATACATCTTGGCGCTTCGGGGGTGAATTGAGTACTTGGAGTCATGGGCTTCTTCCAAAATCGATCGCTTTAACTCCTCCTTGTTAGGCACACAACCGACCCTTCATCCATAACGTGCCTGCTTCATCCAATTTGAAGTCCTCTGCCTTGCCTTCCTCCTTGATGGACTTAATCCTGCGGATCTTGTCATCATCCTTCTGTCCTTCTCGGATCCGGTCCTCTAAGGTAGGCTTTACTTCCAATGCGGCCAAGAATCCGCTAGGTACAACCTCAATCTTCATTTTCTGAAAATCCTTACATAACTCATCCTGGCTTGTGGCTAGCAGCGTACTCACGGTATGGCTTTTCCGACTCAGAGCATCGGCTACTACGTTGGCCTTCCCGGGATGGTAATGGATTCCAACATTGTAGTCCTTGATCAACTCTAACCATCTCCTCTGCCTCATATTCAGATCCGACTGGGTGAATATGTACTTAAGGCTCTTATGATCCGTATACACTTCACATCTGTTTCCAATCAGATAGTGACGCCACATCTTCAAAGCATGCACTATGGCAGCTAACCCCAAGTCATGTGTCGGATAATTTTCCTCATGCGGCCTCAACTGCCTTGATGCATAAGCGACAACCTTTCCATTCTACATCAGCACACATCCAAGTCCTTGGCGCGATGCGTCACAATAAACATCGAAGCTCTGAGCAACATCCGGTAGAACTAACACTTTGGCCGACGTCAATCGCTTCTTCACTCACAAATCCTTTCTCACATTCTGGTGTCCATGCAAACTTCTTTTCCTTCTTCAGCAATTGCGTAAGAGGTTTCGCAATTGTCGAGAAGCCTTCAATGAAACGGCGGTAGTATCCTGCCATTCCAAGGAAACTCGAATGCAGGTCACGAGTCTTGGTGCTCCCAATGTAACACGACTTCTTCTTTGCTTGGATCTACGGAGTCTCCTTCTGCGGTCATTACATGTCCAAGAAACTCCACCTTGTCCTTCCAAAAATCACACTTGCTGAACTTGGCGAAAAGTTGTCGTTCCTCGACTTTTCCAAAACTCGCCTTAAGTGTTCGGCATGTTCATCCTCTGTCTTGGAGTAGATTAGGATATCGTCTATGAACACGACGACAAACTTGTCCAAATATTTCATGAACACTTTATTCATCATATTCATGAAATAGGTCATGATTCGTCAGCCAAAGGACATATTTGTGAACTCGTAATGTCCATATCTTGGCGAGAATGCAGTCCTCGAATATCTTCTGATCGGATCTTCAAGCGATGGTATCCCGATCTCGAGATCAATCTTGGAGAAAACTCGGCTCCTCTTAACTGATCAAACAAATCATCAATCCTGGGTAGCGGATACTTATTCTTCACGGTGACTTCATTGAGTGCACGGTAGTCAATGCACATCCCGAAACTCCGTCCTTCTTCTTGACAAACAAAACTGGTGCTCCCCACGGCACGAACTCGGTCTCGATAAATCCTTTCTCCATTAACTCTTCTAGCTGTTTCTTCATTTCTACCAACTCCTCGGTGGACATCCGATAGGGTCTCTTTGCTATCGGTCTTTGTGCAGTACAAGCTCTATCACAAACTCTATGTCCCTGTCGCGGCATACCAGGTAGGTCTTCGGGAAAAACATCCGGGTACTCATTCACTCTTTGGGACATCCTCTATGCTGATTGCCTTGGTAATGCTGTTAACCATCAGCTGTCCATCTCTAAGCTGCAGTGGCTTGAAATTCCACTTTCTTCCCACACGGGCTCTCAATCGAGATAGTCCTTCGTCCACAATCCAATACTGACCTTGTGCTTGGATAACCAATCCATTCCCAATATGACGTCTAAGGTGCGGGTCTCCAAAATTAAAAGGTTTGCTAGGAATTCTATTCCACCTATTAGTATTCTCACCCGGAACATCCTACTTTCGTTCGGAGTTCGGAACCAGGGTTTGAACTAAAAGCATGCACTTAAGTCTTGCAATCCTTAAATCATTTCTAGTAGCAAAGCCTTGCGAAACAAGCGAATGCGAAGCTCAGAGTCAAACAAAGCTGCAGTGCCGAGTTAACAAGTAACTTACCCAAAGACTGACGTCAGTAGCATTCTGCAGGTGCATCTGCGGTGACATGGTTGACTCGGCCTCTCACCACGATGCAGGGTGTGGCTCCCGTGTCTTTGGCGTCCTAGCTGGGTGGTTCCTAGGTTGAAACGAATCGGGGTCGCTCCTGCTGTCTTCTTTGGACAAGCTGTTGGCAAAGTGTCCTGGCTCGTTCTTGATTGTAACAGCGCCTCTGTTCCTTCTTGCCGACTGCTCGAGTAAGCGTTTCTAAGCGGGGGCTGGGGTTTGGTAGTTACGATTGGCAGGTCTTGGTGCCGAGGATGGTGTCCTTGTTGCATTGTGGTTGGAATCAAGAATTGATTTGGTGCAACTCTCAAGCGGCTATGCGTTCCTGGCGTGATCCTTGCTTTGTTGCATCCTGCGCTTCTGTTCTCATCCAGTTCCTTGCGCTTGTCCTCAAGAATAAGTGCCTTATTCACCAACTCTTGGAAATCTGGAAAGGTGTGGGTGATCAACCCTACTTGCAATCTGAGTTAAGTCCCTTCATAAACGAGACTGTCTGGATTTATCTGTCGCGCTACATCCTCAAAGCGTGGCGCGCTAGCTGTGTGAACTTGTTCAGTAGTCGGCCACTGGCTGATTACCTTGCTTTAATGCTCTGAACTCCTCCTTCTTAAGGTCCATGATTCCTTCAGGCACGTGATCTTGCCGGAATGCAAATGTGAACTCTTCCCAAGTGATATCTTGAGGGTTCTCTGCGTGGCACAGAAGTTCTCCCACCATTCGCAATGTTTCCTTCCAACCGATGAGAAGCGTAAAGTACCTTCTCATTCCCTATGCATTGAGCTATGTGTAGCTTCCTCTCAATTGATCTTAACCAATCATCGGCCTCCAATGGATTGGCATTCCCAGGAAGAAAGTGGGTGGGTGAGTCCTCATGAACTCGATGACCTTGTATTCTCGGGCGTGGTCCCCGATTAACTTGATTAGCAAAGTGGCCTGAGCAAAGGACGTGCTGCATTTGTTGCATCATAGCATGCATCAACTGAGTCTGGGCAGCAAGAAACGCTCCGAAATTCTGCATATCAATCAAGCGGTCTGGTGCTCTATCATTGGGGTTTTCTGGGCGAACCACTCCCATTGCTTCCAAAGTTCCCACGGGTGTTCACCATCTGTCCGATTTGCTCTAGGTTTAGAGATGAGAGGGAAACAAGAATAGACAAGTAATATGGAACTTATGCGGGCGAAAGGGGTAACTTTAAGGTCCATCTTTATTATTAATAACTTGGTATGGTTGCTTACAATGCCTAAGGGCCTTGCAACACATCTGCACACTCAAAGAAACAAAGCAAATCCAAATCGAACTAACTCGAGTCTAACGCCTAAAGGGTGACTCTTTATTCTATGACTCGACTCGTGAAGGAGTCTCACTATAGAACCTATGCTCACTCATCGAGAAAACCTCCACGGCCTGATGCGGTCTTTGTGGCATAGGCGTAACGATTGCCATGTCCAGCAAGCTGTGTCCTCTATGGTAGTCGAAGAAGCGGTGTCCTCATCGAGATCTGACTCCTCTGGATCTGGCTCGTGTAGCTCAATCTTGGCTCGGGTCCGGTCCGTACAAAGTCATCTCCAACTCGTCAATCCTTCGTAGAAGGTGTGCCACATACTCTTGAGCTTCCCGCCATCTGTTCTTCTCTCGTCGTGATCTCCTTGCGGGCCTTCAGCAGCTCCTTGCTTGTATTATCTAGTACATCCTCCTGGCGACGACAAATCGTGCCAATCGTGTAACCGTGGCATCCTCATCCTGAATCTCCTTCGGTCGAGAAGGTTATCGCTGCGCGGATGGTAGCGAACACCGCATTCTCCAACTCTCGGCGTAGATACGGGTAATGTGCCGCATTGCGCGGCGTCGTGATACTTCTTGGATACCCATCTGCATTGTAGATCTCTGGCAAAGGTAAAGGTATCGAGCGATTGCCTGGCCCTTTTTCCTAGCGGTACCTCAATCTTCACGTCACAAGCCTTGATCAATCCCGCTTGTCCGATCACTTCCACTTGGTATTGGGGCTTCTCAAAATCTCTCGAGAGTCTCAGAGCATATGCCAAAGTTCCGCGGCGTGACCAACTCCCCGATCAACGTAGTTGAACTCTTCCTCCATCTGTCACAAGAGTGCTTTACGTAAGAACTCGGAATTTTTAAATTGTGACAAGGTAAGGGAAAATTTCAGCAAGAGACAAGAAAAGAGAGAAGGGGATAAGTCGAGATGTCATTTCTTGTCTTCACAAATTTTTAGCTTTAGAAAATAGGTTTTATCCTCACTACGACCATTCTAGCTTAGGGTTGAGCCTACAGTCAAGTATGGCTCGATACCACCTCTGTCGGGACCCGAATTTGCAAATCCGGACCCTCTGTGTATTCAGCACTAGTCCAGAACGCAGCTAGTGCACACAGTCTTAACATCGGTATATATCACAATCATACCAAACGATACTATCAAAGTACTTTATTTAAATAATCAAAGGGTTACTCGACCTTATGGCCAAGTTACAAATATATGCCTCGCAAGGCGAAACTTATTAAAAGAGAAATAACAGCAAATGAAAATCAAATAACTTTGTGGCGCCATCCAAGATACCACAGCAACTGACCGGCTCGCATCCCTAAGTAGACGGGTCTTCTTGGAAATCCTCCTCCGAACCTGGCGTAATCTCCTCTTCAACTCGGTATTGTGTTGAGGCAAGGGTGAGTACTTGGTACTCAGCAAGTCATGCCTGTAATGCAAGCTAATATACTATATGCATGGCTTGGTACAAAGGAATAGCTCAAGGTATATTTGCAAAGAAATGACTTTTGACAAGTAATAAAAGTAGATTCGAAAGCAGTAGAAATAGGTAAAGCATAAATAACTTCTCAAGAAATTTAATAAACATTTTCCCCATCCTAAACCATATTTCCATCAACCTTATTACTAAACCAACCCAACTTTTCAAATCCAAGTTATTTTCAGAAAGTCTAATCCTTGACTGTAATTCCCGAGCATTGTCCAAAGATCACGTGGACTCGGCTATTTAAATAGATTCTACACTCTGCAGAGGTTATGCACTTTACCCACAAGATACAGTCAAACACCACAAAGGCGAGTTCCCGTAATAAAGCCTTTCGGAAGCCTCAAACAACACAGGTGGTCCTCTCCGGTTCGTGCTCTACACCATCCCTTCCCTTAGCCAAGGCGAAGTATGGGACCAACACACCGTTAGATGGGTATCTGGCCACAGCCACGATACGCTCCCCCGTACAATCACACAAACGGTGTAATTGACACCACGAGGCTCCACAAGTGAGTCCTTAGCGACTTAATCAACTAGGGCCGTCCCATTCCGGCCATGTGGTTGCAAGTATGACCCAGTTCAAAGGCTTGCAAGGTTAAGTCCTTAGAGTGACCAGGGCAAGACTACCCGAAGAACCAAATCAACATCCCCAATGCCTCAACTGGCCCACCTGATACTCTTGCCACATGCCCCGGTCGAAAACTGTTTATCAAACCCCAGTTGATTACCATGCACCACGTGCCATCAACATCACATGATACTTTTCCAAAACAGGTTCAATATATCATTAAGTCAATATTAGCATTTGATTATCCAAAATCATGTCATGAGCACGTAAAGGTGTCTAAGCAGTATACTACAACGATCTAAACCCATGTTGGCAATTTAATAATGTCCAACTAGTAAACCACAACTAGGGTGACAAAGGGTCATGGCACATACTTAAGTAATCAAGGTGTCATATAGCAAATTGGTATTTATCTAACCCCCATGTTTAATCAAAGTATCTTTCTACTTGAACTAGCATGCAATAGTTTAAATCAAAATAGATTTCGAAATAGGATCAATATGGTCAAAGCACAACTTGCCTTCAAAAAGTACTTGCTCTTGGTCTTGAGTTGGATCCTGAGTCAACACTTCTCCCTCGAATCCTTCCGGCACTTCAACGTCTACTCGTAAAGCGTGCAAATAGCAAATACACAAATAAACACTAGGCAAAAACATCCCAAAACTCCAAATAAAATCCATAAACAGAGAGAACATAATTTTCTGGATTTTTAGAAACTGGAATAAATCAAATTTGGAGTTAAAACGCAAAAGTTATGATTTATTAAAGTTTAAATAATCAATTAAATAATATTACAGAGAAAAACTTTAGTCCAAAAATTAAATAAAATTCATATTTGAGTAGATCTGAATTTTATACAAATTTAGAAATTTGAACCACTCAAATCGGAGTTGAAACGCAAAAGTTATAAGCGTTTGAAGTTTGAATCTAAATTTGAATCAATATTTCGAATTAATAAATCATTTTCTTTTTTTCGGAAATTAATTATTGCGTCAGCAAGGACACGTGGCAGCCTCTGATTGGGCGGCTGACGTCAGCCGGCTCATGGGCTCAGCTCACGGCGCGGTTCGGTCCACGGTGGACCCGGTCCACAGCTCCACGTGAGACTGACATGTGGGACCCACTCGCCGCAGTGGTCTCACGCAAACGCGGCCGACGTGTGGGCCCTCTCGACATGCGGGGCCCGCGTGTCGTGACACGCGCTTACACGCCAGACGGGCGCCGACCGCCGGTCCATCTCCTCGACACGTGGCGCAATCGCGACCGTTGGTTTGAAAATCAACGGCGCGGATTAGATCCAGGGTTAACACGTTAAACTACTCGATGATCGTGGGCCGTTCGATCTAGATCGGACGGTCCAGATTTAATCCTATAATCGCACTGCTACAGCACGTGGCGATTGTGAACCGTTGGATCTTGATCCAACGGTCCAGATCTACTCGGGTTTATAACACGTGAACTCACCTCAACCGTCCGATCTGGATCTGACGGTCCTCTGAGCTCGCGGAGTCCGGCGATGGCACGGCGAAGCTTGGGCACCGGAGACGAACGACGACGAGCCCGACGGCGTTCCGGTTGCTCCGGCGAGATGAAGGGTCCTTCGGTGCGTCTCGACGCGAGGACTCGGATCTGGGCTCCTTCTCGGAAGACGACGGACGGCCAGCGGAATCGAGCAAAAACATGGCGGTCACTTCCTCCAACTACGGCGAGCTCGCACGAATAACGACGGCGGCTCGGCGAGTAGATGGCTCGGGAACGGGTGCGCAAGGATGAGGGCAACCTCGGGGACATCTCACGCTTTAAATAGCCTCGGCGTTCGTGCCCTAGACGGAAACCTAGTTCTTACTGGCAAGTGGGCGCGGCGGAGTCCGGCTTCGGACTTCGGCGGGGACGATGAAGCTCACCGTCCCACGTGGCACGATCAACGGCCACGATCGCGACGGCGCGATCGGATCCGGCCGGATACGGCTCGAACCGGTACGGGCGGATCTCAGCCGTTGGATCTTGATCCAACGGTTGGGATTGATTAGGTTTAGGAGTGGGTTTGGTCGAGTCACGTGGCTCGGGTCGGACTCGAGTCCGACTCGGGTTCCGACTCGGTCGGATGAACAGTACTTGACCCGAGTTGAATTTCCAGCGATTTTAATATTTAAAATAATTCCCAGTAATTCATTTAATTCATTAAAAATAGCAAATGACTCAGAAAAATTCCAGAAAAATTCTGGAAAATACTTTGGATCATTTTGGACTCAAATAAAATATTTCCAACAAAATTTTATTTGCAAAATTAAATTCTTTAATTATTTCAAAATGGAATAAATTCAAATAAATTCCAAATAAATCCAAATAAATTCCAGAAAATTCCAAAAATTCACCAAAGTGCCAAATCACACATGAATTTAAGAAAAGCAAAATTTTGGGGTGTTACAGCATGATTGCATACATGGCATGATACATGGCCCGGGCGGTGACAAAAATAACTAGTCCGGGGAAGGTCGGTGAGAAAGTTATGACTATTCCGGAGAGACAATGAGTAAGTCCTACATCGTGATTCCATCCACCGTGGTGTTTGGAAGCGAGGAGTAGGCACCCTCCATCTTCGGGATGGAAGGGGGGAGAGGGTGCACGCCGACGGGTGTGTACTCAACCATACCGGTATGAGTTTCCAAGGAGAATGAGCATAGCATCGCATTGCATACATAATGATGATGATAATGAAATGTGATCATGAATGAGATGATTTACATGATGTTAGTTGTTATAGCCATGTAATTGTTATTTTTGTACCATTGCAATATGCTTGCTGAGTTTTGAACTCACGCTTGTGTTTTCTTGTTGTTTTAGGTACCATGAGACCGGCATGCGGGGAAGGGAAATAGTCACACTTCTACACGTAGTTTCACTCATTCGTCTCACAAGTCATTCAATTGGGTTTCGATAATAAACTAAGTGTGATGCTTATTGTTCTATGGTTTAGCTTTGCGTTATAAGAGTCTTATTGTCCGTTTGGCTCATGGAGACATTTAATGTTTGGAATTAGACTTATATTGTTGTCAAGTCTTTAATTATTACTATTTTAGTTGTCTCTCATAATGCCTTATATTGCTATGCTATTGTGTTTCCTTCGATTCATGTTAAAACAAAGGAGATGCTGCCGAAATTTCGGGTTTTAGCATTTACTCCTTTGCTGTAATTTACCTTAATTTTTGGTATTTAGTTGTTGTTCAGCTTATGTTTGGTAGCATTCGGGCATACTAGATGCTGAGGTGTTACACAGATGTAGTTGATGCACACCATGATGGAACAGATGCAGCACATCACTTCTCAAACCACTGCCAACCAGGCCAATCATGCTAATCAGGGACAGCGGCCGTACTCCAAGCTGTTAGAATTCATGAGGACCCATCCACCCACATTCTCTGGCAATGCCAATCCACTGCAGGCGGATGATTGGATGAGGTCCATTGAGAGGAATCTGCACATTACACAATGTAATGGGAATGAGAGGGTACTGTATGCATCTCATTAGCTGGAAGGGACCGCAACCGAATGGTGTGAGAATTTCTGCGCTTCGCATGAGAACCCATAGGAGATCTCTTGGGAGGAGTTCACTACTGCATTTTGTCAGTAACATGTACTTGAGGGAATCATGGAGCTAAAGAAGGAAGAATTCAAAGCTCTGTAGCAAGGCAGCCAGCCAGTGACCGATTACCTGAACAAGTTCACCCAGCTAGTTGGCTATGCACATGAAGACGTAATGATAGATAAAGCAAGACAGTCTTGTTTCATGAAGGGGCTGAACTCAGCGCTGCAGGTGGGACTGATCACACACACATTTCTAGATTTTTAAGAGCTAGTGAATAAGGCATTTATTCTGGAGGACAAGCACAAAGAGCTGAAGGATAACCGGAAGCGCCGAATGGCACAACAGGGAGCTTTCCAAGGAGCAGAACGGTTGAGGGTTGCGCCCAATCAATTTTTCAAGTTCCAACCGAAGAATACCGTCAATACATCGTTGTCTGCACCGTGTCCAACTGGTTAGAGTTTGCAGACCCCCGCCCAAACTTGTGATCAGACCGGAGGAAATCCACAAATGGCAGGAAGACGATGTTACAATTGCAATAAGCCAGGGCACTTCACTAACAATTGCCCTAAGAGAAGAGGTGTTACGCCAGTTCGCATCAACTTAGGGACTACACCTACAAGGATGCCCACACCAGGAAGGAACTGTGGAGCTACTCAAGTTGGAGCCACACCTCAAGCAACATTGAGAGGCCGAGTTAACCACATCCCCACTGATGGAGTTCGTAATGCAGCGGATGTAAATCGGGTAAGTTCCTAGTTAACTCAGTACCTGCAATAGTCTTGTTTGACTCTGGAGCTTCCCATTCGTTTGTTTCTCGAGATTTTGCTGTTAAGAAATGACTTAGAAATTTTGAATCTTAAGTGCATGCTTTTAGTTCAATTCCTTATATCAGAACATCGAACTAAAGTACGATGTTCGGGGGTAAAGTTACTAATAAATAGGGTAGAGTTTCTATCGAACATTATTATATTGGTACGATAAATGTCAATTTGGAAATGGATTGGTTGTCCAAACAGAAGGTTGTGTTAGATTGTGGACGAAGAGTCGTATCGGTTGAGAGCCTAGGTGGGAGAAAAGTTGAGTTTCAGGAAATCACACCCCGAGGTCGACCCTGATCTTGCGCACCCGTAGCCCCTACTCACCAAGGCAGAACCGCCGCCGTTTAGCCGCGATTGCTCGCTGTAGTTGCGCGCCGCTCCGCCACGGTTTTTGCTTCGTTCCGCCGCCGTCCGCCGTTCCCCGCCGCCGTTGACCTCAGATCCGGACTCACCGCGACGAGACGCACCCGAAGGGACCTCTCACCTCGCCGGAGGAGCCCGCAAACGCCGTTGCCCGTGTCGCCGTCCCCAGCTCCGGCCAGCCAACTCCGCCGCACGCCATCGCCGTCGCTCGAAGCTTCTCAGCCGTCCGATCAAGATCCAACGTTCCAGATTGCGCCACGTCATCTCACGGTGAGATTTCGTCCAAAACCACTAGATCCAATCTTGACCGTCCGATCTAGATTTAACGGTCCAGATCAAACGCGTTAACCCAAACGCGTGAGAGCCAGATCTAATCTGGGCCGTTCAAATTCAAATCAACGGCCGAGATTGCGCCACGTGTCGGGAAGTCTGACCGCCGCGGTCAGCGCCCCCGTGCGTGTGACGCTGACACGCCGGGCCCGCGTGTGAGCGACGTGACCAAACCGCACCATGACGTCACGCTGACGTCATGGCGGGCTCAAGATGTTAGAGGTCGTTTCCAATGAGCGCTGACGTCAGCAATGACGTCACCAATGGGACCCACCTGTCAGCACCGTGGGCTGAGCCCCGCTGACGTCAGCAATGACGTCACCCGAGGGGGACCCACCTGTCAGTGACACGTTGAGTCGTGGACCGAGTCCACGGTAGACCCGAGCCGAGCGTGGACCGAGTCCATGGACCGGCTGACGTCAGCAGACCAATCAGAGGCTGCCACGTGTCACAGCTGACGCAATAATTAATTTCCGAAAAAGAAAATGATTTATTAATTCGAAATAATGATTTCAGATTTTGATTCAAACTTCAAACGCTTATAACTTTTGCGTTTCAACTCCGATTTGAGTGATTCAAATTTCTAAATTTGTATAAAATTGAGATCTACCTAAATATGAATTTTATTTAATTTTTGGACTAAAGTTTTTCTCTGTAAAATTATTTAATTGATTATTTAAACTTTAAATAATCATAACTTTTGCATTTTAACTCCGAATTTGACGATTTCAGTTCCTAAAAATCCAGAAAATTATGTTCTCTCTGTTTATGGATTTTATTTGGATGTTTGGACACTTTTTATCCACTGTTTTATTCATTTGTTGCTATTTGCACGCGTAACGAGTAGACGTTGAAGTGCCGGAAGGATTTGAAGGAGAAGTGTTGACTCAGGATCCAACTCAAGACCAAGAACAAGTAGTTTTTGAAGGCAAGTTATGCTTTGACCATGTTGATCCCATTTTGAAATCTATTTTGGTTCAAATTATTGCATGCTAGTTCAATTAGAAAATACTTTATTTAAATATGGGAGATTAGATAAATACCAAATTGCTGTATGACACCTTGATTAATTAAATATGTGCCATGACCCCTTGTCACCCTAGTTGTGGTTTACTAGTTGGACATAATCAAATTGCCAACATGGGTTTTAGACCGTAGTAGTATATTGCTTAGACCTGCTACGTGCTCATGACATGATTTTGGACAATCAAATGTTAATATTGACTTAATGATATATTGAACCTGTTTTGGAAAGGTATCATGTGATGTTGATAAGCACGTGGTGCATGGTAATCAACTGGGGTTTTGATAAATAGTTTTCGGCCGGGGCATGTGGCAAGAATGATCGGAGTGGGCTGGTGGCAATCGGGATGTTGATTTGGTTCTTCGGGTAGTCTTGCCTGGTCACTCTAAGGACTTAACCTTGCAAGCCTTTGAACTGAGTCATACTTGCAACCACATGGCTGGAATGGGACGGCCCTAGTTGACTAAGTCGCTAAGGACTCACTTGTGGAGCCTCAGGGTGTCAATTACACCGTTTGTGTGATTGTGCGGGGGAGCGTATCGTGGTCGTGGCCGATACCCATCTAACAAAGTGTGTTGGTCCCATACTTCGCCTTGGTTAAGGGAAGGGATGGTGTAGAGCACGAACCGGAGAGGACCACCTGTGTTGTTTGAGGCTTCTGAAAGGCTTTGTTACGGGAACTCGCCTTTGTGGTGTTTGACTGTATCTTGTGGGTAAAGTGCATACCCTCTGCAGAGTATAGAATCTATTCGAATAGCCGAGTCCGCGGTATTGGACATCGCTCGGGGATTACAATCAAGGGTTAGATTTTCTGAAAATAACTCGGATTTGAAAGGTTGGTTTGGATTAAAGAATGATGTTAATGGAAATGTGGATTAGGATGGGAAAGATGTTTATTAAACTCCTTGAACAGTTACTTATGCTATACTCGTTTCTACTGCTTTCGAATCTACTTATGATACTTGTCAAATGCTGTTTACTGCAAATATACCTTGAGCTATTCCTTTGTACCAAGCCATGCATATAGTATATTAGCTTGCATTCTGTGCATGACTTGCTGAGTACCAAGTACTCACCCTTGCCACAATACAACACCAGTTGAAGAGGAGACTACACCATCTTTGGAGGAGGAGCTCCACGAGGAACCGTCTAGTTAGGGAGCGAGCCCAGTCAGTTGCCTGTGGTATACTGGATGGCGCCACGAAGTTATCTTATTTTCCGCTGCTATTATCTCTCTTATAATAAGTTCCGCCCTGCGAGGCGTACATTTGTAACTTGACCTTAAGGTCGGGTAACCAGTTTGATTATTTAATTAAAGTACTTTATTAGTATCGAGTGGTATGATTGTGATATTTACCGATGTTAAGACTGTGTGCACTAGCGCGTTCCTGGACTAGTGCTGAATACACAGAGGGTCCGGATTTGCAAATTCGGGGTCCCAACATCAAGTTGGAGCCACACCTCAAGCAACAGTGAGAGGCCGAGTTAACCACATCCCCACTGATGGAGTTCAGAATGCAACGGATGTCGTACTGGGTATGTTCCTAGTTAACTCAGTACCTGCAATAGTCTTGTTTGACTCTGGAGCTTCCCATTCGTTTGTTTCTCGAGATTTTGCTGTTAAGAAATGACTTAGAAATTTTGAATCTTAAGTGCATGCTTTTAGTTCAATTCCCTATATCAGAACTTCGAACTAAAGTACGATGTTCGGGGGTAAAGTTACTAATAAATTGGGTAGAGTTTCTATCGAACATTATTATATTGGTACGATAAATGTCAATTTAGAAATGGATTGGTTGTCCAAACAGAAGGTTGTGTTAGATTGTGGACGAAGAGTCGTATCGGTTGAGAGCCCAGGTGGGAGAAAAGTTGAGTTTCAGAAATCACGGTTGATGGTTAACAGTGTGAAGATCACAAGATAGAAGATGTATCGATTAGTTCTTGAATGCCCAGATGTTTTTTCGAAAGATTTACCCGGTATGCCACCGAATAGAGATATGGATTTTGTGATCGAGCTTGTACCTAGTACAGCCCCAATAGCTAAGAGACCTTATCGGATGTCTACCGATGAGTTGGTGGAAATGAAGAAGCAGTGTTAGTCTTACCTGATGTTCACCACAGCTTTGATATTTATTGTGATGCATCATGCTAAGAACTTGGATGTGTGTTGATACAGAATAGAAAGGTAGTTGCTTATGCTTCGAGGCAGTTAAGGCTGCACGAAGAGAATTATCCGACGCATGACTTGGAGTTGGTTGCCGTAGTGCATGTCTTGAAGCTATAGCGTCATTATCTCATTGGAAACAGATGTGAAGTATATATAGACTATAAGAGTCTAAGTACATCTTCACTCAGTCGTACTTGAATATGTGGCAGAGGAGATGGTTGGCATTGATTAAGGACTATAACGTGAGAATTCACTACCATCCCAGTAAAGCTAATGCGGTAGCCGATGCCTTGAGCTGGAAGAGCCATACAGTGAATATGCTGATAGAGGTGAGTTAGGCCGAGTTATGCAAAGATTTTTTGAAGCTGAAAATTTTGGGAGTAGCTAGCATTCTCAAAATTTTGGGGTGCGGGTCACCATATAAAGTTAGAGAGAGATTATTAATAAAATATTATTAAAAATAGATTATTTAATAAAAAAAATTCATTATTAGAAAACTCGCGCCACCTCTGAAATTCTTTTCGCATCCGATGTTCTTTTCCCTGGTCAGGACAGCACCAAAGAGGTAATTGATAAAGTTCGGGTGTTCAAAGCGCGTGGATTCCCATAAGCTTCACGATCAAGCTACCTATCCATTTTCCAGCTATATTCTCTTTTGGAGGGGAATATATGGTTGTCTGCTTAGCAATTGCGTACGGAGACATCAAAATCTGTTCTCCATGTATCGACACATGTATTTATTGCTCATGCCACATAGCTCTCGAGATACCGCTGAATACATACATATTACAAAGATGGTTCCCTCAAGCAGCAGCAGTGTTGTGAAGCTGGGCCCATGGGGATTAACAGGCACCGACCACCACCCGTGGGACGACGGCGGCGGCTACACCGGCATCCGCAGCATCACCATCCAGCACTCGGCTGGGGGGTCGAGACGATTCAGGTGGAGTACGACCTGTTCGGGGAGTCTGTGCTGAGCAAGAAACAAGGAGGAGGAGCCCAGAAAATGGAGCCCGAAACCGAAAAGGTACGTAGGATACGATTATATATACACACACTAATATAATATCTAAATAAATATGTTGTGTACTCCTTTATCATTTTTAATATACTCTAATAATAATTTTAAGATACTCTAATGCGATATGGTTGAAAATAATTTACAGAACCCTTTTTTTATGTATACCTTTTTCCATATGTAAAAGGAGTAATATAAACAAATTATGTTATAAAGAGTACATTTTAATAAAAAAAATTTATGTAATTCACTTTGGAGTATCTTATAATCAGTATGAAGTATATATATATGAAAATTATTCCGTACTTTTGGGAGTACGTACTCCCAGCTTCAATGTACCACCTAAATGATATTGTTATACATCTTTATCATTTTAAGTATACTCTAATATTGATTACAATATACTTCATAGTGATTTTCATAAATAATTTTATCAAAGTTCACTTTTTATAGCATAATTAATATGCATACTCTTTTTCTATATGGAAAGGCTATATAAAAAAAAAAGGAGTTTCAATGAAAAATTTTCATATATAAACACACAAAAGCACGCATGCACAGTCACACTGCTCAGGCTAACTGAATTAGACAAAATTAACATGTATGGACGTAGATCGATCTGGAATTTCCGGACGAGTTCTTGACCGCCTTGCACGGCATCTACGACGAGAAGCGTGGGCATTCCATCGGGTATACGAGTCCAATCACGTGGCTGACTTTTTGGACCAACCGGAACAAGAAGTTCGGACCGTTTGGCCGAGTTCGGAACGTGCAGGTGCCAAGTGAGTTCAAATGCTCAGTGGAAGGACTAGGTAGCATCATTGGTTTCAGCGGGAGGAGCAGCTTGTACCTCGACTCCATGTCGATCTACGTCGCCGTGCTGCGCCCTGCTGGCGAGTTCTTCGACAAGATGCAGGAGAAGGGGCTCGCACTACTACGGAAAGGGCCTGCCGGTTTAAAAGAGCATTTAGTACCGGTTTTTGAACCGGTACAGGCCATCCGGGACTGATGCTCAAGGGCATCGATCCGGTTCTTCACCCAAGATCTTGATAGCGTATCAAGACGGTTGGTAGTCACACGCGTGGCAGCGCATCGTGAGACCACATGGACCTTATCGATCGGTTGGTGTCTCCAACCGGTTCTGATGATGCCCTCATCAGTACCGGTTGTTTTATCTAACCGGTACTGATGGGTTGTATATAATATATATGTAAATATGTGTGTGTCCAATACTGGCTATTATATATAATATACTACAATATATATAATCAAATCACGGTGACTTCATGTGTGTGTTAAATCACAACGAATTAAAACACATATAATCAATCATGCACATTTGCCTGATAATAAAATCACTGTACATTCATTAACAAATTTAATTACATATAATGTACTACAATATGTACACAACTTTAATTACAACTCCAGTATTTCTTTTCCTTCTGTTCATTGGGATTTTTTACGTGCATCGCTCTTGCTAGCCGTAGATGTCGAGAATGACAGTTCACCGGTCCTTATCGAAGTGCCCCACCTGTTAAAATTTGGTTCGTGGAACTCGCCTTTTGCATTTACAACCTCATCGAAAATGAAGCCAACGAGTTGTTCTTGAATTGCTCTCACTCGCGCCGGCGAGAGTTCCGAACCTTGTTCCACCAAATATTGAGGCACCTGCCGTTAAGTGATTAACAAATCAATCCTTGAATTTGTACAAGATGTAAGGAGTAATATACATCGTTAAAGGTAGTAATTATATTTACTCACCCCCTTGTCGCCTTTTAGCATGCGGTCAGCGGCTCCGGTTTGGGTGTGCAAAAACTCACATACATAGTAACCGCATAAATTGTTGCCCGCCGACTGACTCAAGATCTGCGGTTGAAAAAGTTGAAAGCGTGAAATGAATGCAAGGAAATTAACTTAACTAACCAAAAAGCTAGCATTATGATATACGTACTTGAGAGGCTGTTGTAATTTCAAATTTCTCCTTGAATGCGCCCCTATTTTTAGCACGAAACTGTGCGAATGCACTACACATGTGATTACCAATTGTACATGATTAGAATTTGTTTCAAATGGAAGGAAATAGAAGTAATACAATAATGAAAGGAACAAGAATTAATACCGGTCGAGCAAATCGATGAAGGTTTGATACGTTTGAATTGGTTTCCTTCTCGAGTCCATAATTGTGATCCGACTATGATCTAGCTCGATCATAATAAGAATCCAGTGAAAACTGTACATATGTCAACATAGATAACTAATTAGTTCTAACATAGTGTTATGAAAAAGGAGTAGAACAAGGCGGTACGAAAACACATACTCATGTGCGTAGGGTAGATATATCCTTGACTTATATTGATGTCCCATTAGCGCATTGTATACGTTAGTACGTGTTTCGCTTGGGTCTGTATCTAACGGTTGTCTCGTTGATAACTAATGGGTCCATGAATCCTATGTCAAAAATTTGATCCCTTCGGCATCTTTGTATCTCCATGCTACACAAGAAGAAATTAGTTAGGCTTGCAAGGTCCGTACTCTACAAGGGCACGCACGATGGTTTTTTTTGTAAATAAGACACTTACAGAGTCCAGCAACCCACCAAGGACGCCGAGGGCGCCTGCATGGGTATAGATCATACATGACGTGCCATTCGATAAAAATTCACCGTCACCGTGAAAAAAATCTTGATCCTTGTACTGACAAAGAAACAATCAGAGACCATGCTTGGTCGCGTCCCAAGTACCATTCATGGAATTGCCGATCTTTGTCGTTAGGTGGAAGCGACTCCTCACGCTTTGACCAATGATCCACCCAATGTAAATGGCCATCTTACTTGGGCATACTCAATTTCTGTTGTGCCTAATATTTGACTTGGGTCAAGCCCAGTTTCATCAAAGAATTGTAGCATCGCCTTAGCCTTCTCCTTCTCCTTGTCCTCAGTTGTCATCTTCTTGTGGCATTCCTTTCGCAATGTGCGCTCGTAGTTTGATTGGCGAGGCATTTCTTTTTGATCCTTCGAATTTGTAATAGTCGTCAAGCCTTTGTGAAATTCTTTCGTGCCAGGTTGAACCTTCTTCTTTGGTGACTTGGGCCTAAAAAATTCAGTTACCTCACCTTGTACAATCTTATTGGTCTCCTCGTCGGTCATATCGTACGCCAGCTTCGAAAGTGGACGCAACTTCTTGGATTGGGTGGAGGACCTCGTCTTCTTGGGAGCTGCTGGCTGAGCTAGCTTGTTTCCTTTGGTCGGTGCCTTCTTGGGAGGAGACGGTCTTCTTGTGGGGCTTATGTGCACGGGAGGTGGTGTAGAAGTTGGCGCATTCTTGGGAGGAGACGGGCTTCTCGTAGGGCATATGTGCACGGGAGGTGGTGTAGGAGTCGGCGCCTTCTTGGGAGGAGATGGGCTTCTCCTAGGGCTTGTGTGCGCGGGAGGTGGTGTAGGAGTCGGGCTTCTTCTTGGGCTTGGGTGTGCGGGAAGTGGTGTAGGAGTCGGGCTTCTTCTTGGGCTTGGGTGTGCGGGAAGTGGTGTAGGAGTCGGGCTTCTTCGCAGAGAGGACACATCCATGTTATCTCGAAAAATTATGTGCCGTTTGCGCCATAGGATGAAAGTGTGTACTGCCTCTCCTAGCTTCGTACTCCCGTCACCTCCGGGAATTTCGAGCTCAAGGTCCTCGTACCCTGGGCAAACCTCCTCCACCGAGACCTTGGAGTAGTTTGACGGTATCTGTTGGCCATGGATGAGCTGCCCTGGCTCCACTGGGTGAACCATGCCATGCGCCGCCTTCAAGGAGAGGTTTCGCGCCCCAACATGCAGCTCACAAGGTGTCTGCTGCTTGATGTCACCTACGGGATACCTGTCAATGTCCGCTTCGGGCAGCCCACCGGAAGCGCGGTACTCATTGCCGGTGGGGTGATGATGTTAGGATTCTTTGGGAGGTTCTGGCACGTCTCGCTTTGTTGGCTCTGGGCTAACTGTTCCTCTATCTGAGTCATGCGTTCTTCAAGCGCACTAAGTTGTTGTGCATGTCGAGCCTTGCTTCTCATCTGACTCCTATAGGTCTCGGCGACCTGAGCGAAACCAACCTTCCACGGGACGACACCAACGCCTCGTGTACGTCTAGGGTGCTCCGGGTTTTGTAGAGCCCTTGTTAGCTCATCATTCTCCCTGTTTGGCATGAAGCTACCTTGGGAAGTCTCTTCGTGGACTGCACAAGCCTTCTAGCCACATCTCTCAGCACCTCCCCAAACACCGCATTGCCGCTATCATCGAGGCCACCACTATGAGCATAGAACCAATGCTTTGCTCTGTCAGGCCATTCCATTGTTGCGAGTGTGACACCCTTCGCTAGCAGGTCATGCTCCCTCTTCTCCCATTTGGGTATTGCTTGGCGGTAACCACCAGGGCCGAGTCGGTGGTGGTAATTCTTCTTCTGTGCATTCAGCTTGTTCTTCTCACTCAAGCTTTGACCTTCCTCTGAAGTCTTGTAGTTCACGAACGCTTCCCAGTGATCTTGCAACTTCGGGAACTTGTTGAAGTCGGGCGTTCGATTCTCCTTGATATACTCTATGTTCAACTTATTTTTATAAGTTTAGAATGCGATGGCCATCTTCTTGAGAGTGTAACTCTTTACCTTCTCTTCGGTCCCTTGGGGGAAGGTGAATGTCTCTCTGACATCGTTCCAAAGCATGTTTTTCGTATCTTCAGGAACCTGATCCCATTTTGCTATGCTAATGGGCACGTGGTCCCTAACGTGGACGCCGCATGCCGAATTGAATGGCCCAATCACCGTTAAGGGTTTCTGAGGTTGGCCATTCTCGTTGACTTCGGTGACAACATATCTTGCCTTCGGCTTCTTGGTTGGACCTCGCTGTCGTGATTGCCCGCTTGGTTGATCGATCTGAAAGCATGGTACAATCATGAACGGGTCAAAATGTTGGCTTAGCATGATAGTGAAATCGATTATCATTAACGTGATTGATTGTTACCTCTGCGGCCTCATCATGCTCTGCGGCCTCATCGTGCTCTGCGGCCACATAACCACCATCTCCCGCAATCAAATTTTCCATAAATTCTTCTTGATCAAATCCTTCGTCGTCCATCGTTGTTTCTTAGGCTAGAAGAAGGCACTGAAAATTAACGGCATGGAAGACGGCGAGGAAAAAATGCTGATTAGACCAACTCTACTTATACATTTCACATTTCACATATACTAACACATCTGACATATACATAACATTTTACATATAATTACTCATCTGACACATCTCACATATACATAACATTACCTCCACCACATGGAAAAGAACAGATATTGACAATTGAGAATATATCTCTGGAGTAACCATTTCTTCACCAATGTAATCAATGATACATAAATCGACGGTCTCTAGATCATTTACTGCAACTGGAACTTACATCATTTTGCATATAAGGCCTGACATTGCAAATATATTACGTTTGCAACATATACCAAAAAGTTTCGATTCTATACAGGTGCCAATTCAAATATATTACATTTTGCGATAATATTCACATGAGCAGTGCCAATTGGGTAAGGTTACTACGATTTTCACCGTTGGCGGGAACGTTGCAATCTGGCAAAGTGACAATGTAATGGTCTAATTGCTCTAATTGCTGAAACAATACTAGCTAATGTCTAATTGATCAGTACAACATCATGTTAGCATTCATTCAACATTCCCATGAACAAGATCACAACCGAAATAGAAATGAAATACTACACATTTTCCTCCAATTAGCAAATCCAACATGAATCTACACCATACATGTACACCAGAGAGAAGGGAGGACAAGGAGCAAGGGCTGCAGCGAGCTTTAACCTCTAGAGCGGTCGGACGAAGCTCGGAGGCGGCGCCGTCGGGAGGCGGCACCGTCGGGTGGGGGGGCGAGCTACGGGACGGCGGCGCGGTCGGGCGAGCTAGGGGCCAGTGTGATCGAGGCGAGCTCCGGAGGCGGCGCCGTCTGGGAGGGCAGAACACCGTCGGGTGGGAGGAGCTCTGGGGACGGCGCGCGGTCGGGCGAGCTAGGGGCCAGCGGTCGGGGCGAGCTCGGGAGGGCTTCCGGCGCCCGGCCACAGGCTCTGGTGGCGGCGGTGCGCGCGTCAGGAGGAGGAAATGGGATAAAATCGGGCAGGAGGAGCACCAAAGTGGGGAAGAAATGGCGGCAGGGAAGTTTATAGGGGCACCATCAGTCCCGGTTGGTGTAACTAACCGGGATTGATATACACATCGATGCAGGTTGGATACACCAACCGGGACTGATCATTCCACATATGACAGAAGATGGAAAACCTAGGAGTTACAAGACGGTTGGTTTATCCAAGCAGATCGATTAGATCACATCGATCTTGGTTAAATACACCAATAGATCTTGATTAGAATTAAATTCAAACTCTATTTAGAATAAAATGAAAGAAAAATCAATTATTGCTTCTTTGCTTAATAAAAAATAATAAATTATACTTATTCGGTTATTCCACACTAAAATGATTTTTTTTAAAAAAAATAAGATTACTAGTCATTTATAAATTCCTTTTATAGTTTTTACAATTCAACAATAATATATAAACAAAATAAGGTTATTAATATAAATTAAAAATATAAAAAATAAAGTAATTTTTTCACTCTTATAATTCCAATGCAAATTGGAATCCTTGTTACATAAATTCAATTATTGCTTCTTTGCTTAATAAATAATAATAAATCATTATTATTCCACACTAAAATGATTTACAAAAAATAAAAAAAGGTAATTAATACACAACTAGTATGTTAGTAGTCTATTACACCATAAGCTAGAAAGCAAAGTGATCCATCACAATAGACAATTTAGTAGCATGGGAACACAGTAGACAAGATTTAACATGGAAAAAGAAAACTAAGCATCCATCAGTGATAGACTGTAACTTGTAACAACGGACTATACAACAATGTTGGTCTTATTTGCTAACTACTTTGTTTTTATAAGCGATCCTTCATTATGATCGCGGCGTACGTAAGGACAGTCCTCTGTATCATTCAGGTCACTAATGTCTACGTCCACTGTGAAAGGAGGCAGCTCGTCGAATTGATTATACTCTTCTTCGTCCGTGACGCCCTCAACTCCGACAATCCTTCTTTTACCTGAAAGAACCACGTGGCGCCTTGGTTGATCGCTACTGCTAGTCTTCTCATTTTGATTAATGTTTTCGGTAGATTTGTTATGCTGCCTCTTCCTTTTAGTAGGCTTGTCCTTCTGCTTTTTCTATTTGCTGTCCATGTCCATCACATAGAATACTTGTGTCACATCATTAGCGAGCACGAATGGTTCATCCCTATAGGCCACTTGCTTGAGGTCCACAGTTGTCATACCGTACTCATCGATCTCCACGGTGCCAGTTTGACCCATTGGCACCAAACAGAGGACTTTTAAAGGTCCGCACTCGAGCTCCCAAATCTCTGTATGAAACCATAATAGGTATCCATCTTTCCATTTTTGTCCAAGGCATCTATACTGACGACGCCATTTGTTTTGGTTGGTGCTCTTGCTATCTGGCTGTTGTGTAAAATGTGTACCCATTTATCTCATACCCTTGGAATGATATGACTGTTGTGGATGGTCCCTGAGCCAAGAGTTTCAACTGTTCATCATCTGTATGGTTGCCCAACAGTTGCTTTTGTAACCAACCGCCGAAATGATCCATTTGCTCGACTGCGATCCACTTATCTGACTTCTCTGGGTATTGGGCACGTAGACTCATCTCGTAATCATACATATATGGAGCCACTACAGTTGCTTGTTTCAATACTGTAAAATGTGCTTGTTTAAATGAAAGTAGATTGTGGCTATAGGATTCTTTCCTCCCTAAAGTCCCTTTTCCCCGTAGCCTCCCCTCATGGCGTGATACAGGAACGCCAATCGGATTCAGATCATCAATGTAATTAACACAAAACTCGATCACCTCCTCTGTGCCGACACCCTGCGCAATGCAATATGCAGACGAGACCGGTTACGAACATACTTCTTTAGGATGCCCATGTACCTCTCGAAAGGGAACATATTGTGGAGGAACACGGGTCCGAGAATTTGTATCTCTTTAACAATGTGGACCATGAGATGGACCATAATATCAAAGAATGATGGAGGGAAGATCATCTGTAACACGCCAAAATTTTGCTTTCTTAAATTCATGTGTGATTTGGCACTTTGGTGAATTTTTGGAATTTTCTGGAATTTATTTGAATTTATTCCATTTTAAAATAATTAAAGAATTTAATTTTGCAAATAAAGTTTTGTTGAAAATATTTTATTTGAGTCCCAAATACCCTAAAATATTTTCCAGAATTTTTCTGGAATTTTTCTGAGTCTTTTGCTATTTTTAATGAATTGAATGAATTACTAGGAATTATTTTAATTATTAAATCGCTGGAAAAATCAGCCGGGTCGGTTACTGTTCATCCGACCGAGTCGGAACCCGAGTCGGACTCGAGTCCGACCCGGGCCACGTGACTCGACCGAATCAAGTCCAAACCCTAACCCTGTGAACCGTTGGATCAAGATCCAACGGCCGAAATCGAGCCGCACCGATCCGACCGGATCCGATCGCGCCCGAGCCAATCATGGCCGTTGATCGCGCCACATGGACGGTCCTCCGTCGTCGTCTCCGCCCGAGTCCGAGCCGGATTCCTCCGCCGCGCTCGCCGCCGTGTGGGTCTAGGTTTCCGTTTTCCGCGCGGAAGCCGAGGCTATTTAATGCCCGGATCACACCCCGAGGACCACCTTGACCTTGCGCAGCCGTTGCCCTAGCCGTCGCCGCCGCAGTGCAGCCTCGACGCGCCGCAATCGCCGCGCCGGAGTTGTAGCACTCCTCCGCCGCGGTTTTGCTTTGTTCCGTCGCCGTCCGCCGTCCCCCGCCGCCGTTGACCCCAGATCCGGACTCACCGCAACGAGACGCACCCGAAGGAAGAACTCACCTCGTCGGAGGAGCCCGCAAACGCCGTTGCCCGTGTCGCCGTCCTCGGCCAGCCCGGCCAGCCGCGACGCCATCGCCGTCGCTCGAAGCTTCTCAGCCGTCCGATCAAGATCCAACGTCCCAGGTCACGCCACGTCATCTCACGGTGAGATCCCAATCCAGAACCCCAGATCCAATCTCGACCGTAGGATCTAGATCCAACGGTCCAGATCAAACGCGTTAACCCAAACGCGTGAAACCCAGATCCAATCTGGGCCGTTGAAATTCAAATCGACGGTCAAGATTGCGCCACGTGTCGGAAGCCTGACCGCCGCGTCGCGCCTCAGGCAGGACGCCGACACGCCGCCCGCGTGTCGGCCGCGGATGACCAAACCGCGCACCATGACGCCACGCCGACGCCATGGCGGGCTCAAGATGTCGGCCGCTGTCCGAAGCGCCGACGCCAAGAATGACGCCGCTGTGGGTCCCACTGCCGCCACTGCGGTGAGCCTCGCCGACGCCAAGATTGACGTCATCCGAGGCGGACCCACATGTCAGTCTCTCGAGGAGTCGTGGATCGAGTCCACGGTAGACCCGAGCCGAGCGTGGACCAAGTCCATGGACCGGCTGACATCAGCAGACCAATCAGAGGCTGACACGTGTCCAGGCTGATGCAATAATTAATTTTCGAAAAAGAAAATGATTTATTAATTCGAAATAATGATTTCAGATTTTGTTTCAACTTCAAACGCTTATAACTTTTGCGTTTCAACTCAGATTTGAGTGATTCAAATTTCTAAATTTGTATAAAATTGAGATCTACCTAAATATGAATTTTATTTAATTTTTGGACTAAATTTTTTCTCTGTAAAATTATTTAATTGATTATTTAAACTTTAAATAATCATAACTTCTGCATTTTAACTCCGAATTTGACGATTTCAGTTTCTAAAAATTCATAAAATTATGTTCTCTCTGTTTATGGATTTTATTTGGATGTTTGGACAATTTTTGCCTATTGTTTATTCGTGTATTGATATTTGCACGCTTTACGAGTAGACGTTGAAGTGCCGGAAGGATTCGAAGGAGAAGTGTTGACTCAGGATCCAACTCAAGACCAAGAACAAGTACTTTTTGAAGGCAAGTTGTGCTTTGACCATGTTGATCCTATTTTGAAACTTATTTTGATTTAACTTATTGCATGCTAGTTCAATTAGAAAATACTTTATTTAAATATGGGGAATTAGATAAATACCAATTTGCTGTATGACACCTTGATTACTTAAATATGTGCCATGACCCTTGTCACCCTAGTTGTGGTTTACTAGTTGGACATTATTAAATTGCCAACATGGGAAATTAGACCGTTGTAGTATACTGCTTAGACCTGCTACGTGCTCACGACATGATTTTGGACAATCAAATGTTAATATTGACTTAATGATATATTGAACCTGTTTTGGAAAGGTATCATGTGATGTTGATGGCACGTGGTGCATGGTAATCAACTGGGGTTTGATAAATAGTTTTTCGACCGGGGCATGTGGCAAGAATAATCAGGTGGGCCAGTTGTGGCATTGGGAGCGTTGGTTTGGTTCTTCGGGTAGTCTTGCCCTGGTCACCCTAAGGACTTCACCTTGCAAGCCTTTGAACTGGGTCTAACGTGCAACCACATGTTTGTAATGGGACGGACCTAGTTGATTAAGTTGCTAATAACGCACTGTGGGACCTCGGAGGTCAACTACACCCTTTGTGTAAGTTGTGCGGGGAGCGCATCTGGCTGAGGCCAGGTACCCATCTAACGGTTGATTGGCCTAAACTTCGCCTTAGCTAAGGGAAGGGTTAGTGTGCAATAACCGGGGAGGACCACTTGTATTGTTAAAAGTTTCCGAAAGACTTTGTTACGGGAACTCGCCTTTGTGGTGTTTGACTGTATCTTGTGGGTAAAGTGCATAACCTCTGCAGAGTGTAGAATCTATTCGAATAGCCGTGTCCGCGGTATTGGACATCGCTCGGGAATTACAGTCTAGGGTTAGATTTTCTCAAAAATAACTTGGATTTGAAAGGTTGGGTTGGATTAACAATGATGTTGATGGAAATGTAGATTAGGATGGGAAAGATGTTTACTAAACTCCTTGAAAAGTTATCTATGCTTTACTTGTTACTACTGCTTTCGAATCTAGTTATGCTACTTGTCAAATGCTGTTTACTGCAAATATACCTTGAGCTATTCCTTTGTATCAAGCCATGCATATAGTATATTAGTTTGCATTCTGTGCATGACTTGCTGAGTACCAAGTACTCACCCTTGCCACAATACAACACCAGTTGAAGAGGAGACTACACCAGCTTTGGAGGAGGAGCTCCAAGAGGAACCGTCTACTTAGGGAGCGAGCCCAGTCAGTTGCCTGTGGTATACTGGATGGCGCCACGAAGTTATTTGATTTTCCGCTGCTACTATTTCTCTCTTAATAAGATTCGCCTTGCGAGGCGTATATTTGTAACTTGGCCATAAGGTCAAGCAACCAGTTTGGGTTATTTAAATAAAGTACTTTATTGGTATCGAATGGTATGATTGTGATATTTACCGATGTTAAGACTGTGTGCACTAGCGCGTTCCTGGACTAGTGTTGAATACACAGAGGGTCCGGATTTGCAAATTCGGGGTCCCGACATCATCTCAAGGCTAACCAGACTATTGACCATGTCGTCATGCAGATTACATAACTTATTCGGCTCGATGACCTTCTGCGACACCGCGTTGAAGAACGAGCACAACTTTATGATTGTCCCTCGTACCCTGTCCGGCAGAATACCTTGCACCGCCACTGGGAGCAACTATGTCATCAACACGTGACAATCATGGGATTTTATGTGTACGATTTTATTCTCTTTTGTGTTTATGAGTCTCCTTATGTTCGAGGAGTATCCAGAAGGGACCTTCACACTGTTCAAGAACTTAATCATATTTTTTTTTCTCTTCCTTGCTCAGAGTGTAGCTCGCGGGGTGGAGGTAATGTTGTCCTTCCGCTCTCATTTCCGGATGTAGGTCGTTCCTGATTCCCAGCAGCTGTAGGTCCTTTCGTGCTTGAAGTGTATCTTTTGATTTGCCAAACATATCTAGGAAGCCTAGCAGGTTCACGCAGACATTCTTTGTGATATGCATGAAGTCCAGTGAGTGGCGAACCTCTAAGTCTTTCCAGTAAGGTAAGTCCCAAAATATTGACTTCTTCTTCCAAATGGGCTTTGTGTGATCTTGTTTTGTCGGGACAGGTTTGCTACCTGGACCTTTTCCAAATACTACTTTAAGAACAATTACCAAAGAAAATACAAGAGCCCCACTGCGCGCGAGGGGGCTTCTTACGCTTCTCTTCCGTCCCATCAAAATTCTCACCCTTCCTCCTTAACGGGTCCTTCGTATGGAGGAATCTACTGATGGCCCATGTACACAACCTTTCGAGAGTTTTTTAGGTACTTGCTGTCCGTTTCCTCTAAGCAGTGGATGCAGGCTTTATATCCTTTGATGGATAGGCCCGACAGGTTACCAAGTGCAGGTCAGTCGTTGATGGTTACAAATAGCAATGCACGTAAAATGAAGTGCTCTCTTTTGTACTCATCCCATACACGTACACCATCGTTCCACAATGTTAGCAGATCTTGAACCAACGGTTTGAGGTACACATCGATGTCGTTTCCAGGTTGCTTCGGGCCTTGGATAAGCAACGGCATCATAATGTACTTCCGCTTCATACACAGCCAAGGAGGAAGGTTGTAGATACACAGTCACGGGCCAAGTGCTGTGACTGCTGCTCATCTCGCCATACGGGTTCATCCCATCTGTACTCAACCCAAACCTTATGTTCCTCGCATCCTCAGCAAAGTCCGGGTATGTTCTATTGACTTTCCTCCACTGAGAGCCATCAGCAGGGTGTCTTAGCCTTCCATCCTCCTTACGGTCTTCTTTGTGCCAGCGCATCATCAGGGCATGCGCTTTGTTCGCAAATAAACGCTTCAACCGTGGTATTATAGGGAAATACCACACCACCTTAGCAGGGGGCCTCTTCTTCTTACGCTGCCCCTCTACCTCACCTGGGTCGTCACGCCTGCTCTTATACCACGAAGTTTTGCATACCGGACAAGCATCCAAATCCTCGTACTCATTGCGATAAAGGATACAATCGTTACGACATGCATGTATCTTCTGTACCTCCAACCCCAAAGGGCAGACAACTTGTTTGGCATTGTACGTAGTTTCGGGCAGTGTGTTCCCCTCTGGAAGTATCTTCTTGATGAGGCATAACAACTCGTCGAATCCCTTATCAGATAATCTATTGGTCGCCTTCCATTGCATCAGTTCTAGTGTAGTACGCAACTTTTTATGGCCCTGTTGGAAGTTTGGGTACAAAAGTGTTTTGTGGTCCTCCCATAGGCGCTGGAACTTTTCGTAATGTCTTTCATCGATGTATTCTCCCTCTCCATCAAGCAGCATCTGGTCTAGGTCATCATTGCCAAACTCCCCAAATGTATCTTCGCAAGAGCCAGGTTGGACAGCGTCTAAGATATTGTTCGCCTCTTCTTGTTCACCGTCTTCTTGTATAATCTCTTCTTCACCATGCTTGGTCCAACAGGTATAGTTTGTCATGAAACCTCTTGTGAGCAAATGGAAGTGAAGGTGGCTGGAGTTTGCCCACTCCTTCTCATTCTTGCAGTCTATGCATGGACAACATATGTAGCCTGACGTCGTGTATGCATCGGCCGCACGAAGAAAATCTTGTAAACCCTGTAAGAACTCCGGGGAGCGTCGGTCCATGTACATCCATCGCCGGTCCATCTACATTATATTACATCAAGGTAACTTTTAGCTCATTTTCCGATAATGAATTGTTCAACATTTCCCAAAATCCAAATCAAGACAACTATATTTTTAAAATGATTTTATTTCATAATATACATTAAAGGCACTATATTTCATTACATATTTTTCCATAAAATGATTATTTGCTCCGGTATTCATACTCGACAAGTTTTTGCAACCTACTAAAATAATTAGTCAATGAAAATCTAGATTCAAAATTCTTCATCAATCGATGGAACCAAAACCTAAATATTAATGCAAGCATAATTTCATGACAGCTTTGCTCAAATTTTCAAAACTTTTTTTGAAAACTTTTTCACAAAATTTTTAAAACTTTTCTAATCTTGAACTCATTTTATATTTCTGTAAAGCCATTTATATTTTTATATTGTTTTAATTCGCAAATGAATTTAAAATTCTTCTTTTTTCCACATAACTATTGCAATTTGAAGATCCTAAACGCTATGATTTTCATGCACCATTCTTAATTTCCCCAACTATATATGCACCATCCTACATCGAACGATGGAACTAAAATGTAAATTTGAGCTAGATCCACACCTTAAATGCGAGCTATATTATAATCCAAGCAAATTTAAGCTTAGTTACCTTGGTTGCGAGTAAATTTTTGCATCCTACTTGAAAAGATCGAGCTAGAACTTTACATTTGTAATCTTTCATCGATTAATGGAAAAGATCAAATTTTCTTCATAATTCAAGCAAAGAAGAGGCTCCATTTAACACAAATGTAGTGAGGAATGATGTTACTAACCTTAGTTACCTTGGTTGGAGTAAAATGACCAAAATTTTAAAATTTGGGCAGCACCTCCCCTTCCTTGGAGCTCTTGCCCGAACTTCTGTTCTTCTCGCTGGCTGATCAAATGATCTTGGTCTGGCAGAAAGCGGGAGGAGGAACAAGTTAAAATTGCGACAGATCTTGGTTGACAAAGACAAGCCGGTACTGATAGTTTCACATCAGTACCGGTTAGTGCCTTACACCGGTACTAATATCCACCTGCAACTGTAGCCGTTGCTACTAGATAGTACCGGTTCGGAATACAAACCGGTACTGATGTGACTATCAGTACCGGTTGGTACCTTTAACCGGTACTGACCACCCCCGAGCGTATGTTCATCCAAAACGAATGCCTCTTCGAGTTGAGGCAGAGTACATGCGTCATCCAAACACCCCCGGCCCCGAGGCGTATGTTCAATTGAAAAATCAGAATGCGTATGTTCATCAAATAGAACAGCTAATATTTAATATTACCCACCGTTAAAAATGTTCAAATATAGTGACATTACATAGTGGATAATTAACATTACATAAATAAAAAGTTCAATTATTTCACGGTCACAGATTTAAAATACTCGCTGCCGTCACTCGCTGGGGCTGCCATTGTCATCGCTATCATCATCCACCGCTTTGTTGTCGTCGTCGTCGTCGGTGGCGGCAGGGTGAACGTTGTCCTCGGAGGAGGAGGATGATGAGCTCCCCCAGCGGATGACGGTGACGTTCTCCTCCTCCTCTTCTTCCTCCTCCTCCTCCTCCTCGTCGTCGTCCTCGTCGTCCTCCTCGTCGTCGTCCTCGTCGTCCTCCTCGTCGTCGTTGTCCTCCTTGTCGTCGTCCTCCTTGTCGTCGTCCTCCTCGTCGTCGTCGTCGTCCTTCTCCTCCTCCTCCTCCTTGTTGTCGTCGTCCTCCTCGTCGTCGTCGTCGTCGGCACGCTTTCTTTTTTTGGTGGCGGCGGGAGGTGCCTGGGGTGGAGGCGGCACTGGGGACAATGGCTCAGAGTCGGAGGAGTCAGAGGAGCTGGCCGAGACATGTGCTCGCCATGATCGGAAGAGCAAGATCGGTCTCTGTCAGTGCAGGTTCTCTATCTCGCTCACTCTGTTTATACTTCGCGCGGGATGAACACGAAGAGGCGACGCGCGGGATCGAGGCGTCGCGCGGGAGACTGTGCGTTGAATACACCAACCGGCGCTTATCAGTACCGGTTGGTTACACTAACCGGTGCTGATGTGGTATCATCAGTACCGGTTGGTTACACCAACCCGTACTAAGAAGCCAAGGAGCAGAGCAGGCTGCTTAGTACCGGTTCATGTAACCAACCGGTACTGAAGATCGAGAATCAGTACCGGTTGGTTACATGAACCGGTACTAAGCAGCCTGCTCTGCTCCTTGGCTTCTTAGTACTGGTTGGTGTAACCAACCGGTACTGATGGTCCCCCCGGACCTGTAGACCGTTGAATCGGGACTGATGTAAATGTCAGTCCCGGTTCATGTATGACCGGTACTGATGGGCCGGTATGCAAGGTCAGATCTGTAGTAGTGTCGTCGCTTATTGGATGTCGCCGCTATGCATGCCTCGACCGTCCAAGCACGCACAGGGCGGCTAGCCTGCATACGTACGTGCAAGCAAGCACTAATTAAGCAATGTTAGCTTGATGAATAATTAAGAGCTTCAAATGCCTGTTTCCAAGTGTATCCTGGTGGTGTCTGTAGTTACACCATTCCACCCGCACACGTTCTTAATTACAGTGTACTTGTCATCAACCCGTGCGAAATATGTTTCAATTGATATTTTTGGGTAAAATTATATTGTCAAATTATCGTATATTCTTAATTTCTATATTCTGCTGCCAGTTCTTTTTAGATTTTGTGCCCACTTTTATCACAGAATTTCCAGTTACATATATTTATATATGTTTGGACATTATAACTTTTAGAATACAAAACTGAAAAATATTATATACTAACTGAATGTCCGTACTATATCATGTATAAAAAATATAATAATGCCTTAGCATGTCGAGTTCACATCATTACAATCGGACTGCTCACGACCTCGGCTTCGTATCCATGTTGGTCGAGCTCCAATAAAGCTTGCCACCATCCACCATTGCATCTCTCTATGTGTTAAGGGTGTGTTTGCTCGATGAGATGATGTTGAATAGGATGGGATGGTCCTGAACTATTTGGTTCTATTGGTTTAGCATCTAAAGGGAATATTTTTCAAATTTGTATCACTTAGTCCAGGATGAAATGGTTCCATTCAAGCAACCAAACACATAGATAACCTATTTTTTTTGATGAATCATTACATACGTGTACCATTTGATACATGCAACCGAATACAGCCTAAGCCCGGAATGGTGATCCAAGCCTCCAGCACCCCTGATCTAGAAGGGGAATGAAGCGGTAACAGTGAAGGAGGTAGTGCAGCAGAGGAGAAGGGGGAAGCAGGGGAGCAACTGGAATAGCAAGGGGAGAAGGGAGCGCGTGCACAGCACCACCATGGCACAGACCGGCAACAAGGTGCTCGTCGCTTTCCATTCCTAACGCCTTGTCCAATTGCAATCCAACGCATGCCAACACTAGGAACCCCAATGTGCCAACATCACTATCGAGATTACTGACAAAGCACATATTGCAGTAGAAAAGCCAATTGAACAACAATCAATTTGCCAATTCAGTAACAACTGAAAAGCATCAACTATTGAAATGGGAATTTAGGGCCAGCAGTAGTACTTGACAGAGGCGAGTAGGATGGAGTTGTGGGTAGCTAGAGGAACACAATGCGAAGGAGCGTGCGGCGGGGAGATTTGAGGGAGGTGAGAGGAAATGGGAACAATGGGAATGAGCCTGGTAAGGTGTAGCCATCCAATAAAATTACAAGGAAAAACAAAGGAAAGAGGACAAAAAAATTATAAAAATTCTAGAGAAGATAATAAGCACAGACTGAGGTTTTCACAACCTTAGACATGGTTTCGTCTTGTAATTTGATTATTTGACTTGATAATAGATATTTGGCTATAATTGATAATTCACATTTAGATGGACTAAAGAACACGATAAATAATTAAGAATTCACAAGTAGATATACTAAAGAACACAATAAAGTGTATGGCATGCACAATTCTTGTGAGATCATGTAGAGGTTAACCTATGGATGTACGATGATTATTTGACAATTTGTTAAGTTTGTATCGATTTGTGTGACTTTGTTTTGGGCTTGGAAAACTAAATTTAAAATTTTAGGCTGTTGTCGATGTGTTGTCGGTCTGACCACCCTTGTGCTGGTGGACAATCTGGCCCAATGAGTTTGAGTGATAAATTTAATTAGGAATTAATACTGGTGTTGAATTCATATTGAGACTAAGATTAGGCTAGGAGAGTTGAGGTCTAGATGGCCAAGGTGACACCGGAAGATGACTAAAGTCGGAGAGTTGCTGCAAGTCGGGATGATAAGTGGATGGGAGATGCTAATTTAAGCCCTACTCAAGCGAAGAAGGATCATTGGATCCAAGGTTCACGGGTGGAGTAGAGGCCAAGTTAATGTTAAAAGCTTATTGGATCTTCAACTTAAGTGGCGCTTTGAGAAGCATGCAAGTGTATGGTTAAAACCTGTTATGTTGTTGGATTGTGGGTAACACTACTACAGAAAGGTCTATATAAGGCACCTCATCACAGACAGTTTTCAAAAACCATTCGTGTTAAAGCTAATTACAGACGGTTTTACCACCATGACCGTCAAAGTTACACGATGTGCTAAGAACTATTTGTGATAAGCTAATATCACAGATGGTTAATGGGCCAAACCGTCTGTAAAGTATCACATATGGTTTTTTAATGGAACTGTATGTAATAT
Source organism: Rhipidocladum racemiflorum (assembly GCA_036346355.1). Classification (NCBI taxonomy): domain Eukaryota; kingdom Viridiplantae; phylum Streptophyta; class Magnoliopsida; order Poales; family Poaceae; genus Rhipidocladum; species Rhipidocladum racemiflorum. The sequence goes on along the minus strand of CM070576.1, from coordinate 8,815,510 downwards.
TATCTTATCATAAACGTTTTTTAATAGAACCGTCTGTGATAAAAAAACTATCAGTGATAAAAAACTGTATATATGATAACAGTTCCCAATTATATATATTGTTGTAGGTTTTGTGCCCACCGCACTCGTCAGCAAAACGAAATTGAAAACTATTTGCCTCCTTCCTCGCCCATCATCCACACCCCTCGGCATCCTCCCCTACAGCGACCTCCCCCTTAGTATCCTCCCCCGTGGCGACCTTCCCTCGGTATCCTCCCCCTTGGCGTTTGCTTGGTAATACCATTTGCTTACCCAACAAACATGGTTTTCCTACATGGTTTTGCATCTCTGGCATGATATGATGGCTGATACTTCTGCATGCAGTGGATATGTAAAGTGTGCTCATCTCAGTACAGAACTAGAAATTCATGAAGAAAACTAATTAACCATGACGGATCACGTTCGTAGTGGTGGAAACCTGGGGATGCATGCATATATATCTTGGCCATCTGATCTCCTGGCTAGGTTTGATCCCCAACAAACAGGGGTGATTATTAAACTCCTAGAACAGCTGAGGAAGCATGAGTGTGCGCAACGTTTGATCCAGTTTAATCTAGTCCCCAGAAAAATATAAGACTTCATCATACTAGCTTGCAGAGCTGCATAACATATGTATGCTCCTGCCTTCATCGATCATACCCTAATTACTTGTAGAGGGCCCCTATGGCAGTTCAATGTATGTGTATATATTGAAAGTTCATCCTTTAAAATAGATCAACTCGTAAGATTGGAGACAAAAAGATGCCCTCAACTTAATAGTGATCAAATAGACCTACAAAGTGTGGTATTCGTCTACTCAACTATCCTATGACTTGATGATTTGTCACTACTGTAGGAATATACATCACAATCAGTTCTTTTTTGTCATCACAATCGGTTTTCGTGGCGATACAATGTCTTTAGATAGTGATAAGTAGCTTCTATCTCAGTCAGTTTTTGGGCGATACTAGAACCGATTATGATGACCATATTATCATTGTACACCATCCGAAAACAGCCCCATATTCACCATTTACAATAATTCACAGTACATTAATTCACAATACACAATATCACATAACATTCACAATACATAATATTGTTTACATAGCACATAATATTCACAACATAAGCATATAACATTCACAGTTTACATATCATATTTATGTGATATAATATTGTTTACCACATATGGACTAGTAGGAGGCTATCGGGTCTTTATACCTACCATCCTTCGCTATAACTTATGTCCAGTACCACTAGCATAAGTGGTCTAATAATTTGTTGAGATATTTGGTTTCTAAGCTCTTGTGGGGGATATCGATCTTATTCAAAATAGAAATGAGTGCACTAATTTAAATTTTAAAATTTGTATGTAAAAAGTTGAATGTATTACGCATGTACATATACCATAGGGAAAATGTATGAGCTGCCGACCAAGATCAGCATGTGATGCATGATGTAGAAGCCGAACAATTCGTTGCACCCCTGTTGATGATGCTGTGAACAAAGAAAATCAAATTAGGAAATGAAAAATCCTATGCTTTCCACTTGTACCTTGAAGCGCTTCCACTCTAGCTGGTCACCTCGTAAGTCATCGTGTACCCCTCCTTTAACAATGTAAGGCACGAAAGCCATATATAAATTGTAGAGATGTCATTGAGGCAACTAAAAATGAATGTAGTTAAATACAAAAGGTGTTACTTTAGAGGAATGTACTTACTTATGTAAAAAAAAGTTTAATCACGTAGGCCATTGATCTGTTCTCAGTGAGTTAAAAGTGTAGACTTTGTTTTCACTCGGAGCGACCAAGAGTAGAACCCAATGATTGCTTATAAAATGGTATGCATTTGTTGATGCCAAAAATATGACGAAGGGTTGATCGCAGTCAACACACGCAAACACCGGGTTTAATTTTGTATGCAGACATGTCAGCTGATTTGATCCTACAATCAGTAAGAAGATAATAGATAATTCAATCGGCTGCTAAGCCGATCTAATATTTCAATGAAAATTGAGTCCGATCGGCTTGTTTAAGACGATTTAGACAAAAGTAACCGATAGATCTTATCAACCTGATTGAGTCGATTATATGGGGGTAAAGGTTGTTTTCCCAAGAAGGCGATGCGTTGCAGAATTAGAGAAAAAGTGAACCTAACTTGGTGTAAGTTGACGGAATCAATAATTGGTGATGCGCAACTTTATTGGTTGAGTGAATTATAGGGGAAAGATTACAATGTTAAAAACAACTCCTAGTAATGTAAAAGTAGAATGAGTTGTTTGGTTGATTGGTTGTTGATTATTTCTTCCGATGTGGCCCATTGCTTCCTTTTGTAGCATCAGGTCCGATCGTGTTCTCCTTGGCCGTTTCACAAAATTATCTGTATCAGCCTCAGCTTTTCTGACAATATTTTCCTTTTGAGATTAACATTGACCAATCATTCCATATCGGCTTATGACTTTCTTAACTCAGTACTTTCCACAACAAATCAACCATACTAAACCGATTCTTACCAAATTGGCCACGCGGCAAATTCTGGAGTCAACTTTGATGCAAACCTAATCCAATTGTTAACTCTATTCATTTTTCCAAATTAGCTAAAATTTACCAATTCGGTCACACCCATCCAATCAGTTGAAACTGCAAGGTCTTAGTGTCAACATATGCCCCTCATTTTTTGGAAGATAATATAATCTTTCAAAAAAATCTCTTTTGCCGATACTTAGGTTATCAGCTTTAACACACATTTCTGTTAGTAACCGCTACTTTTTTGGCGCAGTAAAATCCTAACACGCGTATCTTTTTTCACCATCCGTTCACATCCTGCCAAAAATCTTCATGTCTTTTAAATTCTGTTACCTAGCTATAAATATGGGACCCATTCACCTGTCATTTTCATGCCCTCAAGCTTTCATCTCATTCACAATCAGCTTCAAGTGCTCCTCTTCATCTTGTCAGCTTCTCCCATCGGCATGTCATCAATGGACCCTAACCAGGTACTTGTTCCTAAACCCGATAGGGATAACTAGTGCTGCTTAGGCCCAATTGGTAGTCTAGAGCTAATGGTTATTATAAACAAAGAGATCCCTAGGCTTCCCCTGTTGGCTCCTGAGTACAATATAGAAGGATGGAGCAAAAATTTCTAGTCTTGGTTGACAGCACTCGAAGGGTGGAGAAACTGGTATATTAGAGTTGTTACCAAAAAAATTCCATTGGGAGCAAATTGGAATAGCTGAATGTCTCCCCCTCTCTCTAACCGATCCTCAAGCTAACGAGTCGATGATTGCTATGGCTGTTACTTCTGGTCAGATACCTTCAATTAATTTATGCTAAGACTAGGTCTCGACGACCCAACCCTATTGGATGTGGCCATATTATGCTGCCTTAGGCCTGACAGAGCACAGCTATCAGCCTTTAGTGCTAAGCCAGAGTACAAACTAATTTTCACCAAGGGAGAAGGATGGAGTCAGTACTTGAATGAGAATAAGGGAACAAGGCCAATGTCAAAAATGGAACATATTGCTTTCCTTAATTTGTGGCTTGACCGATCTCTCTTCTGTGGAGCTTCCTTGGGGCCAACACAAGTATATCAAGCCTTTGTAGAGTAGCTAGTAAAAGGTCATCGGCTAGCCTTAGGTAAAATGTTTCTTGGGGCCTTTTATTAGATGATGCACATTATCAGAAGCCAATTATTCACATGATAAGGACAATACTCAGTCGGCGAAGTGGGTGGTCCTCCATGGTTTCTTCAGAGCTGGCTATACTGCATTTTTAGCCTACAATTCAACATTGACACCACAATAATCACTGTCTTTCCCAGCAAAGAAGTACAGGAAGATCAAGGCCCTTAGTTTAGGAGCAGTTGATCTTTTGGGGAAAAATATAACTTGTGTGACAGTGAAGAATATACGATGTTGAATCCCATCGGAGTAAAGAGATTCATTGCTTCTGTGGGGGCCCCGGTCTTTGTAATAGTAACTAGTTGAGATACAAAATCTAAAACCCAGCCAAACAGCTGTACCAGCAGGATAAGAAACTAAAAACTACAATAATGGCAGCGGTGTGTGTAACACCCCAATTTTCGCTTTCCTTGTACTTAAATGGTATTGGTATTTTTGAGAATTTTTGGAATTTTCTAGGATTTATTTGATTTATTTAGATTTAATTTGAATTTATTCCCTTTTGAGGTAATTAAATAATTAAAAAATTTAAATAAATTTTTTGTTGAAAATATTTTATTTGAATAAAAAATGTCTCAAAGTATTTTCCAGAATTGTTCTGGAATTTTTCTGATTATTTTGCTATTTTTCCCGATTTAAACGAATTTCTAAAATTAATTTAAATATTAAATCGCTGAAAAACCCAACCGAGTTTCACTATTCCTATGACCCGAGTCAGACCCGAGCCAGATTCGAGTCCGACTCGAGTCCGACCGACCGGGCCGAACCCCATCCGCGCGAACCGTTGGATTAAGATCCAACGACCAGGATTGAGCCATATGGGCATGCACGTTGAACCGTTGGATCAAGATCTGGTGGCTGTGGTTGTGCCCGCGTGTGCGCGTGACGCGAGCCATCAGATCGTGCTGCATGGACGGTCAGGATTGCGCCACGTCACCCGACCGTATCCGAGCCGGACTCTGCCGCCCAGTACCAGCCTCACCGCGGAATCCGCGCGTATCTCGACGTCCGAGCCGGTATTTAATGCGTGGGTGCATTCTTGTGGTTCGCCTTCACCTTGCGCAGCTTTTGCCCTAGCGGCCGCCCATAGAGCTCCATCGTGCCCACGATTGCTCGCCGTAGTTAATTAGGGTTAGCGTTCGGTTTTGGCAAGTATCCGCCGCCATCCGCCGTCCTCCGCCGTGTTGGTGCCCATATCCGAGACCATCACGACGAGGCACGCCTGGGAGTACCACTCACTTCGCTGGAGAGCCATGGAAACGTTGTTCGGTTGGTCGCTGTCTTCGTCTCCAGCCACCTCTGCTCCGCCGCGACATCATCGGGTTCGCGAGCTCTACCAGCCGTCCGATCAAAATCCGACCGCCCAGGTTCGTCCACGTCATCACACCGTGCAAATCCCTCGGATTCGATCGTAGCCGTTAGCTCTACATCGTATGGTTTGCGTTAGATCCAATGTTACTATTTAGATCTATTTGCAACCGTTGGATCTAGATCCAACGCATTAGATTAAGCCACGTAGTTCCTTAAACCGCACCGTGCTAGATTAGATCTCAGCCGTTAGAGCTAGATTGTAGGGTTAGATTTAACCCACGTTGTAGCGCTAGATTAGATCTCGGCCGTCCGATCAAGATTGTACAGCGTAGATCATGCCACGCGTCAGCCACTAGGTCATGCCACGTCACCCCCAGCGACGCGGTGAACCAGAACCAATCCTAACCGTCCGATTTGAATCGTACGGTCCAAATCAACCACATTAACCCAAACGTCCGGGATCCAGATCCAATCTCGACCGTCGAATTTCAAGCTGACGGCCCAGATCGTGCCACGTGTGCGGGAGCCGAACCATCGCGGTCCACGTGGGTGACGCCCGGTCGTCGCTGATGTCACGCGTGACGTCAACGTGGGGCCCGCATGTCAGCGGCATGGCCAACCGCACGATGACATCATCTGTGACGTCATGGTGAGGCCCAACTGTCAGGCCGTCCGGCCGAGTGTGATGACGTCAGTAGTTGACATCATCCGAGTGGGACCTACGTGTCAGTGACACTGTTCCTGTGGACCGGGTCCACGGTGGACCGAACCCGAACCGTGGACCGGGTCTATACACCGAATGAAGCAAGCATGATGTCATAATTCGATTTTTCTTTAGAAAAATAATTCGGTGGAAATTCAAAATCCCCGCTGACGTTAGCTAACATCATAATTCCGATTTTCGCGTATAAAAATAAATGAGTTAATTCGATTTATTCTTTTAATTGATTTTTCAAACTTCAAACGGCTATAACTTTTGCGTTTTAGCTCCAATTGAGGCGATTCTAGTTCCTAAATTTTTGTAAAATTGAGCTCTATTTAATGGTGAATTTTATTTAATTTTTGGGCGTGAGGTTTTCTCTGTTTTTATTTATTTGGTGTTTATTTATCCGATTCGCTTAGACGTTGAAGTGTCCGAGGGTTTCGAAGGTGAAGTTTTGATCTAGGAGCCAGCTCAAGACCAAGAACAAGTACTTTTTGAAGGCAAGTTATGCTTTGATCATGTTGATCCTATTTTTGAAAATTATTTAGATTCAAATTATTGCATGCTAAATTGATTAGAAAATGCTTTAAATATTTCTGGGAATTAGATAATTGCCTAGTTGCAGTAAGACACCTTGATTATTTAATTATGTTTCATGAACCCTTTGTCACCATAGTTGTGGATTATATAGTTGGACATTATTAAATTGCCAACAAGGGTAATTAGACCACTGTAGTATAATGCTTAGCCCAGCCACGTAGTCATGACATGATTTTGGATGATCAATTATTAATGTTGACTTAATGAGATATGGAACACATTTTGGAAAGGGTCAGGTGTTGTTGATGATGATGTTGATGGCACGCGGTGCATGGTAATCAACTGGGGGTTGATAAAATGGTTTAGACCGGGGCAAGTGGAAAGAATTGTTTCCAGTGGGCCAAGAGTGGTAACTGGGTGATCGATTTGGTTTTTGATGATATGAAATATTTGTGGACACTTTGGTAGTCTTGCCATGGTCACCCTAAGGTCTTAACCTTGCAAGCCTTTGAACTGAGTTCATCATACAACCACATGTCTGGAATGGGACATACATAGCTGAGTAAACTGTGATGTCTAGGCTTTGGTGCTATCATGGTAGTGTGGGTTCCGGGTGTACGGGTGGTAACCAGTCCCTTCAGTGTTGAAACCTCAGCGGATAGTACCGGGTCTAGAAGTAGCTTTGGAATGGCTTTGTTACGTACACTCACCTTTGTGGTGTTTGGTTGTATCTTATGGGTAAAGTGTATAACCTCTGCAGAGTGTAAAATATATTCGAATAGCCAAGTCCGCGGTATTGGACACTACTCGGGAATTACAGTTCAAGAAAATAACTTGGACTTTGGAAAATGGTTGGGGTGGAGATGTGAACTGAATGTATGGTGTGAAATGCTTTACTTGTGCAATTATTGTGAAAGTTATCATCCTTATTAATGTTTTTATTGCTTTGCAATCTATTACTGTATTTACAATTGCTGCTTTAGTGCAAATGAACTTGCCATCCATCCTTTGAAATAAGCCATGCATGTACAATATTAGTTTGCATTTTGTGCATGATTTAGTACCAAGTACTCACCCCTTGCAACATCACAACATCAGTTGAAGAAGAGGCGACGCTAGCTACGGAAGAAGAACTTCAGGAGGAGCCATCTACCTAGGGAGCAAGCCCAGTCAGTTGCCTGTGGTATACTAAATGGTGCCATGTTGATGTTTATTTTTCCGCTGTAGATACTTCTTTTAATAAGTTTCCGCCCTGCGAGGCGTACCTTTGTAACTCGACCATAAGGCCGAGCCACCAGTTTGGTATATTTAAATAAAGTACTATACTATTTCGTCGAGTATGATTGTGATATTTACCAATGTTGAGACTGTGTGCACTAGCGTGATCCTAGACTAGTGCTGAATACATAGAGGGTCCGGACTTGCATATTCGGGTCCCGACAGTGTGCTTTCCCATACCCATAGGCAACCGACTGTGGTGAAAGCCTAGATATCCGCTTCTAACTCGTGGAAAACCCATCTCGTGGAACTCGTCGGGGACGTCTTCGTTGCCTTTGATGCCATCTTCTATGCATGATGTTAATATAGAGCAAACGGTGAGTACACATGTGTACTCGCAAGACTTTAGTGTATGAAAATGATAATATAAATGCAGGTTTAGAACAAAGGATCTGAGTTTCTACACTAAGTTTGCTTGAGCACAAAGCAAGATTTATTTGCAATAACATAATAGGTTCTAAATCATTCGCAATTTGTAAAGCAGTTGCAAAGAGATCATTTAACGAGAACAATAAACACAACCATTTGATCCATAAACCAAGTTTTCTAACAATTCCATTCCCATGAACCATTGACCATACCAACCCACCATGCCAAGCTTATTTCCCAAAACCAACTTCCAAAATAACCCTTTTACCATTTTCCAAACCGTTCCATTGAACAAGATCATAACCGAGCCAAAACCGAAATGAAACCGAAACCAAACCCAAAACTCAAAACTTGATAGTACTTCCCAAGCTGCTCATGACCGTGAGCACGGCTAATCGATTAGTTTATTTATATCTCTGCAGAGATTACACACTTTACCCGCATGACACGTTTTAGCAATCATGTCATCCATGCCACGCGATACTCATCATATCCGTTTTGCTAGACTGTGATAAGACCTTTCGATAGGTTAGGATTTAAACCTTGCACCAGCCTGGTAATGTGCATCCCTTGCTATGGTCCCAGAGGATGGTCACTAGTGGTCCCTACGGGCTCCCACTAGCCCATAACCTCCCCATAGAAGGCATTACCATTATATTGGGCAAACTCCCCCTCGATGCCTCGACAAGGGAGTCCCTAGAACACTTCGACACCGCAGGTGTGTCCATACTCTCCCGCCTCCTAATGATGCAAGACCAAATCCTTCCCAATTTACTATGTCAAGGCTATCCCATAACTAGCACATGTGGTTGCACTGTTTGGCCTAGTAATAGCATCAAGTTCAGTCCTTAGGGTGACTCAGGCGAGATCTTCCAAACCACTTGCTATGGCCAAAGAGGATCGGCACTAGTGGCCCAGCGGAGCTCCCACTAGCCCGCAACCTCCCCATAGCAAGGAACCAACCGAAACCAAGGCTCAGACATGAAAATAAGTCCAACTCCAATTCCAACCAAGCCAACCAAACCACCAACCATTCCAAACCACCAACCACCACACATCTCGCCCGTGTCTAAATACTCCTTTTCCATTTTCCACCAATACTCACACAACCATTTCCCAAACCAATAAAAACCAATTCCAAAAGTCCTTAATAAATTTTCCGATCCAAGACCCAATCCAAACAAATAATTTTCCACAGGAGTTGCAATTGTTTAACACACGACCTCTTGTATCATTCACTACTGCATAACTAAGCTTGTGCAAGTATTATTCAATATTACCCTTTTGACATTTATTACTATGTCTAATGTGGGTCTAGAGTTTACCAAGGTTCACAATTCAAATGAGATTAAAGGAAATCCACCAAATCTAGGTTTAACTACCAATACCCACAACTAGCATCTTTATTCAACATACACCCATCCATAACAGTTTTGACAAATGAAAATAGAACTTTGAAAATATAGGATCAAAATGGTCAAAGGAGATGCTTGCATGTTTGCTCTTTAATAAGGCCTGACTCTGGAATGAAGTTGGGATCATCGTCTACCGAATCTGGAATGTCAACGCCTACAGAAAAGCAATAAGAACGATTAACAACGAATCAAAACAAGGCGATTAAGAACCAACTATAAAGCGAATAAAATCAGAAAAACTAAGATCGAAAGGGCTTGAAAAGGGTTTGAACTTCTCAGTTCATGCCGGCGATATCGACACCCAATTCCCGGTAGTACCGTTCCATCAGTAGTACCAACCTTACGGCAGTACTGCTGACCTTCGGTAGTACCATACCCTCGGGACGATAATGTCGACTGCCGAGAATCAACATGGGGCGCCCTGAAAAACAACTATCAGAGTGTTGCTCACGGTACCACCACTCGAGCAACAGGATTGGCCCCAAACTCTCAGTAGTGTCGGGGTTCCGAAGGCCACAATTAGCACTCTCTGGAAAATAGCTATCGGAGTGTGGTTCACAATACTACCACTAGAGTGGTAGTGCCGGCCCCAAAAACCGGCAGCGCCTTGGCTCCAGAGGCCAAATGCAGCTCACTCTGGGGAAACAACCACCGACAAAATTAACCATGGTGGTAATGCTCGAATAGCAGTACCAGGGTTCCCTCATGTCAACGACTAACAGAAAGCAAAACCTACAACATTGAATCAAATAGGGAAGGGAAGGACCCAATACAAATCCAAGAAAACGAGAACTCAATGAGCAAAGGAAATCCGAACTTTTCCCTTAAATCCGACAGTATCAGAGGCTAATGTGTGGTAGTACCGCCCTAGGTCGATAGTACCGCACTTCAATACCGGTAGTGCCGCTGGCTGGAGTTGAGGAAGGGGTGCTATCTGGAAAATAAGTACCGGGATGCTACCTCCGGTACTACTGCTGGCGTGGCAGTATCGGCCCCACGGACCGGTAGTGCTAGTCGCCAGAGACCAAATTGGTGCCCCTCTGGAATTTAACTACCGGTAGTGTGCAAGCAGTACTGCCGCTGGGGCGGTAGTACCAGCCTCATAACGTCGGTAGTGCCGGCTTTCCAGGAGACAGTTTTGCAAAAAGGGGAATTTTGCATAGTTCAGTCCAGAACTTCAACACAAGTGTATGACTAGGTTCCTAGCGACACTACGAACCCACTCATGCTAACCCTTTCGAGTTTCGGGCTCGATTGCTCGAATTCTCACCTTTTTTTAACCTTTCGAACCCCAAAAACGATGCGAAGACAGATTTTGACTCAACTTGGGTCCAAATCCGATTCTTGTTGCGGCAATGGGATCTCTACGGCATTAGGGACCCATACGCATTGGTTTCGAGAATTTTGGGACTTTAGAACGTGAAATTGCTCCGAATGCCCAAAATGCATCTTTTTGCAAATCGGCCAAAACAGCGGATTTGCAACTCATGTATCAATTCCAATATAGCAATATGGTCCCATGTGACCGAGAGTTTGACTACGATTTCGATGCACGGTGATCGAACTCCTAGAACTCGAAAACCCTAATTAATCCCAAATTCGATTCTGGACCCGAATCGAGTTCAAACTCGATTCTTCTGCGAGAATCGACCTTCCCAGCGTGGGATATATTCGTGAGTCATCATCTCGACTTGTCCGTGGCTAGGGTTTCAAAGGAAGGTCTCTGAAAATTCGAGGAATGACTTTTTGGGCGAATAAATCCAACGAGAGGTATATCAGGGTTTCCGCAACGAATCGATCACGCAAAATGATTCTTCTAACCATAACCTAGGTTTCGCAACTCAAAGAATCAACGATCTACTACTAGAATTAGGTTTTCTAGGGTTTAACCAAAGCGAAAAGAAAAGAGAAAAGGGAGATGACGCTAGGGTTTAAGATTTATCTTAGGGATTGAGCTCAAACCTTGAATCCACTGAGCAAGAAGCTTCTTGGGGGCTTGACTATGCTTCCTAGGGGCTTGCTCTTGCCTCTCCTTGCTCCACACGGGCTCCACACGGCCGGAACAGAGGCATCAAGGGCGAGCTTGGGTGGAGTGGAAGGAAATGGGGGAGGAGAGCAAGGGAGAGAGGGTGATGAGGTGAATGAGGGAAGGGGGAAAAGAGGAGGCCCTCCCATGGCTTCTTGATGGGGCACGACGTCGTGGGAGGCGGGGAAACCAAGGGAGGTGACGACGTGCGTGCATAGTGGCTGGCATGGCCTCCGATACCCGCGCGCTAACATCTGTCGGCGATCGCCGAGCTTCCCGATCGCCGCCGCCCAGTAATCGCAGGCTTACACTGATGGTCTTGCCACTCAGTGGCTAGGAACTTTGGGTCTTTTGCAGCTTTGCTTCGGCGCTTGACCAATTGGCTTTGGGACTTTTGGAAAATGTCCGGGGGATCTTAATGAAGGTTTAGGAACTTACGATTAGGTTCTAATCTACATGATTCATGATATCGCCCGAAATCAAATCCAAGGGCTCTGATCGGGGAAGATGACCGAACGAAAGGACAAAAAGGATTTCGAAAGTGAATAACTCCAAATTAAGATCCAAAAATCAAATCTAAGCACAATTAAACACTCAATTAGCTTAATTAACCCTATTTATTCTTAATTAAAAATTTAGGGTGTTACACTTTCTTCTGTCAGCTAAGCAATTGAGATTTTCCACCAAGTGATTTCTTTTGCTATAGAGAAGCCGACAATTTTCCTCACCTATCATTCATTCACTTGGTGTCGGATAGTATTGGCATGCCAGATGAAACAATCGAGCTATTCAAGCAATTCATTTCTCCAACTACAATGTTAGTCGGCTTTCACAGGAAGAATCAAACTTTCCACCCTTCTTATGAGTTATATCACCCATCAGTTTTGGACAAGTGATTTCGAGCCTCAATTTACTAAGTCAGCTTAGTCCTAGGGAATGGATACAAAAAGCTTCCACTACTGCCATAGTTTTTAGCATGGCCGACGACCTCTAACTCCAGAGTCTACATCGCTTTTTGCTTCACAGCCGATGCTCGTTAGACTTCACCCCCTGGTGGTCTGAAATATCAAAAGAAATGTAACTCAAAAAACTGATACTATCTGTACTTATAGCTGTAACACCCCAATTTTTGCTTTTCTTGCATTTAATGTGTATTTGGAATTTTTGAGGATTTTTGAAATTTCTTTGGAATAATTTGAATTGAGTCATTTGTCGAATTATTTAATTATTGAAAAATTTTATATAAAGTTTTGTTGAAAATAATTTCTTTTATTTCAAAAAGTCTAAAAATATTTTCTGGAATTTTTTCAGAATTGTTTTGGTATTTTTATTGCCTTAAATGAATTAAATAAATTTTAGGAATTATTTTAATTTGGAAAAGATCAAAAAATCTGAGTGAACAGTGTTGGGCCAGGCCCAGCACTGTGCCGCATCGTCGGTCCAACAACTGTAATCCCAATGATCAACCCGTTGGATCTCGATCCAACAACTAGGATAAAGCTGCGTTGTTGCCATGTGTGAAAACTCGGATTAGCGCCGCGTGTATGCTCCATATTAACCCACGTCGCTTTCTCCGTATCGCCACTGGACCGCCGTTGCACAACTGTTGCCATTGATACCATGCCCAACACGGTCATCTAGACAATATAAATACCCTAGCTGTGACCACCGTCTCTGGTTTCATGCGTTTCCTAGGTTTCGTCCTTTGAGCTGCCACCATTCGTGCTTGATTGTTCTCTGTGGTTCTAGTGGAGTGCCATCGACTTCTTTACAAGTTTCTGCAGTCGATGAGCCATTTCGGTTGCGCATGAGCCCGGTTCCAGAACCGCCATGGTGAGATGCACCTTGGAGCATAACTCACTTCGCCGGAGAAGCGCTACATCGTCGTGCCCTATGTCATCTTCAACCTCTTTGGTCAGAGATGTTCACCGCGCCATTGCTGGGATTCTCAAGCTCTGACGACCGTTCGATCTGCATCTGAGGGTCCAGGTACTGCCACGTTGTCTTGGATTACAGTGAACTAGATCTAGACCAGACCGTTAGATTAGATCCAAGGGCCCAAATTTTGCCACGTAGATGCATTCCAGTATCGTAGAATAGATCCAACCTAGGCCGTTAGATTTAGAGATGAGGGGCTAAGATTGAAACACGTAGGTGCACAAATAGATCTCCATGTGTCCCTACATCTGTTGTGTTCAGATCTATTTGTAGCTGTTCGATCGGGACTGAATGGTTCGAATTTTCTCGCGTAGTCTCAGTTTGGATCCGTTCTTAACTGTTGGATATTTAGTGTGCAGTTTAGATGTCTCCTCATGTTGCACGCAGGGGCATGCCACGTGTCCAGGCCGTAACGTAGATTGGAGCTAATCTTGACTGTAGGTTTTTAAATGTGCGGCCTAGATCGATATGTGAATTCGCTGACCTAGTTAAACCCTGGTCGTTAGATCTGGAATGGAATGTTTAGATGCATCCACGTGTTGGCAACCAGGATATGCCATGTCACCTCAGAATCGCGCCAAGTTGATTAGATCTAGACCGTCGGATTTCAAATAAACAGTTCAGATCTACCGCACGTTTAGCCAAATGGGCACTACTGTTGGATGTGCTGATGTCAGCATGACGTCATCCGAAGCGGACCCACGCATCAGCCAAAGTCGACGCCGTAGACCGAGTCTATTGTAGACCAGAGTGGGTCCGTGGACCCTGTCCATGCGCCGAGTCGACGTGGCGAGTGCCGATTGGGCCACGTGTCCCGATGACACAATCCGACACAATAATTTGATTTTTGAGGATAAAAATAATTCATTTAATTTGGTTTAATCTTTTTAATTTATTGTCAAACTTCAAATTGCTCGTTCTTGCTCATACGAACTCCGATTGGGGTGATTCCTGAGCCTAAAAATGTATAAAATTGCGCTCTAATGAATTTTTGGTGTTACGTTGTTCTCTTTTTTTGGATAATTATTGTTTATTTATCCACTACACATTAACGTTGAGTTGCCCGAAAATTTCGAGGGAGAGCTGCTCACTCAAGAAGAAGGTCCAAAGCTTAACCAAGACCTTTTCCAAGGCAAGTTGTGCTTTGACCATGTTGATCCTGCTTTTGAAATTTTTGTTGTTTTAAATAATGCATGCTCGATTTAATTAAAATGCTTTCAATTATTTTGGGAATAGTCAAACACCCATTTGAATTATGCCACCTTGTCTTTAATAATTGTATGCCCTAATTCATTTTGTCACCCTAAGTTGTGGAATAATAGTGGGACATAAATACTTTGCCAACATGGGTTAATTAGACTGTAAATTGTCTGCTTAGCCAGGCATCATGTTATTGATACAATTTTGGAATGTTGAAAATTAATCATGACTTAATGGGATATGGAACATATTTAAGAGAATGTGACATGTGTTGTTGATGATATGATGGCACGTGGTGTATGGTAATCAACCGGGTGAGAAAATGATTTAGACAGGGGCAAGTGGCAAGGAAATGGTGGGCCTGTGTGGCAATGGGTGATGATGGTTGTGCGGGATGTGTGCCATTGAGTGTTGGAAGTCTTGCCTCGGTCATCTAAGGACTTTACCTTACAAGAATTTGAACTGAGTATAGCATACAACCACATGTCTGGAATGTGACAGACCTAGTTGAGTAGGTTACTGATATCGTGCATGTGGTACCTCAGGGTGATTGTTACACAGGGGAGCGTACCTGTGCTGCGGCTTGGTGCCCATCCAATGGTGTGTGTCGGTCCTATACTTTAGCTCTGTGTGAGGGGGTGATACTGAAGGCAGTATCGGAGAGGTTCACATGTTAAGCTAGAAGTTTCTAAAAGGCTTTTTTTACGGTAATTTGCCTGTGTGGTGAGTGATTGTATCTTTTCGGTAATGTGTATAACCTCTTCAGAGTATAAAACCTATTTGAATAGCCGTGTCCATGGTATTGGACATTACTCGGGGATTACAGTCAAGGGTTAGACTTTCATAAATTGAACTTGCGATAATGGTTATGAAACTGAAGAAATTGATTAAGGATGATAAATGCTTTACTTGAAAAATAATTGTGAGAGTTATTATTGTTATTTTGGTTTTACTGCTTTTCAGTCTATTATTATTATTTGTGAATGTTGCTTTACTGCAAAACAACTATTCAGCCTGTCATTTGGAATAAGTCATGCATGTAGTAATAGCTTGCATTTTGTGCACAACTTGTTGAGTGCTTTAAGTACTCACCTCTTGCAACGCCGTTGGCGGAGAAGCTAGCCCGCAAAGAAGTCAGCACCGTGGAGGAGCTATTCACAAAAATGAAGAAGTATGCCCGCGCGGAGGAGGATAATCGTCGGAGGGAAGACAAGCCATGGTACAAGCCACTGAGGTGATCCCCGTGCAAGAGGGACCAAGAGAAGGAGCCCACGCCCAGAACAAATGCGAGGACCCGTAGCCAAGAGCACGAGGGAAAGTACAAGGGAAAAAGAGTTCATTACATTGATGAACGGTCCAATCAGCATGACGATAAGGGGCACTAGCCGGAGCGGCAAGGGCGGAGCCCGCCTCGTTGGCAAGATAAGCGGGAGGGTGATCGGCCCATGCCCAAAAGGGAGGAAGCAACGTGAGGGAGGTATTGTTGCGAATACCATGGTGAGATCAACACCCACGATTCAATCCATTGCAAGGTGATCGAAAGCTACCGGCGGTTCAAAACCAATAGAAGGGAAGCTAAAGCGCTCCCGCCACCACCTCCACCTCCTCCACCGCCACCGAAACACCCAAGACTACCACCTCACGGGGGCAGTAAATCACATGCACCGCATTATCAACACCATCATCGGAGGATCCTCCCTGCACCTATTGTCAAAACGACATCGAAAGGCATACGTGAGACAATTCAACCATGTTGGAACCAATCCACCACTCCCCCAGTAGAGACATGAGCCTATTGTATTCACATAAGAAGATGCGAAAGGAGTGCATTTCCTGCACCAAGACTCCCTAGTAGTCACTAACACAATCGCCAATTGCGAGTTGCGTAGGATCCTTATAGATGGAGTAAGTGCCACGAACATAATCTTCGCCAGGGCTTTCCAGCAGATGATGATCCCTTATGACAGGCTAAGGAAATCAAAGGTGTTGCTGGTCGGTTTCGAGGGGAATGCTATCGGCACCATAGGGCAGATACAACTGGAAGTTACCTTCGAGGCACAACATGCCAGTGTCATTCACAACGTCACATTCGACATTGTTGATATGCCCTTCCAGTACAACGCCATAATGGGGCGAGGATCATTAATTGCGTTCGGAGCTATCCTGCACCATGGCTTCCTATGCATGAAAATGTCTTCGCCCAACGGCACCATCACTTTGCGGGGAGACCAAGCACTCGCAAGGAAGATAGATATAGAAGGGCCCCTTAGGTCAAGCACGTTTACACAATGGAAGGAGATCCCCTACCCGACTAGTGCAGCAAATGGCTCACGAAACCGCGTCCCTAGGGAGAAACAAAACAGGTGGCTCTGCAACCTAATGGAGACAAGATGGTAACCCTCAACGCCACCTTAGCCCAGGAATAAGAAACAACCTTATTACAACTCCTCCAAGAATATGAAGGCATGTTCGCATGGGCACCCAACGATATCCCCGTAGAACGACGGAGCATAATCGAGCACTCGCTCGCCATTAAGTCAGACGCGAGACCCAGAAAACAAAAGCTCAGGAAACTCGCATTGGAGAGGCAGGACGCATCAAGAGTGGAGGTGGACAAGCTGCTCCAGGCGGGATCATACGCGAAGCCATCCATACCGAATGGCTAGCCAACGTGGTTCTCGTCAAGAAATCCAGCGGAGCATGGAGAATGTGCATCGACTACATTGATTTAAACAAATCATGCCCAAAAGATGATTTTCCCTTACCCCACATCGATCAGCTCATCGATTCCACCTCCGGGTCCGACATGATGAGTTTTCTCGATACGTATTCGGGATACCACCAAGTTTACATGCGTACGGAAGATGAAGATAAGACAACATTCATCACACCCTTTGGCACATATGTGAATGCCTTTCAGCCTCAAGAATGCTGGCGCAACCTTCACAAGGCTCATCGCAAAAGTCTTCACTCACCAGTTAGGGAGAACATAGAAGACTCTATTGATGACATCATCGTCAAGAGCGAGAAGAAGGAGAATCACGTCTTTGACCTTTGAGAGACTTTCAATAGCCTGATGGCAGAGAAGGTAAAGCTAACACTGAAAAGTGTGTTTTCGGCATTACGGCAGTGAAGCTGTTGGGATTCCTGGTCTCCGAGCGTGGCATCAAGGCGAACCCCGAAAAGGTCAGGGCAATCCAGGACATGACCCCGCCAAGAAATGTTAAGGAGATCCAAAGATTGGCGGCGTGGCTCATGGTGCTCAGTAGGTTCTTGCCAAGGTCCACAGAGCAAAGCCTACCATTCTTCAAAGCACTACGGGCAGGAGAAACCTTCTCCTAGATGAGCGTGTGCCATGCCGCTTTTGACGACCTGAAGCAAAGCCTCATGAAGCTGCACATGCTCCAAAGCCCGAAGCAAGGTGAGGAGCTACTCCTTTACCTGGCCGCGAGTCCCTTCGCTGTTAGCGTTGTCCTCGTACAACAATAGACTGCAAATAAGCAGCAACCAGTCTACTTCATCTCCGAGGCATTGCAGGGTGCGAAGCTTCGATACTCTGAAATGGAAAAGCTGGCCTACACGATACTGATGGCTTCGTGGAAACTTTAGCATTACTTCCAAGCCAACCGCATTAAAATACCTTCCACATAACCGCTAAGCTCCTTGCTGTCCAACAAAGAAAGTTCTAGACGCATCAGCAAGTGGGCGGTCGAACTTGCGTCGTGTGAGTTGTCCATGGTCCCTCACATAGCGATCAAGAGCCAAGCCCTCGAGGATTTCATCGCAGAGTGGACATCGCCGGCGCCGGAGGAGCCACGTGAGGGAAATAGTCAGGGAAGAGGAGAGGGAGAAGCACCTTTATGAACAGGTACATGGAGGCGTCGCACAGCGTGAAGTCGTTGAGGTCCCTAAGAAGGCGTCGAGAGTCTGACTTAGGGGCGAACACGGCGTGCATCTTCCTCAAAGCAGGAACCGCCGTCGCACGACTCTGGAAATCCAGGGGCGAAAATCCCAAAAGGTCGAACTTTGGGATGGCCCGCCGATGCCCTTGGACCCCCCGGAGCCCACGACAAACGCGGACGGGGTAGGGTCATGGGGCACTACTGCGGGGGACACATCGCCGATAGCGGAGCCGCGAGGCTCGACACCACCTGCACAAATCCCGCATCAACAAATCGCACCACTAGCACAAAAATATCGTGAGGTAACTCAGATCTAGCTTTCTTTTAGCCATGAAGCATACGATAATGTTTAAACAATGATTCTACTCAAAAGAACAAGGTGCCAACCTCCAAACGCAACTCCAATTCCTTTTTTAGCTTCAATCTAATCCCCCATTTTGAACTTTTTATCACAATTCATCGTGTTCATGAGGACAAGAACGATACGAGGCTTTTCAATCACAAGTCACATTATATTTTTCATACTAGGGACAACTAGTTAAATTAAATATTCACAACAAAACACTTTACATCAAATTGCCACCACCTACCTTACAATTAATGTTACTCCCAAAAGATTCTGTATTAACATCACCAGCCTCCATCATAAACCACCTTTTAAACCATAACGAAAATTCTACACCTTGCCCCAAGCTAGGACTGCAGACCATTACCAACCATAATCAACTCCTTTCCTAAGAGGATCTCACCTTCCCATTCTTTCACTCAAACAACTAAGCTCAGCAACATAATTCCTTCGTATACCCAACAATATACCATGAACATTCATATTCTTAACTCAGGTTAGAATACAAAAGAAATAAAATTCTTTTGAACCCATTGAACCACTTGCATTAACCTAAACCCGATGAGCTACAATTCACTTTGGAGAGAAACTTGGTAGAACCCAAATATCACTCATTCCCTTTGCTAAGCCAAATCGAAAAGGAAAACTCAAATTAAAGAGTAACTACACACAAACCTTTGACAGAAACCTACAAAAACTGAGAACAACTCCACTCGCTTCCCCCAAAGCAAGACTTCTCTTTGAAACCAAAATCAACATTTTGGAAGCGAAAATCGATTCTTAAGTCAAACGCCTGTACCCACAACCGCCACAAATTCTCTTAACGAGAAAGGAAAACTCATTCCCAATCGAAAACACTTCACCAGCAGAAATCACTTATAAATCGTTCATAAGATCCACCTTTTGAAACCCTCGCAAACACCACACACCCCTTTTTTTATTATTTTTTTTCAACTCTAGTCAAAATAGAATTTACAAATATTTTCAACTCCAGAGCTTCCAACATATTCAATTATGTTTATTTGTTTCCTTTAAATACTGACTCCAAAGATAATTCATTTCATATACTAAAAACACAATCTATTCATACACTCTTGAGCGTAGATCCCCCAAACATACATCTAGCTAACTGTAACGTAGGCAAGACAAAAGATTGGCATGGTTTAATGGAATAAATCATTCCAAAAACCATCAACAGATCACTCCATAGCTGTCAGGGCCCCGGATTTAAATTCGACTCGTGCGGCGAACTTTAACCCTAACCAGCCTGTAGCCGCAATTGGGTTTGAATAGTAACTTCCTAGAGTATCATAAACCGTCCCTTAGAAGTGTAAAAGGCTCAACCGCAAGTTTGGAGCTTGGACCCTCCAATCTGCAAATATGTTTTTCATCCAAGTTTGGAGCCTTGTAACTTGAGGTCCGGGATGATCTAAGATGTGCATGTTGCTTGGTCGCAAACTAGAAACTTTTCTCTCCGACATGGTGAGTTTTGCACCGAGATCCGACATCTAACCCTAGTTTAAACTTGGCGGGGGTTGGGTATAAAATTCCATTTTCTTGGCTCCTTGGTCATTTCCTCTCCTCCTACCGGTTGCTCTCCACTTCTCCGTGCGTCTCCTCCATCCCGAGCTCCTCTCTGTCGCCTTCCCACCGGCCGGCGTCCTCCCGTGGCTCCTCCCCACTCCGGTGTCCTCAAGCTCCTCACCAAGCCGGCGTCCTCCTTCCCCTACCAGGCCATCCCTTCTTCTTCTTCATCCACCTTGAAGGTAAGACCTCTTCTTGGAGTTGATTCGTTGGTCATTGGGTTCTAGAACATCCATGGGGGTGGATTTGGGGCTTGGTTATGTAGATTGGGTGTTTGGGGTAAACTTTGAGGAGTGTTAGGGTTTTGGTGTGTAGTTGGACTTAGGGGTGGAATAGGCGGTGTTAGGGTATAGGGTGAGAGATCGTGTGGAGGTGATGCCATTCCAAGGGTTGGATTTAGTTTTGGTCGTGGTCTACAAAAATGAGCATCGGTCCATCGTGGTTTGGTCTAGCTCGGAGCTTCTCCGGCTTGGCCACGTGTTGGAAAGTTGTAGATCGGACCCTCGCGGTGTCGTAGAACTTGGAAGCACTTCGATCCCTTGAGTCGTCTGGGCAAAACTGCGCGATGTCCGGAGTGTCCGGACCAATTGCCCGGAGTGTCCGACTTATCCAGACTATCCGGATGGGGAACCCAGACTATCCGGGCTGCCTGATCTGTGTGTGGTGGGGGAAAGCGTTCGTATTTCAATTCATTTGCATTGCATGCATCTCATTCATGCATTGTACTCGTGTAGAGAACGTTTCCGCGGAAATTGGCGCGGAGGTGACGGAGGGGGTTGCCGAGGAGCAAGTCATTGTCAATACTCAAGCAGATGCCTCAGGCAAGCACCTAAGCATATTCAACCTTTTATGTAATTTTAATTTAGTGAATCAATTGCTTATCGAATGATTAAGTCATGCATTAGGAGTTGAATTGTGGGAATGGTATTAGAACCAAATTGCTGCATATACTGTAACACCCCGGCATCTAGTGTGCCTGAATGCTACCAAACATAAGCTAAACAACATCTAAATACCATGAATTAAGGTAAATTACAGCAAAGGAGTAAATGCTAAAACCCGAGATTTCGGCAGCATCTCCTTTGTTTTAACATGATTTGAAGGAGCAACAACAGCATAGCAATACATGGCAATAGGAGAGACAACTAAAACAACAATAATTAAAGACTTAACAACAATATAGGTCTAGTTTCAAGCATTTAATGTCTCCAAGAGTCAACGAACAATAAGACTCTAATTTAGCAAAGCTAAACCTTAATGCAATAATCATGACACACAATTTATTATCAAAGACTAATTGAATGACTTGTGGAATCAAATGAGTGAAGCTACGTGCGGAAGTGTGACTATTTCCCTTCCCCGCATGCCGGACTCATGGTACCTAAAACAATAAGAAAACACAAGGGTGAGTTCAAAACTCAGCAAGCATATTGCAATGTTACAACAAGAACAATTACATGGCAACAATATTGTAACACCCCAAAATTTTGCTTTTCTTAAATTCATGTGTGATTTGGCACTTTGGTGAATTTTTGGAATTTTCTGGAATTTATTTGGATTTATTTGGAATTTATTTGAATTTATTCCATTTTGAAATAATTAAAGAAATAAACTTTGCAAATAAAATTTTGTTGGAAATATTTTATTTGAGTCCAAAATGTTCCAAAATATTTTCCAGAATTTTTCTGGAATTTTTTTGAGTCTTTTTCTATTTTTAATGATTTAATTGAATTTCTGAGAATTTAATTGGATTAATTAAATCGAGTTGGTTTCACTGTTCCTCCGACCGAGCCCGAGTCAGACTCGAGTTCGAGTCCGACCCGAACCCGACCGCGCCCGTGGTCAAGCCGAACCCGTTCGCCCCAAACCCTAACCGCATGACCGTTGGATCTTGATCCAACGGCCACGATTGAGCCACGTCACCGAGCCCAAGTCCGACTGAGCCAGCCAGCTAGCCCGAACCAGACCCGAGCCCAAACCGTCGCACCGTTGGATCTTGATCCAACGGCTGACGTTGATCCACGTCACCCAATCCGAATCCAACTCGGATTCCGCCGCCGCAAAGGAGTGGGCCTCGGTTTTCGCGTGTTTCACGGATGCCGAGCGCCCTATTTAATGCGCCGCCACCGCTGCCGTGACGCCGACCTCTGTGCGCACCCGTTGCCCTAGCTCACGCCGCTAGAGCCGCCGTGGTTGCGCCGTAATCGCTCGCCGGAGTTGGAGGAGCGTTCCGCCGCGTTCAACTGCAATTTCCGCCGCCGTCCTCTGCCGCCGTTGAGCCCAGATCCGGAACCGCGAGGTCAAGCCGCGCCAGAGGAGACCACTCACTTCGTCGGAGGAGCCCCGCAACGCCGTCGCCGTGGTCGCCGTCTTCGTCTCCGGTGAACCAGCCCCGCCGCAAGCCATCGCTGGACCTCGAGCTCCACGAGCCGTCCGATCTAGATCCAAGGGTCCAGATCGCGCCACGTCACACCCCGGTGAGATCCCACGTGCATTTCTCAGATCTATTTCCAACCGTTGGATCTAGATACAACGGTTTAGATCGTGCCACGTAGCCTAAACTGCACCAAGCTAGAATAGATCTCAGCCGTTAGATCTAGATCGAACGGTTAGCGTTAACCCACGTTGTTTTCGTTAGATTGGATCTTGACCGTCCGATCAAGATCGAACGGTCCAGATCAGCGGAGTAGTTTCTTAACGCGTTAAGCCAGATCCAATCTGGGCCGTTGATTTTCAAATCAACGGCCGAGATCTAGCCACGTGGCCGGAGGCGGCCGTCGCGATCGGCGCTTGGCGTGGCGCGTGTCTAACGCCACGAGGCGCGTGTTAGTGGTGCCCACGCGTCAGCGTCTCAGTCGAGTGCACCATGACGTCACCGCTGACGTCATGGTGGGGCCCAGCTGTCAGCCGTCCTCAGCCGTGCGTGATGACATCACCGCTGACGTCATCCGAGGGCCGCTGTCGGCCGAGACACGTGAGCCGTGGGCCAGGTCCACGGTAGACCGAGCCGCGCCCGTGCGCCGGGTCCATGGACCCGAGGCGACGTGGCGGCACCGGATTGGTCCACGTGTCATGCTGACGTAATAAAAGAATTTCCGAAAAAGAAAATGATTTATTAATTTGAATTATTGATTTCAGATTTATTAATTTGAATTATTGATTTCAGATTTTGATTCCAACTTCAAACGCTTATAACTTTTGCATTTTAACTCCGATTTGAGTGATTCAAATTTCTAAATTTGTATAAAATTGAGATCTACCTAATTATGAATTTTATTTAATTTTTGGACTAAATTTTTTCTCTGTATTATTATTTAATTGATTATTTAAACTTTAAATGCTTGTATCTTTTACATTTGAACTCCGAATTTGATGATTCCAGTTTCTAAAAATTCATAAAATTATGCTCTCTCTGTTTGTGAACTTTATTTGGATGTTTGGACACTTTTTGTCTACTGTTTATTTATTATTTGCTATTTGCACGCTTTACGAGTAGACGTTGAAGTGCCGGAAGGATTCGAAGGAGAAGTGTTGATCCAAGAGCCAGCTCAGGACCAAGAACAAGTACTTTTTGAAGGTAAGTTATGCTTTGACCATGTTGATCCCATTTTGAAACCTAGTTTGATTCAAATTATTGCATGCTAGTTTAAATTAGAAAATGCTTTACTTAATTATGGGAAATTAGATAAATGCCAAATTGCTGTATGACACCTTGGTTAATTAATTATGTGCCATGACCCTTGTCACCCTAGTTGAGGTTTAAATAGTTGGACATTACTAAAGTGCCAACCTGGGTTTGTAGATCGTATAGTATACTGCTTAGACCTGCTACGTGCTCATGACATGATTTTGGACAATCAAATGTTAATATTGACTTAATGATATATTGAACCTGTTTTGGAAAGGTATCATGTGATGTTGATGGCACGTGGTGCATGGTAATCAACTGGGGTTTGATAAATAGTTTTGACCGGGGCATGTGGCAAGAATGATCGGGTGGGCCAGTTGTGGCACCGGGAACGTTGTGTTGGTTCTTCGAGTAGTCTTGCCCTGGTCACCCTAAGGACTTAACCTTGCAAGCCTTTGAACTGGGTCAAACGTGCAACCACATGTCTGTAATGGGACGGACCTAGTTGATTAAGTTGCTAATAACGTACCTGTGGGACCTCAAGATGTCAACTACACCCTTTGTGTAAGTTGAACGGGGGAGTGTACCGGGGCTGCGGCCAGGTACCCATCTAACAGTTGATTGGCCTAAACTTCGCCTTAGCTAAGGGAAGGGTTAGTGTGCAACACCGGGAGGACCACTTGTATTGTTAGAAGTTTCCGAAAGACTTTGTTACGGGAACTCGCCTTTGTGGTGTTTGACTGTATCTTGTGGGTAAAGTGCATAACCTCTGCAGAGTGTAAAATCTATTCGAATAGCCGTGTCCGCGGTATTGGACATCGCTCGGGAATTACAGTCAAGGTCTAGACTTTCTTGAAATAACTTGGACTTGAAAGGTCGGGTTTGGTTAAACAATGATGTTGATGGAAATGTGGATTAGGAATGGGAAAGATGTTTATTGAACTCCTGAAAAAGTTATTTATGTTATACTTGTTTCTATTGCTTTCGAATCTACTTATGTTACTTGTTAAATGCTGTTTTATTGCAAATATACCCTGAGCCATTCCTTTGTATTAAGCCATGCATGTAGTATATTAGCTTGCATTCTGTGCATGACTTGCTGAGTACCAAGTACTCACCCTTGCCGCAATACAACACCAGTTGAAGAAGAATCTACACCAGCTTTGGAGGAGGAGATTCAAGAGGAACCGTCTACTTAGGGAGCAAGCCCAGTCAGTTGCCTGTGGTATACTGGATGGCGCCACAAAGTTATCTTATTTTCCGCTGCTATTATTTCTCTCTTATTAAGTTTCGCCCTGCGTGGCGTATATTTGTAACTTGACCATAAGGTCGAGCAACCAGTTTGACTATTTAATTAAAGTACTTTATTAGTATCGAGTGGTATGATTGTGATATTTACCAATGTTAAGACTGTGTGCACTAGCGCGTTCCTAGACTAGTGCTGAATACACAGAGGGACCGGATTTGCAGATTCGGGTCCCAACAGAGGTGGTATCAGACCCATACTGACCGTAGGCTCAACCCATAGTTAGAATGGTCGTAGTGAGGATAAAACCTATTTTCTAAAGCTAAAAGTTTGTCAAGATAATGAATGAATTCTCGACTTACCCCTTTCTTCTTTGTTCATACCCTTGCTGAGTTCTTTTCGTTTTCCACATTGATTTTAAAATGTTGCGTTCTTACGCGAGCGTCTTTTGGCAGATGATGATGAAGAACAACTACGCCGAGCGTGAAGGAGGCTATGTTTCCGAGTTGTGGCGTATGCTTCAGTTTCTTGGAGGTTTTGAGAGACCGCTCTACCGAGGGACTACACTCGTGCAGGCAGGAGAAGTCATAGGATGGGACGTCAGGATCACGGTGTATGCCCGAGAGAAGACCAAGTTCAGTCGCCCTTTCCACTTCACTGCCAGGAGATCTACCTTTGAGATTGGAATTCAGGAGGTGTCACGTCGAGCAATGCAGCAGATCGCTCGCACGTACTCCAGGGAGCTGGAAGGCACAGTGTTTCACCACCACCCACGCCGAGACAGCAGAGCTCAACGGAAGCCGATAGAAGATGAGGAAGCTACCGTCACTCACTTAGCCAGATTCGTCGCCGCTCAGGAGGAGCTGATCGAGGACACAGTACAGGAGTTGAAGAAGGCTCACGAACAAGTTGTGGAGAAGAAGAAACACTTGGAGAATGCTCGTGAGTATGTCGCTTATGCTGAGGAAAGGATCGCAGAGCTGGAGACTGCACTGTATGGCCAGGGTCCCGAACCAGTGTTGGAGTTGGACGCTCCAAACCCAGAGGAAGAACCAGAAGAGGCGCCACCTGCACCCGCGCCACAGCCACAGCAACAGCCAGATCCAGAGCCAGAGGAGGACGCCGCGTCGTCAACCACAGCTGCAGTTGTGGGGCATGGCGATTGTTTCGCGCCTATGCCGTCGCACCCCCACCCAAGCAGTGGAGGTTTTCTAGATGAGTGAGCGTAGGTTTTGAGGTTGAGACTCCTTCGTCGAGTCGCGTTATAGAATAAGAGTCACCCATTAGAGTCGAATTGGATTTTCATTGTTTGTTGAGTGTGCAGTATGTGTTGCAGGCCCTTAGGCATTGTAAGCAACCATACCAAGTTATTATTATTAATAATAAAGTTGGATTTTGAGTTACACTTTTCCCCCGCATAAGTTTCCCTATTACTTGTCTATTCTTATTCCCTCTCATCTCTAAAACCTTGGAGCAAACCACAGATGGTGAACACTCGTGGAAACTTTGGAGGCAATGGAAGTGGTTCTCGCCCAGCAGAAAACCCCAATGATGGAGCACCAGCACCGCCAGTTGATATGCAGAATTTCGGAGCTTTTCTTGCTGCTCAGACTCAGTTGATGCATGCCATGATGCAACAGATGCAGCACGTCACTGCTCAGGCCACTGCTAATCAAGTCAATCAGGGACAACGCCAGAATACAAGACTGTCAGAGTTCATGAGGACTCATCCACCCACTTTCTCCGGGAATGCTAACCCGTTGGAAGCCGATGACTGGTTAAGGTCAATTGAGAGGAAGCTACACATTGCTCAATGCATGGGAAATGAGAAGGTACTCTATGCTTCTCATCAGTTGGAAGGAACAGCCGCCGAATGGTGGGAGAACTTCTGTGCCACGCAAGAGAACCCTCAGGACATCACTTGGGAGGAGTTTACAGCTGCATTTCGCCAGTATCATGTGCAAGAAGGAATCATGGACCTCAAGAAGGAGGAGTTCAGAGCACTGAAGCAAGGTAATCAGCCAGTGGCCGAATACCTGAACAGGTTCACACAGCTTGCACGCTACGCACCTGAAGACGTAGCGACAGATAAAGCCAGACAGTCTCGTTTCATGAAGGGACTTAACTCAGGATTGCATGTGGGACTGATCACCCACACCTTTCCAGATTTCCAAGAGTTGGTGAATAAGGCTGTGACACTACAGTTTGGTGTGACGTTATAGAAGGTGAAATTAGAGAATAAAACCTTTCGGCTTGAGGTTTACTTGCGTTTTTGGGCCTTTTGAAGCGTTGTGACACCACGGAGTGTCGTAACCTTATTTAACGTGCATGATAAGGTTAATAACATTATGAGTTGTGGAATTAAGGTTAAAACTACAGGATATGGAGGTTAATAGCTTTTCCGGGGCGTTTCCGGGCCGTTTCCGGGGTTTTGGGCCTTCCCGGGGGAGTTTGGGCCTTGGTGGGCTTTGGTGGGATGTAGTAGGTCTCCGTAACGGACTAGGATTGGGTGTGGGGGCTGGTAAAAGGGCTCCCCACCAGCCTTTTGGGCGTGCTCCCCTTGCCCTTGGGCGCCCCCACCTCTCCCTCCAAGACCTAGCCGCCACCCCCACCTTCCCCTCTCCCTTCCTTGCGCCTCCACCTCCCCCATTGCTCCCCATTGCTCCCTATTGCACACCACCTCTCCTCCACCCCCTTGCTGCCCTAGGGTGGCCTCCCCACCCCTGCATCCTCATGGATCCATCCGAGGAGCGAGGAACGAGGAGCGAGGAGCGAGGAGCGAGGAACGAGGAGCGAGGAGCGAGGAGCGAGGAGCGAGGAGCGAGGAGATCGATTGGAGTTTTCATTCGTCGGGCAAAGGTATGATCATGGGGATCCTTGGAATTGATCTAGGTACTGTTCTTAGGGTGATTATCAAGTTTTTAGATCAATTGGTGGTGCTGGATTGGAGTAATTTGGGTTAGATGTAGACGTTGCCACGTTTCTGTTTTGGGACAGCATGAGCAGTCGACCTAGGGTTCCTGTTTTCGCCCATTTAGAGTTCTATTCTGACTGTACGTACTTTTAATAAGTTGTAGATAATTTTATTATCTTTCCGTGCATATAAAGAACGTTAAATTCCGCCCAGCCGTTTGAAAGTTATGACTGTTTTACCGAGCATATTAAAATCTGTGACGCGATTGGAACAGATCTCGGTAATCTGTAGATTAGACGACTTTAGAGTCCAAATAAGTCTTTCCTTATACCTACAGAAAGTTGGTAAATTTCCTAAGCTACGCGAGTATGTACTCGTTTAGTTGATTCGGAGTCCCAGAACTCAAGTTATGCCTTTTGCAAGGCTCCTGTCCTGCCGGGACAGAACCTCTGTTTTTAGGTTTTGCGAGTAGTTGGCAATGTCGGGTTAGATGGGGGTTTGCGTACTGTTTTGTGGGCATGATTGTGAGTGTGTGATACTTATGTGCAGGTGGTGCTGCATCCTCATGGATCCATCCGAGGAGCGAGGAACGAGGAGCGAGGAGCGAGGAGCGAGGAGCGAGGAGCGAGGAGATCGATTGGAGTTTTCATTCGTCGGGCAAAGGTATGATCATGGGGATCCTTGGAATTGATCTAGGTACTGTTCTTAGGGTGATTATCAAGTTTTTAGATCAATTGGTGGTGCTGGATTGGAGTAATTTGGGTTAGATGTAGACGTTGCCACGTTTCTGTTTTGGGACAGCATGAGCAGTCGACCTAGGGTTCCTGTTTTCGCCCATTTAGAGTTCTATTCTGACTGTACGTACTTTTAAGAAGTTGTAGATAATTTTATTATCTTTCCGTGCATATAAAGAACGTTAAATTCCGCCCAGCCATTTGAAAGTTATGACTGTTTTACCGAGCATATTAAAATCTGTGACGCGATTGGAACAGATCTCGGTAATCTGTAGATTAGACGACTTTAGAGTCCAAATAAGTCTTTCCTTATACCTACAGAAAGTTGGTAAATTTCCTAAGCTACGCGAGTATGTACTCGTTTAGTTGATTCGGAGTCCCAGAACTCAAGTTATGCCTTTTGCAAGGCTCCTGTCCTGCCGGGACAGAACCTCTGTTTTTAGGTTTTGCGAGTAGTTGGCAATGTCGGGTTAGATGGGGGTTGGCGTACTGTTTTGTGGGCATGATTGTGAGTGTGTGATACTTATGTGCAGGTGGTGCGACCCCGGGAGTGCCTTCTACTTCCCGCCTTTCCGTTGCCCGTGGTTGAGGCAAGTGTGTTGTAATGAATAACGAATGTTATGTTGCTTGTTGAGACTAGATGAAAGATGGATTTCATGATATGATCAATTGCCATGCTTTAATGTTTTCCTATGATATGATGAGTATGCTATGATGCCATGTGTTAAATATACAAGTTTATGATGATGATGGCATATTTGCATACATGACATGTTACATGGCTCGGGCGGTGAGAAAGTCATAACTAGTCCGGGAAGGTCGGTGAGAAAGTTATAACTAATCCGGAAAGCCAATGAGTAAGTCCTACATCGTGATTCCATTCACCGTGGTTAACGGAAGCGAGGAGTAGGCACCCTCCATCTTCGGGATGGAAGGGGGGAGAGGGTGCACACCGACGGGTGTGTACTCAACCATACCGGTATGAGTTTCCAAGGAGACATGAGCATTGCATTACATTGCATACATAATGATGATGATACTGTTAAGTGTTCATGAATGAGATGATATACATGATGGGTGATGTTATTGCCATGATATTGTTCTTTTTGTCCATTACAATATGCTTGCTGAGTTTCGAACTCACGCTTGTGTTTTCTTGTTGTTTTAGGTACCATGAGAACGGCATGCGGGAAAGGGGAATAGTCACACACCTACACGTAGCTTCACTTATTTTGATTCCACAAGTCATTCCATTAGTTTTATAATAAATTGCGTGTGATGATCATTGATTTAAGTCTTAGCTTGGTTTATGAGAGTTTTATTGTTCGTTGGACACTTGGAGACTTTGAGTGCTTGATGATAGTCTTATATTGTTGCTAAGACTCTATTTATTGCTGTTTTAGATGTATCTCATATTGCCTTATAATGCTATATTGTTGTTGCTCCTTAAATTTATGTTAAAACAAAGGAGGTGCTGCCGAAATCTCGGTTTTTAGCCTATGCACCTTTGCTGGAATTTTATGTTAAATGTGGTATTTAGATGTTGTTTAGCTTATGTTTGGTAGCATTCAGGCATATTAAATGCCGGGGTGTTACAGTTGGTATCAGAGCGGGTTGTAGGTCCTTGGAATGTGTATTTTTAGTGTCATGCTATAGGGTACAACTAAATTGTGATGTGGAATAACTTAGAAACATGGCTTAGGTTTTTACTAAAATTTTGTCATAGGATAGCAACATTAAAACTTGCAAAAGTGGTATAACTAATCTAAAATCTGACACACATGGATGCACAGTAGGAAGGGTATGGGTATCGTTGTTTACGCTTAAATGTTGTACTTAAGCCTTGTTGCTAAATGCTATATTTGATATAGTACGTTGCTATGTCTATGAGATAAATGATTGAATTATTCCTGTTGTGGTGGTAAAAGTGGGGTTTTGGTGCCGAAGTGTAACACCCCAGCTTTTATTAAGCCCAGAATGTCATCAAACATAGACCATAACACATTTAATACCATAATTTAAGGTAAATTACAGCAAGTAATCATTTGGAATAATTGGAAATTTTGGCAGCATCTCCTTTGTTTTTGCATGAAACTTAACAACATAACATCATATCAATATGTAAGACAAACGAGATATCTATACGCAGCGATAAGGATAGCTAATCATCAACTAAAACATCAATAAGCATCGATAGCAAAATAATAAGCATCAATTTAACTCTAGGAAGTTAAAAACTCCTCCAAATCCCCACATGATACACATGAGGGAAACAACCAAACATCTGAGACCATACACTAATGATTATTGTAATACTTATTGTCGTGTCTCCAAAACAGGTGAATTAGCTAGATTATGAGTGCTACGTGAGGAAGTGTAGCTAAATTCCCTTCCCGCGCGCCGATTTCATTGTACCTAAATAAACAAACAACATAAAACACAAGCGTGAGTTCATAACTCAGCAAAGTGTATTGTAATGGAACAACAAGGATCAAGACAACAAACCATCATCCCAGTCTCCACAGCTATATCACAACACATCATACTTAACATTATATACATCCTTTAAAACACCCTGTTAATCATCTCATGAGCATCTCATGAGTACTCTCATCATTATCTCATAAACATCTTCATTTATGTATATCATTCATGCAATGCAATGCACATGTCTCCTGGAATACTCATACCGGTATGGTTGAGTGCACACCCGTCGGCATGCACCCTTTCCCCCTTCCATCCCGAAGATGGAGGGTGCCTATCACTCGCTTCCATTCACCTCGGTGAAGGAATCACGATGTAGGACTTATTCAAAAGAATAGCCCCGGACTAGTCATAACAGTTCTCACCGACCTTACCGGAATAGTTATGACTTATCTCACCGGCCGACCATGAAAATATGCCATGTATGCAAAACAGACAGCAACATATACATGAATAGAAATATTGCATATCAACACTTGGCATCTAATAGGTCCGTACTCAACAATCGACGGTAACCATTCAAAACATGGCATGTGAATCATTCATCAACAACAAACCTTTTTAATCGTGGCACGTGGACACCATATCATCGATAACCTTTAAATCATGGCCTAAGGATGTCATATCAATTATAACATGTAATTCATGGCAAGACAACATGTGACCTACTCCAAATACTATCAAGCATCTCTAGCAATATGTATAACATACAATCCACGCAACACACTTGCCTTCAACCACGGGCAACGGAGTGACGAGAGGTTGAGGGAACTCCTGGAGGCACACCACCTGTGAACACGTGCCACACACTCAAATCGAGTCCACAAAACAACCCACATAGAACCCACTACCCCGACTTCGGCTTACAACTCCTAAAATCAGAAAACAGCAAATCTGTCCTGGCCGGGACAGCAGCCTTCCAACGGGCATAACTTCTGTTCTAGGACTCCAAATTGAATAAACGAGTACATCCTCGCGTAGCTTAGGAAAATTCCCAACTTTTTCTAGTTATAGAGAAAGACTAATTCGGACTCTAATGTTGTTTAATCTAACGTTGAACACGAACTGTCCCAATCTCGTCACAGATTTGACAGCGCTCGGTAAAACAGCCATATCTCCCAAACGGCTGGGCGGATTTTAACTTTCTTTATATGCACGGAAAGATAATGAAATTATCTACAACTTCCTAAAAGTCCGTATGGTCAGATTCAAACTCTAAATTGGCGAAAACGCCTGCCCTAGTTCGGGTTCCCAATCTGCCCGAACCAAAACGTGAGTACAACTCTAGTTTTTCATCAATTCTACCCCATGGCAGCACCTCCCATGATCCAAAAACATGGAAAACCCCTCTACAACAGCATAAGATCTACCCCACAAGGTTCCCCCATTACCTTCTTGAAGAATCGCAAAACAACCGCTTCTCCTCGCGCGATCTCCACCCGATCTCCTCCTCCCACCGGCTCTCCTCGTCGCGGATCCTCCCACTAGCGAGGACAGCACCACGGCACGGCGTGGCAGTGGAGACGACGCAGCAAGGGTTGGTGGGGTGGGAGAGGTGGAGGTGAGGGAGAGGAAAGGCTAGAGAGGAGAGGAGACAAGGAGGTGGGAGGGGGAAGGGGGTGCGGCGCAAATGGGGAGGGGAAGGGGCTAGGGCAGCAGGAAAACACCCCCTCCTCACCCCCACATGGGCCAAACAAGCCCCACCAACCAGCCCAAGAAAGTTCCCCCAAGCCCAACACATCCCCGGAGCGGCCCAAAAAGCCCGAAAACAGCCCGAAACGCGTTAAAACATCAGACCGTAGGGTTCTAATTGCAAATTTCATGCTTTCTAAGGTTATGCAATCCCGTAGTATCACATTCTTCCCCCCTTAACTGGATTTGACCTCGAATCTTACACGTCAACTCTAAAACAATGTCCACTAGGGACTCATCTTCTTTGCGAACTCAACACACCCACGCAAAGACTCAAACAGTAGCAACGACAATTCAATTCTCCAAATTCATCTATTAACAAGAGTGACTTGACTTAGCTTAACTAAGCACAACTTGACATGATTCCTCATTTACTTCAATCTCTATCATGATTCATAAACTCAGAATGACACAATCATCATGAAACACATCCCTTTTTCACCATTAGTATTAAAACAGTCAACCGAGGTTCCAAACTTGAACCCCCCAAAAAGACCATTTACGCAAAACCCCATCTCTTCCAATTATTTGACCCCTTTTCGCAAGGAATCAAAATTTACTAATGTCATCTTCGCTCATAGCCTACATCGACCATACTTTCCTTTCGACTGCCAACCACATTACACTTTTCATTCTATCCTCTCCCAGGCATAACGCACACCTAGAGACGTCTAGCTAAGACAATGTCCACGACAAAACATTTTACATCACAATTTGTATAACACTTGCTTCCATCCAACGATACTTTCAACCAAATTCAAACCACGACATCAACAACCTCCATCATCATCCACCCTCATACTATACTACTAATGTCCAGCACCTAGCCCAAGCTAGGACCATCACTCACTACCAAATCTCAATTTGCACTTTTCCCAAGAGGATGTCGCCCTCACAAACAATTCACACAAACAACGAAGCCCACGAGTATAGCTCTTAGATTATACTCAACAATAACCCGAGGCCCTTCTTATTCTCGCTCCTATCAATAGTGCAAAAGAAGTACGATTCTTTTGAATCCAAGTAGACCACATACAACAACTCGAACCTCAAAGCGCCACAAACCACTTTGGAAAGAACCCTATAACATTGAAAGACCACTTTTTTTTTTTTTGCTTTTCCTAAGTCAAGCCGCAAAGGAAAACTCAAATCTCCAATCAACACGATACAATTCGCATCGGGCAAACAAATAGAGACTCCTCACAATTCTCTTGACAGAAGTTCTCAACAACTAAAGACAACTCGACTCGCTTTCACCACAGCCAAACTTTTCATTTTAACCAAAATCAAAAACTTGGAAGAGAACTGCCACAAAATCTCTCGAAGAGAAAGGGAAACTCAAATCCCTTGCATAACATAACCAAAATACCAGCATTTATCCATTCATTCCTTTTCATGCTAGAGAGCAATGGAAAACTCGATTCATAACACGAATGCGAATTCTTCAAGAGCACTCCGGATTAGTCATATATCTCTATATGACTTTCTCACCGTCCTGGCTCAACAACTCTTTTATGCTTATAAAACGATGTCATGAATCTTTTTCACCATTTATTCGTCATGTAACCACGATACCCATTAACCATTCACAAAGAGACTTCATTCTCTTTGTCACATGATTGACACCCAACAACATCGATGGTTGCTCAAATTCGCATAAACTACTTACGGCGTTAACTAAAAATACCATATCGCATCACAACCCAACAACCATCAGACGCAATGCGTGCAAAACATCGCATTTTAACCAAAGCCAATATGTAAGATAGCATCAACTCTCAAATCAAACATCTACGCCTAATAACCGCTACCAACTCTCTTAAAGAGAAAGGAAACACATTCCCAGCAGGGAACACCTTACCAACGAAATCACTTATGAAACAATCGTAAGATTCACCTTTTTGAAACGCTCGCAAACACCACACACGTTTCCCAAATAAATCCAACTCTAGCCACGATAGAATTACAATTTAAGCGCTTAACTCCAGGGTTACCAAAGATAAATCAGTTGAACGCTAAAGAGAGCGCCCCAGTCCAACGCTTTGGGTGTTAATCCATACTCATAGCATAGACTAAACAGATTAGCCCAAATCCAAAGATTGGCATGGTTCAATACCACACCACATTTGGAACCCATAAGCCGGTTACTTCAAATACTACTCTTTCATCCATATTTCCAATCATCGGAGTCAAGTTTGTAACTTGACAAAATGCCACTTAATCAGGGGAGACTTTATTGCACACTAATCAAGATGCCTAAACAAAGAGGCAGGAACTCCCGGAAACTTTATACATTCATTTGAATCCGTAAACCTTCAAAAGAAAGTTCGACTCAAATCCCACCATTACTCGCATCCAATACTCTTAGCCAATACGGAGGTCATAATCACCCAAATCCCGAGAAGTCCAACACTGTTGCACACAAGCTACAACATCTGCTCTTAATAAAATCTCTTTTCACTGTTCATATAACCACAATTGATTATATTACCAACGAATCATAAACCATATCTACCGTATGACAATCAACAAGGAGAACCACGTTCTCACAACTCCAGCACAATTAACTTATCAGTTAATCCAACATAAGACACATTTCAACAACTTCTTTTGGTCTACTAACCATGACGAACCATTATTCATGCAACTTATTATCCCAAGCGTAGCACACATCTCTTTACAATTATTCCAGCGTAATCAACAATTACCCTGGGTATAATCCCTAAGTCACATATTCCATATCACCATTTCATTCCACCAATAATTAATACTAACCACGCGACACGATCTCCACTAGACATCCCTCATAAATACGGATCCTGCATGGACATCTGTCAAGAATAATTCAACCTTTCCTACAATCATTCCATATATCCTCATTAATTGATTACACGTATTTTAAGTCATATTGTCGACCCACAATATTAACTGACCCACCAGCTACAATAGGAAGAAATTCACACCATCTTCTTGCTATAACAAGTTCATCAACCGAGACATTCTATGCTAACTAATCTCAAACATCCATTAGATTCCATAACCCGCATCACTTTGCACACACCACTAATCAACTTTCACTTCGGATCACCTGACGTCTCGTTTAATCATTTCTTATCAACACAATATTTTAGTTTATCTTTAAACAAACAACAAATTCACTTTAACCGAACCACTAGCTCATATCATCCGAAAACTCTAACTTCTCGTCATACACTTAACTTCTTAAACATCCACGTGAATCACGCACCCAACTCTTAAGGAAACCATAATTGCTACAGAAAAGAACAACACCCAAAACACCTTTCCTTCCGGAAAGCTCAACCATAAATCACAAGAGAAGTCAACTCTTAAATTCCCAAATGCCAACACGCAACTACTCCACAACTCTCGAGATCAACAACTTCCGCGAAGGAAGATGGTTGCAAGAGGGAAAACCAAGCGATTAACCATTTTTTTTTCCAGATAAGGCCATAATCCCAAACTTCAAACTTTCACGAAACAAACTGTTTTTATTTCAAAGATGAATTCCCAAGCAAGTCATCATTGCGATCAAACACCACTTAAGCCCCGACAACAAGGTCTGGCACAACACCGCAATAACTCTTTTAAACCTCGGAGAAAGACAAACACAAAAATAAATTGAAAACTTTCTCTGTAAAGCAACCGATCAACCACATCCTTTCCGACAAAACCTTGACACCTAAATCCATGCGACTTAGAGTTTTTTTTTTTCGAAACTTCAATAATTTCTTTTCAAATTGGAGAATGGTAACCCAAGAATCAATCTATAAGTTTCTCTATAAGGCAAATAACAAATCGGGCGTCAAAGCTGGCAAGGCGACCAAAAGAGGCGCAACCCTAAATTCTTCTTTTGTCTTCGACCAAAGAAGACAAAACCAAAACCACCAAAAGAACTATCGGTGAGTATCCAAAACCGAACACTTTTTCTTTTATTTTGACCAACCAAAAACCAACAAAAACCGTTCATCAAAACGGCAAAGGAAATTCGGAGGGTCAATCCACAGCTCTACTACTCGACTCCAACCAACTACCCAATCTACGACAGAAAGGATAAGCACTCTCCCAACAGGAGGTTAAAAGTCCATCGGTGATGGCACTAACCGGCCACACCGTCAAACCCAACATTACTACAAACAACAGAAGGTGACCGAAACCCTTTCGGCACCACAACCCATATAATCTCAAATGTATCAACACAATCAATTCTTTCATAAACATAGCAACATATATTACCAAATGTAACATTCAACATCAAAGCTTAAATACAACATTTAAGCGTAAAGCAACGGTACCCATACCCATTCCTACTGTGCAACAGAGTGTGTCAAGTTTTAAGTTAATTATTCCACCTACACAAGTTTTAATGTTGCTATCCTATGGCAAAGTTTTAAGTAAAACCTAAGCCATGTTTCTAGGTTATCCCACTTCATATTTTAGTTGAACCTATAATATGACACTAAATACACATTCCAGGGACCTACAAATTCGCTCGATACCAATCGTAACACCCCAGCTTTTATTAAGCCCAGAATGTCATCAAACATAGACCATAACACATTTAATACCATAATTTAAGGTAAATTACAGCAAGTAATCATTTGGAATAATTGGAAATTTTGGCAGCATCTCCTTTGTTTTTGCATGAAACTTAACAACATAACATCATATCAATATGTAAGACAAACGAGATATCTATACGCAGCGATAAGGATAGCTAATCATCAACTAAAACATCAATAAGCATCGATAGCAAAATAATAAGCATCAATTTAACTCTAGGAAGTTAAAAAAACTCCCTCCAAATCCCCACATGATACACATGAGGGAAACAACCAAACATACAGACCATACACTAATGATTATTGTAATACTTATTGTCGTGTCTCCAAAACAGGTGAATTAGCTAGATTATGAGTGCTACGTGAGGAAGTGTAGCTAAATTCCCTTCCCGCGCGCCGATTTCATTGTACCTAAATAAACAAACAACATAAAACACAAGCGTGAGTTCATAACTCAGCAAAGTGTATTGTAATGGAACAACAAGGATCAAGACAACAAACCATCATCCCAGTCTCCACAGCTATATCACAACACATCATACTTAACATTATATACATCCTTTAAAACACCCTGTTAATCATCTCATGAGCATCTCATGAGTACTCTCATCATTATCTCATAAACATCTTCATTTATGTATATCATTCATGCAATGCAATGCACATGACTCCTGGAATACTCATACCGGTATGGTTGAGTGCACACCCGTCGGCATGCACCCTTTCCCCCTTCCATCCCGAAGATGGAGGGTGCCTATCACTCGCTTCCATTCACCTCGGTGAAGGAATCACGATGTAGGACTTATTCAAAAGAATAGCCCCGGACTAATCATAACAGTTCTCACCGACCTTACCGGAATAGTTATGACTTATCTCACCGGCCGGCCATGAAAATATGCCATGTATGCAAAACAGACAGCAACATATACATGAATAGAAATATTGCATATCAACACTTGGCATCTAATAGGTCCGTACTCAATAATCGACGGTAACCATTCAAAACATGGCATGTGAATCATTCATCAACAACAAACATTTTTAATCAGGGCACGTGGACACCATATCATCGATAACCTTTAAATCATGGCCTAAGGATGTCATATCAATTATAACATGTAATTCATGGCAAGACAACATGTGACCTACTCCAAATACTATCAAGCATCTCTAGCAATATGTATAACATACAATCCACGCAACACACTTGCCTTCAACCACGGGCAACGGAGTGACGAGAGGTTGAGGGAACTCCTGGAGGCACACCACCTGTGAACACGTGCCACACACTCAAATCGAGTCCACAAAACAACACACATAGAACCCACTACCCCGACTTCGCTTACAACTCCTAAAATCAGAAAACAGCAAATCTGTCCCGTCGGGACAGCAGCCTTCCAACGGGCATAACTTCTGTTCTAGGACTCCAAATTGAATAAACGAGTACATCCTCGCGTAGCTTAGGAAAATTCCCAACTTTTTCT
The DNA here is from genome assembly GCA_036346355.1 of Rhipidocladum racemiflorum. Classification (NCBI taxonomy): domain Eukaryota; kingdom Viridiplantae; phylum Streptophyta; class Magnoliopsida; order Poales; family Poaceae; genus Rhipidocladum; species Rhipidocladum racemiflorum. The sequence goes on along the minus strand of CM070576.1, from coordinate 8,776,437 downwards.
AGTTATAGAGAAAGACTAATTCGGACTCTAATGTTGTTTAATCTAACGTTGAACACGAACTGTCCCAATCTCGTCACAGATTTGACAGCGCTCGGTAAAACAGCCATATCTCCCAAACGGCTGGGCGGATTTTAACTTTCTTTATATGCACGGAAAGATAATGAAATTATCTACAACTTCCTAAAAGTCCGTACGGTCAGATTCAAACTCTAAATTGGCGAAAACGCCTGCCCTAGTTCGGGTTCCCAATCTGCCCGAACCAAAACGTGAGTACAACTCTAGTTTTTCATCAATTCTACCCCATGGAAGCACCTCCCATGATCCAAAAACATGGAAAACCCTCTACAACAGCATAAGATCTACCCCACAAGGTTCCCCATTACCTTCTTGAAGAATCGCAAAACAACCGCTTCTCCTCGCGATCTCCACCCGATCTCCTCCTCCCACCGGCTCTCCTCGTCGCGGATCCTCCCACTAGCGAGGACAGCACCACGGCACGGCGTGGCAGTGGAGACGACGCAGCAAGGGTTGGTGGGGTGGGAGAGGTGGAGGTGAGGGAGAGGAAAGGCTAGAGAGGAGAGGAGACAAGGAGGTGGGAGGGGGAAGGGGGTGCGGCGCAAATGGGGAGGGGAAGGGGCTAGGGCAGCAGGAAAACACCCCCTCCTCACCCCCACATGGGCCAAACAAGCCCCACCAACCAGCCCAAGAAAGTTCCCCCAAGCCCAACACATCCCCGGAGCGGCCCAAAAAGCCCGAAAACAGCCCGAAACGCGTTAAAACATCAGACCGTAGGGTTCTAATTGCAAATTTCATGCTTTCTAAGGTTATGCAATCCCGTAGTATCACACGAAGGGTTTCGGCCACCTCTCTTATTTCATAGTAAGGGTGAGGTTTGACGGTGTGGCCGGTTAGTGCCACCACCGAAGAACTATTGACCCCTGTAGGAGAAGAGTGTTTATCCTTTCTGTCGTTGATCGGGTAGTTGACTGGAGTCAAATAGAAGAGTTAATGGTGGTTTCCTTCAGATGTTCTTTGCCGCCTGACGGTCGGTGTTCTTTGCTTTTCTTGGCTTTAGTAGATTTGAATCAAATGAAAAGTGTTGGGTTTTCGGATCGTTCCGTATGCGGTGTGTGGTTTTCTTCCTTGGTTGAAGACGAAGAAGAGGAGACTAGTGTTGCGCTTCTTTGGGCGCCTTTCCAGCTTTTGATGCCTGTTGATTGCATTATGGGGAACAAGCATTCAATTTATCCTGTATTTGTCTTTCTCTCGAGATTAAAGGAGTTATTATGAGTTGTGCCGCACTGGCTGTCGGGCTGAAGTTCTGTGGCTTTGTAGTAGTACGTGGTGTTTGATTTCGTTATTTTACTGGTTTAAGAAATCATCTTTGAAAAACCCTTCTTGTTTCGTGAAAGATTGGGGTTTGGTGCTAAGGTTTTATTTGCAAAGGTTTATTTGATCGGTTGGTTCCCTCCAGTGGGAGTCTTGGAGATTGAAAAGTGTTTTGGAGAATTCCTTTGCATGACCAAGTTTGGGTTTGTCTCATTGCAATTTTGAGAGTCAAGTTTCCTTATGAATTTGGGGTGAGTTTTAAAACTAAAATGTTGTAAACAAAGTAAGTAGTCTTTTGACAAAAATCGTTTGTCCCTAGTAAGAATTGCTGTTTAACATGTTATGTATAAGGTAACAATGTGGTTTATGGATTGATGTGTTGCTAAGTTAAAATTTTGAGTTGAATCAATTCAATGTGATTAATATCTCTAGCTTGAGAATAAATAGACTACTAGTGTTGCAGTTTACTCTTACCGAGAATGATTAAATGTGTTAATGTACATGCTTAGAATCTGTTGCCTTGCTTTAAAAGTGCTTATGATCCTTGTTAATGTTAAAAGTTTAAACTTTGATGCATAGTTAAAACATTAAGATGATGTAGACTGCTGTTATTGTAAAAGAAACTTTGCTGGTTGTTAAAGATGTTCTAATCTAATGGATTAATAGAGAAATTTAATCGTGTTGACTAGTGACTTTAATTTGGATTTTGATTAGAGTTGCTATTTATGTTGTTGCAAACTACTAGTATCTTTGGAAGTATGCAGTTGTGTCGCTACAATGCTAGTATTGATATCAATGGAGAAGACATAAGACTTATTGTTAATGATGTTGTTAATGGTAGTGTTAATGCTAGTATTCAGTCTATTTTAAATAGTGGGGGTATGTGGTGTGGTGGTAATTTTGTTATCACCTATGTATAGGGTAGCTAAAAGTAATGTTGTTGGTTGATGATTATGCCTATTTGTTGTTATTGATGACTAAGTAGTTGTGGTAACTGTTTAGATTATTCGTTGGAAAACCATGGTTAAAATAGAGGAAAATTTTAACATGTTGCGATGGAGTGAGCTTTGGATAATTAACATGATGTACAATTTCATCCTTAATGAATGTATGCCTTGGAATCCTAGTTATGAACTTTGTCTTGTAGAGATAATATTTACATGTTGAAGTCGTTGTTTAACCGAATAAGGTTCTGGTTGTCGAGACGTGAATATATAGGTGGTATGAAATTTATATGTTGATCTTGCTTTGAAAGATTTGTGGAAGTACTATGTTTCAAATTTAGAATAAGATGTATTATGATTCGGTGAGCCGTGGGGATCATGTCATTATAGTCTTGGTTGGGTGCCTTTTGATAAGCATCATAAACCCTTATTAAAAAATGTTGGGAATGGTAACTAGAGGAAGAATTTGTTGTGAAACTTTCGGTTGAATTGTGTTGGGGCTCCTCGATAGTAAATAGTGATTATTGAAGTCTTTAATGGAAAGTGTAGTGGAGTACTAGAGATTGTTCCTTTCATGTCGAAATTTGTTGTCTAAAAACCTTTGAAACTGGTTTGGTTGTTTGCCATCTCGGTTGAATGCTTTCGGTTGAGGTGTTCCTTATGTTGAGTTTCAGAGTTTCCCCAAAACTCGTAGTGGTTGGTGTCGACCTTTGGTTTTGGCGAATTTGTTTAGTTCGTGTTGTGAGTTTGAGTTTACATCCAAAAGTTTTTGACTGGATCGCGCCCTTTCGCGTTCTCACTGATTTATCTTTGGAATTAATTTTTAAAAGGAAGCAGATGGTCATAAAGGGTTGTGTTGGAAACTTTTGAGTTAAGCCCTTGATGTGTAACTCTATTTGACTAGAGTTGGAGTCATTTGGAAAATGGAGTATGGTGTGCGGGTGTTTTACAAGTCTGGATTTTTATGAATGTTTCATAAGTGAATTTGGTTAGTGAAGAGTTTTCTTTTTGGATTTAGTTTCCCTCTCTTTTGATAAAAATTTATGGCGCTTGTGTCTGCAGATGTTTGATTTTGGAGTCGATGTTCTGTTCCAAAGGGTTGAGTTTGATTTTGCGAGGTGTTGCAAAGCTAGTGTTAAATCGAAGATGGGTTTTCACACGATGTGGTGTTTTGTTGATTAACGATGTTGCCGTCATAGTTTATATGAATTAGCGCAACTCTCGATGTTATTCGAGATTTATTCATATGATACCGAGGCAGAAGTCATCATGTGAATGACTATTCGGTAGTGTGGTTACATGATGAGGGAATGGTGAAAAGTAAACATGACATCGTTTTTACATGTTAAATGATAAAAGAGTCGTTGAGCCAGGTCGGTGAGAAAGTCATATATGGAGATATGACTAATCCCGAGTGCTCCTCAAGAGTGTGCATTTATGTCATGAAACGAGATTTCCCTTGCTTTCTAGTATGAAAAGAAGCAATGAACAATTTGTTGGTTGTGATGTAGGGGATTTATGCTTCCTTTGTGTTTTGGCTTGGATGTTGCCGAATTCTTTCCAAAATGGTTGTTAACGCTTTGGGTTTGAGTTGTTGTGTGTACACTTGGGCTTGATAGCTAAGTGTTTTTGTGTGAGGGTGAGACCCTCTTAAGAAAGGAACCAATTGTGGTTTGGTAAGGTTTTCGATCCTAGCTTGGGCTAGGTGTCGAACCTTAGTGGTATAAGGGTGGTTTGTGATGGAGGTTGATGATGTATGGGTTTAACCTTTACTAAGAGTAGCGATGGGTGGAAGTGAAGTTGACGGTAGATCGGTGATAATTGCTCCGCCGTGAGCAGCTTGTCTTCAATAGTTGTTTTTGGGTTTGAGTCTTGCTCGGGAAAGGATGGAATAAAATGTTAGTATGATCGTGTATCGGAAGGGCTAGTGTGCCTTAATGAGTTATTCCCCTCGATGGAAACTTTCGGGAATGAAGAGAGGTCGTTAAAGGAATTGTGACTTCCTTTGATTATGTCATGTTGAGTTTATTGCAGTGTGTAGTCAGGTAGGTTGTGATAGAAGTGTGAGGTGTTTGTCGTGAGGATTCGAGCGTTTTGGGTTGTTGAAGCCCTTCGAGGTTGAAATGCATATTCTGTTTGGGATTTGAATTGAAAGTCGAATCGTGAGCTGTTGCCCTTAGTTGAGCTAGATCAACACTTTTTCTTTAAGTGTTGGTTTTGGGAACTCGCTTGTCGCTTGTTTCGGTTCTAGTCGTTGTGCGAATGTTTTGTGCTGCAGAGAAGCCTTTTGTCCCTTGGGGACTTTGTTGTTGTTTTTGGCGTCCTTCGGATTCGAGGTCGAATCCTGTTGAAGGGGGAAGAATGTGACACTACGGTTTGGTGTGACGTTATAGAAGGTGAAATTAGAGAATAAAACCTTTCGGCTTGAGGTTTACTCGCGTTTTTGGGCCTTTTGAAGCGTTGTGACACCACGGAGTGTCGTAACCTTATTTAACGTGCATGATAAGGTTAATAACATTATGAGTTGTGGAATTAAGGTTAAAACTACAGGATATGGAGGTTAATAGCTTTTCCGGCGTTTCAGCCGCTTCCGGGTTTTGGGCCTTCCCGGGAGTTTGGGCCTTGGTGGGCTTTGGTGGGATGGAGTAGGTCTCCGTAACGGACTAGGATTGGGTGTGGGGGCTGGTAAAGGGCTCCCCACCAGCCTTTGGGCGTGCTGCCCCTGCCCTGGGGCGCCCCCTCCTCTCCCTCCAAGCCCTAGCCGCCACCCCCACCTTCCCCTCTCCCTTCCTTGCGCCTCCACCTCCCCCATTGCTCCCCATTGCTCCCTATTGCACACCACCTCTCCTCCACCCCCTTGCTGCCCTAGGGTGGCCTCCCCACCCCTGTATCCTCATGGATCCATCCGAGGAGCGAGGAGCGAGGAGCGAGGAGATCGATTGGAGTTTTCGTTCGTCGGGCAAAGGTATGATCATGGGGATCCTTGGAATTGATCTAGGTACTGTTCTTAGGGTGATTATCAAATTTTTAGATCAATTGGTGGTGCTGGATTGGAGTAATTTGGGTTAGATCTAGACGTTGCCACGTTTCTGTTTTGGGACAGCATGAGCAGTCGACCTAGGGTTCCTGTTTTCGCCAATTTCGAGTTCGATTCTGACTGTACGGACTTTTAAGAAGTTGTAGATAATTTTATTATCTTTCCGTGCATATAAAGAACGTTAAATGCCGCCCAGGCGTTTGAAAGTTATGACTGTTTTACCGAGCGTATTAAAATCTGTGACGCGATTGGAATAGATCTTGGTAATCTGTACATTAGACGACTTTAGAGTCCAAATCAGTCTTTCCTTATACCTAGAGAAAGTTGGGAAATTTCCTAAGCTACGCGAGGATGTACTCGTTTAATTAATTCGGAGTCCCAGAACTCAAGTTATGCCTTTTGCAAGGCTGCTGTCCTGCCAGGACAGAACCTCTGTTTTTAGGTTTTGCGAGTAGTTGGCAATGTCGGGTTAGATGGGGGTTTGCGTACTGTTTTGTGGGCATGATTTTGAGTGTGTGATACCTATGTGCAGGTGGTGCGACCCCGGGAGTGCCTTCTACTTCCCGCCTTTCCGTTGCCCGTGGTTGAGGCAAGTGTGTTGTAATGAATAACGAATGTTATGTTGCTTGTTGAGACTAGATGAAAGATGGATTTCATGATATGATCAATTGCCATGCTTTAATGTTTTCCTATGATATGATGAGTATGCTATGATACCATGTGTTAAATATACAAGTTTATGATGAAGATGGCATATTTGCATACATGACATGTTACATGGCTCGGGCGGTGAGAAAGTCATAACTAGTCCGGGAAGGTTGCTGAGAAAGTTGTCGGGACCCCGAATTTGCAAATCCGGACCCTCTGTGTATTTAGCACTAGTCCAGGAACGCGCTAGTGCACACAGTCTTAACATCGGTAAATATCACAATCATACCATTCGATATTATCAAAGTACTTTATTTAAATAACCAAACTGGTTACTTGACCTTATGGTCAAGTTACAAATGTATGCCTTGCAAGGCGAAACTTATTAAAAGAGAAATAATAGCAGCGGAAAAATCAAATAGCTTCGTGGCGCCATCCAAGATATACCACGTGCAACCTGATCGGGCTCGCTTCCCTAAGTAGACGGATCCTCTTGGAGTTCCTCCTCCAAAGTGGTGCGATCTCTTCTTCAACCGATATTGTGTTGAGGCAAGGGTGAGTACTTGGTACTCAAAGAAGTCATGCATGTAATGCAAGCTAATATACTATATGCATGGCTTGGTACAAAGGAATAGCTCAAGGTATATTTGCAGTAAACAGCATTTGAAAAGTAATATAAGTAGATTCGAAAGCAGTAGAAATAAGTAAAGCATAAATAACTTTTCAAGAAGTTTAATAAACATTTTCCCCATCCTAAACCACATTTCCATCATCTTCATTATTAAACCAACCCAACTTTCAAATCCAAGTTATTTTCAGAAAGTCTAACCCTTGACTGTAATCCCCGAGCATTGTCCAGTACCGTGGACACGGCTATTCGAATAGATTCTAAACTCTGCAGAGGTTATGCACTTTACCCACAAGATACAGTCAAACACCACAAAGGCGAGTTCCGTAACAAAGCCTTTCGGAAGCCTCAAACAACACAGGTGGTCCTCTCCGGTTCGTGCTCTACACCATCCCTTCCCTTAGCCAAGGCGAAGTATGGGACCAACACACCGTTAGATGGGTATCTGGCCACAGCCACGATACGCTCCCCCGTACAATCACACAAACGGTGTAATTGACACCCTGAGGCTCCACAAGTGAGTCCTTAGCGACTTAGTCAACTAGGGCCGTCCCATTCCAGCCATGTGGTTGCAAGTATGACCCAGTTCAAAGGCTTGCAAGGTTAAGTCCTTAGAGTGACCAGGGCAAGACTACCCGAAGAACCAAATCAACATCCCCTATGCCACAACTGGCCCACCTGATTAATCTTGCCACATGCCCCGGTCGAAAACTGTTTAGCAAACACCAGTTGATTACCATGCACCACGTGCCATCAACATCACATGATACTTTTCCCAAAATAGGTTCAATATATCATTAAGTCAATATTAACATTTGATTGTCCAAAATCATGTCATGAGCACGTAGCAGGTCTAAGCAGTATACTACAACGGTCTAAAACCCATGTTGGCAATTTGATTATGTCCAACTAGTAAACCACAACTAGGGTGACAAGGGTCATGGCACATACTTAAATAATCAAGGTGTCATACAGCAAATTGGTACTTATCTAACCCCCATGTTTAAAGTATTTTTCTAATTGAACTAGCATGCAATAGTTTAAATCAAAATAGATTTCGAAATAGGATCAACATGGTCAAAGCACAACTTGCCTTCAAAAAGTACCTTGCTCTTGGTCTTGAGTTGGATCTGAGTCAATACTTCTCCTTCGAATCCTTCCGGCACTTCAACGTCTACTCGTAAAGCGTGCAAATAGCAAATACACAAATAAACAATAGGCAAAAACATCCCAAAACTCCAAATAAAATCCATAAACAGAGAGAACATAATTTTCTGGATTTTTAGAAACTGAAATCGTCAAATTTGGAGTTAAGACGCAAAAGTTATGATTATTTAAAGTTTAAATAATCAATTAAATAATATTACAGAGAAAAACTTTAGTCCAAAAATTAAATAAAATTCATATTTAGGTAGATCTCAATTTTATACAAATTTAGAAATTTGAATCACTCAAATCGGAGTTGAAACGCAAAAGTTATAAGCGTTTGAAGTTTTGAAATTCAAATCAATTATTAAACCGATTTATTAAATCATTTTCTTTTCGGAAATTAATTATTGCGTCATCATGGACACGTGTCGGCTCTGATTGGCTGGCCGACGCCAGCCGCTCATGGGCTCGACTCACGGCGCGGTTCGGTCCGCAGTGGACCCGGTCCCACGGCTCCACGCGTGAGACCGACAGGTGGGACTCCACTGTCGGTCGCGGGTCTCACGCAAACGCTACCGTCGTGGTGGGCCCTCTCGACATGCGGGCCCGCGTGTCAGGGACACACGCCACACGCAGCGTCTGGCGCTGACCGCGTCGGTCCATCTCCCGACACGTGGCGCCAATCGCGCCGTTGGTTTGAAAATCAACGGCGCGGATTGGATCCAGGGTTAACACGTTAAAACTACTCGATGATCGTGGGCCGCTCGATCTAGATCGGACGGTCCAGATCTAATCCTATAATAGCACTTTGCACGACGCGTGGCGATTGTGAACCGCTGGATCTTGATCCAACGGTCCCGATCTAATCGGGTTTGGAACACGTGAACTCACCTCAACCGTCCGTCTGGATCTCGACGGTTCACCGAGCTCGCGAAGTCCGGCGATGGCACGGGCGAGGCTTGGGCACCGGAGACGGGACGATGACCAAGAGCGGGCGCTACGGGCTCCTCCGGCGACGTGCGTGGTCACGCTCGAGTCGCCTTTGGCTCTGGATCCTTGCTCGCCTCCTTCTCTGCGCGACGGCGACGGCGGCGGAAGGTGAGAAAACCACCACAATACCCTAAGCCACTACGGCGAGCAATCCCGAGCAAGCGGCGGCTGCTAGGGTTTAGCAAGCTAAGGCAAAAGTAGCGCAAGGTCACGGCGGTCCTCGGTGCGATCCGGGCATTAAATAGCCCCGGAGGCGTGCTCGGCGGAGCCCTAGTCGATTCTGGCACAAGCTCGGCGGCGGAGTCCGGCCGGACTCGCGGGGAAGACGGCACGAGAACCGGCCCACGTGTCCAGATCAGCGGCCCCGATCGGACCGGCGCGAACGGGTTCGGTCGGACACGGCTCAACCAAGACGGGCGGATCACCTAGCTGGATCTTGATCCAACGGTTGGGATTGATTAGGTTTAGGAGTGGGTTCGGTCGAGTCACGTGGCTCGGTCGGACTCGAACTTCGAGTCTGACTCGGGCTCGATCGGATGAACAAGATTTGACCCGAGTTGATTTTCCAAATGATTTAATATTTAAAATAATTCCCGAATTCATTTAATTCATTAAAAATAGCAAATGACTCGAGAAAAATTCCAGAAAAATTCGAAAATATTTTGGATCATTTTGGACTCAAATAAAATATTTCCAACAAAATTTTATTTGCAAAATTAAATTCTTTAATTATTTCAAAATGGAATAAATTCAAATAAATTCCAAATAAATCCAAATAAATTCCAGAAAATTCCAAACATTCACCAAAGTGCCAAATCACACATGAATTCAAGAAAAGCAAAATTTTGGGGTGTTACAAACCTCCCCCCCTTAATAGAATCTCGTCCCCGAGATTCAGGGCTCACTACAGAATAGGTTTGGAAACTCTTTCTTCAAATCCTCTTCGCGCTCCCAAGTCGCTTCGCTTTCTTCATGGTTGCTCCACTGAACTCTACAGAAACGGGTTGACTTGTTTCTAGTTTCTCGATCCATTGTGTCCAGAATCCTCACGGGATACTCCTTATAAGTCAAATCCTCTTGCAACTCAATTGACTCTAGCGGTGTCTGTTCCTCAGGAACTCGGAGACACTTCTTTAACTGGGACACATGGAATACATCATGTACTCCTGCTAACGACTGTGGCAACTCCAACTGATAAGCAACTTCGCCTCTGCGACTCAAAATCTTAAATGGTCCAACATAACGGGGTGCAAGTTTCCCTTTAGCATGGAACCTCTTAACTCCCCTGAGAGGCGTAACTCTGAGGTATACAAAGTCTTCTGGTTCAAAACTCAAGTCTCGGCGACGATTGTCAGCATAACTCTTTTGTCGTGATTGGGCTATCTTCAACCTTTCCCTAATCATGGCGATCTGTTCTTCAGCCTCTTGAAGAATGTCAGGCCCAAAGACACGGCGCTCGCCGGTCTCATTCCAATTCAATGGCGTCCGACAGGGTCGACCATACAGTGCCTCAAAAGGTGACATCTGTAAACTAGCCTGATAACTATTGTTGTAACTGAACTCGGCATACGGTAAACTCTTATCCCAAGAAGTAGCATAAGCTAATGCACAAGCTCTCAACATATCTTCACGACCTGGTTGACTCTTTCGGCCTGTCCATCCGTCTCGTGGATGATAAGGCATCTTGAAGTTCAAACGGGTTCCCATGGCTTCATGCAACTTATTCCGTAACCTTGAGGTAAATTGGGTACCTCGTCTGATACAATCCTCTTTGGCACTCCGTGCAAACAGACAATCCTGATCATGTATAATTCTGCTAATTTATCTCCCGAGTAAGTGGTTTTCACGGGGATAAAATGGGCTACTTTAGTCAAGCGATCCACTATAACCCATATAGAGTCATAACCTCCTTGAGTCTTAGGCAAACCGGTAATGAAATCCATTCCGATTTCCTCCTACTTCCACTCGAGTATTTTCGCATTGTAGTAATCCTGCTGGTCTCGATGCATTGCCTTGACTCTACGGCATACATCGCACAATGCAACATGCTCGGCAACTTCACGTTTCATACTCGGCCACCAGAATCTCTCCTTCAGATCCTGATACATCTTGGCGCTTCCAGGATGAATTGAGTACTTGGAGTCATGGGCTTCTTCCAAAATCAGTTGCTTTAACTCCTTTTTGTTAGGCACACAAATGCGATCCTTCATCCACAACGTGCCTTGCTCATCCAACTTGAAATCCTTTGTCTTGCCTTCCTCCATTTTGGACTTAATCCTACGGATCTTGTCATCATCCTTCTGTCCTTCTCGGATCTGGTCCTCTAAAGTAGGCTTTACTTCCAATGCGGCCAAGAATCCGCTAGGTACAACCTCAATCTTCATCTTTTGAAAATCCTCACATAACTCATCCTGACTTGTGGCTAGCAACGCACTCACGGTATGGCTTTTCCGACTCAGGGCATCGGCTACTACGTTGGCCTTCCCGGGGTGGTAATGGATTCCAACATTGTAGTCCTTGATCAACTCTAACCATCTCCTCTGCCTCATATTCAGATCCGACTTGGTGAATATGTACTTAAGGCTCTTATGATCCGTATATACTTCACATCTGTTTCCAATCAGATAGTGACGCCATATCTTCAAGGCATGCACTACGGCAGCTAACTCTAGGTCATGTGTCGGATAATTTTCCTCATGCGGCCTCAACTGCCTTGATGCATAAGCGACGACCTTTCCATTCTGCATCAGCACACATCCAAGTCCTTGGCGCGATGCGTCACAATAAATATCGAAGCTTTGAGCAACATCGGTAGAACTAACACCGGTGCCGACGTCAAGCGCGTCTTCAGCTCCCGAAATCCTTTCTCACATACTGGCGTCCAAGCAAACTTCTTTTCCTTCGACAGACGATGCGTCAGAGGTTTCTCAATAGTCGAGAAGCCTAAGATGAAACGGCGGTAGTATCCTGCCATTCCAAGGAAACTCCGAATGCAGGTCACGATCTTGTTTGCTCCCAATGTAACACAGCTTCTACTTTGCTTGGATCTACGGCGACTCCTTCTGCGGTCATTACATGTCCAAGAAACTCCACCTTGTCCTTCCAAAAATCACACTTGTCGAACTTGGCGAAAAGTTGCTGTTCCTCGGCTTTTCCAAAACTCGCCTTAAGTGTTCGGCATGTTCATCCTCTGTCTTGGAGTAGACTAGGATATCGTCTATGAACACGACGACAAACTTGTCCAAATATTCCATGAACACCTTATTCATCATATTCATGAAATAAATTTGGCGCATTCGTCACCCAAAGGACATAATCAGTAAACTCGTAATGTCCATATCTTGACGAGAATGCGATCTTGAATATCTTACGATCGGATCTTCAATCGATGGTATCCCGATCTCAGATCAATCTTGGAGAAAACTCGGCTCCTCTCAACCGATCAAACAAATCATCAATCCTGGGTAGCGGATACTTATTCTTCACGGTGACTTCATTGAGTGCACGGTAGTCAATGCACATCCCGAAACTCCGTCCTTCTTCTTGACAAACAAAGCGGTGCTCCCACGGCGACGAACTTGGTCGATAAATCCTTTCTCCATTAACTCTTCTATTTGTTTCTTCATTTCCACCAACTCCTCGGTGGACATCCGATAGGGTCTCTTTGCTATCGGTCTTTGTGCAGTACAAGCTCTATCACAAACTCTATGTCCTCGTCTGCGGCATACCAGGTAGATCTTCGGGAAAAACATCGGGTACTCATTCACTCTTTGGGACATCCTCTATGCTGATTGCCTTGATCAAGTTAACCATCAACTGTCCATCTCTAATCGCAGTGGCTTGAAATTCCACTTTCTTCCCACACGGGCTCTCAACTGAGATAGTCCTTCGTCCACAATCCAATACGGCCTTGTGCTTGGATAATCAATCCATTCCCAATATGACGTCTAAGGTCTGGGTCTCCAAAATTATAAGGTTTGCTAGGAACTCTATTCCACCTATCAGTATTCTCATCCCGGAACATCCTACTTTCGTTCGGAGTTCGGAACCAGGGGTTTGAACTAAAAGCATGCACTTAAGTCTTGCAATTCTCAAATCATTTCTAGTAGCAAAGCCTTGCGAAACAAACGAATCTGAAGCTCGAGTCAAACAAAATCAAGCAGGTGTATCGAGTTAACAAGTAACTTACCCAAGACGACGTCCGTAGCATTCGCAGTGCATCTGCGGTGACATGGTTGACTCGGCCTCTCACCACGATGCAGGGTGTGGCTCACAGTCTTTGGCGTCCTAGCTGGGGTGGTTCCTAGATTGAAGCGACTGGGGTCACTCCTGCCGTCTTCTTGGGACAAGCTGTTGGCAAAGTGTCTGGCTCGTTGCGATTGTAACAGCGTCTCACTTTGTTCCTTCTTGTTGCTCGAGTAGCGTTTCTAGCGGGTGGGGTGCAGTAGTTTTGATTGACAGGTCTTGGTGCCGGGAATGGTGTCCTTGTTGCATTCTCGTGGTTGGAATCAAGAATTGATTTGGTGCAACCCTCAAGCGCTGTTGCGTTCCTGGCGTGATCCTTGCTTTGTTGCATCCTGCGCTTCTGTTCTCATCCGGTTCCTTGCGCTTGTCCTCAAGAATAAGCGCCTTATTCACCAACTCTTGGAAATCTGGAAAGGTGTGGGTGATCAATCCTACTTGCAATCCCGAGTTAAGTCCCTTCATAAAACGAGGTATGCTGGATTTATCCGTCGCTACCTCCTCGGTGCGTAGCGTGCTAGCTGTGTGAACTTGTTCGTAGTCGGCCACCGGCTGATTACCTTGCTTCGATGCTCTGAACTCCTCCTTCTTAAGGTCCATAATTCCTTCAGGCACGTGATCTTGTCGGAATGCATTGTGAACTCTTCCCAAGTGATATCTTGAGGGTTCTCTGCGTGGCACGAAGTTCTCCCACCATTCGTAATTTGTTCCTTCCAGCTAATGAGAAGCGTAGAGTACCTTCTCATTTCCTATGCATTGAGCTATGTGTAGCTTCCTCTCGATTGATCTTAACCAATCATCGGCCTCCAATGGATTGGCATTCCCGGAGAAAGTGGGTGGGTGAGTCCTCATGAACTCGGCTGACCTTGTATTACGGCGTGGCCTCGATTAACTTGATTAGCGGTGGCCTGAGCAAAGGACGTGCTGCATTTGTTGCATCATAGCATGCATCAATCGAGTCTGGGCAGCAAGAAAAGCTCGAAATTCTGCATATCGATGGCGGTGCTGGTGCTCCATCATTGGGGTTTTCTGGCGAGAACCACTCCCATTGCTTCCAAAGTTTCCACGGTGTTCACCATCTCGTCGATTTGCTCTAGGTTTAGAGATGAGAGGGAAGCAAGAATAGACAAGTAACATGGAACTTATGCGGGGCGAAAGGGGTAACTTTAAGGTCCAACTTTATTATTAATAACTTGGTATGGCTGCTTACAATGCCTAAGGGCCTTGCAACACATCTTGCACACTCGACAAACAAAGCAAATCCAAATCGAACTAACTCGAGTCTAACGCCTAAAGGGTGACTCTTTATTCTATGACGCGACTCGGCGAAGGAGTCTCACTATAGAACCTATGCTCACTCATCGAGAAAACCTCCACGGCCTGGAGTGCGGATGTCGCGGCATAGGCGCCGAACGACGCCATGTCCAAAGAATCGCTGTGTCATCTGTGGTAGTCGAAGAAGCGATGTCCTCATCGAGATCCGACTCCTCCGGATCGGCTCATGTAGCTCGAGCATCGCTCGGTCCGGTCCGTACAAAGTCATCTCCAACTCGTCAATCCTTCGTAGAAGGTGTGCCACATACTCTTGAGCTTCCGCCATCCGTTCTTCTCTGTCGTGATTTCCTTGCGGGCCTTCGTAGCTCCTTGCTTGTATTATCTAGTACATCCTCCTGGCGGCGACAAATCGTGCCAACCGTGTGTGCGTGGCATCCTCATCCTGAATCTCCTTCGGGTCAAGAAGGTTATCGCTACGCGGATGATAACGAACACCGTACTCTCCAACTCTCTGGCGTAGATACGGGTAATGTGCCGCATTGCTCGTCGTGATACTTCTTGGATACCCATCTGCATTGTAGATCTCTGGCAAGCAGGTTGTATCGAGAAGCGATTGCCTGGCCCTTTTCCTAGCGGTACCTCAATCTTCACGTCGCAAGCCTTGATCAATCCCGCTTGTCCGATCACTTCCACTTGGTATTGCGGCTTCTCAAAATCTCCGAGAGTCTCGTAGCATATGCCAAAGTTCATGGCGTGACCAACTCCCAGATCAACGTAGTTGAACTCTTCCTCCATCTGTCACAAGAGTGCTCTACGTAAGAACTCAGAATTTTTAAATTGTGACAAGGTAAGGGAAAATTTCAGCAAGAGGCAAGAAAAGAGAGAAGGGGATAAGTCGAGATGTCATTTCTTGTCTTCACAAATTTTTAGCTTTAGAAAATAGGTTTTATCCTCACTACGACCATTCTAGCTAGGGTTGAGCCTACAGTCAAGTATGGCTCTGATACCACCTCTGTCGGGACCCCGAATTTGCAAATCCGGACCCTCTGTGTATTCAGCACTAGTCCAGGAACGCGCTAGTGCACACAGTCTTAACATCGGTAAATATCACAATCATACCATTCGATATTATCAAAGTACTTTATTTAAATAACCAAACTGGTTACTTGACCTTATGGTCAAGTTACAAATGTATGCCTTGCAAGGCGAAACTTATTAAAAGAGAAATAATAGCAGCGGAAAAATCAAATAGCTTCGTGGCGCCATCCAGTATACCACAGGCAACTGACTGGGCTCGCTTCCCTAAGTAGACGGATCCTCTTGGAGTTCCTCCTCCAAAGTAGTGCGATCTCTTCTTCAAGCGATATTGTGTTGAGGCAAGGGTGAGTAGTTGGTACTCAGCAAGTCATGCCTGAGAATGCAAGCTAATATACTATATGCATGGCTTGGTACAAAAGAATAGCTCAAGGTATATTTGGCAAGAAATGACATTTGAAAAGTAATATAAATAGATTCGAAAGCAGTAGAAATAAGTAAAGCATAAATAACTTTTCAAGAAGTTTAATAAACATTTTCCCCATCCTAAACCACATTTCCATCATCGTCATTATTAAACCAACCCAACTTTCAAATCCAAGTTATTTTCAGAAAGTCTAACCCTTGACTGTAATCCCCGAGCATTGTCCAAGATCACAGTGGACACGGCTATTCGAATAGATTCTAAACTCTGCAGAGGTTATGCACTTTACCCACAAGATACAGTCAAACACCACAAAGGCGAGTTCCCGTAACAAAGCCTTTCGGAAGCCTCAAACAACACAGGTGGTCCTCTCCGGTTCGTGCTCTACACCATCCCTTCCCTTAGCCAAGGCGAAGTATGGGACCAACACACCGTTAGATGGGTATCTGGCCATAGCCACGATACGCTCCCCCGTACAATCACACAAACGGTGTAATTGACACCCTGAGGCTCCACAAGTGAGTCCTTAGCGACTTAGTCAACTAGGGCCGTCCCATTCCAGCCATGTGGTTGCAAGTATGACCCAGTTCAAAGGCTTGCAAGGTTAAGTCCTTAGAGTGACCAGGGCAAGACTACCCGAAGAACCAAATCAACATCCCCGATGCCACATCTGGCCCACCTGATTACTCTTGCCACATGCCCCGGTCGAAAACTGTTTATCAAACCCCAGTTGATTACCATGCACCACGTGCCATCAACATCACATGATACTTTTCCCAAAACAGGTTCAATATATCATTAAGTCAATATTAACATTTTATTGTCCAAAATCATGTCATGAGCACGTAGTGAGTCTAAGCGATACTACAACGGTCTAAAACCCATGTTGGCAATTTGATTATGTCCAACTAGTAAACCACAACTAGGGTGACAAGGGTCATGGCACATACTTAAATAATCAAGGTGTCATACAGCAAATTGGTACTTATCTAACCCCCATGTTTAAAGTATTTTTCTAATTGAACTAGCATGCAATAGTTTAAATCAAAATAGATTTCGAAATAGGATCAACATGGTCAAAGCACAACTTGCCTTCAAAAAGTACTTGTTCTTGGTCTTGAGTTGGATCCTGAGTCAATACTTCTCCTTCGAATCCTTCCGGCACTTCAACGTCTACTCGTAAAGCGTGCAAATAGCAAATACACAAATAAACAATAGGCAAAAACATCCCAAAACTCCAAATAAAATCCATAAACAGAGAGAACATAATTTTCTGGATTTTTAGAAACTGAAATCGTCAAATTTGGAGTTAAGACGCAAAAGTTATGATTATTTAAAGTTTAAATAATCAATTAAATAATATTACAGAGAAAAACTTTAGTCCAAAAATTAAATAAAATTCATATTTAGGTAGATCTCAATTTTATACAAATTTAGAAATTTGAATCACTCAAATCGGAGTTGAAACGCAAAAGTTATAAGCGTTTGAAGTTTTGAAATTCAAATCAATTATTAAACCGATTTATTAAATCATTTTCTTTTTCGGAAATTAATTATTGCGTCATCATGGACACGTGTCAGCTCCTGATTGGCTGGCTGACGTCAGCCGGCTCATGGGCTCAGCTCACGGCGCGGTTCGGTCCACGGTGGACCCGGTCCACGGCTCCACGTGAGACCGACAGGTGGGACCCACCTGTCAGTGCGGGGTCTCACGCAAACGCGGCTGTCGTGTGGGCCCTCTGACATGCGGGGCCCGCGTGTCAGGGACACACGCTCACACGCGTACGGCGCTGACCGCGTCGGTCCATCTCCCCGACACGTGGCGCAATCGCGGCCGTTGGTTTGAAAATCAACGGCGCGGATTGGATCCAGGGTTAACACGTTAAAACTACTCGATGATCGTGGGCCGTTCGATCTAGATCGGACGGTCCAGATCTAATCCTATAATAGCACTGCTACGGCACGTGGCGATTGTGAACTGCTTGGATCTTGATCCAACGGTCCAGATCTAATCGGGTTTGGAACACGTGAACTCACCTCAACCGTCCGTCCGATCTCGACGGTTCACCGAGCTCGCTGGTCCGGCGATGGCACGGCGAGGCTTTGGGCACGGAGACGGGGCGATGACCAAGAGCGCGGCGCTACGGGCTCCTCGGCGACGTGCGTGGTCACGTTCGAGTCGCCTTGGCTCGGGATCGATTCGCCTCCTTCTCCTCGACGGCGGCGGGCGGCGGAAGGTGAAAAAACCACCACAATACCCTAAGCCACTACGGCGAGCAATCCCGAGCAAGCGGCGGCTGCTAGGGTTTAGCAAGCTAAGGCAAAAGTAGCGCAAGGTCACGGCGGTCCTCGGTGCGATCCGGGCATTAAATAGCCCCGGAGGCGTGCTCGGCATGAGCCCTAGTCGATTCTGGCCAAGCACTTCGGCGGGCGGAGTCCGGCTCGGACTCGGCGGGGAAGACGGCACGAGAACCGCCCACGTGTCCAGATCAGCGGCCCCGATCGGACCGGGCGCGAACGGGTTCGGGTCGGACACGGCTCAACCAAGACAGGCGGATCTCGGTAGTTGGATCTTGATCCAACGGTTGGGATTGATTAGGTTTAGGAGTGGGTTCGGTCGAGTCACGTGGCTCGGTCGGACTCGAACTCGAGTCTGACTCGGGCTCGATCGGATGAAACGATGCTTGACCCGAGTTGATTTTCCAGCGATTTAATATTTAAAATAATTCCCGATAATTCATTTAATTCATTAAAAATAGCAAATGACTCGAGAAAAATTCGGAAAAATTACGGAAAATATTTTGGATCATTTTGGACTCAAATAAAATATTTCCAACAAAATTTTATTTGCAAAATTAAATTCTTTAATTATTTCAAAATGGAATAAATTCAAATAAATTCCAAATAAATCCAAATAAATTCCAGAAAATTCCAAAAATTCACCAAAGTGCCAAATCACACATGAATTCAGGAAAAGCAAAATTTTGGGGTGTTACAAACCTCCCCTTAATAGAATCTCGTCCCAGAGATTCAGGCTCACTCTGAGAATAGGTTTGGAAACTCTTTCTTCAAATCCTCTTCGCTCCCTAAGTCGCTTTCTTCATGGTTGCTCCTTTGAACTCTACAGAAACGGGTTGACTTGTTTCTAGTTTCTCGATCCATTGTGTCCAGAATCCTCACGGGATACTCCTTATAATTCAAATCCTATTGCAACTAAATTAACTCTAGCGGTGTCTGTTCCTCATGAACTCGGAGACACTTCTTTAACTGGGACACATGGAATACATCATGTACTCCTGCTAACGACTGTGGCAACTCCAACTGATAAGCAACTTCGCCTCTGCGACTCAAAATCTTAAATGGTCCAACATAACGGGGTGCAAGTTTCCCTTTAGCATGGAACCTCTTAACTCCCCTGAGAGGCGTAACTACGAGGTATACAAAGTCTTCGGTTCAAAACTCAAGTCTCGCGACGATTGTCGACATAACTCTTTTGTCGTGATTGGGCTATCTTCAACCTTTCCCTAATCATGGCGACCGTTTCTTGACCTCTTGAAGAATGTCAGGCCCAAAGACACGGCGCTCGCCGGTCTCATTCCAATTCAATGGCGTCCGAAGCGAGTCGACCATCTGATTGCCTCAAAGGTGACATCTGTAAACTAGCACGATAACTATTGTTGTGGCGAACTCGGCATCACGGTAAACTCTTATCCCAAGAAGTAGCATAAGCTAATGCACAAGCTCTCAACATATCTTCGAGAATCTGGTTGACTCTTTGGTCTGTCCATTAAATGCATGGATGATAAGGTACATCTTGAAGTTCAAACGGGTTCCCATGGCTTCATGCAACTTATTCCAGAACCTTGAGGTAAATTGGGTACCTCTGTCCGATACAATCCTCTTTGGCACTCCGTGCAAACAGACAATCCTGATCATGTATAATTCTGCTAATTTATCTCCCGAGTAAGTGGTTTTCACGGGGATAAAATGGGCTACTTTAGTCAAGCGATCCACTATAACCCATATGGAGTCATAACCTCCTTGAGTCTTAGGCAAACCGGTAATGAAATCAATTCCGATTTCCTCCTACTTCCACTCAGGTATTTTCAGCGGCTGTAGTAATCCTGCTGGTCTCTGATGCATTGCCTTGACTCTCTGGCATACATCGCACAATGCAACATGCTCGGCAACTTCACGTTTCATACTCGGCCACCAGAATCTCTCCTTCAGATCCTGATACATCTTGGCGCTTCCAGGATGAATTGAGTACTTGGAGTCATGGGCTTCTTCCAAAATCAGTTGCTTTAACTCCTTTTTGTTAGGCACACAAATGCGATCCTTCATCCACAACGTGCCTTGCTCATCCAACTTGAAATCCTTTGTCTTGCCTTCCTCCATTTTGGACTTAATCCTACGGATCTTGTCATCATCCTTCTGTCCTTCTCGGATCTGGTCCTCTAAAGTAGGCTTTACTTCCAATGCGGCCAAGAATCCGCTAGGTACAACCTCAATCTTCATCTTTTGAAAATCCTCACATAACTCATCCTGACTTGTGGCTAGCAACGCACTCACGGTATGGCTTTTCCGACTCAGGGCATCGGCTACTACGTTGGCCTTCCCGGGGTGGTAATGGATTCCAACATTGTAGTCCTTGATCAACTCTAACCATCTCCTCTGCCTCATATTCAGATCCGACTGGGTGAATATGTACTTAAGGCTCTTATGATCCGTATATACTTCACATCTGTTTCCAATCAGATAGTGACGCCATATCTTCAAGGCATGCACTACGGCGGCTAACTCTAGGTCATGTGTCGGATAATTTTCCTCATGCGGCCTCAAGCGCCTTGATGCATAAGCGGCGACCTTTCCATTCTCGTGACAAGACACATCCAAGTCCTTGGCGCGTCGTCACAATAAATATCGAAGCTTTGAGCAACATCAGGTAGAACTAACACCGGTCTTGGCGTCAATCGCTTCTTGACTCGAAATCCTTTCTCACATTCTCAAGCGTCCATGCAAACTTCTTTTCCTTCTTCAGCGATTGCGTAAGAGGTTTCGAAATAGTCGAGAAGCCATCGAAGAAACGGCGGTAGTATCCTGCAATTCCAAGGAAACACCGAATGAGTCACGATCTTGGTGCTCCCAATGTAACACAGCTTCTACTTTGCTTGGATCTACTGGCGACTCATATGCGGTCATTACATGTCCAAGAAACTCCACCTTGTCCTTCCAAAAATCACACTTGCTGAACTTGGCGAAAAGTTGCTTTGTTCCCTCGGCTTTTCCAAAACGCGCCTTAAGTGTTCGGCATGTTCATCCTCTGTCCTGGAGTAGACTAGGATATCTTCTAGCAACATGACGACAAACGTGTCCAAATATTCCCTGAACACCTTATTCATCATATTCATGAAATAAGCTGGCGCATTAAATCGGCCCAAAGGACATAATTGTAAACTCGTAATGTCCATATCTTGACGAGAATGCGATCTTGAATATCTTACGATCGGATCTTCAATCGATGGTATCCCGATCTCAGATCAATCTTGGAGAAAACTCGGCTCCTCTCAACCGATCAAACAAATCATCAATCCTGGGTAGCGGATACTTATTCTTCACGGTGACTTCATTGAGTGCACGGTAGTCAATGCACATCCTGAAACTCCGTCCTTCTTCTTGACAAACAAAGCGGTGCTCCCACGGCGACGAACTTGGTACGATAAATCCTTTCTCCATTAACTCTTCTAGCTGTTTCTTCATTTCCACCAACTCCTCGGTGGACATCCGATAGGGTCTCTTTGCTATCGGTCTTTGTACCAGGTACAAGCTCTATCACAAACTCTATGTCCTGTCTGCGGCATACCAGGTAGATCTTCGGGAAAAACATCGGGTACTCATTCACTCTTTGGGACATCCTCTATGCTGATTGCCTTGGTACTGTTAACCATCAAGCTGTCCATCTCTAGCTGCAGTGGCTTGAAATTCCACTTTCTTCCCACGGGCTCTCAATCGAGATAGTCCTTCGTCCACAATCCAATACGGCCTTGTGCTTGGATAACCAATCCATTCCCAATATGACGTCTAAGGTGCAGGTCTCCAAAATTATAAGGTTTGCTAGGAACTCTATTCCACCTATCAAGATTCTCACCGGAACATCCTACTTTCGTTCGGAGTTCGGAACCAGGGTTTGAACTAAAAGCATGCACTTAAGTCTTGCAATTCTCAAATCATTTCTAGTAGCAAAGCCTTGCGAAACAAGCGAATCTGAAGCTCCAGAGTCAAACAAAACTGCAGGTGCAGTCTTGAGTTAACAAGTAACTTACCCAAGATCTGACGTCCGTAGCATTCTGCGGTGCATCTGCGGTGACATGGTTGACTCGGCCTCTCACCACGGTCTAAGGTGCGGCTCCTGGTGCTGGGGTCCTAGCTGGTGTAGATCCTAGATTGAGGCGAACTGGGGTCACTCCTGCTGTCTTCTTGGGACAAGCTGTTGGCAAAGTGTCTGGCTCGTTGCGGTTGTAATGTGACGTCTCACTGTTCCTTCTTGTTGCACGGAGTAAGCGTTTCTAGCGAAGTGGGGTGCAGTAGTTTTGATTGATGTGTCTTGGTGCCGGGAATGGTGTCCTTGTTGCATTCTCGTGGTTGGAATCAAGAATTGATTTGGTGCAACCCTCAAGCCGCTATTGCGTTCCTGGCGTGATCCTTCTTTGTTGCATCCTGCGCTTCTGTTCTCATCCAGTTCCTTGCGCTTGTCCTCAAGAATAAGCGCCTTATTCACCAACTCTTGGAAATCTGGAAAGGTGTGGGTGATCAATCCTACTTGCAATCTGAGTTAAGTCCCTTCATAAAACGAGACTGCGGATTTATCTGCCGCTACCTCCTCGGTGCGTAGCGTGCTAGCTGTGTGAACTTGTTTAGGTAGTCGGCCACCGGCTGATTACCTTGCTTGATGCTCTGAACTCCTCCTTCTTAAGGTCCATAATTCCTTCAGGCACGTGATATCTTGTCGGAATGCGGTGTGAACTCTTCCCAAGTGATATCTTGAGGGTTCTCTGCGTGGCACGAAGTTCTCCCACCATTCGTATTGTTCCTTCCAGCTAATGAGAAGCGTAGAGTACCTTCTCATTTCCTATGCATTGAGCTATGTGTAGCTTCCTCTCGATTGATCTTAACCAATCATCGGCCTCCAATGGATTGGCATTCCCAGAGAAAGTGGGTGGGTGAGTACTCATGAACTCGGCGGCCTTGTATTCTGGCGTGGCCCCGATTAACTTGATTAGCGATGGCCTGAGCAAAGACGTGCTGCATTTGTTGCATCATAGCATGCATCAATCGAGTGCAGGCAGCAAGAAAAGCTCCAAAATTCTGCATATCCAGTGGCGGTGCTGGTGCTCCATCATTGGGGTTTTCTGCTGGGCGAGAACCACTCCCATTGCTTCCAAAGTTTCCACGGGTGTTCACCATCTGTCGATTTGCTCTAGGTTTAGAGATGAGAGGGAAGCAAGAATAGACAAGTAACATGGAACTTATGCGGGGCGAAAGGGGTAACTTTAAGGTCCAACTTTATTATTAATAACTTGGTATGGCTGCTTACAATGCCTAAGGGCCTTGCAACACATACTGCACACTCAGCAAACAAAGCAAATCCAAATCGAACTAACTCTGGAGTCTAACGCCTAAAGGGTGACTCTTTATTCTATGACGCGACTCGGCGAAGGAGTCTCACTATAGAACCTATGCTCACTCATCGAGAAAACCTCCACGGCCTGGGTGCGGATGCTGCGGCATAGGCGCGAAACGATCGCCATGTCCAAAGAATCGTGTCATCTGTGGTAGTCGAAGAAGCGGTGTCCTCATCGAGATCGACTCCTCCGGATCGGCTCATGTAGCTCGATCTTGGCTCGGTCTGGTCCGTACAAAGTCATCTCCAACTCGTCAATCCTTCGTAGAAGGTGTGCCACATACTCTTGAGCTTCTCGCCATCTGTTCTTCTCTATCGTGATTTCCTTGCGGGCCTTCAGCAGCTCCTTGCTTGTATTATCTAGTACATCCTCCTGGCGGCGACAAATCGTGCCAACTGTGTAACAAGTGGCATCCTCATCCTGAATCTCCTTGGTCAAGAAGGTTATCGCTACGCGGATGATAACGGAACACCGCATTTCCAACTCTCTGGCGTAGATACGGGTAATGTGCCGCATTGCTCGTCGTGATACTTCTTGGATACCCATCTGCATTGTAGATCTCTGGCGGTCTGATGTATCGAGCGATTGCCTGGGCCCTTTTCCTAGCAGTACCTCAATCTTCACGTCGCAAGCCTTGATCAATCCCGCTTGTCGATCACTTCCACTTGGTATTGCGGCTTCTCAAAATCTCCGAGAGTCTCAGAGCATATGCCAAAGTTCCGCGGCGTGACCAACTCCCAGATCAACGTAGTTGAACTCTTCCTCCATCTGTCACAAGAGTGCTCTACGTAAGAACTCGGAATTTTTAAATTGTGACAAGGTAAGGGAAAATTTCAGCAAGAGGCAAGAAAAGAGAGAAGGGGATAAGTCGAGATGTCATTTCTTGTCTTCACAAATTTTTAGCTTTAGAAAATAGGTTTTATCCTCACTACGACCATTCTAGCTAGGGTTGAGCCTACAGTCAAGTATGGCTCTGATACCACCTCTGTCGGGACCCCGAATTTGCAAATCCGGACCCTCTGTGTATTCAGCACTAGTCCAGAACGCAGCTAGTGCACCTGATCTTAACATCGGTAAATATCACAATCATACCATTCGATATTATCAAAGTACTTTATTTAAATAACCAAACTGGTTACTTGACCTTATGGTCAAGTTACAAATGTATGCCTTGCAAGGCGAAACTTATTAAAAGAGAAATAATAGCAGCGGAAAAATCAAATAGCTTCGTGGCGCCATCCAGTATACCACAGGCAATCGATCGGGCTCGCTTCCTAAGTAGACGGATCCTCTTGGAGTTCCTCCTCCAAAGTCAGTGCGATCTCTTCTTCAACTGATATTGTGTTGAGGCAAGGGTGAGTAGTTGGTACTCAGCAAGTCATGCACAGAATGCAAGCTAATATACTATATGCATGGCTTGGTACAAAAGAATAGCTCAAGGTATATTTGTAGTAAACAGCATTTGAAAAGTAATATAAGTAGATTCGAAAGCAGTAGAAATAAGTAAAGCATAAATAACTTTTCAAGAAGTTTAATAAACATTTTCCCCATCCTAAACCACATTTCCATCATCGTCATTATTAAACCAACCCAACTTTCAAATCCAAGTTATTTTCAGAAAGTCTAACCCTTGACTGTAATCCCCGAGCATTGTCCAGTACCGTGGACACGGCTATTCGAATAGATTCTAAACTCTGCAGAGGTTATGCACTTTACCCACAAGATACTGATCAAACACCACAAAGGCGAGTTCAGTAACAAAGCCTTTCGGAAGCCTCACACAACCCAGGTGGTCCTCTCCGGTTCGTGCTCTACACCATCCCTTCCCTTAGCCAAGGCGAAGTATGGGACCAACACACCGTTAGATGGGTATCTGGCCATAGCCACGATACGCTCCCCCGTACAATCACACAAACGGTGTAATTGACACCCTGAGGCTCCACAAGTGAGTCCTTAGCGACTTAGTCAACTAGGGCCGTCCCATTCCAGCCATGTGGTTGCAAGTATGACCCAGTTCAAAGGCTTGCAAGGTTAAGTCCTTAGAGTGACCAGGGCAAGACTACCCGAAGAACCAAATCAACATCCCCGATGCCACAACTGGCCCACCTGATTACTCTTGCCACATGCCCCGGTCGAAAACTGTTTATCAAACCCCAGTTGATTACCATGCACCACGTGCCATCAACATCACATGATACTTTTCCCAAAACAGGTTCAATATATCATTAAGTCAATATTAACATTTGATTGTCCAAAATCATGTCATGAGCACGTAGCAGGTCTAAGCAGTATACTACAACGGTCTAAAACCCATGTTGGCAATTTGATTATGTCCAACTAGTAAACCACAACTAGGGTGACAAGGGTCATGGCACATACTTAAATAATCAAGGTGTCATACAAATTGGTACTTATCTAACCCCCATGTTTAAAGTATTTTTCTAATTGAACTAGCATGCAATAGTTTAAATCAAAATAGATTTCGAAATAGGATCAACATGGTCAAAGCACAACTTGCCTTCAAAAAGTACTTGTTCTTGGTCTTGAGTTGGATCCTGAGTCAATACTTCTCCTTCGAATCCTTCCGGCACTTCAACGTCTACTCGTAAAGCGTGCAAATAGCAAATACACAAATAAACAATAGGCAAAAACATCCCAAAACTCCAAATAAAATCCATAAACAAAGAACATAATTTTCTGGATTTTTAGAAACTGAAATCGTCAAATTTGGAGTTAAGACGCAAAAGTTATGATTATTTAAAGTTTAAATAATCAATTAAATAATATTACAGAGAAAAACTTTAGTCCAAAAATTAAATAAAATTCATATTTAGGTAGATCTCAATTTTATACAAATTTAGAAATTTGAATCACTCAAATCGGAGTTGAAGCATAAAAGTTATAAGCGTTTGAAGTTTTGAAATTCAAATCAATTATTAAACCGATTTATTAAATCATTTTCTTTTTCGGAAATTAATTATTGCGTCATCATGGACACGTGTCAGCTCCTGATTGGCTGGCTGACGTCAGCCGGCTCATGGGCTCAGCTCACGGCGCGGTTCGGTCCACAGTGGACCGGTCCACGGCTCCACGTGAGGCAAGCGGTGGGACCCACTGTCGGTCGCGGTCTCATAAGCCGGTATCGTGTGGGCCCTCGACATGCGGGGCCCACGTGTCGAGGACACACGCCACACGCCAGCGTCTGGCGCTGACCGCGTCGGTCCATCTCCGGACACGTGGCGCAATCGCGGCCGTTGGTTTGAAAATCAGCGGCGCGGATTGGATCCAGGGTTAACACGTTAAAACTACTCGATGATCGTGGGCGTTCGATCTAGATCGGACGGTCGGATCTAATCCTATAATAGCACCGCTACGACGCGTGGCGATTGTGAACCGTTGGATCTTGATCCAACGGTCCCATCTAATCGGGTTTGGAACACGTGAACTCACCTCAACCGTCCGATCCGGATCGGCGGTTCACCGAGCTCGCGAAGTCCGGCGATGGTACGGCGAGGCTTGGGCACCGAGACGGGGCGATGACCAAGAGCGCGCGGCGCACGGGCTCCTCCGGCGACGTGCGTGGTCACGCTCGAAGTCGCCTTGGCCTCGAGGATCCTGCTTCGGCCTCCTTCTCCTCGGGCGGCGGCGGACGGCGGAAGGTGAGAAAAAACCACCACAATACCTAAGCCACTACGGCGAGCAATCCCGAGCAAGCGGCGGCTGCTAGGGTTTAGCAAGCTAAGGCAAAAAGTAGCGCAAGGTCACGGCGGTCCTCGGTGCGATCAGGGCATTAAATAGCCGGAGGCGTGCTCGGCGTAGCCCTAGTCGATTCTGTGGCGCACTCGGCGGCGAGTCGGCTCGGACTTCAGCGAGGAAGACGGCACGAGAACCGTCCACGTGTCCAGATCAGCGGCCCCGATCGGACCGGGCGCGAACGGGTTCGGTCGGACCGCGGCTCAACCAAGATGCTGGCGGATCTCGGTAGTTGGATCTTGATCCAACGGTTGGGATTGATTAGAGTTTAGGAGTGAGTTCGAGTCGAGTCCGCGTGGCTCAATTCGGTTTCGAACTCGAGTCGACTTCGGGCTCGATCCGGATGAAACGATACTTGACCCGAGTTGATTTTCCAGCGATTTAATATTTAAAATAATTCCCAGTAATTCATTTAATTCATTAAAAATAGCAAATGACTCAGAAAAATTCCAGAAAAATTCTGGAAAATATTTTGGATCATTTTGGACTCAAATAAAATATTTCCAACAAAATTTTATTTGCAAAATTAAATTCTTTAATTATTTCAAAATGGAATAAATTCAAATAAATTCCAAATAAATCCAAATAAATTCCAGAAAATTCCAAAAATTCACCAAATATCTCACATCATGTAAACCATCTCATTCATGTTCACAAAGCATTATCATCATTATTATGTATGCAATGCGATGGGATGCTCATATCTTCTTGGAAACTCATACCGGTATGGTTGAGTACACACCCGTCGGTGTGCACCCTCTCCCCCCTTCCATCCCGAAGATGGAGGGTGCCTACTCCTCGCTTCCCCACACCGTGGTGGATGGAATAATGATGTAGGACTTACTCATTGGCTCTCCGGATTAGTCATAACTTTCTCACCGGCCTTCCCCGGACTAGTTATGACTTTCTCATCGCCCGGGCCATGTAACATGCCATTTATGCAAATATGCCAACATCATAATTAACTTGTACATTAACACATGGCATCATAACATAATAAGCATACTCATCATATCATTGTCAATCATTAAAGCATGGCAAGTGATCATATCATGTAATAAATTTTCATCTAGTCTCAACAAGCAACCTACAAATCGCTATCCATTACAATACACTTGCCTCAACCACGGGCAACGGATTGGCGGGAAGTAGAAGGCACTCCCGGGATCACAACACCTCATCTACCCCGACATTGCCAACTATTCGCAATAACCAAAAAACAGAGGTTCTGTCCCGCCGGGACAGCAGCCTTCCAAATGGCATAACTCGGGTTCTAAGACTTCGAATCAATTAAACGAGTACATGCTCGGTAAGTATATGGAAAGACTGATTCAGAATCTAAAGTTGTTTAATCTACAAAATACCGAGATCTGTTCCAATCATGTCATAGATTTTAACATGCTCGGTAAAACAGCCATAACTTTCAAACGGCTAATCGGAATTTAACGTTCTTTATACCCACTGAAAGGTATTGAAATTACCTACAACTTCTTCAACAGGCGGACGCCCAAATTCGGAGTCGAAATTGGCGAAAAATCGAACCCTAGGTCGACTGCTCATGCTGTCCAAAACAAAGAACGTGGCAACTTCTAGATCTAATCCAATCTACTCAGTTCCAGCACCACCAATTGATTTAAAAACTTGATAATAACCCTTAGAACAGTACCTAGCCCAACCCCAAGGAGTCCCATGGCCATACCTTCGCCCGACGCACGAAAACCCCAATAGATCTCCTCCCGGATCGCTCCTCGCTCCAACGGATGGATCCTCGAGGTGCAGGGGTGGGGAGGCTACCCTAGGGCAGTAAGGGGTGGAGGAGAGGTGGTGGAGAGGAGGGGAGCAATGGGGCAATGGGGGTGGGGGCGCATGGCCAACGAGTGAAGGGTGGGGCGGCTAGGGCAAGGGAGGAGGAGGTGGGGGCGCACAGGCTAGGGTGGGGGTGCAAAAAGGTCAGGGGGAACCCCTAATAACCAGCATAAACAGGAATCCTAGTCCTAAATGGACTCATACTCCATCCCAGCAAAACCCACAACCCTTTCCCCTAGGCCCAAAACTCCCCGGAAAGGCCCAAACTCCCGGAAACGGCCCGGAAACGCTATTAACCTCCATACCCTATGGTTTTAACCTTAATTCCACATCTCATAATGTTTTTGACCTCAACATGCTCATTAA
The DNA here is from genome assembly GCA_036346355.1 of Rhipidocladum racemiflorum. Taxonomy (NCBI): domain Eukaryota; kingdom Viridiplantae; phylum Streptophyta; class Magnoliopsida; order Poales; family Poaceae; genus Rhipidocladum; species Rhipidocladum racemiflorum. The sequence continues at coordinate 8,747,129 of CM070576.1, read as the reverse complement.
ATAAGGATACGACACTCCGTGGTGTCACATATACACCTTTTGACATTTGTTGAACACCCCCTTCGGAGCTATATTATGGGTATTATATTGTGTCAATGCTTAGTTTTGCTTAGTTGTCGGGCATGGGCCAAGTGGTGGAGGGTTCCATCGCTTGAGATTATTTACTTCACAAATATTGGGCTGCAATGGATATGATTATGTTCTGAAATGTTTAATTTGAGACCGGCGAGATTGTTGAATCATTTGGGTGTGGAGACTCAAGTGTTGTAATCTCGCCTGTGTCGGTGAAGGACCGATCTGTTGTTTGCCATGTTGATCGAGCACACCTTGTTGATCGCATGTCCGATATAATGGTACGGTAAGCTATTCTTTTGTCGCATACTATTTCCATGGGTCATGCCCTCATGTGGTTGGACGTGGTTGAGGGCGAGGCTTAGGCCGACTCTCGAGGGACAAGCGAGGCTTGGGCCGCTCGAGGGGGTGCTAGGTGCTCGAACCGCATGAAGATGGCTCAACGAATATGTATGGATGGGAGGAGGGTTGACATAAGGTTCCCTTGTGGCACATGTCGTGTGATTGATGATCCCCTGCAGGATTGAGAAAGCGATTCGAATTGCCACGCTCTCGGATATGAGCACACTTGTATCATCCGATATTTCAACGTAGTAATAACTTAAACTTGATGCTAGTTGGTATGTTGATGATTATACTTGTTCATGATGATACTTGCTTTACTTAAATTGTTTAATTTCATATTTCACTCTAGTAATAGGTTTTGTCCATAAATGCTATAAAACCTGTGAATTGAGTAGTGGAATGTAACTATGCAACAAAGTTAAGCTTTTCCACACTTTTTACATTAAGCTTACTCCTTGCTACATCCAAATGCATATTCTTTCGAGTTGCTCATATATGGAAGTGTTCAGGGGCAGGACACTTCCGGAGATGTAGTACTTTTGGTGTAATTTGGTGGTTGGGCATTCTTTTGTTGTATAGTTAGCCTTAAACTATATCATGTATGTGTTGGATACTTGGCTACCTTCGTTATCGACCTTTTGTGTACTATAGTACTCACGCCATGTCTCGTGTCACTTCGGTGCTTGGTGACCTCGTTGTTGGGTGGTTGTCGTGGTGTTGTTTTTGGTTTGGTTTGTGTTGCTTTTGTTGGGTTTTGTCCTCGTGCGTGAGTGTGTTGGTTGTTGTGCTTCCGCGTTGTGTGTTGGGTTGTGGGGTTTTGAGTTCGTTGCCCCTTTTATGCAAATTGATTTGATATGGCAATGGAAACCGGTATGCGGGGCGATCCTGGGCGAACTTCGTGTCGCATACTGGGAGAATACCGGGATTGTTGTCGAGTTATTCAAATGGTCTCACGGTTGTTTCATTTAGGCTTGGGTGCTAACATTGCGAATGCCATCGGCGATCTGCTGCTAGCCTCCAAATCCGATGAGGACGACCGAGCCTTCAAATGACCCGAGGATGATCTGGGCGGCTCCTCACAGCGCTGGTATCAGAGCAAGGTGCATGAAGACGAACCCAAACTTGACGACCACATAGGGATTGCTTAGGACTTTCATAATGCATTAGGTAGAAGGTAGTACTTATTCCCGCCCTAGTTTTATAAATGGTGAGTGTGGGAGAAAAGATTGCGTTGGAACCGTGCATTTCATGTCATATCATGCATGTGCCGTGCCATTTTGCATCATGAGTTGTGTTTTGGGTGTGTTGGACTTGTAGGACTCCATTGCGGGGTGCTACAGTCTAGATTAGGTTTAGTTCAAGGTTTTGCCAAGTTTAAGGCCTATCCCTTCTATGTGGAGTCTAACCCTTGTCGTCTAACCTTGGTTGACGACAGAATGAGGACCCGCGAAGGTACGGGAGGTGATGATGGTGCGGGGCGATCGCAGCCCCACGATGGTGATCCGCCTCCTCCTCCCAACCTCTTGGATGTGCTGCTGAGGTCTGAGCAAAATCAGCAGGCAACCAACCGAATCCTTGAGATGCTTGTTCAGAATCAGGCTCCTCGAGGTGGCCGTGAAGGGTGAGACCGCCCCAATGGTTATCTGGATTTCTTGCATACACAGCCACCCACCTTCTCTCGCGCCAGCGAGCTACTTGAGGTCGATGATTGGTTGCACACAATTGAGCAGAAGTTTGCTCTCATTCGCTACGAAGACCATGAGAAGGCACTCTTGTCGCTCAACAACCCGAAGTCTCTTTGGTGCTTGGTGGGCCAATTTCCTTGTCATGCAGCCTGCCGGTCACCAGGTGTCATGGGCTGAGTTTTGTGAGGCCTTTCGGGCATATCATATCCCGAAGGGGCTCATGGACATCAAGAGGCAGGAGTTCCTCTCCCTCAGGCAGTTGAAAAAGTCTGTGACGGACTACTCTCGTGAGTTCAACTATTTGGCCCAGTATGCACCAGAAGAGGTGAACACTGATCAGAAGAAGCAAGATCACTTCAAGAATGGGCTGTCAGCCAAGATGCAAGACAAGCACTCCGTGTGCGACTTCACTAATTTCAATGCTTTGCTGAGTCGGGTGATCACAGTGGAGCACAAGATGAAGAACCACCAGGAAGAAAAGAAGTGGAAGCGGGGTGCACAGTTTTCAGCAAGTGGCAGTTCGTAGCGTGCTCGAGCTGTCCTCCTTCCTCCACCTAGGGCACCTGCTCCTACACCTCCCATACTGGCTGGGATGGCCCGGCCTCCTATTGTTGCTTCCCGGCCCCCACAGCCACAGCCGGGAGTGAGAGTGGGGGCGAATTCAGGTCCAGACCCGTGCTACAATTATGGGCGCACGGGACACTTCATCAGGGATTGTCCTTTTCCAAGGCGGGGCAACAACTCTGATGCTCCAAGGCCTCAAGGCGCTACCGCACCACCTCCACGTCCCCACGGGAAGGCACCTCAAGTGCCAAAGCATGGCCGAGTCAACTATACCAACGTCGAGGAGATTCCGGAGGGCGACCAAGTGTTGATGGGCATGCTGCTAGGGTTTTATTTGACTCATGGGCTTGTCATTATTTTATTCGCAAGTATTTTACTATGCATCATCAAATGAGAGTGAGTAGCAGCAACACATCTTTCCTCATTGAAGCACCGGGTTCAAAGATCATTGCTAATCAAGTAGTCCAAGAAGCAACTGTGCTAATCCAAGGGGTTCCATTCCTCGTCAACTTGCTGCTCCTCGATCTTCTTGGGATGGATGTTATCTTGGGCATGAATTGGCTAACACGGCAGCAGGCCATTCTATATTGTTCTCGTCGTTCCATCTCGCTTAAGGGACCGAAGGGCGGCTGGTTAACTCTACTTCTTGATGATCACGAGGCCACTCTTTGCTCCTTAAATGGTGCTGAATTTGGGGAGTTAGAGTCCATTCCCGTAGTTTCTGAATACCCGGATGTGTTCCCAGCAGAATTGCCAGGGATGCCGCCTGATCGGGATATTAAGTTCGTAGTTGAACTTCAGCTCGGGACTGCTCCAGTTTCCAAGCGGCCGTATCGAATGCCGCCAAATGAATTGGCCGAATTGAAGGATCAATTAAAGGAACTGAAGGACAAAGGATTCATTCAACTGAACTCCTCACCTTGGGGCTGCTCGGCTCTCTTCGTGACCAAGAAGGACGGTTCTCTTCGTCTGTGTGTGGACTATCGTCCCTTGAACGCAGTCACCATCAAGAACAAGTACCCTCTTCCTCGGATCAACATCCTCTTTGATCAGCTTGCTGGTGCACGGGTATTCTCCAAGATTGACTTGTGGCTCGGGTACCATCAAATCAAGATTCGAGCAGAAGATATCCCAAAGATAGCATTCTCCACTCGTTATGACTTGTATGAGTACACCGTCATGTCGTTCGGTCTGACGAATGCACCAACGTACTTCATGTACTTCATGAACTCCAGCTTCATGGAGGAGCTCGATTCTTTTGTGGTCATATTCATTGACGTCATCCTCATCTATTCAGCCAATGAAGAAAATCATGCAAAGCATCTTCGCATCATTCTCGGGCGACTCCGGGAACATCGCCTTTATGCAAAATTCAATAAGTGCGAGTTTTGGCTAAAGGAGGTATCTTTCTTGGGACACGCCCTCTCTGATCAAGGTGTCGCTGTCGATCCAAGTAAAGTACAAGATGTTCTCAATTGGGAACAGCCCAAAATGGTCACGGAGATCCGCAGTTTCCTTGGACTTGCCGGCTATTATCGCCGTTTCATTCAGGACTTCTCCAGGATTGCCAAACCCATGACCGAGCTACTGAAGAAGGGTGCTGAATTCAAATGGTCAGAGGGTTGTGAGCAAGCATTCCAAACCTTGAAACAATGCCTGACTACAGCTCTTGTCCTCACATAACCTGATATTCACAAACCGTTCGACGTTTATTGCGATGCATCAGGTATCGGCCTTGGCTGTGTGCTTATGCAAGAAAGTCAGGTTGTTGCCTATGCATCTCGGCAATTGAAACGCCATGAAGAGAACTACCCAACTTATGATCTAGAGCTTGCAGCGGTGGTCCATGCCTTCAAAATTTGGCACCACTATCTTCTTGGGAACAAGTGCAACATCTATACCGATCACAAGAGTCTCAAGTACATCTTCACTCAGGCAGATTTGAATATGAGGCAAAGAAGGTGGCTTGAATTGATCAAAGACTACCATTTGGAAGTGCATTACCACCCAGGAAAAGCCAATGTGGTGGCTGATGCATTGAGTCGCAAGGCCCGATGCAATTGCCTCAGTCTTCAACTCCGAAGTGCCTCTATCTGTGTAGAATTTTAGAAACTCAGCATAGAGATGGTCGAAGAAGGTTTCTTGGCTAATCTAGAGTTGAATTCCATGCTGCTGGACCAGATTAGAGAGGCTCAAAAGAGGGACAAGGGCATTGCCCGAATTTGTAGCAAATTGAATTCCGGCCAAGCTACATGCTTCCATCTTGATGACTGTGGAACTTTATGATTCAGCAAGCGCCTAGTCATCCCTAAAGACCAAGAGTTGTGAAGAAAGATTCTCGATGAAGCCCACAACTCCTTACTCAGAATCCATCCGGGCAGCAACAAAATGTATCAAGACTTGAAGCAGCAGTTCTGGTGGACTCGCATGAAGTGTGAGATTGCTCGCTATGTGTCCAAATGTGATGCTTGCAAAAGGGTGAAGGCCGAACATCTCAAGCTGGCTGGCACTCTTCAGCCGCTGCCCATTCAAAGTTGGAAGTGGGAAGAGGTTGGCATGGATTTCATCACCGGCCTGCCAACAACTTCTTTGGGTCACGAGTCGATATGGGTTATAGTCGACCGGTTGACAAAGTCTGCCTATTTCCTAGCTGTTCGCACCACCTATCAAGCCAAGAGGTATGCGGAGTTGTACATCTCTCGGATAGTATGTCTTCATGGAGTACCAAGGCGGATAGTTTCAGATCAAGGCTCTCAGTTTGTTTCTCGATTCTGGAGAAGTTTACATGAAGCATTGGGCACCAAGCTACTTCATAGCTTAGCATATCGTCCGCAAACTGACAGCCAAACTGAGAGGGTTAATCAGATCCTTGAGGATATGTTGAGGGCTTGTGTTCTGTCTTATGGGAAGAAATGGGATGAGTGCCTTCCATATGCCGAGTTTGCTTATAACAACAGCTACCAAACCAGCCTAAAAATGTCTCCTTTCGAAGTGCTTTATGGTCGTAGCTGTCGGACACCCCTGAACTGGTCCGAGAGTGGGGAACGACCATTCTTTGGGCCCGATGTGGTCATAGAGGCGGAGGAGAAGGTAAAGACCATTCAAGAAAATCTGAGGGTAGCGCAATCACGATAAAAGAGCTATGCTGATCGTCGTAGAAGGCCTCTTTCTTTCAGCATTGGTGATTACGTCTATCTGAAGGTGTCTCCCGTCTGGGGCACCCGTTGTTTCGGAGTCAAGGGGAAGTTGGCACCTCGTTACATAGGACCTTTCAAGATCCTTGCAAGACGCAGTCAAGTGGCATATCAGTTGGAGCTTCCTCCCTCTCTAGCAATGGTCCACGATGTTTTCCATATATCCTAATTAAAGAAGTGCCTCCGTACTCCCTTCGAATCTCTGGAGGTGGATGAACTCGAAGTCTTGCCTGAACCTGATCTTTCTTACCAAGAGCGTCCTATTCGGGTTTTGGATGAAGCTGAATGCAAGACCCGTAGGAGGACTCTCAAGTTCTACAAAGTTCAGTGGAGCAATCACACTGAAGACGAAGCCACTTGGGAGCCCGAAGATCGTCTAAGGACTAAGTATCCCGAGTTCTTATGTACCATGTAAAGTGCTAGTGTACAAATGCTTATCAATTCAAGGCAAGTCGATCAGTATGTGCCTATACTATCTCCCTGCATTCCATTCTACCTATGTGCTTGTTCTGAATCTCGGGGTGAGATTCCTTTAAGGGGGGAGGGTTTGTCAGGGCCCCGGATTTAAATTCGACTCGCGCGACGAACTTTAACCCTAACCAGCCTGTAGCCGCAATTGGGTTTGAATAGTAACTTCCTAGAATATCCTAAACCGTATCTTAGAAGTGTCCAAGGCTCAACCGCAAGTTTGGAGCTTGGACCCTCCAATCTGCAAATGTGTTTTTCATCCAAGTTTGGAGCCTTGTAACTTGAGGTCCGGGATGATCAAAGATGCGCATGTTGCTTGGTCGCAAACTAGAAACTTTTCTCTCCGACGTGGTGAGGTTTGCACCGAGATCCGACATTTAACCCTGGTTTAAACTTGGCGGGGGGTGGGTATAAAATTCTATTTTCTTGGCTCCTTGGTCATTTCCTCTCCTCCTTGAAAGTGCATCTAGGCCCCCAAATTGGTTTTGGTTAATTAATGACAAACGATTAAAGAGACTAATGTCTTTAATGAGCTTATGAGCAGGTAAAAGGTTCAATGAGAGATCTTCTACATGCGAAGGATACCCTCAAACGTTTTTAAGCAAGTGAAACGGCTTTGTATTCGTGTTTTCTATGATTTGTGTCATAGGAACGCCGTACTATTAAGAGGGATGCATCGTAAATGATCTAGGATAGTCTCTATGCTCAGATGAATGTTACTTTAATTCTTGTTGAGACCCTAAGTCACCGTGCATGCACCGGAATGTGTTTTTATCAAAGTTCAAGTCGGACATTCCGATGTTACATCGGAAGTTCCGATGTTACCGGACATTCCGATGTGCATGCTTGCTTCAGTCCGATGCATGGAAGATGTATCGGAAGTTCCGATACGTTGTTGAAGCTTTCTAGGGTGCTCTCTGTAAATATCGGAAGTTCCGATATTTGACATCGGATGTTCCGATGTGTTCAAACCAGAAAAAGGGAGCTCTCTGGAATTATCGGACATTCCGATATATTAGATCGGACATTCCGATGTTAAGTCGGAAGTTCCGATGTTTATATCGGACAGTTCGATATGGACTTAGAAGCATTTGTCGAGGTGCTTTTCTGGGAACATCGGAAGTTCCGATGCTGACATCGGAAGTTCCGATGCACCTGTTTCAACAGTTGGAGTGCGCTCGAGTTCTGATTGTTTGCACATATCGGACATTCCGATGTTGACATCGGAAGTTCCGATATGCCGCTGAGTGGGTGTATAACGGCTAGTTTTTGCAAGAAACTATAAATACCCCACTCCTCTCTCATTTGAAATAGATACACTCTTGTTGGCAGAACTCTAGAGCACCTTGAGCACCTTCTAGCTTTCTATTGAGTCCTCCTCTTTGATCTTAGGGATCATCTAGAGAGTGAGGACAATAGTTGAGAGCTAGAGTTTGAAGTGAAAAGCAAGTGTCATTCATCTTGAGCATTAGAGTGTCCCTCCAAGATTGATCTACGGTGTATTTGTTTCTCTTGGAGGTTGAAGGACTCCTAGTCGGTTAGGCGTCCCTCACGAGCTCCCAAGGATTGTGGGACGCCGTGAAAAGTTTGTGAAGGCCGACTCCGCCTCCGAAAGGAAAGGAACCAACAGTGGAACCAAGCCTCAAGTGTGACCGAGGTTTGGGAGGAAAGGGTTGGAAAAGACCCGGCTCTTTGGAGCCTCCTCAACGGAGACGTAGGATTCCCTCAAGAATCCGAACTTCGGGAACAAATCCGTGTCTTTACTTTACTTTACTTAAGCTTGTTTCCTTATTGATTTGATCCAACCTTCTCAGATTACTTCTGAAGTTCATTACTTTTTGTTGGTAATTGTCCGAGTCAAAAGTCGATCGGACATTCCGAACTGGTATCGGAAGTTCCGATTTCATATCGGAAGTTCCGATCCAACACCGGAAGTTCCGATACTCTTTCCGCTGCGACTAATTTAGTTTATTTTTAAAATTGCCTATTCACCCCTCCCCTCTAGGCAACTTTCTCATCTTTTCAATTGGTATCAGAGCTAGACCTTCTCGAAGGCTTAACCGCTTGAAGGGAACGTGATGGCCAACACCGGATTGAAGGTTGTCGTGTCGGGTGAAGAAAGTAGTCCAAAGGCCGGACATGGAACTCCCGTGAAGACCAAGGAAGGTGACACCTCAACGTCATCGCAGGGAGCTCAAATTCCTTTTAATTACGAAAAATTGAATACTTCTTCTTCGCATTCCTATATTACTGTGCCCTCCGGGCGTGCACCATTCTTCGATGGCACGTACTATTCCGCTTGGAGGCACAAAATGAAAATGCATTTGATGTCTCTCCATCCTAGTGTTTGGAAGATCGTGTGTACAGGTTTAGACATGCCGGAAGACGACATGAAGCTTACACTGCAACAAGAACAAAACATCCACCGAAATACACAAGCCGCGAGTGTTTTGCTTGGAGCGTTGAATCCCGAAGAATTCAACAAGGTTGATGGTCTAGAAGAAGCCAAAGAGATATGTGACACACTCCAAGTTGCTCACGAAGGAACATCAAGTGTGAGGGAATCAAGGATTGAGTTACTTGAAGGAAAGTTGGGGAGGTTTGTGATGAATGATGATGAATCTCCGCAACAAATGTATGATCGCTTGATGATCCTTGTGAACAAGATCCGAGGGCTTGGAAACAAGGATATGACGGACCACGTCGTGGTGAAGAGGATGTTGAGAGCCTTTGCTCCAAGGAATTCGACTCTCGTAACTCTTATACGAGAGCGAAAAGACTTCAAGAGGCTCATACCCAATGATGTTCTTGGTAGAATCCTCTCACATGAGCTTATGGAAGAGGAAGCAAAGGAAGTAAAAAATCTTGCCAAGCAAAGTTCTAGTTCAAGATCAAAGGAAATAGCCTTGAAGGCAAGTAGAAAGGAAGAATCAACCTCAAGTGATGAAGAGGAAGATGAAAGCGAAGATGAGGAAGATTTGGCTTTGTTTGTAAGAAAATTCAAAAAGTTCCTCAAGTATGATGGTTCAAGCAAATACAAGAAGAACTACAATGACAAATCAAGAGGAAGAAGAAACACTAAGAGGGCTTGCTATGAGTGCGGTGAAGTTGGACACTTCATCGCCGATTGTCCAAAGAAGAAGAACAACTCAAATGAGACCAAGAAGAATGAGCCGTATAAGAAGAGCAAGACCTACAAGAAGAAGTACTCGGGGCGAGCTCACATTGGAGAAGAATGGGATTCAAACGACTTCGACTCCGACACCGATGATGAAGGAGTCGCCACCCTCGCCATTGAAGCCGCTCCACCAACCAAGTCACTCTTCGGGGAATTGAGCAACAACGACTCCAACCACGATGCGCCTATTTGTCTTATGGCTAAAGGGCGCAAGGTAATGGCTAAAACAAAACCCCCTAGTAGTGATAGTGAATTAGATAGTGATGATAATGATGATGATGATGCTCTACTTTGTAATTTGAGCAAATCGGCTATTGCTAAGATTCATAAGCTATTGAAAAGAATATATAGCCAAGAGGAGACTCTCGAGAAGCAAGAAGAGTTACTAATTTGTGAAAAAAAGAAAACTCTTGCTCTCGAGAAGATCCTCACAAGGGAAAAGGAGACTATTGAATTGTTAACCAAGAAGCTTGATTTGGCTAATAATTCAATTGAAATGCTTAAGGGTTCAAATGAGTCACTTCAAGAGAATGTTATAAGTCTAGAAAACAATCTTCAAGCTCTTGAAGTGCAAATTGAATCTCTTAATGATATTAACTCTCCAATTGTTGACTCACCGTTAGCATCTATTCCTTCCACTAGCAATGGTTGCTCTCGTTGCTACAATGTTAATGTTAATGCTTGCACTACTAACTCCCAATTTGTGCAAGTATTAAAAGGCGAAAACGAGAGATTAAGTGCCTTGGTAAGATACGGTTGCATGAAAACTTATCAATCCAAGGATGCCCTATATAAGACCATAAATGGTCAAGGCAACAAAAACAAAGAAGGGCTAGGATATGATAAGTACGAGTGCAAAGGAAATGACCGTGTGGTGGTAAAAGGTAAGGAATGCATCAAGTTTGTCAAAGGAAATGACAAACAACCATTGACCACCACACATGTCATCAAGACCGGGCAAGAATCTAAGAAGCATCTTCAACATCATACATCTTATTCTATTCACTTTGCTTCTTATATATTGAAGAAAAACCACCGTGGTAAAGTGGTTGCTCATTTTGTCGGTGCCCACCACTCTAATGATGCAAGCAAAAAGAAGGTGTGGGTACCTGTCGGGACCCCGAATTTGCAAATCCGGACCCTCTGTGTAATCAGCACTAGTCCAGGAACGCGCTAGTGCACACAGTCTTAACATCGGTAAATATCACAATCATACCAATCGATATTATCAAAGTACTTTATTTAAATAACCAAAGGGTTACTCGACCTTATGGCCAAGTTACAAATATATGCCTTGCAAGGCGAAACTTATTAAAAGAGAGATAACAGCAGCGGAAAATCAAATAAACTTCGTGGCGCCATCCAGTATACCACAGGCAACTGACTGGGCTCGCATCCCTAAGTAGACGGGTCCTCTTGGAACTCCTCCTCCGAAACTGGTGTAGTCTCCTCTTCAACTGGTATTGTGTTGAGGCAAGGGTGAGTACTTGGTACTCAGCAAGTCATGCACAGAATGCAAGCTAATATACTACATGCATGGCTTGATACAAAGGAATAGCTCAGGGTATATTTGCAGTAAACAGCATTTGAAAAGTAGTATAAGTAGATTCGAAAACAGTAGGAATAAGTAAAGCATAAATAACTTTTCAAGAAGTTTAACAAACATTTTTCCCATCCTAAACCATATTTCCATCATCTTCTTTGTTAAACCAACCCAACTTTTCAAATCCAAGTTATTTTCAGAAAATCTAACCCTTGACTGTAATTCCCGAGCATTGTCGATCACAGTGGACTCGGCTATTCAAATAGATTCTACACTCTGCAGAGGTTATGCACTTTACCCACAAGATACGAGTCAAACACCACAAAGGCGAGTTCAGTAACAAAGCCTTTCGGAAGCCTCAAACAACACAGGTGGTCCTCTCCGGTTCGTGCTCTACACCATCCCTTCCCTTAGCCAAGGCGAAGTATGGGACCAACACACCGTTAGATGGGTATCTGGCCACAGCCACGATCGCTCCCCGCATAATCACACAAAAGGTGTAATCGACACCCTGAGGCTCCACAAGTGAGTCCTTAGCGACTTAGTCAACTAGGGCCGTCCCATTCCGACCATGTGGTTGCAAGTATGACCCAGTTCAAAGGCTTGCAAGGTTAAGTCCTTAGAGTGACCAGGGCAAGACTACGAAAAACCAAATCATCATCCCGATTGCCACATCGGCCCACGATTACTATTGCCACATGCCCCGATCAGCTTTATCAAACCCCAGTTGATTACCATGCACCACGTGCCATCATCATCACATGATACTTTTTCCAAAACAGGTTCAATATATCATTAAGTCAATATTAGCATTTGATTATCCAAAATCATGTTATGAGCACGTAGGTGTCTAAGCGATACTACAACGATCTAAACCCATGTTGGCAATTTAATAATGTCCAACTAGTAAACCACAACTAGGGTGACAAAGGGTCATGGCACATACTTAAGTAATCAAGGTGTCATATAGCAAATTGGTATTTATCTAACCCCATGTTTAAACAAAGTATCTTTCTAATTAAACTAGCATGCAATAGTTTAAATCAAAATAGATTTCAAATAGGATCAACATGGTCAAAGCACAACTTGCCTTCAAAAAGTACTTGTTCTTGGTCTTGAGTTGTATCTGAGTCAACACTTCTCCTTGAATCCTTCCCAAGCACTTCAACGTCTACTCGTAAAGCGTGCAAATAGCAAATACACAAATAAACACTATGCAAAAGATCCCAAAACTCCAAATAAAATCCATAAACAGAGAGAACATAATTTTCTGGATTTTTAGAAACTGGAATAAATCAAATTTGGAGTTAAAGCATAAAGTTATGATTATTTAAAGTTTAAATAATCAATTAAATAATTTTGCAGAGAAAAACTTTAGTCCAAAAATTAAATAAAATTTATATTTAGGTAGATCTCAATTTTATACAAATTTAGAAATTTGAATCGCTCAAATCGGAGTTGAAACGCAAAAGTTATAAGCGTTTGAAGTTTGAATCTAAATTTGAAATCATTATTTGAATTAATAAATCATTTTCTTTTTCGGAAATTAATTATTGCGTCAGCAATGACACGTGGCAGCCTCTGATTGGCTGGCTGACGTCAGCCGGTCCATGGACTTGGTCCACGCTCGGCTCGGGTCCACGGTGGACTCGGTTCACGGCTCACGTGACTGACATGTGGGACCCACCTGTCAGTGCGGGGTCTCATGCCAACGCGGCTGACGTGTGGGCCCTCTGACATGCGGGGCCCGCGTGTCAGGGACACGCGCTCACACGCGTACGACGCTGACCGCGTCGGTCCACCTTCCCAACACGTGGCGCAATCTCGGCCGTTGGTTTGAAAATCAACGGCGCGGATTAGATCCAGGGTTAACACGTTAAACTACTCGATGATCGTGGGCCGTTCGATCTAGATCGGACGGTCCAGATCTAATCCTATAATCGCACTGCTACAGCACGTGGCGATTGTGAACCGTTGGATCTTGATCCAACGGTCCAGATCTAATCGGGTTTCTAGGGTTTGGGAAAACACGTGAACTCACCGTTGCCGTCCGATCTGGATCCAACGGTGCACGAAGCTCGGGGACGGCGATGGCACGCGGCGGCGCTGGCTTGACCGGAGACGAAGACGACGACCTCCCGTGCGGCGTTTCCGTGCAACTCCGGCGTGAAGGCTGGCACTCCCAGGCGCGGCGCGACACGGCGATCTCCGTTCTGGGCTTGATGGCGTCGGAGAACGGCGGAGGCGGCGGGAATCAACGAAACACCGCGGCGGAAGACTCCCTCCACTCCGGCGAGCAATAACGGCGAGACGGTGGGGATCCTAGCGGCGCGAGCTAGGGTTTCGGAACCGGCGTGGGATGGCGATCCTCGAGGTATGCCGGGCTTTAAATAGCCTCGGCGTCTGCAAAACGGAGACCTAGTTCTCCACGGCTGGCGATGGCGGCTGTGAGTCGGCTTCGGACTCGGCGAAGACGACGAAATCGTGGCCGTCCACGTGTCGCGATCAACGGCCACGATCGCCCGGCGCGATCGGGTCCGGTCCGGACACGGCTCGGGTCGAGTCGAGGCGGATCTCGGTAGTTGGATCTTGATCCAGCGGTTGGGATCAATTAGGTTTTCAAGTTGGTTGGTCGAGTCAAGCTGGCTCAAGTCGGACTCGAGTCCGACTCGGGTTCGACTTCGATCGGATGAACAGTACTTGACCGAGTTGGATTTTCCAGCGATTTAATAATTAAAATAATTCCCGATAATTCATTTAATTCATTAAAAATAGCAAATGACTCAGAAAAATTCCAGAAAAATTCTGGAAAATACTTTGGATCATTTTGGACTCAAATAAAATATTTCCAACAAAAATTTATTTGCAAAATTAAATTCTTTAATTATTTCAAAATGGAATAAATTCAAATAAATTCCAAATAAATCCAAATAAATTCCAGAAAATTCCAAAAATTCACCAAAGTGCCAAACCACACATGAATTTAAGAAAAGTAAAATTTTGGGGTGTTACAGTACCGAAAGTATTGCTCACTAACATGCAAGGACCCAAAAGGATTTGGGTACCTAAAAACAAAGTCTAAATGTGATCTTGTAGGATTATACCTCCGGTGGATCAAGTTGGGTGCTTGATAGTGGTTGCACAAACCACATGACCGGAGAAAAGAAAATGTTTTCATCTTTTGATGAGAAAGGGTCACAATATGAAAATATTGTGTTTGGTGACAATGGTAAAGGTGAGGTAATGGGATTAGGTAAAATTGCTATTTCTAATGATCATTCCATTTCAAATGTCCTTCTTGTTAAATCTTTAAATTACAACTTGTTGTCCGTATCACAATTGTGTGAAATGGGCTACAATTGTCTATTTACTAATGTAGATGTGACCGTCTTTAGAAGAGACGATTCCTCAATTGCTTTTAAAGGACTTTTGAAGGGTAAGCTCTATTTGGTTGATTTCAATACAAATAGCGCTAAACTTCAAACGTGCTTAATGGCAAAGTCTAGCATGGGTTGGTTGTGGCATCGCCGGCTAGCCCATGTTGGCATGAGAAATCTTGACAAGCTTCTAAAGGGTGATCACATCATTGGATTAACAAATGTTGAGTTTGAGAAAAATAGGATTTGTAGCGCTTGTCAAGCCGGAAAGCAAGTTGGAGCGCGTCATCCCGCAAAGAACATCATGACAACGACAAAACCATTGGAGCTTCTACACATGGACCTCTTCGGACCCATTGCTTATATAAGCATCGGAGGTAACAAATATGGTTTAGTCATTGTTGATGATTTTTCACACTTCACGTGGGTGTTCTTTTTGCAAGAGAAAAGTGAGACACAAGGGACAATCAAGAAATTTGCAAGAAGAGCCCAAAATGAATTCGAGTTGAAGATCAAGAAGATTCGAAGTGATAATGGAAGCGAATTCAAGAACATTCAAGTCGAAGAATTTCTTGATGAAGAAGGGATCAAGCACGAGTTCTCCGCTCCATACTCCCCTCAACAAAATGGAGTGGTAGAAAGAAAGAATCGGACATTGATCGAGATGGCAAGAACAATGCTTGATGAGTACAAGATCTCCAACCATTTTTGGGTGGAAGCTGTCAACACCGCTTGTCATGCCATCAACCGATTATATCTCCATAAGATATTGAAGAAAACGGCATACGAACTCCTCACCGGTAACAAACCAAATGTTTCATATTTTAGAGTTTTCGGTAGTAAATGTTTTATCCTAAACAAGAAGCCTAAGAACTCCAAATTCGCTCCAAAGATCGATGAAGGTTTCTTGCTAGGATATGGATCAAATGCTTACGCCTATCGTGTTTTCAACAAAACTTCGGGTTGTGTTGAAATAGCGAGAGACGTGACATTTGATGAATCTAACGGCTCTCAAGTAGAGCAAGTTGATTTGAATGTGTTAGAAAATGAGGAAGAGCCAAGCATTGCAATCAAGAAGATGGCAATAGGTGAAGTGAGGCCGCAAGAAAAGGTGCACCAAGACAATTCATCTACACAAGTCGAGCCTCCTACCTCAAATCAAAGTCAAGACATTCCTCAAGGGAGTACAAGCAAACTCGTGGAGGATGCTCAAATTGAAGACCTTGAATGTCACATCCGAGGGTGCATCAAAGTATCCAAAGAGATCACCCCGTCGATAACATCCTTGGTGACATCCAAAAGGGGGTAACTACACGCTCAAGAGTATCAAATTTTTGCGAATTTTACTCTTTCGTATCTACTTTGGAACCTTTGAAGGTAGAAGATGCATTGAAGGATCTGGATTGGGTGATGGCAATGCATGAAGAGCTCAACAACTTCGTTAGAAACAAAGTGTGGTCACTAGTGGAAAGACCAAATCAAAACGTCATAGGAACCAAATGGGTCTTCCGCAACAAACAAGACGAGAACGGAGTTGTCACAAGAAATAAGGCTCGGTTGGTAGCTCAAGGATTCACTGAAATTGAAGGTTTGGACTTTGGTGAGACTTATGCTCCCGTTGCTAGATTAGAATCAATTCGTATATTGGTTGCATTTGCTACTCACCATGATTTTAAGCTTTATCAAATGGACGTCAAGAGTGCCTCCCTAAATGGTCCAATCGCCGAATTAGTCTATGTTGAGCAACCGCCGGGAATGGAGGACCATAAGAACCCTACTCATGTTTACAAACTCCATAAGGCGCTCTATGGGCTTAAGCAAGCACCTAGAGCATGGTATGAATGCCTTAAGGATTTTCTTATTAAAAAGGGTTTCGAAATTGGTAAAGTCGATCCTACTCTCTTCACAAAATATGTTGATGATGATTTGTTTGTGTGCCAAATATATGTCGATGACATTATATTTGGCTCTACTAACAAAAGCTTCTGTGAAGAGTTTAGTAGGTTGATGATGAAGAGATTTGAGATGTCAATGATGGGTGAATTGAAATTCTTTCTCGGATTTCAAATCAAACAACTCAAGGAAGGGACGTTCTTATGTCAAACAAAGTACATAAAGGATATGCTAAAGAAGTTTGATATGGAGAACGCCAAGCCAATTCATACGCCAATGACAACCAACGGACATCTGGGTCTAAATGAAGAAGGTAACCCTGTGGATCAAAAGGTATATAGATCCATGATAGGTTCATTGCTTTACCTTTGTGCATCTAGGCCTGATATTATGCTTAGTGTGTGTATGTGTGCAAGATTTCAAGCCGCTCCGAGAGAGTGCCACTTAGTAGCCGTGAAAAGAATTCTTAGATATCTAGTTCACACACCTAGTTTAGGGCTTTGGTATCCTAAAGGATCAAAATTCGATTTGATTGGTTATTCGGATGCTGATTATGCGGGTTGCAAAGTGGATAGAAAAAGCACTTCGGGGACTTGCCAATTTCTAGGTAGATCACTAGTGTCTTGGTCCTCAAAGAAACAAAATTCAGTGGCTCTATCCACATGAAGCCGAATACATTGCCGCAGGAAGTTGTTGTGCACAATTGTTATGGATGAGGCAAACCTTGAAGGATTTTGGATTTAATATGGAAAAGGTACCACTCTTATGTGACAATTAGAGTGCGATTAAAATAGCCAACAATCCCGTTCAACACTCCCGGACCAAGCACATAGATATCCGACACCACTTCCTTAGAGATCACTCTCTTAAGGGAGATATAGATATTACCTATGTGAGAACCGAAAAACTATTGGCCGATATCTTTACCAAACCTCTAGATGAGAAACGCTTTTGCGAGCTTAGAAGTGAGCTAAATGTCCTAGACTATCGGAATGTGTCTTGAAAGATTGCACTCATTGACTGCTGATAGTTAGCTCAATTTCGAAACAAAACGATTGAAAAACTTATTGAGTGAATTTCAAAATGTTTTTGTTGGATCTTAATCTCGGATCAATCCACTTGTAATCATAGTTTTGATTGCTTGAATGCTTGCTGATGACAAGTGGAGTGATCCTCCTTAAGTTCACATGACTCAGAGTTTTCAGACTTCGCTCAAATTTCTTGTTTCTTTCTCTGTTTGCTGGAAAAATCAACACATCGGAACATCCGATCAAATCATCGGAACATCCGATGTCTGGCAGTTCTCCCACATCGGAAGTTCCGATGTCATATCGGAACATCCGATGTCCCCTCCACCCTTAAGAAAGTGACCGTACCCTTTCACTTTCTTTTGTCCTCTTCTTCTTGTCGTTTTGGACTCTCCTCCCCTTTTCGTCTTTGTGCCGTTATCGGAGATTCCGACCTCTCGGAACCTCCGATCTTCACTTGGGAAGGACTCCATCTTGAAGAAGACCCTCCTCTCCGCGTGATTTCTCCGTGTTCTTCGTGAGGTAAACCCTAGGGCTAAATCCTTTCCTTTTGAATCTAGGGCATCTTTTTGAGAAATCGTTTCGGTGAACTTGTTCATCTATTCCTTTAGTTCATTACTGTCTAGTTTCAATTCTTTCCATCGGTTAGTTTGGGAGAAATATTGTGTTGGTTGAAATCCGTAGACATCGAACATTCCGATCGAAAATATCAGAACTTCCGACCTCATGTCGGAACTTCCGATATGAAATCGGAACTTCCGATGTCAACTGAATGAAAACCAAACCAAGTTTGTTTCTCTCATAAGCTTAATCGATTCTCTCTGTCCTTAGCTCAATGGATCCTGATCAAGGTGGCTCCCAGCCCCAACTGGACCCGACTGTCTTAGGTGCTAAGAGGCCAAGACAGACTCCGACAGGTGCAAGAACCAAAAAGCCTGCGGGTAGAGGCAGAGGTAGAGGCAGTGGAGGCCCAGGTATTCAAATCAGTGATCCTCCTACTCAGACTGTGAATGTACCTCGAGGAACGCAATTGCCTTCTAGGAAGGGCAAAGCTGTGGCAGGGGCTTCTCAATCTCAGCCAGTTCCAGACCGAGCAATGCCCAAGCTCAGGCAAGCAGAGAGGAATCCTCGTCTCAAGAGGAAACCTATGAGCTACAAAGGAAAAGCCGCCAAAGTGCGCGAAGCCAGAGAGCAGAACCCCAGGACAACTGCACAATTCTCAACTGACTATCGCTTCTGGACTTTCTTCCAGCAAGACTTTTATGAGTCTGTCATTTTGACTAGGAAGAATCCAGTCATTCTGATGCAGTGGGTCGACTGGGACTACATGGCTGCAGCTGCTGATGCCACTTTCACTGAGGTCATTGCAGCTTGTGAGAGAACTGGGACAAAGAGGATAATGAGCTTTCAGCATGACTGGAACGTTGAGATCATTGCTCAGTTCTACTCCACCTTGTACATCTCCAGGGACAGAGTCTCCACCTTGCATTGGATGACAGAAAGAGAATGGTATGAAATCTCGTATGTCAACTTTGCTCGCTGTCTTGGATTCACCGAAGCTGACTACTGTGACAAGGATCAAATTTACAATGAAGCTTCTCTCGGTGCCTCCAACTTGAATTTTCTCTATGATGAAGATGCAGACTTTGAGGAGGGAAGCACAAAAGGCATGAAGCCTTTCTTTGCCTGTCTCAACAGGCTCTTCAGGAAGACGCTAGCTCCCAAAGAAGGTGATGCCTCTCATGTTCTGTCTTATTCAAGAAATCTGCTGAGTAGGATGAGAGATGGACAGCGTCCTTTTGATGTGTTTGATTTCATTTGGAATGAAATCCGCTTGACTGCTCAGGAGCCAAAGAGAAGTTGTGGTTATGCTCCTTTCATCATGCATATGATTGAGCACATAACTCATCAGCACTTTGAGTATGATGCAAGACACACTGGAGTGCACGGTCAGGCGATTAAGGCCCCAACTCGGCCATGAGGCGTGCTTCGACTGTAGCCGCTTCCTCCTCCACCACTGCTCCCTCCACTGCAGTCTCCAGTGGATCTTCCTCTCCAATTCTCCGCGCTTTGAAGTCTATCTTTGTCCTGTGCAAGGGCAATGCAGCAGCGCACAAGAAGAACACCAAGAGACTGAAAGATATTCAGAGGCATTTAAATCTGGAGTGTTCAGAGGATGAGGACAGTGAAGAAGAAGTTGAGGATCCTTTTGCTCCAGTGCCTGTAGCTTCAGATGAGTCCGAGGACGATGAGGAGTCTGGCTCTGATGTTGCTTCCGAGGAGTCGGACTAGTCCGCTCTCTCTCTTCTCTTTTTTTTTCCTTTTTGGTGCTTGATGCCAAAGGGGGAGAGGAGAAAGCTTACTTCGTTTATCATCCTTCGTTTAGCATTGTTTCCAAACTTTGCTTATCATGTGAACTTGGGACTTGTTGCTACTTACTGCTTTACTTATGCAATGTTGGATGATTGTTACTATGGATTTTTTTAATATCAATGGTTATTCAAATATTAGCCTCCATAATGTTTGTTTCATTATATGCTCAGTTTTAGGGGGAGCTCCTGCAAAATTTCTTTCAAAATTGTGCATTCGCGATCTTTTTCTATTCAATACAGATCTTCTAGGGGAGCTAAACCTAGACTAATCTTTCATTATATCCTTTTAATTGTAAGCTTTAATCGAGTTGTCATCAATCACCAAAAAGGGGGAGATTGAAAGTGCATCTAGGCCCCCAAATTGGTTTTGGTTGATTAATGACAAACGATTAAAGAGACTAATGTCTTCAATGAGCTTATGAGCAGGTAAAAGGTTCAATGAGAGATCTTCTACATGCGAAGGATACCCTCAAACGTTTTTAAGCAAGTGAAACGGCTTTGTATTCGTGTTTTCTATGATTTGTGTCGTAGGAACGTCGTACTATTAAGAGGGATGCATCGTAAATGATCTAGGATAGTCTCTATGCTCAGATGAATGTTACTTTAATTCTTGTTGAGACCCTAAGTCACCGTGCATGCACCGGAATGTGTTTTTATCAAAGTTCAAGTCGGACATTCCGATGTTACATCGGAAGTTCCGATGTTACCGGACATTCCGATGTGCATGCTTGCTTCAGTCCGATGCATGGAAGATGTATCGGAAGTTCCGATATTTTCGATCGGAAGTTCCGATACGTTGTTGAAGCTTTCTAGGGTGCTCTCTGTAAATATCGGAAGTTCCGATATTTGACATCGGAAGTTCCGATGTGTTCAAACCAGAAAAAGGGAGCTCTCTGGAATTATCGGACATTCCGATGTTAAGTCGGAAGTTCCGATGTTTATATCGGACAGTCCGATATGGACTTAGAAGCATTTGTCGAGGTGCTTTTCTGGGAAAATCGGAAGTTCCGATGCTGACATCGGAAGTTCCGATGCACCTGTTTCAACAGTTGGAGTGCGCTCGAGTTCTGATTGTTTACACATATCGGACATTCCGATGTTGACATCGGAAGTTCCGATATGCAGCTGAGTGGGTGTATAACGGCTAGTTTTTGCAAGAAACTATAAATACCCCACTCCTCTCTCATTTGAAATAGATACACTCTTGTTGGCAGAACTCTAGAGCACCTTGAGCACCTTCTAGCTTTCTATTGAGTCCTCCTCTTTGTTCTTAGGGATCATCTAGAGAGTGAGGACAATAGTTGAGAGCTAGAGTTTGAAGTGAAAAGCAAGTGTCATTCATCTTGAGCATTAGAGTGTCCCTCCAAGATTGATCTACGGTGTATTTGTTTCTCTTGGAGGTTGAAGGACTCCTAGTCGGTTAGGCGTCCCTCACGAGCTCCCAAGGATTGTGGGACGCCGTGAGAAGTTTGTGAAGGCCGGCTCCGCCTCCGAAAGGAAAGGAACCAATAGTGGAACCAAGCCTCAAGTGTGACCGAGGTTTGGGAGGAAAGGGTTGGAAAAGACCCAGCTCTTTGGAGCCTCCTCAACGGAGACGTAGGATTCCCTCAAGAATCCGAACTCCGGGAACAAATCCGTGTCTTTACTTTACTTTACTTAAGCTTGTTTCCTTATTGATTTGATCCAACCTTCTCAGATTACTTCTGAAGTTCATTACTTTCAGTTGGTAATTGTCCGAGTCAAAAGTCGATCAGACATTCCGAACTGGTATCGGAAGTTCCGATTTCATATCGGAAGTTCCGATCCAACACCGGAAGTTCCGATACTCTTTTCGCTGCGACGAATTTAGTTTATTTTTTAAATTGCCTTATCACCCCTCCCCTCTAGGCAACGTTGCCTAGAGGGGAGATTGGCGCGAAGGTGACGGAGGGGGTTGCCGAGGAGGAAGTCGTTGTCAATACTCAAGTAGAAGCCTAAGGCAAGCACCTAAGCATATTCAACCTTTTATGTAATTTTAATTTAGTGAATCAATTGCTTATCGGATGATTAAGTCATGCATTAGCAGTTGAATTGTGGGAATGGTATTAGAACCAAATTGCTGCATATACATCCTTTGATATTTGTTGAACACCTCCTTCGGAGCTATATTATGGGTATTATATTGTGTCAATGCTTAGTTTTGCTTAGTTGTCGGGCATGGGCCAAGTGGTGGAGGGTTCCATCGCTTGAGATTATTTACTTCACAAATATTGGGCTGCAATGGATATGATTATGTTCTGAAATGTAGAATTTGAGACCGGGCGAGAGAGTTGAATGATTTGGGTATGGAGACTCAAGTGTTGTAGTCTCGCCTGTGTCGGTTAAGGACCGATCTGTTGTTGTAACACCCCGGCATCTAGTGTGCCCGAATGCTTCCAAACCTAGACTAAACAACATCTAAATACCACAATTAAACATAAATTACAGCAAAGGCGCACATGCTAAAAACCGAAATTTCGGCAGCATCTCCTTTGTTTTAACATGAATTGAAGCGATAGCAATAACAAGGCAGTTCATAGCAAAACATAAGGCATCTAAAACAGCAATATAAACGAATATAACATCAACATAAGACAATAATACTAAAGCCAACCACTCTATAAACTATGGCTAAGAAAATAAGGATCACAAGCACACAAAAATTATTGCAAACACCTAGTTCATGGCACTTATTATGAACTTGACTAAACAATAGTAAATGTGGCTGGACTACGTGAAGATGTGTAGCTATTTCCCCTTCCCACATGCCGGTGTCATGGTACCTAAAAAAAACAACATAAACACAAGCGTGAGTTCATCACTCAGCAAGTATATTGCAATGGTACAAACATAAACAATTACATGGCTTCAATAACTCACATCATGTATATCATCTCATTCATGATCACAAATCATTATCATCATCATTATGTATGCAATGCGACGCTGTCGGGACCCGAATCTGCAAATCCGGACCCTCTGTGTATTCAGCACTAGTCCAGGAACGCGCTAGTGCACACAGTCTTAACATTGGTAAATATCACAATCATACCACTCGATACTAATAAAGTACTTTAAATAGATAATCAAACTGGTTGCTTGACCTTAGGGTCAAGTTACAAATATATGCCATGCAGGGCGAAACTTAATAAGAGAGAAATAATAGCAGTGGAAAATAAGATAACTTCGTGGCGCCATCCAGTATACCACAGGCAACTGACTGGGCTCGCTTCATAGTTAGACGGATCTTCTGGGAGCTCCTCCTCCAAAGCTGGTGTAGACTCCTCTTCAACTGGTGTTGTATTGCGGCAAGGGTGAGTACTTGGTACTCAGCAAGTCATGCACAGAATGCAAGCTAATATACTACATGCATGGCTTAATACAAAGGAATAGCTCAGGGTATATTTGCAGTAAAACCGCATTTAACAAGTAACATAAGTAGATTCGAAAGCAATAGAAACAAGTATAACATCAATAACTTTTCTAGGAGTTTAATCAACATCTTTCCCATTCCTAATCCACATTTCCATCAACATCATTGTTTAACCAAACCCGACCTTTCAAGTCCAAGTTATTTTCAAGAAAGTCTAACCCTTGACTGTAATTCCCGAGCGATGTCCAATACCGCGGACACGGCTATTCGAATAGGTTTTACACTCTGCAGAGGTTATGCACTTTACCCACAAGATACAGTCAAACACCACAAAGGCGAGTTCCAGTAACAAAGTCTTTCGGAGACTTCTAACAATACAAGTGGTCCTCTCCGGTGTTGCACACTAACCCTTCCCTTAGCTAAGGCGAAGTTTAGGTCAAGCCACCGTTAGATGGGTACCTGGCCGCAGCCCCGGTACGCTCCCCCGTACAACTTACACAAAGGGTGTAGTTGACAACCTGAGGTCCCACAGGTACGTTATTAGCAACTTAATCAACTAGGTCCGTCCCATTACGGACATGTGGTTGCACGTTTGACCCAGTTCAAAGGCTTGCAAGGTTAAGTCCTTAGGGTGACCAGGGCAAGACTACCCGAAGAACCAAACCAACATTCCCGGTGCCACAACTGGCCCACCCGATCATTCTTGCCACATGCCCCGGTCAAAAGCTATTTATCAAAGCCCCAGTTGATTACCATGCACCACGTGCCATCAACATCACATGATACCTTTTCAAAACAGGTTCAATATATCATTAAGTCAATATTAACATCTGATTGTCCAAAATCATGTCAAGAGCACGTAGCAGGTCTAAGCAATATACTACAACGATCTAAAATCCCAGGTTGGCAATTTAGTAATGTCCAACTAGTAAACCTCAACTAGGGTGACAAGGGTCATGGCACATATTTAATTAATCAAGGTGTCATACAACAAATTGGCATTTATCTAATTCCCCATATCTAAATAAAGTATTTTCTAATTAAACTAGCATGCAATAAATTGAATCAAAATAAGTTTCAAAATGGGATCAACATGGTCAAAGCACAACTTGCCTTCAAAAAGCACTTGCTCTTGGTCCTGAGCTAGCTCCTGGGTCAATACTTCTCCTTCGAATCCTTCCGCCACTTCAACGTCTACTCGTAATACGTGCAAATAGCAATACATAAATAAACAATAGACAAAAAGTATCCAAACATCCAAATAAAGTTCATAAACAGAGAGAACATAATTTTATGAATTTTTAGAAACTGGAATTATCAAATTCGGAGTTAAAATGCAAAAGATACAAGCATTTAAAGATTAAATAATCAATTAAATAATATTACAGAGGAAAACTTTAGTCCAAAAATTAAATAAAATTCATCATTAGGTAGATCTCAATTTTATACAAATTTATAAATTTTAATCACTTAAATCGGAGTTAAAACGCAAAAGTTATAAGCGTTTGAAGTTTTGAATCAAAATCTGAAATCATTATTTCGAATTAATAAATCATTTTCTTTTTCAGAAATTAATTATTGTGTCAGCAGTGACACATGTCAACGTCTGATTGGGCGGCTGACGTCAGCCGGTCCATGGACGTGGTCCATGGTTTGGCTCGGGTCTACCGTGGACCCGGTCCACGACTCACGTGCGGCCCGGCGGGTGGGACCCTCGGGTGTAGCGTCATCGGCGTCGGCGAGGATTTCGGCCCGCTGGCGGCGGGTGGGACCAGCTTTGGTGGCGTCATTCTTGGCGTCACCGCCGCACTGGGGTGGCGCCGTGACATGCGGGCCCTTCGCGGCGTCACGCAGTGCGGTTGCGGCTAAGCGCGTGACACGCATGAGCGGCGTGTCGATGACAGCCAGCGTGGAGTGCGTTTGGCCGCGGGCGGTCGATCTTCCTGGGCCAGCGTGTACGATCTCAGTCGTTGATTCGAAAATCAACGGCCCAGATTAGATCTGGCTTTCACGCGTTTGGGTTAACGCGTTTGATTCGGATCCAACGGTCGAGATTGGATCTGGGGTTTTGGATTGGGATCTCACCGGCGGTGACGTGGCGTGATCTGGACCCTTGGATCTTGATCGGACGGTGGAGCGAGCTCGGGGTCCGGCGATGGCTTGCGACGGAGCTGGCTGGCCGGAGACGAAGACGGTGACGAGCCCGTCGGCGTTTCCGTGCGATCCCGGCGTGAAGACTAGCACCTCCCGACGCGTCTCGACGCGAGGAACTCGGATCTGGGCTCAACGGCGGCGGAGGACGGCGAACGGCAGCGGAAACGACGCTTAACCGTGGCGGAAACCTAACTCAACTACGGTGAGCGATTGTGGGCGAGCGGCGGCAGCTCGGTCTTGAAGACTAGGGCCAATGGGTGCGCACGGGAGAGCGCTCCACGAAGGTGGCGGCGACGCATTAAATAGAGGCCTCGGCTTCCGTGAATCACGCTGAAACCGAGGTTGACACGGCTGCGGCGGCGGAGTCCGGCGGCGATACGGAGAGGGTGACGCGGGCGCACATGAGCCGTCCACGTGGCGCGATCAATGGCCACGATTGGCTCGGGTGCCATCGGATCCGGACCGGATCCGGTCGGATCGGTGCGGCTCAATCTCTACCGTTGGATCTTGATCCAACGGTCCCGCGCGATTAGGGTTTGTACGCGGTTCGGTCGAGTCGACTGGCTCAGGTAGGACTCGAGTCCGACTCGGGTTCCGACTCGGTCGGGTGAATAGTACTCAACCCGATTCGATTTTCTAGCGATTTAATATTTAATATAATTTCCAGTAATTCATTTAATTCATTAAAAATAGTAAAATACTTAGAAAAATCCCAGAAAAATTCTGGAAAATATTTTGGAACATTTTGGACTCAAATAAAATATTTCCAACAAAATTTTATTTGCAAAGTTTAATTCTTTAATTATTTCAAAATGGAATAAATTCAAATAAATTCCAAATAAATCCAAATAAATTCCAGAAAATTTTAAAAATTCACCAAAGTGCTAAATCACACATGAATTTAAGAAAAGCAAAATTTTGGGGTGTTACAAACCTCCCCCCCTTAACAGAATCTCGTCCCCGAGATTCAGGGCTTTCTAAAGAAATAGGTTCGGAAACTCTTTCTTCAAATCCTCTTCGCGTTCCCAAGTTGCTTCACTCTCCGCGTGGTTGCTCCATTGAACTCTGCAGAAACGGGTTGACTTGTTTCTTGTCAGTCGGTCCATTGTGTCCAAAATCTTTACGGGGTGCTCCTTGTAGGTCAGATCTTCTTGCAGCTCAATTGACTCTAGCGGTGTCTGCTCCTCAGGTACTCTGAGACACTTCTTCAGCTGGGATACGTGGAACACGTCATGCACTCCCGCTAGTGATTGCTGTAACTCTAGCTGATAAGCAACTTCACCTCTGCGGCTGAGAACCTTGAATGGTCCGACATATCTCGGCGCGAGTTTTCCTTTGGCATGGAATCTCTTAACTCCTCTGAGCGGTGTGACTCTGAGATACACGAAATCTTCTGGTTCAAAACTCAGGTCTCGGCGATGGTTGTCAGCATAACTCTTCTGTCGCGATTGGGCTATCTTTAATCTCTCCCTGATCATGGCAATCTGTCCTTCGGCTTCTTGAAGAATATCTGGTCCAAAGACACGGTTTTCACCTATCTCATTCCAGTTCAATGGCGTCCGACAAGGTCGACCATATAGTGCTTCAAATGGTGACATTTGCAAACTTGCTTGGTAACTGTTGTTGTAGCTGAACTCAGCGTACGGCAGACTTTTATCCCAAGAGGTAGCATAAGCCAGTGCACAGGCTCGTAGCATGTCCTCTAGAATCTGATTAACTCTTTCTGTTTGCCCATCCGTCTGCGGATGATAAGCTGTACTGAAATTCAAACGGGTTCCCATGGCTTCATGCAGTTTATTCCAGAACCTCGAGGTAAACTGGGTACCTCTGTCCGATACAATCCTCTTCGGCACTCCGTGCAAACAAACAATCTTGGTCATATACAATTCTGCTAACTTATCTCCTGAGTAGGTGGTCTTCATTGGAATAAAGTGGGCGACCTTAGTCAAGCGGTCCACTATAACCCATATGGAATCATATCCTCCTTGAGTTTTCGGCAAACCGGTAATGAAGTCCATTCCGATTTCCTCCCACTTCCACTCAGGTATCTTCAGCTATTGTAGCAATCTCGCTGGTCTCTCGATGCATTGCCTTGACTCTACTGGCATATGTCGACAGTATCAACATGCTCGGCAACTTCACGCTTCATGTTCGGCCACCAGAATCTTTCTTTCAAATTCTGATACATCTTGGCACTTCCAGGATCAATTGAATACTTAGAGTCATGGGCTTCTTATAGAATCAGCTGCTTCAGTTCCTTCTTGTTCGGCACACAAATTCGATCCTTCATCCATAACATGCCTTGCTCATCCAACTTGAAGTCCTCTGCCTTGCCTTCATCCATGTTGGACTTAATCCTACGGATCTTGTCATCATCCTCCTGTCCTTCTCGGATCCGATCCTCCAAGGTGAGCTTCACTTCCAATGTGGCCAAGAATCCTTCTGGTACGACTTCAATCTACATTCTATGGAAATCCTCACATAGTTCATCCTGACTTGTGGCTAGCAACATGTTCACGGTTTGGCTTTTCCGACTTAGAGCATCGGCAACTACGTTGGCCTTTCCGGGATGATAATGGATTCCAACGTTGTAGTCCTTGATCAACTCTAACCATCTCCTCTGCCTCATGTTCAGGTCTGATTGGGTGAAGATGTACTTAAGACTCTTATGGTCCGTGTATACTTCACATCTGTTTCCAATTAAATAGTGACGCCATAATTTCAAGGCATGTACTACGGCAGCTAGCTCTAGGTCATGCGTTGGATAATTCTCCTCATGCGGCTTCAACTGCCTTGATGCATAAGCGACGACCTTTCCATTCTGCATCAGCACGCATCCAAGTCCTTGACGCGATGCATCACAATAAATATCAAAGTTCTGATTAACGTCCAGTAAAACCAACACTAGGGCTGAGGTCAATTGCTTCTTTAATTCTTGAAAACCTTTCTCGCACTCTGGCGTCCATGCAAACTTCTTCTCCTTCTTCAGCAATTGCGTGAGAGGTTTCGTAATTGTTGAAAAGCCTTCAATGAAACGGCAGTAGTAACCTGCCATTCCAAGAAAACTCCGGATCTGGGTCACGGTCTTCGGCTGCTCCCAATGTAACACAGCTTCTACCTTGCTTGGATCAACAGCGACTCCTTCTGCGGTCATTACATGTCCAAGGAATTCCACCTTGTCCTTCCAAAAATCGAATTTACTGAATTTGGCGAAGAGCTGCTGTTCCCTCAGCTTTTCCAAAACTCGCCTCAAGTGCTCTGCATGTTCATCCTCTGTCTTGGAGTAGATTAGGATATCATCTATGAACACAACAACAAACTTGTCCAAATACTCCATGAACACCTTATTCATCATATTCATGAAATAGGCTGGCGCATTCGTCAATCCAAAGGACATAACTGTAAACTCGTAATGTCCATATCTTGACGAGAATGCGGTCTTCGGAATATCCTCTGATCGGATCTTCAACTGATGGTATCCCGATCTCAAATCAATCTTAGAGAAAACTCCGGCTCCTCTCAGCTGATCAAACAAATCATCGATCCTCGATAGCGGGTACTTATTCTTCACGGTGACTTCGTTGAGTGCACGGTAGTCAATGCACATCCTAAAACAACCATCCTTCTTCTTGACAAACAGAACTGGCACTCCCCACGGCGACGAACTTGGTCTGATAAATCCATTCTCCATTAACTCTTCAAGTTGCTTCTTCATCTCTACCAATTCCTCGGTGGACATCCGATATGGTCTCTTTGCTATCGGTGCTGTACCAGGTACAAGCTCTATCACAAATTCTATGTCTCGGTCTGGCGGCATACCAGGTAGATCTTCAGGAAAAACATCTGGGTACTCATTTACTACTGAGACATCTTCTATGCTGATTGCCTTGGTACTGTTAACCATCAACTGTCCATCACGAACGGCGGTAGCTTGAAATTCCACTTTGTTTCCACACGGGCTCTCAACTGAGATAGTCCTTCGTCCACAATCCAATACGGCCTTGTGCTTGGATAACCAATCCATTCCCTAAATAACATCTAAGGTCTGGGTCTCCAAAATAATAAGGTTCGCTAGGAACTCTATCCCATCTATTAATATTCTCACCCCAGAACATCCTACTTTCGTTCGGAGTTCGGAACCAGGGGTTTGAACTAAAAGCATGCATTTAAGTCTTGCAATCTCCAAATCATTTTTAGCAGCAAAGCCTTGAGAAACAAACGAATGCGAAGCTCCGGAATCAAACAAAATCAAGCAGGTCTTGAGTTAACAAGTAACTTACCCAAAGACGACGTCCATGGCATTCTGCAGATTGCATCTGCGGTGACATGGTTGACTCGACCTCTCACCACGATGCAGGGTGTTGCTCCTGGTCTTTGGCGTCCTAGCCGGTGTGGATCCCAGTTGAAGCGAATCGGGTCACTCTCGCTGTCTTCTTAGGACAACTGTTGGCAAAGTGTTCTGGCTCGTTTCAATTGTAGCAGCGTCTCACTGTTCCTTGTTGATTGCCTGAAGTAGCGTTTGGGGCCGGGTGGGTCCGATAGTTACGATCGACGGGTCTTGGTGCTGGTGGCGGTGTCCTTGTAGTGATACGTGGCTGGAATCTGAAAACTGATTTGGCGCAACCCTGAAGCGTTGCTGCGCTCACGGCCAGCGATCACGATCTTTGCATCCTGCGCTTCCTGTTCTCATCCAGTTCCTTGCGCTTGTCCTCAAGAATAAGCGCCTTAATCACCAACTCTTGGAAATCTGGAAAGGTGTGGGTGATCAGTCCCACCTGCAATCCTGAGTTAAGTCCCTTCATGAAACGAGACTGTCTGGTTTTATCTGTCGCTACGTCTTCAGGTGCGTAACGTGCAAGCTATGTGAACTTGTTCAGCTATTCGGCCACCGGCTGATTACCTTGCTTCAGTGCTCTGAACTCCTCCTTCTTGAGATCCATGATTCCTTTAGGCACGTGATACTTAAACGCACGGTGAACTCCTCCCAAGTGATGTCACGAGGGTTCTCTTGCGTGGCACGAAGTTCTCCCACCATTCGTGGCCGTTTCCTTCCAACTGATGAGAAGCGTAGAGTACCTTCTCATTTCCCATGCATTGAGCAATGTGTAGCTTCCTCTCAATTGACCTTAACCAGTCATCGACTTCCAACGGGTTAGCATTCCCGGAGAAAGTGGGTGGATGAGTCCTCATGAACTCTGACAGTCTTGTATTCTGGCGTTGTCCCTGATTGGATTGATTAGCAGTGGCCTGAGCGGTGACGTGCTGCATCTGTTGCATCATGGCATGCATCAACTGAGTCTGAGCAGCAAGAAAAGCTCCGAAATTTTGCATATCAATCAAGCGGCCGGGTGCTCCATCATTGGGGTTTTCTCACTGGCGAGAACCACTTCCATTGCCTCCAAAGTTTCCACGAGTGTTCACCATCTGTGGTTTGCTCCAGGTTTTAGAGACGAGAGGGAAACAAGAATAGACAAGCAATATGGAACTATGCGGGGTGAAGGGTGTAACTCAAGTCCAACTTTATTATTTAATTAATAATAACTTGGTATGGTTGCTTACAATGCCTAGGGCCCTTGCAACACATACTGCACACTCAGCAAGCAATGAAAATCCAAATCAAACTAACACTGGAGTTTAACGCCTAAAGGGTGACTCTTTGTTCTATGACGCGACTCGACGAAGGAGTCTCACTACAACACCTATGCTCACTCATCGAGAAAACCTCCACGGCCTGGGTACGGGTGCTGCGGCATAGGCGCGAAACGATCGCCATGCCCCACAACTGCAGCTGTGATTGACGACGCGGCGTCCTCCTGCGCTCGATCTGGCATTCTTTGTGGCTGTGGCGCGGGTGCAGGTGGCGCCTCTTCTGGTTCTTCCTCTG
Source organism: Rhipidocladum racemiflorum (assembly GCA_036346355.1). Taxonomy (NCBI): domain Eukaryota; kingdom Viridiplantae; phylum Streptophyta; class Magnoliopsida; order Poales; family Poaceae; genus Rhipidocladum; species Rhipidocladum racemiflorum. The sequence goes on along the minus strand of CM070576.1, from coordinate 8,715,981 downwards.
GGTCTAGAGCGTCCAACTCCAACACTGGTTCGGGACCCTGGCCATACAGTGCAGTCTCCAGCTCTGCGATCCTTTCCGCAGCATAGGCGACAAACTCACGGGCATTCTCTAAGTGCTTCTTCTCTTCCTCAACCTGTTCACGAGACTTCTTCAACTCCTGAACTGTGTCTTCGATCAGCTCCTCCGGAGCGGCGACGAATCTGGCTAAGTGAGTGACGGTAGCATCCTCATCTTCCATCGGCTTCCGTTGAGCTCTGCTGTCTCGGCGTGGGTGGTGGTGAAACACTGTGCCTTCCAGCTCCCTGGAGTACGTGCGAGCGATCTGCTGCATTGCTAGACGTGACACCTCCTGAATTCCAATCTCAAAGGTAGATCTCCTGGCGGTGAAGTGGAAAGGGCGACTGAACTTGGTCTTCTCTCGGGCATACACCGTGATCCGGACGTCCCATCCTGTGACCAGTCTAACCCTTGACTGTAATTCCCGAGAGATGTCCAATACCGCGGACACGGCTATTCGAATAGGTTTTACACTCTGCAGAGGTTATGCACTTTATCCACAAGATACAGTCAAACACCACAAAGGCGAGTTCCCGTAACAAAGTCTTTCAGAGACTTCTAACAATACAAGTGGTCCTCTCCGGTGTTGCACACTAACCCTTCCCTTAGCTAAGGCGAAGTTTAGGTCAAGCCACCGTTAGATGGGTACCTGGCCGCAGCCCCGGTATGCTCCCCCGTACAACTTACACAAATGGTGTAGTTGACAACCTGAGGTCCCACAGGTACGTTATTAGCAACTTAATCAACTAGGTCCGTCCCATTACGGACATGTGGTTGCACGTTTGACCCAGTTCAAAGGCTTGCAAGGTTAAGTCCTTAGGGTGACCAGGGCAAGACTACCCGAAGAACCAAACCAACATTCCCGGTGCCACAACTGGCCCACCCGATCATTCTTGCCACATGCCCCGGTCAAAAGCTATTTATCAAAGCCCCAGTTGATTACCATGCACCACGTGCCATCAACATCACATGATACCTTTTCAAAACAGGTTCAATATATCATTAAGTCAATATTAACATCTGATTGTCCAAAATCATGTCAAGAGCACGTAGCAGGTCTAAGCAATATACTACAACGATCTAAAATCCCAGGTTGGCAATTTAGTAATGTCCAACTAGTAAACCTCAACTAGGGTGACAAGGGTCATGGCACGTATTTAATTAATCATGGTGTCATACAACAAATTGGCATTTATCTAATTCCCCATATCTAAATAAAGTATTTTCTAATTAAACTAGCATGCAATAAATTGAATCAAAATAGGTTTCAAAATGGGATCAACATGGTCAAAGCACAACTTGCCTTCAAAAAGCACTTGCTCTTGGTCCTGAGCTGGCTCCTGGGTCAATACTTCTCCTTCGAATCCTTCCGCCACTTCAACGTCTACTCGTAATACGTGCAAATAGCAATACATAAATAAACAATAGACAAAAAGTATCCAAACATCCAAATAAAGTTCATAAACAGAGAGAACATAATTTTATGAATTTTTAGAAACTGGAATCGACAAATTCGGAGTTAAAATGCAAAAGATACAAGCATTTAAAGTTTAAATAATCAATTAAATAATATTACAGAGCAAAACTTTAGTCCAAAAATTAAATAAAATTCATCATTAGGTAGATCTCAATTTTATACAAATTTATAAATTTGAATCACTCAAATCGGAGTTAAAACACAAAAGTTATAAGCGTTTGAAGTTTTGAATCAAAATCTGAAATCATTATTTCGAATTAATAAATCATTTTCTTTTTCAGAAATTAATTATTGCGTCAGTAGTGACACGTGTCGACCTCGATTGGCGGTGGCGTCGGATCCATGGGCGTGGTCCATGGTTTGGCTCAGTCTACTGTGGACCCTGGCCCACGGCTCACGTCGCGATCGACAGTGGGACCCTCGGGTGTGACGTCATCGGCCGACGTCGGGGACTCACCATCGGCCGAGTGGGACCCACTGGTGACGTCATTGTTGACGTCACCGCACAGCTGGGGTGGCCGCTGACATGCGGGCCCGTGCTGACGTCACGGTGCGGTTGCGGCTAAGCCGGCCGACACGCTGGCGGCGTGCGGTCGGCCGACACGCTGCGTGGTGCGCTGGCCACGATCGCGATCGGCCTTCCCGACGGCGTGGCACGATCTCGACCGTTGATTCGAAAATCAACGGCCCAGATTAGATCTGGCTTTCACGCGTTTGGGTTAACGCGTTTGATTCAGACCGTTGGATCTAGATCCAACGGTCGAGATTGGATCTGGGGTTTTGCATTGGGATCTCACCGGCGGTGACGTGGCGTGATCTGGACCCTTGGATCTTGATCGGACGGTGGAGCGAGCTCGGGGTCCGACGATGGCTTGCGGCGGAGCTGGCTGGCCGGAGACGAAGACGGTGACGAGCCCGTTGGCATTTCCGTGCGATCCCGGCGTGAAGACTAGCACCTCCCGACGCGTCTCGATGCGAGGAACTCAGATCTGGGCTCAACGGCAGCGGAAACGACGCTTAACCGTGGCGGAAACCTAACTCAACTACGGCGAGCAATTGCGGGCGAACGGCGGCGGCTCGGGCTTGAAGACTAGGGCAACTGGGTGCACACGGGAGAGAGCTCCATGAAGGTGGTGGCGGCGCATTAAATAGAGGCCTCGGCTTCCGTGAATCACGCGGAAACCGAGGTTGATACCGGCGGCGAGTCCGGCAGCGTCTGAGAGGGTGACGCGGGCGCACGTGAGCCGTCCACGTGGCGCGATCAACGGCCACGATTGGCTCGGGTGCGATCGGATCCGGACCGGATCCGGTCGGATCGGTGCGGCTCAGTCTCGACCGTTGGATCTTGATCCAACGGTCCCGCGCGATTAGGGTTTGTACGCGGTTCGGTCGAGTCGACTGGCTCGGGTCGGACTCGAGTCCGACTCGGGTTCCGACTCGGTCGGGTGAATAGTACTCGACCCGATTCGATTTTCTAGCGATTTAATATTTAAAATAATTTCCAGTAATTCATTTAATTCATTAAAAATAGTAAAATACTCAGAAAAATCCCAGAAAAATTCTGGAAATTATTTCGGAACATTTTGGACTCAAAAAAAATATTTCCAACAAAATTTTATTTGCAAAGTTTAATTCTTTAATTATTTCAAAATGGAATAAATTCAAATAAATTCCAAATAAATCCAAATAAATTCCAGAAAATTTCAAAAATTCACCAAAGTGCTAAATCACACATGAATTTAAGAAAAGCAAAATTTTGGGGTGTTACAGACGCGATGCTTATATCTCCTTGGAAACTCATACCGGTATGGTTGAGTACGCACCCGTCGGTGTGCACCCTCTCCCCCCTTCCATCCCGAAGATGGAGGGTGCCTACTCCTCGCTTCCCCATACCGCGGTGGATGGAATCACGATGTAGGACTTACTCATTGGCTCTCCAGAATAGTCATAACTTTCTCACCGACCTTCCCCGGACTAGTTATGACTTTCTCACCGCCCGGGCCATGTATCATGTCATGTATGCAATCATGCCAACATCATAAATCACTTTTACATTAAAACATGGCATCATAACATAGTAAACATATTCATCATATCATTGGAAATCATTGAAGCATAGCATGTGACATATCATGTATTAAATTTCAATCACAACCGATCTAGCAAACATTAATCCGATACACATTCCAATACACTTTCCTCAACCACGGTCGACGGATTGGCAAGATGAAGAAGGCACTCCCGGGGTCACACCACCTACACATAGGGACCACACACTCACAATCATGTCCACAAAACAGTACGCAAACCCTCTTCTACCCCGACATCACCAACTACTCGCAAAACCCAAAAACAAAGGTTCTGTCCCGACGGGGCAGCAGCCTTCCAAAAGGCACAACTTGAGTTCTGGGACTCCGAATCAATTAAACGAGTACATCGTCGCGTAGCTTAGGAAATTTCCTAACTTTTTCTAAGTATATGGAAAGACTGATTCGGACTCTAAAGTGGTTTAATCTACAGAAAACCGTGATCTGTACCAATCACGTCACATATTTTAATACGTTCGGTAAAACAAGCATAAGTTTCAAACGGCTGGACGGAATTTAAAGTTCTTTATACCCCCTGAAAGGTATTGAAATTACCTACAGCTTCTTCAACAGCCATACGACCAAATTCCAAATCTAAATTGGTAAAAACCCAAACCCTAGGTCGACTGCTCAAGCTGCCCGAAACAGAGAACGTGGCAACTTCTAGATCTAATCTAATCTACTCAATTCCAGCACCACCAATTGATCTAAAAACATGATAATGACCCTTAGAAAATTACCTAGATCAACCCCAAGGATTCCCATGGCCATACCTTCGCCCGACGCACGAAAGCCCAACGGATCTTCTCCCGGATCGCTCCTCGCTCCTCGCTCCAATGGACAGATCTTCGAGGTGTGGAGGTGGGGAACTACCCTAGCGGCAGCAAGGGAGGTGGAGGAGAGGTGGTGGAGAGGTGGGGAGCAAAGGGAGCAATGGGGGGCGCACGGCAAGAGGGAAAGGGGAGGTGGGGCGGCTAGGGCACAAGGTGAGGTGGGGGAAGCAGAAGGGGCTGGTGGGGCGCAATAAGGGGCAGGGGGAGCCCCTTTTTACCAACCCAAACAGGAATCCTAATCCTAAATGGACTCATACTCCATCCCACCAAAGCCCACAACCCCTTCTCGTAGGCCCAAACTCACCCCCGAAAGGCCCAAACTCCTAGAAACGGCCCGGAAACGCTATTAACCTCCATACCTTATGGTTTTAACCTTAATTCCACATTCCATAATGTTTTTGATCTCAACCTTCACATTATATAAGGTTACGACACTCCGTGGTGTCACACTCTCCCCCCTTACACAGGATTCGACCTCGAATCCGAAGAACGCCAAAATCAACAACAAGTTCCCCAAGGGACAAAAGACTTCTTTGCAACGCAAAACATTCACACAGAGACTAAAACTGGAACAAAGGGCAAGCGAGTTCTCAAAACCAACACTTGCGAGAAAAAGTTAATTTGGCTTAACAGAGTGCAACCTCTCACGGTTCCAACTTCACTTCAATTCCCAAACAGAAACTGTGTTTTCATCCACGAAGGGTTCCATCAACCCAAAACGCCCAAAACCTCACGACAAACACTTCACACTACTATCATAACCAACCTGACCACCACACTTCATTAAACTCAACATGACACAATCAAAGCGAGTCACAATTCCTTTAACGACCTCTCTACATTCTCGAAAATTTCCATCGAGGGGAATAACTCATTAAGGCACACTTGCCCTTCCGATACACGATCATGCTAACATTTCATTCCATCCTCTCCCAGGCAAGATTCAAACCCAAAAACAACTAGTTAAGACAATTGTTCACGGCAGGACAATTATCACCGAACTACCGTCAACTTCACTTCCACCCATCACTACTCTTAATAAAGGTTAAACGCATACATCATCAACCTCCATCACAAACCACCCTTATACCACTAAGGTTCGACACCTAGCCCCAAGCTAGGATCGAAAAAACCTTACCAAACCACAATTGGTTCCTTTCTTAAGAGGGTCTCGCCCTCACACAAAACACCTAGTTATCAAGCCCAAGTGTACACATATTTCACATATTCAACCATAAACCAAGAACATTTATATCCTCACTCCCATCTATAGAGCAAGAGAAGTACAATTCTTTTGAACCCAAGTGGACCACACATGACAACTCAAACCCAAAGCGTTAACACCCATTTTGGAAAGAATTCGGCAACAACCAAAGAGCATTCATTTTAACTTCCTAAGCCAAGACGCAAAGGAAACACAAATCTCCTACACCACAACCAACAAACCAGAAATTTTCATTCTTTCATACTAGAAAGAAATGGACATCTCGATTCATGACATGAATGCAACCTTTTTAAGAGCACTCCGGATTAGTCATATATTCATATATGACTTTCTCACCGACCTGGCTCAACGACTCTTTTATCATTTAACATCTAAAAACGATGTCACGTTTACTTTTCACCATTCCTTCTCCATGTAACAACACTACCGAATAGTCATTCACATGACGACTTCTTCCTCTGTATCACATGAATAAAACTCGAATAGCATCGAGGATCGCGCAAGTTCATATAAACTATGACGGCAGCATAGTTAACAGTAAGGCATCACATCGTATCAGAACCCACCAATGATAGAAAGCTAAACTCATAAAACATCGCGTTTTAACCAAAATCAAAATTTGGAAAAGGACATCGGCTCCAAAGTTAAACATCTGCACAAACAACCGCCATACATTTTCTCAAAGAGAAAGGGAAACTCATTTTCAAAAGAGAACACTTCACTAACAGCATCGCCGATGAAACATCCACAAAAACCACCTTTCGAAGCAATTGCAACCATCACACACATTATGCAAATAAATCCAACTCCAATCAAAAAGAGTTACAAATAAAATCTCAAGAGTTTCCAACACAACCCACTATGTCCATCTGCTTCTGTTAAAATTTATTCCAAAGATAATTCAGGGTGAACGCGAAGGAGCACGATCCACTCAAAATCTTTTGGGTGTAAATCCATACTCATAACACAAATTAAACAAAATAGCCAAAACCAAAGATTGGCACCAATAGCTACGGGTTCTAGGGAAACTCCAGAACCACAACACAAGGAATACCTTGACCGAAGGCATTCAACCAAAATGGCAAACAACCACACCAGTTCAAAAGGTTCTAAACACCAGCTCAGCATGAATCTCACCATAACTTGTATTCCACTACACTTACCATTTAAGCATTCATTAATCACTATTTACTCATCAAGAGAGTCCAACCGGATTTAACAAAATTTACATAACAATTTCTTTCTCTAGTTACCATTCCCAACACTTTTAATTAAGGTTTAAGATGCTTATCACAAAGGCACCCAACCAAGACTACATTGACATGATCCCCACGGATCATCAAAACATAATACATCTTATTCTAAATTTGAAACATAGTACTTCAATAAATCTTCAGGAATATCAGCTTATAATTTCATACCACCTATATGTTCACGTCTCGACAACCAAACCTTATTCAGTTAAACACGACTTCGACATGTAAATATCATCTCCACAGGGAAGAATTCGTAAGTGAGACTCTAAGTTATACTTTCATCAAGGATAAAATCATTCATCATGTTAATTATCCAAAGCTCACTCCATCGCAACATGTTAAAATTTTCCTCTATTTTAACCATGGTTTTCCAACGAGTAATCTAATCAATTACCACCACTACTTAGTCATCAATAAAAGCAAATGGGCATAATCATCAACCAACAACATTACTTTTAGCTACCCTATTCATAGGTTACAACAAAATTGTCACTACACAACATACTCCAACTATTAAAAAATAGATTGAATACTAGCATTAACACTGCTCTTAACAACACCATGAACAATAGGTCTTATGTCTTCTCAATTGATATCAATACTAGCATTGTAGAGACACAACTGCATACTTCCAAATATACTAGTAGTTTGCAACAACATAAATAGCAACTCTAATCAACTTCCAAATTAAAGCCACTAGTCAACATGATTAAATTTCTCTATTAACCCGTTAGATTAGAACATCTTTAAACAACCGGCAAGGTTTCTTTAACAATATTATTAATTTACGTCATATTAATGTTCTAACTATGCATCAAGGTTTAAACTTTTAACATTAACGAGGATCATAAGCACTTTTAAAGCAAGGCAACAGATTCTAAGCATGTACATTAACCCATTTAATCATTCTCGCTATAGAGTAAACTACAACACTAGTAGTCTATTTATCTCAAGCTACAGATAACAACCGCATTGAATTGTTTCAACTCACAAATTAACTTAACAATACATCATCCCATAAACCACATTGGTACATGCTACATAACATGCTAACCATCAATTCTTACTAGGGACCACTGATTTCAGTCAAAAGACTACTTACTTTGTTTGCAGCATTTTAGTTTTAAAGCTCATCCCAAATTCATAAGGAAACTTGACTCTCAAAATTGCAATAAGACAAACCCAAATTTGGTCATGCAAAAGGAATTCTCTAAAACATTTTTCAATCTCAAAGACTCCCACAGGAGGGAACCAAGCGATCGAGTAAAACTTTACGGACAAACGCACAAAACATAAATCAACACAACTTTTTGCACACGCTTCAATAACTTCTTTTAAACTCAGAGTGAGACACACAAGAACCAAAACAATACTTTTCTTTGCAAGGCAACCAACAAAACCGGTGTCGAAGCAAAATTAGCGACCAACAGATGTGCAACACAAAACCTTTTTTCTACATCTTCAACCAAGGAAGATAAGACCACAAATCGCTTACGGAACAATCCGCGATAGATCAAATACCAAACACTTTTTTTTATTTCAATCAACTAAAGTAAAAAAAAACAACCAAAACCGATCGTCAGAATGGTAAAGAACATACGAAGGAATCCACCACCAAACTCTTCTATTTGACTCCAGTCAACTACCCGATCTACGACAGAAAGGATAAGCACTCTTCTCCTACAGGGGTTAATAGTTCTTCGGTGATGGCGCTAACCGGCCACACCGTCAAACCTCACCCTTACTATGAAATAAGAGAGGTGGCCGAAACCCTTCGGCACCAAAACCCCACTTTATCACAACAACAAGAACAATTCAATCATTTATCTCATAGACATAGCAACATGCATTATCAATTGAAGCATTCAACATCATAGCTTAAATGCAACATTTAAGCGTAAAGAAACGATACCCCTACCCTTTCCTACTGTGCATCCATTGTGTGTCAAATTTTAGATTAGTTATACCACTTTTGCAAGTTTTAATGTTGCTATCCTATGACAAAGTTTTAGTTGAAACCTAAGCCATGTTTCTAATTTATTCCACATCATATTTTAGTTGTTCCCTATAGCATGATACTAAAAATACACATTCCAAGGACCTACAGCCCGCTCTGATACCAACTGTAACACCCCGGCATCTAGTGTGCCCGAATGCTACCAAACCTAGACTAAACAACATCTAAATACCACAATTAAACATAAATTACAGCAAAGGCGCACGTGCTAAAAACATAAATTTCGGCAGCATCTCCTTTGTTTTAACATGAATTGAAGCGATAGCAATAACAAGGCAGTTCATAGCAAAACATAAGGCATCTAAAACAGCAATATAAATGAATATAGCATCAACATAAGACAATAATACTAAAGCCAACCACTCCATAAACTATGGCTAAGCAAATAAGGATCACAAGCATACAAAAATTATTCCAAACACCTAGTTCATGGCACTTATTATGAACTTGACTAAACAATAGTAAATGTGGCTGGATTATGTGAAGATGTGTAGCTATTTCCCCTTCCCACATGCCGGTGTCATGGAACCTAAAAAAAACAACATAAACACAAGCGTGAGTTCATCACTCAGCAAGTATATTGCAATGGTAAAAACATAAACAATTACATGGCTTCAACAACTCACATCATGTATATCATCTCATTCATGATCACAAATCATTATCATCATCATTATGTATGCAATGCGATGCGACGCTAATATCTCCTTGGAAACTCATACCGGTATGGTTGAGTACGCACCTGTCGGTGTGCACCCTCTCCCCCCTTCCATCCCGAAGATGGAGGGTGCCTACTCCTCGCTTCCCCACACCGCGGTGGATGGAATCACGATGTAGGACTTACTCATTGGCTCTCCGGAATAGTCATAACATTCTCACCGACCTTCTCTGGACTAGTTATGACTTTCTCACCGCCCGGGCCATGTATCATGTCATGTATGCAATCATGCCAACATCATAAATCACTTGTACATTAACACATGGCATCATAACATAGTAAACATATTCATCATATCATTGGCAATCATTGAAGCATAGCATGTGACATATCATGTATTAAATTTCAATCACAACCGATCTAGCAAACAATAATCCGCTACCCATTCCAATACACTTGCCTCAACCACGGGCGACGGATTGGCGAGATGTAGAAGGCACTTCCGGGGTCACACCACCTGCACATAGGGACCACACACTCACAATCATGTCCACAAAATAGTACGCAAACCCTCTTCTACCCCAACATCACCAACTACTCGCAAAACCCAAAAACAGAGGTTCTGTCCCGACGGGGCAGCAGCCTTCCAAAAGGCACAAGTACATCCTCGCGTAGCTTAGGAAAATTTCTAACTTTTTCTAAGTATATGGAAAGACTGATTCGGACTCTAAAGTGGTTTAATCTATCGAAAACCGTGATCTGTACCAATCACGTCACAGATTTTAATACGTTCGGTAAAACAAGCATAACTTTCAAACGGCTGGACGGAATTTAAAGTTCTTTATACCCACTGAAAGGTATTGAAATTACCTACAACTTCTTCAACAGCCGTACGACCAAATTCCGAAACTTAATTGGCGAAAACCCAAACCTTAGGTCGACTGCTCAAGCTGCCCGAAATAGAGAACGTGGCAACTTCTAGATCTAATCTAATCTACTCAATTCTAGCACAACCAATTAATCTAAAAACATGATAATGACCCTTAGAACAGTACCTAGATCAACCCCAAGGATTCCCATGGCCATACCTTCGCCCGACGCACGAAAGCCCAACGGATCTTCTCCCGGATCGCTCCTCGCTCCTCGCTCCAATGGACGGATCTTCGAGGTGTGGAGGTGGGGAACTACCCTAGGGGCAGCAAGGGAGGTGGAGGAGAGGTGGTGGAGAGGTGGGGAGCAAAGGGAGCAATGGGGGGGCGCACTGTAAGAGGGAGTGGGGAGGTGGGGCGGCTAGGTCACAAGGTGAGGTGGGGGGCGCACAAGGGGCTGGTGGGGCGCAATAAGGGGCAGGGGGAGCCCCTTTTTACCAGCCCAAACAGGAATCCTAATCCTAAATGGACTCATACTCCATCCCACCAAAGCCCACAACCCCTTCTCGTAGGCCCAAACTCACCTCGGAAAGGCCCAAACTCCCGGAAATGGCCCGAAAACGCTATTAACCTCCATACCTTATGGTTTTAACATTAATTCCACATTCCATAATGTTTTCGATCTCAACCTTCACATTATATAAGGTTACGACACTCCGTGGTGTCACAGTTGTTTGCCATGTTGATCGCATGCCCGATATAACGGTACGGTAAGCTATTCTTTTGTCGCATACTATTTCGATGGGTCATGCCCTCATGTGGTTGGACGTGGTTGAGGGCGAGGCTAAGGCCGACTCTCGAGAGACAAGCGAGGCTTGGGCCTCTCGAGGGTGTGCTAGGTGCTCGAACCGCATGAAGATGACTCAACGAATATGTATGGATGGGAGGAGGGTTCACATGAGGTTCCCTTGTGGCACATGTCATGCGATTGATGATCCCCTGCAGGGTTGAGAAAGCGATTCGAATTGCCACGCTCTCAGATATGAGCACGCTTGTATCATCTGACATTTCAACGTAGTAATAACTTAAACTTGATGCTAGTTGGTATGTTGATGATTATACTTGTTCATGATGGTACTTGCTTTACTTAAATTGTTTAATTTCAGATTTCACTCTAGTAATAGGTGTTGTCCATAAATGCTATAAAACCTATGAATTGAGTAGTGGAATGTAACTATGCAACAAAGTTAAGCTTTTTCCGCACTTTTTACATTAAGCTTACTCCTTGCTACATCGAAATGCTTATTCTTTCGAGTCGGTCATATATGGATCACGGGTAAGTCTTGCGAGTACCTTCTGTACTCATGCTTCTGCTTTGTGGTTTTCAGGTGAGGATCAGGGCGGATGTGAGTTATGCCCGTACTGCCTGTCGGTGATTGGGCGGGGCACCGAGTAGAGGCTACTTGCAACGCTGCTTACGCCCGGAAGTGTTCAGGGGCAGGACACTTTCCGGAGATGTAGTACTTTTGGTGTAATTTGGTGGTTGGGCATTCTTTTGTTGTATAGTTAGCCTTAAACTATATCATGTCTGTGTTGGATACATGGCTACCTTCGTTATCGACCTTTTGTGTACTATCGTACTCGCGCCATGTCTCGTGTCACTTCGTTGCTTGGTGACCTTGTTGTTGGGTGGTTGTCGTGGTGTTGTTTTTGGTTTGGTTTGTGTTGCTTTTTTCGGGTTTTGTCCTCGTGCGTGAGTGTGTTGGTTGTTGTGCTTCCACGTTGCGTGTTGGGTTGTGGGGTTTTGAGTTTGTTGCCACCTTTATGCAAATTGAGTTGATATGGCAATGGAAACCGGTATGCGGGGCGATCCTGGGCGAACTTCGGGTTGCATACCGTGGGAATACCGGGATTGTTGTCGAGTTATTCGAATGGTCTCACAGTTGTTTCATTTGGGCTTGGGTGCTAACATTGTGAATGCCATCGGCTATCCGCTACTAGCCTCCAAATCCGATGAGGACGACCGAGCCTTCAAATGACCCGAGGACGATCTGGGCGGCTCCTCACAATAGCTATCCCTTATCTCATTCTCAATTTCAAACCTCAAATTTAACTCTGCAGTTTAACAAAATTCTCACTAATCTGGGGAAGATCCATTTCACGAAAGAAATAGAATGCCCTAGCCAAAAGGCATGCATCCAAAAGATCACACCAACAACTAACCCATATTTACTTGAACTTACATTCACCTTACATCCCACCATTTCTAGTAACCTAATACATTTTCAATTAAGGGTGTCAATATTCACAATTTTGCACCTTAAGATACCCCAAAGTCAATACCTCAGTATTCAAAGCTCACTTAACCACTAACAAACTCTAACATTCAAATATCGTTTTGTAACACCCCTATTTTTGCTTTTTCATGTATTTAAATGATATTCAACATTTTTGAGAATTTTTGGAATTTTCTGGGATTTATTTGGATTTAATTTGAATTTATTTCCTTTCGAGATAATTAAATAAATAAAAATTCTTAAAAAAATTTTTGTTGGAAATATTTTATTTGAGTCTAAAATGTCTTAAGGTATTTTCCATAATTTTTCTGGATTTTTTATAATTATTTTGCTATTTTCCTTGATTTATTTGAATTACTAGAATTATTTAAAATATTAAATCGCTCCACCGCGACATCGCCGACCCCGGGAGCTACGACAGCCGTTCGATCAAGATCCAATGCCTCAGGTTCGTCCACATCACCGCCCCCATGCGTAAATCCCAGATTAGATCTCAACCGTTAGATCTAGATCGTACGGTTCACGTTAGATCCAGTGTTACCATTTATATCTATTAGCAACCGTTGGATCTAGATCCAACACACTAGATTGAGCCACGTAGCTCCCTTAACCGCACCGTGCTAGATTAGATCGTAGCCGTTAGATTAAGATCGTACGGTTAGATTTAACCCGCGTTGTAGCGCTATACTAGATATTGGTCGTCAGATCAAGATCGTACATCGTAGATCGTGCCACGCGTCAGCCACCGGGTCATACCACGTCGCCCCAGCGACGTGGTCAAACCCGATCGGATCTCAACCGTCCGATTCGAATTGTACGGTCCAAATCAACGCGTTAATCCAAACGTGCGGGATCCAGATCCAATCTCGACCGTCGGATTTTAAAGAGGGTGGCCGGAAGCCGAAGCGCCGTGGTCCAAGCCGGCAACGCTCGGTCGTCACTGACGTCGTCGTGACATCAGCATGGGCCCGCGTTCGGTCAGCAATGACGTCATCCAAGTGGGACACTGTTCTCGTGGATCGAGTCCACTTTGGACCCAAGCCGAGCCGTGGACCGAGTCCATGAACCGGATGACTCAAGCATGACATCATAATTCGATTTTTCTTTAGAAAAATAATTCGGTGGAAATTCAAAATCCACGTTGACGTCAGCTAACGTCATATTTCATATTTTTCAATAGAAAAATAAATAAATTAATTCGATTTATTCTTTTACTTGATTTTTCAAACTTCAAACGACTATAACTTTTGCGTTTTAACTCCGATGGGGGCGATTCCAGTTTCTAAATTTTTGTAAAATTGATCTCTATTTAATGGTGAATTTTATTTAATTTTTGGGCATAAGTTTTCTCTCTATTTTTATTTATTTGGTGTTTATTTATCCGATTCGCTTAGACGTTGAAGTGCCCGAAGGCTTCGAAGGTGAAGTTTTGACCCAAGAGCAAGTGCAAGAGCCCGAACCAGTACTTTTTGAAGGCAAGTTATACTTTGACCATGTTGAACCTGACTTTGAAAATTATGTTGATTCAAATTATTGCATGCTAGTTTAATTAGAAAATGCTTTAAATATTTCTGGGAATTAGATAAATGCCTACTTGCTATATGACACTTTGATTATTTAATTATGTGCCATGAACCCTTGTCACCCTAGTTGTGGATTATTTAGTTGGACACTACTAAATTGCCAACATGGGTTAATTAGCATGTTTGTAATATGCTTAGCCCTGCCACCTAGTCATGACATGATTTTGGAGTATCTTATATTAATGTTGACCTAATGAGATATGGAACAAGTTTTTGAGAAGTGTTATGTGTTGTTGATGATGTTGATGGCACGTGGTGCATGGTAATCAACTGGGGTTTGATAAATGATTTAGATCGGCGCAAGTGGCAAGATTGATCTGGTAGACAATGAGTGATACCGGGAAAGTTGTTTTGGTTCTTTGGTAGTCTTGCCTTGGTCACCTTAAGGACGTAACCTTGCAAGCCTTTGAACTGGGTCAAACATGCAACCACATGTCTGAAATGGGACGAACCTAGTTGAGTAGGTTGCTAATAACTTGCAGGTGGTACCTCAGGGTGTCAACTACACCTTTTGTGTAGTTGTATAGGGGGCGTACCGGGGTTGTGGCTAGGTACCCATCTAACGGTTGGTTGGCCTAGACTTCTGTCGGGACCCCGAATTTGCAAATCCGGACCCTCTGTGTATTCAGCACTAGTCCAGGAACGCGCTAGTGCACACAGTCTTAACATTGGTAAATATCACAATCATACCAATCGATATCATAAAAGTACTTTATTTAAATAATCAAACTGGTTACTCGACCTTATGGTCAAGTTACAAATATATGCCTCGCAAGGCGAACTTATTCAGAGAAAAATAATAGCAGCGGAAATTCAAATAACTTCGTGGCGCCATCCAGTATACCACAGGCAACTGACTGGGCTCGCTTCCCTAAGTAGACGGGTCCTCTTGGAGTTCCTCCTCCAAAGCTGGCGTAATCTCCTCTTCAACTGGTATTGTGTTGAGGCAAGGGTGAGTACTTGGTACTCAGCAAGTCATGCACAGAATGCAAGCTAATATACTATATGCATGGCTTAGTACAAAGGAATAGCTCAAGGTATATTTGCAGTAAACAGCATTTGAAAGTAATGTAAGTAGATTCGAAAGCAGTAGACATAAGTAAAGCATAAATAACTTTTCAAGAAGTTTAACAAACATTTTCCCCATCCTAAACCACTTCTCCATCATATTCATTATTAAACCAACCCAACCTTTCCAAACCAAAGTTATTTTTGAGAAAATCTAACCCTTGACTGTAATTCCCGAGCGATGTCCAATACCGCGGACACGGCTATTCGAATAGATTCTAAACTCTGCAGAGGTTATGCACTTTACCCACAAGATACAGTCAAACACCACAAAGGCGAGTTCCCGTAACAAAGCCTTTCGGAAGCCTCAAACAACACAGGTGGTCCTCTCCGGTTCGTGCTCTACACCATCCCTTCCCTTAGCCAAGGCGAAGTATGGGACCAACACACCGTTAGATGGGTATCTGGCCACAGCCACGACACGCCTCCCGCACAATCACACAAACGGTGTAATTGACACCCTCGAGGCTCCACAAGTGAGTCCTTAGCGACTTAGTCAACTAGGGCCGTCCCATTCCAGCCATGTGGTTGCAAGTATGACCTGGTTCAAAGGCTTGCAAGGTTAAGTCCTTAGAGTGACCAGGGCAAGACTACCCGAAGAACCAAATCAACACTCCCAATGCCACAACCGGCCCACTGATTACTCTTGCCACATGCCCTGGTCAAAATCGTTTATCAAACCTCAGTTGATTACCATGCACCACGTGCCATCAACATCACATGATACTTTTCCAAAACAGGTTCAATATATCATTAAGTCAATATTAACATTTGATTATCCAAAATCATGTCATGAGCACGAAAGGTGTCTAAGCGTGTACTACAACGGTCTAAAACCCATGTTGGCAAATTAATAATGTCCAACTAGTAAACCACAACTAGGGTGACAAAGGGTCATGGCACATACTTAAGTAATCAAGGTGTCGCACAAATTAAATTGGTACTTATCTAACCCCCATGTTTAAACCAAGTATTTTTCTAATTGAACTAGCATGCAATAGTTTAAATCAAAATAGATTTCGAAATAGGATCAACATGGTCAAAGCACGACTTGCCTTCAAAAAGTACTTGCTCTTGGTCTTGAGTTGGATCCTGAGTTAATACTTCTCCTTCGAATCCCTCCGGCACTTCAACGTCTACTCGTAAAGCGTGCAAATAGCAAATACACAAATAAACAATAGGCAAAAAGTGTCCAAACACCCAAATAAAATCCAAAAACAGAGAGAACATAATTTTGTGGATTTTTAGAAACTGGAATCGTCAAATTTGGAGTTAAGACGCAAAAGTTATGATTATTTAAAGTTTAAATAATCATTTAAATAATTTTGCAGAGGAAAACTTTAGTCCAAAAATTAAATAAAATTCATATTTAGATAGATCTCAATTTTATACAAATTTAGAAATTTGAATCACTCAAATCGGAGTTGAAACGCAAAAGTTATAAGCGTTTGAAGTTTGAATCTAAATTTGAATCAATATTTCGAATTAATAAATCATTTTCTTTTTCGGAAATTAATTATTGCGTCAGCGGTGACACGTGGCAGCCTCTGATTGGTTGGCTGACGTCAGCCGGTCCATGGACTCGGTCCACGCTCGGCTCGGGTCTACCGTGGACTCGGTCCACGCTCGGCTCGGGTCTACCGTGGACTCGGTCCACGACTCCACGTCTCGCTGACATGTGGGCCCATTCGGGTGACGTCATGGCGGCGTCGGCGGGGCTCGGCCCGCGGTGGCGGCCAGTGGGACCCGGCGCCAGCGTCATTCTTTGACGTCGGCGCTCGGTGAGCAGTGGCACGACATGCGGGCCCTCTGACACGCGGGCCCCGCGTGTCAGCGTCACACGCACGCGCGCGTGGACGGCGCTGACCGCGGCGGTCCAGCTTCCCACCACGTGGCGCGATCTTGCCCGTTGGTTTGAGAATCAACGGCGCGGATTAGATCTAGCGTAGTGCTCTGGAAAAACAACTCCGCTGATCCAGACCGTTCGATCTTGATCGGACGGTCAAGATCCAATCTAACCTGGTGCAGTTCTAGCTACGTGGCACAATCTAAGCCGTTGGATCTAGATCCGACGGTTGAAAATAGATCCAGAGGTTGCACGTGAGATCTCACCGCGGTGTGATGTGGCGCGATCTGAGCCCTTGGATTCTGATCGGACGGCTAGCGTAGCTCGCGGACGGCGATGGCGACGCGGCGGAGCAGAGGCCACCGGAGATGAAGACGACGACGAGTCCAACGGCGCTCGGGCTTCTCCGGCGAAGTGAAGGGTACTCCCGAACGCAGCGTCGCCTTGGGAATCCGGACCGGGCTTGATGACGGCGAGGACGCACGACGGCGGCAGATCGGCGCGAATTGCGGCGAACGAATTCCAACTCCAGCGAGCTCAGACGGCAAACGGCGGCGGCTCAAAGCGAGATGGCTTGGGGCACGCAGTGCGCAAGGAAGTCTAGGTCACGACCGTGGTGGCGGCACATTAAATAGGGGTCTCGGCGTCAGTGAAATACGGAGACCGAGGTCGACACCAGTTTCGGCGGAGTCCGTGGCGGCACGGAGAGGCGGCGTGGCGCCAGCGTGAGCCGTTGGATCTCGATCCAACGGCCGCGTGAGTTGGACTCGGTCCGCTCGGCGAGCCGGGCTGGCTGGTCGGACTCGGTTCTGGTGACGTGGCGCCAATCACAACCGTTGGATCTTGATCCAAGGGTCGTGTGGCTAGGGTTCGGGACGAGCGGGTTCGGCTCGACCACGTGGCTCGGGTCGGACTCGAACTCGAGTCTGACTCGGGCTCGGTCGGATGAACAGTAACCGACTCGGTTTGATTTTCCAGCGATTTAATATTTAAAATAATTCCCAGTAATTCATTTAATTCATTAAAAATAGCAAATGACCCAGAAAAATTCCAGAAAAATTCTGGAAAATATTTTGGATCATTTTGGACTCAAATAAAATATTTCCAACAAAATTTTATTTGCAAAATTAAATTCTTTAATTATTTCAAAATGGAATAAATTCAAATAAATTCCAAATAAATCCAAATAAATTCCAGAAAATTCCAAAAATTCACCAAAGTGCCAAATCACACATGAATTTAAGAAAAGCAAAATTTTGGGGTGTTACAACTTCGCCTTTGCTAAGAGAAGGACTAGTGTGCAACAACCGGGGAGGTCCACTTGTATAGCTAAAAGCTCCTGAAAGACTTTGTTACGGGCACTCGCCTCCGTGCTATTTGACTGTATCTTGTGGGCAAAGTGCATAACCTCTGCAGAGTGTAAAATCTATTCGAATAGCCGAGTCCGCGGTATTGGACACTACTCGGGAATTACAGTCAAGGGTTAGACTTTCATGAAAATAACTTGGTTTGTGGAAAACACTTGGGTTTGGAATTGTGAATTTGACCTAGGATTGGGAAATGCTTTACCTATGCAATCATTGTGAAATTATTCTATTCATTAGTGTTTTACTACTTTACAATCTATTACTGTACTATAAATGTTGTTTTACTGCAAATGAACCATGAGCCTATCCTTTGCAATAAGCCATGCATGTAGAATATTAGAACTTGCATTCTGTGCATGACTTGCTGAGTACCAAGTACTCACCCCTTGCAAACATACAACAACAGTTGAAGAAGAGGCGACGCTCGCTACGGAAAAAGAACTTCAGGAAAAGCCGTCTTCCTAGGGAGCGAGCCCAGTCAGTTGTCTGTGGTATACTGAGTGGCGCCACGATGATCTTTTATTTCCGCTGTAGTTGTTTATTTCAATAAGTTTCCGCCCTGCGAGGCATACTTTGTAACTTGACCATAAGGTCGAGCAACCAGTTTGATTATTTAATTAAAGTACTTTAGTATTTTCGTTGAGTATGATTGTGATATTTACCAATGTTGAGACTGTGTGCACTACGTGATCCTAGAATAGTGCTGAATACACAGACGGTCCGGATTTGCAAATTCGGGTCCCGACACATTTCCATGAGTCATATTTCACCAATAAGGCTCCACGGCTGACATTCACTAAGGACAAAACCAACCACCACTACAATCATCCCATATGCCCTCATATTTTGATTACCTCCTGAGATTACGTCATTATGCCCATATGCCACACAAAATTGTCACTAGGCATCACAATCCAAGAAGTTAACACAACCCTTAGTAACCTTTACATCATCACCTTGCAATGAAAGTCCTCGAGCGACACCTTCTATACCTTTCCCCAATCGCCATCGATACTATCATTAAAGGAACATGATCCATACTTCCAATCAATTCCATGGCTTGCCACAACATGCATAATAATCTAATCAAGTTTCTCAATGATCACCTACCCTTCACTAGCAGGGTGTGACCCCAAATTTAATCACTACTCCTACATGGCCATCTCTTCAAAGCATTTTCAAGGGAAGCTCAACCAAAACTCACAACCATTTGCAATAACTCTAATCAACTTTCACTTAGAATCACCTACCATTCCAATTAACCCTTTTGTACCACACAATAGATTTGGTTGTCTTTAAACAACCAACAAATTCACTTTAAGAAGATCAGAATCCCACATTATCTGAAAGCTCGACTACTAATCATACACTTAACGTCTTGAACATCATCGCGGGTCACGTACCCAACTTTTAATGAAAACAACGCTTCTTAAGCATGAACAACACCAATAAACATCTTTATTTCCAGAAAACCCAACATAAATCACAAGAGAACTCGACTCTCGAATTCCCAAACTTTGACGGGGAACAACTCCTCAAACAACTTTCAAGATCTATGACTTCCACGAAGGAAGATAGATGCAAGGGGAAGAACCAAACAATCAACCAAATCTTTTCCAACAAAAACTTAAAACTAAGACAATAGCAACTGAAATCCAAAATGATTCATCACCAGTCTCTTTCTCTTTGTCCCCACCCAAAGAACTCAAAAGAAACCGACTTTCTCTAAATCGAATGGCAAACTCCAAATTCCCACGAAGGAAGAGGGTTACAAAGATGATCTCCCAAAAAGGAAAATGACGGGATCAAATAGTCATTTAGCTCTTACATAAAAGAAATAATAATAGACATCATCATATTTAGCACTCATCAACAAGGCTCAAATAAGGCAGTACAACATAATGCAGTAATTACCCAACCCAACCTATTGTGCATAAGAGTGTGTCCAATTTTAAATTATTTAACCAATCTACATCAAATTTTAAAGTTATTGCCATAAGGCCAAATTTTAAAGAGTAAAAACCTAGGCCATGTTTCTAATTTCACACAGCAAAATTTTAGTTTACTCTATAGAAATTTGCTAACTCCAACCACCGCGAACCTGAAGAACGCTCTGATACCAACTGTAACACCCCGGCACCGCATATGCCTGGAATGTTACACCCTCAAACAACTTTCTCTAACACAAGACACTAGAATAATCTAGCAAAACAAGCTAAATTCTAGCAAGTTACTGAAATTACTAGAAATTTCGGCAGCACCTCCCCTAAAACTAGGACATCCACTCAGCAGACAGAAGACAATTAACAGTATACTATCAACAACCAATATGAACTAACCATCATGACCTGCCAAGCACATACAAAGGGTCATGGCATTCAAAGGAAACATTCGAAAGTAACTTAAGGTAACCAACCAAGCAAATATGACAGCCACAAATTAATTTCAAGACATGAACTTAATACAATTAGAAGCGGTAAGAAAAAAAGAAACTGTGACAATGCAAAACGTGTTCGTGCCACTATCCCCATCCATGCATGATGGCTTTAGGTACTTACAAGCAATAAACAAACAAGCGTGAGTCGAAGACTCAGCCAAGCACAATAAGTAGCAGTGTCAATATCCATTTATGTATTCAAAACAATAACATACTCATACCTCTTATATCGATGTAATAGATACATAAAACAAAGAAGTCACCGTTAATTACTTCGTCAACTACCTTGCTCACATGTTTCACATGCCTCATTAGGCCACAATGGATGAGTCCATGACTCGATTCATTCTTAGCCTGTAATTTACCTCAACTCAAGGATCATCAGTTGCCGTTCATCATTAGCAATACCATACAATGCATTAGACAAAATCATCATACACACAATTTGCTACAAGCACACGTTGACCATCACTCCCTTGGCCATGTTATGCAATGCAATTATGCTTGAATGCTTATATGCTCATGTGCACCTTTTAAAGCCTATACCGGTATAACTGAGAGCACACCCGTTGATGTGCAACCTCTCAATCCCCTCCATCTCGTGGAGGGTGCCTACTCTTACTGTCTTGCTCCCCTACACCTGAGTGTATGGGACTACGAGGTAGGACTTGTGTGCTCACTACGTGTGAGCACAGAGGCCCCATCAAAATGGGTCGCCTCTTCCATCGTGAATGCACATATGCAAATGACATTGAATAAACACACAAATTGCATTCATTTCCAACATGCGCATAACCATAACCATACACAGCGATATCGACACATCCCAATTGTATTCTTCCCAACATGCACAAAATCATAAATAATTGCCAGAATATCAACATAACACAATACCCAATACTTTTCATCATGTATTCATAGGTTAGCCATCACATAATACTTAAGAATATAAGACCAAGCATTTCATAATAGCAAGGTAAACAGTGCATCAATTTCTAATAAGGACTACCATCAAATGATATTATTGATCTACCATGCACTTTCGATGCACCAATGCACACATATATAAATATACCCATTGACATACACTTCAAACATTAAATTTAATTGCAAATACACCCGATGTACTTGCCTTCAACCTCGGAGATTAACTGACGTCCCGGTTGCGGTATTAGAAACCTCCAACCCTAGAGAATAAAACAAATAACTGGACATGGATAAAACATAAACACTCTTAAACTCAAGATGCAAATTCTACCACCCTCTTTAGCAATCTACTAGTAGCATGCATGCATATGAAAAAATCTTCATGAAAGCTATTGCAGCATAGCAAAAACCACTCCAAATTAACCAAGAGAAGCAACATACAATTCATAATGTTTCAATCACAATAGTGCTCCTTTGTTATTGAATGCCTGAAGACTGAGATAGATAAAGATAAAAGGGGATAAAAGCCCTCAAAGAATAGATAATAGATTTCATTTCACTAAGAGCTTTTCAAAGTTGCAATTTATTTCCTTCTTACATATCCAAGGCAGTCTTTCCCATTTTATCCAGAGTGAATAGAAAACACACACAAATTTATAGTTTACACAAAAGGGAGGGAGAAGTATTAAACTTCTTTGCATCAATTGAGGACATCAATCACTGCTAAGTAAAACTAACAAAGCCCAAAAATGTCAAACAGAAAGGCCAAATCTAGTCTGTGTTACATAAAAAGAATATTAATTCACCACAATATTATGACACTTAATTTAACAGCCACTAAGAGGCCGGATGAGCGGATAACATAAGCATGCTAAGCTGCTCCCTACAGCTACTGCAGATTTGATTTGCTCAAAACAACTAAACCAAATACATTTCGGCACCACCAATCTATGTCCATCTATAACTTTCCTTCTCATATGGTAGTAACGTTAAATTGTTCATTTCTTTGTTCTCGCAATCAACTAACAGGATACAACCATGAAGCATCCATGATTTGTATGTATAAGCACAATACAAGAAGATATACTAAAACCACAACCCTCGCTACATAAGGATTCAAACCCAAGCATTTTACGGTAAATTGGGCCATGCTAACATGCATAAGACAATCTAAATTGCACACATACGTAAGCCTTCAAGGATTACAACAAGGAAATGACAAACACCAATGCGATCATATTTAATCAACTAGGATCCAGTGCACAAACAGAAGGTGTTCACTAACCACAGGTTCACAATCAGATGTGTCATACAAGTACTCATGGACCATTACTCAAAAACAATGTGATACCAAAAATAAACCTTCTAGGCATTTCAACAAACACCTAGCATGCACAATGAACCAATGACCTAACTTTAAATTTGCATCTGAGTACTCACCACAAACACCTAGCAGTGCTGCTGCCGGCCGCGGCCGAGGAGAGGGAGAGGCGACGTCGGCTATAGGGGGGAAGCCGGGGTGGCGTCCAGCCGCAGGGAGAGGTGGTGTTAGACGGGAGCAGGAGTAGGGAGGGGGCGGGGCGACGTCCAGCCTGGGAGGGAGGCGCGGTGCCGGGCGTTGGAAAGGAGCGGCACGTCGGCCGGGGAGGGGATCAGGGCAAGTGGCGCTGAGCCGGGTAGAGGAGGAGAGCCAGGGGCGCAAGGGCAAGCAGAAGGGAGGGGATTGACGTCGGGCTGAGGAGGCAGCAGGCGCCTGGGTGGGGAGGAAGAAGGGAGAGAGAGATAACTAGGTGGGGAAAATATTATAAGGGTAAGGGGACTTTCCTCCACACCTACCCCTTAAATCCTACAGATCACTAATAGAACAACCCAGCGGCCGGATTAGGAAGCCTAAAAAATTTGGATAACCAATCACGATATTACACCTAGGGTGAGCACCCCCTTCGATTATGGATCGAGGACGCGGCCCCACATGTCAAGCGCGGAGCGGCCACAAAGCAGCTTCGGACGCGGGCGGAGCGCAAAGCATATGCAAGGACCAGTGGGGCTGGAGCACCGTGCGTAGAGGGGCGAGACGAAGCAAGCAGAAGGGCGACGGGGCAGACTTCCCCGCCAATTATGGAGTCGATTAGACAAGTCGCACAATCGGACCAGCCACCCCATCAGAGCACTCGAGTAGGCACCAAGCTATGGCGGAATGGCGTGTAACCATCAAATGTGTGAAATTCCCCATGTATCCTCGTATAGGAGGCCAAATAGAGGGGCAAGATCATAAATGACGCGATCAAAACCCACAAAGAGACCGTTGGGTTCTGGACTAGATGGTGTGTAACATCCCAAATTTGTGCTTTTAATTAATTTATTGAGTTATTTGAATTTATGGAATTTTCTAGAATTTCTTTGGATTTATTTGTACTTAATTTGAATTTATTCCTTTTTGAGTTCATTAAATATTTAAAAATTTGAATAAATTTTTGTTGGAAATATTTTATTTGAGTCCAAAATATCTCAAAGTATTTTCCATAATTTTTTTGGAATTTTTCTAGGTATTTTACTGTTTTTCTCAATTTATTTGAATTTCTAGGATTATTTTAAATATTAAATCACTGAAAAACGCTAATGGGTTTGTACTGTTGGACCGACCGAGTCAGACTTGAGTCCGACCGAGTCCGACCGAACCACGTTCACGTGAGCCACCGGATCGAGATCCAACGGCCACGATTGAGCCACGTGTATGCGTGCTTTGAAACGTTGGATCGAGATCCGGTGGCTTTGCTCATGCCCGCGTATGCACATGATGGAGGCCATTGGATCGAGCCACGCAGAAGGCGTGGATCGCGCCACGTCGCCCGAGCTTGTCCGAGCTGGACTCCGCCGCCCTGTACCGGCCTCGCCGCGGAATTTGCGCGTATCTCGACGTCCGAGCCGGTATTTAATGCGTGGGTGCGTGGCCGAGGTCACCTTCACCTTGTGCACCTTTTGCCCTAGCCGCCGCCCGAGGAGCCCAGTCGTGCCCGCGATTGCTCGTCGTAGTGTTTTAGGGTTAGCTTTGGGTTTTTGCTTCGTTCCGCTGTCATCCGCCGTCCTCCGTCGTGTTGGTGCCCAATTCCGAGATCGTCGCGACGAGGCACACCTGGGGGTAGCATGCACTTCGCTGGAGGACGCTTGGAACGTTGTTGCCATGGTCATCATCTTCCTCTCTGGCCGCCTCTGCTCCGTCGTGCCATCTCCGACCCCGCGAGCTCTGCCAGCCGTCAGATCCAGATCCGACGCACACGGTATGTCCACGTAGCCGATGCACTGGTTTAATTGGATTAGATCTCAACCATAGGATCTACATTATACAGTTAGGGTTAGATCCAGTGTTAGTACTTAGATCTATTAGCAGCCGTTAGATTTAGATCCAACGCACCAGATTGAGCCACGTAGATCACTATTGCACCGTGCTAGATTAGATCTCAGCCGTTAGATCTAGATCGTACGGTTAGTATGGGTCCGTGTTGTAGTGCTAGATGTAATCATGGCCATCAGATCAAGATCGTACGGTGTAGATCATGCCATGCGTTAGCAACCGGGTCATGCCACGTCACCCCCATGACGCGGAAAAACCCGATCGGATCTCAACCGTCCGATTCGAATCGAACGGTCCAGATAAACCGCGTAGAACCAAAACGTGTGGAATTAAATCTGATCTGGACCGTTGGATTTCAAATCAACAACCTAGATTGTGCCACATCGCGGGAAGCCAAAGCGACGCGGTCAGCGCCCGCATGTCAGTGGCTCATCCCACCGTGCGATGGCGTCAATCGTGACGTCATGCTAACGTCACGGTGGGGTCCAGCTGTCAGACTGTTTGGTCGAGTGGTGATGACGTTAGCGATGACATCATTAGTGGGGCCCACGTGTCAGCGACACTGTTCCCGTGGACCGGGTCCACGGTGGACCAAAACCGAGCCGTGGACTGAGTCCATAGACCAGCTGATGCAAGCATGACGCAATAAATCGATTTTTCTTTAGAAAAATAATTCAGTGGAAAATGAATTTCCGCGCTGACGTTAGCTGACATCATATTTCCGAATTTCCCGTATAAAAATAAATGAAATAATTCGGTTTATTCTTTTAATTGATTTTTCAAACTTCAAACGGCTATAACTTTTGCGTTTTAACTCCGATTGAGGCGATTCTAGTTTCTAAATTTTTGTACAATCGAGCTCTATTTAATGGTGAAATTTATTTGATTTTTGTACATATGTTTTTATCTATTTTTATTTATTTGTTGTTTATTTATCCAATACGCGTAGACGTTGAACTGCCCAAAGGCTTCGAAGGAGAAGTTTTGACTCAAGAGCAAGTTCAAGACTAGGAACCCGTACTCTTTGAAGGCAAGTTATGATTTGACCATGTTGATCCTACTTTTGGAACTATGTTTATTTAAATTATTGCATGCTAGTTTAATTAAAATGCTTTTGAATAATTCATGGAATAGTTCTGTGACCTATCTGATTATGCCACCTTGTCGATAATAATTGTATGCCATGAATCATTTGTCACCCTAGGATGTGGAATATTAGTTGGGCATTAATACTTGGCCAACATGGGTTAATTAGACCGTAGTTATCCTACTTAGCCATGCAATTGTGTTGTTGATATAATTTTGAATATCGGAATGATTTAGACTGAGGCAAGTGGCAAGATTGTTTCGGGTGGGCCATGAATGGCACCGGGAAGGTCGTATATGGTTTTGTTGGTTTTTGGATGCTTGTGACACTTGGGGTAGTCTTTCCTTGGTCAACCTAAGGACTTAACATTGCAAGCCTTTGAACTGAGTTCATCATACGACCACATGTTTGGAATGGGACAGACCTGGTCGAGTAGGATGTTAATAACCTGCATGTGGTACCTCAGGGTGTCAGCTATACTTAGGTGTAGTTCTACGGGGAGCGTACCCGGGCTGCAGCTGGGTACCCATCTAACGGCTTGTTGTCCTAGACTTCGCCTTTGCTAAGGGAAGGGATGGTGATCAACAACCGGGGAGGTTCACTTGTTAAGTTGGAAGTTTCCAAAAGAGTTTGTTACGGTCACTCGCCTTGGTGGTGTTTGACGGTATCTTGTGGATAAAGTGTATATCCTCTGCAGAGTCTACAACCTATTCGAATAGCCGAGTCCACGGTTTTGGACACTGCTCGGTGATTACAGTAAAGGGTTAGATTTTCATGAAAATGACTGTGGTTACATGGTATGGAATTGATAAACTTGCTTTAGGTTGATAAATGCTTTACTTGTGAAATTGTTTATGAAGTTATTATTGCTATTACTATTTTACTGCTTTCAATCTATTATTATTAATTATGAATGTGCTTTACTGCAAATAAACCATCTTGGCCTATCCTTTGTAATAAGCCATGCATTTAGAATATTAGACTGCATTTTGTGCATGACTTGTTGAGTGCTTTAAGTACTCACCCTTGCCACAATACAAACATCAGTTGAAGAAGAGTCGACGCCATCTTTGGAGGAGTTCCAGGAGGAGCCGACGAACAAGGGGTGAGCCAGTCAGTTGCTTGTGGCATATTGGTTGGTTCCACATGTTTCTTTATTTTCTGCTGCAAATCTATTTGAGTAAGACTTAAGCCCTGCCAGGCGTACTTTTTGTAACTTGACCATAAGGTCGAGCAACCGGTTATATTTCCCTTTCAATAAAGTACTTTACTATTTCGTTGAGTATGATTGTGGTATTTACCGATGTTGAGACTGTGTGCACTAGCGTGATCATGGACTAGTGTTGAATACACAGAGGGTCCGGATTTGCATATTGGGGTCCCGACAGAGGTGGTATCAGAGCCATACTAATTGTAGGATCTACGCTTAGTTAGAATGGTCGTAGTGAGGATAAAACTATTTTCTAAAGATAAAAGTTTGCCAAGATAATGAATGAATTCTCGACTTATCCCCTTCTCTCTTATTTCTACCCCTTTGCTGAATGTTTCTTGTTCTTAGTTCATTTAAAAAATTTTGAGTTCTCATGTGAGTGTCTTTGGCAGATGAAGATGATCGACAACTACACTGAACGTGAGAGAGCTTACACCGCTGAGTTGTGGCGTATAGTGCAGCTACTTGGGGGTTTTGACAGAACGATCTACCGGGGGTCCACCATAGTGAAGGCAGTCTAGTCCAGGCATGGGATGTCAAGATCACTCTGTATGCTCGAGAAAAGACGAAGGCTAGTCGTCCTATCCACATCACAGCAAGGACGTCTTCATTCAAGGCCAGGATCCAAGAGACGTTGCATTGGGCGATGCAGCAGATCGCTCGCACTTACTCTTCAGAGTTGGAGTGCACTGTGTTTCGTCACCATCCACGCAGAGACAACCGCCAGGACAGAAGGTTGATAGAAGAGGAGGATGCCACGATCACTCATCTGGCGAGGTTTGTTGTCGCCCAGGAGGATGCTATCATCGAGACGGTTCAGGAGTTGCAGAAGGCCCGCGATGAGATCGAGGATGTGAGGAGTCAGCTACGAGAAGCTCGGGAGTATATTGCCCACTCTTCACGAAGTATTGGCGAGATGGAGATGGCCTTTATGCAGCAAAGCATCGGCCGAAGCGGTGTTGAGCCGCACGACCTGGACTCTCGAGGAGCTCGAGCCACACGGCTGCGGCTGCAGTGAAGCGAGCAGAGAGGAGGATGTTGCATCGTCAGCCACCGTTGTTGAGGTACACGGTGATCACTTCGCGCTGATGCCACCGCACCTGCCCAAGTGTACCCTAGGTTGTTCCCATGGAGGATGGATCGATGAGTGAGCGTTAGGCTTAGTAGTTGAGACTCCTGTGTTGAGTCGCATCTTAGCTTAATGAGTCACCCCTAGAGGCATTAGACTCCAGTGTGTTAGCTTAATTTAGATTTCTCATTGCTTGCTGAGTGTGCAGTATGTATTGCAAAGCCCTTAGGCATTGTGAGCAACCATACCAAGTTATGAATAATTAATAAAGTTGGATTGTGAGTTACACCTTCCACCCCGCATAAGATTTATACTACTTGTCTATTCTTGTTTTCCCCTCATCTCTAAACCTTGGAGTACTCGACAGATGGTGAACTCTCGCGGAAACGTCGGAGGCAACGAAAGTGGCTCCCGCCCTGCAGGAAACCCCACTGATGCAGGACAAGCACCCCAGCCAGCACCGCTACTGGACATGCAGAATTTTGGAGCTTTCTTGGCCGCACAGACTCAGCTAATGCATGCGATGATGCAGCAAATGCAGCAAGTCACCGCTCAAGCCGCTGCTAACCAGGCCAACCAAGCTAACTAGTGGCAGTGTCAGAATTCAAAACTTTCTGAGTTCATGAGGACTCATCCACCCACATTGTCTTGAAATGCCAACCCATTAGAGGCAGATGACTGGTTAAGGTCCATAGAGAGGAAGCTACATATCACCCAGTGCATTGGAAATGAGAGGGTACTTTATGCCTCTCATCAGCTAGAAGGTACCGCAGTTGAATGGTGGGAGAACTTCTATGCTTCACAAGAGAACCCACAGGACATCACCTGGGAGGAATTCACGACAGCTTTCTGTAAGTATCATGTGCCTGAAGGAATAATGGATCTGAAAAAGGAGAAATTCAGGGCACTGAAGCAAGGAAGCAAGTCAGTGACAGACTATCTGAACAAGTCTACCTAGTTGGCTGTCGGGACCCCGAATTTGCAAATCCGGACCCTCTGTGTATTCAGCACTAGTCCAGGAACGCGCTAGTGCACACAGTCTTAACATCGGTAAATATCACAATCATACCACTCGATACTAATAAAGTACTTTATTTAAATAACCAAACTGGTTGCTTGACCTTATGGCCAAGTTACAAATATACGCCTCGCAAGGCGAAACTTATTAAGAGAGAAATAATAGCAGCGAAAAAATAAGATAATTTCATGGCGCCATCCAGTATACCACAGGCAACTGACTGGGCTCGCTCCCTAAGTAGACGGTTCCTCTTGGAGCTCCTCCTCCAAAGCTGGTGTAGTCTCCTCTTCAACTGGTGTTGTATTGTGGCAAGGGTGAGTACTTGGTACTCAGCAAGTCATGCACAGAATGCAGCTAATATACTACATGCATGGCTTAATACAAAGGAGTGGCTCAAGGTATTTTTGCAGTAAACAACATTTAACAAGTATCATAAGTAGATTCGAAAGCAGTAGAAACAAGTAAAGCATAGATAACTTTTCAAGGAGTTTAGTAAGCATCTTTCCCATCCTAATCCACATTTCCATCAATATCATTATTAATCCAACCCAACCTTTCAGATCCAAGTTATTTTTGAGAAAATCTAACCCTTGACTGTAATTCCCGAGCGATGTCCAATACCGCGGACACGGCTATTCGAATAGATTATACACTCTGCAGAGGTTATGCACTTTACCCACAAGATACAGTCAAACACCACAAAGGCGAGTTCAGTAACAATGTCTTTCGAAACTTCTAACAATACAAGTGGTCACTCCCGGTTGTTGCACACTAACCCTTCCCTTAGCTAAGGCGAAGTTTAGGCCAACCAACCGTTAGATGGGTACCTGGCCTCACCCCAGACGCCTCCCCGCACAACTTACACAAAGGGTGTAGTTGACCTCCGAGGTCCCACAGTGCACGTTATTAGCAACTTAATCAACTAGGTCCGTCCCATTACTGGACATGTGGTTGCACGTTAGACCCAGTTCAAAGGCTTGCAAGGTGAAGTCCTTAGGGTGACCAGGGCAAGACTACCCGAAGAACCAAATCAACATCCCCAGTGCCACAACTGGCCCACCTGATCATTCTTGCCACATGCCCCGGCCGAAAACTATTTACCAAAACCCCAGTTGATTACCATGCACCACGTGCCATCAACATCACATGATACCTTTCCAAAACAGGTTCAATATATCATTAAGTCAATATTAACATTTGATTGTCCAAAATCATGTCATGAGCACGAGTGTGTCTAAGCAACATACTACAACAGTCTAATTTCCCATGTTGGCAATTTAATAATGTCCAACTAGTAAACCACAACTAGGGTGACAAGGGGTCATGGCACATATTTAAATAATCAAGGTGTCATACATCAAATTGGTATTTATCTATTCCCCCATATTTAAATAAAGTATTTCCTAATTGAACTAGCATGCAATAAGTTAAATCCAAAATAAGTTTCAAAATAGGATCAACATGGTCAAAGCACAACTTGCCTTCAAAAAGTACTTGTTCTTGGTCTTGAGTTGGATCCCGAGTCAATACTTCTCCTTCGAATCCTTCCGGCACTTCAACGTCTACTCGTAAAGCGTGCAAATAGCAATACACAAATAAACAATAGGCAAAAAGTGTCCAAACATCCAAATAAAATCCATAAACAGAGAGAACATAATTTTATGAGTTTTTAGAAACTGGAATCGTAAAATTTGGAGTTAAAATGCAAAAGTTATAGCATTTTGAAGTTTAAATAATCAATTAAATAATATTACAGAGGAAAACTTTAGTCCAAAAATTAAATAAAATTCATAATTAGGTAGATCTCAATTTTATACAAATTTATAAATTTGAATCACTCAAATCGGAGTTGAAACGCAAAAGTTATAAGCGTTTGAAGTTTGAAACAAAATCTGAAATCATTATTTCGAATTAATAAATCATTTCTTTTTCGGAAAATCATTTATTGCACAATAAGACACGTGGCAGCCTCTCGATTGGTTCTGCTGACGTCCAATGGCCCATGGACTTGGTCCACGCCGGCTCGGTCTACCGTGGACTCGGTCCACGGCTCTTCGTGTCATCGACATGTGGGTCCCCTCGGGTGACGCCATCGCCGACGTCACGGGCTCAAATTACTGGCCGATAGGTGGGTCCCATGGGTGACGTCATTGCCGACGCCAAATAAGACGGCTGGGACAAGCCGACATGCGGGCCCGCCATGACGTCAGCGTGACGTCATGGTGCGGTTTGGTCACGTCGCTAACACGCGGACCAGGCGTGTCAGCATCACACGCACGAGGGCGCTGACCACGGCGGTCAGGCTTCCCGACACGTGGCGCAATCTCGGCCGTTGATTTGAAATTCAACGGCCCAGATTGGATCTGGGTCTCACTCGTTTGGGTTAACGCGTTTGATCTGGACCGTTGGATCTAGATCCAACGGTCGAGATTGGATCTTGAGATTTTTGGACGGGATCTCACCGGTGGGTGACGTGGCGTGATCTTGGACCGTGCAATGAAGATCCAACGGCTCAAAGTGCTTGCGGACGGCGATGACGACACGGCGGAGCAGGGCCACCGGAGACGAAAACAACGACGAGCCCGACGGCGCTTCGGGGCCTCTCCGGCGGAGTGGGAGGTACCCACGAGTGCGCCTTGGCTTGAGGACTCCGGAACTGGGCTCCAACTCGGCGGAAGACGGCGAACGGCGGCGGGACGAGGCAAGGACCGTGGCGGAGGCTTCTCCAACTACGGCGAGCAATAGCGAGTCGACGGCAGCGGCTAGGGCTAGGGCGCTTGGGGCAAACGACGCACGAGACAAGGGCGAACCTCGGGCGCGGGTCCGGGCATTAAATGCCGGCCCGAATGCCGAGATCCCCGCGGAATCCGTGGCGGAGCCGGTACGGACGGCGGAGTCCGTTCCGAACATAGCGAGATGACGTGGAAGCACGCGGGCCATCCACGTGGCGCGATCGACGGCCGAGATTGGCTCGGGCGCGGCCGTGCCTATCGCGGATTGATCCTGACCGTTGGATCTTGATCCAACGGTTCGGATCTGATCTAGGGTTCAGACGCGGTTGGGTCAAGTCAAGTGGCGCAGCTGGCTCGGGTCGGACTCGGGTTCCGACTCGGTCGGATGAATAGTACTTGACCCAACTCAATTTCCAGCGATTTAATAATTAAAAAATAATTTCCAGAAATTCATTTAATTCATTGAAAATAGCAAAAGACTCAGAAAAATTCCAGAAAAATTCTGAAAAATATTTTAGGGTATTTGGGACTCAAATAAAATATTTCCAACAAAATTTTATTTGCAAAGTCTAATTCTTTAATTATTTCAAAATGGAATAAATTCCAAATAAATCCAAATAAATTCCAGTAAATTCCAGAAAATTCCAAAAATTCACCAAAGTGCCAAATCACACATAGATTAGGAAAAGCAAAATTTTGGGGTGTTACAAACCTCCCCCCTTAACAGAATCTCGTCCCCGAGATTCAGGGCTTACTAAAGGAATAGGTTCGGAAACTCTTTCCTCAAATCCTCTTCGCGTTCCCAAGTCGCTTCGCTTTCTTCATGATTGCTCCACTGAACTCTACAGAAACGGGTTGACTTGTTCCTCGTCTCTCGATCCATTGTGTCCAGAATCTTCACAGGATGCTCCTTGTAAGTCAAATCTTCTTGCAACTCAATTGACTCTAGCGGTGTCTGTTCCTCAGGTACTCGGAGACACTTCTTCAACTGGGACACATGGAATACGTCATGTACTCCTACTAACGACTGTGGCAACTCCAGCTGATAAGCAACTTCGCCTCTGTGGCTCAAAATCTTAAATGGTCCAACATAATGGGGTGCGAGTTTCCCTTTGGCATGGAACCTCTTAACTCCTCTGAGCGGCGTGACTCTGAGATACACGAAATCTTCTGGTTCGAAATTCAGGTCTCGGCGACGGTTGTCAGCATAACTCTTCTGTCGTGATTGGGCTATCTTCAATCTCTCCCTGATCATGGCAATCTGTTCTTCAGCTTCTTGAAGAATATCTGGCCCAAAGACACGGCGTTCACCTATCTCATTCCAGTTCAATGGCGTCCGACAGGGTCGACCATACAGTGCCTCAAAAGGTGACATCTGTAAACTAGCCTGGTAGCTATTGTTGTAACTGAACTCGGCATACGGCAAACTCTTATCCCAAAGAGGTAGCACAAGCTAATGCACACGCTCTTAGCATATCCTCCAGAATCTGATTGACTCTTTTGGTCTGTCCATCCGTCTGTGGATGATAGGCTGTACTGAAGTTCAAACGGGTTCCCATGGCTTCATGCAACTTATTCCAGAACCTTGAGGTAAATTGGGTACCTCTGTCCGATACAATCCTCTTTGGCACTCCGTGCAAACAGATGATCCTGATCATATACAACTCTGCTAATTTATCTCCCGAGTAGGTGGTCTTCATGGGGATAAAATGGGCTACTTTGGTCAAGCGATCCACTATAACCCATATGGAGTCATAACCTCCTTGAGTCTTAGGCAAACCGGTAATGAAATCCATTCCGATTTCCTCCCACTTCCACTCAGGTATTTTCAGCGGCTGTAGCAATCCTGCTGGTCTCTGATGCATTGCCTTGACTCTCTGGCATACGTCGCACAATGCAACATGCTCGGCAACTTCACGCTTCATGATCGGCCACCAGAATCTTCCCTTCAAATCCTGATACATCTTGGCGCTTCCAGGATGAATTGAATACTTGGAGTCATGGGCTTCTTCCAAAATCAGTTGCTTTATTTCCTTCTTGTTGGGCACACAAATCCGATCCTTCATCCATAACGTGCCTTGCTCATCCAACTTGAAGTCCCCTGCCATGCCTTCCTCCTTGATGGTCTTAATCCTGCGGATCTTGTCATCATCCTTCTGTCCTTCCCGGATCTGGTCCTCTAGGGTAGGCTTTACTTCCAATGTGGCCAAGAATCCGCTAGGTACCACCTCAATCTTCATTCTCTGAAATTCCTGGCATAGCTCATCCCGATTCGTGGCTATCAACATATTCACGGTATGGCCTTTCCGACTCAAGGCATCGGCAACTACGTTGGCCTTCCCGGGATGGTAATGGATTCCAACATTATAGTCCTTGATCAACTCTAACCATCTCCTCTGCCTCATATTCAGATCCGACTGGGTGAATATGTATTTAAGGCTCTTATGATCCGTGTACACTTCACATCTGTTCCCGATCAGATAGTGACGCCATATCTTCAAGGCATGAACTACGGCAGCTAATTCTAGGTCATGTGTCGGGTAATTCTCCTCATGCGGCCTCAATCGCTTTGATGCATAGGCAACAACCTTTCCGCTCGCATCAACACACATCCAAGTCCTTGGCGTGATGCATCACAATAGATATCAAAGCTTTGATTGACGTCCCAGAACCAACATCGTGGCCGATGTCAATCGCTTCTTGACTCCAAATCCTTTCTCACATTCTCAAGCGCCCATACAAACTTCTTCTCCTTTTTTCAGCAATTGCGTAAGAGGTCTCGCAAATTGTCGAAAAGCCTTCAATGAAACGGCGATAGTATCCCGCCATTCCAAGGAAACTCGGATCTGGGTCACGCCTTCTACCGCTCCCAATGTAACATATCTTCTACCTTGCTTGGATCAATCTGGCGACTCCTTCGCGGTCATTACATGTCCGAGGAATTCCACCTTGTCCTTCCAAAAATCACACTTGCTGAACTTGGCGAAGAGTTGTCGCTCCTCGCCTTTTCCAAAACTCGCCTCAAGTGTTCGGCATGTTCATCCTCCTGCCTTGGAGTAGATTAGGATATCATCTATGAACACGATTTACAAACTTGTCCAAATATTCCATGAACACCTTATTCATCATATTCATGAAATATCTTTGGCGCATTAAATCGAGGCGAAGGACATAATCAGAAACTTCGTGAATGTCCATATCTTGACGAGAATGCGGTCTTTGGAATATCCTCTGATCGGATCTTCAACTGATGGTATCCCGATCTCAGATCAATCTTGGAGAAAACTCCGGCTACTCTCAGCTGGTCAAACAAATCATCAATCCTGGGTAGCGGATACTTATTCTTCACGGTGACTTCATTGAGTGCACGGTAGTCAATGCACATCCTGAAACTCCCGTCCTTCTTCTTGACGAACAAAACTGGCGCTCCCCACGGCGACGAACTCGGTCTGATAAATCCTTTCTCCATTAACTCTTTGTGAAATCATATGCTAAAAAATTGGCTTAGAATTGAATTTGCAAAAATATGCTTGTTCATGTGTTGTGACAATTTGACAAGAAACAGTAAGTTTCGCTTTGGCGCCGGACCAAACTTAAAGAAAACAGTAAGTTTCCCATGTACAACGGACCAACTTTCTTGGTCCTTTGTAAACATGCTTTTGACAACCTCATTCCCCCATGTACAACGGACCAACTTTTTTGGTCCTTTGTAAAACATGCTTTTGACAACCTCATTCCCCCATGTACAACGGACCAACTTTCTTGGTCCTTTGTAAACATGCTTTTGACAACCTCATTCTCCCATGTACAACAGACCAACTTTTTTGGTCCTTTGTAAACATGCTTTTGACAACCTCATTCCCCCATGTACAACGGACCAACTTTCTTGGTCCTTTGTAAACATGCTTTTGACAACCTCGTTTTCCCATGTACGCATGCACCAACTTTTTGGTCTGTCGTAAATGTGTTTTTGAAGGTTGTTGTGCCAAACCAAGTTATTGAAAAACAGTAAGTTTTACATGTACGCCGGACCAAATTTTTTGGTCCGTCGTGAATGGGTTTTTGAGTGATTTTGAGATTGAATTTTGATTTTGATTTTGAGATTATGAAATTTGTGAGAATTTCATGATGCTTATTTTGAAGTGGATTTTATGCAATGCTCGTGTGAGTAGTTGCATGGATTAATGTGAGTCAAGTCGTGGACTTGTGCTCGGAATTGTTTTGTGGTTTGTTCATGTGCAGGTATTGCTCGAAGACGAACGTGGTCGATGACGGACCGGAACTAGGTTCATGGAGGAGCCGAGGTTCGGGACTAGGTTCAGGGAGGAACCGAGGTCTTGGTGGTCAAGGATGTCATGCGGACGTTCGGGCTAAGAGAATGGTGCACATGAAGAATGGTTAGTCACGTGAGAATGGCAGGAGGTCATTCGCGTGCAAAGTGTTAGTCACGTGAGTATGGCAGGTGGCCATACGCGTGCAAAGTGTTAGTCACGTGAGTATGGTAGGGTTGCCATACGCGTGCAAGAGTTGTATTCGGCCAGGTTGGGCCAAGAGGAGTTGTGTTGAATACGGACTCCTTCTAGATTAGGAATTGTATTCAGAACTCCTTGTGTTTTGCTCCTTTAAATAGGAGGGGTGTCTCCTGTTGAAGGGCAATCCAACCAAGTAGAGCTGAGCGCATCAAGCTTTGAGCTTGGTTTTAGGGTTTGTACTCTTTTGATAAGAGTATTTTAGACAAGAAATAAAGATCAATTCTTCCAAGATTTTTGCGTGCTACAGTAACCACGTCGCTACAAAGATTTTCTGCTTTGGTTCTTGTTTGCATGCTTGTTCTAATTCTAGA
Organism: Rhipidocladum racemiflorum; assembly: GCA_036346355.1. Classification (NCBI taxonomy): domain Eukaryota; kingdom Viridiplantae; phylum Streptophyta; class Magnoliopsida; order Poales; family Poaceae; genus Rhipidocladum; species Rhipidocladum racemiflorum. Next base: position 8,678,666 of record CM070576.1, on the reverse strand, counting down.
TTGGTTTTGATCGTTGAGTTTCATCTTGATTTGATCCATCAAAACCGTTCTAGGATATTGATTTAGAGTTTCTCAAAGTCTAGTTGATTAATCTTTTGAAGATCTTGTTTAATCTTGAAGTTTTGATTAGATTGATTCTCGTCAAGTTCTGGATCAGCAAGCTTGCGAAGCTCATAACTTTTGATCCGTAAGTCCGATCGAGCTGATTCTTTTTGGGTTCGATTTGTATTGGAATCTAGTTTCTTGTGTCCAAATTTCAGATCGTTTCGACGGTTGGATCTCTGGGAATTCTCGTTTTACCAAACCTCTGTTATTTTGTTTTTTTCGAAAACGAGGCAATTATTTGGTTCTGTTTTGGGGTGAACTTTTAATAGGTCAAGAATTTGGTTTTAGCTTCCACAATCATTCACCCCCTCTGATTGCTATATTCGTATACTTGATCCTACAAGTGGTATCAGAGCAAGGTTTTCTAATCTATCTTAACCGGTGATTAGATTAATGGATCGCTATTCGACAAAACCGTGTGTTCGATGGTGTAGATTTTCAGTTTTGGAAGGCCAAGATGGAGGCATTCATCCAAGCACAAGGCTTCACAATTTGGGAGAAGGTGTACAAGCCATACCAAGTCCCTGCAAACGACAACGTCAACGACACCAATCGCACACATGTTGAAGCAAACAGCAAGGCGCGCAACTTGATTATCCAAGGCTTGGGACGCAGCGACTTTGATCGTGTGGTTCATCTTCGATCCGCATATGAGGTATGGAAATCTCTCTGTGATTACCATGAAGGTTCTAATACTGTGAAAGAGGTTCGCCAAGACATCTACAAAAAGGAGTACATGCGATTCGAGATGAAACCGAGTGAGTCGGTAGATGACTTCTTTGCACGTTTTAATAAGATTCTTAGCAATTTGCGTGCTGTTGGAGTTAGCTTTGATGATGCTGCTAATGCTAGACAATTGCTTAGTGCTTTGGACATGTCGGTGTGGGAGATGAAAGTAACATCTATACAAGAATCTACTACCATGAGTACACTTACTTTAGATGTTCTTTATTCTAAGTTGAAAACTCATGAGTTGGATGTTCTTGCCAGGAAGGGTAACATTAAATCAATTGCTTTGATCTCTAACCCTAACATGTCAAATGCAAATTCTTCTTCTAGCTTTGCCTTGTCCTCCTTGTCTTCTTTAACAGATGAACAAATTGAAGAATTTCCTGAAGAAGACTTGGCACTACTCTCTTCTCGCTTTAACAAAGCTTTGCAGAATGTGAGAATGAGAAAGAGAGGTGGTCCTCCAAGGTGCTATGAGTGTGGTGATCTCAACCACATGAGATCAAATTGTCCAAAGCTTGCAGGTAAAGCATCATGGGAGGAAAAGGACAATGACAGAAGAAAAGAGAAGAAGAAGTTCCTTTCAAGTGATAGAAAGAAGAAAAGCTTCATCAACCGCAAAGTGATCCACCGAGTTCTTTCCGCTCTTGAACAAGTCAATTTGAGCGATGTGGATTCGGAGAGCAGCGAGGACGATGCAACTCCAAGCAAACATGATTTGGTGGGACTGTGTCTCATGGCAAGCAGCAAGGATAGCTTCACCGAGGACGACCACGACAGCGACTTCAATGAGGTAGATCCTTCTTATGATGAATTAGCTATTGCTGTTGCTCGTCTTGGAAAATTGCTTGACAAACGTGATAAGAAAATTAAGAAACATGATTTCATTGTTGAATCATTGAATGCTGAAATTGCTAGACTTAAAACCTTGATTCCTAGTGATGATACTTGCAAATCATGTGACTTAATTTACAATGAGCTCACCTTGCTTAGGAAAGAACATGCTCTTTTGTTGCATCTAAATGAGAAAAATGAGAAACATGTTGTAAATGCTAGCTGTTCCACTGATGATTTGCATAGTCCAACTTCTTGTTCTAAATGCTCAACTCTTGAATTAAAATTGAAAGATGCAAATGCTAGGGTTTCTCAAATGACAGATACTTTGCTTACTCATGAGGTTCTTTCATGCTCTACTTGTCGTAAACAGAAAGGGAAGGTCAATATTCCTTGCAATAATTGTTTAACTCTTGCTAAGAAAGTTGATTACTTGCAAAATTCTTTGGAACGTTTCACTAATGGCAAGAAAAAGTTGAACATGATTTTGGATCAATCTAAGGTTAGCACAAACAAGAGAGGTTTAGGTTTTGATCCTTATGCCACATATGAAACTAAACCTCGTGACCGTTGTTCGTGCTCCTTGCAAAATTGAGTTATCTAATGAGCCTAAGAAAATTGCTTTTCAATCTGCTGGTTTTTTTTATGATGAATGCAAAATGTGCTTCTACTGTTAAAGCCAAACTTCATGCTAAGTACACTTGCACTCATTGTGGTAGAGATGGACATCTAGTAGATTTTTGCTTTAGACTAGCCAGACAGCAAAGGAAAGAAATGACTAAGGCTAGGTCTAACTTCAGAAGAGCACACTTTGCTTCTCACTATGCGCCTAGAGTGTTGAATACACCTTCTGGTCCTATAAACATGAGAAAAGGAAATGCTGATTTTTGCATAAAAATTCTCGTGTTGTGCCTCTTTGTTGGCGTCGTGTGTCTCAAGATCGATTCCCAAAAATCTCATTCCTAACCCCAAGATCGAGACTTCGACATGTTTTGTTGCTATGTAGGCTTCTCGCGAGGAAGGAGAACATATGGCTAGTGGATTCCGGATGCTCACGCCCACATGTCCGGTGATAAGAATTGGTTCTCCTCCTCACTCGTGCATCTCGTCTTGAAAGTGTTACTTTTGGAGATGCTTCTTCCTCTTTTGTTGTGGCAAAAGGTACGGTAAAGGTAAGTGACAAGTTTATGTTCAAGGATGTGGCTCTTGTTGAAAATTTAAAATATAACTTGCTTTCTGCCTCTCAAATGCTTGATGAAGATCTTGAGATAAGCTTTAAGAAAAATGAATGCAAAGTGCTAGATGCTTCAGTGATCTTGTGTTCAAAATTTCTCGTTTTGGAAGAGTCTTTAAAGCTGATTTTGATGCATCACCTTCTTCTAAGCATAGGTGTCTAATTGCCAATGTTTCTAAAGATTTATTCTTTTGGCATCGTAGACTTGGTCATGTTGGTTTTGATCATCTTACTCGTGTAAGTGGTTTAGATCTTATACGTGGCTTGCCTAAGCTTAAGGGTGATAGCAATCTAGTATGTTCTTCTTGTAGACATGGTAAGATGATTGCAGGTTCACATCCACCTCTTACCATAGTGATGACAAACGCCCAGACAGCTTCTACATCTTGATACAGCTTGGACCATCTCGAGTCCAACTTTGGAGGCAAATGGTATGTGCTTGTGATTGTTGATGATTTTTCTAGATACTCTTGGGTATACTTTATGGCATCTAAGGATGAGGCTTTTAGTCATTTTAGAAGTCTTGTTCTTAGGCTTTCTATTGATCATCCAGGAGCTCTCAAAGCTATTAGAAGTGATAATGGAACTGAATTCAAAAATGCTTCTTTTGATTACTTTTGTCTTGAAAAGGAATTGATCATCAATTTTCATCTCCTAGAGTGCCTCAACAAAATGGTGTAGTTGAAAGGAAAAATAGAACGTTGGTTGAGATGGCTAGAACCATGTTAGATGAACATCACACTCCTAGAAACTTTTGGGCTGAAGCGATTTCAATCGCATGTTATGTTTCAAACCGTGTGTTTTTGAGATCAAAATTGGGTAAGACTCCATATGAGCTTCGGTTTGGACACAGGCCTACTGCTTCTCACTTTAGGTTTTTGGATGCAAATGCTTTGTCTTGAAATCTGGAAATCTTGATAAATTTGAAGCTAGATCAATGGATGGCTTTTTCCTTGGATATCCTGCTCATACTCGTGGCTATCGTGTGCTTGTTTTGGAGACTAACAAAATTGTGGAAACTTGTGAAGTTACTTTTGATGAGGCTAGTCCAGGCACTAGTCCAAATGATGCAGGTACAGACGCATATGTTCAGGGGGAGAAAATCTTTGAAGATAATGATGATGTTGAAGATGAGGTCTTGACTATTTCTAATGCACAACAAGTTGTAGCACCTTTGGCACCTACTACTACATCACCTACAGCTAACCATCCTCAAGCTACAACATCATCTGTACATGCTGAAAATGAAGAAGGAGAAGGAGAAGTCTCAAAAGCCAATGCTCCCTTGCACATTCAAAAAATGCATCCATCTGAACAAATGATTGGAGACCTAAATGAGAGAGTCACTCGATCCAGGTTTATTCATTCTGACACTCATGCTCATTCTGCTTTAGTTGCTTCTTTTGAACCCAAAGATATATCTCATGCATTATCTGACGAATCTTGGATCAATGCCATGCATGAAGAATTAGAGAATTTTGAACGAAATAAAGTTTGGAAACTTGTCTCACCACCTCCAGATTTTAATGTTATTGGAACTAGATGGGTTTTCAAAAATAAACAAGGTGAGAATGGTGTTGTTGTTAGAAACAAGGCTAGATTGGTTGCTCAAGGTTACACTCAAATTGAAGGCTTAGATTTTGATGAAACCTTTGCTCCTGTTGCTAGAATTGAAGCCATTAGAATCCTTTTAGCTTTTGCTGCATCCAAAGGTTTCAAATTGTATCAAATGGATGTGAAAAGTGCTTTTCTTAATGGCTACATAAATGAGGAAGTTTTGTCAAGCAACCACCTGGTTTTGAAAATCCAAAGTTTCCAAATCATGTGTTCAAACTATCAAAAGCTTTGTATGGTTTGAAACAAGCCCCTAGAGCATGGTATGATAGGCTAAAACCTTTTTACTTGAAAAGGGCTTTTTAATGGGAAAGGTTGACAAAACTCTCTTTACTCAAGCAAGGCAATGATCAACTATTCGCTCAGATTTATGTTGATGATATTATCTTTGGTGGTTCATCTCATGTTTTAGTGTCCGAGTTTTAAAACAATGAGGAAGGAGTTTGAGATGAGTATGATGGGTGAGTTGACATACTTTTTGGGATTTCAAATCAAGCAAACAAAGGATGGTACTTGTGTGCATCAAAGCAAATATACAAGAGACTTGCTACATCGTTTTGGGATGGAAAGCGACAAGCCGATCATGACACCTATGGAGAGCACTTGCGCACTTGACCCTGATGAAGATGGTGAACCGGTTGATCAAAAGGAATATAGAAGCATGATAGGTTCACTTCTGTACCTCACTGCATCAAGGCCAGATATACAATTTGCTGTGTGCTTGTGTGCTCGTTTTCAAGCTCCCCACGTGCTTCACATCGACAAGCTGTCAAAAGGATTTTCAGGTATCTTCATGGAACTCAAGATTTTGGCATTTGGCTTTCTGCTTCCTCATGCATTAGTTTGAGATCTTTTTCTGATGCTGATTTTGGAGGATGTAGAATTGATAGGAAGAGCACTTCTGGTTCATGTCACTTCTTGGGAAATTCTCTCATTGCATGGTCATCTAGAAAACAATCTTCTGTTGCACAATCAACTACTGAATCTGAATATGTGGCTGCTGCTAGTTGTTGTTCTCAAATTCTTTGGATAGTAGCTACACTAAAAGATTATGGGGTTAATTTGTATAGTGTTTCTCTTTTGTGTGATAACACTAGTGCAATTTGCATTGCTAAGAACCCCGTGCAACACTCTAGAACAAAACACATTGACATCAGATTTCACTTTCTTAGAGATCATGTTGAAAAAGGCAACATTGTGCTTCATCATGTGGATACTGAACATCAATTGGCAGACATTTTCACAAAACCTTTGTCTTCTTCTCGTTTTGCTTTTATTCGGGGAGAACTTGGGATTGTTCATCCAATGGGTTTGTTTTGAGGTGGAGTTTCCTTGCCAAGTTCTTTCACTTAATGAGCTCACTTTATCATATTTCTTTATATGTTATGTAATTGAGCTAATATATGATAATCTAATTGTCTCACTTGAACTAAAAATGACATTGCGGAATTCCCTGGACTGATTGCCTATAGCTAAATACTCTGTGATATCTCACTCTTCTAGGCTTGATATTGAATCCTCTTGACAAATTTGGGCTATGAAGCAAGTGTGGTTTCAACTTTACTCTTTCCTAAGACCTTTTAATCACTTTTGCATGTTTATAATCAAAGAAAAATGAAAAGAAAAGGGAATCAATAAAAAGGGTTGTTAAAAGCAAAAGCCTCAAGTTTTGAGCTTCAGGATGCTTTCCTAAAAGATAAGATGTATGCTTCAAGCATGCCATTCCCTCAAAAGACAAGATGTATGCTTCAAGCATGCCACTCCAAGGAAATAAAAGAAGTATGCTTCAAGCATGCCACATGCGCTTTTTGTTTAAAGATTAAATTGGGAGTTGAAACTACTTGCTCGCCTCGATTTGTTATTTGCTTCAACTTTGAGCCTTTGTTTTTCTACTAAAGGTTTTTGCTTAGTACTTGGCTATAGTTGACTGAATTGAGGTTGAGATGCATGTCATTCCCTAACTTGTTAAAATCACATCAAGATCATGTATTTTGCATAATATATGATATATAAGGTTATATGATCGAATGAGCTCATCTTTTCCTATCTTGGCACCCCTTGTTTCTCTTTGTGAAATCTTTGTTTCAGGAAAAATTTTGAACCTGTTCTCTCTTTTACTCTTGATGAATCCATTGTCAAAGGGGAGAAATTTGGAAATCATTGAAAAGTTTAAAGAAAAAGGAGAGTTGTTAAATTTCAGAATTTTGGGAGAAGTTTGGAGAATTTTTGAAATTTTTGGGCGCATTGCACATTCACACACATTTTCATTCTCGTGGGGAGATTTTGTTTTGCTTTTTGGTCAAAGGGGACTTCTGTGTTTTCTTACCTTGGTCTTTGATCCTTTGGATTTCAAAATCTTTTGTAAAGTAAATGCCAAATGATTCAATTCTAAGTGGTGTTGCCAATGTTTTCATCAAGGGGGAGATTGTGAAATCATATGCTAAAAATTGGCTTAGAATTGAATTTGCAAAAATATGCTTGTTCATGTGTTGTGACAATTTGACAAGAAATGTAAGTTTCGCTTTGGCGCGGACCAAACTTAAAGAAAACAAGAAGTTTCCCATGTACAACGGACCAACTTTCTTGGTCCTTTGTAAACATGCTTTTGACAACCTCATTCCCTGATGTACAACGGACCAACTTTTTGGTCCTTTGTAAAACATGCTTTGACAACCTCATTCCCCCATGTACAACGGACCAACTTTCTTGGTCCTTTGTAAACATGCTTTTGACAACCTCATTCTCCCATGTACAAATGCACCAACTTTTTGGTCCTTTGTAAACATGCTTTTGACAACCTCATTCCCCATGTACAACGGACCAACTTTCTTGGTCCTTTGTAAACATGCTTTTGACAACCTCGTTTTCCCATGTACGATGCACCAACTTTTGGTCCGTCAGAAATGTGTTTTTGAAGGTTGTTGTGCCAAACCAAGTTATTGAAAAACAAGAAGTTTTACATGTACGCCGGACCAAATTTTTTGGTCCGTCGTGAATGGGTTTTTGAGTGATTTTGAGATTGAATTTTGATTTTGATTTTGAGATTATGAAATTTGTGAGAATTTCATGATGCTTATTTTGAAGTGGATTTTATGCAATGCTCGTGTGAGTAGTTGCATGGATTAATGTGAGTCAAGTCGTGGACTTGTTCTCGGAATTGTTTTGTGGTTTGTTCATGTGCAGTATTGCTCAAGACGAACGTGGTCGATGACGGACCGGAACTAGGTTCATGGAGGAGCCGAGGTTCGGGACTAGGTTCAGGGAGGAACTGAGGTCTTGGTGGTCAAGGATGTCATGCGGACGCTCGGGCTAAGAGAATGGTGCACATGAAGAATGGTTAGTCACGTGAGAATGGCAGGAGGTCATTCGCGTGCAAAGTGTTAGTCACGTGAGTATGGCAGGTGGCCATACGCGTGCAAAGTGTTAGTCACGTGAGTATGGTAGGGTTGCCATACGCTGCAAGAGTTGTATTCGGCCAGGTTGGGCCAAGAGGAGTTGTGTTGAATACGGACTCCTTCTAGATTAGGAATTGTATTCAGAACTCCTTGTGTTTTGCTCCTTTAAATAGGAGGGGTGTCTCCTGTTGAAGGGCAATCCAACCAAGTAGAGCTGAGCGCATCAAGCTTTGAGCTTGGTTTTAGGGTTTGTACTCTTTTGATAAGAGTATTTTAGACAAGAAATAAAGATCAATTCTTCCAAGATTTTTGCGTGCTACAGTAACCACGTCGCTACAAGATTTTCTCGCTTTTGGTTCTTGTTTGCATGCTTGTTCTAATTCTAGATTGGTTTTTGATCGTTGAGTTTCATCTTGATTTGATCCATCAAAAACCGTTCTAGGATATTGATTTAGAGTTTCTCAAAGTCTAGTTGATTAATCTTTTGAAGATCTTGTTTAATCTTGAAGTTTTGATTAGATTGATTCTCGTCAAGTTCTGGATCAGCAAGCTTGCGAAGCTCATAACTTTTGATCCGTAAGTCCGATCGAGCTGATTCTTTTTGGGTTCGATTTGAATTGGAATCTAGTTTCTTGTGTCCAAATTTCAGATCGTTTCGACGGTTGGATCTCTGGGAATTCTCGTTTTACCAAACCTCTGTTATTTTGTTTTTTTCGAAAACGAGGCAATTATTTGGTTCTGTTTTGGGGTGAACTTTTAATAGGTCAAGAATTTGGTTTTAGCTTCCGCACAATCATTCACCCCCCCTCTGATTGCTATATTCGTATACTTCGATCCTACACTCTTCTAGCTGTTTCTTCATCTCTACCAACTCCTCGGTGGACATCCGATAAGGTCTCTTTGCTATCGGTGCTGTACCAGGTACAAGCTCTATCACAAACTCTATATCCCTGTCCGGTGGCATACCAGGTAGATCTTCAGGGAAAACATCTGGGTACTCATTCACTACTAAGACATCCTCTATGCTGATTACCTTGGTACTGTTAACCATCAACTGTCCATCCCTAACGTCAGTAGCTTGAAATTCCACTTTCTTTCCACATGGGCTCTCAACTGAGATAGTTCTTCTTCCACAATCCAATACGGCCTTGTGCTTGGATAACCAATCCATTCCCAAAATAACATCTAAGGTCTGGGTCTCCAAAATAATAAGGTTCGCTAGGAACTCTATTCCATCTATTAGTATTCTCACCCCGGAACATCCTACTTTCGTTCGGAGTTCGGAACCAGGGGTTTGAACTAAAAGCATGCATTTAAGCCTTGCAATCTCCAAATCATTTTTAGCAGCAAAGCCTTGCGAAACAAACGAATGCGAAGCTCCAGAGTCAAACAAAACTGCTGCAGGTACTGAGTTAACAAGTAACTTACCCAGTACGACGTCCGTAGCATTCTGCAGTGCATCTGCGGTGACATGGTTGACTCGGCCTCTCACCACAGTCTGGGGTGTGGCTCCTGGTGCTGGCGTCCTAGCTGGGGTGGTTCCTAGATTGAAGCGAACTGGGGTCACTCCTGCTGTCTTCTTTGGGCAGCTGTTGGCAAAGTGTCCTGGCTCGTTGCAGTTGTAGCAGCGTCTCACTGTTCCTTGTTGGCTGCCTGAAGCGGCGTTTCTAGCGGGGGCTGGGGTCTGGTAGTTCTGATTGACGGGTCTTGGTGCTGGTGACGGTGTCCTTGTTGCATTTTGTGGCTGGAATCTGAAAAACTGATTTGGTGCAACTCTCAGGCGCTGTTGCGTTCCCTGGCGTGATCCCTGCTGTTGCATCCTGCGCTTCCTATTCTCATCCAGTTCCTTGCGCTTTGTCCTCAAGAATAAGCGCCTTATTCACCAACTCTTGGAAATCTGGAAAGGTGTGGGTGATCAATCCCACCTGCAATCCCGAGTTAAGTCCTTCTTAAAACGACTGCTTGGCTTTATCTGTCGCTACATCCTCAAAGCGTAGCGAGCAAGCCGTGTGAACTTATTCGTATTCTGGCCACCGGTGATTACCTTGCCTCGATGCTCTGAACTCCTCCTTCTTAAGATCCATGATTCCTTCAGGCACGTGATAATCGACGGAATGCACCGTGGAACTCTTCCCACGTGATGTCACGAGGGTTCACTTGCGTGGCGCAGGTTCTCCCACCATTCGGCGGCTGTTCCTTCCAACTGATAAGAAGCGTAGAGTACCTTCTCATTTCCTATGCATTGAGCAATGTGTAGCTTCCTCTCAATTGACCTTAACCAATCATCGGCCTCCAACGGATTAGCATTCCCAGAAAAAGTGGGTGGATGAGTCCTCATGAACTCGGCGGCCTTGTATTCGGCGTTGTCCCCGATTGACTTGATTAGTCGTGGGCCTGAGCAGTGACGCTTTTGCATCTGTTGCATCATAGCATGCATCAATCGAGTTTGAGCAATGAGGAAAGCTCAAATTCTGCATATTCAAATGGCGGCCGGTGCACCATCATTGGGGTTTTCTGTTGGCGAGAACCACTTCCACTCGCCTCCAAGGTTTCATGGTGTTCACCATCTGTCGATTTGCTCTAGGTTTTAGAGATGAGAGGGAAACAAGAATAGACAAGTAATATGGAACTTATGCGGGGCGAAAGGTGTAACTTTAAGGTCTAACTTTATTATTTTAATCAATAGTATCTTGGTATGGTCGCTTACAATGCCTAAGGGCCTTGCAACACATACTGCACACTCAGCAAACAATGAAAATCCAAATCGAACTAACACTGTAGTCTAACGCCTAAAGGGTGACTCTTTATTCTAAGACGCGACTCGGCGAAGGAGTCTCTCTATAAAACCTGCGCTCATTCATCGAGAAAACCTCCACGGCCTGGGTACGGATGCTGCGGCATAGGCGCGAAACGATTGCCATGTCCAAAGAATCGTGTCATCTGTGGTAGTCGAAGAAGCGATGTCCTCATCGAGATCTCGACTCCTCTGGATCTGGCTCGTGTAGCTCGAGTAATCGGCTCAGTTACGGTCCGTACAAAGCCATCTCCAACTCGTCAATCCTTCGCAGAAGGTGTGACACATACTCTTGAGCTTCCCGCCATCTCGTTTCTTCTCTGCCGTGATCTCCTTGCGGGCCTTCGTAGCTCTTTGCTTGTATCGCCGAGTACATCCTCCTGGCGACAACAAGTCGTGCTAACCGTGGTGACCATGGCATCCTCATCCTGAATCGCCTTCGGGTCAAGAAGGTTATTGCTGCGCGTGTGATAACGGAACACCGTGCTCTCCAACTCTCTAGCGTAGATACGGGTAATGTGCCGCATTGCTCGTCGTGATACTTCTTGGATACCCATCTGCATTGTAGACCTCCTGGCAGTGCAGTGTATCGGGCGATTGCCTGGGCCCTTCTTCCTAGCAGGTACCACAATCTTCACGTCACAAGCCTTGATCAATCCTGCTTGTCTGATTACTTCCACTTAGTATTGCGGCTTCTCAAAATCTCCAAGAGTCTGTAGCATACGCCAAAGTTCTGCGGCGTGACCAACCTCCAGGTCGACGTAGTTGAACTCTCCCTCCATCTGTCACAAGAGTGCTCACGTAAGAACTCGAAATTTTTAAATCGTGACGAGGTAAGGAAAAATTCAGCAAGAGACAAGGAAAGAGAGAAGGGGGTAAGTCGAGATATCATTTCTTATCTTGACAACCTTTTAGCTTTTAGAAAATAGGTTTTAACCTCTCTACGACCATTCTGGCTAGGGTTGAGCCTACGGTCAGTATGGCTCTGATACCACCTCTGTCGGGACCCCGAATTTGCAAATTCGGACCCTCTGTGTATTCAGCACTAGTCCAGGAACGCAGCTTAGTGCACACGCCTTAACATCGGTAAATATCACAATCATACCACTTTCGATACTAATAAAGTACTTTATTTAAATAACTAAATCGGTTGCTTGACCTTATGGCCAAGTTACAAATATACGCCGCAAGGCGAAACTTATTAAGAGAGAAATAATAGCAAATGAAAAATAAGATAACCGTGGCGCCATCCAAGATACCACAGCAACCGATCGGCTCGCTCCCTAAGTAGACGGTTCCTCTTGGAGCTCCTCCTCCAAAGCTGGTGTAGTCTCCTCTTCAACTCGGTGTTGTATTGTGGCAAGGGTGAGTACTTGGTACTCGGCAAGTCATGCTGCAGAATGCAGCTAATATACTACATGCATGGCTTAATACAAAGGAGTGGCTCAAGGTATTTTTGGCAAAGAAATGACATTTAACAAGTATCCTAAGTAGATTCGAAAGCAGTAGAAACAAGTAAAGCATAGATAACTTTTCAAGGAGTTTAGTAAGCATCTTTCCCATCTTAATCCACATTTCCATCAATATCATTATTAATCCAACCCAACCTTTCAGATCCAAGTTATTTTTGAGAAAATCTAACCCTTGACTGTAATTCCCGAGCGATGTCCAATACCGCGGACACGGCTATTCGAATAGATTCTACACTCTGCAGAGGTTATGCACTTTACCCACAAGATACAGTCAAACACCACAAAGGCGAGTTCCCGTAACAATGTCTTTCGGAAACTTCTAACAATACAAGTGGTCCTCCCCGGTTGTTGCAAACTAACCCTTCCCTTAGCTAAGGCGAAGTTTAGGCCAACCAACCGTTAGATGGGTACCTGGCCTCAGCCCCGGTACGCTCCCCCGTACAACTTACACAAAGGGTGTAGTTGACCTCCTGAGGTCCCACAGGTACGTTATTAGCAACTTAATCAACTAGGTCCGTCCCATTACAGACATGTGGTTGCACGTTAGACCCAGTTCAAAGGCTTGCAAGGTGAAGTCCTTAGGGTGACCAGGGCAAGACTACCCGAAGAACCAAATCAACATCCCCAGCGCCACAACTGGCCCACCTGATCATTCTTGCCACATGCCCCGGCCGAAAACTATTTACCAAAACCCCAGTTGATTACCATGCACCACGTGCCATCAACATCACATGATACCTTTCCAAAACAGGTTCAATATATCATTAAGTCAATATTAACATTTGATTGTCCAAAATCATGTCATGAGCACGAAAGGTGTCTAAGCAACATACTACAACAGTCTAATTTCCCATGTTGGCAATTTAATAATGTCCAACTAGTAAACCACAACTAGGGTGACAAGGGGTCATGGCACATATTTAAATAATCAAGGTGTCATACATCAAATTGGTATTTATCTATTCCCCCATATTTAAATAAAGTATTTCCTAATTGAACTAGCATGCAATAAGTTAAATCCAAAATAAGTTTCAAAATAGGATCAACATGGTCAAAGCACAACTTGCCTTCAAAAAGTACTTGTTCTTGGTCTTGAGTTGGATCCTGAGTCAATACTTCTCCTTCGAATCCTTCCGGCACTTCAACGTCTACTCGTAAAGCGTGCAAATAGCAATACACAAATAAACAATAGGCAAAAAGTGTCCAAACATCCAAATAAAATCAATAAATAGAGAGAACATAATTTTATGAATTTTTAGAAACTGGAATCGTCAAATTTGGAGTTAAAATGCAAAAGTTATAGCATTTTGAAGTTTAAATAATCAATTAAATAATATTACAGAGGAAAACTTTAGTCCAAAAATTAAATAAAATTCATAATTAGGTAGATCTCAATTTTATACAAATTTATAAATTTGAATCACTCAAATCGGAGTTGAAACGCAAAAGTTATAAGCGTTTGAAGTTTGAAACAAAATCTGAAATCATTATTTCGAATTAATAAATCATTTTCTTTTTCGGAAAATCATTTATTGCGTCAGCGAAGACACGTGGCAGCCTCTGATTGGTCTGCTGACGTCAGCCGGTCCATGGACTTGGTCCACGCTCGGCTCGGGTCTACCGTGGACTCGGTCCACGGCTCCTCGTGTCACTGACATGTGGGTCCCCCTCGGGTGACGTCACTGCTGACGTCAGCGGGGCTCAGCCCACGGTGCTGACAGGTGGGTCCTATGGGTGACGTCATTGCTGACGCCGCCGCGACGGCTCGATAGCTGGCCGACATGCGGGGCGCCATGACGTCGGCGTGACGTCATGGTGCGGTTTAGTCACGTCGGCCGACACGCGCGGACGGCGTGTCGGCGTCCATTACACGCGAGGGCGCTGATCGGCGGTCGCTTCCCGACACGCGTGGCACAATCTCGGCCGTTGATTTGAAATTCAACGGCCCGTATTGAATCTGGGTCTCACGCGTTTGGGTTAACGTTTGATCTCGACCGTTGGATCCGGATCCAACGGTGAGATTGGATCTTGAGATTTTGGGCGGGATCTCACCGGTGGGTGACGTGGCGTGATCTTGGACCGTATGATGAAGATCCAACGGCTCATGTGCTTGCAGGCGGTGATGGCGACACGGCGGAGCAGGGCCACCGGAGACGAAAACGACGACGAGCCTGACAGCGCTTCGGGGCCTCTCCGGCGGAGTGGGAGGTACCCACGAGTGCGCCTTGGCTTGAGGACTCGGGCCCAGGCTCCAACTCGGCGGAAGACGGGCGGCGGCGGGGCGAGGCAAGGACCGTGGCGGAGGCTTCTCCAACTACGGCGAGCAATAGTGAGTCGACAGCGGCGGCTAGGGCTAGGGCGCTTGGGGAAAACGACGCACGAGACAAGGGCGAACCTCGGGCGCGGGTTCGGGCATTAAATGCCGTCCCGAACGCCGAGATCCCCGCGGAATCCGTGGCGGAGCCGGTACGGACGGCGGGGTCCATTCCGAACACGGCGAGATGACGTGGACGCACGCGGGCCGTCCACGTGGCGCGATCGACGGCCGAGATTGGCTCGGGCGCGGCCGTGCCTAGCGCGGATTGATCCTGACCGTTGGATCTTGATCCAACTGCCGGATCTGATCTGGGGTTCAGACGCGGTTGGGTCAAGTCAAGTGGCGCAGCTGGCTCGGGTCGGACTCGAGTCCGACTCGGGTTCCGAATCGGTCGGATGAATAGTACTTGACCCAACTCAATTTCCAGCGATTTAATAATTAAAAAATAATTTCCAGAAATTCATTTAATTCATTGAAAATAGCAAAAGACTCAGAAAAATTCCAGAAAAATTCCGGAAAATATTTTAGGGTATTTGGGACTCAAATAAAATATTTCCAACAAAATTTTATTTGCAAAGTCTAATTCTTTAATTATTTCAAAATGGAATAAATTCAAATAAATTCCAAATAAATCCAAATAAATTCCAGAAAATTCCAAAAATTCACCAAAGTGCCAAATCACACATAGATTAGGAAATGCAAAATTTTGGGGTGTTACATTGGCTCACTACGCTCCTCAAGATGTAGCGACGGACAAGGCCAGATAGTCTAGTTTCATGAAGGGGTTGAATTCTGGACTGCAGGTGGGACTGGTTACCCACACATTTCCTGACTTCCAAGAGCTAGTAAACAAGTCTCTTATCCTGGAGGATAAGCGTAAGGAGCTGGAAGATAACCGGAAGTGCAGGATGGCACAGCAAGGAGCACGTCAAGGAGCTCAGCGGTTGAGGGTTACGCTAAACCAGTTCTTTAGATTCCAGCCGAAGAATGCGGCAAGGACACCATCGCCAGCACCGAGACCTGCTAGCCAGAACTACTAGACCCCAGCACCGGCCAACAACGCCGCTACAGGGAGTTAGCAGAGCATAGTGAAATGTTGCTACAGATGCAACGAGCCATGGCACTTCTCTAATAATTGCCCTAAGCGAGGAGGGGGTGTGACGCCTGTTCGCCTCAACCTTGGGACTACGCCTACATGAACGCCCGCACCAGGAGGAAACCGTGGAGCTGCTCAAGCTGGAGCCGCACCCCAAGCAACGATGAGAGGTTGGATCAATGACATCACCGCTAATACAGTTCAGAACACGTCGGACGTCGTACTAGGTAAGTTACTGGTTAACTCACTACCTGCAACAGTTTTGCTTGATTATGGAGCTTTGCATTTGTTTGTTTCTCGAAGTTTTGCTGCTAATAATGATTTGGAGATCGCGGATCTTAAATGCATGCTTATAGTTCGAACCTCTAGATTGGAACTCTGATCTAAAATAGGATGTTCTGGGGTAAGACTATTAATAAATGGGGTAGAGTTCTTAGCGAACCTCATTATACTGGGTACCCAAACCCAAGATGTTATACTGGGAATGGATTGGTTGTCCAAACACAAGGCTGTGTTAGACTGTGGATGAAGAATAGTATCAATAGAAAGCCTAGATGGCAAGAAAGTGGAGTTTCAAGCAACCGCCGATCAAGATGGACAACTGATGGTTAATAGTGTGAAGACAGTCAGCATTGAAGATGTACCAGTGGTCAGTGAGTTCCCGAATATTTTTTCTGAAGATTTACCTGGTATGCCGCCAGATAGAGATATTGAATTTGTGATCGTGTTAGTACCTGGTACAGCCCCAATAGCCAAGAGACCTTATCGGATGTCTACCGATGAGTAACTAGAGATGAAGAAGCAGATCGAGGAGCTGATGGAGAAAGGATTCATAAGACCTAGTTCATCGCCATGGGGAGCGCTAGTATTGTTTGTCAAAAAGAAGGATGGAAGTTTTCGTATATGTATCGATTATCAAGCACTCAATGATGTGATGATAAAGAACCAGTATCCATTACCCAGGATCGATGATTTGTTTGATTAGTTAAGAGGAGCTGAAATTTTCTCCAAGATTGACCTTCGATCGGGATATCATCAACTGGAGATTCGATCTTTGGATATACCAAAGACTGCATTTTCGTTGAGATATGGACATTATGAGTTTACAGTCATGTCCTTTCGTCTGACAAATGCACCTGCATATTTCATGAACCTGATGAATAAAGTTTTCATGAAATACCTAGATAATTTTGTTGTCTTGTTCATAGATGACATACTTGTTTACTCTAAGACGAGAGAAGAACACGCCGAGCATCTGGGGGTAGTTCTTGAGAAGTTGCGAGAGCAGCAGTTATTTGCTAAGTTTAGCAAATGTGACTTTTGGAAGAGTAAAGTAGAATTTCTCGGACATGTGATGATCGCAGAAGGAGTCGTAGTTGACCCGAGTAAAGTGGAAGTAGCTTTACATGGGAGCAACCAAAGCCAGTGACCTAGATCCGCAGTTTTCTTAGAATGGCAGTTTTCTTGGAATGGCAGTGACCTAGGCCCCTTACGCAATTGGAGAAGAAGGAGAAGAAGTTTGCATGGACGCCAGAGTGTGAGAAGAGCTTCCAAGAGTTGAAGAAGCAATTAACATCAACGCCAGTGTTAGTCTTACCCGATGTGCACCAGAATTTTGATATTTACTGTGATGCATCACGCCAAGGACTTGGATGTGTGTTGATGCAGAACAGAAAGGTAGTCGCTTATGCATCAAGGCAGTTAAGGCCGCATGAGGAGAATTACCCGACGCACGACTTGGAGTTAGCTGCTGTAGTGCATGCTCTGAAGTTGTGGCGCCATTACCTCATTGGGAATAGATGTGAAGTATATACAGACCATAAGAGTCTCAAGTACATCTTCATCCAATTGGACCTGAACATGAGGCAAAGGAGATGGTTGGAGTTGATCAAGGAATACAATGTCAGAATCGATTACCATTCGGGCAAGGCTAATGTAGTAGCCGATGCATTGAGTCGAAAGAGTCACACTGCGAATATGCTAGTAGGAGGAGGTCAAGCCGAGCTATGTAAGGAGTTTCAGAGGATGAAGCTAGAAATGGTACCTGAAGGATTTCTTGCAACCTTGGAAGTAAAGCCTACCTTAGAAGACCAGATCCGAGGAGGACAGAAGGATGACGATAAGATCCGCAAAATAAAGTTCGAGATGGCAGAAGGCAAGGCTAAGGACTTCAGGCTGGATAAGCGGGGTACATTGTGGATTAAAAACTGCATCTATGTGTCGAACAATAAAGAACTGAAACAATTGATTCTGGAGGAAGCCCATGACTCCAAGTACTCAATTCACCCGGGAAGTGCCAAGACGTATCAGGACTTGAAGGAGAGATTTTTGGTGGCCGAGCATGCAGCGTGAGGTTGCCGAGCATGTTGCTTTATGCGACATATGTCAAAAGGTAAAGGCAATGCAACAGAGGCTAGCTGGATTGCTACAGCCACAAAAAATACCTGAATGGAAGTGGGAGGAAATCGGTATAGACTTGACTACCAGTTTGCCTAAAACTCAGAGTGGATACGATTCTATATGGGTCATAGTGGATCGTTTGACCAAGGTTGCACATTTCATACCCATGAGGACCACTTATTCTGGAGACCGATTAGTAGAATTGTATATGTTAAGGATTGTCAAAGAAGATTATATCAGATCAATGTACCCAATTCACCTCAAGATTCTGGAATAAGCTGCATGAAGCTATGGGGACCCATTTGAACATCAGTATAGCTTATCATCCCAGACGGATGGACAGACAGAAAGAGTCAATCAGATTCTGGAGGATATGCTGCGAGCTTGTGCTCTAGCATACGCTACCTCATGGGACAAGTGTTTGCCGTACGATGAGTTTAGCTACAACAATAGTTAACAAGCCAGTTTACTGATGTCACCAATTGAGGTGTTGTATGGTCGACCCTGTCGGACACCTTTGAATTAGAATAAGATAGATGAGCGCCATGTCTTTGGACCGAATATTCTCCAAGAAACTGAAGAGCAGATTGCCATGATCCGGAAAAGATTGAAAATAGCTTAGTCAAGACAAAAGAGTTAAGCCGATAATCGTCGCCGAGAGCTGAGCTTTGAACCGGAGGATTTCGTATACCTCAGAGTTACACCTCTCAAGGGAGTTAAAAGATTCCATGCCAAAGGGAAACTCGCACCACGCTATATTGGACCATTTAAGATTTTGAGCCGCAGAGGTGAAGTGGCTTATCAACTAGTGTTGCCACAGTCGTTGGCGGGAGTACATGATGTGTTCCATGTGTCACAATTGAAGAAGTGTATTCGAGTGCCAGATGAGCAAACACCTTTAGAATCGGTCGAGCTGTAAGAAGATCTAACGTACAAGGAGCACCCTGTGAAAATTTTGGACACAATGGATCGAGAGACAAGAAACAAGTCAACCCGTTTCTGCAGAGTACAGTGGAGTAACCATTCAAAAAGTGAAGCGACTTGGCAACGAGAAGAAGATTTGAAGAAAGAGTTTCCGAACCTATTCCTTAGTTAGCCCTGAATCTTGGGGTCGAGATTCTGTCAAGGGGGGGGGTTGTAACATCTCAAATATGTGCTTTTATTTAATTTATTAAGTTATTTGAATGTTAGGAATTTACTGGAATTTATTTGGATTTAATTTGAATTTTTTTTAAAAAAAATTAAATATTTAAAATTTATTAAATATTTAAAATTTTAATTATTTTTTATAAAAATATTTAAAATTTTTGTAAAATTAAATATTTAAAATATTTATAAAATTTTTGTTGGAAATATTTCATTGGAGTCCAAAATATCTCAAAGTATTTTCCATAATTTTTCTGGAATTGTTTTGAGTACTTAGCTATTTTTCTCAATTTATTTGAATGTCTAGGATTATTTTAAATATTAAATCGCTGAAAAACCCTAATGGGTTTGTACTGTTGGACCAACCGAGTCAGACCCGAATCCGACCGAGTTCGACCGAGCTGGACCGAGCCACGTTCACGCGAGCAGTTGGATCGAGATCCAATGGCCACGATTGAGCCACGTGTACGCGTGCTCTGAACCGTTGGATCGAGATTCGGTGGCTGTGCCCGTGCTCGCATCTGTGCGTCACGGAGGCCATTGGATCGAGCCACGTGGATGGCATGGATCGCGCCACATCGCCCGACCGTATCCGAGCCAGACTCCGCCGCCACGTACTGGCCTCACCGCCGAATCCGCGTGTATCTTGACGTCCGAGCCGGTATTTAATGCGTGGGTGCGTGCCCGAGGATCAGCTTCACCTTGCGTACCTTTTGCCCTACCCGCCGCCGCCCGAGGAGCCCAGCCATGCCCACGATTGCTCACCGTAGTGTTTTAGGGTTAGCTTTGCGTTTTTGCTTCGTTCCGCCACCGCCCGTCGTCCTCCGCTGTGTTGGTGCCCAGTTTCGAGACCGTTGCGACGAGGCGCACCTGGGGGTAGCACGCACTTCGCCGAAGGATGCTTGGAACACCGTTGCCGTGGTCATCGTCTTCCTCTCAGGCCAACTCTGCTCCGCCGTGCCATTGCCGAACCCGCGAGCTCTACCAACCGTCCGATCCAGATCCGACGCACACCGTACGTCCACGTAGCCGATCCACTGATTTCATCGGATTAGATCTCAACTGTAGGATCTAGATCGTATGGTTAGGGTTAGATCTAGTGTTACTGCTTAGATCTATTAGCAGCCGTTAGATCTAGCTCCAACGCACTAGATTGAGCCACATAGATCACTATTGCACCGTGCTAGATTAGATCTCAGTTGTTAGATCTAGATCGTACGGTCAGTATGGGTTCGTGTTGTAGCGCTAAATGTAATCATGGCCGTCCGATCAAGATCATACGGTGTAGATCGTGCCACGCGTCAACCACCGGGTCATGCCACGTCGCTCCCATGATGTGGTAAAACCCGATCAGATCTCAACCATCCGATTCAAATCGAACGGTCCAGATAAACCGCGTAGATCCAAAAAGTGCGGGATTAGATAGTGCCACGTCGCGAAAAGCCGAAGCGACGCAGTCAGCACGGTCTTCGCTCGGTCGTCGCTGACGTCATGCGTGACGTCAGCGTTGGGCCCGCATGTCGGTGGCTCATCCCACCGTGCGACAACGTCAGTTGTGACGTCATGCTGACATCATGTGGGGTCCAGCTGTCAGACCGTTCAGCCGAGCGGTGATGACGTCATTAGTGGGGCCCACGTGTCAGTGACACTGTTCCCGTGGATCGGGTCCACGATGGACCAAAACCGAGCCGTGGACCGAGTTCATAGACCAGATGATGCAAGCATGACGTAATAAATCAATTTTTATTTAGAAAAATAATTCAGTGGAAAATGAATTTCCGTGCTGAAGTCAGCTGACGCCATATTTCCGAATTTCCCGTAAAAAAATAAATGTAATAGTTCGGTTTATTCTTTTAATTTATTTTTCAAACTTCAAACGGCTATAACTTTTGCGTTTTAACTCCGATTGAGGCAATTCCAGTTTCCAAATTTTTGTAAAATCGAGCTCTATTTAATGGTGAATTTTATTTGATTTTTGGACAAGAGTTTTTCTCTGTTTTTATTTATTTGTAGTTTAGTTATCCGATACGAGTAGACGTTGAACTGCCCGAAGGCTTCGAAGGAGAAGTTTTGACTCAGGAGCAAGTTCAAGACGAGGAACCCGTACTCTTTGAAGGCAAGTTATGCTTTGACCATGTTGATCCCACTTTTGAAACTATGTTTATTTAAATTATTGCATGCTAGTTTAATTAAAATTCTTTTGAATAATTAAGGGAATATTTATGTGACCTGTCTGATTATGCCACCTTGTCGATAATAATTGTATGCCATGAATCATTTTTCACCCTAGGATGTGGAATATTAGTTGGACATTAATACTTGGCCAACATGGGTTAATTAGAACGTAGTTAGCCTGCTTAGCCATGCAATCGTATTATTGATATAATTTTGAATATCGGAAATTAATCTTGACTTAATGAGAGATGGAACATGTTTTTGGAAATTGTAACATGCGTTATTGATGATGTTGATGGCACGTGGTGCATTGTAATCAATTGGGTGACAAAATGATTTAGATTGAGGCAAGTGGCAAGATTGTTTCGGGTGGGCCATGAATGGCACCGGGAAGGTCGTATATGGTTTTGTTAGTTTTTGGATGCTTGTGACACTTGGGGTAGTTTTGCCTTAGTTAACCTAAGAACTTAACCTTGCAAGCCTTTAAACTGAGTTCATCATGCAACCACATATCTGGAATGGGATAGACCTAGTCGAGTAGGATGCTAATAACCTGCATGTGGTACCTCAGGGTGTCAGCTATACTTAGGTTTAGTTTTACGGGGGAGCGTACCCGGGCTTTGGCTGGGTACCCATCTAACAGCTTGTCCTAGACTTCGCCTTTGCTAAGGGAAGGGATGGTGATCAACGACCGGGGAGGTTCACTTGTTAAGTTGGAAGTTTCCAAAAGTCTTTATTACGGTCACTCGCCTTGGTGGTGTTTGATGGTATCTTGTGGGTATAACCTATTCGAATAGCCAAGTCCACAGTATTGGACACTGCTCGGTGATTACAGTCAAGGTTTAGACTTTCATGAAAATGATTGTGGTTACATGGTATGGATTTGATAAACTTGCTTTAGGTTGATAAACGCTTTACTTGTGAAATTGTTTATGAAGTTATTATTGCTATTACTGTGCTTTACTGCAAATGAACCATCTTGGCCTATGCTTTGTAATAAGCCATGCATGTAGAATATTAGACTACATTTGGTGCATGACTTGCTGAGTGCTTTAAGTACTCACCCTTGCCACAATACAAACATCAGTTGAAGAAGAGTCGACGCCAGCTTTGGAGGAGGAGTTCCAGGAGGAGCTGACGAACTAGGGGCGAGCCCAGTCAGTTGCCTGTGGCCTATTGGTTGGCACCACGTGTTTCTTTATTTTCCGCTGCAAATCTATTTGAGTAAGACTTAAGCCCTGCGAGGTGTACTTTTGTAACTTAACCATAAGGTCGAGCAACCGGTTATATTTCCCTTTCAATAATGTACTTTACTATTTCGTTGAGTATGATTGTGGTATTTACCGATGTTGAGACTGTGTGCACTAGCGTGATCCTAGACTACTACTGAGTGCACAGAGGGTCCGGATTTGCATATTCGGGTCCCGACAGGGTGGTAGGGGGTAAGATATGTAAAACATTGGGAAAATGACCCGCAATCCCCTAGACAGGTTTGGTCGGGAACATGACCGCCAGTATATGGCTGTGGGCGGGATCTTGTAGAACTCCTCCCATATAAAAGGAGGAGGACGAGATCAATGAAAGGGTGACTCTTCCGCCATGAGCTCAGCCAGCAAAGGGGGTGAGAGTCCCGATCGAGCTGCTCCAGGGAGCGTGAACAGAGCTATAGAAGGCTTCACATGCCCAGGGGTAGCCCTGTTTCCTGTATGTGAGGTTGTTCCCACGACATTAGATACACAATAGGACTGGCCAAGTGCTATGATAACTGCTCATATTACCAAATAGATTCATTCCATCGGTACTCAATCCAAATCTTACGTTCCTCCACTCAGGACCAAACTCCTCATATTTCCAATCAATGTTTATCCATCGAGCCGAATCAGCAGGGTGTCTCACCTTGCCATCTTCCTTTCGAGATTCATAATGCCAACGCATCAATTTTGCCTCTTTGTGATTTGCAAACAACCGCTCCAAACAGGGAATGATGGGCAAATATCACAATATCTTGGCCGGTGCCACTTTGTTCACATCTTCACCGTTGTTGTTTCGGCTCTTACGCTTCTTGTCATTACGCTCCTCTTTTTGTTTGTACCGAGGTACATCACAAACTAGACAAACACGCAGTTCCTCATGCGCATTGCGGTATAATATGCAATCATTCGGACATGCATATATACTTTCTATTTCCATTCCCATAGGACATAGTAGCTTCTTCGCTTCATAAATGCTTGTTGGCAACTCGTTCCCCTCTAGAAGCATATCTGATAGAAGAACTAAAAGTGCATTGAAACTTCTATCTATCCAACGTTGTTTTGCCTTCAGTTCGAACAATTCAAGGACTGAACCCAACTTGGTGTGTTCCGCTTTGTAACCCAAAAGCAAGGGTTTGGCATCATCTTCCATCAAGCTTTTAAATTGTTTAAACTCTCTTTCCGTGTAATTTTCCTCCCCATCCTGCAACATTTGATCTAAGTTGTAATCCTCAAACATATCACGCTCCAACTTGTGATCGGTTTCCTCAAACATTTTCTCTAAATTGTCCTCCTCTAGCATGTCTTCATTGCATACCGGAGGGGTACTATTTGTCTCCTCATGATGGATCTAATACGTGTAATTCCTCACGAAGCCACGCCGAATCAAGTGATCTTCAATTTGAGCTGAATTGTTAAATCTCCTGAGATTGGTGCAATCAATGTAAATACAATATATGAACATTACACCCCTCTTAACCATATCTTGTTCCGCAATTCTTATGAACTCCTTAACCCCCTATGAAATTCAGCACTCACATGGCTTTTTTTGATACATCCATTCTTCATGGTCCATCTACAATTAAACCACAAACAAAAAAATCAGAAAAAATGTGAGCAACATCTAGCTATTTCAAAGACTAAGGATATGTCTAATTAGGTTAGGTCCTAATCCCATTCGAGGATATGTGATTCAGGCAAGTTACTAGGGAGGATGCTGCTAAATCTTTCTCTAGAGTTATACAATAACTTAGGAACTTGCTCGAACCACATATCCTCAAACTGTCCAAAAAAACATGAACAATTCAAGACTGTTTATTTATAAATATGCTATTTTAGCATATTTATAAACAAACAACCTCGAACAGGAGACGCATAGGTTACGCAACATAAACTCTAGCAATGATCATATTAATTATAGAAACAATAATGACATGTAACACATTAACCAAATTAAAAATTATTTTAATTCCTAGTGTAATATTGAATGGATTTGTAGAAATGCTCACCTTTTAAAGGAAACCACAAATGAGGGTTTCAATTAACTTTACCCTCAATTAACTTTACCCTCAAACCACTATCTCCACGATTTCATAATTTCTCACCCATATTGTTTTCAACCATATCACTAATGACAGATAACACATTCACCAAATCAAAATCAAATGTATTCATGAAAAATTAGTTGAAGGGATTAGAAGGAATGCCCACCTTTTGATGAAAAGCCACAAATTAGGGAAAATAGAGGGGAAATCTCCTCAATCTAGGGCTTCAAATTACCCTCTTCACACACAACCTCAAGAATTTCATATTTTCTCACCCAAGCATAAATTTCAACCAGAGTATATATGTGTTTTTGAGGTGACAGCGGTATTTTTTGGCTCTAGAACATCAACGGAGGAGAGTTCATCATGAGGGTAAAAAAACCTAGCGAGGCTCATCACAGTCGGTTCTATACAAGAACCGATTGTGATGAAATCCTTAACGCAGTTGGTTCTAACTAGAACCGATTGTAATGGTGAGGGAGCCTCATCACTGTCGGTCCCTTCATATAATCGACACGGATAATATCACATTATCTATGTCGATTCTAGATAAGAACCGACTGTGATAATGTGGTCCCCCTAATTACAGTCGGTTTTTATCTAGAACCAACGCAGATATCCCCATCACTTCGTCTTTCCCACCAATTAAATAGATCAAACACAACATTCACACCTTTAGAACACACATCGACTCTTTGTCTTTCCCGATCAAACAGCATTCACACCATCAGCTGTACGTCTCATCATCTTCATGAAGCGCGTATATATATATATATTAGAGCTACTTCTAATGCACTAGCAATGCTCTCTCTGATTGATCGTCTTCTCCTCTCCTTTCTTGTCTATCTTCGGCGCGATCACTCCTATGGCAGCACCTCCTTCTCCCATGTGCTCTCACTCCTCTATCGAGTCAAGTTACAGGCAACCTTCACTACCATCACCGCCAGCGATGCCGCTGCACTGCCCGTCGTTGTGTCATGTTTCTCCCGGCACTTCAGCCCGGTCGAGTGCCTCCACCCCCACCACAGCCCCTCGCACTGCCATCAGGAAGTGAGTGCAAGAGCACGAGGAGGAGGACGAGGAGGAGCAGTCGCCGTCACCCGTTGGGGGACCAGCGCCTCTTCTGCGTCGTCATCGGAGGAGGAGGATGAGCCACGTGGCGCCTCCAGCGACAACAACAAGAACATCGTCGACGACTCTAGTGACTCCTTACCCTCAAGCAGTAGCGGCGTGTGGTGATAGCGCACACCGCGCATTATGTTGTAATTGATTATAATGTGTGTATGTTATAATTATGTACAATGTTAACCTTTTGTGTATATATAGCCATGTTTATGTTAATTATGTCATCTTATGCTAGATTATTTGATGAAAGAATTTTAAATCACCCATAATACATAATATGCAATTCTTGTGAACGAAAGAGATATATTCAGAAGCCTTCCATCAAAAGTCAGTACTTTATAATATAGAACCGACTATAATGAGGAAGCACACTCATCACTGTCGGTTCCATTCTAGAACCGACACAGATATTTTAGATACAAACCGACTGTGATGAGGGGGGCTAGGATTACAGTCGATTTGTACCTAAAACCGACACAGATAATATGGTATTATCTGTGATGGTAATCCTAGTCCCCCTTATCACAGTCAATTTAGAACCGACTGTGATGAGGGTTTTCATCGCAATCGATTCTTGTATACAACCGATTGTAATGACTCTGTCACGAAATTTTATGATATATCACAATCGGTTTTTTCGCAAAAGTTAGGAACCGACATAGATGAAGCGATAGTGATGTCCTATTATGTACGTAGTAGTAAGAATAAGTATAATAACAAAGTCTATCTCTTACTCCATATCTTATTCATATCTTCCAGGGTAAACAATAAAGTCAGCTTGTACAATAACTATCTCTAAAGTTTGTCACTAGATGATGTACAATAACTACCTTTTCTCTCTTGTACAATAACTAATCTATCTCTGGCAACTAAATAAGAGCCGTTTCTCTTCTGTCTCATCTTTTCTTCTATGTAGGATAAAATTGTCATATACATACTAAAAATAAGCTAAGATGCTTACGTACGTGCCCTTTACAGCATCAAAACACATGTGCTCGAACCAACTGGCAGCCACCAACGGCTACTGGAGATGCACCTGGTGAGATATATACACACACACTTGCACATACATAAAGGAGGAACAGTATTGATATCGCTGTCATGTTTGTGCTGCGTGTGAAGGTCGGACCGTTTAGAGGATCGTCGGTGTGGGACGAAGGAGGCGACGGCGGAGGCTACACTGGTATCCGCAGCATTGGAATAGTCTCCACTTGGTGCATCGAAGGGTTTTTGGTGGAGTATGACGCCAACGGGAGACCTGTTCAGGGTGCCCTCCATGGACAGAGAAAGCCCCGTTCTCCACAGGTACGTAGCAAGCACGGTCGATCGTGTATTTGATTGTTTTGATCTTGTGTTGTGAAGTAATTTTTTCAGGCATCATTTCCTTTTCTCTTTTTGAAAACTTGGACTTGAAGTCGTAGGGCCTTTGATTGATCGGGAGAATACTGGCGCATGGTTGAGGAAAAATAATTTCGGGGAATGACCTCGTTTTAGGAAGGGTTTTTGCCCATGTTCATAAATCATAAGGTCTTCTGAAGATTAGTACTGTGGTGACCAGGAATGTTACGGTGATTTGCCAAGTTATTTTGTTCCTTTAACTAAACAAGTATATCAGAAAAGACTGTTTTCGGAAACAAAGAAAAAAAAAAAGAAACCCAGTTAGTTTTGAGATTGGTTGATTAACCGTCCTCGTGTTTCACGCACGCAGAAGCTCGACTTCCCGGGGGAGTTCTTGACGCACGTCAGCGGCTACCAGGACAGATTCGTCCGCTCGCTGTTGTTCAGGACCAATCGGAACAGAACATTCGGATCGTACGGCGACAAGATCGGGACGCCGTTTTCCTGCTCCGTGGACGGGGCGGGTGCCATCGTCGGTTTCTGTGGTGACAGCGGCAGCTTCCTTCACACCATCGGCCTCTACATCGCCGTCTGGAATCCCGACCGGTTCTACGATGCCATGCGCCAGCAGCGCGTCCTCGCTATCCGGATGACGCCGCTGCGCCTACAACGGGGAGTTCAAGATGGAGATGAACGCCGGGAAGATCCAGGAGCGGTTCAAAACCGCTTTCAGAAGTGGTTCCAGAAGCGCTTGTAAGTAACCGAGAGTGATACCCTTCGGGTATCACAAGCGGTTCGGCCAACCGCTTGTGATGAGACACCACAAGCGGTTCGAAATCCAGGCAGGCTTGGGGGGCCATCACGTGCGAGATCTTCACAAGCGGTTCGTGTTATAAACCACTTGTGAAGACGCTATCTCCACAAACGGTTCGTGTTATAAACCGCGTGTGACGATGCTCTCTCCATAAGCAGTTCATGTTAAAAACCGCTTGAGGAGGCGCTGTCAGCCCGCTACGTGTGCTCTCACTACAGGAATCCGAATTATTTTCGTCGGTCCGAATTATTTTCGTCGGCCAAGCTGGGGCCGACGCAAATACTCCTATATTTTTGTCGGCCACGGTGGAGCCGACGCAAATACTAATATATTTTCGTCGGCCAACGTGAGGCCGATGAAAATAGTACTATATTGTCGTCGGCTGACATTAAGGCTGACGAAAATAGGAAGATAAACTAGCTAGGTCACTCTGGCGCTGTCACAATTCCTCAAACTGCCCCTCACACTGCCCCAATTCATCACACCGCGCGCCCCTCACGCCGCCGCCGCCCGCCCCCCGCCCGCTGCCGCCTCCCCATGAGCGCCTCGCTTCGCAGACGCCTCGCCCGCCTTCCCGCGCCGCCCCGCATCTGCCCCTGCCGAACACGCCGCCCCAATTCGTCACCGGCCATGGTCGGTTCGCCGCCGGATTCGTGTTCGCGCTGGCCGTATCCCACCGTCCTTACAGGCTCGCCGCCATCCACGCCTCGGCCCCGTCCTCCTCGGTGAGGTTCCTCGCCAGGCCGTGGGGGCAACAGGCGCTCGTCGTGGTCGCGCGGCACTCCTCCTCGTACGAGAGTGAAGGGGAGGAGGACGAAGAGGAGTTCGGCGGCGGTGGGGGATGGGGCAGGAGTGACCGCGGCCCTGACCCTGACTACGACCCCGCCCTCGACACCGAGCGAATGAAGTACGGACGCCTCTCTCTTGCTCCTGCTGGTTTGTAACCGTGTAGGATCTGCATGTTGCGGGGTGTCAAAATACGAGTCCTTTCAAGCTATCAGTGGCACAAGCGCTAAATGCTACTTGGTGTTTTCGACTAATTTGTGGTTTTAGGTTATTAAATTTCAGAACTTGTGTTACCAAATGCTTCTATGTTCGTGCCAATTTGTGCTTATTGCCTTTGCGAACTATTGCGTATAAGAGGCAATTCTCTTATGATTAAAGAACTTGTTGTGCCTTTAATCCATGTTGGCAATTGTGCTTTGATACTTGTAGTCTTGTATTGTCTATTGTCTCTTCAGCATACTCAAACACCCACCGTGTTCAGTTCTATTGACGTTTTAAACTACTTCCCTTTGTGTTAGGTCCTCAACGGTAAGGGTATTGGATCAACAGAAAAGAATGGTAAATCACGTATCCAATTATGAAATGCCTCATGTTTTAGATTTAAGTAGTTTATGCAGCTCGGTCTATGTCCTTACCCGATTATTTGATAGTGCCACTTCATTCTTCCTCCCACAGGTTGGCGTGGTATCTGTAAGCGAGGCAGTTCAAATTGCAGATTACAATGACCTTATACTGGTATACTTTTTATCTCATAAGCTTCAATCATTCTTTTTGACAGAAAACACATTTCCAACATAAAGTTACACATACGAGAATAGAAGGCTGTTCATTAGCAAGTGCATATATAGATTATTAGGTATAGCCTGTTATTAAATAGAGTAGCTAAAATCTTGGCTTTTAAATAAGAAAATTGATACTTTGGCAATGCAATGCTGAACTTGTATTGAAATTTGGAAGATGTCATGTATTCTGTTTTTTATTTTGTTAACAACTTCATCCGGTAGGCTTTATGAGATGATGTTGATTGCATTCAACGGTTGAACATGTAATTTTATACCAATTACCATGTTTTTAAGCAAAATTTCTAATTAACTTTATGATTGCAGAATGGTGATCCTCGTCTCTCATGCTTTGGTTTGATGAAAAACAGAAGGGATGGGAAAGGTTATACCACGAATCTAGCGTATACACCTCCAGAATATCTGAGAAATGGTATTTGGTTTTTCACTTTCATGCTTAGTAATGAAATGTTTCATCTCATAGAGTTTAGTAATTTCTGTCATTGCACACAATTTGTTTTAAACCGTTTTCTTCCTGCATTTCTTTTTCTCTACTTGTTTTCGCTTATCTGGGGAAAAACGTTTGTTCCCGTTTGCCCACAATAGTAGAAATGCAAGGGGAAGTAGCTTTAATCTACAACAACAACCGAGCCTTTTGTCTCAAACAAGTTGGGGTAGGCTAGGAAAGAAACCCAATCAAAATCAAGGGACGAAGCTTTAATCTGTTTCTGCTAAAATAACAAGATTTCTCAAAGTGGTATCAGATGTTAAGGCATTGATGAGATGTTTTGTTTGCAAGTAATAAAATAGGAAGAACCACTGCTGATGTATATTTAATTGAGGTATTTTGTTCCTCCAGGCAGGGTCACACCAGAAAGTGTCATCTTCAGCTTTGGCACTGTACTCCTCGACCTTCTCAGTGAAGCGCATACCTCCTTCACATGTAAGTTTCTCGTTAGAGCATGCTTTCTTAGCTTCCATCACTCAGATATAAGTTTCTTTTTCATGGAAGCTCATTTAGTCTAGAATCATATATATTGTATCAAGGTTTAATATTGCATATTTGCTGGTTTCTGACTTTCTGCTATTTGTGTTATGTTTCGTTTTGCAAATCTATCGGTTCATCAATCTTCTATTCTGCTTTTGTGTGTATTTCGTTAGTGAACCATTTTTTGCTGCAAACACCCACCTAAGCTATTTAATTAGTAGTTATGTGTACAAATGTTACAGAACATCCTTAAGCACAAGTATGTTCTAAACACATCATTTGTTTGGTTCAGCTTGGACGTGTACTACTAGTACTGCAGGCATTCACATATCATTGATTAAGAACATGGCATAAAGGAATCGATCATTAGATCATTTTTTTTGAAAGCTAGGCTAGCTCATGATGTATTGGGGATGCTCAATTATTAAGGTGCATGCATGCATGTGGGTTCATAAACGAACAAGCAGCAAGAATTTAGTTTTCCTGAGCCGGTGTGTGTACATTGATGGAGTTCTTGTGTGGTCCCATCTTGCTTCTGCTACTGCTGAACTTGAGAAGTGGGATGAGCGCA
This sequence comes from Rhipidocladum racemiflorum, assembly GCA_036346355.1. Classification (NCBI taxonomy): domain Eukaryota; kingdom Viridiplantae; phylum Streptophyta; class Magnoliopsida; order Poales; family Poaceae; genus Rhipidocladum; species Rhipidocladum racemiflorum. The sequence continues at coordinate 8,647,659 of CM070576.1, read as the reverse complement.
AACGGTAGCTCAAAGGATAGTATCATCTAATTGTACTTTTTTTCTTTGCATGTTGGGGATTAGGGCAGATGAAGCTTACCAACAAGAAGATTATGGCGAGGAGGCGCTCTTTTGCACCCTTTTTAATGCGAAGGTACTTATGCTCAGCTCCAAACCTATTCAGTGTGTACTCATTTTGTAAGATCGTATATTTGATTATCAGTATTTGAGTTCCAAATTTGTATCACAAAATCTTTGTGTAGGATTCAAATTTCAGAAATAGTGAACACAAAGTTACAACTAATAGTATTGCGTATAATAACAATTGCGAGCAGTTTGTAGACCAGAATAGAGAATAAAGTATCACTAGTATTTTATTTATCAAATATCTCCAGGATGAGCTTTTAATGGATTTTTTTAATATGATGTACTGATATGTATCCTTTTAAAACATTTGCAGCCTCTTATAGTTTCTTTTTTGAAGCGGATTAAGACTTATATCAAGTTACGAAAGGCACTTGGTTCACTCGATGGAGCACTTCTAGATGCTACATATGATGAAATTTGCGAATATGATGATGAGTGTGCCATATGCAGGGTAGATAATTTCCTATATCTTCAGAAGCTCTAGGGTGCTTGACTGCTTGTATCTGATTCTTTTTTTTAATTGCTCCTGCAACTCCTAGGGACCAATGGCTCGAGCTAAAAAGTTATACTGCAACCATTTATTTCATCTAGCTTGCTTACAATCTTGGTATGTCCTGAGTTCCTTTTATCATGTTGCAATTGATACTTGATAGTTTGCAGTTCAGTTCATAGCTCGTATTTTCCTATGAAGAAAACCTTTTAAATTGTTAGTTTGTGTGCTTTGGAAATGGTGCTCCTACTGTCCCTGTGAGGAATACATGCTGTAGTTGCGAACATGCTCCATATGTCTGTATTAATTAGTTACTTACTCTTGTGAATTCCAAATTAATCTGTCCCTCTTAAGAAAAGAACATTTGAGTGAAGTCATGGTGGAGAGCTCTTCTGTTGATCTTCTTAGTAAATTACCTGAAGAGTTTCATGTCTTACTATCAAATGTATCTACATAAAATTGTGTTGTCTTTTTAATTTTTCAACATATATTTTGTTGCTATATGTAGGTTGGATCAAGCACTAATGGAGGATTATTCTTGTCCAACTTGTCGAAGACCACTCTTGCTATATGCTGTTTGGAGGTTTGTTAAAAAGACATAGAAGGTTCTATTGTCCTATTTTTGCATTGTTCACTCTATTCACCTTATAATGTTGTGAATGCAAGCTATTTGCCTGATCATACCACAAAACGCAACCTACTAAGTTACTCGATTTTTAGAAGTAGTGGACAAATGTCTGATATGATCTTCATTTGAAATTAGCCCTAGAGAAACTGCCTCAGTAACCCTAGGTGCATTCATATCAATGGTGTAATTTGCGAAGTTTTGCATTGTTCCTCTTCCAAGCTATTAATCTGTCAAAATTCTACCATTCTGGTGGTTATTTTTTATGCTAGATGCTGTGATATTCTGTCGTTGGATGATCTTCCTCTCTTTTTTTATTTGGTGCCACTTAATGGTCGTCATAGTTCTGTGTCAAAGAAAAAAGAAAAGAAAAGAATGCCAGTTATAGACTCATATTGTAATCTTTTTCATAACTAACGAACAAATGTCTTACAGTACATTTGTTGACATCTTATCCTTGATAGGTGAAACTAGGTTTAGAATATCAGATTCTGGGTTGTAACTGGAAGATTGTTTGCGATATAAGTTTTCAGACCATGAATTCAAGCTTGGAGATGAAAAATGTGGATACATCATTTTTAATTGACTTGTTTAATTTTGTAAATGCAACCTTATCCCTGCTTTATTGATTCTAAACCCCATAACCTGAGAAATGTGGCATGGTAATTTGTATATGTGAAAGAACTTAGTATTTCATAGCAATGCTTGCACTTGGTATTTTTAATAGTTGCTCAGTTTCTTCTCTCTTTTTTTTTTGAAAATTCATGGTTTTTTATATTTTTTTACATTTTAAAAAAGTATTTTCGTCGGCCTAAACCGACGAAAATAAGGTTTTTATATTTTTTTTAAATTTAAAAAAAGTAATTTCGTCGGCCTAAACCGACGAAAATAGAATAAAATTGCCGACGAAAATACAGACTCCACGTCAGCGGGTGCGGAGACGGCCACTATTTTCGTCAGCCTCTAAAATAGGTATATTGTTTATTACTTAAAATACATGTATTTTCGTCAACATAATTTCGTCGGTCTATTTTCGTCGGTTTTCCTTGTATTTTCGTCGGTTTTAGGCCGACGAAAATAATATGGATTCCTGTAGTGTCTCTCCACAAGCGGTTGGAGATAATAACCGCTTGTGGAGAGGCATTGTTTACTTATATTCAATATATAATATGTTTTTGAGAAGGGTATCAATATGGATTTTGACATTAAAAATAAATAGAAATATATAGTTTTTGTATACAATTAAATATATATTAGTCATGTGTACTCATTCAGATAATCACAGATCATTTGCACAAAAGTACGAACTTAATAGACTAAAAAATGGACAAGTTTGATGGACACATGAAATAATGAGCACTTTTACAAGTTTGATTTATACATAAGCAACTTTTATAAGTTTCAAAGAATAAAAAGGTGAATCTCGAGCTCATTTAATTCTTGCGTGCATCGCTTTTTATGTCCTTGGTCGACGTTGATGTCTGTTCACCTGTCCTTATAGAAGGACAATCTCTCCAACCCGCTGTGTAGAACTCGCCATTAGGGGATACAATCTCGTCGACAATGAAGCCAATGAGTTGTTCTTGGAATGCTTCAACCCGGTGCGGCGGGATCACATCTTGCACATCGATGTTGGGCTAACAAAGCGGGAAATTAATAAATCTCTGAGCATGTAATTAAAGTGTAATTAAGTATTAAGAAAATTGACATTTGCACTCACCTCGGCGTCGCTTATGGGCACATCGCAGTGGGTAATATTTTGCATGTAGTGGCACACATAATAGCCACATAAGTTGTTTCCAGCAGTCTGTTTTAATACTCGAGTGCTTATTTGGACATTGAATCCATTCTCGAAAGCTCTTTGTTGCTTCTTACGAAACCTTGCGAATGCCCAGTGTGATGCGTTATTATGAATAGCAATTATCAGAGTTCGAATTAGCAAGGTATTTCAATATAATAAGAAAACTATTGTATATATATTTGTTATATACCTGTTTAGGACGTCAATGATATATTGATATTGTTCCACTGGTCCCCTTTTTGAGTCTTGAACAACGATCTTGCTACTATCAAGCTTGATGACCAAAAGGATCCAGTGAAACATATTCATATATTGCGACATATATATAACTAGCTAGTAGTATTATCAATGCGTTGGAAAAGATAAGTTTATCAATGCCTTGTGAGAACACGTAAATATACGTACATGAAGTTGAAGGGCAGAAGTATGTATGGTTTGTAGTGCTGTCCCAAGAATGCATCTAGAATGTAATCCTCAACAGGCTTAGGGTTGTATCGAAAGATGAGCTCATTGACAATCTCTGGGTCGATGAAGCCCACGTTGAACATGTTTTGTTTTCTACATCATTGTATCTCCATTCTACGTAAAAATGGATAAGTTATTAGAGTTGCACTTTTATGGTACAAGGAAGTAAATGGTAAAGTTATGAGCTCGACACTTACAGGCACCAGCAGCTCATGAGAGACACGTTCACGGAGTCGCTATGGTAAAAATTGTACAAGTCTTCGAATTCGAGCCATATGGTGTGTCCCCGCGATAAAAATCTTCTTGTGTGATCCGGACGGGGAACATGTTTCTTTGTTGAGCAGACTCTGTCATGTACCATTGATGAAATTGTCACATCTTGGTTGGCAGGTCCTTTATCTTATTAGGGTCAATTAACTCCCAGCCAAGCTTATATTGCCATTTGACTTCTGCCATTGGGAGATCATCTGATCCTAGAGCAGCAGCTGCGGTACTGAGTCCTGCCTCCTTCATGAATCTCTCGAGGTTCTCCTGATCTTGCCGCAGCTGAGCTTGATCTCTCTTCTGCTTTGCCGCCGCCTGACCCCGTTTACTCTTCCGTGTACCCTTTCTTATTGTACGTTCATAGTTGGACGACACAGGGAGTGGCTTTGCACGGCATGTCAAGAAGTGTTCCATAACTTTTGGATCAACTTGTACGTTTGGGTCTGACTTCTTTGGTGTGAAGTGTGCAGCCACTTCTGTGGTGATGATCGCGTAATTCTCCTCGTCGGTCCATCATATGCTCTCTTTGGAGGTTCCTTTATCTTTTTCGACCGGCTGGACTGTGCCTTCATGGGAGCAGGTGGAGGAGTATGGCTCCTAGGTTTCTTCCTCAGAGGAGATGGTGGAGGCGTGGTCTGTCATTGTGGAGGAGGCGTCGGTTGTCATTGTCGAGGAGGCGTCGGTTGTCGTTGTGGAGGAGGCATCGGTCGTCGTTGTGGAGGAGTCGGTTGTTGTTGTTGAGGAAGTGTAGGATCGGATGGCGTCAATCAGAGGGGGGGTGAATGATTGCGCGGAAGCTAAAACAATATTTTATTGATTATCAAAACACACCTAACCAATTTATGAAAATTGTTTTGATTCTCAGCAAAAAAACAGATTGACCTATGTTTACTAAAACATGAATGCCCGAAGATCCAACCGTACAATTGATGTGAAATTTTTACTGTAGAAACTACATTCAATTTAGAAACTAACCCAATAAGAATCGACTCAATCGGACCTACGGATCAAAAGTTATAAGCATTGCAAGTTGACTGTTTCAACAAAACCGAAAATAGATTGAACCCTAATTTCGTAATTAAACAAAATCTATAAGGAACTAACCAATTAAACTTTTTAGATCACTAACTCGATGCCCTAGGAAGGTTTGGAATAGATAAAAAAAATATCAAGGTAAAGCACTAAATCAATCTATCAATCAAAAGAGCAACCGTATACATCAACTTCGTTCTGTATTGAAAAAGGCACGTAACTTTCCTGTTGCTACAGTACTCATGTGTACTGTAGCATCGCGGGTGACTGTAGCACCTGGGGTCTTTGCTTGATTTCTGGATTGCTTCTGTCGCTCGCACGCACAGCTGCCGCTGCTTTTTCCTTCGGCTAGTGCAGCTTAATCAACAACAACACCGAGTTGGTGGGCGACAGCACTAAGCTAAACATGAACATGCAAGGGCTCAGACTTTTCTAGTTTCAGGCTTTTGTAGTTTCAAGTCACGGCCACACTTCAATCCAAAAGACTTGAGTATCTTACACGGGCAATGCCCTGGCCATTATATAGCCCTCACGCACGCACTTTGGTCGAACGAGACAAACTCGTACTCCAGCCGAACAAGACTTAGATTCGGTACAAAAACAAATCCGTGACCAATGTGACATCCACGTTAAGAGTCCTAAACAAATACCTCCCTGTTTTACCTCAAACTAGATATATGCATACATATCCTTGGCCCAATTCCATATGGCCCAAATATATGCACACAACCCTAAATTCTCACATGCACGCGTACGGCCCACTTGCCGCTACCGCGTGACTCACTCGTCTTCACGTGCACCGTTCTCTAGTCCAAACGTCCCGCATGACATCCTCGATCATCTGAACCTCGATTCATCCCAGAACCTAGTTCTGATCCCCGTCATCGACCACATTCGACCTCAAGCAACACCTGCACGTAAACAAACACAAACCATGTACGAGCACAAGTCTACAACTTGACTCACATTAAACCATGCAACCACTCACAGGAGTGCATTGCATTAAATATTCTAAGAACACGATTTCAAAACACGAACCAAAACCTTTGCAAAAATCAAAAAGTTTTTCAAATAATCAAACTGATTTCAGATCTTTTCAAATAAAGAAACAAAAAATAAATAAATCTGGTCGAAATATCAAGCTGGTTTCAAATCTTTTTCAAATACTCATCATCAAAATCAAATGGATAAAAAATAACGATCCTTCAGGAAGTGTCGGCTGTCGTTGTGGAGGAGGAGTCAGTTGTCATTGTGGAGGAGACGAGCTTCCTCCAGCCGGCTCCGATTGCGGTACATCTCTTGCCGGAGATGACGCCTCCACGCCATCTGGCAATATGATGAACCTTTTTCGCCAGAGGATGATATTGTGGAGGGCCTGTCCAAGCATGGTAACGTCGTCGCCTCCATCAATATCGAGTAGAAGTTCTTCAAATCCGCTCAGCACCTCCTCCACTGTGACCTTCGAGTAACCCATGGGTATTGTGTTGTAGTGGAAGGTCTAGCCCGGCTCCACCGGCAATTCCATGTCGTAAGCCACCTTGATGGAGAGGTTGCGCAGTTCTGTAGTAGTGATCTTCTACCATCATAAATTCAACATATATATTAAAATTTATTAAAAGTACAATACTAACAATTCTAAAACTTTAAAAATTTCAAACCACCAAAATTGATGTTGAGTTTGAGTGTGATATCAATTTATTTCTTATTCTACCTTAAATCTCTGGGTGCATTGGATATATGCCACTCTTCGTTTTGAAAATTCGATCCCATGTTAAAAACCATGCCATTGAGTGGCATTTTTTTCAACATGGTATCGAATTTTCAATTTGAGGAGTGGCATATATCAAATAAAACCTAAATCTATTCTTATACAGGGTCTGTTATATACTATCAATATTCAGGACTTGGAGTCTCTAGATCGAGGTTATGATTATGATTTGGGTTGCTTGTCTTTGGAAGTGACACTGAAAGGAAAAAAAATGGATGGAAACTGTATTGCTCTGCTCTTTACAAAGTACTGACGATGTTGTTGTAGAAAGATGTCTATTAAAAATGTTAATTCAGGATAGGAACGTATCTAGAAGTATCTTGCTCAATGTGTCAATGTGTCTTGCTCAAATATGTCATTTGCCCTTGGCAGGAGAAGCCTATTTATAATATCAAAGGGATGCCAGTTGTTATTTTCGGAGAGGTGTATTCCCGTCAGAAGCCATCGCTTGGTCAAAAGGTGTTTTCTCATCGAAAAGGTGGCTTTCCATGCCTCTTCGCGGGGTGTAACTTTTGTGCCTCTTCGCGGGGAGTAACTTCCAAGCAGACGCCTCTTTGCGGGGAGTAACTTCCAAGTAGTTGTTTGTACCTATCAGAGAAAAGCTTCTTCTGCACATATGTGACACCACGGAGTGTTGTAATCTTATAAAATGTGGATGTTGAGGTCAAAACCTTATAAAATATGTAAATGGAGGTTAAAACTTTACGCTATGCCGTTTATAGCGTGTTTTTGGGCCGTTTTCGGGTGTTTTGGGCCTCTCCAGGGGACTTTGGGCCTTGGGGGTTGAGTTGGGCCTCCGGTGGAAGGGTTTGGGCCCAAGGGGGGGACTTTTGGGCAGCCAAATCTGGCCCCCACCCCTTGGTGCGCCCAAAACTCCCTCTCCCAACCCTAGTCGCCACCCCCTAGCCCCCCCATGCGCCTCCACCCTTCCCCTTCCTCTCCATCTTCCCCCATGGCGCCACTGAGAGGAGCCGCCCAGATCGTCCTCGAGTTGTTGGATGAACAGTTGCTCTCATCGGATTTGGATCCTAGCAACAGATCACCGGAGGTGACCTCGGTGCTAAAACCCAAGCCCAATCGAGACCACTCTACAAACATCCAAACGACTCGACAACAACCCCGGTATTCCCCCGGTATGCAATCCGAAACTCGCCCAGGATCCCCACATACCGGTTCCCAATGCCATATCAATATCAATTCGCACGAACGGCCATGGAGCCCAAACTCACTACCAGAGACGCAAAAACGTGGAAGCAAACAAACACACCACACGGCACAAAGCGGCCCAACAAAAACAACCAACAAAACGACCAAGCGAAAAGCAGACGATTCCATTGCAGAATTAAGAGTGTAATTATACAACAAAAGTAAAACACCCCGGAAGTGTCATGCCCTGAACACTCCCGGGCGCACAAGTGTGTTGGGGTAACCGGTAGGCTACGCGAGCATAAAATCAAAATTTCTACCAAGAACACCCAAGAGCACATGCAAGTAAAGGATCACAGATGGTTACCCTTGACACGCAGATGCAGCGGAAGCAGATTTACGCGTGTTGAGGAAGTAGTCGATCACCTCCCAATCGGCACCGAGTGGTTGCCGACCTCGCCCGAGTGGTCGCCGACCTCGTCCGAGTGGTCGCCGGGTGGTCGCCGAGTGCTCGCCGACCTCTACCAAGTGTTCAGCCTGCCGGTAGGCCCGTCCGAGCGGCGCGCTCTACCGGTATCCACACGTCCCGGCAGAACACTGCGGGGTGTGCTAGCACCTCGCCACACGCCTAGGGTTTCGGAGAGCAGGAGGGGCGACGGCGGCTGAACATGGTGAGGGTTCTCTCTCGTGCACTGTTCCTTGCCTCGCCTTTTATAGACACGCTAGTGGGCCGAAGCCCGCTAGGTTTCCATCTCCAACGCGGATCTCATCCACGCACAAAAACCCGTCAATCCTATTCCAACTCGTTAAGTGTGTGACCCGTTAGGTTCGGTGCAAGTCGGACATGAATCCGTAACCCGCTTCCAATTCATCGATCAGCGGCGCACCTAGCGATGCGTATTGACCCCGAATGCACGTAATCAATATTCGGTGAACCTTTGATACACTCTCATACCGATCCCTTTTCCACACGATACAGTCAAGCTCAAAGCGAGATGCGCGCCACCCTTGTTGATAGCTCGACCACTTCTCTCGACAAAGGTGATGGATACAAACCATGACTAACTCCTTAGTCACATTAGCATGGCCGTATGCTTTTCCTATCCATCCACACGAGGGGCCCAGAGGTATCTTCTCCCGTTATCTAGGAGGGGCAAATCCCATCTTGATCATCACACCCTTGGCGATGTATCGTGGCATACCCAAGATTCATCTTTATGACTACCCTGTTACGGTGTAGCGTTTGATGATACCAAAGCATACAAGTCTACATGCTAGGTATCCATGACAATCTCAGGTCTAAGGACCATATAGGCGTACCACTCGAGACTATACGCTGATGGCACTATAATAGATAACAACTCACAGCGTCTCGGAGTGGGTCTTGTCCGACTACCCATGTTCTCCAACATGTGTCCATATTTATTGATTCGATATCTCCATATCTATGGTATGTGAAACATTACCATCAACCAATAAATGTGCTGATCAAATCATCACCGCTCCTCGTAATGATATGGATCAGGGACCCGTTTAGAATAATGTCACTTGACAATGTGTTTCACAATCAGATCGTATCCAATGAACAAAGTCGCAACATATATTCAGGGAACCGATAAACAAAGTTATCATAATTTCATGAACAAAGACGTGTTACAATCATCACCATGATTGATCTAGTGCATATTCCCTTCAATCTCCCACTTGCACTAGAGTCAGTCATATAGGTATCGAATACCCATTGCTCTTGTGTGCGCCTCATGCTTTGGTTGTGGAAGGGGCTTTGTCAACGGATCAGCCACATTTAGATCCGTGTGCACTTTGCTTATCTTCACATCACCTCTCTCAATGATTTCCCGAATCAGGTGGTATCGCCTGAGTATATGTTTGGATTTTTGGTGGGATCTAGGCTCCTTTGCTTGTGCAATGGCACCACTATTATCACAATAGAGGTCCACTGGACAGGATGCACTAGCGACCACGCCCAACTCGTAAAACAAATTTCTTGATCCAAGCGGCTTCCTTTGTCGCCTAAGCTGCAATGTACTCGGCCCCCGTTGTGGAATCAGCAACCCCTTCTTGCTTGGAACTTTTCCAGCTCACTGCCCCACCATTGAGACAAAATACAAACCCGGATTGCGATCGCGAATCATCTTTGTCGGTTTGGAAGCTAGCATCGACGTAACCCTTTACGACGAGCTCCTCCTCTCCTCCAAAGACCAAGAACATCTCTTTAGTCCTTCGTAAGTATTTAAGGATGTTCTTTACAGCCACCCAGTGACTATCACCAGGATTTGATTGGTACCTGCTCGTGACACTCAGAGCATATGGCACATTTGGGCGCGTACATAGCATGGCATACATGATGGATCAATAGCTGAAGCATATGGGATCCGACACATTCTCTCTTGCTCATCAGGTGTCGAAGCACACTGAGTCTTGCTAAGACTTACACCATGTGACATGGGCAAGAAACCTTTCTTGGAATCATGCATGTTGAACCGTTTCAGTATCTTATCAATGTAATGCATTACTGGCTCAATCCAATTAGCCTTTTTGATCTATCTCTATAGACCTTTACGCCCAAAATATATGCTGCATCTCCCAAGTCTTTCATCGAGAAACTCTTTCTCAGATAAGATTGTGCAGCATCTAACATCGGAATATCATTTCCGATCAATAGTATGTCATCCACATACAAGACCGTAAATACAAGTGCGCTCCCCCTAGCCTTCTTGTAAATACAAGGCTCTTCCTCATTTTTGATGAAGCCAAACTGTTTGATCACTTCATCAAAACGAAGGTTCCAACTCCGAGATGCTTGCTTGATCCATAAATGGACTTCCTAAGCTTGCATACCTTGCCAAAGCATTAGTGCGATCAACAAAACCCTCGGGCTGTACCATGTACATGTCCTCGCTAGGTTTCCATTTAGGAAAGCCGCTTTTGACATCCATTTGCCGAATCTCATAATCATGATATCGGCAATTGTTAGCATGATCCGGATAGACTTTACCATAGCGATCGGGCGAATAAGTTTCATCATAGTCCACACCATGAATTTGCTTATACCCTTTTGCCACCAATCGTGCCTTAAAAATGTGAACATTTCCATCGGCGTCTATCTTTTCTTAAAGACCCATTTGCACTCAATAGTTTTTACACCATCAGTGATCAACCAAGTTCCAAACTTGATTATCATACATGGACTTTAACTCGGATCTCATGGCCTCTAGCCATTTCTCGTAGTCCGGCCCACCATCGCTTCCTCATAGTCCTTGGGCTCGTCATTTTCCAATAATAACACATCGCGTTGCTCCGTCATGAGGAACATGAACCTCTCAGAGCGCGGCTTGCCCGTGAGGACCTCCGTGGGTGGCGCCTCATCAACAGGTTCAACAACACGTTGCTCATCCTGCCGAGGACTAGCCGAGCTGAAACATTTTCGTATTTCGAACTTCTTCGAGTTGCACCTTGCTCCCACTAGCTCTTTTGGAAAACTCATTCTCCAAAAGACACGATCCGGCGACAAACACTTTGCCTTCTTCCGGTTATAAAAATAATACCCTTTGGTTTCCCTTGGGTACCCCACAAAGAAGCACTTATCCTGAGGCTTGGCATGGAGCTTATCAGACGTCATACGTTTTACATAAGCCTCACAGCCCCAAATTTTAAGATAAGACAAGTCGGGATGTTTCTCTTTCCATATCTCATATGGTGTCTTATCAACGGATTTTGATGGAACCCTATTTAGCATGAACGCAACTGTTTCTAGAGCGTGTCCCCAAAATGATAATGGAAGATCGACTTGACTCATCATAGACCGTACCATGTCCAACAAAGTCCGGTTCCTCCGTTCGGATACCCCATTCCACTGTGGTGTACCGGGCGGAGTCAATTGCGGAACAATTCCACAACTCTTTAGATGATCACTAAACTCTTGGCTCAAATATTCACCTCCACGGACAGACCGTAGAAATTTAATTTTCTTGCCCAAATGATTCTGTACTTCATTATGAAACTCTTTGAACTTTTCAAAAGATTCAGACTTATGCCTCATTAGATAGATATAGCCATATCTACTAAAGTCATCGGTGAAAGTAATGAAGTACTGATAACCACCTCTGGCCATGGAGCTCATTGGTCCACACACATCAGTATGCACGAGAGCCAACAACTCGCACATCCTCTCACTCGAACCAGTGAAGGGTGCCTTTGTCATTTTGCCAAGTAAACAAGACTTGCATGTTTCAAGAGATTCTAAATCTAATGAACCAAGAAGACCATCTTTATGAAGCTTCTCCATGCGTCTTTTATTTATATGGCCTAAACGACAATGCCATAAATAAGTGGAATCGGTATCATTTGTTTTGAGTCTTTTAGTATTAACATTATTTATAGAAGCATTACGAAAATCCAAAGACATACAAATTCCATTCACCAATGGAGTCACCATAGAGCAAGCCTTTGAAATAAATTGAACAATTCATGTTCTTTATTACAAAATCATAACCATCTTCCTCTAAACAAGAAGAAGAGATAATGTTCTTACTCAAGGCAGGAATGTAATAACAATTATTCAATTCCAAAACTAAGCCAGAAGGTAATGACAAGGGATAGACGCCGACGGCCTTTGCAGCAACCATTGCTCCATTGCCGACGCGAATTTCCAACTTCGCCAATCTTGCAATCTCTAGTCCTTCTTAACCCCTCGCAACGATTTGCAAATGTGAATCATTGATCCGGTATCAAATACCCAAGACTCGGTAGGACAAGTTGCAAGATTAACTTCTATAACATTAATACCAAGTAGAAGGAACCTTTCCTTTCTTTTGTCTTCCAGTACTTAGGGCTGATTTCTCTTCTAGTGCCCACTACCCTTGCAGTAGTGACATTTATCAGAAGCATTAGGGCCAACCTTTGGCCTTTCTCTAGGCTTTGATTTTGGGTCTTGGATCTTATCCTCACCATAACTTGTAACCTTGCGCTTCCTTTTCCTATCCTTTTGAATCATCATCACATGATGTGTGCCTTTCTTTACGCTCTCTTCCAGCTTTTCAGCATTCCATGCGATTCGGTCGATTCTTCTCCAGGCTATTCATATGATAATTCAAAATGAACGGCTCAAAGCTCACAGGGAGCGACTGGAGAATCACATCTGTGGCCAATTCATTCTGAAGTGGAAAACCGAGCTTCTCTAGGCTCTCAATGTAACCAATCAGCTTGATTACATGAGGACTAACAGGAGCACCCTCAGCCAGCTTGCATGCAAACAATGCTTTAGATATCGAATATCTTTCAGCCCTTGCTTGGTTCTCAAACATGCCCTTGAGACCTACAATCATAGTGTAGGCATCGGCGTGCTCATATTGCTTTTGGAGCTCAGAGTTCATCGTGGCAAGCATGAGACAGCTGACGTCTAGGGCATCGTTAGTGTGCTTCTCATAAGCACGCTTATCAGCGGCGGATGCATTTTCAGGTAATTCATCAGGATATGGACCGTCTAGAACATATTCCTTCTTTTTAGCCTTGAGAACAATTCTCAAGTTACGATACCAATCCATAAAATTCGTCCTAGAGAGTTTTTCCCTCTCCAGAATCGACCGCAAGTTAAAACCAGTGTTTGCATTAACAGCATTTGGTGCCATCTACAACATAAACAAGTAAAGTTTTAGCACTATGTTCACGTTAATCTCTTATTAAACAATTTCAATAAAAGATGTTTCCATTAAGATCACTTTCCCTCCGGCAATCTCCATGGAACAAGATCCATGGTCACTGCGGTTCGGGTAAGGACTTGTCAATACCGCTTGAACCCGCGACATAGGTAGGCAACACCTTGCCAATCACATCGTATGTGACTCTTGCTTGTTGGGGTGGCATCATATGCCCGGCGCCCAACATCGATGCCCCAAGTCCCAAATCCTATTTGGATGACTCAGATTAAGCAAACCAATACTATGCTTGTGAGTGCACGGGTTAGGCTACACTCACTCTATTGTACAAGTAAGAGGGTGGCGTTCTGACTTGTCAAGACCTTATCCACCAATGTACAAGACAATAGACGCAGACTATTGAAAAAGGGCATCTTACTCTTAATTTTTCGAGGAAACTATTCAATCAAAGTTAACATATTCACCACATATGACATGAAAGAATAGCAATGCAAGGTAAATTATCACGAGCAATCGATTAGACTGTGAACAAGTATCGCCCATGACGTGGCGATCTCCATCTTCCACAACCAACCTTGCACAGTCGGGCCATCTGGATTGAAGCCTCCAAGATCATGTACTAAACTACTACATCTAGCAGCTAGTAGCAAAATTACATGAGGATTCAAGGCATCACATGCCGGCACGCAGGCCGTTATACAATAATAGGACAGCCCACAGCTGCAATTAACCATGACACGCAGGCCATGAAATATACAATCATGCATCATATACGCAAAGGGACCATACTGTTCACAACATACCCTGCAAAAACAAGTTAGGCGCTGGATCGATTCTAGCGCGCGGGAAGTGAACAAATTTTAATTTATGGGCGCTATGCTAACTATCACGGCGGTCCCATCAGAATGATCTTATCAAGCCGATTTCGAGCCATCAGAATGCCTCAGTTTCCATAAGATCGATCTTCATCGATCCATCACGCGAGGTCCCCTTGAGAGGGCGACGACCACACCGATCTCGATCTGTTAGCTCGATCTGTTCGGCGCTTGCTACTACCCCGATGGTGTTACCAGCCGGTAGGGGTAATGCATGGCACGAATCTGAAACGAGCACGAACTAATCTTTTTGATCGTGTACATCCACCAACTCATACCTCATATTTCCTCGAAACCGATTGATCTAATCAACCCGTGATAAAACACAACAGCACATCAACATGTGCGAGCGATCCAGATCCAAAACTAGACATAACCTGGCTCTGATACCACTGTTGGGGTAACCGGTAGGCTACGCGAGCATAAAATAAAAATTTCTACCAAGAACACCCAAGAGCACATGCAAGTAAAGGATCACAGATGGTTACCCTTGACGCGCAGATGCAGCGGAAGCAAATTTACGCGCGTTGAGGAAGTAGTCGATCACCTCCCAATCGGCACCGAGTGGTCGCCGATCTCCACTGAGTGGTCGCCGACCTCGTCCGAGTGGTCGCCGACCTCGTCCGAGTGGTCGCCGGGTGGTCGCCGAGTGCTCGCCGATCTCTACCAAGTGTTCGCCGTCCAGCACGTCCGCGAGCGGCAGCGCCTCTACCGGTATCCACACATCCCGAACAGGAACACCGTGCGGGGTGTGCTAGCACCTCGCCACACAGCTAGGGTTTCTGGAGAGCAGGAGGGACGCACGGAGGCTGAACGTGGTGAGGGTTCTTGTCGGGACCCCGAATTTGCAAATCCGGACCCTCTGTGTATTCAGCACTAGTCCAGGAACGCGCTAGTGCACACAGTCTTAACATCGGTAAATATCACAATCATACCACTCGATACTAATAAAGTACTTTTATTTAAATAACCAAACTGGTTACTCGACCTTATGGTCAAGACACAAATGTATGCCTCGCAGGGCGAAACTTATTAAGAGAGAAATAGTAGCAGCGAAAAACCAAATAACTTCGTGGCGCCATCCAGTATACCACAGGCAACTGACTGGGCTCGCTTCCCTAAGTAGACGTTTCCTCTTGGAGCTCCTCCTCCAAAGCTGGTGTAGTCTCCTCTTCAACTGGTGTTGTTTTGAGGCAAGGATGAGTACTTGGTACTCAGCAAGTCATGCACAGAATGCAGGCTAATATACTATATGCATGGCTTGGTACAAAGGAATAGCTCAAGGTATATTTGCAGAAAACAGCATTTAACAAGTATCGTAAATAGATTTGAAAGCAGTAGAAATAAGTAAAGCATAGATAACTTTTCAAGAGTTTTAATAAACATCTTTCCCATCCTAATCCACATTTTTCATCAACATCATTATTAATCCAACCCAACCTTTCAAATCCAAGTTATTTTCAGAAAATCTAACCCTTGACTGTAATTCCCGAGCGATGTTCAATACCGCGGACACGGCTATTCGAATAGATTCTACACTCTGCAGAGGTTATGCACTTTACCCACAAGATACAGTCAAACACCACAAAGGCGAGTTCCCGTAACAAAGTCTTTCGGAAACTTCTAACAATACAAGTGGTCCTCCTTGCTATTGCACACTAACCCTTCCCTTAGCTAAGGCGAAGTTTAGGCCAATCAACCGTTAGATGGGTACTGGCCTCACCCGATGACGCTCCCCGCACAACTTACACAAAGGGTGTAGTTGACCTCCGAGGTCCCACAGTGCGTTATTAGCAACTTAGTCAACTAGGTCCGTCCCATTCTGAGACATGTGGTTGCACGTTAGACCCAGTTCAAAGGCTTGCAAGGTTAAGTCCTTAGGGTGACCAGGGCAAGACTACCCAAGAACCAAATCATCATCCCCAATGCCACAACCGGCCCAATTGATTACTCTTGCCACATGCCCCAGTCGAAAAACTATTTATCAAACCCCAGTTGATTACCATGCACCACGTGCCATCAACATCACATGATACCTTTCCAAAACAGGTTCAATATATCATTAAGTCAATATTAATATTTGATTGTCCAAAATCATGTCATGAGCACGTAGCAGGTCTAAGCAGTATACTACAACGGTCTAAAACCCATGTTGGCAATTTAATAATGTCCAACTAGTAATCCACAACTAGGGTGACAAGGGTCATGGCATATATTTTAAATAATCAAGGTGTCATACAACAAATTGGTATTTATCTAACCCCCATATTTAAATAAAGTATTTTTCTAATTGAACTAGCATGCAATAGGTTAAATCAAAATAGATTTCGAAATAGGATCAACATGGTCAAAGCACAACTTGCCTTCAAAAAGTACTTGTTCTTGGTCTTGAGTTGGATCCTGAGTCAATACTTCTCCTTCGAATCCTTCCAGCACTTCAACGTCTACTCGTAAAGCGTGCAAATAGCAAATTCACGAATAAACAATAGGCAAAAAGTATCCAAACATCCAAATAAAATCCATAAACAGAGAGAACATAATTTTATGAATTTTTAGAAACTGGAATCGTCAAATTTGGAGTTAAAATGCAAAAGTTATGATTATTTAAAGTTTAAATAATCAATTAAATAATTTTACAGAGAAAAACTTTAGTCCAAAAAATTAAATAAAATTCATATTTAGGTAGGTCTCAATTTTATACAAATTTAGAAATTTGAATCACTCAAATCGGAGTTGAAACGCAAAAGTTATAAGCGTTTGAAGTTTGAAACAAAATCTGAAATCATTATTTCGAATTAATAAATCATTTTCTTTTTCGGAAATTAATTATTGCGTCCACTGGACACGTGGCAAAGACCTTTGGATTGGGCGGTGGCGTCGATCGGTCCATGGACTCGGTCCACGCTCGGCTCGGGTCTCAGTGGACCGGTCCCACGGCCACGTGAGGCCCGATAGGTGGGTCCCTCGGGTGACGCCATTGCCGACGTCGGCGAGGCTCACCACAAGATCGATAGGTGGGACCGGCTGTGGCGTCATTGGCGTCGGCGCTTAGGCTGGGGCCACGACATGAGCCCGCCATGACATCAGCGTGGCGTCATGGTGCGCTTTGGCGGCCGCGACATGCGGGCCCCGCTTTGTCGGCGTCACGCGCAGCTGGCGTGGAGCGCCGGCCCCGACGCGGCCAGTCGGCCTCCGGACACGTGGCGCAATCTCGATCGTTAGTTTGAAAATCAACGGTCCAGATTGGATCTGGACTCACGCGTTTGGGGTGAACGCGGTTGATCTGGACCGTTGGATCTAGATCTAACGGCTGAGATTGGATCTGGGATTTTGGACGAAATCTCACCGTGAGATGACGTGGCGCAATCTGGACCCTTGGATTAAGATCCGACGGCTGAGGGAGCTTGAAGTCCGTCGATGGCCCACGGCGGCGCTGGCTTGTCGGAGTTGGAGACGACGACCACAAAGAACGGGCGTTGCCTCCTCGGCCGAAGTGAGAGGTAACCGGGTGCGCCGACGCGAGGAGTCCTGCTCGGGTACAACGGGCGGTGAGGACGACGGAGATGGCCGCAATCGGCAAAGAACCACGGGCGAGGGAAGAGGCAACTCAGGCGGCGATTGCGGCTCAACGGCTGGCGGCTCAGCGGCGTTGTCTAGGCTACTGGTGCGCAAGGTCAAGGCGATCCTCGGGTGTGAGCGGGCATTAAATAGCCTCGGCTTCAGCGGCAAAACGGAAACCTAGTTCCTTTACGGAGTCCGGCTCGGACTCGGCGGAGACGACGACAGACGGCCGCCCACGTGGCACGATCAGCGCCACGATCGCACGGCGCGATCGGGTCGGCCTTACTGGCTTCGGTCGTGGTTTGCCGATCATGACCGTTGGATCTCGATCCGACGGCCCCGTGGGTTTGGGTTCAACGTGGTTCTGGTCGAGTCGGTGGCTCGGTCGGACTCGAACTCGAGTCCGACTCGGCCTCGATCGGATGAACAAGACAAACCCACTCGCATTTTCCATCGATTTAATAATTAAAATAATTCCCAGTAATTCATTTAATTCATTAAAAATAGCAAAAGACTCAGAAAAATTCCAGAAAAATTCTGGAAAATATTTTGGATCATTTTGGACTCAAATAAAATATTTCCAACAAAATTTTATTTGCAAAGTTTAATTCTTTAATTATTTCGAAATGGAATAAATTCAAATAAATTCCAAATAAATTCCAAAAAACTCCAAAAATTCACCAAAGTGCCAAATCACTCATGAATTTAAGAAAAGCAAAATTTTGGGGTGTTACAGTTCTCTCTCGTGCACTGTTCCTTGCCTCGCCTTTTATAGACACGCTAGTGGGCCGAAGCCCGCTAGGTTTCCATCTCCAACGCGGATCTCATCCACGCACAAAAACCCGTCAATCATATTCCAACTCGTTAAGTGTGTGACCCGTTAGGTTCAGTGCAAGTCGGACATGAATCCAGAACCCGTTTCCAATTCATCGATCAACAGCGGCACCTAGCAGTACGTATTGACCCCCGAATGCACAGAATCAATATTCGGCTGAACCTTTGATACACTCTCATACCGATCCCTTTTTCCACACGATACCAGTCAAGCTCAAGGCGAGATGCGCGCCACCCTTGTTGATAGCTCGACCACTTCTCTCGACAAAGGTGATGGATACAACCCATGACTAACTCCTTAGTCACATTAGCACGGCCGTATGCTTTTCCCTATCCATCCACACGAGGGGCCTAGAGGTATCTTCTCCGTTATCTAGGAGGGGCAAATCCCATCTTGATCATCACACCCTTGGCGATGTATCGTGGTATACCCAGATTCATCTTTATGACTACCCCGTTACGGTGTAGCGTTTGATGATACCAAAGCATACAAGTCTACATGCTCGGTATCCATGACAATCTCAGGTCTAAGGACCATATAGGCGTACCACTCGAGACTATACGCTGATGGCACTATAATAGATAACAACTCACAGCGTCTCGGAGTGGGTCTTGTCCGACTACCCATGTTCTCCAACATGTGTCCATATTTATTGATTCGATATCTCCATATCTATGGTATGTGAAACATTACCATCAACCAATAAATGTGCTGATCAAATCATCACCGCTCCTCGTAATGATATGGATCAGGGACCCGTTTAGAATAATGTCACTTGACAATGTGTTTCACAATCAGATCGTATCCAATGAACAAAGTCGCAACATATATTCAGGGAACCGATAAACAAAGTTATCATAATTTCATGAACAAAGACGTGTTACAATCATCACCATGATTGATCTAGTGCATATTCCCTTCAAAGTGCCAACAGCCTCTACTCGGTGCCCCGCCCGGTCACCGATAGGCAGTAGGGGCAAAACTCACACCCCGCTGGATCCTCACCTGCAAAACCACAAAGCAGAAGCCTGAGTACAGAAGGTACTCGCAAGTCTTACCCGTGGTCCATATACGACCGACTCCAAAGGATTATGCATTTGGATGTAGCAAGGAATAAGCTGAAGGTAAACCGTTGCAAAATGCTTAACATTTGTTGTTCAGTTACTTAAACTACTCACTTTATAATTTTTAATGCGGTTTTAACAGCATCTATCACTGAGTGAAGTTGCATCTAGCAAATTACAGGAATTAACCACACTCACTTCGCCAAACGGCGAACTTCAGTTCAAGTTGTTACTACGTGTAATAGCAGTGACCAAGCGTGCTCATATCCGAGAGCGCGGCAATTCGAATCGCTTAATTAACCCTGCAGGGAAGCATTGATCACACGACATGTGCCACGAAGGAACCTCATGTCAACCCCCTCCCATCCATACCCATCCGTTGGGGCATCTTCATGCGGTCCGGAAACCTAGCATCCCCTCGAGCAACCCCAAGCCCGGCTTGGCGCTCGAGAGCCGGCCTAGGCCCCGCCCTCAACCATGTCCAACCACATGAGGGCATGGCCCATCGAACGGCATGCGATGAAAGAGCGGCTTACCTTACCATAATCGGGCATGTGATCAACCAGTTTGTAACACCCCAAAATTTTACTTGTCCTAAATTCATGTGTGATTTGGCACTTTGGTGAATTTTTGGAATTTTCTGGAATTTATTTGGATTTAATTGGAATTTATTTGAATTTATTCCATTTTGAAATAATTAAAGAATTTAATTTTGCAAATAAAATTTTGTTGGAAATATTTTATTTGAGTCCAAAATGATCCAAAGTATTTTCAGAATTTTTCGAATTTTTCGAGTCATTTGCTATTTTTAATGAATTAAAATGAATTACTAGGAATTATTTTAAATATTAAATCGCTGGAAAAATCAAACTCGGGTCAAGTATCTTGTTCATCCGACCGAAGTCGAACCAAAGTCGGACTCGAGTCCGACCGAGCCACGTGACTCGGCGAACCCACTCCTAACCCTAATCAATCCCAACCGATTGGATCAAGATCCAACGGCCGAGATCCGCCCGACCGACCCGAGCCGTGTCCGACCGGACCGGCCGCGCTTCGCGTGCGATCGTGGCTGTTGATCGTGCCACGTGGTACGGCTCTCCGTCGTCGTCTCCGCCGAAGTCCGAGCCGGACTCCGCCATGGTCCGCCGTAGTGGAAAACTAGGTCTCCGTTTGACGCACGCCGAGGCTATTTAAAGCCCGGGGCATACCCCGAGGACCGCCGTGATCCCGCGCCCTCCCTTCTCTACTTCACCGAGGCAAAGCCACCGCCGTTTAGCCGTGCGAGCTCGCCGTAGTTGCGCGCCGCTCCGCCACGGTCTTTGCTTTGTTCCGCCGCCGTCCGCCGTCCCCTGCCGCCGTTGACCTCAGATCCGGACTCACCGCGACGAGACGCACCCGAAGGGACATCTCACTTCGCCGGAGGAGGCCGCAAACGCCGTTGGCCGTGTCGCCGTCCCAACTCCGGCCAGCTCCGGCTCGCAGACGCCATCGCCGTCGCCAAAGCTTCTCGCCGTCCGATCAAGATCCAACGCCCCAGTTGTGCCACGCCACCGCACGCGGTGAGATCCCGCCCAAAATTTCCAGATCTATTGTCGACCGTCGGATCTAGATCCAACGGTACAGATCATACGCGTTAACTCAAACGGCGTGAAAGCCGAGATCGACCGGGCCGCCGATTTTCAAATCAACGGCCAAGATTGCGCCACGTGTCGGGAAGCCTCGACCGCCGGGCCGGCGCAGGTGGACGCCGACACGCCGCCCGCGTGTCGACGCGGATCGAACCGCACCATGATGTCATGCCGACGCCATGGCGGGCTCGCATGTCGGGCCGTCTCACCGAGCGCCGACGTCACCCATGACGCGTCATCGGTGGGACTCCACTGCCAAGACCGTGGCCGAGCCCGCCGACGCCGGCGATGACGCGTCACCCGAGTGGGCCCACATGTCGGGCCTCACGTGGAGTCGTGGATCGAGTCCACGGTGGACCCGAGCCGGCGTGGACCAAGTCCATGGACCACCGACGCCACCGCCAATCAGAGGCTGCCACGTGTCCTGCCGACGCAATAATTAATTTCCGAAAGAAAATGATTTATTAATTCGAAATATTGATTCAAATTTAGATTCAAACTTCAAACGCTTATAACTTTTGCGTTTCAACTCCGATTTGAGTGATTCAAATTTCTAAATTTGTATAAAATTGAGATCTACCTAAATATAAATTTTATTTAATTTTTGGACTAAAGTTTTTCTCTGTAATATTATTTAATTGATTATTTAAACTTTAATAAATCATAACTTTTGCGTTTTAACTCCAAATTTGACGATTCCAGTTTCTAAAAATCCAGAAAATTATGTTCTCTCTGTTTACGGATTTTATTTGGAGTTTTGGGATGTTTTTGCCTATTGTTTATTGGGTATTTGCTATTTGCACGCTTTACGAGTAGACGTTGAAGTGCCGGAAGGATTCGAGGGAGAAGTGTTGACTCAGGATCCAACTCAAGACCAAGAGCAAGTACTTTTTGAAGGCAAGTTGTGCTTTGACCATATTGATCCTATTTCGAAATCTATTTTGATTTAAACTATTGCATGCTAGTTCCATTAGAAAGATACTTTGTTTAAACATGGGGGTTAGATAAATACCAATTTGCTATATGACACCTTGATTACTTAAGTATGTGCCATGACCCTTTGTCACCCTAGTTGTGGTTTACTAGTTGGACATTATTAAATTGCCAACATGGGTTTAGATCGTTGTAGTATACTGCTTAGACCTGCTACGTGCTCATGACATGATTTTGGATATTCAAATGCTAATATTGACTTAATGATATATTGAACTTTGTTTTGGAAAAGTATCATGTGATGTTGATGGCACGTGGTGCATGGTAATCAAGCGGGGTTTGATAAACAGATTTCGACTGGGCATGTGGCAAGAGTAATCAAAGTGGGCCAGTTGTGGCATTGGGGATGTTGATTTGGTTCTTCGGGTAGTCTTGCCCTGGTCACTCTAAGGACTTAACCTTGCAAGCCTTTGAACTGGGTCATACTTGCAACCACATGGCTGGAATGGGACGGCCCTAGTTGATTAAGTCGCTAAGGACTCACTTGTGGAGCCTCAGGGTGTCAATTACACCGTTTGTGTGATTATGCGGGGAGCGATCGTGGCTGTGGCCAGATACCCATCTAATCGGTGTGTTGGTCCCATACTTCGCCTTGGCTAAGGGAAGGGATGGTGTAGAGCACGAAGCAGGAGAGGGCCACCTGTGTTGTTTGAGGCTTAGAAAGGCTTTGTTACTGGGAACTCGCCTTTGTGGTGTTTGACTCAGTATCTTGTGGGTAAAGTGCATAACCTCTGCAGAGTGTAGAATCTATTTGAATAGCCGAGTCCACGCAGTGCTTGGACAATGCTCTGAATTACAGTCAAGGGTTAGACTTTCGAAAATAACTTGGATTTGAAAAGTTGGGTTGGTTTAACAATGAAGATGATGGAAATGTGGTTTAGGATGGGAAAAATGTTTGTTAAACTTCTTGAAAAGTTATTTATGCTTTACTTATTTCTACCGCTTTGAATCTACTTTTATTACTTGTCAAAAGTCAAGCATCGCAAATATACCTTGAGCTATTCCTTTGTACCAAGCCATGCATATAGTATATTAGCTTGCATTACGTGCATGACTTGTCGAGTACCAAGTACTCACCCTTGCCTCAACACAATACCGCTTGAAGAGGAGACTACGCCAGCTTTGAGGAGGAGTTCCAAGAGGACCTGTCTACTTAGGGGATGCGAGCCTATCATTGCCTGTGGTATCTTGGATGGCGCCACGGTTATTTGATTTTCCGCTGCTGTTATTTCTCTTTTAATAAGTTTCGCCTAGCGAGGCATATATTTGTAACTTGGCCATAAGGTCGAGTAACCCTTTGATTATCTAAATAAAGTACTTTGATAGTATCGTTTGGTATGATTGTGATATATACCGATGTTAAGACTGTGTGCACTAGCGCGTTCCTGGACTAGTGCTGAATACACAGAGGGTCCGGATTTGCAAATTCGGGGTCCCGACAGAGGTGGTATCAGAGCCATACTTGACTGTAGGCTCAACCCTAGCTAGAATGGTCGTAGTGAGGATAAAACCTATTTTCTAAAAACTAAAAATTTGTGAAGACAAGAAATGACATCTCGACTTATCCCTTTCTCTCTTTTCTTGTCTCTTGCTGAAATTTTCCCTTACCTTGTCACAATTTAAAAATTCCGGGTTCTTACGTAAAGCACTCTTGTGACAGATGGAGGAAGAGTTCAACCACGTTGATCCGGGAAGTGGTCACGCCATGAACTTTGGCATATGCTCTGAGACTCTCGGAGATTTTGAGAAGCCCCAATACCAAGTAGAAGTGATCGGACAAGCGGGATTGATCAAAGCTTGTGATGTGAAGATTGAGGTACTGCTAGGAAAAAGGGCCCAGTGCAATCGCCCGACATACAGACCGCCGAGATCTACAATGCAGATGGGTATCCAAGAAGTATCACGACGCGCAATGCGCACATTACCCGTATCTACGCCGAGAGTTGGAGAGTACGGTGCTCTGCTACTATCCGCGCAGCGATAACCTTCGACCCGAAGGAGATTCAGGATGAGGATGCCACGGTTACATACGCTTGGCACGATTTGTCGTCGCCAGGAGGATGTACTATATAATACAAGCAAGGAGATACAGAAGGCCCGCAAGGAGATCACGACAGAGAAGAACAGATGTCGGGAAGCTCAAGAGTATGTGGCACACCTTCTACGAAGGATTGACGAGTTGGAGATGACTTTGTACGGACTGCACCCGAGCCGATTACTCGAGCTACACGAGCGAGATCCGTAAGAGTCAGATCTCGATGAGGACATCGCTAGCCGACTACCACGGATGACACAGCTTGCTGGACATGGCAATCGCTTTCGGCGCCTATGCCGCAAAGACCCGTACTGTGCCGTGGAGGTTTTCTCGATGAGTGAGCATAGGTTCTATAGTGAGACTCCTTCACGAGTCGAGTCATAGAATAAAGAGTCACCCTTTAGGCGATAGACTCCAGAGTTAGTCTCGATTTGGATTTGCTTTGTTTGTCGAGTGTGCAAGATGTGTTGCAAGGCCCTTAGGCATTGTAAGCAGCCATACCAAGTTATTAATAATAAAGTTGGACCTTAAAGTTACCCCTTTCGCCCGCATAAGTTCCATATTACTTGTCTATTCTTGTTTCCCTCTCATCTCTAAACCTAGAGCAAATCGACAGATGGTGAACACCCGTGGAAACTTTGGAAGCAATGGGAGTGGTTCTCGCCACAGAAACCCCAATGATAGAGCACCAAAGACCGCCATTGATATGCAGAATTTTGGAGCATTTCTTGCTCAGACTCAGTTGATGCATGCTATGATGCAACAAATGCAGCACGTCACTGCTCAGGCCACAGCCAATCAAGTTAATCAGGGACCACGCCAGAATACAAGGCTGTCAGAGTTCATGAGGACTCACCCACCCACTTTCTCTGGGAATGCCAATCCATTGGAGGCCGATGATTGGTTAAGATCAATCGAGAGGAAGCTACACATAGCTCAATGCATAGGGAATGAGAAGGTACTTTACGCTTCTCATCAGTTGGAAGGAACAGCCGCCGAATGGTGGGAGAACTTCTGTGCCACGCAGGAGAACCCTCAAGATATCACTTGGGAAGAGTTCACATTGCATTCCGACAAAGTATCACGTGCCTGAAGGAATCATGGACCTTAAGTATGGGGAGTTCAGAGCATGAAGCAAGGTAATCAGCCGGTGGTCGACTACGAACAAGTTCACACAGCTAGCACGCTACGCACCTGAGGATGTAGCGACAGATAAATCCAGACAGTCTCGTTTTATGAAGGGACTTAACTCGGGATTGCAAGTAGGGTTGATCACCCACACCTTTCCAGATTTCCAAGAGTTGGTGAATAAGGCACTTATTCTTGAGGACAAGCGCAAGGAACTGGATGAGAACAGGAAGCGCAGGATGCAACAAAGAAGGATCACGCCAGTGGAACGCAATGGGCTTGAGAGTTGCACCAAATCAATTCTTGATTCCAACCACGAGAATGCAACAAGGACACCATCCTCAGCACCAAGACCTGCCAATCGTAACTACCAAACCCCAGCTTCGCTAGAAACGCTACACCAGGCAACAAGAAGGAACAGTGAGGCGCTGTTACAATCGCAACGAGCCAGGACACTTTGCCAACAGCTTGTCCGAAGAAGACAGCAGGAGCGACCCGATTCGCTTCAATCTAGGAACCACCCAGCTAGGACGCCAAAGACAGGAGCCACACCCTGCATCGTGGTGAGAGGCCGAGTCAACCATGTCACCGCAGATGCACTTTGCAAAATGCTACGGACGTCGTCTTGGGTAAGTTACTTGTTAACTCAAGACTGCTGCTTGATTTTGTTTGACTCACGGAGCTTCAGATTCGTTTGTTTCGCAAGGCTTTGCTACTAGAAATGATTTAAGGATTGCAAGACTTAAGTGCATGCTTTTAGTGCAAACCCCTGGTTCCGAACTCCGAACGAAAGTAGGATGTTCAGAGGTGCGAATACTAATAGGTGGAATAGAATTCCTAGCAAACCTTTTAATTTTGGAGACCCGGACCTTAGACGTCATATTGGGAATGGATTGGTTATCCAAGCACAAGGCCGTATTGGATTGTGGACGAAGGACTATCTCGATTGAGAGCCCGTGTGGGAAGAAAGTGGAATTTCAAGCCACTGCGATTAGAGATGGGCCGATTGATGGTTAACAGTACCAAGGCAATCAGCATAGAGGATGTCCCAAAGAGTGAATGAGTACCCGATGTTTTCCCGAGGATCTACCGGTATGCCGCTGGCAGGGACATAGAGTTTGTGATAGAGCTTGTACTGCACAAAGACCGATAGCAAAGAGACCCTATCGGATGTCTACCGAGGAGTTGGTAGAGATGAAGAAACAACTAGAAGAGTTAATGGAGAAAGGATTTATCGATCGAGTTCTGCGCGTGGGGAGCACCGTTTTGTTTGTCAAGAAGAAGGACGGAGTTTCAGGATGTGCATTGACTACCGTGCACTCAATGAAGTCACCGTGAAGAATAAGTATCCGCTACCCAGGATTGATGATTTGTTTGATCAGTTAAGAGGAGCCGAGTTTTCTCCAAGATTGATGCGAGATCGGGATACCATCGCTTGAAGATCCGATCGTAAGATATTCAAGGCGCATTCTCGCCAAGATATGGACATTACGAGTTCACGATTATGTCCTTTGGGTCGATTTAAACGCGCCACCTTATTTCATGAATATGATGAATAAGGTGTTCATGGAATATTTGGACAAGTTTGTCGTCGTGTTCATAGGCGATATCCTAATCTACTCCAAGACAGAGGATGAACATGCCGAACACTTAAGGCGAGTTTTGGAAAAGTCGAGGGAACGACAACTTTTAGCCAAGTTCGGCAAGTGTGATTTTTGGAAGGACAAGGTGGAGTTTCTTGGACATGTAATGACCGCAGAGGGAGTCGCCGTGGATCCAAGCAAAGTAGAAGCTGTGTTACATTGGGAACAACCAAAGACGGTGACCCAGATTCGGAGTTTCCTGAATGGCAGGATACTACCGCCGTTTCATTGAAGGCTTTTCGACAATCGCGAAACCTCTTACGCAATTCTTTGAAGAAGGAAAAGAAGTTTGCATGGACGCGAGAATGTGAGAAAGGATTTCAGGAGCTGAAGAAGCGATTGACATCGCGACGGTGTTAGTTCTACCGGATGTTGCTCAAAGCTTCGATATTTATTACGACGCCGCGCCAAGGATCGGGATGTGTGGCCGATGCAGAATGGAAAGGTCGCCGCCTATGCATCAAGGCGCTTGAGGCCGCATGAGGAAAATTATCCGACACATGACCTAGAGTTAGGCTGCCGTAGTGCATGCTTTGAAGATATGGCGTCACTATCGATTGGAAAGCAGATGTGAAGTATATACGGATCATAAGAGTTTTAAGTACATATTCACCCGATCGGATCTGAATATGAGGCAAAGGAGATGGCTAGAGTTGATCAAGGACTATAATATTGGAATCCATTACCATCAGGGAAGGCCAACGTAGTAGCCGATGCTCGAGTCGGAAAAGCCATACCGTGAGTACGTTGCTAGCCACAAGTCAGGAGGAGTTATGTGAGGATTTCCAGAAAATGAAGATTGAGGTTGTACCTAGCGGATTCTTGGCCGCATTGGAAGTAAAGCCTACTTTAGAGGACCAGATCCGAGAAGGACAGAGGGATGATGACAGGATCCGTAGGATTAAGTCCAAAAAGGAGGAAGGCAAGGCAGAGGACTTCAAGTTGGATGAGCAAGGCACGTTGTGGATGAAGGATCGCATTTGTGTGCCTAACAAAAAGGAGTTAAAGCAATCGATTTTGGAAGAAGCCCATGACTCAAGTACTCAATTCACCCTGAAGCGCCAAGATGTATCGGGATCGAAGGAGAGATTCGGTGGCCGAGTATGAAACGTGAAGTTGCCGAGCATGTTGCATTGTGCGACGTATGCCGAGAGTCAAGGCAATGCATCGAGAGACCCGGCAGGATTGCTACAACCGCTGAAAATACCTGAGTGGAAGTGGGAGGAAATCGGAATGGATTTCATTACCGGTTTGTCAAGACTCAAGGAGGTTATGTCTCCATATTGGTTTTAGTGGTTCGCTTGACTAAAGTAGCCCATTTTATCCCCGTGTAGACCACTTACTCGGGAGATAAATTATCATAATTATACATGATCAGGATTGTTTGTTTGCACGGAGTGCCAAAGAGGATTGTATCAGACAGAGGTACCCAATTTACCTCAAGATTCTCGGAATAAGTTGCATGAGGCCATGGGAACCCGTTTAAACTTCAAGACACCTTATCATCCACAGACGGATGGGCAGGCCGAAAGAGTCAACCAGATTCGGAGGATATGTTGAGAGCTTGTGCATTGGCTTATGCTACCTCTTGGGATAAGAGTTTGCCATATGCCGAGTTCGATTACAACAATAGTTATCAGGCTAGTTCTGAGATGTCACCTTTGAGGCCTTTGTATGGTCGACCGCTGTCGGACGCCATTGAATTGGAATGAGACCGGCGGCGCCGTGTCTTTGGGCCTGATATTCTTCAAGAAGTCAAGAAGCAGATCGCCATGATTAGGGAAAGGTTGAAGATAGCCCAATCTCGGCGGAAGAGTTATGGCCGACAATCGTCGCCGAGATTTGAGTTTTGAACCAGAAGACTTTGTATACCTCAGAGTTACGCCTCTCAGGGGAGTTAAGAGGTTCCATGCCAAAGGGAAACTTGCACCCCGTTATGTTGGACCATTTAGGATTTTGAGCCGCAGAGGCGGTTGCTTATCACCGGAGTTGCCACGATCGTTGGCGTGGGTACATGATGTATTCCATGTGTCCCAGTTAAAGAAGTGTCTCCGAGTTCCTGAGGAACAGACACCGTTAGAATCA
Source organism: Rhipidocladum racemiflorum (assembly GCA_036346355.1). NCBI lineage: Eukaryota > Viridiplantae > Streptophyta > Magnoliopsida > Poales > Poaceae > Rhipidocladum > Rhipidocladum racemiflorum. The sequence goes on along the minus strand of CM070576.1, from coordinate 8,618,420 downwards.
ATTGAGTTGCAAGAGGATTTGACTTATAAGGAGTATCCCGTGAGGATTCTAGACACAATGGATCGAGAAACTAGAAACAAGTCAACCCGCTTTTGTAGAGTTCGATGGAGCAACCATGAAGAAAGCGGCGACTTGGGAACGCCGAAGAGGATTTGAAGAAAGAATTTCCAAACCTATTCCTTTAGTAAGCCACTGAATCTCGGGACGAGATTCTATTAAGGTGGGGAGGTTTGTAACACCCCAAAATTTTACTTGTCATAAATTCATGTGTGATTTGGCACTTTGGTGAATTTTTTGAATTTTCTTGAATTTATTTTGATTTAATTGGAATTTATTTTAATTTATTCCATTTTGAAATAATTAAAGAATTTAATTTTGCAAATAAAATTTTGTTGGAAATATTTTATTTGAGTCCAAAATGATCCAAAGTATTTTCGAGAATTTTTCTCGAATTTTTTCGAGTCATTTGCTATTTTTAATGAATTAAATGAATTACTAGGAATTATTTTAAATATTAAATCGCTGGAAAATCAAACTCGGTCAAGTACTGTTCATCCGACCGAAGTCGAACCCGAAAGTCGGACTCGAGTCCGACCGAGCCACGTGACTCGACCGAACCCACTCCTAACCCTAATCAATCCCAACCGTTGGATCAAGATCCAACGGCCGAGATCCGCCTGACCGACTCCGAGCCGTGTCCGACCGGACCGCCGCGCCGCGCGATCGTGGGCCGTTGATCGTGCTAATGCGTACGGCTCTCCGTCGTCGTCTCCGCCCGAGTCCGAGCCGGACTCGCCGCCGTCCGCCGCGTGGAAAACTAGGTCTCCGTTTTACGCACGGACGCCGAGGTTATTTAAAGCCCGGCATACCAGGACCGCCGTGATCCCGCCCTCCCTTCTCTACTTCACCGAGGCAAAGCCACCGCCCGTTTAGCCGCGGCGAAGCTCGCCAGAATTGCGCCGCCGCCCGCCACGCAGTCTTTGCTTTGTTCGCCGCCGTCGCCGTCCCTCGCCGTTGACCTCAGATCCGGACTCACCGCGACGAGACGCACGAAGGACATCTCACTTCGCCGGAGGAGGCCGAACGCCGTTGGCCGTGTCGCTGCCGTCCCCTCGGCCCGGCCAGCTCCGCCAGACGCCATCGCTGCCGCTCGAAGCTTCTCGCCGTCCGATCAAGATCCAACGTCCCAGATTGTGCCACGCCACCGCACGGTGAGATCCCGTCAAAATTCCAGATCTAATCTCGGCCGCCGGATCTAGATCCAACGGTCGAGATCAAACAGCGTTAACTCAAACGCGTGAAAGCGAATCTACCGGGCCGCCGATTTTCAAATCAATCGGCCAAGATTGCGCCACGCAGTCGAAGCCCGATCACATGATCGGCCAAGACGCGCAGTGTAGGACGCCGACACGCCGCCCGCGTGTCGGCCAGGCGGATCAACCGCACCATGATGTCATCGCGGCGTCATGGCGGGCTCGCATGTCGGCCGTATCGTCTCAGCGGCCAGCGTCACCCATGACGTCATCGGTGGGACCCACTGCCAAAGACCGTGGCCGAGCCCCGCCGACGTCGGCGATGACGTCACCCGAGTGGGCCCACATGTCGGGCCTCACGTGGAGTCGTGGACCGAGTCCACGGTGGACTCCGAGCCGGCGTGGACCAAGTCCATGGACCACCGACGTCAGGCCAATCGAGAGGCTGCCACGTGTCCTTCTTGACGCAATAATTAATTTCAGAAAAGAAAATGATTTATTAATTCGAAATATTGATTCAAATTTAGATTCAAACTTCAAACGCTTATAACTTTTGCGTTTCAACTCCGATTTGAGTGATTCAAATTTCTAAATTTGTATAAAATTGAGATCTACCTAAATATAAATTTTATTTAATTTTTGGACTAAAGTTTTTCTCTGTAATATTATTTAATTGATTATTTAAACTTTAATAAATCATAACTTTTGCGTTTTAACTCCAAATTTGACGATTCCAGTTTCTAAAAATCCAGAAAATTATGTTCTCTCTGTTTACGGATTTTATTTGGAGTTTTGGGATGTTTTTGCCTATTGTTTATTGGGTATTTGCTATTTGCACGCCACGAGTAGACGTTGAAGTGCCTGGGAAGGATTCGAGGAGAAGTGTTGACTCAGGATCCAACTCAAGACCAAGAGCAAGTACTTTTTGAAGGCAAGTTGTGCTTTGACCATATTGATCCTATTTCGAAATCTATTTTGATTTAAACTATTGCATGCTAGTTCCATTAGAAAGATACTTTGTTTAAACATGGGGTTAGATAAATACCAATTTGCTATATGACACCTTGATTACTTAAGTATGTGCCATGACCCTTTGTCACCCTAGTTGTGGTTTACTAGTTGGACATTATTAAATTGCCAACATGGGTTTAGATCGTTGTAGTATCTGCTTAGACACACTTTCGTGCTCATGACATGATTTTGGATATTCAAATGCTAATATTGACTTAATGATATATTGAACCTGTTTTGGAAAAGTATCATGTGATGTTGATGGCACGTGGTGCATGGTAATCAAGCGGGGTTTGATAAACAGATTTCGATCGGGGCATGTGGCAAGAGTAATCAGTGGGCCATTGTGGCATTGGGGATGTTGATTTGGTTCTTCGGGTAGTCTTGCCCTGGTCACTCTAAGGACTTAACCTTGCAAGCCTTTGAACTGGGTCATACTTGCAACCACATGGCTGGAATGGGACGGCCCTAGTTGATTAAGTCGCTAAGGACTCACTTGTGGAGCCTCAGGGTGTCAATTACACCGTTTGTGTGATTGTGCGGGGAGCGTATCGTGGTGTGGCCGATACCCATCTAACAGTGTGTTGGTCCCATACTTCGCCTTGGCTAAGGGAAGGGATGGTGTAGAGCACGAACCGGAGAGGACCACCTGTGTTGTTTGAGGCTTCCCGAAGGCTTTGTTACGGGAACTCGCCTTTGTGGTGTTTGACTGTATCTTGTGGGTAAAGTGCATAACCTCTGCAGAGTGTAGAATCTATTTGAATAGCCGAGTCCACGGTACTGGACAATGCTCGGGAATTACAGTCAAGGGTTAGACTTTCTGAAAATAACTTGGATTTGAAAAGTTGGGTTGGTTTAACAATGAAGATGATGGAAATGTGGTTTAGGATGGGAAAAATGTTTGTTAAACTTCTTGAAAAGTTATTTATGCTTTACTTATTTCTACTGCTTTCGAATCTACTTTTATTACTTGTCAAAAGCTGTTTACTGCAAATATACCTTGAGCTATTCCTTTGTACCAAGCCATGCATATAGTATATTAGCTTGCATTCTGTGCATGACTTGCTGAGTACCAAGTACTCACCCTTGCCTCAACACAATACCAGTTGAAGAGGAGACTACGCCCGTTTCGGAGGAGGAGTTCCAAGAGGACCCGTCTACTTAGGGATGCGAGCCCGATCGGTTACTGTGGTATCTTGGATGGCGCCACGGTTATTTGATTTTCCGCCGCTTTGTTATTTCTCTTTTAATAAGTTTCGCGCGAGGCATATATTTGTAACTTGGCCATAAGGTCGAGTAACCCTTTGATTATCTAAATAAAGTACTTTGATAGTATCGTTTGGTATGATTGTGATATATACCGATGTTAAGGCGTGTGCACTAGCGCGTTCTGGACTAGTGCTGAATACACAGAGGGTCGGATTTGCAAATTCGGGGTCCCGACAGAGGTGGTATCGAGCCATACTTGATTTGTGAGGCTCAACCCTAGCTAGAATGGTCGTAGTGAGGATAAAACCTATTTTCTAAAAACTAAAAATTTGTGAAGACAAGAAATGACATCTCGACTTATCCCTTTCTCTCTTTTCTTGTCTCTTGCTGAAATTTTCCCTTACCTTGTCACAATTTAAAAATTCGGGTTCTTACGTAAAGCACTCTTGTGACAGATGGAGGAAGAGTTCAACCACGTTGATCTGGGAAGTGGTCACGCCTGAACTTTGGCATATGCTCTGAGACTCTCGGAGATTTTGAGAAGCCCCAATACCAAGTAGAAGTGATCGAGACAAGCGGGATTGATCAAAGCTTGTGATGTGAAGATTGAGGTACCGCTAGGAAAAAGGGCCAGGCAATCGCTCGATACAACTGACCTTTGCCAGGAGATCTACAATGCGAGATGGGTATCCAAGAAGTATCACGACGCGCAATGCGGCACATTACCCGTATCTACGCCCGAGAGTTGGAAATGCGGTGCTCTGCTACCATCCGCGCAGCGATAACCTTCGACCGAAGGAGATTCAGGATGAGGATGCCACGGTTACACAGCTTGGCACGATTTGTCGCCGCCAGGAGGATGTACTAGATAATACAAGCAAGGAGCTACTGAAGGCCCGCAAGGAGATCACGACAGAGAAGAACAGATGGCGGGAAGCTCAAGAGTATGTGGCACACCTTCTACGAAGGATTGACGAGTTGGAGATGACTTTATGCGGACGGACCCAGAGCGATTACTCGAGGCTACACGAGCGAGATCGGAAGAGTCGGATCTCGATGAGGACACTCGCTTCTTCCGACTACCACGGATGACACAGATTGCCGGACATGGCAATCGCTTTCGCGCCTATGCCGCAAAGACCCGCATACCAGGCCGTGGAGGTTTTCGATGAGTGAGCATAGGTTCTATAGTGAGACTCCTTCGCCGAGTCGAGTCATAGAATAAAGAGTCACCCTTTAGGCGATAGACTCCAGAGTTAGTTCGATTTGGATTTGCTTTGTTTGCTGAGTGTGCAGTATGTGTTGCAAGGCCCTTAGGCATTGTAGCGTACCATACCAAGTTATTAATAATAAAGTTGGACCTTAAAGTTACCCCTTTCGCCCCGCATAAGTTCCATACTACTTGTCTATTCTTGTTTCCCTCTCATCTCTAAACCTAGAGCAAATCGACAGATGGTGAACACCCGTGGGAACTTTGGAAGCAATGGGAGTGGTTCTCGCCCAGTGAAAACCCCAATGATAGAGCACCAAAGACCGCCAGTTGATATGCAGAATTTTGGAGCCTTTCTTGCTGCTCAGACTCGGTTGATGCATGCTATGATGCAACAAATGCAGCACGTCACCGCTAGGCCACAGCCAATCAAGTTAATCGGGGACCACGCCAGAATACAAGGTGTCGTGAGTTCATGAGGACTCACCCACCCACTTTCTCTCGGGAATGCCAATCCATTGGAGGCCGATGATTGGTTAAGATCAATCGAGAGGAAGCTACACATAGCTCAATGCATAGGGAATGAGAAGGTACTTTACGCTTCTCATCGCTTGGAAGGAACATTGGCCACGAATGGTGGGAGAACTTCCGTGCCACGCAGAGAACCCTCAAGATATCACTTGGGAAGAGTTCACACCGTGCATTCCGACAAGTATCACGTGCTGAAGGAATCATGGACCTTAAGAAGGAGGAGTTCGAGCAACTGAAGCAAGGTAATCAGCCCGGTGGTCGACTACTGAACAAGTTCACACAGCTAGCACGCTACGCACCTGAGGATGTAGCGACAGATAAATCGAGGCAGTCGTTTTATGAAGGGACTTAACTCGGGATTGCAAGTAGGGTTGATCACCCACACCTTTCCAGATTTCCAAGAGTTGGTGAATAAGGCACTTATTCTTGAGGACAAGCGCAAGGAACCCGGATGAGAACAGAAGCGCGAGGATGCAACAAAGCAAGGATCACGCCAGTGAACGCATAGCGCTTGAGAGTTGCACCAAATCAATTCTTGATTCCAACCACGAGAATGCAACAAGGACACCATCCCCAGCACCAAGACCTGCCAATCGTAACTACCAAACCCCAGCCCCGCTAGAAACGCTACACCAGGCGATCGGCAAGAAGGCAGTGAGGCGCTATTACAACCGCAACGAGCCAGACACTTTGCCATGATTGTCCGAAGAAGACAGCGAGGCGACCCGTTCGCTTCAATCTAGGAACCACCTCAGCTAGGACGCCAGCACCAGGAGCCACACCCTGACCGTGGTGAGAGGCCGAGTCAACCATGTCACCGCAGATGCACTTTGCAAAATGCTACTGACGTCGTCTTGGGTAAGTTACTTGTTAACTTCAGTACTGCAATGATTTTGTTTGACTCTGAGCTTACGCATTCGTTTGTTTCAAGGCTTTGCTACTAGAAATGATTTAAGGATTGCAAGACTTAAGTGCATGCTTTTAGTGCAAACCCCTGGTTCGAACTCGAGCGAAAGTAGGATGTTCCGGGTGAGAATACTAATAGGTGGAATAGAATTCCTAGCAAACCTTTTAATTTTGGAGACCCGGACCTTAGACGTCATATTGGGAATGGATTGGTTATCCAAGCACAAGGCCGTATTGGATTGTGGGCGAAGGACTATCTCGATTGAGAGCCCGTGTGGGAAGAAAGTGGAATTTCAAGCCACTGCGATTAGAGATGGACGATTGATGGTTAGCAGTACCAAGGCAATCAGCATAGAGGATGTCGGTAGTGAATGAGTACCCGATGTTTTCCCCGAGGATCT